>BSBN01000023.1:5268308-6585385 GCA_027924645.1 Cunninghamia lanceolata | reverse complement strand
AAGGCTATGGAGTCTGAATACCAAAGTCTTCAGAAAAATCACACTTGGGTCCTTTCTAATCTTCCTCCAGGGAAGAAGCCCATTAGCTGCAAATGGGTGTATAAGATGAAATACAAAGTTGACAGAACCCTTGACAAGTACAAAGCACGTCTTGTTGCTAGGGGGTTCTCACAGAAGGAAGGCATTGACTATGAGGAGACTTTTGCTCCTACAGCGAAGATGAGTACAATTCGGCTCGTCCTTGCCTTAGCAGCTCAGTTTGGTTGGAAAGTCCATCAGATGGATGTTAAGAGTGCCTTTTTCAACGGTGAGTTGAAGGAAGAGTCTACATGACGCAGCCTCCAGGGTTCAAGGTTGCCGGTCAAGAACATAAGGTATGTAGATTGGTCAAAGCACTCTATGGTCTCAAACAGGCTCCTCGAGCTTGGTACATCAAGATTGATAAGTACCTCAGAGATCATGGCTTTTAGAGGAGTCCATCTGACTCTAATATGTATGTCAAACGCACTGGTAGTGATATTCTGATTCTTGTTGTCTATGTGGATGCCCTGATCATTATTGGTCGCTCGGCACATTTGATCGCTGAGATCAAACAGGATTTGTGCAACACATTTGACATGACAGATCTGGGACTCTTGCATTACTGTTTAGGTGTTGAGGTTTGGCAGACCGAGAGCAGTATCTTCATCTCCCAGTCCAAGTATGCTTGAAGTCTTCTAGATAAGTTCCGCATGCAGGATTGCAAACCTGCCTCCACACCCATGGAAAAAGGGCTCAAGTTGTTAGCTAAGTCAGACTCACCTGTAGTGGATGAATCATTGTTCAGGCAACTAGTGGGCAGCCTAATCTATCTCACTGCCACTAGACCTGACCTCAGTTTTGCAGTGAGCTACATTTCACGCTTCATGACAGCCCCCAAGGCTGATCATTGGGTAGCAGCGAAGCGTGTGCTGCGTTATGTGAAGGGCACTTCTAATTATGGACTTCTTTACTCAAGGAGTCACGATCCTAGACTCAGTGGTTTCACAAACTCAGATTGGGCAGGTTCAGTTGATGACAGGAAATCAACATTTGGGTATGTGTTCAGTTTGGGATCTGGTGCAGTCACATGGACTAATAAGAAGCAGCAGGCAGTGGCTCTCTCCTCGACAAAAGCAGAGTATCGGGGAGCAGTTAAGGTAGCTTGTGAGGCAGTTTGGCTTCGCCGGATGCTTGTTGATATGCAAATATCTCAAGCAGGTTCGACTCCCTTGTTTTGTGATAATCAAGGAGTTCTCAAACTTGCCAAAAATCTAGTCTTCCATGAAAGAACCAAGCACGTAGAAACTCATTGTGATTTCAACAGAAAGCTTGTTGAAGACGGATCAGTTCAGTTGCTGTATGTTCCGACAGAGGATCAGACAAAAGATATCCTCACCAAGTCCCTTAGTTCAGATAAGTTTGTAAAATTCATGGGGTCTCTTGGTGTAGTTGATAGATTGACCATTAAGGGAGGGTATTAGAATATTTATTTATTTACTTTCTATCTTTAGTTTCTAGTCAATCTTTTATTTCTGTTGTAAAATATTCTCTGCAGTTTCTATTTTAGAAACCTACCTGTTTTGTGTATTTTGTACCTATTTATTTGAGCTTTGCTCATTGTTAATAATATCAAGTTTTTTACCAATTACTTTCTTAATACTTTAGATGATGACGAGGCTTCTACACATGATGTTAGCTAGTGGGAGTGGTAATGTGGTTGCTTGTGGTTCAAATGAAGTTGAACCAAGTGATGATTTAGATTTAGATGTTTTGTTGGAGAGCAAGATACATTTTTTTGATGGTAATTTGTATTTAGTAGTACTATTTACTATTTTCAAACTTTGTAATGATTCTACATATATGATATAACATTGAATTATCGATTATCTTTATCACTATCAAGTATCATAGTATTAAATATCAAATGTATTTTCAATTCTGTATGGTGTATAATTTTACTATCAAGTATCATATGTATTTTCAATTCTGTATAGTGTATATAGATATATTTTTTTGCATATATATATACACACAGCTGTACCCATACCTGAGGAAAAAATTGCCGTACCAGCGTACCTGAACCCCGAACCCTTACTAGTACCAGCAACTTAGTTCTACGATATATAATGACCACCATCTATTTCAATCTGTAACAAAAACAGATATAAACCTGTCTGTCAAGAATTTGTGATCTTATGATTCTATATTTCTTTATGAGTCCAGGTCAGATGTATGCCCTCTACTATTGAAATGTCATTGATACATTTTTCTAGACAGAGTCTATCCAAAATGACAATTAAATAATTCTTGTATTGATATATCTACTGAAGCTTCTTCTGAAAGGATTCTTCCTCTAAGATGCATATGGTTGGATCTTGCATATTGGTTTTCACACTGGCAAGTTGAAGCATGATTCTTTTTCCTCTCAACTGCCATCAATCTGTCTAGATCGTTATCATGTTACCATCTCTGTAGCTGTAGGTAACAACCCAGAGTTCCCATTCATGGATTTTTCACTACACCTTTCTTGCATAACCATATTTCTTCCTTAAGGAAGCATCTTAGTGTCTGCTATTATGTTAAAATCAATTTATGGGACAAGTGTGCAGATTCAGAGTTAGTATTGCACAACACTGAAAATTCAATATTATCACTATGCATTTGAGCAACCAAATCACCACTGTTTGAATTTACCATTGATCTTTCTTTACCCCCCATAAATGTGTTATTTCCATGCTCGTGAGCATTCAAATGTTCACCTTTTAGAAAATTTAGGTTCTTTGCATTTAGTTACTTTCGTAGTGTAGGGCATTCTTACAATGGTTCTCTATTGTAACTGGGATTGCTTTTGAGTCCTATTAACCTACTTTGGTCATTTGTGGGCGGGTGCTGCTACAATAATGTGTTACATTTTCTGGGACATCTTGATTTTTGCTGAAATCACATATTTTTAGAAAATATAATGATTTAAGCCTTGAAATGTTCCATTTAAAGGATTTTAATTGAAGAGGGTTTGATCAAACCCCCTTAGATTCAAACCCCTTTGGATGGAACCCTGCTAGTTTTAAACCATACCTATAATGGAGTCTTCTCTACACCTATCAAAATGCTGATAAAAAACCACTTTTGATTTACCTTTTGGGAGATCAAATGAATTCATTTAAAATTTATGTTTTGTAAGTATGTAGTCCTTATTATAAACTTCCCAAAAAGTATAATTTAAAATATATTTAATTTGATTATTATATTTATCTTTTATTTCTTGTGAATGTAGGTTTTTCAATGAACATCAAGGTCTTTGTTTCACACATACGAAAAAATAGGAAAATAGAGAAAAAAATTCTAAAAAATTCATATCCTCTAGGTATTGATGTCTTTATTCCAACAAAAAAAATAAATTGAATTCTGATACATACAAAAAAAGTTATGTTGGACAAAATACGTCTCTGTCTAAATTATAATTGGTTTGATTTCAAAACTTAATTAAAAAAAAATATTCAACAAAACATTATGAAACCAAATGCATCCTCTAGATATTGGTGTTACTAATCTAAATTTAAAAGAATCAGAATTTAATCCTTTGTAGAAAAAAAGTTATGTGCGACAGAATACACATCACTTTAAAAAAATGTTGTTTACTATTAAAAACTAGTTATCAAAGGAGACGCAAATTTTTTTACAATTTAACCCCAAATTTTAAAAAAAATAAATTTAGAATCTACAAACAAAATCTCACAAATCACTAGTTCGTATCATCTTCAAATTCCTAAAGTTTGGCAGCTATAGGTGTCAGAAAGTGAAGATTTAGTTCAAAATGTTGATTTCAATGTCAAGTTTGGCCAAAAAAGTGTAACCCGTTATTGTGGGATGACCCGAGCATTAATATAATATCTTTTTTTTTTTTGATGCATAATAACTTGTATATATTGATATTCAAAAAAGCTTTACAGAGTTTGATTCCCAAAATGGCTATCTACAGCCAAACTGCTATGACCACTGAGATAGAATTATTAGAGACCACGCAGGGTCTAATCCTAAAACACCTATACTGCTTATACTATTCTTGACCATGCAAGGTCTGTAGCTACGACTTCTAAATCGGGCTTCTATTACTCAAAATGAAGCCAATATGAAGCTTTCTGTGTGCTTACAGTATGTTGATTTACTACTGTATAACATAAAACTTATAATTCATAGACTTAATCCTTGTCATATTCAAGCAGCCCGAGGTTAAAATTCGCCACCCAATCAAACCCTTCCTCTGCAACCAACCCTAGGACCCTTTTGACGAAATTCACTGCAACCCCCGCCGTTTCTTTGGCCATCATCAGGTCCGGCCCTTTGAGGTCTAAAATAAATGGGTAGAGCTTCACAATTGCTTCCGGATCATTAAGAGAAGCCATATCCCTCGGCCTAGGCATTCCAATGCCCACACTTGCCGCTTCCAGAGTAATCCCGAAATCCCCCAAATGCTCAGGATAGAAGAGACCTCTCATAATTTGTTCAATTGATACCTTATCAACTTCCAATTCCAACAACATTGCCAGCACTCTTGAAGTGACGTCTGTGTCAACCCGATACCTCTCTGCGTCCTCCATGAAATTCCTACCAATAATCATCCTGATGGCTCCAACCATAAGTTCATCTGAATGACGAAGCATGCGCTGGAGACGAAGCGAAGACACTGGACCAAGAAAAGCCATTTGATGTTTTGAATTGACCAACCTTACTGGGGTTTCCATTCCCCCACAACGGATGGCTTCCGCTGAAAAAATAACTATGAATCTAACTGGCATTTGAGCTGACGGGGGAAGAAAACGGAAGATTAAGTTCTGAAAACTCCATAAAAAGAACTTGGAACATTCTCGAAATTCCTAAGCCAGCTAATAACCAACTGTCGAATGCTGTCTATTAATCATGATTTCAAGTGCTCGATTTCCACCTCTGCCACCGTGCCCCAGCCTTGCCACCTATGTAGATGAGGTGGCAAGGCTCCCACCCAACCACCCGAAAGGAAGTATATCTTTTTTTCTTTTTACCTTCATTGCTTTTCCTGATTTATTTTTTCTCAAGCAAGATGCTGGTAAACACTATTATACTAAAAGCAGTTATGTCACCAGGGACTTTATTTTGGAGATTCAGCCCTTATCATCTCTAACCTTGAAACTTCAACACCATCTCCCTCTAGTTGTACATCCAAAATATTGTTGTTTGAGTGAACAGTTCATCGTCTTTCTGGTCCTATACACCTTTCTCATTGTAAAGAATTCATTGTCCATGTGTGTATGAGCACCAAGACATCAACATTATGACAATTCTTATTTCTTTCTTTGTCTGCTATGTAAATACTGTAAACTTTTTTCACATTGACATTCTACTTTTGTCTACATTCTAGAAACTGGAGTCTGGGTCAAAGAGATTGTCACCTCTAACGCCATTAGGAGCAGACAATGTAGATTCATTCTGTCTTCTTTAGTTGTGGATATTGGGTTTTATTTCCCTGTGCTTAAAGAGACATACACTCAATGCATGTGATCTGGTCTATTTCTACCATGTTTGAACACATTTTTTGACTCTTTTGTCTGAAACTGGATATTTGTCATAATGTGATGTCTGGAAATGCCTTCATAGTTTTTTGTATGATTTCCATTTTATGTGAATCGTCCAATAGCTTAAACCCAAATATTGTTCAGTATTCTAGCAGATCAGGCAGTGCTGATTATATCAGCTTTTCTATCTTAGTAATAGTTGGCATTGGAAAAACTTGTTAAATTCTATTCCTCACAAGAATTTTCATTTCAATAGGTGTGTACTCCTTTTATAATATTACACTAATTTCCAAGGTCATATGCCAATGGATTATGAAATGTGTTATCTTCTACCTAGAGAAAAGGATTTAAATGTTTGCCTCTCCCTCTTACACATTGTAACATTCTTGTTGGCAAACAAATTCGCTGCTCAATTTCCAGCCTTTGTTGTAACCATAGGGGTGGGTTGATTTGGGGTGTTTAGAAGATAAAAAATATCTTGGCTAGCTCTATTAAATTTTCAGTTTTTGCTACGCCCTTTGCCCATTGATTGTATTGGCCCTTGGGATATGCGATAACCAACTATGGTTCACATAATCCTTAATTGAGTCATTTATGAGTCCCCAATTATAATTATGGTAAGCCAGGTCAGCCTCATTGGGATTAGGGTACAAATATTACCTAATGATGCCTATTTAGGAAGTACTGAGTAGTTGTTAAGCATTGTATTGCAAGTTCTGTTCTTATTGAAGACTTTTGGAGGTTGCCCCCTTGAAGTCACTTATTATTATCAAGTATTTGCATCTTATTTCCTATTATATTCTTCTCTTGTGTAAGTAATTTCATTACAAGTAATGTTAGAGCATGTTCTTGGCACCTGGGAGGCAAGAAATAGGGTGATTTTTTTCGATTTAGGAGGACAAGTTGTCAAGTGCATCTTTCTCTCATTAGTGTGGATTTTTTTTTTGAAATTTGGAGGGTTGATCAAAGACACAAAACTACATTCCATATTTGAGGAAATTTGAAGTGTTTTTGAAGGAGTTATAGCAAAATTAGGGTTTTCACCAAATTTGCTTCCAAGGCTGCAAAATGACGAGTTTCTTGGGGATTTTTCACCAAAGTGAGGATTAGAATCAAGTAAGTTACAGTAAAAATTTCAGCATATATGGATTTCTTTTGAGTAAGTTATTGTGCAAATTATTTTGGCGACATCATGGTGGGGGCTTCAACAAGAGGCAAGGGAAGGAATCTAGTCACACCAGGAAAGTTTTCCGACAAACATGTGACAAGAGTTAGAGATCATATCTAGTGGGACTTCAAACAAATTGTTTTCTTTGTTGGATGACATACTAGTGCGCTTACTAGAGGAGAATATGCAAAATAACAAGTTTGAAATGACCAAACAAGGCAATCTAGATAACATCATTAAGTGATTGGCTATTCTCATAAACTCTATCAGTAAGTTGTTTCACAAGCGAATCTGCAACCCCAGGGTGGATCTATGGGACAACCCAATCTTGATCCAAATGTTGCACAACCTCAACCCACGACTAGCACTAATTGTGGGCCTTGAAACTTGCTACTGAAGGTGGATATGCATGAGTTTGATGGAAAGGAACCACTTACTTGGATAAATCAAATGGAGATATTTTTTGATGTACATAAAATCCCAAGTCGGCAAAAGGTTACAATGGCTTCCTTATATTTGGAATCTTCACTATCTTGACCCGTCCAAAAGGCTTTATTGTGTGGAACTTGATATGCTGCTATACAGACCTAGTAAAGCTCTTCCTTACATGGGAGATAAACAATAGCGATTTGTGGACTTTTGGGATGAGGAAGTCCTCCAGAAATCACTCTCCAGCTTGGTTGACAGTATTGCTTGGAAAGTTGGTGGCAGCTAGAGATCATAGAAGCATCTTTTGCCTTGTGAAGCCTGCTAAAATTTAAAATTTATTGTCAAAGTCGCAGTCCCACCTTACTGCATTCCATCTTCCAATTGCTCCAAGCCACGACTCTTTAAGTGGCGTAGCTTCGATACAGCTTCTATACTTTTAAATTTGAATACACCATTTTTGTATGTGGGCCTCTTCCGGAATCCTCCTCTTTTCCAGTTGACATCATTTGGATTTAAAAGTGATTAATTTGGCTTACCAACCGGAAAATCAAAGTGATTAATTCAGAGTAATGTTGAATGGACGAAAAAGAGCTGAGCAAAGAAGAAAATCATAATGTTCGCATTTAGGCAGGCTTCGATGACCAGACGAAGAGGTTATCATTCATACAAGATGTTCTCAATGGACTGGTTCCTAACAAATTGATGGATCACCTTTATCCAAAACACAAGTGCGAACATCTAAAGGAGAAGCTGAGTTGAAAATGGATTTCACTAATGGAGGATCACCTGGGCTGCGACTCTTCAATACATGCAAAATAGATATATGCAAAGTTGATGGCAAGAAGCCTCTCACTTGGGCCGTCCAAATAGATAAATTTTTTGAGCTCTGTTATACCTTATTTAGGAATAGGGTACAATTAACAACCTTGTACATGGAGAATGACTGATATATTGTTAGATTCCAAGATCTATGCAGTATTTCTTCTACAAGAGAGAAAAGCCAAAATGGGAGGATCAACTTGCAATCATTACATGCATGTGCATTACTTACAAAGAGTAATTACAAAGATTAAATACATTTGCATTTGTCAAGAATAGACAAATTGAAAAATCAGAAAGGCAACCTTATCCTAAGTGATGAGATTGACAACTAATAAAGGAAAATACATTCCTAATTAATGACTCCCTAATTAACTTATGACTGTGTAAATATAATTTTACACCAACATATATCCGGTATTCATGGATGAAGGGGCCAGGAACCATCAATTATAGTTATGGACGAAGTTTATAGAGGCATTAATAGTGCATTTTGAAGTAATGTTACCTTCTTTGGCTGATTGACAAAGCACTGGAAACAGTATCAGTAGGGGATTGTTGCAGAATTTTAGAGGCTAAACTTGCAGGTGAAAAATATTTACAAGAAGAAAATGATGGATTTGTTCATTGGAGGGCTAAAGGACACTGTTCAACATGAAGTCCGATTCTTTATGCCATAGGCGATCAGTGATGTGATCATACTTGCTAGTGCAGTGGATGCTAAATATTTGTCTTTGCAGAGATCTGGTATAAGGGACATTCAATGCTGCCAATATTTGTCTTTTCAGAGAACGAATATAAGGAAGATTTAACACTGTCATATGCTTATTTTCAGTAACAATGTTAGCCAGAGGCAATGATGAACCTAGCAATGCCCTCAACAACATTATCAGCCTATAACTCTGATTCAACAACAAATTGATGTAAGAAAAGGCTAAAGCAAAAGGGTTATATTTTAGCTGTGATAGCAAGTTTAACAAAGGGTACAAATGTGGTGAAAAGAATCTATCCCATATCGATGAACCATAAGAACAGGAGGAAGAGGCACATCAAAGAAAATGATACAGTTCCTTTCTGGATCCAGACATCGTCATTTTGTGGCTTGTGGCAGTAGGTTTTGCAACCCTCATTCCTAAGGTGGTGGGATGTATAAGGAATCAAAAGATGATAGTCCTAATTGACTCTAATACCCTCCATAACTTTATTTGCTCATAATTGGTGAGCCAACTAATGTTTTAAGTATTTAGCTGTAGAATATCAGGTGATGATTGCTGATAGAGGCACTGTCAAGTGTGACGGTAAATACTGTTGGTTGCAACTGTCCGTGTTAGCCAGTACCAATGGGAGGAGTTGATGTAGTATTGGGAGTTCAATGGTTGAAGTCACTAGAAACAGTTGCTATAAATTTCCAAGGTCCTTATAGCTGCTTTATGGTGAATAGGATAGAAGTTTAGAACATGTTCTTAAGGGTATTCAGGCTGGGACTTCACAAGTATTTATTGTATTTCTAGCTCTTGATTTTCTCTTGTCCATATGTTGCCATCTGCTTTTCTTGCCCTCTTTGCTATGCCATTGAATTTGGGAACTCTTCAATCATCCTAGACCCTTGTCTTTCTATTCCTGAAAAATTGTTTAACATACTTTCTTATCTCCTTTTTGATGGGTAAATGCAGGTTTAAAACTGGGGCTTGATTCCTCTTAAAACATTAAGCATGTTATGGCTGCCAACCTGACAATTACAGTGGTTCAAAGATTACATGGACCTTCAGCTGAAAGCAGCTAATTGAGACCATGCCAAAAAGAACTTAGATTCTTGTTTTGTTTGAGGTGTTACTTAGCTGAGATGTTCCAACTTTAGAAGATGCTTTATGTACACTTCCTTAATGGTTGCACCCATTTGTTGATATTCTTTCACTCCTATTAACTGCTTTGTTCATGAAACATTAAAAAAACTTTGATTTCTTAGCTTTTTGATTAGAGTACTAGTCTTTGACCTTATTTTTATTGTATGAGTACTGCCTTAAAACAACTTCCATGAAATGAAATTCCTTATAACAGTCTTTTCTCTCTTTGATCTAATTTAATATAATAATGCAAAGTATTAGTTTGCATATTTTAATTGGAAATTGATTTTTTTGTTATCTAACTCAAAAGTGCATTTATTTGTGCAGAAAAACCTCAGCCATTTGATTTTCTTGTTGAAGGGGAATTGATTCGAACATCTCTTGAAAAACTGCTGCTCATCAAGGACATTTCTGCGGTAATTAGCCTCTAAGGAAATCATTTTGTTTACATTTCCTTAATATTGCCTTTTCTTTATTTGTTTTTTGGTTAAATTATGGGAGTCTATCAAGGGGCCTTGGCCCAAAATTAAACCTTGAAAAACATACTATAAAGAGAATTAAATGCCTGTTGTATCAACCCACATGGGCGTAACAGGCAAAAAAAAAACATGCGTGCAAGATCAGGCCAATCCATTTTTACTACTAAGAACAGTACCGAGCCTGAAAGTCAGGCCAAACCCTTTTTCCGGTTAGACCGAAGAACCATGTCCTAAAGATTGTTTTTAGGGGCTGCCTTCCTGTAATTTACGTCCATCCACCCTATAGTGTCATCTTCTTCCTCATATTCTAACGAAACTGGAAATGCCATTAGCGATTGATTGATAGTATCCAATAGAGACTCTAGAATATTAGTGCCAATTCCCCATTCCTCAGCCTGAGTTAAAATTTAATGGCCAAGAAGCATTACCGGCTCTAAAAGGGGAAGGAATGGGCGGTGGGGGGACAACCGACTTGGATCTGCTAGCTGAAGAACCAGGGGACTTTTGTTTACTGAAAAGTCCTTGCTGAAGTGGAATCACCACCGTCATTAACATTTTCCTCTTGAACACCCTCCACAGCTGGTTGCACAGCTGCCACTACTGAAGACCAAACAATGCCAACATGAGGTGGAGGGGAGGGAGGTGATGCAACCCCTAATTGCAATTGAGTAGCTGGTTTTTCAAAGGGCCACCTACCATTGTTGGTTTTCGAGAATCTGCAGGTTGGGAGCTATCCTTATCATCAGAAGATTTAGACTCTAGTCTCTTCACAGTTAAATGCAATAAGCATGCACCTTTCCACCAAGTTGCTTTTGTGGAAGGTTTTGGTTTGCCTGCTTTGCAGTGCACAGCTAAGTGGCCAACTTGTAAACACCTTTGACATCTAAACATGATATTTTCATAATCTAGAACTTGTTTCCAAACACGATCCTGTACCTTGACCCATACCTCATTCAACAAACCTTTTGAAATATCTCCACTTGGATCTTCACAAAAGTAGAGGGAATCAATCCATTCATTTCTGCGTCTAGTGCAAAAAATCTGCCCAAGGCGGTATCAATCGCATGAAAGCAAGAATCCACCCATAACTAAAGAGGTAGATAATGCAATCTCACCCAAACTGGCAGAATAGAGAAGGTTTTCGTCTTTGGGTTAAATGCCTGTAACCAAGGCTTGACCAGCAAAACTTGCTTATCCCAGACCCAAGGACCATTTTCCAAAATAAATGACCTATCTTCATACAATTTACATAGCAGAACAAAAAATCCTTGGGCACTAGGATAGATTTCAATCAAATCCTTAACGTTGGAGTTCCATTTTTAGATATCCATGCATGCAAATAAGCTAGACTAGGATAGAACGAACTGAACTTACAAATCAAACCCAACTTGGCATATTTCTCCTCTCATTAAGGACCTCTTGCCCTAGTGATATTGCCAGGTGAAGACTGGAATAGGGGACAATGTCCAGCTGTCTCATTTGAGACTCCAATGCCAACTTGTGCACCTTGTTTGGTGGTTTAGGGTCCTCTGCATTAGCCAACAGAGCCCTAGAGCCCATAGGGTGGGCACCCCTAGGTGCAATAAGCCCTCAAAAATCTCGCCTACCACCATTAGGGCCTTGTTTACAGGGTATAACAAGAGCCATTGGCTAATCACACATCGCCCCATTGCAAATGGGGACCCCCCTTTTTTTGAGCTCTCGTGCTTTGCATTGAGTCTTGGATGATGTCTTGTTTCATGATGAAGTCAGTAGTATTGAGTCTATAACTTTGTGGTGGATGCCATAGTCCCCTGATGTCCTGATATCCTGATGTATGTTCTGAGATCCTGAAAATGACTAAGTCTAATTTCCTGAAAATTGGCTAAGTCTGAAATCTGGTGGAACCCTCAAAATCTAGAATCTGCATGTTAAATCTGGTGGATCTAAGACCTATCTCAAACATCCTGAAAGGTATATTGAAAAATATTCAAAGTATAAGAATACTTAAATATGTTTTTTAATATACCTTACCCTGGGGACTTCCATTTTTTTAGGCGCAAAATTTGCTGTAGGAAGTTAGGCGCATTTTCCCACTTGCAGAGGCCCAAATGTGCGCCTAAGGTAGAAACTCAAATGTGCGCCTTGAGCAAGGAGAGGTTAAAACTAAGGCGCCTTGATTGTAATTGATGTTGGAAAGCCTTAAACATTGAAAATTTTGCAAAGAAATGACTCTAACAAGTGAGGCGCAAATCCACTCGTGAACAACCTCAAAGTGCGCCTAAGCTTCAAACATCATATTGCGCCTAAACATGAAAGGAATGTTTCAATCAATGATAAATTGCGCCTAAAGGAGAATGACCTTCTTTGAAGTTCTTGTGAGTGATTGAAGTTCACAAAATCCTTATCTTGTGCTAGGTGCATTTTTGCTTCTATTCAACCTCATTTTGGCGCCTTGATGTGAGATGAAGTCTAAACTTAATGAAGATTGCGCCCAAAGAGATATCACCTTGGATTTGTGCCTAGAGTCATCCTAGATCATCAATTTGCGCCTAAGGGTCAATACAACGCAATATAACTTAGGAAAATTTTGAAAATCATCAAAAGAAGGTTAGGCGCACTTTCTTACCTTTATAGACCATTTTGGCGCCTTGGCAATAGAGTGAATGAATAACCTCATATGAGCGCCTAAGGATGAAGTAGTCTCACAAGGATGTAAACAAGTGTTAAGAGCCTTAAAAATATCAAAGAATAAGCTAAGTTAAAGTAAGGCGCATTTTCATACCTTGATCATCATCAAAGGGCGCCTTGCAAAGGAGGTCTATGAGCAACATCAAGATAAGGCACAATTTCTTGCTTTTATAATCACCTTTGAGCGCCTAGGAAACAAAGTGTTTGTAAGGATGAATATGAGCGCCTAACACCCAAAGCGACAATCGTGAACCAATTTGAGGCAATATAAGTATCAAGGCATACCTATTGAAACTCCACAAGGGTTTGGATCCATGAAAATGAAGTAAGTATCCTTCCAAGAGATAAGGCGCATTTTCTTGTCTCCACCATCCAATTTTGGCGCCTAAGGGTAAAGAGCTTGAAACCTTGAAATCTAACATGTAGGTGATGAGAGGATCTCTTGAAAGATTGAATAAATGATCAAAGGTGTTTTGAAGTCCAAGAAATTAGCTAAGTGTAGCTAGGCGCCAATCCATATCTATGCATCTAGTTTTAGTGCCTAGGCTTGAGAGACATGATTCCTTGACACCTAAGTGAGCGCCTTAATTGAAAAGGCATAAATCAATTGATTCTAAGCAACTTGAAACATTCACAAGTATCAAAAGACATCAACTTACACTAAAATAACTTAGGCGCACTTTTCCACTCTTATCACCTTGAATTTGCGCCTCATGAAAAATCACTTGAATTTGCATCACTAAGTGGGCGCCTTGATAAACAGAGATATTCTAAGGTCTCTCCCATTGTTTGAATCATTTAAAATGACAAATAGAAATCCATTTGGTGCTAGGCGCACTTTAGCCTCCCTGTACACCAAAATGTGTGCCTAGACTAGAGAAAGGTTATCTAGATGTTTAAAGGTGATTTCCTGGTGTTATCAAGTTTTTATCAAGTGATTGATATTGTTCCTTTCCTTGTGTTACAGGAGCATCGATGAAGATGAGAAGTCATTCAAGGAATGAAGTGCCTAGAATCACCTTCGAGCGAGGAATGATGTCAAGAGGAAGTCGCTGCGAAGAGTCATCATGTAACTACTCCAAAGGAACCTTTCATCATCATCATGCCGGAATATTTCATCAATGACATCTAGAGAAGACATTCATCCACCAAGCTTCAAGTTCCTCTGGTACATTCAAGTCTCCTTGAGAAGTCATCTACTCCACATGTAAAGAAGGTGTTATCAATATCTACTCTCTCCGTCAAGATGCATCCAAAGAAGATCAACATATATCCTGCAAGAGAAGAAATATCCTAGAGTTAGTCAAATGAAGCAACATACATCATACACATCCAGTTTACAAGAAGATGAATAAGGCAGGATCAGCAAAGGTACATCCCAAACATACAAGTTCATTCAAGCGATCACATTCGAAGACATCATACAGATGATGCAATTTGGGAATATGCTGAGGTGGCACCTACGTGGCAAATACACATCGTCATTCAATCAGAATTTGCCACATCATTCAACCACATTCAATGTATCTACAACAAACAATAAGCCAAAGAGGACACCTATGTGGAAGATGCTCTAAAAGATTCCATCTTATCCTTATCTTCTTGGAAAACGTGCCTTCATTGCCTCTTTTATGTACTAAAAATAGCAATTTGTTGTAACTACCTGCTGAGGTGGCATGATCCTGGCCCTTGGCTACTTGAATTGATCATAGCCCTTCATTGTAATTCTAGACTTTTATATAAAGGCCTGTTGCCTCATTTGTAAAATCATCAGATAGGAGTAGTCAGTAGGCAAGTAGAGTAGAGGAGTAGTGTTGTGATGTAATCACACATCGCCCCATTGCAAATGGGGACCCCCTCTTTTTTTTTTTGCTTTCTCGCTTCTTTTTGCTCTAGGTTTAGTTTTCCTCTGAGCTTGTATGATTTTGATAGTGTTGTGTATGCAAGTCTCAACAATTTCTTGCCAAGAGGTCTATATGCCTTCATCCTGATGCATGTCACTGAGACCTTGAAAATGACTAAGTCTGATATCCTGAAAATCCTGAAAAAATGACTAAGTCTGAAATCTGATGGATCCTCAGAAATCTAGAATCTGCATGCTAAATCCTATGGATCCAGGACCTATCTCAAACATCCTGTAAGTATATTGATAAATATTTAAAGTATAAGAAACTCAATATCTGACTTATACTTAAACATATTTTCAATATACTTCCATTCGGGAAATCCAAAATTTGACTAAGGCAAGAAATCCAAGGGTACTGTCCAAACCCGCCCAGACTGGGCGGCCTCACAAGGTCCTCTTGGACAGTGTCTTCACCATCAGGAGAGCTTGTCCAGACAACACCTTCAAACCCGCCCAGGGAAAGTTAGGATGTTTTCACGAGTTTTTGCTGACTGAAGGAAGTTAGGGAGTGATGATGGAGTCTAAAACTAAGATTTTGATGAAACTTCCATGCCTCACCTCCAAACCTGCCCAGACTGGGCGGCCTTGGCATGAGGTCATGGACTCAGCCTCCTGCACATGCATTTGTCCAAACAGAACCATCAAATCCGCCCTAGGAGAAAATGGTTAAGTTTAGAAGGTTTTCAAGCACAAGGCATTGAGAAATGATGAATTTCAAGCAAGGTTTGCAAGTTGGAGGGAAGTTAAGTAGTTTACAAGCAACATTCCATGCATCATCTCCAAACCAAGCATTACTTAAACTCCTCACAACAAGGATGAAATAATTGGAAAGAATGATAAAAAATCACTAAGCTTGATGTCCTGATGTCCTGAAATCCTGAAAATTGGCTAAGTCTGAAATCTGGTGGATCCTCCAAAATCTAGAATTTGCATGTTAAATCCTATGGATCCTAGACCCATCTCAAACATCCTGGAAGTATATTGATAAATATTTAAAGTATAAGCTTATACTTAAACATATTTTCAATATACTTCCATTCAGGACATTTCCGATATGGCGACAAGACTTGCATTCCAAGCACACCTTCTAAACCCGCCCTACCTGGGCGGCCTTGGCATGGGGTCTTGGATTCAAGGTTATGATCACGCACTTTCTCCAGACTAAGTCTCCAAATCCGCCCTAGGAGAGAGGTTGCAAGTTTTTAAGAGCTTTTGAAGGTAAATTCCATGCATCACTTCTCAACCCGCCCATGCTGGGCGGCCTCATGAGGGAGTGATGGACAATGTCTCCTGCCACATCAATCTCTCCACACACTGCTCCCAAAACCGCCCTAGAGGAAAAATGGTTAAGTGTTGAGGTTTTCTTGTGCAAAACATTGAGGTATGGTGATTTGTAAGTAAGATTTTTTGAGTCTGAGTGAAGTCAAGTGGATAATAAGCAATTTTCCAGGTGTCACTCTCCAACCCGCCTTACTTGAGCGGCTTTGGCATGTAGACATGGACAATGTCTTCATCACCTCATCAATTTCTCCAAACACTGCCTCCAATCCCGCCCTAGGAGAGATTATGCAAAATTCAAAGTGTTTCAACACAAAACATCAGAAGGTGATAAAGATTGATGGAAACTTGAAGGTTTTAGAATGATTAAGTGAGTTTTAAGATGAAAATCCAAGGGTCATGTCCAAACCCGCCCTACCTGGGCGGCCTCAGGAGGGGGTCTTGGACAATGTTGCCTGTCACATGAAATCCTCCACACATACCCTCTAAATCCGCCCAAGAAGGAAAGTGGTCAAGTTTTCAAGGTTTTCTTGCACAAGACACTAGGATATGATGAAATTCCAATGGAAGTTTGCAAGTTAGATAGAATCAAGTGCATTTCAAAGAAGAATCCATGCATCACCTCTTAACCCGCCCTACCTGGGTGGCCTCATGAGGGAATGATGGACTCTGTCTCCTCCCACATGAAACGCTCCACACAACACTCTCAAAACCGCCCAGGGTGAAGAATGACATAAGTTGCAAGTTTGTTTGATGGATGATCAAGATCACACTCAGGAGATGAGATAATTAAGGTCATTCTAAGAGGAAGGAAGTTTGAAAGTCACTAAGTCATGGAGGTGGAAGAGGAGTGTCAAGGTTAAGGTAAAGATGTGTGCACATAGTAAAATCCTTACCACCTATCCAAACCCGCCCTTCCTAGGCGGTTTTCATCACGATGGGTGGATAACATCATCACTTAGTATCCATGATGCATCATTTGAGTCTTAATGGTGTTGGAGAGAAGGTCTTCATGAGGAGATGAATGAGCATGATCATCAAAGCGATCCATGAGTTACATCAAGACAACAAGAAGAAAATATTCTAAGTGAAGTGAACATGAAGTGAATCACACTAGTTCGTTTGCAGATGCTGAGGTGGCACGTACACATCATCAGGGCAATCGAATTCTGCCATGTCATTTATTCAAGAGTGCCCACTCCAAAGATGCTTATCACATTGGAAAACGTGCCTTCATTACCTCTTTCATGTTCTAAAAATAGTAAATTTTGTAACAAACTGCCTGGTTGTCTCGATCTCGGCCGTTGATTGTCAAATCAATCCTAGCCCTTCATGTAATTTCTGGAGTCTATAAAAGGCTCATTCTTCTCATTTGTAAGATATAGAGAGGAGATTAGGAGTAGAGTTGCTGTAGAGAGTAGAATAGCAAGTAGAGTAGAGGGAGAACTCTTCAAAGTCATGAAGAGAGACATGAGATTGTTGTAATGACACACTTCAAAGTAATACAAGCTCATTGTTGTTGTTTGGCATGGTGATTTTGTGGCTTTGAAATGTTAGCATGGTTTCAAGTTCTTGAATATGATGAAGATGTGGTTCCAAGTAGCATAGATAATAAAGTAGATAGAGGTCATTGATGTAATGGATATATGCAATGATGTTTGATAAATTCCCGTTGGTTCATACTTTTGATGGTTTGTCGCTGGCAAGTCATCGTGTAAAGTTAGCCTGAACCACATCTTGCAAATAGTTCAATTGTTGATGCTCCTTTGAGTTGCGCCAGCTGTGGGTACTTTGGAGTGTGTCAACGATATGAAAATCCTTGGTTTATCCCTTGGAGATTGCACCTATTTCATGTAGTTGTTGCTCGTCATGGCGAAGTGAAATTTGGTTTTCTAAGGGAATTTCTCTATCATAGCATCGTTCATCATGTCATTGTCTTTAGATTAGCCTTCTTAACCCTTGCCTTTTGCCTTTTCTTTTCGTAGTTGATTAGAAGAAGTTCCATTTCATAAGGAAAGAGTACATATTTGAATGAAGTAAGGAGCATATTCAGCGTAAGTCCCTTTGTGATTACCAGCAAATCACATCACACCACCGAGGCTATCCATTGCAAATTACGTACAAGGAACCTTGGAGCGTTCTTGTTTGATCACATAGTTTAGCATTCGAGACGCTTTGTTCAAGAGAGGATAGAGCACTTGGTGTTTTATTCTAATGTTGTTGTTGTCAAGAAAACAGCATCAACAAGTAGAATAGAAGAGACTCTCGAAATTCTCTTGAGAGTACTTGGAGATTGTTGTAAATGTTTCTCAAGATTATTGCAAAGACATTGGTGCTTGTTTGGTGTTAAGTGTTGTCTTGTGAAATGACATGGTTTCTTGTATCTTGATTGAATGGAGAGATGTTTCAAAGTAGATTAGAAGTAGAGTAACAGCTCATTGATGTGATGTATGTATGTATTGAATATTTGATCAACTCCGAGCTCATGCTTTTAACATTCATTGTTGGTGAAGTGTAGTGTAAAGCTAGTTTGAGCTTCATTATAATTTGCTTAAGTTTGATTGTGGATGCTTGTTTGAGCTGCGCCGTCTAATGGGTGCTTATGTGAGCTTTCATGATTTGAAAACCTTTCGCTATCCTTAGGAGATTGCACCAACTTCATGTAGTTGTAGGCATTCTCGGCGAAGTGGAGTTAGATTGATTAAGGAGTTTGTCTGTTCTTGCATCATTATTGCTCCATTGACCTTAGATTAGCTTTCATAAACCTTTATCTTTTTCCTTTTATTTGTTATTGAGACATTGTACATACATTATCCACATTGAAAGGAGAAATAAGTTGAACGAAATAAGAAGAAGTCTGCGTAAGTCCCTTTGTGATTATCAGCAAGATCACATGTATTCACTGAGTCTATCCAATGCAAATCATGAATAAGGAACCTTGAAGTTGTCTCACTGGATCACATAGCTTAGCCTTTGAGAGACTTTATTCAAGAGGGAATAGGATACTCAGCATTTTATTTTGTTGTTGACTTGTCTAAAAACAATCATCAACAGAACCCTTGGAAGGGTTGGGCTCAAGAGAATTGAATTTTGATGCATCAACCCCTCCAAGACAAGAAACAACAGGGAAAACAACATCTGCACTGTAGGGGAATTCTTAGAAGCATCTATGAAATCCATTGTTTTATGGTTTGCAAAGGAAGGAGCGGGAAGTGCTATCTCAAAAAGCCAAAGTTTTTTTTCGAAAATTAGAATGCAAAAGAAGTTATCAATATATTTCGTTAATATTGTCATGACTTATGAAGGCTTAATTTTTTTGTATCATTTTAAGTGTTAGGTCATTATAATATAACATGCTTACATGTTAGTTAATAAAGTTCTCTAGCCAGCAAATGGTTTTTTACTTTTTAGACAAGATACATAAAGGTTAGGTGGGGTTGATACATTGCTTTTTTGTGAGCCTTCCTATTTTTGTTTTTCTTTCTATAAAATCTTATGGAAGTACTTCACTCAAAAGTAGAACAGTTGAATAATTTTTTGTACATATTGGGCATATATAGTAGGCATGTTGTCCTTTTTGCTGTGTTCAAACAACCTGTATTTTTCTCTTAGAATAACTTGAGCTGGGTTATGTAGCAAGAAGACTTCCTATTAAGTTTTTCAAAAATTGCCATAAAAATTAGGTACATCCTACCAGATATTGTATTTCAACAACTCATGCTCTTATATGAAAAAGGTTAATTGAGTAATCGAGTTAAATTAAAAGTCATTGTTGATAAATCTTGAAAAGTTATTAGTCAGATGTCACATGGAGTTGTTTGTGACATTTTAAAATAATTAGCAAATTTTTTAGATTAAGGATCAAATATATAAATTAAGCTGATAATGAAGCATTATTAAGTTGGTATGTGATTTATCAAAACTCTATTTATGCTTATAGTCTAGGCCCCAAGGAATGGGATATAGAGTTAAACATTGATAAACATATGTTTGCATGGTGAAACGTTGTTTGGAATCTATTCAAGAAAACTGAATTGTCATTGTTACAAAGAATCGATGTTGTTCATTATACAGAGGAGATGAAGCCTCCTTAAATAGAATTACAAAGACAAATGTTTCTAAAAGAAACAATCGTTAACAAGAGACGAAGCTAGAAACTACTAGATGACCATTAATAACATAAATAGAAAGATATTATTCTAATACCCTCCCTTAATGGTCATCATTTTAACTACCCAAAGAGATAACAGAGAAGGTTGCCCTCTTCTTCTTAGAACGCTTCTGCAACAAAACACAAGAGCCTGCCACTGACTCTGCCACTTGAGATGAGTCTGCCACCCAACCCTCCCAGAAACTACAGAACTTTTGGATAAACCCAAAAAACAACACCAACCGTCCAACCTGATGTTGGAGAACTGTCCCTTCCTGTAACCAAAGACACACTGAGAACAACTGCCACAATTTTGAAGGAAAATCGACAAACCCTCCAAACTTTTGCAAATGAGCACGATGCTCTAGAACAGACTACAAGAAGAAAGCTATGCAGATGTTTGCCCTAGCAACTCCAGGGCGACCAAAATAGATTGCAACAAAGTACGATTTTTGAGGAAAAAATCACCAAACCCAGAAATCCGAAGATTACAAATCATCATTTTTTCGGAAAAAACGATAAAAACCAAATACCAGAGAGCCCTCCCGAATGACGGAAACCCTGACTAGGGTATACAGGAGAAAAACCCTTACTTTTTGAGGAGAAAATTATAAACCCTACCATGATTTTTTCAGGCAAAAAATTAGAAAACCATACAAAATTTTTTAAGGAGAAAAATTATTAAAACCCAGGACAAATCCCAATGCACGGATTTTGAGACACCAGAGAATTATGACGACCACCTAGAAATCTTCTCGAAAAACCTAGAAAGAATTTGGAACATAAAGATTTTCGGCTTGAAACTGAGGATGAAAACCTTGGCCGAAATTCTTAGAAACCCTAGGCGAATCGAGATACAACAAAAAAACATTCTGTAGCCTCGAAACTGGTGCTGACTATGGGATTCGCTGGAGATCACCAAAGATTTTAATGGCAACCAAAACAAACAGCGACCATTGTGAATGTCGCCGACCAAAGAAACTTGCAAAAACCGCGATTTTGCAAATCGCGCCCAGAAGAACACGACCACCAGCAAAAAACCAGAACCGACGATGTTTAAACCGCCAATTGAAGTCTGAAGACGACTTGAAGTTTGCAAAACGTCATTTATAGACGCTGATCAAACACCCTCGAAACATACGCAATCATAAAAGGGCGACCCAGAATTGCAGTGAAGGTAGAAGCCGAAAAGGCAAAAAGGAACGACGACCCCAGGAAACAAATCGCAATCAGAAGAAATGCAAAGGACGATCAAGGGTTTTCAACGCAAAGGCAACAGGAAAAGCGCAAAAGGAAAATCACTAGCAATAACAAAGAATGCGACTTCCAACGACTAGAAAACCTTCAAATTTCAGAACAAAGAGCCCTCCCAAGATCCTGAGCCCTCCCGTGAGGGAGTCCGACTCAGATTGGCTTTGATACCATGTTACAAAGAATTGATGTTGTTCATTATACAGAGGAGATGAAGGCTCCTTAAATAGAATTACGAAGATAGATGTTTCTAAAAGAAACAATCGTTAACAAGAGACGAAGCTAGAAAGTACTGGATGACCATTAATAACATAAATAGAAAGATATTATTCTAATAGTCATGTGACTAATATGTGATAATAAATGTTGTAATTTACCCTATCAGAGGAGAAAAGTTGTGAAATGAAATAAATGATCATGAGTGCTTCATGTATGATAAGCATTGTAAATAATGCTGGCAAACAATCATGACATTATATTTCCGCATGTCTTTGTTTGCATTTAATGTTTGTGAGAGGGAGGAGCATAAATATTGTTATGTCACATAATGCTAGCACAATGGTATTTAAGACTTTTTGCAAGTTTGAAAACTTTATTATTAGTAAGACCTGATAGTTTTTTTGAAGGTTCACCACCAAGGGGTTTCAACTATGTTGCCCTTGGTGGCACTTTTTAAATTGTATATATGAACAATCAAACTTATATGCTAAGTTGTCGGGTACACTCATCTTGACCCCTATACCTATTCCGAATGGGTTTGGTTTCCTTGGGGGTTTGCCCAAGGTATTGGTCAGGGGATCTAGGTATGTCCCTAGTATGCCAAAGTTGTACCCTGGTCACTCAAGTAGTACCCTGGGTGGACCCACAGACTGAATGATCTTTTACGCCAAAAAATGATTTTTAATTGAAAACACTTTTTTACCAAAAAAAACCCTAAAACAGAAAACTAAAAACCTATAAAGTAAAATCAAAGCCTAAAACATAACCACAAAACTCAAACACAACTTACCTTTCATTCTAACTTGCCCAAATTCATTTTTTTCAAGAACAAAGATTGATAGATTTTTGAGTGGCGAAAGATTGGAAAGGTGGGAAAGAGCATTTCCTTAGTATTAGGAGATTACATAGTTTGCACCAAGGAGATTCCCCGTTCAAAGGTAAGTTTATTTTAAGTTTTAATTTTTTTTTCCAAAGCTTCCTATGTTTTTTTAAAAATGATTTATTGTTGTTTTTCAAAATTTTCATCATTTTTAATGCATTGTAGGGTTATATTGTAGTTTGTTTCATTATTATTTTTTTAATTTTTCTATGTTAATGTAGCCTAGGTGGTTACATTTTTTTTCTTTCTGATTTTCGTCTTTTTTTTTTTCAAAACATGTAGGTACAAGTTTTATTATTGTTCATAATGGCTGCTCCTAGTTCAAGTTCAGTGGGACTAGAGACCGAGAGGTCTTTCAAATTGACCAAAGATTTCTTTTTTAGAGACATGTGATGATGATTAAGCAACTTCTAGGAGGTGGGGGTTTTCTTTGGCGGTGTAGTCGGTGCAATAATGAGTACAAGAGCTTGTATAGTCGTGGTGAAAGTTCACCTGTGTGTTATTGCTAGCCAAGGGATTAGAGTTTGTTTAGGGCCAAACAAAAAGGGGTTGCCCAAAGAAAAAATCGTCTCATATATAAGAGAGCAAGAAGAAGCAGATATTGTGATTGAGAGAGCGAAATCTAAATCCCATCCTTTGTCGAAGACAGGATCATACAAACCACCTTCAGGGCCATCTTTTGCGTCTCCAGTTGTGGCCGCCCCATTTCCATTCGTTGCGTGTCTTCCCAAGAAGACAAAATCACCCCTCTTTCATGCAAAAGAGGCCCATTAGATAAGGCATTTTAGAATGAGGTGAGGGACATAGTAGATGAGCACATTGTGCATTGCATTTATGCTAGTGGGCTTCCTTTCAACTTAGTGAGATCACTATATTGGTAGGAAATGGTGATGACAATCAATCACACACCTGCAGGTTACATAGGTCTTCAGTATGAAAAGATGTGCACCACCTTATTAGCCAAAGAAAAACATTTTGTAGAGACATCTTTGAAGCCAATTAGGGATTCTGGATTCATGGGCTGAAACTAGAGTGTCCATGGTTTCTAATGGATGGAAAGATTACAAAAGTATGCTTTTAATTATTTTCATTGCAATGTGGCCTAAAGGGGTAATGCTTTTGAAGGCAATTGATTGTGAAGGACAAGTGAAATGCAAACTTCATTGCCAAAATCCTCAGAGGTGATAGAGATGATGGGTGCTGAAAACATTATCCAAGTCATGACAGACAATGCAGGGCAATAGGTTTATTGGTTGAGGCAACATACGGCCATATTTTTTGGACACCATGGTGGATGCTGAAAATGGTATCCAAGTCATAATGAACACTGCTAAAAATTGCAGGTTAGCAGGTTTATGGGTCAAGGCAACATACATGCATATTTTTTGGACACTATGTACTGTCCACTCCCTCAACTTAGTGATGCAAAAATTTGGCATAGAGATAGATTGGGTGAAAGTTGTGTACATAGAGGATGAGGAGATTCAGATGTTTGTGACAAACCATCATGTCACAAGCCATCTTTATGTCCCTTCAATTTGGACCTGTTGAAGGTAAGTTAATGAATTTTCAATATTTGGTTATCTTAAGTGTGCAATTAAATTTTTATATTTTTTATATTGCATATTGTTTACAAATATTCTGCCCATAGGAGCATCATCATGAGACCAATACAAGCTCTTTACAAGCAAACACACTAGAAATCACCTATGGAAGACCAAGAGTCACTACTTAGAAATCCACTTATTTAGAAACCACATCCACATTAGAAGCCAACTATGGAAGACCAAGAGTCACAACTTAGAATTCCACATGAGATGGCCCTATGGGGATTTGAACTTGGGTCTCCATAATTAGAACCCAACATTTTAACCAATTAAGCTCAACCCCTTGGACTGTGCAATTAAATCTTATTTCTATGACATCTATTTTTTTAAATTTTAATTTGTTTTTTTAACCCTATATTAGGTTCCCAAGGTTCAATTTGCATCTCACACAATCGTCTTGAGACAACTTGTGAAGTGTGAGAGGCATTTAGCACTATGATCATTAGCAGCCTTTGGGGTGTGTGGAGGTAGACAAATTCAGAGAGGGCCCAAAAGGCCAAATAATTGATCTTGGATGATGATTGGTGGGTTTATGTGGATTACATCTTGAGTTTCATTGAGCCTATCAAGAGTATGATCAAGTTTGTTAATACGGATCAGTTGCGTTTGGGAGAAATATATGATGGTATGGATTCCATGCTTGAAAAAATATTACACATAATAGCAACCAAGGAGAATGATTCCACAAAAGCATTTTTTAACAGGGTGCAAAGAATCATTGTTGAGTGTTGGAACAAGATGAGCACACCCTTGCATCTTTTCGTATTTGCATTGTCTCCCAAATAGTACAGCATGAAGATACCTTCTTTGCCCCAAGAGAGTGGCACCATATAGAGATGTAGAAGTTGTTGATAGGTACAAGGTTGCATTTTGATTAATCTAAATGTGGAGGATATTGTTGTGGATGAGTTGGTAGCTTGATAATGTCAGAGAATCACAGTCTTAGCACTCTTTGAGACAAGTACTATGATGCTCATACATGGTGGTACCTTCATGGCAAGGTTCTATGTACCTACAACCTCTTGCAATCAAGTTCTATCACAAGTAAACATTTTTACTATTCTTTTGCAACTATATATTATGCTTTATGTTATATAATTACAAATGTTGTATTGACTTTGTCTCCAATTTCAACAGGTTGCGATAGCTTCTTTGGCTCAGCGAAATTGGAGTACATACTACTTTATGCACTCAGTTAAACGCAACCGGTTGGCTGCAAAAAAAAGAAGAGTTGGTCTATATGCATTCCAACTTGTGCCTCTTGTCACATAAGCAAGTCCACTACAAGGAAGGGTGAGGAAGAATTGGCATGTAACCCCTAATTGTACTGACTTGGATGCATCTGTTGCACAACTTGCCATAATCTCTTTGAAAGATGAGGAGGCTCTTGCATAGGATGTAGCTAGTGGGAGTGGCATTGTAGTTCCTCGTGGTTCAAATGAATCAAGTGATGACTTTGATGCTTTTGATGAAGAGCAAGATGCAAATTATTGATTATATTTTGTATTGATTTGACATGTGTCATTGACTTGATGATTATCTTTATTACTATCAATTCTGTATAACTTTTTTTTGCAAAAATATGGGTACATATATATTTATGTTCCACCAAGTTTCCGGGACAGGGACGACAAGGGATGCGTGTTTTGGAAGGATTTTTTGGGAGGCCGTTTTTTAGGGGATGACGGGGGACTTGTATTAAAAATAGGGAAAATATGAAAATATAGGAAATTTCAAATATTCATATGATAGCATTGACAAGCATTCATCATATACATTATAGAACCTTAATACATAACATTAGAGTTGAATTGAGATTTCATGAGTTGACAAACAAATGAAAAAAATTCAATTGTTTTCATTGTCAATGTGCATATATATTGTATAAAAATTACAACAAAATGCCCAAAGGCTGCAAGTTTCAACTACAAAATGACAAAAATATAGAAAATATGTTGTTGCCCCTAATCAACAAGTGCTAACATTGCATCAAAATTAGGGTCTAAGTCTAAGTCACTGCCACTATGAGGGACTGTCTCATCCAGTGGAACCCCAACCAATCCCTCTTGTGTTGCCTCCTCAACCTATGTGGCATCTTCGAGATCAACATCCCAACATGTGGTTGGAGTTTGATGATACTTAGGACTCAGTCGATCCTAAAGTCGTAAGGCACTATGCACAACCACCAACTTCTACAATTGTCAAGAAGTAGGCCTATTCCTTTTGATTGACTATATGAAGTTGTAAGCGGGGTCTAGAGGTAGTGCCCCCAGTGGGGTCAAGGGGCAACACTCCTCATAGGGGTCCGGGGGCAGTGCTACCAAGCCCAAATTAAATTGTTTGATGCCACACAAACCTTCAAGGCATATGCCATTTATCATAATTTTATTGCTTTTAAGCTAATGCTGTAGTTTTGATGCTCTTTTGTCGCCTTCTCACTTCCATTCTCTTCTCTTCTCACAACTGTTCTCTTTTGTCTTCTTCACAACATGGAAAATGGCAAAATGAGAGTTTGTTATTTTGTTTTTAGTTATTATTGGGCTTTTTTAGGTTTCGGGTTGATGTAAAGGGGTGTGGGGGCACTTGTGGGCCCCCATCCCCTTTTTTCTTCGTTTTGTGTGTTTTTTTTTTAAATTGTATTTTATGTTGACTGGGCTATAGGGGATGGCCCAAATGAGCCTTCCTCTAGCATTTCTTGTCTCAAATTGGCCGTCCCCAAAATGTTTTTTTTTTTTTTTTTGAAATTGAGTACAGGGTGGGGACAAAAGACACTAGTTAAGTAAGGGGTGAACCCAAAATGGGTAAACGGTAAACCCTTAACATGTCATAGAAAACATTGTTGTGTGATACAAAAATTATATCAACCATGTAAGAGGAAGACTTGTCACCAAAAAAGATAATGCTGATGGAGAGACTATGGCTGGAGGTGAGAGCTGGGCCTAATTTCTATTTGAATGCAGAAAAGATGAAGGTTTGCATTCTCGCCATTGACCATGAGTAAACCTATACAAGTTCTTATAATGTCCGTAGGGAAATGTATATGATCGAATGGGTCTAGTTGGGCAATCTTGGGGGGGCACAAAGAATGTTTTCTGGAAACTCTTCCAACATCCATTGTCGATGATCCTCTAGAAGTAGAGAGGAAACTACTAGCGTGTGTCTGTGTAGATCTCATGGAATGTGGGTGAGTTGTAGTTGATCCACCATTGAAGAACAACGGATTTACTACATGTAGTGCAGGAAGGAGGTGATTAACACGGTAGTCTTCCCTTGCTTAGGGTCCCCAAGAAAGCTTAACTATGAAGGTGACCTGTCTTTGGGAGGTAAAGATCAAAGTTCATCTAATCCTGTGGACTTGCCAGTAAAGAGTTCATGCATCCTCTGAGAAGGGTCTTGCTTTCTGGGTTGACTTATTGCTTGTAACGTTGAAAATTTTACAAATCTTGGAACGCATACCTATTCATTCAAAAATCTGAATTTTTGCATGTAGAAGTGAGAAACATCTAATTTGGACCTCTAATGCAATTCTGAAATGTATGCCTTAAAAGAAATAACTTTGTTTCTACTCTCAAGGACAAATTCAGATTCCATTCTCAAACACAGATCTGAGATACTCTGTTTTTGGTCCTGATAATAGCAAAAAATATTAGATTTTCAGCATATGTGAAGTTAGATGGTACAGTAATTGACTTTTTCATCATAAGGAATGCACAAAGAGGAGACTCGGTGCACTGGGGAATCAAAGATTAGAAGTGAAAGATGATAAACATATCTGGGTGTTAAAGATCTACTGTCAGATGTTTTCAATGCTGCAGTTATTATGCTTTGGAAAAGGGGAATCAGTCTCAATGTGATGATAGCAATTGTAAGAGGGTTTCACTAGAAGGGGTTGCTGTAGTTGGAGATGAAAATGACAAACTAAAAGTGGACTGAGTAGGCACTGATTTAATTCTGTATTCATATTGCTGCGTGACTGTTATTGATCCCACAGAGATCCAGGAGCACTTGGGTGGCATCTGTAAGGTCGAAACTGGAAAATATCGAAAATTCAAATTTTCGGTATTTTCTATGTTTCCGTAATCTGCATTTTTGGAGGCCTTCGGAGTGAAATTGGAACTCGGGACTTTCATCGGTTGCTTAGGAAGGGACAGCCATAGGCTACCTTCCTAGCAACTCAAACTAGTTGAGGTCTTTCCAACACATCAAAGAAGTCCAATTTGGGCTAGGAGTTATGACCCTGCCAAGTTGGGGTACCAAAATCAACTAGTTTTTTGATTTTTTTGTAATTCAAAATGGATGAGGTGACCTTTCAGCTTCTGTACAAATGTATATATTGGGGATCATTTTGAAGTCAATGGACAATTTTTGGAGGCATACATCTCTCAGCGAGTTTGCCAAAGTTGCAGAAACTCTCATTAATAAAATTCAATTGTTTTGCACATTGTTGTTGTGTGTGTTTTTACAATACTACATGCCCAGCGCTAGGTATTGTCCTCTGAATTCACAAACAATTCAGATCAGTTATGAGTTCTGTTGGAGGAAAGTTGTGTTAAGATAGAAATAGTGTTGAAAGTTAATAATAATCATTTGTATTTATAATAGTTTGGTGATTGTTTATCTACCATCTTACATCTGCCTTGTACTGGTGTATTCTGATATCTTTTTGGACTAGTTTTCATCTCTGGAAAGCCTTGAAATGTTCTTACCAATAGTATAACTCTCATCTCATGATTGCATCTCGAGTTTGATCTTTTTACCAGGTTTTCCATTGAGGTCTAGGCTCCTGGGGGCCACAAGGTCGCTGGATGGGTTCATAATGATTCTTTCTTCTGAATGATGCTATGGTTCATAGTCCACCTTATGTCGTCAAGGTTTTTGCAACATAACATAATATATTGAGTTCTATTCCATCATGTGAGTGATTTTTGTTACAAGAAAAAAATGGCTTTGGTACATTTTGGTATTCCACCCATTGAAGCTTCTCTTCTTGCTTTCTGTGAAGAGGAAATCAATTTTATGTAAATCCCATTACTTTTATTGTCATTTGTTATTCAAATAAGATTCAAGACTTTTCCTTCCAAAAGAAAAAAAATGGATTTAATGGAATCTATCTAGCACAATTTGTCTTTTGTTTCTTAATAGCACTAGTACTTAAAAAATGTTATAAGGAAATCATTTCCTTTATTCATTTATTACAAGTAGCTTTGGTATTTAATTTTATACTTCACTGCTTGAAAAGTACAGCATTCTCTGATAAAAGTACTGAGCCTTGACTTTGTACAGGAAAAAATTCTTAATATAGAATATATACCAGCAGTGGTTCCTCCTAAGAAGGAGGAGCCCTTTTTACATAATGATTGGGTCAGTGCAATTGATGGTTCTTGTTCCAGGTCTGTAATTTTCTTCACTTTTCTGAAATCAGCTTAAATGTACTTGGGATTGAAATTTTTTTTAACTGGATTATTCTTTAATAGTTTAATTCTTTGCATACAACTGTAAGATATTCATGTTTGCTTCTTTAGAGAATTAACAACGAACATTGTACAGTCAAGAGGTAGCCATCTTATGAATTTCTAAATTTTTGGGTAACATAGTCTATGTTTTCTCAACCTTGTGGCTGAATTAGAAAATGGAAGATTTCATTTAATGCTGTGATTGCCCGAAAGGTTAATTTATGATGCATAAGGCTGGATGTCAGTACAATAAAGTGAAAACAAAAGTTGCAAGAGAGCAAGAGCACCTGTTCCACCTTATTAACTTGGGTGTGGATTGTTACAACTGGAATTGTGAAATAATTTCATGGCATGCTTTCTTTTGTTGTTAATGATGCATTGCCTATATATATATATGTTGAATCATGGTTTTTCTTCACATGCATAGCTACTGCTATGTTCTCTACTGTAGCTGGCCGCACTACTGAAAACCCTAGGTCTGAAAAACAAAATTTGTAGTTTTGACAGTTATGGAAAATTTCTTATAGAAACCCTAGGTCTAAACAACTGAGAATGATACCATGAAACTATATTTTTGCAAAATGCAAGAACACAAATTTGAAACAGATTTTTTGATATTGGAAAGATATCTGGTTTTTTATATTACCGAAAAATACCTAAAGCAGTACCTAACAGAAAATTGACTTTCCTTAGAGGGTCTGGTTCTCGACTCAGGCCAAATATAGGACAGACTGGACACTGATTTGACCTAACTAACACAGTCTTTAGATTTGTGCACAAGAACCTGCTTTCACAAACATAATCTTCCATACTCTACTACCTAAAAGTCTATTTATAATATTTTTCTCGCTTAAGCTTGTTTGCCTCTTGCATTGATAATTTCTGATTGACCACAAAACTGGTCTCGAAGGACCCACAAGACATACTTAAAAAAGAAATCCTGATGTGCCTCACTAATTGAAGTACATGATTGTTTTTTGTTGGGGGTACTTGGGGACATCACTGGGCCGTAGCCTGGATGTGGCACCATACTATGGATGGAAATTTAAGCATGTTATGCATGCCCTCTATTTTTGCTGCTTTATTGTGGTGTCCCTTTAATGGGGAGTCCTTCAGGTGGTAGACTGCCTTATCATGGAGTCAGACTTGAACCTGGGTCACTCACAATACAAATGCATCCAATTTACCATTACACAACAATCCTTTGGACTTGAAGTGCACAATTTAAAATTTCGTAACAGTGACAATAAAGGTTAAAACCAATTATTTTCCTTTAATTGTTTTTCCCTCAAAGCAATGGAGTTGGATGTTGAAAACTCCCCGAGTCTTCTCATTCTCTTGGTCATTATAAATCTGCATTTGAAGCAATTTTATCAGCTATAAAGCTCTAGATTCTTTTAGAAGAATGCGACAAGATGATGCTATTCAAAGGGCAGGGTTAGAGGATCAGTGTGAAAGAGATGAGTGCAAGCTTCTTGCCTTTTATGAATATGATAAAAAGTCTGATATTTATAAATCCTATGTTACATATGAAGAATTATCGGAGATATTTGAAGAAAACAGAAGAGAAAGAAGGAAGGAATTGATGAAGAAAGAATTAAAACCACAAGGAGAGGCTGACGAAATAATCAGGAAGCAAGAGGAACAATCAAATTCAGAGCCACAAGACATCATGGAGCAAGAACAAGAGGGACCCAAAAAGCAAGTTGAAGGTAAAGATTCTTTGGTAGGAGAAGATATTTTATTGGTTTCTAATGATTGCATGTGTCAACAAAATATCGATGGCAGTCCGAGGGCCGTTTTTTGGGGACAGCAAATGGATGACGATATAAAATTTATATATATATATATATATATGTATGAATTTTTCAAAATATATTATATATATAGAGAGAGATATCATGATATGCCAATAACTGATAACAACAATATCAATATGTGAATAAATCATGATAGTACTAGTATAACAGCAGTATAAACAACAATAAAATTAATCATGAGATTCATGACAATAGTATTAAAGCATTTCATTGTTCAAATTCTAAAATGAAAGTTCAAAATTAAAGTTAAGCTCAAAGTCTCAAACTTCAAAATACTACAATCTATGCCTCATTCCGGCTATTGATATCAAAAGAACTATCCGTGTCATTGTCACTCTGCCTGAAGTGGAACATCCAATGGAAGCCCGACCATTCCCGGTTGCACCTCCTCGTCAATTTGCCTAAAATCTTCCGGATCAACATCTCAACATGCTGTTGGAGTTTTTCGATACTCAGTAGTTTGCCGGTCTTGAAGTCTCAAGGCACTATGAATTGCAACTAATTTTTTTGCTCATTTCAAGGTAAGCGTGTTCCTCATGATCGAGTGGATGTATTAAACTAAATATAGTTTGTTAATGGTCACTCTTGTAATATAATGCTTATCTCCTCTGCTTTTTGCTTTTGGCTATTCTTAGCCTTGTATCCTCTTTATAAACAGCTCCGCTATATCATTGTATTATTAACTATTGATCAATATATATTTCCTGTTACTTCTGTAACATGGTATCAGAGCCAGAAGACAAGAACCTGTTAGTTTGAAATTTTTTTCCTCTCTCCATATTCCGTACGGTCTTTCGACTTGTGGATCTGTTCAAAATCTTCGTTCGACAGCACATTCTCTGACTCGAATCTGGTGGCGCCTGCTATTTGGAAGCCTCTGTAAGATGTGATTCGTTGTTCTGACATCTTGTGTGCTGCGTTTTCCGCCATTCCATTGTCATTTCGTTTTTTCTTCTGGATTCGATGCTGTGTTTCAGCTATGGTTTTTAAGACGCATTTGTTTCTGGCGTTTGATCGTGATTTTACCTCTGCAAATCGCGTATTTTTAGTGCTGACTTCTTAGTTCTGGATCGCAATTGCTTGTTGCTAACCTGCGCGATTTCATTGCGATTTCCTTTCTTGTGAAAGACGACACTCTGTTTGTGTTGGGACAAGTCTTTCTGCCTGATCTCGATTTGTGAGCTTCTGCATTGGCGATTTGTGCTTTGATAGACTTTCACGGCATTTGATTGCCTTTCCTTCATCATCTTGGATTTGATCAGTAACTTTTTTCCTTTCATTCAAAGTTCTAAAGGATTCAACGAGTGTCTTCAAACAACTTTGACCGCTACGAACCCTACTTCCTTGTTGGCGCTTAGTGGTGAATCTTAATGATGTCTTCACTCCTTGAGTTCTGTGCCCATGTGCTCGGTTTTGCCTGTGTTCTCCAAATTTTTGGGCTTTCTCTGGTCTTTTCCATTTTCCATTATTTTGCTTTTCGTGCCTCGGACAACATGAAGCTGGTGCTTTTTACCCAACAAAAGAAGTCTGTGTATTACGCTCTTATGGCGAAACGTCCTGCCGATCATATCAAATCCTCCGCCTGGTACATTGATTCGGGTCCTTCCCGACATTTCATGCATAGGCGAGACTGGTTCATTGAGTACACGCCATTCAGAGACTCTGTCGTCTTTGGAGGAGGTGAAGAGTATACGGTTGTCGGAAAAGGCACTGTGCAGATACAATCAGGTAAGAGAAATTTAATATTTCTCGACGTATACTTCGTCCCGGGCATGGAGCTGAATCTTCTCTCCGTCAGTCAGATCATGCGACACTCACCTCATCTGGATGTTATCTTGAGCATGCATTCATGCAACATAGTGGACCGTGAAACACGCACTACTGTTGCTCAAGCCCTTGAGGATCATGGTCTATATAGACTCGTGGATTCTGGTGTTTCTCCAAAGGATGCCTTGACAGCCAGGAACACCTTCCTAAGTAAACTCTGGCATCAGCGGTATGGGCACCTCAACATGCACTATCTCTCCCAGTTAGCTCAGGAGAGTCTGGTCGGTGGTCTTCCAGATATTCAGACTCAACTTCCTGGCGTCTGCAATGCTTGTCAGGCTGGCAAACAACATAGGACTCCATTTTCCGATGGTGACAAATGGAGAGCATCCAAGGTTTTGCAGTTGATTCACACTGATGTATGTGGACCAATGAACACCCCTTCAGTTACTGGGTGCCAATATTTTCTACTCTTTGTTGATGATTTCACCTGCAAGATGTGGGTGTATTTCATGAAAAAGAAATCCGATGTACTTAGTACATTTCAGTAGTTCAAAGCCTTGGTGGAAAAAGAGTCCGGCTATCCAATCGTCTCTCTTCGATTTGATAACGGGGGGGAGTTTTGTTCCTCTAACTTCACCCATTTCTGTGCTGCACATGGCATCAAATGTCAACTTACTACACCTTACACACCTCAGCAAAATGGTGTTGTTGAGCGTCGCAATCGCACTATTACAGAGATGGCACGTCTATGTTAGAACATCGAAGTGTTCTTAAGAAGTTCTGGGCTGAAGCAGTCTACACTGCTGTCTATCTTCTGAACCGATCTCCCACCTATGCAGTTAGAAAAATGATTCCTGAAGAAGCATGGTCTGGACGTAAACCTCGCGTCAATCATCTGAAAGTTTTTGGCTCCACTGCTTATGTTTGGATTCCAGATGTCAAACGCGCTAAGCTGGACTCCAAAAGCCAAAAACTCATGTTCACTGGCTATAGTGAAAATCATAAGGCTTACAGACTGATTGATGTAGACACTGATCGTCTCATATTCAGTCGTGATGTAGTTGTTGATGAGACTACTGGGCCTTTTCTGCTATCTACATGTAGTCGTGAGGATCAGCCTTTGGAGGATTCCTTTTTGGGTGTTCGCATTTCTCTTGCTCCACCTGATGGGAGGGCTCTTGAGGTTATTCTTGTCTTTCCGCCTGTTGATCAAGCACCTGCCCCTCCTTAGGATATTCTGGATCCGCCTAATCTTGTTCCTGCTCCTCCTGGTCATGCTGATGCATCTCTTTTAGATGGTGGCTCTCTTGCTCTCCGACCTAATGGTGGGCCAAAACAATTGGTGATCTTCATGATAATGAACTCGTCGAGGGTAGATCTGCTCGGAAGAAGAGCAAACTGCAAAATACTGCCAATTTTGCCCTCATGGCCAATCTTCACAGCATCTCAGAGCCTCAAACATATTCTGAGGCTAAAGGTGTACCTGAATGGGAAAAGGCTATGGATGTTGAGCATCACAGTCTTCTGAAGAACAATACCTGGGTTCTTGCCGATCTTCCACCTAGGAAGAAGCCCATTGGGTGCAAATGGGTTTGCAAAGTCAAGTACAAGGCCAATGGAACTCTTGACAAGTATAAAGCTCGGTTGGTTGCCAAAGGATTCTCCCAGTAAGAAGGCATTGACTATGACGAGACCTTTGCTCCTACAACCAAAATGAGTACCATTCGGCTTCTCTTTGTTATGGCAGCCCGGTTCGAGTGGAAAGTCCATCAAATGGATGTCAAGAGTGCCTTCCTCAACGAAGATTTATAGGAAGAAGTCTACATGACGCAACCTCCTGGCTTCAAGGTTGTTGGTAAAGAACACCAGGTGTGCAAACTAGTGAAAGCTCTTTATGGTCTCAAACAGGCTCCCAGGGCATGGTACATGAAGATTGATCAGTACCTCGTGGATCATGGTTTTTAGCGAAGTCCTTCTGATTCCAATTTGTATGTTCAAAAGTATGCTGATGATAGTCTCTACATTGTTGTCTATGTCGATGATCTGATTATTACTGGCAGCTCTGAGCAGTTGATTCAAGAAATCAAACATAATCTCAGTCAAACCTTTGACATGACAGACTTGGGACTCTTGCATTATTGCCTAGGTATTGAGGTTTGGCCGCATCCTGACAGCATCTTCATCTCAGTCCAAATATGCTAGAAGTCTATTGGACAAATTCCGAATGACAGACTGCAAACCGACTTCTACACCCATGGAGAAAGGGCTGAAACTCTCAGCTAATTCTGATTCTCCTGTAGAGAATGAATATGCATTCAGGTAATTAGTTGGCAACCTCATTTATCTTACTGCCACTCGACCTGATCTTAGTTTTGCAGTCAGCTACATCTCTCGCTTCATGACTGCTCCTAAAACTGCCCATTGGGTTGCAGCAAAATGTGTGTTACGATATGTGCAAGGCACTTCAGATTTTGGCATTCTGTATGGCAGGTGCAAAGATCCTCAACTGCTTGGTTTTACCGATTCAGTTTGGGCAAGTTCTGTTGATGACAGGAAGTCTACCTCTGGATATGTTTTCAGTCTAGGCACCGGTGCAGTAACATGGACCAACAAGAAGCAGCAGGCAGTTGCTCTCTCCTTGACAGAAGCTGAATATAGGGGAGCGATTAAAGCAGCCCGTGAGGCAGTTTGGCTTCAAAGAATGCTTTCAGAAATGCAAATGTCTCTATCAGGGTCTTCACCCTTGTATTGTGACAACCAAGGGGTGTTGAAACTTGCAAAGAATCCCGTCTTTCATGAATGGACAAAACATGTTGATCTCTCTTGTCACCTCATTCGTCAGCTTGTTGAAGACGGATCCATTGTGTTGCAGTATGTTTCTACAGAGGACCAGACTGTCGATATTCTCACTAAGTCTCTGGGCCTAGGCAAGTTTGTCAAATTTCGAGGGCATCTTGGTGTAGTTGACCGATTGACCATTAAGGGAGGGTATTAAACTAAATATAGTTTGTTAATGGTCACTCTTGTAAGATAATGCTTGTCTCCTCTGCATTTTGCTTTTGGCTATTCTTAGCCTTGTATCCTCTTTATAAACAGCTCTGCTGTATCATTGTATTATTAACTATTGATCAATATATATTTCCTGTTACTTCTGTAACAGGATGAAGTCATAGGTGGACCATTCCTCTCTGCAGTAGAGGAACTAGCAATCTATGAGAGTAAACGAATAGCAAGTTGTTTCAACTCTGGTGTGTCCTTCCCATGAAATTTCCACCATCCAATGGGTTTTTTTTTGTGCAATAGTGGCCCTATCCGACCTAGCCTTTGGTTTGTTGAATGTAGGACCCTGAAGATCAAAAAACTGAAGCCACTGCTCTCGAAGTATGGTTGCTTCCTCAGAGCTATACATCTTACGAAGGGCTATCATAAACCCCTCCATTACCTCATCATCCTCAGAAGGAAGAATTCGGCTAGGTCTAGGAGTGTACCACTTCGAATTAAGAGCATCAACAACCATATGAAGAGGGGTGTTCATTGTGTGTAATGTCCCCTTTTTGGAAATTCTTGATTTCCTTACTTGCATACAATAAAATCACTAGAAAGGGACATTAGAGATATTAAAGATCAATAAATTAAGATAATATTTAGTTCAATTCATAACACAATTCAGTCTCGACTATGTTCAAGTCTTAATCCTTTCTTTCTAATCCTCAACCTTGGATGGGTAATTACTTGTCTAGGGCACGCTAAACCTTCTCCAATGTAATTGGGATGGGATTACTCCACCTCTCCCTAACAAACCTTGTCTAGGGCGCGCTAAACCATCTCCAATCCCATCAGGATGGAATTACTTCGCCTATCCCTAAGAAAACCACCTACCCTAGGGTTGCAGGCAATAGAAATAACTAAGTATTAACATTGAACATACATTTGATATATTTCAACATACCAAATGATCATATTTATTCATAGCACATTCTATATTGGCTATGTTCACATCTCAATCTTATTTCTCTTCTAATCCTCAACCATGGATGGAGGATTACTTGTCTAAGGCGCGCTAAACCTTCTCCAATGTAATTGGGATGGGATTACTCCGCCTCTCCCTAACAACCTTGTCTAGGGTGTGCTAAACCATTTCCAATCCCATCGAGATGGAATTACTCCGCCTCTCCCTAACAAAACCAACCTACCCTAAGGTTGCAGGCAATAGAAGTAAATAGGCAATGGGTTTGAACATACCATTTCTTAATGTGTTGTGAATGTAGTCTATTGATGTTTACCTTTATAGCAAGTTTCATAATATATATATATACACATGTCTAATGATAATCTTTCCATTATTTGTCATTACTTAATACATGATATTCATCATAGCAATCATAAGATTAGATACATCATACCAGATAACTCTTGCCTTTTAGAACTCCTAAGAATTCCTTTCTTGCAGCCTAATAGACTGTTGTGCCTTTTCTTTCAGATGCTTCCAAGTGTCTTTCTTCCTAATTCTGAAATATATCTACTTTTACTCTTTTATACAGTTCAGAAATCTTTTCCTTGATTGATGTGTATGTGTTCTCCCAAAACTCATCTTTCATTCTCCTTTAATATTCCTCCAAGGGAGGCAATCCATGTGAAGGGTTGTGGCTATTAATAAGGAGTAACTAAACAGATCGCTGACTTCATTTACCAATCGCTGTCAATATTAATACTTACTTTTGGTTGACGATTCTTAGTCATCGCTGCTGATTCCTTCTTTATCGCTGCCTTAAGACCTGACTAAATACCCCCGATGACTTAGGCTTTGTCATCGCTGTCTTTAGACAGCCTTTAATTTGGATCGGTCTTTCCATTGTTTAATATTTATTTTTATACTAATAATTATATTTATTATTTATAATGTCTATAATATTTGATTTATAATATTTTATAATTTTTATAATTATTATAATATATTTTATGTTTATATTTATATAATATATATTATATATTATATTTAATAATATATTATATTATATTATTATTATAATTATAATAATATCTAAATTAATAATATTTATATTTATATTTATGTTTATTATTTTATAAATACAATAATATATATTAAAGATATTTGTATGGTCATATTATTTATTTTGTATATACACAATTATCATTTGAATTGACCATATTTCAAGAAAGCAATTTTATCGTATATCATGATGTTTAAATCTTTAATTTAAACAGAACATTAATATCGGGACATGACATTGTGTTCCACCTCTTTGTGACAATAGGCCTGATATGCTGCTCATAGAATTGTAATTTAGGATCCTTGTCACAAATTGCTTGCCTCATTTGATCAAGCATGCTATCAAAAGTCTCATAAATCTCTCCAAGGCTTGGAGAGTCTGTATCAGCATACATGATCACCCCCACAGTAGGTGATATTATAGAGCAAATATATCTGCAAACAACATTTAAAAATTGTAAGACATTAACAATTTAACACTAGTAATACTAATAATTTAAAGGAAAAGCAAAGTAGAAAGTTAGAAACATAATAAATAAAAATTCTTACCTGATATTGGACCACCAAGTGTTATTAAGCACCCTTTCTCTCACCTTCTTCCCTTCTTCTGTCTTTGATGGAGCCCACTTTTTCGACTCTCCACAAACCACCATGGATTGTAGAGCATCCTATACCTCCAACATCCTCTTCAGTAAAATAAAATAGCTAGCATATCTAGTCTCAACTGGTTTGAGGAATTCTTTCTTTGAATAGGATCGGAATAATGCAAGTGAAGTTTGATGATTACATACAAACATTTGTATTTCTCTAGCTTCAGCCACTGCTATCTTCACCCAATCTATTTTTACAATGTCTTTCAAAGCATTATTCAAAGCATGTACACAAGATGGAGTCCAAAAAATATGTTTGTAAGCACTCTCAGCCATCAATCCAGCCAACTTACAAACACGAGCTGAATTTGTCACAACTTGCACAACATTAGATGACCCAACCTCCTCTATGGCCTCCTTGAAAAGGGCAAACTGGTAATCAACATCCTTACGTTTCCCAGGGCAATCAATAGCTCTAAGAAAGTATGAACCAGCAGGACATGTAACAATAATATTAATGAGTGGTTGATGTTGAATATCAGTCCACCCGTCCATGACAATGGAACAACTAGTCCTAATCCATGTTTGTCTCATCTCCATCGTTATGTTCACCTTTGATTATTGTTTGTCAAGGAAGGAGGTATGCAATCTATGTTCGCTAGGGGGAACATAAGAGGATCCAACAGCTATTGCATCTTTCAACATGTTTTTGGAATAAGGAGACTTTGCCAAATGAAAAGGGATGACAATGGAAATAAAAATAATTTGCCATTGAATCATTGGCTTGCTCACGTTTTTGCAAATAGATGCCAACCAATCATCAAATTTTTTTTGAGAAGGTAAAGCGTCAGGAGTCAAATTGACAAAGAAAATACCAATTGATTTGAGCCTGCATTCTTCCTTTTTCAAAATCTTGACCATTTCTTCATAAAGAACCAGAGAGAGAGTAAGCACACACTTACCTTTTGCGCCTTCATTTTTGCCTCGTGCTTGAACGGTCCTTGCATCTTGAACCAAGAATTCTGCTCCTCCACAAACCAACAGGCTCTCACCAGCAATGAGAGCATCTTTGAGAGATTTTCTACCAACACCATCTCCCTTACAATCCTTCTTGAAACTTCCCATTCCCTTAATCCGGACGCTGCTAAACCAATTCACACCCCCACGATTAAATGCACGACCAGCGGTTCTCGAGGAGTGGAATAACCATGGGTAGACTATAACCAATATAAAAAAATCCTAACCAGCCCACCAAAAAAAAAAAAAAAACTCAGATACAAAATTAATACAAAACACAACAACCAAAAGAGCATAAAAGCAAACCACCAAGACCAGGGATACCAAAGACACAAAGAGGAAGAAAGCTCGACGAAGATGACAATGGAGGAAAACCTGTTGACTTCCACCACTAGCTCCCTTCCAAATGCTTATTCTTTTCGGCTATCTTATCATAAAGATCTTCCACAAGCTTATTCTTAAATCTTCATTTTTAAGTTGAGCTTCTGTTTTGAGATCCCATTATGAGTAAAGATGCTATCTTGTAATCCACTGCATTCTTATCCACATTCTTTCTTGCAATCAATTGATGAGGCATCTCTGTGGTACGCTGCAGTTGTTCCTCATTGCAACTAATAAGAAGAGATTTTACTTTTGCTTTGCTTTCTCAACTCGTTTCTGTGAGCCTCGAGTTTTTGTGTCTACTCTACTTTTTGACAAGAAAGTTTTGTTATTGCAATGATAATTTATAGCTTTGATGGTTGTTCCATTGATACTACCAAATGCTTATTCTTCTCATGTATCATATTATAAAGATCTTCCACAAGCTTATTCTCAAATCTTCATTGTTGATTTGTGTCACTATTGTAAGATCTCTTTATGGGTGAAGATTTGTAAGCCTTGCAATTATAGTCCTCACATTGTGCAGCCCATATATAGAGCTTATTTGTAGGCACTTATTTATAATACTCCTTCCTACTATGATTATTGACGATAAAGGACCCTTATCAAACAATAAACTGCCTTATATCTGTAATATATCAAGATTCATTACTTGTTGGAAATTTATTGACGAGTATACTGTTCTACTTGAATTATAGTTCAAATTCACTGAGATTTCAATGGAATTAGTCTTGTTAAGTTGCTGTAAATGAAAACATACTGTGGTTTCACGAATAAATATGAAACAATCAGAGAACAACCACTATGAGACAGTTGACACAAATTTTAACCTAGAAACTGTGGTGTGGGGAAAACCAGTTGAAAGTGGAAAATGGCTCAGTTTCCTCTCCTTCCCTTGGCCAAAAGTAGTTACAAAGAACTCAGATAGAGCATATATATCAATCTTCCTACCGTTACACTCACTCGTCTATTCTCCACACTAATAATTTTACATTTAGAACCAACTGAACTCTTTATTCTCACTCCTGCACTCTCATTCTGCTTTTATTTTATAGTTGGGCTTATGCCTCTTCTGAATAGGATACATTGGATGTAAATATTAAAAACAGAATGATATTTCAATGATATGGTTATTTACAAAAGAGTGATGCTCTTAAATAGAGTACAATCAGATGTTTCTAAATATACAACATACAGATGTTTCTAAATTAGCTTAAAACTAATCTAAATAACAGAATAGAAACATCCTAATATTACAATAGATGACCATTAAGATAAACTAACTAAATTTATTTTAATACCCCCACTTAATGATCAATCTATCAACTAAACCAAGATGCCCCCTAAATGTGACAAGATCTGTAGGTCGCTTGACCGTAAACAAAGGCAGATTGAGGGCACAGAACCTGAGACAGAAAAACCCGAGCACGGATTTTAAGGCACAAATCTTGAGGAATCCGAAAAATCAGAATGGCCGCTTGAAAACAAATGGGCTAGGCATTGGTCCTTGGTCTTATGTGACTGAAGGCCGAAACTGAGCGTTGGTCAGAAGATGACTACCAAGCAGATGATCACGACCAACACCAAACATGAACCTTCGAAAAAATCTTTAACTCGCCAAAAAGGAAACTGTCGAAGGTTTGTTGGAAACAGTGATCACAAAAATCAAACGGCGACCAAAGAAGTTTAACAACAACCAAACCGCTACTTTAGATAGAAGGAAGTCGACGGACAGGGCGCTGGGTGCTTGAAGGCAACCAAGGGAATGTCCAACGGGGATCACAGACAACGAAATGCCACCTCAGAACGCGATCATTCACCAAGAATGGGGACAAACAAAGATCTGCGACCAGGCATAGGAACAAATCGTGGCTAGAATCGCGACTAAATGACGACCAAAAGTTTTGATAAATCAGACGACAGCCAGAAAGGATTGAAACTTTTGCAGAGTCCGCCGAAACCCTTCAGAAGACAAAGAAAACGCGACCCACGAACAAAAATCCAACAAATCGTTGTAGAACGCCAGACGAAGCCGATGGAAAACAGAGAACCCCGACGTCAGAAACCCTAACGACCACGAACAAAAAAAATTGCCCAACAAACAGGAATCGCGTCCCACGACGGCTTCCAAACACAGAACGTGACTTCAAACACAGAGACCGCGTTTTGAACGTCGACGACCACAGGGAAATCGGAAAAGATCCCCAGAAGATGTTGAAAACAAATGTCGATGAAGGAAGGAATCACGATTTTGGTGGTAGCTGCTTGGAAAATATCACCACGCCAGAATGCAAAATGCCTTAAAAAACAAATGGCAACCCAGAAGTACACATGCAGAAGCTGTAAGAGGCAAAAGAAAAACAGAGAGCTGGGTAGCCGTACAGGCGTCTGTACGTTGTACGGATTAAGTAGAGCGCGCCAGAAATTAGAAATTTTGAAGAAATAATTTCCTTCTCGAACCCGGAGCTCTGATACCATGTAAATATTAAAAACAGAATGATAATCAGAATGATATTTCAATGATATGATTATTTACAAAAGAGCGATGCTCTTAAATAGAGTACAATCAGATGTTTCTAAATATACAACGTACAAATGTTTCTAAATTAGATTAAAACTAATCTAAACAACATAATAGAAACATCCTAATATTACAATAGATGGCCATTAAGATAAACTAACTAAATTTATTTTAATATTGGAAGTGTACTTTTTTGCACTAAAGGATTTCGTTTAATCAAGGAACATGAGAAACCATCTTCATTGCTATTACTGTCTTCTTATATGAAACAAGCAAAATCACTAAAAGAACTGCCATGCCACATATGGAACTGCTGTGACACTTACGGAACCACCATGACACATCTGCAACCACCATTGTCGCATGTGAAACCACCCTGACAACATCATGAACACCAATTTTTTTGTTTCCAGTGGTTTTGTCACTCTGTAAAACGCTGTGTTTCAGCTCTGTTTCTGATGAGTTCTTGGCTGTTTCATTAAGTGACTTGTTTTTTGGATCCTTATGGACCAGCCTTTGAAACCCTGCCAATCTTCCAATGCATTAATAATACTCAACTAAGTTGCCAAATTGGGTAGGGTATGAGTATGTGGGTACAGGTAAGCTGGTATGGTGATTTTTTTGGGGCTGGGTACGCCTGTACAAAAAGCATATAAAAATCATAAATATATTTAATATCATATAAAAATCATAAATATAAATTTTAAAAAACACATAAAAATAAAAAATATTTAACATCTATCATACTGTTTTTTAGTTTAATATTTTAACAAAATACTTCCCATTCATATTTTACTGAAATACTTATTTAAAAATAGTTTAATAAAGGGTAACTGGAAATTGAAAACAGTTTGATTTTCATTTATTTAAAGTTAAACCTTAAAGCTTAAATACCTCTTAAAACAGTGAATTCAAAATCAAAATACATAAGCTTGAACCAATTTAATCCTTAAAGTTTAAGTCTTTAAAGCTTATGTAAATTGTGAGCAATGGTTAACCCTAAGCTATGTGCACAATCAAATTGTGAATTTATCGTTCAAGCTTTGTGACTATTTTCTGAGTCTGGTTCAGGCAGTAAGAGGGTAGTTTTATTGCTTTGTCGATTGAACAGTGTTGGTGTTCTAATTTATCTCTTTCGAGACAACACAAAATGGAATAGTGTGTACAGTAGAACCATTCTTCAAATTATAAGGGGAAGCTCCTTGAGGTCTAGCTAAACCTAAAACTAACATAATTTACAAATATGCATGCTATATAAGAGTTCAATGGGGGTTTTGCATTAAATATAAGTATCTAGTTGACTATGTTTTTGCCCTGGATGCAAGCACCAGATTGTCAATAGTCAAGGATTGCAACAAGATTTATAGATTAAAGAGGATAAACAATTCAAGCTTGAACTAGCACAACTTTCTACTGGCTAAAACAAAGACCATCATTCGACCAGCTAAAGTAGAAACCAACAGATCTACATCAATAGGCAATGATTAATTGGACAAACATCACACGATTACAGAAGATAAATTTCTAAGTAGTAGACAAAGCCACTACTCAATAAATAACAAACATCAATTCAAAGTTTGACAAAGTTACTCAATTCAATTTACTCAATGGAACTACAAAACACGGGAAAACAATAACTACTGCTAAACAACAACAGCATAAGTCTGGCTTCCACTCTTATTACAAATTATGTGCCCAAGGCACTTATTTATAAGTTCTCTAGTAGAAGCTTTAAAGAGAAAATAATAATAAAATAATGTCTTTAAAGCTGCTTTAAAGCAACCCAATTTTCATCCATTAAAAAGAGGAAACGAAACCCTTCAAATAGCCTGAAATAGGCTCCTCCTTGCTTTAAATCTACTTTCTCCTTGGCATAGGCCAATTAGAAGAAGGTGGTGCCATGTTTTTTGTGCTTTTGCTTTAAATCACTTAACTTGGGCACCAATCTTGATCTTGGACGACTTAACCTCCTTGGTTGCACTTTTTTTGGTGGTTACGCCAACTGAAAGTTGTGACCGCTTATGTTTGTTGCACTTTTGTTTTGGTAGTGTCATTCAAAAAGTTCAATTTCTTCTTCTTTCACTTTACACACTTGTCAGTTGTCACATTTTCTCCACATACTGGCCACCTCTTGTCGTGTTTTTCTCTTGGCTACGACACTAAAAATGTGCGACATTCACTTAAGTATGATCTTTCATTAGGTTGTTACTAGTCACTAACATGTTTGCCACTTTTATAACCTCTTGTTGGAACCTTTGAGTGGCAGTGCCACTCCAAAAGTGTGATTTTCTTATAACTTAAAACCTCCTCTCATGTTTGGTGTGCTTTTATGAGGCATTCACCACCTTTATTGTGCTTTCATAACAACTCTCTTAAGTTGGCATTGCTAGGCAAAAAGCATGATTTATGTTTAGTTCTCGACTCGACTTCATGCTGGTCACACTTTTGATCATCTCTTGCCACTAGAGTCACTTTTAGAATGTCATTCCCATTGAAAAAGTGCGTTTTGCTTATGTTTTGAACTCTTCTCTTTACTTGGCGCGGTTTCACTAGAGATTAACCACTTGAATCAGAGTTTCCCACTAGCATTGCCAGCCTAAAGTTGTGATTTCACTTAATACTTAAACTCTTCTTTGCTGGTCGCACTTTTCTTCATGACTTGCCACTTGAATCACAACTTTGTGTTGTTTCTACTACTTGAAATTGGCACTAATGTTTACTTGTGTGTTTCCTTAAGTGGTTGGCGTGGACTTGCATTGCTTTAGCCATGTGAGTCGCCATTTTGTATTGGTGTTGCCAATTGAAAGTTGCGACATTCACTTTGTTTTTAACCCAACTTAACTCTTGAGTCTTGACACATTTTTCCCATCTATATGTCACTTTGGCCACCTTTCTTAACTCGTTGCCAATTGAAAGTTGCGACATTCACTTTGTTTTTAACCCAACTTAACTCTTGAGTCTTGACACATTTTTCCCATCTATATGCCACTTTGGTCACCTTTTTAACTGGTTATGCCACTAAAATACTTGTACACTTTAACTCTCGGCACACTTCCTTTGTTACTTCGCCACCATTCTTCATTTAGATCTAAAACCCTTGGCATTTTATCCCACCTCTTCCCATGCTGGAGCTACCGAACTATCAAATATTTGATCTCCTTCATCAGGCATTCCTTATACATGAGCAATTTGTGAATATCGTTAGTTGACAAGACTAAGCCCTGATGCCCTTTGAGATTTAATAGGAAGGACAACTTAGTTGATATTGAAAATATGACAAGAATGACATGATTACTGACTACTGCAGGCAAAGTTTTGTAGGGGTACCAAAATGGGTACTAACAAGCAGCAGAGGGCAGTTTTTTTTACTGAGTCGTTTGAGCAGACACTAGTTCCTTTGCTGTTCTTGCAATTCTTTTGGCATTTGCAGCTCCTTCGTTGTTCCTGTGATTGATCCACCACACGAAATGTGTGAAATGATGGTTGTTTAGAGTTCAGATAGTCAAAAAGCAAAAAGAGCCATGTCAAAATTTTTGCCTGCTGTTGGAATTGTCATAGAAATGTCTTGGAAACACCACATCCAACCTGGAACCGCTCAGGTATGTGTGTCGATGATTCCACACCATTCCAACCCCAAAAAGTCGAACACTGCCTGATTCCACAATTGATTCGATTCTGGATCCGATTCTGGGATGAACCATACCCGGAAACATAGTGTTTTGCCTGCCGATTTGGTAACTTAGACATTCACAATGATGGGCATGTAGGGAAATACAATTTTCTCCTCATGACTAATAATTGATAATTGGTCTATTGCAGCACCATTACTGCCAACTATGGGGCAGGAACATTGTCACAGATTCATTCAGACATAAAGACACTGATTCACTCGAGGTCTCAAACGACCCTTTCATGAAAATCTGCACATCATACCAGGACACATAAAGACACCCTTAGCTGGTTAACAAATGCCAATAAATTCTGCAGTTGAATTTAACGTGCAGACATTGTGCAATATTTAACTAAAAAGTCCTGCATCATTATTATTATCTAAACAAAATCCTCCATAGTCTTCTTCTAAATTGCTATCCACTGGCTCTTACTTTCGTACACACAGTGTGTTGAGACATGGACCAGCTAGGACTCGAACCTAGGACCTTCCATCGCTGCTGGAGTGCTCTACCACTGAGCTACTGGCCCCTCTTGAACCAGTCCATCGTCGGTCCGGGTGTGGCTTATTTCTAACACCAACACCCCCCCTTAAGCCACACCTCTCGTGTGCTTGGGGCTCCTAGCCTGGGCCTGGCTCTGATACCATGTTGAGACATGGACCAGCTAGGACTCGAACCTAGGACCTTCCATAACACTGCTGGAGTGCTCTACCACTGAGCTACCGGCCCCTCTTGGGCCAGTCCATCGTCGGTCCGGGTGTGGCTTACACCAACACCCCCCCTTAAGCCACACCTCTCGTGTGCTTGGGGCTCCTAGCTTGGCCTGGCTCTGATACCATGTTGAGACATGGACCAGCTAGGACTCGAACCTAGGACCTTCCATCGCTGCTGGAGTGCTCTACCACTGAGCTACTGGCCCCTCTTGAACCAGTCCATCGTCGGTCCGGGTGTGGCTTATTTCTAACACCAACACAGTGAGCTCATGAGTGGTTGTTCTTCGATTGAAGCCGGTGAAATCAATAAGTAAGATTGCTGTAAAAGTTTCTTATTAAACCTGATTCACCATGTTGGGGGTGGATGGTTACTGGAGCTGGTCCAGCAATCCAAAATTAGTTTAAATTCACAGATTATTGAACTCAAGTGTTAGATTTATGAAATAAGCACTCTTAGGTGACTGCATAATAAGTTTTTCAGGTCAAATAGCAATGTACAGTCTCATTTCTGACCAATTCATGAATGTTTGCCAAAACTTAAACTCATATAACTGTCAGTAATTGCATGATTTATAGCATATTAATATGTTTTTGCAAGGCTCAAAATTGAGGCTTTGCATCTAGAAATATTTTTATAATCTTTGCTTAGTCTTACATGGATTGGTTTTGGATTTTTGTTTTCTAATATCCAATAATTCTTGTATCCTCTTAACTTTGTGCTGTAGCGTCAAGTTCAATGTAAATCCACTGTAGGTTTGAAATGTTCTTAGCAGTATGAGAGTATGGAAGAAAATATCTTACATCCATCTAGTTTGCTAGAACAAATATAAGAAGAATGATGTAATATTATGAATGAGGTGATAGAAGTGAATAGAGTGGCCCTTTTATACAATTCTCAAGAGACTTAGAGCTAAAATGTAGTGTCCCTTGTTGTAATTTTTTAGAAATATGCTATTTTTTTGTATTGTATGATTATAAGAGACTTGAAAATAAATGCTAATCTATGAAATTAAACCCTACACTAATGATGTTCAGCAATAGTCATATGTTATTTAATTTATGCAATTCTGACTAAAACACAAAATAACTTCTAAATACCTTCAATAAACACTGAAATATAAACGACACTACAATATTGTCAAATATATCTGATTTTGAAAACATTTAAATACTAATGTTAATATTTCAAAATCAGCAAGTACCTCTACTATGGATTATCTGCTAACCCCAATTATTAATTATCAAAAATCTATGTCAAACTTACCAGGCAAGCAGCATAATAAATAAACCCAAATTTAATAATATAAGGTGGCTGACTCAGCTACAAATTCATAAATAAATAAAAGATTAATGCTGCTGATCATTAGGAAGTACGGCAGTGGTATGTAAAGCAGCAAGGCTGCACTTCAAAAGACTATTAATCCTGCGATCAGAGTACTATGATGGCGCAATGAAACTATACTCAGCACTCTAACCAAAGCGGCCCTAACAGAGTGGCCCACTATAGACTCCTTAAATTAAAGTATGCAGATGAATACCACGATGCAATTAAAACATCAGAATCGGCCCTGTCCAATCAACCTTTTTAATACTTGAATGTCAGTTATTACTAATTGTATGGCGAGCAATTAGACTTAAGCAGCAGCTTGTGATATGCTACCCCAAATTTTTTTTTTGATTATACAATGATATCAAACAAGGTTAGCACAAGTATGCAACCAACTAGAATACCTCCACACTTTTTGATCACCAAGTTCCCAGAGTGGGCGAGGTGAGAGCATACAGTGCTTTGGTTTACAAATTATAGCATTGTGCAACAAATAAAACATTCATCTGCTTGAGCAGGCATCCACTATTGCAGTGGGGGATTCACCATTTTACAGTGGGTGGAAATATAAGAATGAAATTACAAATCATCCACTTATCCAGTGGGAATTCTCCACTTATTCAGTGGGTGAAAGAACAAGAAAGATGAGCATTACAAAATTCCTCCACACTGGCGGTTGAACCATCCAGGGGTTATAGATGTGTTCCAACATTAATAAAGATTGCAATGCAAAGAACCGAAAGCAAACTAATTTACTACCCCTGACTTGCACAATTTGTTACGGCTGCAACCAGTTAGAGTACAAAGCCAAATGAAGACATGAATGAAGTGAACATAACAATCCTAGAATCCACCATAGATATACCAAGAGAAATATGGAAGAGTGACCTTAGACTAGAGGCTTCATGGCACTGCTGTAGCTGTTCATAGGACTGCAGTCATTATAACAGCACCGTAGCTTCATCATATCAGACCCAAAGCACAATGTTTAATGCATCAAACTCATGCAATAATCCCTGATGTATGAAATATATAACAACAGTGAATAAATCTGCATCCAACCATAATTATTACTCATGAAACTCAACTATAATTACCACTCAGGTTAGAGAAATTAGATCATTATATCAGCATGATATGAATTTTTGCATCCAATAGAAACCCTGCACAGGAAAGAGTATTATTCAGCCCCAAATCATAAAACCCAGCTGATATCATGAAAAGATTCCATACTGATCAGACTGTATCATATTTCAGCTTCATTCCCTAATGTACGGTGGCCCTGGGAATGATCACAAAATTTGAATGCATAAAAATTTATATCAGATCTCAGTCATCAAACTGCCATTGGAATATATAAGCCTCCAACACATCATACTGGAAGAAAGACTTAGTCAAAACAAGGGAGCGAACTGCCCCAGAAACCCATGTCATTCATATCAGGTCTGTACGGCCTGATGAGAAGAAAACACTTCTAACATAACAAAACTGCTCAGAAATTCCCGAAAACTGATTGGAGGTGAGACGCCATTATAAGACAATGATTTGCCTTGCATCAAACAACAAACTTACAATCTTCAAATTACAAAACAATATCCTGAAGCTGTATGGCACTAGACTGGTACGGCAGAAATATCCATTATGAAACTGACTTAAACATCACTCAATCTGCTCAGAAGTTGACGCCAATACCATACAAAGTCATTACAATCTTCATTTGCTCCAATAAAAAAGAAATGACACTATAATCAAAATTGTCCTTCCTAGGGGGTACGGACTGCACAGTACGGCCAGCCAAGGGAAAAATATGCAATCTTCATAAAACACCCAAAGCTCATCAGTATTCTAAGATAAATCAAGCCAAAATACTATCAAAATCTTATTAGATCAATCATCTAATCAGACTCCACAAGTTCATGAAAGCTCCATGTGATTCCTGTATGAAATCACCATTAATCTCAAGAGGGTTTTCGTCCTCAAGAGCATTCTACAAGAGGGTTTTCGTCCTCAAGAGAATATGGAAGAACTCACAGGTTCAATCCATGTGAAAACAAAATCAATTCCATAGCATCCCCTTCAAATGAGCTCTCATTTCCCTTTTATAACTTTTTGAGAGGAATATATTATTATTTTCCTTTTTATTCTTCATATTTCTCCTCTCCAAAAGACCTTTTTTGAAATAATAAAATTATATCATGTGTGAGGTCCCTTTTTTTAAGTGTATCATTTAGAACACTTAAAAACCTTTCTAATGAGCTATAACACTTAGGTATTAATAATTATTTTCACCCTTAGGAGTTTAAGTGAAAATAATAATTAAATTAGCTCATTAAATAACCCGACTTTGCGGAAAATTCCAAACTTGGGCGAATTGCAAAAAAAACTGAACCATTATGCTTTGTAAGGTTTGGAAAGTGAAACGATGCCTTCCGGAAGACTTTCCAAAAATAGACCGCTCCAAATAAATTGAACCATTATGCTCTGTAAGGTTTGGAAAGTGAAACAATGCCTTCCGGAAGACTTTCCAAAAATAGACGGCTTGCTCCTCCAAGAATCTTGGAGAGCAATCCGTGAACCCGATCAAACATCAGAAAGCATCACTGTGAATCTGAATGTCCTCTCAGCTCAATGTCAAGGCAAAATTAGTCCATTACCAACTGCAGATTGAATCACGACCACTCCAAGAACATTGGAGTTCTCCCAAACATGTTGGATAGCCTTCGAGCGACTAGGAACAAGCATAATGCACACAAAAATCTATGCACCAAAAAAAAGGAACATTACATAGCTCCTTGATATCTGCTGTGGTTAAATATGCTCAATCGTGGAATCGCCCACCATAGAGTTAGAAAAGCTGCGATCTAATCTCAATTCCAATTTCTAAATAATATTAATACCACCGAGGCTTACACAAATAATGATAATTAGTACGGTAGTCATCTGCTGGTGTAATTAATTAGAACAACAAATATTTATTGAACACTTTAAGCAATAATAATATTAATATATGCAGCAAAATAACATTAAACCCTTGCACAAATAATTGATAAAATAATAATAAATCTTTCACAATAGATATAAGAATTGAAAACCAACAATATAGGAATGAAGTTCAAACTCTCAATAATGGAAATTTGCTTGCAAATATAAATTGTTTTCTAGCTGAAGCATAATTGCAATCCTTTTGTAGAATTGTCCGGTTGGAGATGAGGGTTTTCGTCCTCCGAAAATTGCCAACCAAAGGTTTTCATTTTTAATTCGAATTTCATGCAAATTTGAAATTTGAATTAAAAAACGATGATAATCTATAAGCCCTTTTGAATTACATTTTGAATAAAGTGTTAAAAGCACTTTTTAAATAATATTTTGAAAATGAAGTGATCAGGTCCACTTAACATATTATAATTTTTTTGGTTCTGAAAAGGGACATGACATAAAAGGTTGTGCCTTATTCCAAATAAATACTGTTCCTAGAGATCTAATCAGGTTTCTTGATGTTGTTTGTTGTTCCAAATAGGTACTGTTCCTAGAGATCTAAGCAGGTTTCTTGATGTTGTTTGAGCTTAATACTTAGTCAAGTGTATGATTTAAATTTACTGGAATTCAATAGTTGTTTGAATCTTTAATCGTCTTCTTTGTTATCGGATTTCTGTGTGCCTGCAGGACAAAGCATCTGTAGTGTTATTATATCTTCCTTAAGATTGAAACTTTATCAACGTAGCCAAAGCTATTTTATAATTTATCTTAACTAACCTTGGGGATGGTCTTAAATGCTTGATTGAATGGTTTTGAGTCTTTTTTCAGCTGCTAAGCTTATTGTGCTCTGTATTTATAGAAGATGTTTCCACATTATAACTTTCGTTTCAAGTTTCTAACTACAGTATTTCTTTGATGCAGCTTCATATTTAGTGGCTCGTGTGACAGCATAGGAAGGTAAAACTCTCTTCTATTGTGATTGCTAGATGACTTTTCTAATGCTAACCTAATTTCTTTATGATGCCACATTAGAATGATTTTAGTAAGTTCTAATTGGTAAAATAAGGCACAATGAATAGAGAAAAAAATTGATTACACCTATTTTCTTTCACATCATGTTAGGATATGGAAAGCAGAAGGATCATGTACGCATGTTTTGGAGGGACATAGAGATGCTATCACTTCTGCTGCTTTTGTAAAAATACAAGGTTATACAATTTGATGAGATTCCTGTACCTCTTTTATTTCTTGTTTTATGATAAAGACAGGATACCTATAGTCAATCATAAATTTGATTCTATTGATCACAATTATCAAGACAATGAATGATTGCACCTAATTTATTTCTGCCATAGAATGATAAAAATGATACAAACTCATTCCTTTATTCTAGTGTTAATACATTGTAGTAGATGACAACTATGAAAAAAGAAACATCAAATGGTTCCATGCCCATGTTCAAGGGCCAAAGGTGGAAATATTAACCTCCGGCACTCCTTAATTTCTCAATCATTTGGCATCTATGTTGAATAAATAATAAGAATAGAAAATTCATATTTTAAATCTAGACTTGATTTATATCGTAGAATAGTGGTCCCAATGATTTTATTCTTCACCCAGAGTAAGGAATTCTAGTAAAGGAGTTTATTATATCATATATGGCTCATAGAAAGATACACCATGCCATTCTTATGGACAATCTTTTTTTACCTATTTGAACACATGGAAATAAGAAAATTTAGGCATATTGTTGGTGGGCTGTTAGGAGTATGATCCAAAGCTTCTAATAAGTTTGTAATTATCCTTTTAATTTTTTTAGCCTAGGCTTAGAAGTAGAAGATGAAAGGTTGAGTGATGGTTGGCATTTGATCTCTTGGATTGCTTTTGGGGTTTTATTTGATCTTTTATTTTAATGAGGGATTAGTGGAGAATAGATCCCATCAAGCCTGTAATTTTATTCTGTATTTATAAAATAAGTCTGGCCAACCAGGGGTCAGCAGACCTTTTTCATTCATGGTGTTATCAGAGCAGTAGTGAAAAGCTTTGGTATATTGGGTCCGTGTCTAGAATTATTTCCTAACAGTTAATTGCCAGGAAAGATTACAGAGCCTTGTTTAAATTTGCCCATTTCCTATCATTTCTCTTAGAACAGTTCTTCTGTATTTAACTGATTGTTGCTGCTGCATGGAGCATGGCCTCAGTTGAGTGGCCAGTTGCTGTACTATTGCTGCTGCTGTGTCAAACATGGTTTTAGGTTAGGTGTATAGCATTTTTATAGTCATAAGTATTCTGAATTAAAGGTGACATTCCAACGGTGGTTGAATTCTCTTAAGAGAATTTCTGTCTTATATTGTTTTTGGTATGACATGCAAATTAGTCAAGATTCTGTCTATTATTATTTTGGCATCACATGCAAACCCATCCTTGATTATATACGTTACAAACTTCTGTGAGATGCACGTGGAGTCAAAAGGGAAAGGTGGAATACAAAAATTTCTCTTTCAATATAAAGATAAATTTAAATGAGGTGTTGCATTTGGCGAAGAGTATTAGAAGAATAAGCGTGTTGCTTTTATGTGTTGCCCTAAAGAACCTTTTCCATCCCTTGTATTTTGGTTCTTGTTAAATAAGTCTGTTGTTTTGAAAAACAATCATTTAGAAAAGTTGTGAGAATCAACTTGAAAAAAAAAATCCCTGTTTATTGCACAGGACTAGACTTTTTTGAGGAAAGTTTCAGTATTTGGTAGTTTTTTAACAAAGAATTCAAGAAGCATCACATACCCATGTCAAAATAACCATCACATAAAATGAAAGTTCATAGAATGGCATAAAATGAATAACCATCACATACCCATGTCAAAATAAGCATCTTCATATTTCTACTGTTGACGGACCAGCAACATGACAATGGAGTTTTGTATTGAAAGTATCAGCAAATGCAAGGAAACAATCTACAACTATCAGCATAGACCCTTAGGTCAAAAACAACCACTAAGCAAGGAAGAACAACCCCAATAAACTCCAAACGGCAGCTCCAAGAAGTACGGCCAACATATGAAGTGGTACGGCCTACACATGAAGAGGTACGGCCAGCAAAATGAAGTACGACCAGCAATGAAGAAATGACACTCCCAACCCTTCTCAAATCTGCAATACAATCCGTCACTAATACTCTTCTTCAGCTGCAACAAAACTGCAATAAGATATATCTTGTTATCTCCATCTTCGTCAATGGTGGTATCAAAATGAAGCTCAAATACAGCCACTGAGTATGGCTGCTTCAAAATCCCCTTGGGTGATCTTTCACACCTGCGGAAGATTGCTACCAATGGTGGTTTCCGTCACCAAAAGCCCTGGCTGAAAGAAATCCCCCAAACCCTCATTTGCAGAGCAAATAGAAGCATAAAATGTAATATCAAGAATGAATAACTTTTCCCACTCTTTGCCTTTTTATAACTCTACAAGTGGGTCGACCCATATGAGAGGGAAATATTATTTTTAAATTTGCTTTTTATTCTTCAAAGGGGCACCCAAATCCCTTAGTGACTTATTTTTGCATTTTTCTTTATTTTTCCAAAGTCACCGACATTAATTAATTAAAGTCCAACTATAATAATAAAGTATAACTTACGGACTTTAATATGAAAGCCCAAACGGTCATAGAATCCCATGAGTTATAGACCGTTGGAAAGATCTCGGCGAAATGCTCCATCTCCAATAAAGAGTTTCCCAAAATAGCCAACTTCGCGACTTACTAAAAATAGTAAGTCCCAGCCAGAATGTCAGAAACCGACCAAACAAACTCCCAGAGTTCCCTAACCACTTTGGTTAGTCTACGGGAACCAAGTATAGACTAACTCACTAGAAAAAGGGGACATTACATAATGTGAAGAGTGTGCATCTAAAGGAGACTTATTTTTGAGACTTTGTAATTTGAGTCATAAGGACATTTTATATACATATAAAGGCCACATTGTAAAAGGTGCATTATCGGCTAAGTTTTACACCTTGAAATGAAATTTTTGATCATGTCACGCTATGCTTGTACTTTTGGGGCCATCCATGCTACACTCGACGGGGCTTCCAGAGACTCAGATGCGAGATCAAGTGGACAGAGTGTAACAAAGACAAAGAGGAGGTTGGTGGACATCGGAGGTTGGAGGAATTTCTCCATATTGAGCTAGCTTCTTGCTCAGAGATGGTACTTTTTATGAGAAGCACTAGTTCTTCATTTGTGTCCCTTCTTGGAGCAAGGGGGGCTTGACAGTTTTGTAATTATGGATAGTTGAGTATGGAAGTCCACACTTTGAAGACAGGCAGGGATCTAGTGTAGATGAAAGTCAGTATGGATGGCTGCCTAGATAATCTTTGTACTGCCAGCAAGCTTGAAGATGTAGCTCATGACTTTGTGTCGAGTCTTACATTCAATTTAACCATAGCATTATGTTTATGTGTTTATCCAATCTGTGTGTACTTGACTTGCTCTCTCTTTGTTTTTAACTAAACAGTGTAAGCGTCTAGTTGTAGGATTTAATTCAAGTAAAAAGCATAAAACTCTTTGCCTCGTGTTGAAAAAATGTTTTAGACTTTTACACCAGCCAAACCCAAAAAGATCTCATATTTATGTTTTATTAAAAACGTTTCAGACTTTTACACCAGCCAAACCCAAAAAGATCTCATATTTATGTTTTATTCAGCATGAATGTGAAAATGCCTCCGAAGCCACTGTAAAGTTTGTAAATTGCGAGTACATAATGTGCAGTTTTAGGTTAGTTTTTAATTTATAGGGAGCTTCCTCTTTTAATTCAAAGAGCAGTTTTACCGCACATTTGTTCCATTTTGTGTTGCACCAAAAATTGCGAATTAAAATGCTAACAATACAAAAAATGTGTAACCTGTTGAGGATGTTATGAAATGCTTAGAATTGAGATAATCATAGTTGAATTACTAATAAGTAATATATTTATGAGTTTTTTGATGCCTTCTGTATTTTGAATCAGATTCTAATCCGAGCTTTCTAAATCTAGCTACTGCCTCAAAGGATCGGACTCTACGACTATGGCAGGTGTGCTTGTAAATTGTGCCTTTTTTATTGTTACCTATTGTAGCTTGTCTTCTTGTTAAAGGATGGGAGTTGTTTTGACATATTGCTAAACATCATGACAGTTCATCCCCAATGAGCACACAACAGATGTGAAAACGGTCAGGCCTTGCAAATTGTTGAGAGGTCATACTTCCTCTGTTCAGACTGTTTCGGCAAGCCCACATGGGAATCTGGTAACATTTTGTACGCTTACCTTGTCATGGATGCTTGAGCCTCCTTGAAGGTTGTGCATAAATAATTTTGTGGTTGATAAAGAACCATGCCATGCACAGATTCAGATGTTCATGTTTGCTTTTATTGCCCTAGATTTGCTCAGGTTCTTGGGATTGCTCAATCAAGATATGGCAAGTTTCTGGAGAGTTGGATATTGAAAGCAGCGGTGGTTTTCTGAAGAAGAGAAAGTTGGAAGACGCATCAATTCCAATAAAGCAGCTTGATTCTCAGGTTCAGTCAACTTGTGGAAATGATCCAGTTGTTTGTTTCTTATGCAATTTTAAATTTTTTTATTCTATTTTATTAATTCCTCTAATTTATTTATAAGAATCTCATCTTTCAATATGTATAAATTGATGAATGCACATTTGTGATTGTTTCTGGTTTTTAAGCACTCCCTATACAAAGGTGATTGTTTCTGTTGGGCTTGGAGGGGAGGGTGAGTGTAACTGGTTGAAATTCAAAATATATCAAAAATTGCATATATCTGGACTAAGCTGGAATTCATATTTCTGTAGGTCAAAAATAAAACCTGACAAAATCTAGAGCAGTTAAAAGCAAATTCTGTCATTGTAGGACCTATGTTACTTTCAAAAATTAAGTGGTCCTATCATCTTTATGACCAATAAGTCTGAAATATGTCTGCTTTGCTATATGTCATATTATTTCTACTGTGCATGTATGTGAACTTTGCAAAACAATTTCATTTGAGGTAAGTTATCATTTCTTGTTATTTGCATAGATTCAAAGGATGGACAAACTCCTTCCTCAGTTATCCAGGTCATTGATGAGTTCCCCTTAGTGAATTTTCTCCATCATTCAAGTGAATTATCTCACGAATGAGGTGACATCATGAAAATCCTGTGTGTTTGGAAATTATGGGTAATGTATTTGTTGTGGTAAAACTCTTTTACTAGTTGACCATTTTTCTTGAACACCACAGTTTTTAATATATATAGATGTTTTGTCTAAGCTTCACTTATGGGAGGGAAATTGGTTGGGCTTTCTATAGCATATACAAACTTGGGAGTACAGTTTAATAGTTCAGAATTAATCAAAACCCTTTTTCTCGACACAATTATGTAAGGGTATGCTTCTTAAACAATACTTGAGTGTCATTGTTTTCAGTTCCATTTCTAGGATATTCGTTCCAAACTGCACCTCTTTGATAGAACTATTATTAGTATTCTACTATGTGGCTCTGAGATCTGGTGGCATAGTCGTGGACCATCTATTTGGAATGAATTGACAGAATTCCGAATGCTATGCTATAATGTATGATCTGGTGTAAGCACACTTTACAATAGAGTATCACACATGCAGAAATTTATATTCAATCACTCTGCCAAGAGAGTATTCTTGATTCATTGTGATTTTGTCTTTAGGTGATTCAAGTATTTGCTGCCAGAGATATATCCCACACCTCACTAGCAAGTAGGAGGTGATGCTGGTACGATGAAGCCTTACAACTTGGCCGCTAGTGAATATCTCTATTGATTAATTGCACCATTTTTTTGGATAGGAAAAATATTTAATTATATCATAATACTTTAAGAAGATCTACATAATGCAGAAACTTTATTCTGCATCAGTCAATTCCTATAGGCACTCTTTGGTTGCTTCCCTCTGCTTTACCTTCACCTTCTGTAAGGTTGATAAAAAAGACCATGGCAATTGAAAAGGATATTTCTAGACTGCGTATCCAAGTCAAATTTCTTCTCCCTAGCCTTTCAGCCCTACACCTGCTTTTTAGGAATTACTTACAAATTTCTGAAGTACAGATAGCGAAATTAAAAACAAGATCTAATTATGTACTACTCAAAAAATAAATCAATTCATATCAGGGTTGCCAGATACTTCCCCTCCCCTGCCCAGCTAGTGTATTGGATACCAGATACGGATATAATACTCTCAGATACCATATCTGATATATGTGGATACAGTCCACACTGTCTGGTGCCATATCCAGTTAAGGCTTATGAATAATCAATCAAAAATTACAAAGAAAATAAAATATTAAAAATAAATTGTTCACACACACACACACAGATAAATATATATATATATATATATATATATATATATAGTTTATAATATTTATTTTGTTATATTATGTTTGTGTCTTTAGTGATATATATATATATCACTAAAGACACAAACATAATATAACAAAATAAATATTATAAACTAAAAATATAAAAAGTAAAGCCAAAATATATATAACTAAATATTTGTAGTGTTATGGTCTATGCCTTAAGCTGTACAAATAATTGAACGTGTGTATTTTTATAATTTTCCTATCTAGCCATATCGGTATTAGGGGGTCTTGGAAATTTGCCGTATCTGCAGTTGATATTGTATCCATATCCGGTGCTGTCTCTGTTTCCATGCAACTCTCATTCACAAAGAACAAACATGATTGTCTTATACACATGGCAAATTTTTCTTGTCTACAGAAGTGAACATTGTATGTAAACAAGATCCTTAATAACATACTCGCTCTTTATTTGTTAAGCAGCTCCAGCGAAGGAAGGTGAATGTCAGAGCCGTCCCGAATGCCAATTAAAACTTACCTTTTCACCTCACGCCATTAGACTTAGAAAGGAATGCCACCCTACCATCTATCACTTCCACAAGAGCCTGTTGTTATATGGAGCCTAATTAGACTCGGAGGTTAAATTTACCCCACTTTTATCGGCGCGGTTTCCCCCCAAATTATTTAATGGGGTCAAGGGGCAGCGCCCCCAAGACGAGGTCTGGGGCAACGCCCCTTGCGGGGTCTAGGGGCAGCGCCCCTGGCGTGCTCCAACGATTTTTTATTATTTTATTAAGGCGTCGGGAGTTATTTTTTCTATTGGCCGACATAAAAACCCTAAATTTGTAACTGACATAAGGCTTGATAAAAGCGGCTAAGGGTTAGGGTTTCCGTTGATGTATTGTAGCATTTTGTAGCGCTATTGAGTTCCAAAGATTGCTGGTTGTAATCATTTTGATTTACTGGATAATAATATTGGACTCTCTGTTGGTGGATGTAGCCCGAGTTTGGGTGAACCACGTTAAAACTTGTCTCTCGTTGTTATTATTTCTGTGTATTTTTCATTCCTCTGTTTAATCTTTATTTGCATTTAATTGATATTTTCTGCCGTCTAGCCCTAACAGAGCCAACGTTCGGGGAAGTGCCACCTAATAATTGCTTGCTTAAGGTGCTTTCCCATTATTCGGAGGGTGGGCCTTAATATCTTTCTGAACTATCTTCAAGAGCTCACGAGGGTAGGTCTCCCTCCATTCCCAACCGGAAGAGGCCCCATTATTATTCATATCTATGCCGTAGTTAGCCGCCCCGTCGACAACCATGTTTCCTTGCCTTTTTGTATGAGAGGCTTTGAAACAACTAAAAAGGCTGGCTAACCTTTTATTCTCTTCCATAACCTGCTCCAACCTCCAGTTTTTGGCGATGCCTTCGTTCAAAAGACCAATGACTACCATCGAATCACCCTCCACCCAAAGCTTTTCCCAGCCTTTTTGCATGGCAACAAGCAAACCCTTCCACAGTGCCCCGACTTCAGCCATATTATTCGAGTCTATAATGTCCCCATTTCCGGCATGATCACCCAACAGGAGTCCGGGTTAGCCTATCCTCATTCCCGTAGGCTAATTCATCAAATGAGAGAATAATTTGGTTAAGCTTTGGTGGAAAATGGCTTGGAGAAGATAACGTTGTTCAGAGGTTTGGAGAATGGAAAGTTGATTTACAAGGCTCAGCTAATTTTTTTATAGCATTGGCGAAATTGGAAAATGAATTAATGTATTTTACATTAATTTTCAATGGGTCAAAAATAATAAAATAATGATTTTTGGGCGAATCACTTGGAGGAATAAGGAACATAAAAATAATAAAATAATATGTCAATCCTAGCACCCAAATTGAAGGAAAATAAATTTAATAATAATATTTTATTACTGTTTAATTGGAGCGCCCAATTTGTGGAAAAAATAAATAAAATATTATTTTCTTGTGTAGAGCGCTCAACTTGGGAGGATGGAAAATAAAATAAAATAATATTATATTTTGAATTTGGGCTGCCACCTTGGAGAATGAAAAAATAAATAAAACATTGTTTTGGCTGACTTTGGAGGGATAAGGTAATTCAAATCTTTAATTTGAATTTGTCGGCTACATCAAAAAGAAAAGAAGACTCAAGTATAAATGAAGGTTGATGGCGCTCATTTGATCATCATGAATACTTTGGCAACTTTTGGATTTGTGCTTGGCAATTGTATTGCAGGACTTTCCAAGGACGAAAACCCTTGTGGAGGTGGTGTGTTGGACGAAAACCCAATCACATCTTGGAGGTGGATTCATACGGAGTTCACATTTGCACTCCATTGGAGATTTGAAGATTCATTGAGCATCATTGATACATCATTCATAGCTGAATTGCATTGAAGACTTGATTGAAGATAATTGTTGATAAAATTGAAGATCCATAGTGAGCGCCAATTTGTAGAGATTTCATGTTTTGACTTGAGTGCACCATTTGAGCACCAAATCATATCAGATCTGTGGCATAAGGAGGTTCATTTGCATTTGTTTTGTATCATATTGGAATCAACGACCTGTTTGCAGCCCTAGCCACCGGCATTTCCTAGTGGTAAATGCCTTGTGTTGGAGCGATTTCATCCTTGAGGGTCTCGCCACTTTGGAGGACTGGTTTGTCATCATCAAAAGGGAGCGATCAGCACAGCAGATAGTTTCGTATCTGGAACAAAAGTCATCATCATCATAGATCCTTGTTTGAAGACATCAAAATCATCTTTCATCACTCCCATGCTGGTCAATTGGGTTTGAGGAGGTTCGTCCTCATTGGTTTGCCATTTTGACACCATTTTTGGTATGTTGCATTCATCATATATCTCTGGCTGTAATCAGCAGTCTATGCTTGTGTTTTGGCTGTCATATAGCCATGAAAATGATGTAATTGAAGACTTGAACAACTGATTTATGTAACAGCAAGATCTGATTTAGTTTATCATCCATTTGCTATCAATATAATGTGTAAATCATGATGTAATTTATAGTAGAGGAGGCTGCATATGTATGTTTTCTTTTGCCATCAATTTTGCACATGTTAGTCTATGTTTCATGCTTAGCGAAGTCAAACAGAGAGGTGCAAAAATAAAAATCAGAATTCAGTCCTAGGGTTTGAATTGAAAATTTGCAAGTTTAGAAATGTACTGCAAAACCCTACTTCAGCACATTACAAAGTCCGTGCCAAGATCCATAGAGAAAAAACCGCGGGGTAGACCATGATGGTCTCTGAAAACACCCCCGCCCCCAACCTTCCCCGGGTTGCCCCTGGCAGCATCATCAAAGTTCAACTTGACCCACCCTTCGTCAGGCGGAAACCACCTAATAAACTGGTCTTTGCTGCACTTGAGAGCGGACTGATTAATGCCTCCAGCCAGCGAAATCTAGGCCATTCATTGGCCAAAGACTCCTCTCCAGAATATATCACCCAGTCTTTCTTTTGGTGTGCCTCTCCTAACTCCCCCAGGAGATTCTCCACCAAATCCCAAACCCTGTCCAAAGATCTTTCCTGGCCAAGAAAAATTCTCCTATTGCGCTCCAACCATAGGTTCCACACCAAAATAGCAGGAGTCACAACCCAAATAAATTTAAGCCTATGACTCCTACACCTAAAATTCCAACTTTCCACCAACATTGCTATACTCTTAGGAGTGGCCCACGCAGTCTTCCATCTACCGAGAAACCTACTCCACAGATCACTAGCAAAAGCACAATGCAGAAAAAGATGACTATTGTCTTCACTTGCCTGCTTACACATGACACACTGAGAGGGACCTTGCTTGCCCAACTTCACTAGTCTATCGCAAGTCAACGCCCGTCCCTTGCACACTATCCAGAGAAAGGCATTTGCTTTTGGCAAGCCCTAATGGTTCCAAATCTTTGCTGCTATAGGACATCCCACGGGCTGACCCCGATTGAAAGAAAGATTATAAACATCCTTGACAGTCGCTTTGCTGTCTCCACTACCTTTCCACTTGAGTCTATCCTCACAACCCGAGATAGGCATTTTGTTCAAAGACACATATTTCCTTCCATAGAGAATCCAGTCCTCTTCCAAGATTGTCATGAGTCACCCATCTTCCGATCCTTGCATTCTCCTCTATGTAGTCTTGGACAAGTGGACCATATAGAGCTTCCATGGCCTCCCCCAGAGATCGGAAACGACTGTTGTCCATTATAGGTCTATCCTCAATCCATGGATCCCTCCAAAATCTTACCTTGTTCCCAACACCCACCCTCCAGACTAGGTCGGGCCTCAGGATATTGCTGCAAATCCTTAGAAAATTCCATACATTGGAATCGTTGGGCAATATAACATTCGAGTTGAAGAGATTCGCCACATTATTTTGAAGATATTTAGCTTGAATAACTTTGCTCCACATCCTATCCTTTTCCTCATATATTCTCCAAGCAGGCTTGGCTCCGAGAGCTTTATTCATCGTCTTTAGATTCCAAAATCCCATACCCCCTTCGCTCCTAGGCAAGCATACCTCATCCCATCTCACCAAACTGTACTTGAAGGCCTCCTCCTTGCCTCTCCATGAAAAGATTCTTTGTGCCCGCTCCAACGTTTGGGCCACCTTACTCGGAATGTGAAAGACGGACATAGTGAAAATGGAAAACTTTTTTCTTAATTTATTCTAATTAAGAAAAAAAAAAATTATATATATATATATATATATATATATATATAACTAAGATTTAATTATTTTAATTTAAAAAATTGAATGTGAAAGTGAATAATATAATTTAATTATTAGGACATATATCCGCAAATAATTAAATATATTTAGGAAGTTTCATGATACCTAATAATATATTATATATTTTTAATTTATATTTATATTTATTTTATTTTAGTTTAGATCTAAATGCAAAAGTTACAATTAATTTAATTATAGGTTTTGGTTTGTATATTTTTGTGAAATAAAATAATAAATATAAATTATTGAAGTTAGATTGTTAAATTAATTTATAATTATTTATCTTAATTATTCTAGGATATTAATCATGGCATTATCATCGTCTCATGTCGGAGAAAACAATAACTAGTGGATCAAATTGGACCCCAGATCTCCATTGTGGAAATATGTCACAATTCTTGACAAAATTCAAGGTGGTGGAGATTACAAATGGAATATGTAGCAATTATGTGTGTATTGCTCCTAAGGTAATGAAAATCTCTAGTAACTTATAAAATTGTGCTATATATATGCGTATGTGTTTTTTATGAATGTTGTATCCGACCGTATCCATATTAGGGGCCTTGAAAATTGGTTGTATCCGTATCTGTATTCAATATTGTATTCGTGTCCATGCAACTTTGATTTAAGTTGGTCTAAGTTATGTGCCCATATGTGAGACAAGGGCATGGACAACTTTTGTTGATAGAAACAACTCAAAGGTTAGCATGTTGATGGAGGAGTTGAGGGGGTAGTGGATTAAGTTAGGTTGCTCCATCATCTTGGATGGGTTGACTAATACCACAGACCACTTACAAACTGTTGTTATATGGAGCCTAATCAGACTCGGAGGTTAAATTTTTCCCACTTTTATCGGCGCGGTTTCCCCCCAAATTATTTAACGGGGGAGTGCAGGGGGGGTAGAGCCCCTTCTACGGGGCTCGGGGGTGGAGCCCACGGTGGGGGTCTGGGGGCAACGCCTCCAGCGGGGGTTGCTGGGGGCTCGGGGGTAGTGCCCTCGAAGCAAAAATTGCCTGTTATTTTATAAAGGCGTTGGGAGTTATTTTTCTATTGGCCGACATTAAAAACCTTATTTTTGTAACCGACAGAGGCTTGATAAAAGCGGTTAAGGGTTAGGGTTTTCGTTGACATTGTATTGTAGCATTTTGCAGCGGTATTGAGTTGCAAGGATTGCTGGTTGTAATCGGTTTGATTTACTGGATAATAATATTGGTCTCTCTGTTGGTGGATGTAGCCTAGGTTTGGGTGAACCATGTTAAAAACTTGTCTCTCATTGTTATTATTTCTGTGTATTTTCATTCCTCTCTTTAATCTTTATTTGCATTTAATTGATATCTTGTGCATGCAATCCCTAACAAGTGGTATCAGAGCGGGTTGTGTTCGATTATCGTCTGCAGGAAGGTCTCACGGTTGAGTGGGAGCAATGGCGGACGAGGGTAAATTGAAGGTAGATAAATTTAATGGGCAGAACTATCAATTATGGAAGATGCAGATAGAGGATTATCTCTATCAAAAGGATTTATGGAGGCCGTTGGAAGGAATAGCCAAGAAACCGACAGCAATGACTGATGAGGATTGGAATTTTCTAGACAAAAAGGCACTGGGAACCATTCGGTTGTGCCTGACACCATCTATGGCGTTTAATATAACAGAAGCGACGACAACAAGTGAACTGATGAAAGCTTTGGCTAAATTGTATAAAAAACCCTCAGCCTCAAATAAGGTATTTTTCATGAAGCGTTTGTTTAATCTGAAAATGATTGAAGGTGGATCTATGACAAATCATTTAAATGAGTTTAATACAATTACCAGTCAGTTAACTTCTGTAAAAGTGAAATTTGATGAAGAGGTGAGGGCTCTCTTGGTTTATGTTCTTTGCCAGAAAGCTGGAATAGCTTGGTAATGGCTGTAAGTAACCCTGTCTCTGGTTCAAACACTTTAAAATTTGATGATGTTGTTGGTGTTATCCTTGGCGAGGAAATGCGATGGAAAAGCTCAGAAGGGTCCACATCAGGTAGTGTTTTGAATGCATAAAGCAGGGGCAGATCAAAGGAGAGAGGAAAAAGTTTTTGAGGACATGGGAAGTCACGAGGAAAATCAAAGGACAAGAGGTCCCAATTCAGAGGACAGAAGGATTGCTGGTACTGTGGGAAACCAGGTCATCTGAAGAAAGATTGTTGGTCTCGGAAGAATAAAGGAGACAAACAAGAAGACAATAAGGAGGCAAATGTGGTAAGTAATAAATCTGAAGATGATGCTTTGATCATTTCCCTAGATAATGCTGATGATTCATGGGTTTTAGATTCAGGGGCCTCATTTCATGCTACGCCCCATAGAAGTTATTTTCTTGATTATGTCCAAGGGGATTTTGGGCTGGTTTATTTGGGAGATAATGAACCCTGTCAGATTGTTGGAAAGGGAAGAATTAAGATTAAGTTGCAGAATGGGAATCATTAGCTACTACAAGAGGTAAGGCACGTTCCAAGGTTGAGTAGGAATTTAATTTCAGCAGGGCAGCTAGCTGATGAAGGTTGTATAGTTACTTTCAGTGATAAAAATTGAAGGTTTCAAGAGGTGCCTTAATAGTATCAATACCGTTCCTTCTACTTTAGTTGTTGTAGAGAAAAAATAAACAGGTTCAGGAACAATTGCTGCAGGTTCGCAGGAAGAGACTGAAACAGTTGCTGCAGGTTCTGAGACAACACTGTGGCATAATAGACTTGGGCATATGAGTGAAAAAGGTATGAAGGTACTTCATTCTAAGAAAGTTTTACCAGGTCTGAAATGTATTAATATGGATTTTTGTGAAAGTTGTGTTTATGGCAAACAAAAGAGAGTTTTCTCAAGGATGGGAAGCAAAAGAAAGATGAAAAGTTCGAGCTTGTGCATACAGATGTATGGGGACCAGCTCAGGTATCTTCTCTCTGTGGCTTTCGGTATTATGTTACATTCATAGATGATGCAATTAGGAAGGTTTGGATTTATTTCCTTAGGCAGAAATCTAATGTATTTGAAACATTTAAGAAATGGAGAAGCTTGGTTGAGAATGATACGGGTAAAAGATTAAAATGTCTTAGATTTGATAATGGTGGTGAGTATTGCAGCAAAGAATGAGGATTATTGTTCCTTTAATGGAATTTGTAGGCAGAAAACAGTTCTAGGTACTCCACAGGAGAATGGAGTGGTTGAGCGCATGAATAGGACAATAATGGAGCGTGCAAGGACCATGAGATTGCATGCTGGGCTGCCTTTAAACATGTGGGCAGAGGCTATCGATACCGCTGTATATTTAATTAATAGAGGTCCTTCAGTTCCTTTGGGCTGTGGTATTCCAAAAGAAGCATGGATAGGTAAGAAGGTGAGTTATTCTTTTCTCAAAACTTTCGGATGTGAAGCATTTGCACATGTAGATTCTGAAAATAGAACCAAGTTGGATGCAAAATCAAAAAGGTGTATCTTCATTGGATATGGCATTGATGAATTTGGTTATAGGTTTTGGGATGTTGAAAATAAGAAAATTGTGAGAAGTAGGGAAGTTGTATTCAATGAGAAGGTGTTGTACAAAGATCAATTGCAGCAGCATGAGAAGAAAGAAAAGGATTATGTGGTGCTGGATGATACTCCAGACAATGATGTTCCAGTAGTTCCTCATGCTCCGCAACAGCAACAAGAAATACCACAAACTCCAGTGAATGTTAGACGGTCAACAAGGCTAAGTAGACCTCCTGAAAGGTTTTCTCCGTCTTTGTATTCTATTTTGTTAACAGATGCTAATGAACTGGAAGGGTATGATGAAGCTATGCAGGTGGATACAAAGGTTCAGTGGGAGCTTGCAATAAAAGAAGAAATGGACTCCTTGTTGAAAAATCAGACTTGGGAATTATGTAAGTTGCCTGCAGGTAAAAAGACTTTACCAAACAAATGAGTTTATAGGCTGAAAGAGGAAGATGGAGGTAAGAAAATATTTAAATCCAGGTTAGTTATAAAAAGATTTGCACCAAAAAAAGGCATTGATTTTGATGAGATTTTTTCTCCGATTTTTAAGATGACTTTTATTCGTAATGTTTTAAGTATTGTGGCTGCTGAAGATTTGCATTTGGAACAGCTAGATGTGAAAGCTGCCTTTCTCCATGGTGATTTGGAGGAGGAGATATATATGGAACAACCATAGGGATTTGAGGTTAAAGATAAGGAGAAACAGGTGTGCAAATTGAAGAAGAGTTTGTATGGCCTGAAACAAGCACCTCGGCAATGGTATTTGAAATTTGATAGTTTTATGGCTGAGCAAGGCTACAACCGGTGTAATTCTGACCATTGTGTTTATTTTAAGAGGTTGGATAATGACAGCTACATTATTTTATTTTTATATGTTGACATGCATGTAGCAGGGTCTAACATGGATCACATAAAAGAGTTAAAACAACAGTTAGCACAATCATTTGCTATGAAGGATTTGGGGGCAGCAAAACAAATTCTTGGTATGAAAATTTGCAGAGATAGGAAGAACAAAAAATTGACTCTATCTCAGGCTGATTATGTTGAAAAGGTGTTGCAGAGATTCCATATGGAGAATGCAAAAGCTGCCAGCACACCTTTGCCTAGTCATTTGAAATTGACTAAGGAGATGTGTTCTAAGACACAAGAGGAGGAAGAAAAAATGTCCAAGGTACCATATGCTTTAGCTGTAGGAAGTTTAATGTACGCCATGGTATGCACGAGACCGGATATTGCATATGCTGTAGGAGTCGTAAGCAGGTATATGAGTCATCCCGGATTGGAGCATTGGAATACGGTAAAATAGATTCTCAGATATTTGAGAGGTACATCCAATAAACACTTATGTTTTGGGGGCTCTAATACTGATTTAGCAGGCTGTGGACTCAGATTTGGTAGGGAATATTGATATCAGGCAGAGTACTATAGGTTATGTCTTTACTGTAGGTGGGACAACGGTGAGTTGGATCTCCAGGTTGCAAAAGGTGGTTGCTTTATCCACCACAGAGGCAGAGTATGTAGCTGCAACACAGGCAAGCATGGAGATGATATGGTTACACTCTTTCATGGAAGAATTGGGCAAACAATAGGCTAACAGTTATTTGTTTACGGACAGCCAGAGTGCCATACATTTTGCAAAGAATTCTGCCTTGCATTCAAAGACCAAACACATACAGTTGAGGTATCACTTCATTCGGTTGATGTTGGATGATGGACAGTTACGGCTGGAAAAGATACATATAGATGAAAATCCAGCGGATATGTTTCCGAAGGCAGTGACAAGGGAGAAGCTGAGCTCCTCTTCAGCTTAGGTTGGTCTTCAAGACTAAAAATGAAAAAAAAAAAAGAACAACAGAGTCCAGGGTGCTTTTTTCCAGTGGGAGCTACAGGGTTAGCGGTGTTATGATCAGTCTCCAAGTGGGAGATGATATGGTGTGGAGTCTGATTAGTCTCCAAGTGGGAGATTGTTGTTGGAGCCTAATCAGACTCGGAGGCTAAATTTTCCCCACTTTTATCGGCGTGGTTTCCGCCCAAATTATTTAACGCGGGAGTGCATGGGGGGCAGAGCCCCTCCTGCCGGGCCCGGGGGGCTTATCCCCCTGGTGGGGTCCCGGGGGCGGAGCCCACAGTGGGGGTCTAGGGGCAACGCCCCCAGTGGGGGTTGCTGGGGGCAGCGCCCCCGAATCAAAAATTGCCTATTATTTTATAAAGGCGTCGGGAGTTATTTTTCTATTGGCCAACATAAAGAAACCCTATTTTTGTAACCAACATAAAGCTTGATAAAAGCGGCTAAGGGTTAGGGTTTTCGTTGACATTGTATTATAGCATTTTGCAACGGTATTGAGTTGCAAGGATTGCTGGTTGTAATCGGTTTGATTTACTAGATAATAATATTGGACTCTCTGTTGGTGGATGTAGCCCGGGTTTGGGTGAACCATGTTAAAAACTTGTCTCTCGCTGTTATTATTTTTGTGTATTTTCATTCCTCTGTTTAATCTTTATTTGTATTTAATTGATATCTTCTGCATGCAATCCCTAACACAAACATCATTGTTACATAATGAGTAGGGCCCTTAGGGTTGATTGTTTTGGAAAGCACAATGATGCAACATTCCAGTTTCAGATATTAAAGGATGCAATAAAGGATATTGGGTCCTCCAATGTGGTTCAGGTGGTCATAGATGCAACCCATGTGTGTAGATCAGTAGGGATGATGATCCAGCACACCTACAAGCACATTTGTTGGATTCTATGCTGTGTTGATTCATGGAAAGACATTGACAAAATTGAGTGGGTGAAGCATGTGGTGGCTGATGCTAGAGATGTGTAGATGTTTGTTTGCAACCATCTCACCTCTTTGGCACTTTTTAGGACCCTTTTGAAGAAGGAATTCCTTAAACTTGTGGAGACAAGATATGTTAGATTCATTTTTTTGTTGGAGAGGATGATTGAGGTGAAGGCCCCACAATTTATGGTTATTTGTAATGAGTGGAGTAAGTGGGGAATGCCCAAACTAGATGAGCGGAAGAGAGTAATGCGAATATTATTGAATGATAATTGATGGAACAATGCAAAATATATGGTAGCCATTATGTCACATGTAGTGGAAGCCATCATATATGTAGATGCATACTCTCCTAGTCTTGGAGAGATTTATGAGTCTTTTAATAGCATGTTTGATCACATGAGGGCAACTGTTAGAGAGAGGGATCACACACTCGTAGTTTATGACTAGTACATTTAGCCCATTATTCATAAGAGGTGGGATGAGATGAACGACCCATTACACATGCAACATATGCAGTGAATCCAAAGTGGTATCGATTGAGGCCTAGTAGAGTACCTCTTATAGAGGATAGTGAGGTAAAGAGGGGCTTCATAAAGGCAATTAAAAAGATGTACATTATCGATGAGTCACAAATGTGACAATTTCAATGGGTAAAGTTGCAGGGCTTAGAGAGGATAGACTCACCAATGCCTAGGCGAATCCCATTGCATAGTTCACATACTCGGACTCGACTTGGACGCGGTAGACCAAAAATTTCCGAGTTGGCAAAAACTCGACAACTTAAAAAAGTACTTAAATTTCTTTAAAAACAATTGTTTGTCAAAATTCAGTTACAAAATGTATCAAATGAGTCTATAAAACCACAGGGAAGTGTTTTCTATTAGATTTGAATACACAGAGTACAAAACTGCATCATGTGGAAAAAATAGCTAGCTGATAACTATTATGAATTTATGATGATTGTCTTTGAAAAACATCATCATAATTTGCATATCTAGGCAAGTTACAAATTACAAGATTTTACAATTTCCTCTTGTTCTAGTGGGGGCAGAAGTCTAGTCCTCGCACTTGGTTGTGGCTCCTCGCTTAGCCTAGAGGAGTCATTTCTACTAGATGGCAATGACTCCTCTGCTACATCAATGTCATCCAATGACAATCCAATCTCGCCTGCTTCTACTATAGCCACATCCTCCATAGCCTGCCTCTCGAAATCAACAATCTCATCCTCTTTATGCAAGGAGGGCTCCTCATTTGGCACAATCCAATCACTATAAGGATCCATTTTGTTCAAATCAATAAGTTGCTTTGATTTGTCCTCCACCTTTCTTTTGCGAAGTTGAAGGTTGTAGTGCACAAAAGCCAGGTCATTGAGGTGTTGTTGAGTCAACATATTCTTCTTTTTCATGTTAATGGTGTCAAACAAACCCCAGTTGCGCTCATAACCAACAATGCTACAAGGTTGAGACAAAATTCAGATGGCTAGCTTTTGGAGATTTGGGGTATTTCCACCCCAATCTTCCCACCAAGAACTTGCAAATAAGATATTCAAGAGTTTGTAAGCAAGCAATATTTTATTAGTAATTGTAATTTGTAAGATATAAGACTTCATTTTTTTTTATTTGGTGTCTGGGTGGATCATCTTTGAATAGCTAGTGGCGAAGAAAAGAGTCTCCCCCTAGCTTGCATATAATTCTGCAATTCTGAAATGATGGTCTCTCACCTCAACCTTGGGTGTCATCCTCTCAATGCATGTTGAGAGACCCTTCATAACCTCCCCATTAGCATTTGTGAAGCTATTAGAGAAGAAAAACTTAGTGTTGAGGTAGTAACTTGCTACATGAATGGGTTGGTGGAGTTGATTGTTCCACCTTCGATTAATGATCTTCCAAATGGGGGTAAATCTACTTGCATACCCTCTGTAATAGTTCTGGATGGCCTCTTTGGCCCTATCCATGGCCTCATAAATATATCCCATTTGGTTTTGCTCCCCATCCACACAAAACCCTCACTAATAGCTCCGGTACCTGCAAAGTACAAACAAATTAAAGTTACAACTTACAAGTTACAATGAAACTAAATACTTTAAAGTTTAAAAATAAAGGATTCAGTTTGAAATTTAAATTGAAGTTTGAAGTTACCTTAACAATCTCTATAGCTCTCTTGGCAAAGACGACATAAAAAATTGTCTTTGCAGTCCTCTCTCCATCAACCTTATTTGAATATGTTGAGTTTAGCCATGCTTGACTCACAAACATCTACTTCAAGGGTGTCAATAAACTAGAAATTCTTTGCAATGTTAAAAAATTAGTTGCAAACCTTGTGACACTCGATCGTACAAGCTCTTTCCACTTGGTGTGATCTCTCATCAAGTTGAGAACCTAAGGGTGAATATAAATATATTTTGTTATGTTCCTTGCATCTTCTACAACCAATCTCACCCAATCAATTTTGCCTATGTTCTCCAAATGAAGGTCAAGGCAATGGGCTGCACAAGGGCTTCAAAAGAGTGTCGGATGCTTCTTTTGAAGCAATCTTCCAAAAGCCACATATGCCATTGCATTGTCAGTGACAACTTGCACAACATTTTGTATGCCCACCTCTAAGACAACCTTCTCCAACATCAAGCTCAAATTTTCTGCATTGTTTATTTTGTTGGAGGCATCGATTGACTTCAAGAAAATAAGCTCACCATTTGAAGCCACTAAAAAATTGATGAGGGTGCAATTCCTTCCATCCGTCCACTCATTTGAAAGTATTGTGCATTTGAACTTTCACCATTGGTTCTTTTAATCTTCCACAATTGTTTTTGCATTTGCAATAGTATCTTGGAACAACCTCCCACTTAACTCTTTTGGAGAGGGTGCCTTGTACACTTTACCTACAACTATCAATGTCATCACCAAATACTCCCAATATGGACTCTCTGCCACTTTGAAGGGAAGTTTGTTGTAATACCAAAAATTTGCACATGCCTTATTTGCTTCTTTGTGTGCCTACTTGTTCCACTCTGTACCTTGCAGTGAAGGTTGTGCTCTAGGCACAAAAAACTTTTATGACTAAGCTCGAGTTGAATGAGGTGGATGTGCCACATATGCGTGGACTGCGACTAGTGCCCACAATGCTTGTTGTATCTACATCAGTTTCTATTGGCAATGTTGGCGGAAGACAAGGCTACCAGCAGATCCTTACCGCAGGTGGTATGCGGAGGACAGAGCCGACATACAAAGAGGCATTTTGGGAAAACACATCCCTATGTAATATATAGATAGGATATAGTATGTACATGCAAATGTAAGAGAGTGTAAGGAAGTATAAGAGTGTGTAAAAGGGTAGAGACTAAGACCTGTCGATATGAATGTATAATTACCCATTGACGGGCAAATCCCCGGACTTAACCTCCCACCCACCCCAACAACAACAATTAATCTACCTCCCGTCACAATAATATACCCCGGGGGGGGGGGGGGGGGGGGCGCTTAGGTGGGGGGCTAATGTTTCTCGGTTCCCAACCTTGAGGGTTCCTCGACAAACCCTCATACTTCACCTCCCACCCACCCCTGATGCCTAAGGGATGGGTGGGAGGGAGAACTATATGGAGGGGGGGGGTTGGAGGCTAATGTTCCTCGGTTCCCCCCTTATATCGGTTTCTTCAATGAGTTGTTGGGCGCGGGGCCCTCCCACAATAAAATGAAAGAAGGGCACCCACCCTCCAACGACATCCTATATCCACCCATCGGAGTGGGGGGGAGCCCCCCCCCCCCCAGATTATTGTTGTTGCATGGGAGGCAATAGTTGGGGGGCAACAACATCTTCCTCCCATCACTTATCTACTATCCGGGAGGGTCCGAGGAACATTAGGCCCCCACCCTGTAGGGTGGGAGGAAGGTAAGGACAAATCCCCGGATTAACCTCCCGACAATACAGTTTCCGGCTATTTGAGCTGCCCAAAGAAACTATAGGCCCTGTCCCGTTTGTTGTCCAATTGACCGAATAGTTTACCGAGCATCAGTGAATGACCCGACAGATCATCTAGTGGCATGGTTGAAGATGTCATAACCCCAATGGGAATATGCTGCTATAAACTTGGATTTCTACCCTAACCCTAGTTCTGAGTTCTGATTTTTTCTTATTTCAACAGATTAAGACTCATAAAACATTGCAATCAACACATGAAATGAAAGAAAAGTAACTTGCATATGATAATATCAACATAGCATGATTCGCTCCATGAAAACCATCAACAATGAATATGAAATTTCTGCTGGAAATCTGAGTATATTATGTTGATATAGTAAATACAGCTAGGGCATAAAGCCTTTCGCTCGTTACATATGAAGTTATGCTAGCGCTATTACATACCAAAACATGCAAATATAGGAAATATGAAGATCTCCAAGGAAGACGCCAAATTTGAGCCTGCTGCTCTGAAAGTCTGCTGCCACAAATCAAACTGAATCTGCCCTAAATCACCTTCAAGTGAAGTTCGCTCTTATGACCATGTGAGGCGCATTATCCTTGAGGTCTCCTTTTAACACAAATACTCCTAAAACTGATATATATATATATATATATCTGCTCAAGCAGCCATGAAGCACATATGAACTCCCGTTATGGAATTCTCCCTAGGAAGGGGTTAGGTTTTCGTCCAACACCTTTTAAGACTAGAGGTTTTTGTCTCTAAGTCTGCTCTCCAAGATACTTGATTGAATGATGAATGATTCGATGAATTTGAAGTGCCAAGGAACCTCTTATTTATACACAATTTATCTCCTTCACCTTGCTGGCCGACCTGGTTGTTCCTCTTATTATTTTATTGATGTCTCCTCAAAAGAGGCCGACCTAGGCATCATATCCTAGGGCCGACCATCCTTTTCTTATCTAGGTGCCAGGACAATTTAAATTTGTATTATTCCCTCTTTTCTCAAGCGCTAGGAATAATAATAATTAATTAGTTATTGGGAATATTATAATCCATGTGAGGCGCCAAATATATCCGTGATCTCCATAGCAAAGGTGATTCACCCAAGGCCATGTACACATGAAAGAACATCCAAAAGTTAAGTGACAACATCTATGGTGAAGCCCAACCTCTCCCAGTACCTCGAAGTCCGCTGGAAATTGCAAATAAACTCTAGATGGTGACCATTCTGGAGGGGGACATGACAAAAGAATCGGGTTGACCTACCAGTTTACTTAGTTGCCTGACCGAATGAACACTTCAACACAACCCTTCCAATATGATGTCAAGAGTTGGTTTTGGATTGGTCGAAAGACAAGGGATTGTACGTTTTGGGGGGGTACAACAAAAGAGTGGCATTCATAGACGTTGGGGTGGAAGGTTAGTTGATTGGGATTGGGGCTCTGATCCCCAAGATCCGTAGCCTTCGGTATCCTTGCAGTTGCCTCGGCTGACATGGATTCGGAACAACGTTGGTCCATTATGAGTGAATCGATCCCCCAAACCCTAGGTGCATCCGTTATCCCCTACGTGATGAGGGGTCTGCCCCACATATTTGTGTATGTAGTTATATATAAATGAGATATAAGGGTTCTACTATGTTTATGTGTATATTATGAATGTTTATATGTGATCTATGTGTACCACATGTTATTGTTCCTTACTGTTCCTTTAGGATTCTCTCACTGTATGACCGGGGTATAAACTGACTTTAGAGATCTGACTAACGACTAGATCTTCGGACTGGTTCCCATTTATTGCCAACATTTGGTTCTGTTGTCAGGACCCTAGAAAAGGACAGTGAAGAATAGAGAAGATGAAACAGTAAAAAGGAAAAGTGCGGAGTAGTGAAAAAGGAGAAAACTAAAGTAACATTTTTTTTTATGATCTGCGGAGCATTCTCTTAGGTTCCTACCCTTGTGAGGGGTGCAAGCACTTAAGGGGATGACAAATGGAAAATGGGAGGATCTGAAAAGATCCTTGAAAAGATGTAACTCTTCAAGGGTAGCCAACCATGGTATACATAAGGATTAATGTAATACTAAATCTAAAACACCCATGGCAAAAGAGGATAACAAAAGATTAAGGAAGATCCGTGAAATTATACTAACTGGAATGGAAATAAGCAGGAAAGACAAAAACAGACTCAGGGACGTCAAGAAATATACTGCAAAAAGATGGAAAAGGCAAAAGAGATAAGGAAGGGTGTGGAGAAAAAGGAACAGTTAGATGAGCGCGCCAATGTGGGTGTTGCTGAGTGCGCCAAGGTGGGTGCTACTGGAGAGGAGAATATAGGAGAAGAAAAGAGAATGGATAAGCGCGCCATAGGGGCTACTGCAAAATTGATACTAAAAGATATGAATAATCCAGGATCAATCACAATACATATTGACAGGGCTACAAAAATCCTTAAAAGTTTAGGAGGAAGTTTTAATGCTCATCATCAGGCAAGAAGAACATGGGAACAAGAGTTTAATCAAACCCTACTGCAAGTAGGAAAAACCCTAAATGTTCAACCTGACTTTGCTAATATTTAGACCAAGATAGATGAACAATGGGAACATTTACTAAATCCCATAAGACACCTCCAACCCTTGAATCTAGATGTGGATTACCTAGATAATGTGATTAATCGAAGTGGGATGAAGATTAGAGAAAGTCAAGAAGATGCGACATATAATGACATTAGTTCCCTGAGTATAAGACAATTAAGTGAAACATCACCTGCAAACGACATGATGTCATTAACAAATAAAAAGGTATCCCCTAAAACAAAAAGGTACCTTGAAGAGACACAACCCCTCGACTAGGAGTCACCCTAGGTGCCCTATAAAACAAGAAGAATCTCGAAAGAAGACAATAACAATCAAATGAATAAGCAGGAAGAAAAAGAACTTAAGAGAGATTTCAAACAAATATTGGGAAAGGACTATTTTGATATCAAGTTACAAAGAGATAAGGGAAGGGAAAACAAAACCCTAGTACAGAGGCGAAAACCTAAGCAGAAAGGTAAGGAAGAAAACCACCGCAAGACATCGGAGGTACCAGAAAGACATAAGAAAGTACCAATGGATTCACCAATTAAGCTACTAGTGTTCAAAAAGGACACCACCGAAGCAGCAGAGCATATCTTGATTCTAGAATCCATTTGGAATAGAAATGACATAACAAGGGACGAAACCAAGCTGTTTGACTTTATATGAACATTGCAGAATGATGCCTTGAAATGGTATAGGAAGGCATGCCCTAAGCATGATGAAACTTGGGAATAAGTCAAGAAGGAATTTTTGGAAAACTTTGAAACTTCGGAGATCCCTACAGAGGGAGTGAGCAAAATGAGGGAGTTAGTACAAAAGGATGGGGAAACAACAAAAGAATTTGATAAAAGGTTTAAAGAAACAACTTGCAAGTTGGAGGAGCCTTTAATTGAGAATCAAAAGATTGAATGGTTCATATCCGAAATAAGTCCAGATGTCAGAACATCTTTGGATGGTAGGGTGTTTGAAACCTATGCAGAAGTAGTTACATTGGCTTACCGCATAGAGTCACAAACGTGGCACAAGCAAGATAAATATAAAGAAAACCTAGAATTAGAGAAAATGAGGATAGAACTGGAACAATTGAAGCTGGAACAATAAATTCTAGCAAAACAAGAGAAAACTTCACAAAAGCAAAGGCATAATATATGGTGCTCATATTGTACCAAGAAAGGACACATAAGAAATGAATGTCCGATGATGAAAGGTGAAAGACAGGCTGCTGCCATGAAGGTAGACATAAAAACAATACCTAGAAGAACTAATACAATATATTACGGATTATGCGGTGAGTGGGAGGACCATGAGACACCAGATTGCCCTTCACAATTTTTTAGAGTAAGGGAAGATGATGATGAACATGAGCCATGGTGCAACGCACACCATAAGAATAAGGCGAATAACAATACTATGGCATATGTGAAAGGATTGGCAGAAAGACCCTTATACATTCAGGGCCATGGGTACAAACAACCTAAATGGAAAAATCAAAGGAATATGAACACTGTGCAGAATTCAAACCCTACCAGTGTACCATATGAGAACAATTATAGTAACGATGAAAGAGATCAATTTGGAGGATATAGAAGAGGTCGAGGCTGCGGTAAAGGAAGAAGGAGAGATGATGCAACATGCTACAAGTGCGGTAAACAGGACATTTTGCCAATGAATGTTGGGGAGAGCGAAGAAAACAATGCACATTCTATAGTAGTACAGAACATGACTTATTTTCATGTGACAAAGCCCAACAATACTTCCGCAATGCACAACAACAATCAAAGAGTGATGAATTACAAAATTTTAATTCACAAAAAGGTGCTTGAATAATTAGGATTCCCCAAAGAACATAGTCAGGTAGCAAGAACTTGCCGGAGTAATAGTGAGTGTGAAATTGATACATTTTCTACTGAATCTTTAGAAGAAGAGGATTATTCTAAGAAACTCAATCACAAACAACCCAAACAAAAGAAAAATAAAGGAAAAGAAAAGACTGCGGTAGTAACAAGGCAAGGCACAAATACCGCAAGACATCATACTAGTGAAACTGAACAAGAAGAAAGTGAGGAGGAAGAAACATTCTTCCCTAATAAAAAACATCATGAGGAGATTGTACAGAAAACTAAGCAAATTATAACTAAAGAGCAAGATTAAGTTCCATAAAAGCATATATCTTTAAAATATCCTGATATATCCCGATATATCTTTTCTTGACAAGGTTCCTGACATTTTCTTGAAAATATCGTGAGTTTTTCAAAATATCTTTGATCATGACTTTGATCGAAATTTTCACCAATATATTACAAAATTATCGGTGATATATCATTGGTAATATCACAATAAATTAGTTTTTTCTCTATATAAGCATCATACCTGCAATTTTTGGATCATTCTTCTCTTGAACTTCTATAAATGGGATATACACCTTGAATGGTGTAAGTAGTTAAGATTTCGAGGTGTTATTACTATATAGCAGCTAGATTTGTTGCCAAGGGGCAACAACAATTATTGTTGTTATTTCAAAACTGAACGTAGTTATCTACAGTTGTGAAGACACTTGGTATAATCGTGTTTGAAAACCTTGTGAATAGGGAATGTGACTATCACCATTGTTATTGTGATTAGTGATAATCATTGTTGCCTTTGACAACAACAAACACTTATGTCATTATTTATGATTTATGGGCATAGTCATTACTAGACAAAACTGTCAAATGATTATGCTATCCTTTGGCTTGTCATTATTATTGCATCACAGATGTTAGTGTTGTCATTTGTACTTATCAATGGATATTGTTGTCATTATTTCATTTGTAAAATAGTTGTATTATTGAGGCAATTGTTTGGCAATTTTCATAATTACATAGCAGTTGTTAATAATGTTGTACCAGTTGCGATGGTTGTTGTCATCATTGTCTTTGGACATAACTATCCTTTTGTGATTAGTAATCTTCTTATGATCACTAATCAATAGCATTCTGTCATTATTGTGACCTATACATTCTTGATCAGTATGGTGTTTAGTAGCATCCTTATTAGTACTGTGGTCAATTAATATGGGCATCAATACTGCAATCAACATTATAGGAAATATTAATGATAAAATGATTAATATGAAACATTGTTGAGACAGGACATTGCTGTCTTGAAATGCTTGCCACTGCTGTAAAATTAAGAGGTATTTGAAGAGGTTAGGGAGACTGTTGTTGTGAACTGTACTTACCATTTTGTGTATAGATTAGTCTCATTGACTTGATAGTTAAGGAGAATGGTAGGGTTAACAGGTTGTATTTACACTAGTTGTGATCTATTGTATTAAGGGTTTATTATCATTCTGGCAGTCATTTACAAACATTGTTAAAGAGATTTATATTACATTATCTCTAATCAATGATCTCAAAATTAATGAGAAAAATCCATATTTCAAAATTCATGTTGTACATGTTTATTTTCACGCTCACTTTCTATGCAATTAGTATGGTTTTAAATGTTAAAAACATCAATTATTTCTCTTTTTAAAAAATTTTATTGCATTTTTTGGGTTTCCTGGTTTTTTTCCGATAATATCCCAAGAAATTGAAAATATCTTTATCTTTTGGGATGCCGAGAAATTCCCGAGAATGATATTTGCTTCTATGAGATAAACAAAGACAATATACTCAGTTTAAAGAATAAAGAATATTCCTAAAGTCTATCCTAAACTCTAATTGACCGTTATAAATAAAACATTACTTTAATAACGAAAACATAGAAAATCTATTGTTGTGCCTAATCTTCATCCGCTAAAACTATATCAAAATTAGAGTTAGAGTTTGAATCACTACCAATATGAGGGACTACCTCATCCAATGATACCCCAACTAGCCTCTCCTATGTCTTCACATCAATCTTTGTGGCATTTTTGGGATCAACATCCCAACGTGTGATTGGAGTTTGTCGATCCTAAAGTCTTAAGGCACTATGCATGGCCGCCAATTTCTCCAATCACGAAGAGGTAAGCATGTTCCTCTTTACAGACTGAATGAAGTTGTATGTGGACCAATTCCTCTATACAACAAAGGAATTGGCAGCCTGTGAAAGGAGGTGAGTGGCAAGCATCCTCAACTATATGGCATCCTTTCCATGCCATGACCACCATTTGATAGGGTTATTTCGAATTAATGTAGCCCAAGCTGTCTTGGGCTTTGGTTTGCTAAATGTTGGAGCACACAAATTGACAAAGGCAATCCATTGCTCTTGAAGTTTGGTTGCCTCCTCAATGTTGTACATGTTTGAAAGTGCTTTCTTAAACCATTATTTCACATCTTCATTTTCAATAGGAGGCACTCTCCTAGTCCTTGGTGCATACCATTTTAGATTTAAAGCATAGGCAGCCATATGAAGTTTTTGGAAATAAGCCACACCCGGACAGACGATGGACTGGCCACAAAGGGCCAGTAGCTCAGTTGGTAGAGCACTCCAGCAACAAATGGAAGGTCCTAGGTTCGACTCCTAGTTGGTCCATGAAATATTTAACATGGTATCAGAGCTAGGCTAGGAGCCCCAAGCACCTGAAGTGTGGCTTAATGGGGGGTGTTCGAAATAGTCCACACTCGGACTGACGATGGATTGGCCACAAAGGGTTAGTAGCTCAGTTGGTAGAGCACTCCAGCAGCAAATAGAAGGTCCTAGGTTCGACTCCTAGCCGGTCCATGAAAAGTTTAACACCACAATAATATCAATTGCACAATATCATTCACTTAAGATCTAACAATTATGCAACAAAAGAACCAAGATTTACATGGAAACCCTTGAGGGAGAAAACCATGGCAAAATATTGCTTATATATATTGATTTTCTTTGTAGGCACCAACCTACTTCTTTTACAATATTATTTATGTAGGGACCAACCCACTGGAGATACCAATCCCCGCAACTGAGCACAAACCAATAAGAGACACCAATCTCTTTTGATAGGCACCAACCTAAGAACTCTTCAATGATTTATATTTCTTCACAAGATCTGATTGTATATATACTTTTTCTCACAAATCTGGTCACAAATCATGCACACTCTTATTTCACAAAACTGATCACAAGTATGGAGATCTCTTCACACAGATTTCTGCTTTATAATCTGCTCTAAATTCCCTTTACAATTTGCTTTTCAATCTGCACTTATTCCTCTCTATAACTCTGCCATAAACTCTTGCAAATCTCCCTTTTACTCTTCACACATGGGCTGCATAGATATTTCAGAATAAGTCTGAAATACTTTTCATAGAATTCTGCCCTAGATCTGCTCTATATCAGATTCATACACACTTCTCTCCACATCTCGAACTCTCACTTTTTCTTACCTCTTATGCCTCTCCAAGTGAGGCGATCCACTAGGCGACACACCCTTTGATGATAAATAGACACACCATATGCTAATCGCACCTTTCTCTTTCCAAATCGCACCACTAACAATCTTGATTGCACCTCTTTTATTCACCAATTTAGTTAAGACAATATTTTGTCTTATGTGGAGCGCATCATATCCTTTATTAATCGGATCTCTTCATATTAAAACATGAAACTTTTGGCTTATATGGTAATCACACCACTCTTGTCTTTTATCGGACAACTCCATATATGTGTATAAACTCGAGACTTTATACCTAGAGCTGCATACATGTTGGCCACCTTGAATCTCATTAATTTAAATCTTTAATTTAAATTAAATTTAATTTCCATCGCCCAAGAACGTTTCTATATGCAAGTCGGCCAGCATTAATTCACTTAACGTCCTTCCATGATGATCAACCTTAATTAGATCGGCCTCTTTTATTATCCTTTCAAAAACGTTTTTCATTCCTTCCAATGATCGGCCTCATTATCTTAGACTTCAACGGATATATTATAAAGGGCTGTTCTAATTCAACTTTAACATTAATGACGACTTGCTTTGACATCAATGACAACATGCGACAGAAGTAGGGTGTTCATAGTGTCCCACTGTTGCGTCACAATGGGCTTAATATGATTCTCATGTAGTCTCAAATCAAGGTTCTTGCTATGAATTGCTTGCTTCATTTGGCCAAGCATGTTGTCAAATGCCTCATAAATTTCACCAAGACTAGTAGAGTCTATGAGCATACCTAATCACCCGCACAATGGGTAAGATGAAAGAGCAAATGTATTTGTAAATAAAATATTCAAAAAAGAATTTAACTCAATTTTGATTTAAAATTAAAATTCATAAATTTTCAAAATTTAAATTACAAAAAAGGAAAAAAGAAATTGATTTAGTAATTTACCTCAAAGTGAACCACCAATCATCATCAACGATCTTCTAGTTCACACTCTTCCCTTCAGCAATGTTGGCCTCTGCCCACCTACACCACTCAGCATTATCTATCAATTGTTTAGAGGCTTCTTAACCTCAACGATCCTTTCTAACAAGATGAAGTAACTGGAATATCTAGTCTCTATAAATTTGAGGAATTCCTCTTTGAAAAAGTCTTGAAGACAACAAGTGAGGTGTGATGGTTGCAAATAGACGTCTATAAATCTCTAGCTTTTGCCATCACTACCTTCACCCAATCTATCTTCCTAGTGTCTTCCAATGCGTTGTTCAATGCGTGAACACAACATGGGGTCCAAAAAATATGTTTGTAAACATTCTCTACCATCATGGCAGCTAATTTGCAAACACATGTTGAGTCGGTGATAACTTGTACAACATTTGAGGCTTTAACCTCCTATATGGCCTCCCTCAAAATCTTAAGTTGGAAGTTGCATCTTTGTGCTTCCTTGAGCAATCAATAGCTCTAAGAAAATAAAAGCCAGTTGTAGATGTAACTATGATATTGATGAGTGGCTGATGTCTAATATCGATCCACCCATCCATGATATTTGAGTAGCCTGTCTTTAGCCAATTTTGCCCCGGGTTGTCCATCAAACTCACCTTAGAATACTCTCTATCAAGGGGGTGGTATTTAGTCTATGTTCTCCAAGGTGGGCATATCAGGAACCAATGGCATTTACCTTTTTGTAGCATTTTTTGAAATATGGAGAATGTGCCGCATGAGATGAGATGACATGGACAAAATTTTTTTTGGCAGCCAAAGAATTTACCTCTCCATAATCGCACATTCAACATCCATGCAACACTAGCAGCCTTTCTCTTTCCTTTGGTAGAACCCTCTCCCCTCTAATTCTCAACTTCTATGGTAGGCATAGTAGATTGCATAGATTCTATTGGCACACCTTTTTTTCTTTGCTCACCCTCCATGTACAACTTAGACACCTCAGCGTTCTCAGCTAGGCTTATTTTTTCACAACCTCTTACCCCATAACCAGATATGCATAAAGGATGATTGTAAACCCTTGTGTAGCTGCCCTTGTAAGCCTTGTTGCACATATGACATAATTAATGTCTACTTCCCCCCGCCCCCTGAATTTTTTTTCTTGTCTTTGTCTATAGGAGTTCCAAATTGCAAAAGGGTTTTCTTGGGATTGCATAATTTTTTAGGTTAGTGGAAGGGTATTCAAATGGGTTACTTCTCACTTCACCTACAACAATCCCATACCCAGAAGAACCACCGATACCTCTATGGTTTGTTTGTTGAATCTCAACTTCATCACTATCATAACCGTCACTACTGCTCATATTACTTATTTTTTTGTTTGAAACTTTGAAGGAAACAAATAAAAATACAAAAAGATTTGTCAAAATGGATAAGGGATTCTAAACTTACCTCAAATGATGTAGTTTTGATGTTTTCTTGTCTTCTTCTCATTGTTGTTCTTTTCTCTTCTCATTGCTCTCTTTCTTTGTCTTCTTCTCACAAGATACAACATGTAAAATGGCAAAATGAGGGAATTTTATGTTTTTAATTGTAAGTGTCTTTGTTTTAGGTTTAGGGTTGTATAAAGGGGTGGGACGCCCCAACCCTTTCTTTTCTTACTTTTTTTTCCATGTTAGGTCTTAGGGCAAATTTTTGGGTGTTTTCGGGACACCAATTTTTTTTAATTGGGGATGGCACTATGGATGTTTTTTAGCTGTTCCTGCGTCCCCAAAATGTCTTTAGGATAGGAACTATTGGAAAAACCTAGGGGACATGTCCCTGTGTAACATTGGAATATATATTGCATACCCTTCCTCGAAAACGAGACCAAATCCTAACCGTATTGGAAATGCATCTCCCTATCTCTCTGTCTCAAAACTTCGTAGAACATAGCTCTTCATTTGCATGAAAAGGATGTTGGCTACTTCTTTCACTATTTTCTTGCATCAATTACAACTTATAAGACGGTACATAAATTCTTAAAGAAAAAATGAAATTTAGAGTTAAAATGACTGGAGAATTTGAGAATAGGAAGATTTGGGAAGGAGGACATAAGATAATAATGGAAGAAGAAAAGGAGAAGATGGTGATTAATGGAGTGGTGTTGGATTAAATAATCTATTACCGAATCGGCCAAAAACCAAATGTACCTAGGTATGATTCATTTTAGAATTGGATTCGGGTTTGATTCACTTGTGGAATTGCCCAGGGCATTTTTTTTGTGGGCAGATTTGTTTGGAATCATTCATGAACGTACTTGGGTGATTCTAGGGCAATTCTTGTGGTGAGGAAGAATTTCCATGCATTTCGTTTGACTTCTGACCATGAAAAATGCGCTCTAAACCTTAAATGATGGTCATTTTCACTTGCAGCTTCATTGGGGTTGAGTTGTTTGAGAAGAGCATCTATAAAGTGCTTCTAGTGAAGATCACAATTTCATAAATGGTGCATGTCTAGGCAAGGTCTTTTATAACGTAAACTTTTGCATCTGCCCCCTACCTTGAAATTTAAATTCAAGTGTAAGCTCAGCCTGCAGCTCCATTTAAGTCCAATACTAACATCTTCCTACTCTTTTGCAGGTCCATAGGTGGCAATATCTTAACTCGTGTTTCTATTTTCTTGTACAAAGCTAAGCATAAAATAAATCACCTGGAAATGAAAAAGATCAATCTAGCAACTGGAAAACCTTGAAATTGTTACAAATATCTATATGGAGATCAAAACTTGATTTACTTTCCCCTGTATTTGTAAATGTGGGTAGGTAACGTAAAATGGACTAGTGATGCAAGAGCATCCAGGTACATAGGCAATCTTGCATAGCCCAAAAAAATGGCAGTTCAATTTTGACTCTTTGCTCTAATTTTGGTGTGGGGTTTTTAGGTTGTTCCTTGTCAGCATCTCCTTTTGGGATTTACTTCAAGGCATTTTCTTAGTCTTGCTGACGTTGGACAATAGTATGATTATTATTGCTTAGGCAATTTAATCAGTTAATTTGTGGTCATCATCCTACTTGGCATCTAGTAGTTATCTATTTTTTATTTGCAATTGCAGACCTTGTGGGACCCACATGAGGCATAGCTGTATGAAATACTCCTCTTTTGGCTAGTCGCTCATCTTTAAGGAAATGACAAAACATGACAGTTATAAGCTTGGATTAAGATCCCTGGCTTGGAAAAAGAAAACCTAGCACCTCTCCTTGCTATTTTAGTTGGGACGTGGCATAAGGGGGGCTGTTAAACACACCAGGATATTGAGAGGGGGGGGGGATCAGTATCTAATCAAACTTCATGTCCTCCTCCGGAGATTAAAACTTAAGCATTACAACATCAACATAAACATGAAAGATTAACACAATGCACATCAACACATAACACCAAATATACGTGGAAAACCCAATAAGGGAAAAACCATGGTGAGGATTAACTCACAATATATGAAGCTCAAAATTACAACTTTGTTTTAGGGCTACAACCCAAAGAAGCTACTACTCCCTGTTGACTTTGTTTTAGGGCTACAACCCAAAGAAGCTACTACTCCCTGAAAACTTTGATTTAGGGTCACTCCCAAGGAAGCTACAACTCCCTGAAGACTTTGTTTTAGGGTCACTCCCAAGGAAGCAGCTACTCCCTGAACTAAGAATAAATTCAGAAAAGATTACAGTATGACAGTCCTACTGCTTGAAAACTGACATTGAAAACTCACACCTTTGATGACTGCACTTCTGCTTCTTCTGATGATTAGATCAATTAGGTACACTCTTTACTTCCCTCTTGTCACAAAAATGTCTTCAAGATGAATCAGGACAACCTCTTAACACTTCTGCTCTTTCTCCTTCAGCCGGACATCACAATGCATATGATTTTCATATTCTACGCTTCACACTTTCATATTTTCATTTCCACAATCATACTTCACCTAGACCAACTAGGTTTACAATTTATACATGATATTACATTGATTTCATTACAAGTCGGCCAATACAACAAGGATATTACATTTTACAAGTCGGCTAGAGATCACACAACATGAAATATGCATAGGGCAAGCCTTATCATGAACTACATGCTACTCCAGAAAGAAACACACGCCTTGCGGATCCCAATACATGCTTAGTCCGGTCCTAAATCCTTCACAACACCATTCTTCAAGGAATCACCTCCGCACACATCACTTATTTGAAATAGGACAACCTTGAGAAGGAAGACATGAAATTTGAAGTATAACGGTCACAACCACTTCAAAACCTTGTGCGGTACTTGAAACACGAAAGATCTTCATGAAATTCTTCCAGATGAGTCTTCATGACTCATACAACACCTTCAAATACACATCTAACTCCACACAACAAATACATTGTGCCACATACCTTAAAACATGCACACTGAGATCAAACAACCATCCGGAACACACTGTAACACACTGTCATTGAGAAATTGATCTTGCGGAGCACCAAAACACCTAAACCTGCAAGGATGCATGTAATACACATCCCTGAACATGTCCACCAAACTGCATAGGCAATTCTTCTCTTCTGGAGGAATGCAGAACATTTCAACAGGCCTTCAACATTACTTTTCTCAGACAAAATACAGACTGGAACTCTATCTTTCATAACTTTCACTGCAAAGGGACAAAAGACTTGAAACTTTGGATTTAGCACCTTTACATCATACTTAAGTTCTGAACCACATGACCATATCTTCAAATGCGGAGGAATGCAGAGCATTTTACCAGACAGTCTTCCAGGCAACTCTCTGTGGCAGAAACCTTCACCCACTTCTGGAGGCTAGAACCTTCATATAACAGCACATGTGTCCTTAGGAACAACATGAAGGATCATACAACATGCCACAGGCCACCAACAACATCTTATCATTCTCAGCATAGCTTAATGTATCACCATTCATCTTAGTGCTTCTAATTCCCATCTTAATATTTCATCATGAAATCATCTTTGTTGACCACAAGCATGCTAAAGACAACTTGACTTGACCCTGATTGGGGCATGACATCCAACCATGAACATCAACCCACTATGAACATCAGGAACATCAATGAATATCAGCAACCCTAAACATCTGCATCACCACTGTATCTCACTGGTATAACATCATCACAAACTAAGTGTTGACCTTACTCTAAGTGTTGACATCAATAACAACACAATGACAACACATATTGCCAACAGGGGCCACCTCATTTGTTTGTTGTCTAAAATCTTATGTAAGGCGCTTTAGTCTTGCTGGGCCCTGCCATATCCTCTTTGGGCATTTTAAACATTACTATTGGCTGATTTCTTTGCTGTGTCTTGCCAATATTGTTTGGGTCGTGGGTGGAGCAATTACTAAACCTATTCATAGGCAAGCTTATTCTAGTTGGCGGCTACCATTAAACCGTAGATAGGCATTCCCTTATTATTCATTGACTGAGTCCTCTTAATCTCTCGCCTCTGATCATGGTCGAGTATTATTTGCTTGCATTTCATTTATATTTGGTGGTCGAACCTTTAAATGGTTGTGGTCCGTTACTTTGCCATAGAGGTGCCTGGTTCCCAAAACAAAAATATAACAACTACTATTGGTTATTGCATAGACATGGGGAAGAGATAGGCTTATGAATGTAAGGGAATATATAGCAAATTTTTGCAAGATATGTTCAAGGTGAGTTGCAAGGGTCATGAAGATATATAGAAGTCAATGATCATCTTGTTGAGTTCACAAGATTGTCAACTAGGGAAGGATAGGAAATGACTTCCAAGTTGTTTGCTATGCAGTCCTGGGTAGGCTGTGCACCTATAACAATGATGAATTGTTGTTTTGGTTTCCTAAATGTTTTGTTGTGAGCTAAGTACTTGTAGGTAGATGAAAAAAAATGGATGCAAAATAGGATACCAATGTAACTCAATTTTCCAATAAAATTTTCCGAGTGTTGTATTTTCTCATCGCATGTCATTGGATCTAGTTGTCTTTGTGCTTTGACAAGTTTTGTGGAGTGATGCTTGGATTGGTTGCTTGTCTTTAAGCCCCCAGTCCTTGATTGTATCAAGTGGTATCAGAGCAAGATCTCTCATTGGGATGTATTGGGGATTTCATTAATTGCATGAGATGGTTTGAGTAAGACATTTTTGGCTAGTAGGTGTCTCAAAAGGCTCTAGCGCATTTTTGTTGTAGATATATTTGACTATAGAGGGTTATGTGCTCTAGAGGATTTGTTGCAGGTGTGGAGTTAGGAAAATCTAATAATTTTATCATTTAAATTTATCTTAATTAGCCAATAGGCTTTTATATGTGAGCATTATAGTGCTCGGAATTCTCACGCCATAAAAAAAAATTCATGCTGGAAAATTTTCTAAAGTCATCGGTTGTTCCTATCGGTGTATTCCTTTAACCTTCTATGGGTGCAAATGCTAGTTAGTATTATGAACTTAATTCCTGTTTTCAGGCTGCAAATATGTATGTATTTATGATTTTTTTTTGTACGCACGTACCCAGAACATACCCAGCCCCAATTTTTCCATTACTGGCATACCATACCCACATACCCATACCCATCCCCGATTCCATTTTGGCAACTTAGAATTAAATCACAAGAGAAAATAGAAATTCTTATGCAGTGTTGGAATAAGAAGGGGAAGAGCATGAAAATAAGAGTGGGTTGGAAGTAGACAGAAAAATAGCGAAGATATATTTAAGAGATGGAAAATTCTGTGTCTGCATATGTCTTAAGCTTCTTGTAATGTCTCCATTTTCGTGAGCATTAGAGTTCGGAGGATTAGCCTATCAGTTGACCCTCGGAGGCTAGTGTTAAGTGATTAGAGGGTCCAGTTTGGGCGTTATGGAGCTCTTCAGGTGGCAGATGGCAGTGTTTACCTCTCCAGATTGTTGGCATATTCTGAGGCTAGGCTATTTAGAGGTTTCTGGTTCTGTTTCGAGGGATTTACTATTTATAGTACGTCAGTGGATGTTAGAGAGGGACCCTTACTATTTTTAGTAAGGTAGTTGGAGGCGCAGTGGATGCAGACTTCCTGGTTCAGACGGAATCGAGTAATGATGAGTATTTATGGAGTTATGACATTTTAATTATTAATAAAGTGATACTTTATTAATAATTAATTATAAAGCACATATTATAATGTTATATTTTCACTTTATGTGAATGGGGCCACTTAATGACTTAAAAAAGTCATTTAATAAAGTGCATTATAATGATATAATATAACTTTATGATTAAAGTGGTCATTTAAATGACTTAAGTGAAATTATAAAAGCACTTTAGGTGGGTCATAATTAATGTTTTATTATAAAAGTCAACATCAAAAGCATTTAATGATTTTTAATGAGTTAAAAGCCTCATGAGGAAGCTGACCTAATTTGGAGAGAGTATATAAATCCCCAAAAAACAATGGAAAGGCATCATTTGGATCATTATACATTTTGGCTTTCTTCTTTGGAGAGCTTTTTCTCTTGGAGGAGAAGGAAACCTAGGGTTTTAGATTTATTGTCTTTGGAGAACGAAGTTCTTCATGATTATTGCTACCTGAGGGGGTGAGATATTACTTGAAGGCTGCATTATTTGGTAGCTTCACATCAGGAGCTGCATTTGAGCTTATTTGGAGAAGAAATACAGAAGATTCAAGGGTTTGTGGAGCAGATTTCAGTTTGTTGAAAACACCATCATTAGATATCATTTTATTTGCTGCTGCATCTCTTTTCCAGGCCGTACCATTGTACTTGCTGAGGCCATACTATCTCTATTAGCTGGGCGTGTAGATTATGGAAAGAAGCAACCAGTTTTCACCTTGGCATCATCTCTACCAGGTCTGAGATATTTATCACTGTGTATGTAATTTGTCTTACACATTTTATGTGGTGCGAATGGGTCAAGGCTGCCTAGTATAATATTCTGAGTGTCTAGAAGTGTTGTAGACACTGCTGTAGCTGCACAGTATAGTCTTGAACCATGTCTTAAACCCATTTTCTGAGATATTAGTCTGCTGTAGCAAACTGGGCTGTATAGGTGTTCTTTTTAGAATTAAGCATACTCAGAAAATGGCCTGTGAACTGTAAAATCGCGGCTGTTAATGCATTCTCTGGCTCATTTGTCAAACCAGTCATAAGTGTGTCTCAGAATAGAAAGTTCAGTTCAATCTGCACTCCAAGTTGTAAACTCAGATCATATGAAATTCTGGAAATGCAAGTGTCATGGAATGAATAAACTGTTATTGAAATGTTATCTTGACTATGGAAATGGAAAACGCAACATATGAAGTGAACTATTTGAAACTGCTGTTACATGTTATTTGCAATCTGAAAACTCATTGAAACTCAGACCAATAGCATACAAAATGTTTGACAAAATGTCCCATGTGTCAATCTAAAAAAAATTAATTGAGCCAAATTGCAATAGAGCTTGATCCATCTGGGGTGGGACCTTACACTTCTCATCCCAAACACTCTATTATCCACGTGTATTTTGTTTATGGGCTACTGCGGCAGTAATGTCAAAAGATGTTATTTATGCTTGTAATGTGATGGCATATTGCTTGCCAGGGATGAGCGCATAGCTGGTAGGTTAGTTCTCAATTTATTTGAAAAACTCAAAGGATATTAAGGTTATTATTTTGGTTTTGTTAAAGAAATTGATAGTCATTTTTATTTTTAACAGATTGAAGCATCAAGGACATTTGAAGGACATACACAATGTGTTTCCTCAGTTGTGTGGTTTGAAAAGGATACGATTTATTCTGCTTCCTGGGACCATTCAGTTAGGAGCTGGGATGTTGAAACTGGGATCAATGCAAATACTTTGGTATATACAGTTTTTTTTGTGAAGTAATTTAGAAGTGATTTAAATTTATGGAAATGGTTACTTAAGCTTGTTGACCTACTATATATGTCTTTTACTTACTGACATTCTCTGAATGATTATTGGCAGAGTTGTGGCAAAGTGCTTCATTGTTTAAGTATTGGTGGGGAAAGCTCAGCACTAATTGCTGCAGCTGGGGCTGATACTGTTCTTAGAATATGGGATCCTCGTGTGCCAGGTAGGATTTTGCAAATATATGGGTTAGAGGAAGATTCTATTTTTGCTCCATAATGCCTTGCATCAACTTCTTGTCTTGGCATTTTTTTTGAAAAGTTTGTTTTTTGTACTGTTGAGATAGGGTCTCTTATGCCCATTCTTCAATTGTCATCACACAAATCTTGGATCACGGCATGCAAGTGGTATGTCTCCCTACAATATTTAACATATTGACACAAACATATGAAGGTTGTATTTGTTATCAATTTCAGATCTAAAATTGATTTTGCTACCTTTATAGGCATCCAGAGTCCAAGCATCATTTGATCTCAGCGTCATATGATGGGACACTGAAATTGTGGGATGTAAGAAGCAAGGTAATGCTAACAAATAGAGATATCCATTACACTACCAACTATGATGAAATTTTGAGGGTTTGCCTATATGAGTAGACACTATGAACAGAATCTTTAAACCGATTGTTTGGATTGCAATGAGTGCAGGTTCCATTAGCCACACTACAGGCACATACAGATAAGGTGAATCCTTTTTCGGACGCACAAAGGAAATGCATTTACGTGTATTTAGTGGAATCTTCCATCTATTAGTTATTTGTGGTACCTGGGATTTACATTAGAAAGTTATTTATTACCATGAGATGTGTACAGGTTCTATGTGCAGACTGGTGGAAAGGAGACTGTATAGTTACTGGTGGCACTGATTCAAAGTTGCAGATATTTTCAAACCTCAACATTAGATGATATTTTGGGCCTTTTTGGCATGCATTAGTACCTGGTCATAGGGAGTTTGCAGCTCAAAATGATATTCCACAGCTATTATAATCAAAACAAGTTCTAGTGCAACAATTGGGACTTCATATTTTTGTGATAGGCCTTGGCACAAAAAGAATTGTTTGAAGGTTGCTCAGACTGCCTTTGATGTTGGCTGTTATTTTTTGGGAGTGCTTTGGGTTCCAAGCAGCTCCACTTAACATTTATCAAGTTCCTTATAAATTGCTGCTTCAATATTTATTGGTGGCATACTAAGGCCACTTTTGAAGTGGAGGCCTTTATAATTTTACCGTTTTTTCAATGATTAGTATGCTTTTTTATGGTTTTATCAAATATGCCTATACACAATTCTTGTTTGGTAAAATCCCATATTATTTGTAATGGTTGATTGTAAAATGATTTATAGAATGGAAGGTAGCAAACAATGCATGTACTTTGTAGTTGTTTTTCACTAGCAAAGGTGCGCAAATCCATCATTTAAAATAATCGACAAATTTCAAGTGATATTGCTATAAACAATATCCAGTGTTCTTCCGCAGGAATGTCAAATATTATTTGCGAGGAAATATATTTTAAGGAAATCAACTTTTTTAAATTTCATATTTGAAAATAGTAATAAGAAGAGACCAGCATTTCATTTCCTCGGAATCAATATTCCGAGCGAATTCCATAAGGGCTTTAACTAGAGGCTGATTGTTATATCTTAACATGAAAAATGACTAACATCCAAAAGACTGAAATCTTAGTTCTATATGATCAAATTGGACTTTTAACACCAGTGAATAAAACTTTTACACTAAACTGATCTTGATGTTCAATAGAACACTTGCACAAAATTGATTTTGGTGAAATATTTTGAAGGTCCTAAACACAAAAATAAGATATATGTCAATGGGCCCTTGGTCTGCTGGTGAAGTTGAATGGTTCCAAATGAGCTCACCAGTGATCAAGTTTTGCTGAGTGCAAGGCCCTGACATCATAAGGGATGAGGCCAGGATCGTGCCCTGGGCGAATTTGGCAGAATGGATACCCCTCAGTCCTTGGCTCTTAGTTGAAGAGGTGTGCTCGCGGGCTTTGTACCCCTGTTGAGCCCCTCCATAAAAAAAAGAAAAAGAAAAAAAAAAAGAAAATTATATGTTCAAAAGCTTGCTCTGAAAGTCAGATGGTTTATTTAGAGTCTTAGACAACTTAAATGTTTAAGATATTATGAATTCCTTTCATAAAAACTCCGCCCCCCTAACCAAAAAAAAGAAGTGAGAACCCAAGAATAACTCCGAAGTTTTGGAAGGAATTTTACAAACTTTTTTATACATTAAATTCGATTGTAAAGTAATTTCCTCGATAAACCAAGTAAAAAATGATAATATTTGGTCACTTGACAAGGATGCCTTCAAAATTATATACCTTCTGTAGTTACCATGTACCATGGATGAGAACATAAAGTTTTGTTTTGCGAAAGACCCATAAACTTTCTATTTTGACTATTTAAAGAAGATCCTCAAGCTCATTAATTTTTTTTCGAAGAATGAGTGGGAAAATGCTTTGTTTTTCCAACAATTTGGAATTAAAAGGTTGTAAGGTTTAAATGAAAACTTCAAATGATTAAGACAGACTAAATGCCCAGTTTGTTTTATTATTAAAATTGGGCAAATAAGCTGCAGCTACGACAATGTAAAAGCTTTAAAGCCCAGTTTGTTTTATTATTAAAATTGGGCAAATAAGCTGCAACTACTACAATGTAAAAGCCAAAACTATGCATTGTTATGACAGATAGCAAAGGCCACAAAAGCCAACGATAAACATAAACAAAACAAACTGATGATCAATAGAAAACAAATAAAAAGAGCTTAAATCATTGGTTGCTAGGGTTTGTGGGGTCTTGCGGTGATTCTACTATTGCCTCTAGGTGGCCATAGTTTTCCCATAAGACTTGAAATGAAGTAGATATAAAATTCATCTTTGGCTTTGACTGACATGCAAGTAGCCATAAACTGATCTTTCATGTCAAACTTTACTTCCAAGAAGTGCTAGTTGTTGATGGGGAAGTTGTTGATGGGGAAGGTTTCGTTCATGAATTGAATAGTGGATGGAAGTAATTCTTCCTAGGTTGATAACTTCTTGGTAAACTTTACTTCCAAGAAGTGCTAGTTGTTGATGGGGAAGGTTTCGTTCATGAATTGAATAGTGGATGGAAATAATTCTTCCTAGGTTGATAACTTCTTGGTAATGGTGTTGGTTTGTTCTTTAATGGCTTTAGTCAACTTGTTTGTTTGAGTGCTAGTAACTTTGATTGTTTGCATATCGATTGAAAAGTCCAAGGTGCATTGTGTTGTGAATAAGGTTGTCTCAATTGTTGGAAGAAGACTAAAGACATAGTAGTGGGGGTTAGGGTATAGTATCAATACTTGTGGGGGCAAGCTAGGAGATGAAATAGACAAGGGCTTGCCCCTTCAGTCGCTTGGACCCTATTCATCTTCAGTCAGGCTCCTCAAATGAGTAATCTTTGACTTGCTCCAATGGAGCTATATCTAGAATTTGACGATTTAGTGATAATGATGACATGTGCATAGGAAAATTAGGGGAGGAGTTATCATTTTAACATGTAAAAACTAGGGGATCTCCCAAGCATTTACCACACATGAGAATGGATAAAATCCCAAGAACTTTCATAAAACTTTTTGCAAGTAAGCAACACAAAAAAACAAAGCTTGAAGAGAGGATGAACACTAAAAGATACAACAAGACCTTGAGATAAAAACTTGTTTATAACACTTTTTTTGCCAAAAAGATTGATCCATGAAAGCACTAAAAATGAGTCTGGGCCTTACAAGCTAGGGAAACTATTGTGGATAGAGAAAGATTTTGAAATCCAAAGAGACGCAAAACTAGAAATAACTGCAAATAGGTAGGGGTGAAGGTGATAGGGAAAGAGGAAGGTAGAAAAAACTACGGTTAACAAAACCTACATGTGGATCTAGATGGAAAAACTAGAGGGAAAAGGCTAATTGAAGTTATTTTAGCCTTTTGCTTTGGCCTTTTGTTTGGTTGGGAGGGTAAACATTCTAATATCTTTTGTATCTTGTAGGCATCGGGTGCACAAATGACCTCCTCCTCCTTAGAGTGAAGGAGTGAGGAGTATCTATTATGTCAAATTCACTTGGGACTCGAACATGGCCTCATCTCTTATGGTGTTGGGCCTTTGCACATGACAAGAATTGATCCTTGGTGGGTTATTTGAGAGCCAAGCATTCTTTTGAGTCATCCAATGACCACTTGATTGTGTTTGCCACTTTTCATACGAGCGACTTTCCCATTCTTAGTTTTGGAAAGAAATTTTCTTCCTTTCCCACAACTCAAAAGAGCCACATTTTTACCATCTAAACTTTTAAAAATATTATATAATATAAACTTAGATTTGTTAGCCAATCTCCAACTTTATAGCATTTATTATAACAATGATTAAAACTAGTATATTTATATTTAAAAAAATATATCTAAAGTACGCCGAGGATATCTCTTTTCCATAGTTTTTATTTTTTAAATTTTCAAATTTTTTTGTTTGATATTTTTGGTGATTTAAAAAGAAATTGATAATAAGAAAATCGTGGAACCAAAAATAAAAAATAAAAACAAAAAAAGAAATTGGAAAAAATAAAAAATAAAAACTAAAAAAGAAATTTGAAAAAATAAAAAATAAAAACTATAAAAGAAATTGAAAATAAAAAAATCACAAAAACTATGGAACCAGAAAAGAAATTGGAAAAAATAAAAAATAAAAACCAAAAAAGAAATTGGAATGTAATCTTCTTTCCCACGCACAAAGAAATGTAACAGCTTTTTTCTTTTTTTCTTTTTGTTTTTTTAAATTTGTGGAGTGACTATTTGTATTATTTAATTTTTAATAAAGATTCTAGATTGGAATCTTATAAGTTTACATAGAAATTCCAGAATCTTTGAGCTCCCATCCATGCTATGAATGTAGGAAAGCCTCTCAGCGTAATAAATTTCTATAAAATGGTGTAATTAAAGCCATGCTTCATATAAATATTAAGTTTTTTGTTTGGGTCACTATTGGGATTAGGTGCCATTCACCTTGCAAATCCTTAGACATGTTTTAATTGTATTTAATTATTATTGTTGATAAATAATGTTATGTCTTTAAGGATCATGGAGAGGGTAGACATGGATGCCCCTCTTAAGTGGTAAGCAAAATTATTTATCCTATTACATGTATTTGTAATGTCGCTTAAGTCGGGAGTTACTTTTTAGGAAGATATTGGAAATTGGTCAAAGATTGGGAGGTGTAAGATCTAGAAACAAATCTTATGATAGATTTGGAAAATCTTCTCATAGAGCACCTAGGATTGGGATCTTGGCCAATTTGACCATTATGACAAAATCTGTGACATCTAGGACGTGTAAGGTGGGTGTAAGGTGCGTAAGAGGAGTTACATACTATTTAGGGAGTTTGACCATGTGGAGTGAGTTGTGAGATTCCTCGTGATGGAGGTGGATGCCTATATTTGGGTGAGTGGTATTGGCCACTAGTTGTTGTATACCATTCATGGTATCCTGTATCCGTATCTCCTATATATTGGTAGCTTGAGGTGGTAGTATTATGAGATTGTTTTGCAGTCATTTGAGCATCATCATGCTATCAAAAATCAAGGAGATTGGCATATTGTATTGATGTAACTATTTTTAGGATTAATACAAGCTTGAGTCTCTTTGGGTGTTCTCCATGTAAACATTGTGTTATGGTTTGCTTTGTTTTCATTGTTGTTTTCATTTCCTCTTATGACCTACTACTATTTAAGGAACTTGGATGTGTTGCAAGTATGTGCCTAATCAGTGTTGTCATTGATGTCAACATATCTTTGTTGTCATTGGTGTCAACTATGTCCTATTCTATTACTTGTTTAGAAGCTTTGTATGCTGAGGATATTGAGAAAATTGGCCCTTTCAGAAGAAACAAGTGAGTTACAGTGAAGTGCTGTATAGACAGTGAGTTATATGGTGAAGAACAGTCCGATAGATTGCTCCTCATTTCTCGCTGGGTGAATATCTTGGTTTGCAGATTGGAAGTTATTTAAAGGGATGTCTGAATATGCTAAATCCTGAGTTTGAGCCTCCAGTGTGAAGTTTTGAGAAAGTTGCATTCATCAGAGTAAAACCTGCTTTTTCTGATTATTCTCTGGTGACAAGGAGAAAGTATTTTGCTCCGCATTCCTCTGCAATAAAGTATTTTGCTCTGTGAGTCTAAAGCGAAGTTTGGGATGATGATAAGTGCCTACAATTGCAGTGGTTCATGTTTTGGTGGTTCGCAAGCTATCTTTCTTTTATATTAGTTGAAGACAGTGAAGTTCATGTGTTCCGGTGAGAAGATTCCTATGGCTAAAGTGGTTAAGGTTCGTGCGGTTTCTCCTAATGTTTATAACGTGCTTGTGGATGTCCCCTAATCATGTTCCTATCTTGACATTGGTCTGCGTTAAGGAATTGAGATCGTATTTGAAGATTATTCCCAGATAATGTAGCGTGTAACTAGTCTTAGACGACTTGGTTAATTTCAGTAATTGTAGAGATTCCTTGAAGATTATGGAAGCATGTTGTGGCATAGAAGATTGTGTTTGAGTCCCAGCTAAGGCGTGGCATGATCCGCATACATCTTTACTTCATTTCCTTTGCATAATGTTGTAATAGGTCAGGACCTATTTTGTAAATGTTTGTAATGCCGACCTTGGAGATTGTTCCAATGGTTGATGATTGTAATGCCAACCTTGATGATCATTCCAAGGTTGATAAAGTGTATAAATACTTGTAATTGAGTCGTGGAAAAGGTGTCCTTGTGTGAAAATGGGAAGATAAGGAAAAGGGCAAGGAGATAAGGTAGAGTAGGGCAAAGTAGAGTAGAGGAACTGTTGTACTTCAATGTACTAATCTCATACATGAAGAAGATGGTGATTTTGACAATGAGCCTGGTAGTGAGCCGCCAGTAGGGTTTAACATCCCTCAGAGTTTAACAGCCCTTATTGTAATCTTTCTAGGTTTAGGGTTGAGGCAGTGAGCCTGCTAGACCTAGCTGTACTTCATGGCAGTGAGCTAGTATGTTTTGGGACCGCGGAGTGACTAAGCCTGAACATCATTTTTCAAAGATTACAATATATTTTGAGAGCTAATCCTCTCCATGGTTTTTCCCCACCTTGGGGTTTTCCACGTAAAAATCTGGTGTCTCTTGTGTATAATGTTGCATCTGTGTTTAAGTTTCTAATTTCATGCATTCATTGTTAAATCAGAATAATTGTGGATAAGTGATTAATGTGTAAGTGAAGAAGTGTTAAATTTTTTGTGACAACCGATTCACCCCCCCTCTCAGTTGTCTGACACATTTCAACAATTGGTATCAGAGCCAATTTCCTTTGGAAAGAGTCTAACAACTCGAAGGAGATCCTAAATGGAGTCAAAAGGAAAATAGGTACTCATCATTGCGCCCGAATGCTCATCAAAGATTATCAATGGAAGATTGTCCAAGGAAGCAATTCATGGAGAAAGGAATGTCAATCATCAAAGATGTTCTAAGGTATGCACTAGTGATGAAGTCATGTCTCAAGGTGAAAACTGTTGGGTTATTGATAGTAGCTGTTCAATCCACATGACTGGTGACAGGAGTAAGTTTGTAAGTCTAGAAGGATGCGATGAAGGGCTAGTTATGTTTGGAGACAACTGCACTGCTGAAATTTGCGGAATAGGATCAATCAATTTTGGCAACAGACAAATTTCTGAAGATGTTCTTTATGTAAAAAATTTGAAATAAAACCTCTTAAGCGTTGGACAGTTATGCAAAAAGGGTTTTAAGTTTGTGTTTGAGAATGATTCCCTTCAAATCAAAGAAAAATCTGGAGCTACAATAGCAATTGGAAAAAGAACAGAAGAGAATCTTTATCATCTCAGAAAAAGTGACTTTCTTGGGTTCACATCTCAGACCAATGAAAGCTGGGTCTGGCATAGAAGACTTTGTCATACAAATCTTGATGATTTAATAAAAATAAGCACAGTTCAAATTTTGAAGGACCTACCAGAAATTGATTACTCGAACAACATTATTTGCAGGAAATGTTAAAGACTGTCAAGAAAAATATTGCAAGATAAAGAAAGATCTTCCACTAGATGATTGGAATTGATTCATACAAGATTTTGTTGTCCTACAAGAATACCAAGCCTCCATGCTGTCAGATACTTTATGTTTTTTATTGATGATTTTTCTAGAATGACCTGGGTCAGTTTTTTAAAGGATAAATCAAAGATTCTAGATGCACTCAAAGCTTTTAAAGAAATGGTTGAAAATGAGCTAAGCATGAAAATCAAAAGTCTGAGAATTGGCAAAGAAGAAGAGCTCACCTCCAACGATTTCAATATGTTTTGTGAAACCTATGGGATAAAAAAACAACTCTCTGCAAAAAATAAGATAATGGAAGAAGCAAGTAGAACCATTCAGGAAATTGCAAAATTAATGATGGAAGAAGCAAATTTGCCAGATACATTTTGGAAGGAGGCAATTCAAACCACTGTCTATACATTAAACAGAGTTCAGGTAAAAACCAAAGAAGTAAAGACTCCTTTTGAGTTGTGGTATGGATCAATACCCACTGTGAAATATTTCAAAATATGTGGAAGCAAATGCCTCGTTAAAATGGAAAAGCAAAATGCTAAGTATGAGGAAGGCATTTTTCTTGGATATTCATCTTGGACCAAAGCTTGCTTCTGTTACAACAATAGATTGGGAAGGATTGTTGAAAGTACAAATGTTAAAGTTAATGAGAACATTCAAGAGTACTTGGTCTCAACCAATAAGGATTTGCAAATTGAAGTACAAGAAGGCTCCCAGACCTTCAAATGTGATGTGGAAGGTCACAAGGCTGTTGTGAATCAAATAAATCTGTGCCTGATTACCAGTATTGACAGTAACAACTCAAAATCTGCAGAAGAAGACATGGATTTGAAAGAAAATATAACAGAAGCAAATGATCACATTAAAGAGTTAAGAAAACAAATTAGGCAGCTACAACAAACACTAAAAGAGGTCAATGAAGAAAAGACAAAAATTGAGAAATGTCTGAAAGACAAAATCAAAGACTGCATGAAGCTTGAAGAAGAAGTTGAAGACTTGAAAGTTGATCTGAAACATGTGCGGGCTCAAAGAGACCAATTCAGTGTGAGTGCTGCCAAATATGATAGACTAATGGCAAGACAGAAAAATGATGAGGACAAAGAGAGCATGAAAATTGAAAAAGATAAAGGGTTTAGAGCAAGTCAGGAAGATAACAAAAACAGATAGATTCATAATCAAAGAAGCAGAAGATCTTCAGTTAGGTAACCAAATGCTCAAAGGTACCCATCCTCCAATGGTTATTGTAATTCATGTAACAAGTTTGGTCACAAGGCTACTTGGTGTAGAAACAAGATGAATCAAAATGTTCCATCATTCTCTAGTCAGTGTTTCACATGTAATAAAAATGGTCATAAAGCTGTTGAATGCAGAAGTAAAGTAAGTCAGAATTCTATTAAGTGCTATACATGCCATAAAATGGGACACAGGGCTAATGAGTGTAGAAGCCAAGTGAGAAAAGACTCTTTCAATGGCTTCTGTTATACATGCAATGATTTTGGGCATAAGGCTAACCTATGCAGGTCAATGATGAATGGAAGAAACAATGGTCAAAAAAGTACTAGGTGCTTCAATTGCAACAAGCCTGGACATAGTGCAAAATTCTGCAGAAGTAAGAACATGAAGAAGGATAATCAATCAGAATTGGGGAAACCAATGGAAAAAGTTGGTCCGGAAGAAGAGATGAACAAGGTTTGGGTTAGGAAGGGAGTAAATGAAGCAAGAGATGAGTCTGCACCAGACTCTGGAACAGATACTTCCTCTGGGAAGTAAATTGTGGACTATGGCTCAGGGGGAACCGTATTGAAAATTCTAAATCTCCTAGCTAGATAGTCAGTACTGAGATTCAACACAAAGATATGATATGGCAGATTGCTTGAAATGATTTAGGTCCGAAAGCCTAAAATGACTAAGTATGGGCAGTATTCAAAGTAAGTGATGGGGAGATTGGGTCAGTATGCCTTTGCAGTTGAAAATCATTATATACGGTTCAATGTGCAGCACCAGAGTACAAGGGTACGCATTTCTCCACTGTTGCATATTTTGTTCTACAGTTTTGAAGGTGAAGAAGACATTGCTTTAGCTACTAATGGGGAACTGATAGCTGTAATTGATGTTGAGGGAAGCATGTAGGAGAAAAGCTATAGACAAGTGTTGATCTATGGACATGCATTGTTTCCATAAGTTGTCATGAAAATTAGTAAAAGATGGAATATCATAGTTGGATGTCATCAAGTCTAAGGCTTCGAGAAGACAAGATATGCACGTGAAGGTCCTAATGTGAACTAAATACAGTTTGATGTGTACCACCTAGAGGGAGTATTCAGACCAGTAAAAAGAAAAAGTTATAGCAGTGCAAGTAGAAATCAAAGATGGTTGCTAAAGACAAGAGGATTATGAGGTTATCTCCCAGGGGAAACAGATAGATAATGTCAATATGAGTTTCTAATAAAGAGTAGTAACTGTTGCAGTGTTACTGACAGAGGAAATAGTGCAATAGCAGCAAGATCTGAATTACTGAACATGGAGAGAAGTTCATGAGAAAAACCAAAGTTGCAGTTAGAGAAAGCATCAAGTAAGGGGGAATAGTCAGAGGAAAGAGTTCAGAAGAAAGTTTGGTTCAGAAGCAGCAGATTGCAAGTATGTGCCCTTTGCCATTGATGTTAAAGGGGGAGAGAAGTCATGTGAAAAAATCAGAAAGAAAGAGTGTAGATGTGTAAAGAGATAGGGGGAGAATCTTGTCGTGATGGCTGTTGTAGTTTTTCACATCATATGTTGCCATCAATGACAAAAGGGGAGATTGTTGCAAGTATGTGCCTAATCAATGTTGTCATTGATGTCAACATATCTTTGTTGTCATTGGTGTCAACTATGTCCTATTCTATTACTTGTTTAGAAGCTTTGTATGTTGAAGATATTGAGAAAATTAGCCCTTCTGGAAGAAACAAGTGAGTTACAGTGAAGTGCAGTATAGACAGTGAGTTGTATGGTGAAGAACAGTCTGGTAGATTGCTCTGTATTTCTCGTTGGATGAATATCTTGGTCTGCAGATTGGAAGTTATTTAAAGGGATGTCTAAATATGCTAAATCCTGAGTTTGAGCCTCTGGTGTGAAGTTTTGAGAAAGTTGCATTCACCAGAGTAAAACATGCTCTTTTTGATTATTCTCTGGTGACAGGGAGAAAGTATTTTGCTCCGCATTCCTCCGCAATAAAGTATTTTGCTCTGCAGTTCTAGAGGGAAGTCTAGGATGATGATAAGTGCCTACAATTGCAGTGGTTCATGTTTTGGTGGTCCGCAAGCTATCTTTCTTTTATATTAGTTGAAGATAGTGAAGTTCATGTGTTCCAGTGAGAAGATTCCTATGGCTAAAGTGATTAAGGTTCATGCGGTTGCTCCTGATGTTTATAACGTGCTTGTGGATGTCCCCTAATCATGTTCCTATCTTGACATTAGTTTGCATTAAGGAATGGAGATCATGTTTGAAGATTGTTCCCATATAATGTAGCGTGTAACCAGTCTTAGCCGACTTGGTTAATTCCAGTAATTGTGAAGATTCCTTGAAGATTGTGGAAGCGTGTTGTGGCGTGGAAGATCATGTTTGAGTCCCAACTAAGGTGTGGCGTGATCTGCATACATCTTTACTTCATTTCCTTTTCATAATGTTGTAATAGGTCAGGACCTATTTTGTAAATGTTTGTAATGCCGACCTTGGAGATTGTTCCAATGGTTGATGATTGTAATGTTGACCTTGATGATCATTCCAAGGTTAATGAAGTGTATAAATACTTGTAATTGAGTCGTGGAAAAGGTGTCCTTGTGCAAAAATGGGAAGATAAGGAAAAGGGCAAGGAGATAAGGCAAAGCAGAGCAGAGGAATTGTTCTACTTCAATGTACTAATCTCATACATGAAGAAGATGGTGATTTTGGTAGTGAGCCTGGCAGTGAGCCGCCAGTAGGGTTTAACAACCCTCAGGGTTTAACAACCCTTATTGTAATCTTTCTAGGTTTAGGGTTGAGGCAGTGAGCCTGCTAGACCTAGTTGTACTTCATGGCAATGAGCCAGTATATTCTAGGCCTGTGGAGTTGTTGGGAATTAAGGTGTCTCAACCTTGGTAATTCTCTGCATTTGTAATGTTTGTATTTATTATTTAATTACCTATGTTGTAAATATTTGGAAAATCCATATTGTCATATTGTGGGATGTGGCACGGTGATGTGTCAATCCTACATGTATTATGACAACTTGTATTTTTGTCCTCACATGAGGAGATAGGCATCCCACTTAGTGGTTTGAATATTCTACCATGTGTCGGCATCTTCCATGTTGTGTAAGGAATGTTTGACCGAAACAGTTATGACGGATTGCTATGACGAATCTATGACATGTAAGAGTCAGAAGTAGAAGGTTGTAAGACAGGTGATGACATGTGTCATGAAGCATCTTTGAATAAGGCATATTTGGGCGCCCCAAGGTGGAATATGACATGTTGTAAGAGAATATGCTATTTATAGCATGTGTATGACATATTCTCATATAGCTGTAAGTTGTAACCGCTATGACAGATTCTATGATGGTCGTAAGTGTTGTAAGAGCATCTGTCATAGCCCATTTTGGAAAGAGGCGACCCCTTTGGGATGGGAGCTATGGACAAGTGTTAGGAACATTCTACAATGTTGACCAAGTGTCCTTGGGCATGGGTTTTGGTCCATGAAGCCATGTTGGACGTCCATTCCAAGAAAGGTCCAATATTGCCTTGTATTTCCTATTTATACAGGTGCTTGGAGATGGAGTTTGTATGACAGGTTTACAAGTACTATTATGCTGTCGGATTGACTCCAAACACGAGTGTCAAAGACCATTGAAGCTTGCATTGCAAGTGTATTGTAAACAACTTTTAGATTTGTTAATACATTGTGCAGGTTTCTGAGTGTGGGGTTGTTCACTCGATAAGGGTTTTCCCCACCGTAAATCTTTGTCTCTCTTCTTCTGTCTACTTTTTGGTTCTTGTGTCTTGCTGCAATATCTCATGTTAATGGTTTAACATTGCTGTAATAGTTAGGATAAAGTTGAATTTGCATAGCCCTCTCCTTAATAGATTAGTGTAGGAAGCGTTTCCGCACACCTAGCTTCCTTTCAGGAGTGACCAAGCTTGAACATCATTTTCAAAGATTACAATATATTTTGAGAGATAATCCTCTCCGTGGTTTTTCCCCACCTTGGGGTTTTCCACGTAAAAATCTGGTGTCTCTTGTGTATAATGTTGCATCTGTGTTTAAGTTTCTGATTTCATGCATTAATTGTTAAATCATAATAATTGTGGATAAGTGATTAATGTGTAAGTGAAGAAGTGTTTAAGTTTTTGTGACAACTAATTCACCCTCCCCCCCTCTTAGTTGTCCAACACATTTCAACAGGATGCACTAAAGAACAACATTTTTTGTTGTATTGTTTCACCCTATTTTTAACAGTAGCCCCCTTTTTTCACCCTCAACATTTTTTTTCAATCCCCTTAAATCTCAAGCTTTCAAATTGATTTTTATTGCAAGTTTGAGAATGCTAACCATCCCTTACCCTTTTACTACATTGTTGGTTTGTATGCCATTAACATGGGCTTCTATTGCCTCCACCGTCCCTCCATGAATTTTGATGATCAAAACTACCTTAGAGGGACTTGAGTTGCCTTTAGCCACACTATTGAAATTAATATTACTCCAACCAACATTTGGAGGCTTCAAAAGTAGGTTGTCTCTACCAACCTTATGGTAGGCCATGGTTGAGTCTCCTTTTATTTCTAATTTCCTCCTAAGCCTTTAGGGCCCTATGGTTACGAGGAGCCAATTTTTTAATTTTCTTAATTTTGATGTATTTCATCCTCTTTTTGATAAATCTAATTGCATCGAGGAGAACATTATTAGGAGAATGGTTCTTGCCTAGAAAAACCCTTTTGTTTCATACCTTCAATATTAACCAACAAACCATAGGAGTTAAGATCCAAACTTCCTTCAAGGTTTCTAAGTTTGTTTTAAGATGCCAATGTTCAACGAGGTCTACTATCCCAAACAAAAACACCCACTCAAAAGCATTAAAAATTCCATTCTAGAAAAAAATGTAGAATTTAAGGTGTGAAGTTGTGATTAAAGATGAATAATCTTTGTTTGATATTTTGCTTCATTAATGGTCACTAATATATTCCATGCCTTTGTTGCAATCTTGGTTTTGTGAATGTGAGGTTGTACTTCATCAACTACAACAAGAGTAATTAGCATGAGGGCCTTTGCATCAACCTTGTCATACTTCATTGGAGTTATGGCATTGGTGGTTGGGTATGTCTCGATGCCATTAACTATTCCCCAAAGTTCCTCAAACATGAGAACTATCAACATCTTCATTTTCCAAACAAAATAATTTACTCCCTTGAGCAATTGTGAGCTCGATAGCATAATTTTGGGCATAGTACACATTAAAATAATAATTTATACAACTAAAAAAATGAATTATGTTGTTTATTGGGAATTGAACTTGTAAAATAAAATGTAAAATGAAGTTTTTAACTTACTAATTTTCACTCCATGTCTTTAATGGCTAAAGCTTCACTCCCAACAATCATCAACTTTAACAAGAGATTGTACGAACTAATGGATGATCGAATGTGGAAGATTTAGAAAATGATATCAACATATCTCACTCACTATTTTGTGAATGTTTTGTTTCAGCCTTTATGACCTACATAGACAAACAAAAAATTCAAAAACCATTAAAATGACAAGTGACTTCTTTTGTAGACTTTGTAGCAATTTGAATAGCAATTGACTATACTATATGACAACTAATTTTTGTACTCCATAGAGTGTAAACTAGTACTATTTTTTATTTGAATTGGCTAGCTTTTAAAAAAATCTCACTTAGATTTATCCCACATGGATGTGATATATAGATTATTGTGCTTTAAAAACAAAGGAAAAGTGATGCTTCAATGAGAGTCTTAGCACTCTCATGAACACCTCCTTTTCATTCAAGATTGCAACTAGGTAGGGTTAGTGTCAAACTTTTGGTAGTTTACACATCCTCAAAACCTTAGAATTTTTTTTTCACTTAGACCCCTCGACCAACTCCTACCATCTGCTTTGATACCAATGATAGAAGAGAAAATAAAGCTTGATAATTTATTCATAATAGGAATATGGTATATATGCATAATCATATGGTAGGTATGACATAACCAACTACCTAACTCTCCAACTAACCACCTACACACCCGCTCTTGACATATGTGTGGATAACAAACTAATATATACTTTAGTAATACATATGAAAATGTGTAATAATCAAACTATGCTATCAAATAATAGCATTTTATTAAAAGATAATTTACATTGTCATCAAATGTTATCTAGAATTTGTCTCTCTAGATGGACTAACAAACCTCTCTTTTAAAGGCTTTCTCTATAAGGATTTTCTTGTGGATCACAATCTAGAGAAAGATATATATTGTGGGCCATGCTTTTGAGCTCTAAATTTTCTTTCATATCTCCAAAAATTTGGCATGATGGGCTTGCGTCACCAAACTTTGATAAACTTCCTTAACTAAATATTGGCTAGAGCTAGAGAAGTTCCACATAAGCTTGTCCCTATCGACAGAGAAATGCAAATGAAAGTTTCTGACTTCTATTATGAATCTCTTTACTTTTGCCTTTAAGGCCCTATCAAAATACTCATTGGTCGTGTGAGTAAGAATTCCATTCTAAAACAATTTGTAGAATTCAAGATATGAAGTTGCAATTGAAGATGAAGAATTTGTCCAATTCTTTGCTTCATAAATGGTCACCAAAATATTCCATGCCTCTGTCGCAGTCTTGGTATTGTGAACATGAGGTTGTATGTCATTGGTTATGTCAAAGGTAATCAACATGAGGTTCTTTTCATCAGTGATGCAGAGCGCACAATGGAAACACTTCAAAATAGGGGTGAATACCCATCAAACCCACAATACAAAGAGTTTAATGTTTAATCAGCTGTAAATACCCTTCTCATGGCCCAAACAATACTGAAACACTCACATTCTTCACTGTCGGCAAGACAACATACCATCGGCGAGCTAAAATTTCCGTCAGCCAATAGGCCGATGTCTCCAAGACTCCTATCGGTCAGACAGATCACTATCGGTGACTTGACACCCTTTCACACTGAAGTCTTACTCACTCTGATGTGAGATTCACCGCCTTGTCTGTCGGCAACACAATCACTATCGGCCACATTAGCATTAGTTTCGCCGATACACCGACGACTAAACCAAAATTCCCTTTTGTCTTAACTGTGACTGCATCAGCATGACTCACATCTATCGGCTCAACTTTGACCTTGTCTCCTGATGTCGCCACTCTTACCGATAGGCCAATCTACATTGCCTTCGGTGAGACTTCCTTCGTCGGCAGATTCTTTTACTCTCCTTTCGATACCCGATGGCGGTTAGGTTTACACTCACCTTAACCGTGGTGGTTAATTGCGACCCTGTCAGCCAGACTCTAAACATCGGTGAACTCAAACCAAGGTCTGCCAATACGCCGATACAACCATTTTAGTATATGCATAACATGACTTGTTATTACTGGTGGACTAAAGTATCTTTACACTGATTTCACCGTTACTACCAGTCACCTTTTGTATTTGACGAAAGATACATTCTCCACATACATTCTAAACATACATTCTCAATATGCGATATGCATTCGCAATGTACATTCGGCGAGACGATACAAAACTTACGCTGATATAGACCTCTGCAACTCTACAACCGAAAAACTCACACAGAAACAACAAAAACTCAATAGAATGGAAAACAATCTAACCCTAAGGAAGTCATTCCATTGATTTTGAAGAAATCTCAACCAGTGGAATGCTTCCGATCTACATTCTTGCAATTAGATCAAACAGAACTTTTTATTCCTTCTTCTCAGAATAAATATACATACAAATCGATTCTCTTTGTGTGTGTGTCTCTTCTCTTAACGAACACAACCCTACTATATAGGATCTCATATCGACAGTTACATAAGGTGGAAGGCGAACCACCCTACAACCACCTCTTCCATTCGGTTACATTCAAATCAGTTATAATCTCTATGACATGTATATAGACTTAAGGTTATGCCGTTACTCAGCTAAGTATGACTCCATATGGCGCTAAGGCATTACAACATGAAAAGACAAGTTTGGACCTAATAGAAAATGCATGGAATCCTCCTGATTTTTAGGTCTCAAGGTGCTCCTGCACTAATCAGCCTTGTCATACTTCACTCGAGTCGTGACATTAGTGGTTGGGTGCGTCTTGGTGCCATTAACTATTCTCCAAAGTTCCACAAACATGAGGATTGTCTGCATCTTCATTTCCCAAGCAAAATAATTTTCTCCCCTGAGCAATTGGGAGTCCAACAACAAAATTTTGGGTATGGTAGTCAATTAAAAAAAATAATTACTATAAATTTACAAAAAATGAATTTTGTTGTTTAGTGGGAATCGAACTTGTAAAATAAAATGCAACAAAAAATCTTTAACTCATTGATTTCGCTCAATGTCTTCGATTTGCTGAAGCTTCACTCATAACAATCATCAATAAGAGAATTTTGTAGGAGTTAATGGAGGATCGATTGTGGAAGATCTTATAAATGTTGTCAACATATCTACCCACCATTTTGTGAATAATGTGTTTCAAGCTCTGTGACTTACATAGACAAGTGCTCAATTACAACCATCAAAATGAAGGGCAACTCCTTTTGTAGACTTCATAGTAGTTTGAATAGAAATTGATTTTACTACATGGTAACTAATTTTTGTCTACTACAGAGTGTAAATACTAAAATTTATTTATTTGAATTGGCCAACCTTTTATTTTAATTTTCTCAGTCAAATTTATCCCACATGGATGGGCTATAAAGATTCATTGTGCTTTGAAAGAAAAGGAAAATGTGATGTTTCAATGATAGCCTTGGGACTCTCATGAACATGTCCTTGTCACTCAAGCTTGCAACTAGGTAGGTTAGGTGTCAAAACATTTTAAAATTTACACCTCCTCAAAATTCTAGAAAATTCTCACTTAGACTGCTTGACCAACTCCTACCACTTACTCTGATACCAATTATAGAAGAGCAAATAAATTTTGATAATTTATTTAGAATAGGAAGGTGGTATATATACATAAGCATATGGTAGATATGGCATAACCAATCACCTAACTCTCCAACTAACCACCTAACAACCTACACACCTACTCATGACATAAGTATGAACAATAAACTAATATGTACCTAAGTAATTAATATGAAAATGTTTAATAATCACACTATACTATCAAATAATAACAATTTACTAAAATATAATTTACACTATCCTCCAAAGTTCTCTAGAGTTTGCATCTAGATGGACTAACAAAACCTCTCTTATGAAGGTTTTCTCTATAAGAATATTCTTATGGATCACAATCTAAAGAAAAAACATGTGCCTTGAGCCGTGCTTTTCAGCCCTAAATTTTCTTTCATATCTCCAAACCTTTGGCTTGATGGGCTTGCAAGCCAAATTTTGATAACCTTTACTAGATATTGACAAGAGCTAGAGAAGTTCCACATAAGACAACCCCAATCAAGGAAGTAATGAAAATGAAAGTTTTTGGCTTCCACTATGACTCTTTTTTCTTTTGCCACTTGAGAACCCATCAAAATGCTCAAAAGTCTTTCCATTTTCTACTTTTGTAAATTTCTTCTTCAATTTTACACAAACTTCATAGGTCATGTGATTAAGAATTCAATTCTAGAACAAAGTGTAGAATTCAAGGTGTGAAGTTTAGATTCAAGATGAAAAATTTGTTTGATTCTTTGCTTCATAAATTGTTGCAAATATATTCCATGCCTCTATCATAGTCTTGGTATTGTAAATGTGAGGTTATACCTCATTATTTATGGCAAGTGTAATCAACATGAAGGCCTTTGCATCAACCTTATCATACTTCACTTGGTTCATGACATCCATGGCTCGGTGTGTTTCAATGCCACTACCTATTCCCTAAAGTTTCTCCAACATGAGGATTATATGTATCTTCATTTTTTCCAAGCAAAGTAATTTTCTCCCTTGAGAAATTGAGAGTGAAACAACATAATTTTTGGCTTATTTAATTTATTTTTTTACACAATTACTATAAATTTACAAATAAATGAGCTATGTTTTTTTAGTGGGAAGTGAACTTGTGAAATAAAAAGTAATAATGAATTTCTAACTGATTGATTTTTGTTCCACACCTTCAATTGTTGAAATTCCAATTGCAACATCATCAACTCTTACAATATACTTTTAGAGGAATCAATGGAGAATTGGATGTGGAAGATCTAGAAATGATGTCAACATATCTAACCCACCATTTCATGAATATTGGGTTTAGCCTCTGTGACTTACACAGGAAGATATCAAATTGAAAAAATGTCAAAATAATAGGCAACTTCTTTTACAAACTTTGTTTGGAAATATTGTCATTGATGTCAAAGGGAAGTTGATTTCATAGAAGAAGAATATGTCAAAGAGAAATGGATGTCACAGAAGAAGAATTATTGATGATCCAAAAGGTTTCTAAGGCACGATTTTTGCCTTTAGTCGGTGAATCGCTTAGTTCGTGAACTCTCAAGTTCACCGATGGATATTTTTCCCCACATCTAGTTAGCCGATGAAAAGATGGAAAAAAAGTTTCTAAGGCATGAATGATTTCATCCTTCAGTTGGCGAATCGCTCAGTTCACGGACTCTTGAGTTCACCGACGACAAGTTTCTTTGACAGACAATTTGCCGATAAGAGAGTTTAGCATTAAAGGCTTGAAGAAAAGTTAAATTCTAAAGTTTCTTTGGTTCGGCGATGGACAAGGTATCAACAAAATCTTTGGTTCGCAAACTCAAAAGTTCACCGATAGGTAGTTCGTTGATTTGCTGATTTGCTGATAAAGCCTGTCTTCTTGTGTTATCGGCAAAATCTTGGGTTCGAGAACTCAACAAAGGGAGAGTTGATTGGTTCGCAAGTTTCTAAGTTTTTCGATTTGCTAATTTGGCAATAAAGGAGAACTTGAAGTCAAATTTCGTGGAAAGTTAAGTGCCGATTCGCCGATTTGGCGATAAAGGAAAACTTGAAGTCAAAGTTCGTGGAAGTTAATTTTTGTCAATAAAGGTTGTTTGAAAGATGGTTCGTGGCTCACTTGTTTTTCTGATAGTGAATGAATAAGCATCCAAAGTTTGTGGAAAACAACTTTTGCTGATAGAGGCTTTTGAGTCCAAGGTTCATGGAAGTTAACTTTTGCCGATAAAGGCGTGAAGTTTAAGTTCGTGGAAATGAACTTTTGTCAATAGAGGCTTTTTTTTCGTAGAGGTAACGTGTGTGGTGTGTGACCAACTTCCCTTGAATGATATGAAGATATAATATATTTAAATTAAAGATTTAAATATATGGTTGAGGCCGACTTAAGGATGATATATATTAAATTACTTTAAGGTGAATGGCTTGGTGAGATGCAAATTAAAGATTTAAATGTTGGCACCATTGCAATAACGTGCAGGAATTTTAGTTTGGGGCTGACCTAAAACATTTTAAATTATAAGGCCCACCCTATGAAATGTATATGTTGAAAATTCAAAATACATAGGCCAACCTTGGAGAATGTTTTAATTCAATGCAACCGACAATAAGGATTATATTGTACAGATGGATATATAAAGCATATCAGTATTCATTTTTTTGTGTGTGTCTAGATATGCAAGTATCAAAGTGAAATTGTGCAAATATATAGGTGAATGCGAATTGAGTGCGAAGGACAAGAATAGAAGATAATTTGGGTGTCACACAATATGTATCCAGGTTTGAAAGAATATATCATCTTGTTCTTAATTATAGTACAAAAGGGTTGAGAAGTGTAACAATGAAATTCTGTAGTTGGATGGTGACTCTGTTTGTCCAAATCATGATTTATCATTCATAGCAAAGGCAATGATTGTAGGGTGTAAAAGTGTATATATATCATTTCTCTTGTAATCATTTCAGAGATTCCAGAGGTTGGTGCCTCTTGATCCTTGTGAGGTTGGTGCCTCTATTTATTTGGGTTGGTGCTCAGTTCAAGGGATTGTAGTCTCCTTTGGGTTGGTGCCCATAAACTTTGTATTGGCTTGGGGATTAGTGTCTCCTGAAGGTTGGTGCCTTCAAATCATATTGTAATAATCATTTTCTTTGTGAGGCTGGATTTGGATAGTAGATCCAAGTAGCTTGCTCACCGTGGTTTTTCCCTTCTTGGGTTTCCATGTAAAATTTGGTGTTGTTTGCTTTTGTGTGGATGTGTGGATATGCTTATGTTTACATAGTTATTACTTAATTTGATTGATGCGGTAAAGATTCTGTTGTTGCAATAGAATTGAAGTAAAAAATTATATATACTGATTCACCCCCCTCTCAGTATATCTGTGTGTTCTAAAACTTCACAACAATTTGAATAGTAACTAATTTTTTGTATGACAACTAAATTCTATCTACTATAGAGTGCAATTCAATACTAGAATTTGATGATTTGAATTAGCTAGCATTTTTTAATTTTCTCACTCAGATTTATCCAACATGGATGGAATATAAAGCTTTATTGTGCTTTAAAAGAAAGGAAAGTGTGATGTTTCAATAAGAGTCTTGTCATTCTCATGAACACCTCCTTGCCACTCAATCTTGAAACTAGGTAGGGTAGGTGTCAAATTTTTGGCAATTTGCACATCAAAATCCTAAAAAACATAGATTCAAAATTGAAGCTAGATTCTAGCATGAGGACACTAGTGTTCTTAAGGAAACAAGACTCTAGGATTTAGAAGAATTTTGGTTACAATAGTGGAATTCCATGTTGAAATGCATGGCACACTAGTGAAGGGTTTTAGGTACAAAAAAATGTTGAATGTGTCCTCAATATGACTAGGGATGATGAACACCAAAAATGAGTGCAAAACCATAAGGTGAAAAATGTGAAGTATGCAATTTTTGACCTTACACATTATAAATACATGGATGTGGATGTTTAATAAATTTAATAAGATGGTATTTAATTTGTAGGGTCATTTGTCTCTTATTGGTAGGTTCCAAGTTTGTCAGAAGGTGCTCTCCTCATATGGTTTATACTATATCTCATGCTAGTTGTTTCCTAATTGTAACGTTTCTTAGTTACTCAAGATGATTAGATGTTTTAATACTCTAATGCATTGGATAAAAATAATACATGTTGCTCCTTATGATGTTTGTTCTCTTCTTAAATTATATTAGAAAATCTCCTATTTTATAGAGGTGATAAGAAATTGAACAACAAATGGAAAGTGTATGATCATTAAGGAAGGTGATATGACAAATGTGTTATTTTCAAGCTTCTTCTTGTAACCAAAAACTTTTGTTTCCTTATAAGGGGCAACTGTTAGTACTCTAATAAATTATGCATATTTAGTTGTAGGCCCAATATATATTTCAATGGTTCCATGTTTGTTCATCTACATTTTTTTGCTTGTTCTTTGGTGTAGATAGATTAGAAGTTAAAACCTAAATGACATATCATTTATGTTAAAAAATAAAAAATAAATTCTAATCTAAATCATATGCTAAACCTAAACTATCCTAAACTAACTAATATTTAGAAGAAAAGACAAAAGTCAAGATAAAGGGAAGGGAACTCGAATTAAGATTGCTCATTTGGAATATAGAACTTTGATTTCTAAGAACTCTAAATAAGATCTAAAACCATCCATGTCATAATCAACCTAAACAGGTAACCTAGAGATATAGATAGTACAATCCCCAAAGTTACTAATAAAACATTGAGACAACTACCATAAGATTCCACAATTTTTCACTCACAAGTGCATTCAAAATAGTCTAAATTTAACATTCATCACCTTGTTCATTAGTCAATAATACCCATATAAATTACAAAGATTGCATTCACAAACAAGCATAAGTTAACTTAGAAAACTTAAAGCATACAAAAAATAGAGAGATTATGTTTACACTACAAAAGATGAAATATTTTTAGTTCATCTATTTTCTAGTTTCATTTTCCAACCATTACAACTAAGAATGGTTTACCTTGATATAATTGTTACAAACATCAAGGAATTTTTGATCTTAACGTCCAAGACATCCTTTACATCAAGATTCAAAATACATTCTTAGATAATAATCTAGATTTGGATTTGTTCCATGCTTATTAATTCTAGATCTATTACAATAAATCAATAATCACTAGCTTTCTTAATTATCCAAGCAAGGTAGGTGCCTTCAACTTTGGTTTGCAACATCCCGAAGATCTCATTATTGTAGGCATTGATGACTTTTCCACCTTGGTTTCCATCTTCGATGTTAATGTATTTCTTTGACTCAAAGAAAAATCTAATTTGTCACTAGGATTATTTTGTAATTGCAATCAAACTTGATTTGGAAATGATCCTATGTTAATGTTTTGGGCTTCCTACATACAAAGCATTTATTAATACTTGACTATTATCATGAGAAATTTAAATTTTAAACTAATTGATTAGCCTTATTGCAACCAAAACATAGTTCCTAGGTACCCATTCCTCTATTACACAATGATCATACCTAATTTTAGTTTTTTAAAGGCTTAAAAATGTTCTCAAGTTTAGATTTGTAACTGTTTGACTTCTTGATTATTGAAATCTATTTCTAAACAATCTTTGGGAGAAGATTAAAAAAAAATCTTCTACAACTTTCGGTACCCCAGTTTGTGCTGTATAAGAAGAGAAATTATAGAAACATGAAAGAATTGTTTTAGTAAAGAAACCACTAAGGAAGAGAGTATTAATGATATTTATTGTAGTAAAAGAGATTTGTAGTAACACCACTAAGTCTTGTCCTTTAAGAGGAGTTAGGTAACCAGGGGGTGATAAATGGAATGGAGGGATCCTTTTCAGGATCCTAAAAAAGATGTGACCGCTAAAGGTGGGTCTAGAGTGATCCATTAAGGATGAATTAAAGGATTAACTGTTGATAACTGAGAGGGGGGGGGGGTGAATCAGTTATCCTAATTATTTCTTCTTTTGAACTTTATTATTAATCAATGTAGCATTGAATCAAACAAACAAACATTACCATGAAATGAAAAACACATGACACAGTTTTTTGACGTGGAAACCCTGTTAAGGGAGAAAACCACGGGGTGATTAACCCAAAGATTATTCTCTGTTAGAAGAATAAGGAATTACAAAATGGCACTTGCCAATTAGGGCTCACTGCCCGATCACACTGTTCACAAAGAGGCCCACTGCCTACAAGGAGACACACTGTCTACAAAGTGATAAGAATCACAGTCTTGAACTGATTGGAAGCATCTATATATGCTGGAGTTCAGTTCCGGTTAGGCTTAGTACACTGATCTGCTGCACTTCATCTTTCCTCTATTCTTTATTCTGCTATCCTTTCACATACCGGATCTTTCTTACTACTTCTGCTCTGTTCTGCACTTATTCGCATACATCATCACACAATTACACCCTTCACAACTAAATCCATCCTCTATATATATCCGCACAAGTAATTTCATCACCTTTCTAGTCGGCATCCGGAACAGTATAGTTTCTTACAAACTCTGTTCTGTCGGCTGAATCCTTGCTCACCAAGCAATGCGGATCAAGCATATACTTGTAGATATCATTAATCATGTTGGCCAAACATGATTCATGCCTTCACAACCTTTACCATCAACAGTAACACATCCGAAAAATAGTCTGATACTCTGTCAGTCAGTTCTTCCTCTGTTCTCACTGTCTCTCAGGAATCCGGTACTCAACTATTCATATCTTTTTCTTTGTTCATCACCGGAGGCTAAATCCTTGGAATATACTACTTAAGGTAGTCCTCTTGACTTCCCCAAATCTGCACTGCACCAAGACACTTCCTCTGAGAGATCCGGACCAATCTGTCAGACCTTGCCACATGCTCTGTTCTTGTTCACCGGACCACAACAATCTTCATTCTTACTTCCGGTAGAGACACACCATAACTTGCGGATATGTGGGATGACCTTTGTTGCCATCAATGACAACAACCATGAATCCATATAGTGTCTCTTGCCAACAATCTCCCCCTTTGGCATTGATGGCAACACTTAGTGAAAAATGACTAAGTGTTTATACTACGCTCCCCCTTGGCTGATGCTCTATATACAATTTTCGGAACTCCCCCTTAGTTGGATTCCTCATTTTTCACTGCTCCTCACTCCCCCTTTGACATCAATGGCAAAGGGTAGGGTCCGCACACCAAAATTTTCAAAAATTTTCTATACATAGCCGCATATTTACATACTCACATATACTGAAGAATGTCTGCAAAAGATGTCTTCAGTTGGATCAGTTCTGTAGCCCAACTTTGCTTCATTCTATCCAAAATTGAAATGTGACCACTCAACAAAAATGCAAATGCATCTGCCCTTTTTAGATCTTTCAGATCACTTGTCTGGGCTGTGATTTGAGCTTCTGCTATGGCCTCATGCATGGCCTCTAGCTTAGGGACAATTAACCCCCTGAGCTCACTCAACCTGCTTATTCTATTTTTCCTTTCCTTCTCCAATTTCTTGATTTCACTCAAGACTGCAATAGTCTGACATTCTTGATTTGTTATAGAGGAAGAAAGAGGATCAAAACTTTGAGACAAGCTTAGTAGTGTGTCCTCTTGCGCTTTTATTTTCTTCTCAATGTCCACTGTTACCTTGGACCAGGAGATACAAAATTTGTATATTTCACCGCCATCCTTAAGAGCATTTTCTAAGCTCTTTATCCCAATGTTCATGTTTCTCCTATCATTAATGATCAAACCCTGAACCTCGGAGAACCTTTTATCCAAAAACTCCTTCCGGACCTTTTCTTCAGCTGATTTTTCTAAAGATTCAAAATGTGTATTAACACTGCTGACTAAGGTTTTGAGATTACCGGAAGAGGAGGCTGCCAGATCTATCTGGACCCGATGGCATAATCTTCTCAAGCACTCCGGAAGCAGCCTCTATCAACTCACAGTCTTCCATATGAGACTTTAGGAGCTTTTCATTTGCCTTAGCATTTGCAAATGAGGCTATCTTCATTGTCTGCACCGGAGAGAGGGAATCAAAGTTGAATGGGCCTTGTAGTAGCTCCGGTTCATCGATCTCTATTGTTTCTTTGCTCAAAAATTGTTGAACAGTTTGTGCAGTGTCTCTTGCCGGAGACAGATGTTTCTTTTCTTCTGCAGTCTTGGAACTGTCCACCTCTTTATCTTTCACCACTGCTTCCTTCTCCTGTAATTTCTCTTCTTCTTTGGATCCAGAGACTGTAGGGGAAACCGGAGGAGAGATGCTAGCCTGTTCATAGGCCACTTCTTCTGGAGCAGAGGGTTCCAAGTCCACAGCTGTTTCTGCACCTAAGTCCTCTACAACAGGAAGATTGAACCTTTTGAAGGCCTTCCGGAGGATCTCTTCTGTCTCTTTGGCCACCTTGTCAGTCTCACCAAGCATGAGTTGATTCATCCTGGCTTTACTTCTGAACTCATCTTTGCAGTCTTTGAATATTATGTTCATTGTCTTGGGATCAATTTGAGGATATAGCTGAATAGCTATCTGCTCCCGGATCTCAAGATCTTTTGCCTGAGCATTATTCTTTCTTAATTCTAATTCCTTTTCTAGGCTTTTAGGGATTTCAGAGATAATCTCAATAAAAGCTTTATTGTAGATGTTCAAGTACCTTATTATAGCTTCTTGCAGGATCTTTTGATCTGCCTCGTTGTAGTCATCATAAAATTCAGCCACCGGTTGAAGGTTCCCATCCACAGTGACTGATTTGACTACACTGTCTAGGGATAGAGTGGGCTTTTCAGCAAATTCTTTTGCCATTTCTTCCTTGTCTTGGCCTGTGGAGGGTTTCCTGGATCCTTTCTTCTTCTGCTTCTTTATTTCTTTTACTCCCTCATCTGACTCAGTTTCCTCTTCATCCTTTTGGCTTTCATAAGCCCTTGTGGCTTTTGTCTTAGATCTTTTACCGGATGCCTGGACTTCTGATTTTGAACTTTTGGTTGTGGGAGGTGCAGATCTTTTTGATGATCTGGTCCGGGTGGAAGTTTCAACCGGAACACTTTCTTTACTTTTCTTTTCTGCCTCTTTCTTTTCTTCCTCAGATTTTCTTCTCTTTTCCCGGCTGGCATCAAGTGCCTCTTTTGAGATGCCTAGGCCTTGAGCAATGTGCTCTACTTCTTTTCTCACCTTCCTCTTTATCTTAGGTTCCCTGAGTTCTACATGGATCTTTACACTCAGCTCCTCAAAGGTTCCAAACCTTTCTGCCTTTGGATCTTTGGGCTGACTTAGCATGTGTTGAACATGCAGCTCCACTATCTTCCCATGGGCATGATCCAGACAGTCCTTGGCTCCACTGCCTCCATTAGGCACTGATCAGTGTCCACCATAAAGCACACTGAGTCTTTGTATTTTTCAACAAGAGACTGGGGAATTCTTTCTCTTGCTTGCATCATGCTTTGGAAGTTTTTGAAGTATCCCCATAGGGCTGTATTTCTTGCTTTGGCATCCCCAAGCCCATGTAGATAGTCTCTTATTTGGACTGCAACAGGTTTGTCATTCTGCCATGCCCATCCACTTGATCCGGGCAGCTCATTCATGAAGTAGAATAATAGACATAATATAAGAGTACCATACTTAAAGGAATTCTTCTTGTCCTTCTTGATTTTCTGTATATTTTCCATTAACTGGCTTAAGAGCAGTTCGCAGAGATCATATTCTGCATTCTTCCTTAGCATTTCATAAGCAGTATATACTGCAGTTCCGGATACAGAATTCTCCCTGCTGGAGTGATAGATCTTGTATCCTATTATCATGGACGCATACTTGATATCCGGATCAGAAATATCTTCAATGGTCATTGCCCTCTTATCAAATTTTGATCCGGTGGCCTCAGTTACAATGTTATTTTTGACAGATTTGAGGATAGGTATCCCTCCGGAAGAGTATAGACCAGTTACTGCTCTAATTGTCTCTTTTGTGATCTTGCAGGGTCTATCCAGCCATAGGAAGTTGTCATGCATCCTGCTCAATACATACCGGACCCATTCATCTTCTTCAAAGCAGGGGAAATGAATGAATTGATCAAATTGTTTCTTCTGGATACCCTTATACTCTGGTTTAAGCTCAAAAGCATTGTCTATCATTTGTTTGTGATAGAGATCTCTCAATTTGAATTCCCCAAATTCCTCAATGCTTGCATGTATGTAAACCCTAATGTCTTCTGTGTGTAAAACTCCGTGAGGAACACTGGAAAATGCTCCTAAGGGATCTACTTCCAATGACTTGTATGGATGTTTCTTAAATTCAGGTCGGGGCCTATCTGAGATTTTTACTATATTTGGAGTAGCCATTTCTTCAAAAGATTTGTAGCAAGATATCGAAAGTGGAAAATACCTTTTGCGTCTTCGGTTGCACGGAGTAGCTGGATTGATTTCTGTATGTAATGACTTCGGCAGGAGATCTTCGGTGTGCTTGATGAGTCTTGTTGCAGAGCTCCACTTTTCGCTTCTTCTTGAGTGCATAATGAGCAAATGATTTATGAGAAATCCCTTATATCATTTTGCAAACCCTAATATCTGTTTGCAATAAATGCTTCACCTGTATTATTCCGGTTTGCCTTGTCTGGATAGCTTGGAGTATCCCGGATTAGTCCTGATCTATGAACATCATGCAGATCTTTCAATCATGGATAAATCGAGATGACACATTACAAGAACATCCCAAACATTCTGTCCAGTCCGCAGAGTAAAATAATGTACTTCCGGATCTCTCTGGACCCTTTTCTAGTCCTCTGTCATTCCGGAGCATCTCCCAGAACAGGTCTTTACTTGATCGATCACAACTTCTTTATATCTTCATGCGGACCTCTGAAATCTTGTCTGGATCATCTCAGGACTGGTATCTTCAAACCCTTTACTCCGCATCTTGTGTCACATCTAGCACCACTTGATTGGCTGGGGGAACAGGATTTTCTTTGAGTCTCCCCCTGAGCCAGAGCTCACTTTTTAATTTTCGGAAGAAATATCAGCACCAGAGTTTGGTGCGGATCTAACCTCTACATTCTCTGAACTTTTCTTCACCCAAATCTTGTTCATCTGATTCCTAACTTCATCCACATTCATCTTTTGTTTACCCTTGTCTTGATTCTGATTGTATACCGGACCTCTTTTGTCCTGATTCTTGCTTCTGCAGACTTTTGCACTATGACCGGACCTATTACAGATTTGGCAAATAACATTTCTTTGCATATTTGACTGATAACCTCTTGATTTGCATTGATTAGCCATATGACCTACTCTATTGCATGTAAAACATCTACCATTGAATGATTTGTTTACTTGCATATTTCTGCATTCATGAGACTTGTGTCCATACCTTTTGCAGTTAAAGCACTGTCCGGAGAAGGATGGACTAGTTTGATTCATCCTTTTTCTGCACTGATTAGCTTTGTGACCAAAGTGATTGCAGCTGTGGCAGTATCCATTGAAAGATGGATATCTTTGAGCATTGGGCTGTCTTACCGGAGGTCTTCTAGGCCTATTCCTTGGATTTTCTGATCCAAAATTCTTTTGACCGGATCCGGAGCTTTCTCCTTTCTCATATCCCAAACCATACTTGTCATTTGTCCTCTTTTGACTTCCAAGAAGTCCTTCAAGTTGGGCAGAACTTATCTTGAATTTTTCTTTATATTCATTTGCTGTTTGAAGATCTCTTTTGAGAGAAACAATTTGATCCTCAAGTTTTTCTTCATTATCTTTGGCATCTTCAAGATCAGATTCAAGATGTCTGATAATCCTGTCCATCTGGTGGCATTCTTCTGATTTCTCTTTAAGAGATTGTCTTAGATTGTCTTCAGCTTTTCTTTTTTCTTCAATCTCTTGAGTAAACTTTATAGTTCCTGATTCCATTTCATGTCTTAACATAATGACTTCTTTTGATAACTTTTCACATAACTTGGTTTTCTCAGTCAATTCTTCATCTGTATTGCTTTCTTCACTTTGTTTTGCCAATTGTTGGAGCAGCTCCTTTCTCTTTTTCATAGAGAGACTTAATTTGTCCTTTAATTCTCTCATGAATTCATCAGCGTGTTTGAGTCTTTCCTTTAATTCATTGACTTTAGAATTTGATTGTTCAAGATCCTCAAGGGTAGTCTTGAGTTGCTCCCTTAAACCATATGCATCCATTTGAACTCCCAGATCTTCCTCAAGCTGTTAGGCTCTATTAGGAGGAACCTTGCTCTGATACCAATTGTTGATAACTGAGAGGGGGGGGGTGAATCAGTTATCCTAATTATTTCTTCTTTTGAACTTTATTATTAATCAATGTAGCATTGAATCAAACAAACAAACATTACCATGAAATGAAAAACACATGACACAGTTTTTTGACGTGGAAACCCTGTTAAGGGAGAAAACCACGGGGTGATTAACCCAAAGATTATTCTCTGTTAGAAGAATAAGGAATTACAAAATGGCACTTGCCAATTAGGGCTCACTGCCCGAGCACACTGCTCACAAAGAGGCCCACTGCCTACAAGGAGACACACTATCTACAAAGTGATAAGAATCACAGTCTTGAACTGATTGGAAGCATCTATATATGCTGGAGTTCAGTTCCGGTTAGGCTCAGTACACTGATCTGCTGCACTTCATCTTTCCTCTGTTCTTTATTCTGCTATCCTTTCACATACCGGATCTTTCTTACTACTTCTGCTCTGTTCTGCACTTATTCGTATAAATCATCACACAATTACACCCTTCACAACTAAATCCATCCTCTATATATATCCGCACAAGTAATTTCATCACCTTTCTAGTCGGCATCCGGAACAGTATAGTTTCTTACAAACTCTGTTCTATCGGCTGAATCCTTGCTCACCAAGCAATGCGGATCAAGCATATACTTGTAGATATCATTAATCATGTCGGCCAAACATGATTCATGCCTTCACAACCTTTACCATCAACAGTAACACATTCGGAAAATAGTCTGATACTCTGTCAGTCAGTTCTTCCTCTGTTCTCACTCTCTCAGGAATCCGGTACTCAACTATTCATATCTTTTTCTTTGTTCATCACCGGAGGCTAAATCCTTGGAATATACTACTCAAGGTAGTCCTCTTGACTTCCCCAAATCCGCACTACACCAAGACACTTCCTCTGAGAGATCCAGACCAATCTGTCGGACCTTGCCACATGCTCTGTTCTTGTTCACCGGACCACAACAATCTTCATTCTTACTTCCGGTAGAGACACACCATAACTTGCGGATATGTGGGATGACCTTTGTTGCCATCAATGACAACAACCATGAATCCATATAGTGTCTCTTGCCAACATTAACGAAAATCCAAATAAAAGACATCTATGGTAAAAGACGATAACAAAAGATTGAGGGAAATTTTTGAAGAGATTAAAATAGCTTATGAGATGCACATGGAAGAAGAAAGGAGGTTGAAACGAACCCAAAAAAGATAGGAAAGATATCATGGAAGAATGGAGAAGGCTAGAGAAGTCTCATTTGAGTGCGCTAGGGGATCTACTACTAAGAATGATGAGAATCCGGCAACAAAGGGATAAATAGTTACTATGCCACTCAATAACAATGAAATATCTGAGCAAATAACTATCCATAGAGAAAGAGCAGACAAAATTTTTACTAGATTAGTAGATGAAATAAGAGAATATGATAAATTTAAGGAATCATTAGAGAAAGGGCTTAGCAGCAATAGTGCTTAGCCAAAGCATACAAGCAATAGTGCTTCACAAGATGAATTCTTGATTCTAGAGCATAGAAACAAAGGTGCTTCACAAATTATATTTTTCACAAGAAATCCATATTCTAAACCAAATCTATCTAACATCAAGGTCATAATTAATAAAAAAAATTGAGGGATTAGTAACCCCAATTTCAAAACTAAAACCTCTGAAATTGAGGAAGAATACTTAGAAAACATAGTAAGTAGAAGTATACAATTAGAAAAAGAAGAGATGTTGAAAAACATATAATTTTAGGAAAGGAATGTAGAAAAAGAAGATATAAGGGAATCCTGTAATCAGTTAGACATTGATACAATTGGAACGATTGAAGAAGGATGGGAGAGTCCCTTATTATTTAACAAAATGTCAATAACTAATAATAAATTACCAAAAATTACATCTCTCAGGATGAAAAGACACTTTGAAGAGGTGAACCCCCAAGACCAAGAGTCACACCTCGTGCCAAATAAGACAAGAAGAGTATTAGAAGTAGATATAAATAGTTAATCTTTGCTGAGGCTAGAGAGAGTGAGAGCAAGAAAAGAGTGTGTGAAATATTTTGAAGAAATATTAGGCAATTACATTTTAAAATCTAATTATTTAGAGACAAAAGAAGAGAAAATATATTAGTCAACCAACAAAAGGATAAAACTAGGTAGATGAGACTTGAGGAAAAGAGAGAAAGAAAACCAAGAGTGGAAAATAAATCAAAAGGAAGGACAAGCCCTAAAACATAAAAAGGCAAACTAAATACACCTTTCACTCTGACACTGATGGCTACAAATAGGACTAAACTCCCTATGTTCGGTAAGAAAACTAAGTATGCAAGTGAACATCTCTTCATATTAGAATCCCATTATATAATTTGGTTTGGTCATCAGTAAAATGCAAATTCAATAATTATGAGTGTTGCTTAATGCTTGTTTAATTGTGAGTGGAACTAATTTAATTTTGAGTGATTTTGAATATTAAAAAACCAAAAGAAAATTAATTAAGGTGTGTAAACTTATGAACCTAGCTTGAATAATGTGGAAGATAATGCTATAGGAGAAGAATGTAGACAGATTAAAATATCTAGATTTTGTTGATTGAATGACACTAATAACAAGAGAAATGGTATAAATTCAATTATTATCATCACCTCTATCTTTGCCACTCCATTGATAATTACTTTCTTATCAAATAAAATTCCTTTAGTTTATTTTAAATGTTGTTCAAATTTTAGACTTTGATGGTGCCTTGATTGTTTCTTCACCAATTTGTCTAATCAATAAAAAGGTTTATCTCCTTTTGTATCAAGATTCACTATTTGGTTCTATAGTCAAGGAATGTATTTTAGGATTCCATTTTGCATTTAAAACACTTCAAAAATATGATTTGGAGAGATATGATGGAGAAAATGAAAAGGCTAGTCATTTTGTATTAGTTAATTGATGGATATACATAAATTGTAACAAACTTAGCAAGAAGGTTGCCTATTTATTTCAAAGATGTTACTAAGATAGTGCTAGAATTGGAAGTGCAACCATAATACAATTGGAAATACAACAAAAAGATAGGAATGATCTTAAAATTGGAGATGTTGAAAATACAAGTGGTATTTCATAGGATTTTATGTCTTTAAAAAGAACAATTCCAAAATTTCAAATACGAATATTTAAAGCATAAATATTTAATATAATATTATTAATGGAAAACTATTGCAAATTTTGATCATCTAAGTACCCTTAAATGAGAATTTCAAATAATTTAATACAATATACATAGGTTTTACACAACATTCAATTGGATCTACTTTTCAAAACTTTGCATAAGGGAAACATGAGATGACCCTAAATGCTTACATCCATACTAGTCACCATACAATAGAAAGACTGAATCTGTAGCTCTCTATTGTAAGACAAAAACTCTTACACGTGAAAAAAGATGCTTATACCTTGTTGCAAAGAATCAATATTGCTTTTGAGGCCACAACTATGGCCTATCATCAATAATATGTATCAGTTATGACCTAACTTTCATAACTAGGTGCCTTTCATATCATGGTGGTTTCTTTGCAAATATTCTTACCCTTCAAAATTACACAAAATCATTCATATCATGGTGATTTGATTTGAGTTCCATGAATCACACATGTTGTGTTTGGATTTCTTTCCCTTGTTTTAGGATCTAATTTTTTTTGCCCCAAAATTACACTCTTTTGGTTCTAATTTTGCTTATTTGAAAGCCAAAAATTTCCTTATATCAAAGATTATAGTAATTATTCTAACAAGCTTGTAGTCCAAATGTTTCCATAATTTGGGTGCATTTTTCTTGCAATCACTAATCTACTTTTATAATGCATTGCTTGAATCTTTCTCAATATAGTTGAATTGTAGCTCAAAACCCATTGTTTACCACTTATTTTCAACACGACCTTGGAAATGTTAGTTCTTGTCCAAACAACTTGGTATGTAGCTCGTTAAGAAATTTTGAACTGTGTTTATTATCCATATTTGTTCACTCTAATAATCTTTCATGCAACCATCATAGATAAAATGCTAATAGTTGAGATAACTAGCATACCTATCTTTAGAAAAATCTATGTAAAAGACGTTGAGAGATATCATTCTCGAGATGCCTGTTTCATTTAAATCATAGGTCCACTAAAAAATAGGAACCTCAAGAATGATATCTCTCAATGTCTTTTACATAGATTTTTTCTAAAGATAGGTATGCTAGTTTTAATAATTTTATAGTTTTAAATTTTATTAATTTAATAAGTTTATATTATTTCAAATTTATTAATTTATTCTTTTTGTTTTGTAATTGTATTAATTTTATAATTTTATTTATTTTATTAGTTTTATAATTTGATAAATTTAATTAAATTTTTTGCTAACTACAAAAATGATTGAAATTATTGTGTAATATAGTAAATAGTTATGTAGTTCAATTAATAAAAATATAATATAAGTGACATATTTATAGTTTATAAATAAATTAGTGAGTAATATTTTTGAAATAATTATTTATTTTAACTTTTACTTAAGAGTAAAAAATTCAATAGTGAAAAAAATTACTTTAAACTTCATAGGTTATTTGAATATCATTTTTAATATCTATCCTAAACAATGTTTACTTCACAAGTTGCATGTAAATGATATTTATATGGGAAGTTCATATTGGAAGAACAAAAGAGCAAAGAGGAATTTTTATTTACTTAAAAGTTTTTTTTTAGAATTATTTTATTTACTTAAGATTTATTTTCTAGTTAGTTTATTTACTTAAGAGTTATTTTATTTTATTTTATAATATAGATTGGTTGTGTTTTGGTTTTTATTATTTTTTGCATGTCAGCTCTTTAATAGTTTTGTTAACACACTTACTCTATTACACTCCACTCCGTGCTACCATTGTAGTTACGCCTCTCAGCGTAATTACAATGATTATTGGAGAATTCTACGAGTCTAAGATATTTTTATTGAGTATGATGTTTGAAATATAATTTAATTGTGTTTTAGATGTATATAGAGTTGATAACAATAGAATAGTTGATCTAACAGTTAAGGCCAAGGCTGAGACTTCTTGAACCTACTAGATACTCTCTTTGATGTTAGTTGGGCAATTTTATTTTTTTGAGGATCTTCCATTTAATGTCTTCCAGAAAGATGGAATTCTTAATCAAAAAGTCTATCTGTAATCCTTACCATAAGATAACATGTAAATAAATTAAACATCTAAGATTCACATACATGTTGAAGAGGTATGGTTTCTGTATTATTCTAGATACATTCCATTTTTAGTCCCAATTTTCTTTTACATCCATGGTGAATAGAAACAATGTTACACAAGACAAGCAAACAAATATATCATATCTTATGTTTTTGTTTGATTTTGGTTTGTGTTACCAATAATCTGCATGTAAGGACATTTCTTTCCTTGAAGAGTTATATAATTGTAGCCATGGCTTAGCAAGTTTGTTTTCCAACCAGTCTAAGGATGTGAAATCCTCATAAGTATCAATCCAACTACATGCATAGTGGTTTTTATTTTTTGAATAATTCAATCTAGATTTGTGCTTAAAGGTCACAAACTTACTACTTGTCACCCTAGCATTTCCCTCCTTTAATTCCTACTCAAAAGCATGCAACAAATAAATTTTGAGGCACATACATTCTATTGTATTTTATTATTTTGCATTGAATACTAATTTACCATCCATTGCTACCTTCTACTTTTGACAGTGAAGACATGTATATTGTTGTTGATTTCAATCTAGTTGCATCTTGGTTCCTTTTTCACCTCAAGGTATTTAATCAATGTTTTCACATTTGTTACATCATCCCAATTTCCAGCTGCAACACATATCTATTGAAGGAACATATGAGTGGTAGCATCTTGTGGCTCCAACTCAAGTACACATTATGCTGCACATTTTCCTATATCGAGGCTCCCATAGAATTTACATGCACCAACAAGGATATGCCATATCAAAGCGCTGGGTTGTAGTGACATTCTACTTATAAAAGATTCAACTTCATCCAAAAATCCACAACAACCAAGAATATCAACCATCCAAGCATAATGTTCTACTCTTGGTGTAGTTCCATAATTTCTTATCAATGAATGAATGTAGCTATGAGCTTCATCCAATAGACCAACATGGATGCATGTTGAAAGAACATTAACATATGTGACATGGTCTAGTTTTAATCCTATTTCTTACATTTCAAAAATATTTCCAATGCATTGTCATCATAACCATGTTGAGCATATCCAACGATCATGGTATTTTAGAAAGAATCCCTTGGTTTAAACATACCATGAAAATTTTTATGTGCATTGTCTATGCTAGCACATTTTGTAAACATATCAACAAGGGCAATGCCAATAAAGATATTTCAATAAAACCCAACTCTCATTATACTTGCATGAATGTGCTTACCATTTTTAAAGTTGCTAAGCTAGCATAGGGCATGAAATTTGTGGCAAAGGTGAAATTGTCAAGTTTGATGCCTATGCCCATTGCCTATACAATGCATCTGGGAAAAGAGTTTGAACGACTCCTTAAATAGGCCATTTTGGGTATATCAAAAAAATCAATGCATTCCAAGAGAACATATCTTCTTTAGGCATTTATAAAAATAAGTTGCTAGCATTATCAATGCTTCCACAATTTGCATACATGGTAACAAAGGTATTCCTTACAATTACCTCTACTTTAAAAATAGCCTTAAAGATATGAGCATTTCTTGATATGGATGCAATTCATCCTACACCTATCTTGCATGCACACAACCAACCATCATAGCAATCCATGAGACCACACTCTGTTGAGGCCTTTTATCAAATACTTGGTGTGCACATGACCACACTTGTCATAGATGTGAATAAGGGTGCTTGCTACAAATGCATCCCCTCTAATCTAGTTTTAATGATAAGAGCATATATTCATTAAATTGAAAATATTCATGTGAAATACTTAGATCTAGAATATTGTAATGGGTGTCAATGAAAATGAATATGAAATATACTTAAACATGAAATACCCACAACAAATAAAATAGATTTGTGCATATAAAACTAGAAGCTCACCAAAATTTGGAACATATTTATATTCATAAAATATGTAGCAAAATGATGGAATACAACAATACATAACCTTCAACACAAATATAATCTCTAAATGAAATTGCCTCAAGAAACCAAAGGGGTTCTGTCCTCTGATCTCCAAATCTAAGCGATTTCATCCTTAGACCCAATAGATGAACATACTCATGTAATGACCCTCTTTTTTATTTTTCATAAAATATGCAATTTTTTGTGTTTTCTGATTTATGCAAACTAGAATAAATAAAGAATGTAGAACAACACTAATTGAACTTCAATAATAATTAGTTATTAATATTATGACAAGATTTGAAATCTCACAAAGACTAAAGCAAGGTACTAAAAACCCAAATAATATCTAGCAGAAATGTTAATATCATTAATAATAAAGTATTTCAATCTCAACTTACTAATTCAGTTATTGAAACCATATTACATGGTATGGCTGACAACTAATTGTATGATCGTTGAAGTAAGAGTGGTGAAATGATAGATAATATCAAGGGAACAACAATATGCAAGATGATACAACACCAAATGATATAGTATGACAACTAAAAACAATAGATACAACAATGATAATGTGTACAGATAATACTAGCAATAGTACAACACCTCCAATATTGGTATGCCAGAATCACAACCAAAAGCAATGGTTTGACTTGTTTTAAAGTAGAAAGTGGATTGAGATATTATGCTGTTAACTTTGGAATTGCACAAAATCTAGAATTGGATCTAAAATCTTCAACAAAACTAGAAATCTTCAAATACCAAATTAAAAACAGGAACAAACTTCAATCTTTTAGCACTAATGTGATTTTTGAATGAAACCACCTCAAATGGATAAGAGGGTTTTCATCATATGGATTCCCTTCACAAAAGGGTTGTTTTTCGTCCTTAGATGTGGAGATGAACACAAGTGCTTAAGCTCTAAGAAAAGGGTTTGATAACAATAAGAATGGATGATTCCCTATGAGCAAGTCTCTTCCTTTTATAAGCTCCTTTTTGGCCCCTTTAATTTGAATTTCCTTTTCCCTCTAAAGATTCTCTCTAAAAGTGTTCAAAAACACTTTAATTAAAAATTACACAAGGCCTTATAATGTCCCATTTAGACAACCGTTTTATTAAAATAATAATACTACTTAAGTCGTCCTCTTTCAATGTTTTAAAATAAAGTTACTAGAACCAACTTAAAATATTATTATTAAATTATTTACTTAATTAAATTAATTAGAAAAGGGGATATGAGTCGTTCTCAAGCAATGCAAATCGAATACCTTTGACTCTTCCTGAATGATAATCTTTGTTAGACTAGGATCCCAAATCATCCTTGGAAGTTTATATGTCTGTCTACCCAATTTATTTAACCGTGAGAGGACTTCATTTTCCTTTTGTGATGCCACATCCTCAAGTTGCTTTGTTTTCCAATCAACAATCACTTGCAATGCTTTTGCAAACTTTTTAGGTCTATTTAACTTAGTTGTTTGTTTTGTCCCTATAATTTCAAGCTTACCTAGTGGCTGCCTTATGTGAACAAAGAGCTCACCACCATGTTTTAATTGCACCACTCTCATATAACTATGAATTAAAGAATCTAGAACCTCTGAAGGATCATCAAGGAAAGCATCGTTATAATCTTCTTGAATTCTTTGTACAACAAATATGGATTCATTGTAATTTCTAACATATATTTCATTAATGTATATTATTATCAACAAATATATATGTGACCACTGCTGTTGGACAACTATCAAACTATTCTAAACTTCTAGTGTGCTTCGGGGAAGATAATTTGAAAGCTCACATGATTGATCAAGAAATACTAACTTTGCCACTAATAGGGACCTGATATTGTCATTCTAGAAGCCAAGTATGATTTCTAAATCACATTTAAGAAACAATTTCATTGTTGTCTTTATATTCACTTCAAAAGGCATAGGTCCTTCGAGTTTCTACAATTTTGCTTCAAGTTCCTTAAGTTCAAGGCCATTAACATTTGATTGTTGATGAGAAAGAACTACTTCTGTAGCTCTTTTCTTTCTTCTCTTAATAATTCACTTGTAGCAATAACAACATTCATGAACCTTGACAAACAATGGACATTATTTTTAAATCCTCATGTACTAATACTAAATGCAAAAGTACTCCAGATGTTGGATGTTATGTATGCTACATAGAGATAAGGCAAGAGGCTCCATGTGACATCACTAGAACCACCCATGTTAAGTTGAATGGAGTGGACTAATGCAATATCATGGTCTAGATACACACCCAAAGTGCTTGATAATGTTTTCATCTTCCTAATATCTTCTTTCTTAGGCAGAGAAGCTAGTATGTGCTTTGTGAAGTCTGACAATAGTGAGAATAACAAAGGAGTAGTTGCAACAAGTTCTTGTTCAACTGCTTCAACTAATAGGGATCTAAAGCATAATGCCTAGCCTACTTGAATTGAGAAGTTGATTAAATCCTCAAGCTCCTGAATTTGTTTCAAGCAAGAATCCCTCTCTGTTTGATTGTTCATTTTTACAAAGAGAGATTCAAGAGGCCCTTATTTGTGCACAATGTAATATTAATACAATTCAAAAGAGTAGTTAAGTATTCTTGGATCATGCTATCAAGTTTATCAACACCATACAGACCAAATAACTAAACAAAATATTTGAGTTCAGAAAGGATTGTTAATAACTCAACAAAGAATCCACCCACTATTCTTGCACTCTTGAAGCACTTATCTATAGGTGTAAATAATATACCAACTCCATTTGCATCCTTAACAACATTTTATAGATACCAGTCACAAATAATTGTAATCATTGTACTTGTATTTTATACTGGCTTAAATTCAAAAGAATACAATCCATGCATGGGTCCACAAAATGCTTTACTTAACAAGACTTCACACAAACCCCCAGTCAAATCCATACTAACATGTAGCTCAACCAGATGAATAATATTCATATGTTCTCATATTAATGACTCAAGAATAGAGGGTCGTTGAAGGTCTCTATCAATCTTTAAGATTATAATCACTCATCTTTTAAAGTTACTCAAAACACAGTCTCTTAAATACTCCCTTAAAAAAGACATGGTTTAGCATACATATTGTTTCCATTTTGTTCAAAGATGAGCAGACTTGTCAGCCTTTGCACTACAACTTCTAACATGTTAATTATACCTCTACACTCATTTCTTGGAAAAGGTAAATCCAAACAACTCATGATTGACTTTGCCGATGGCATAGCAACTTTGGCATCACGATTCATGTATATTGTCACTTGCTTTGGTAGAATCTTATAATCTAAAGACCCAAAACCACCTTAAAAATCTAGAATAGTCCACCCATAATTAATTCTCCACATATGAATTACATCTCAACCTATTTTTATAACCTCTTCAAGCACACTAATAGTAGCATTATCTAGAAAACTACTAGCAATGTCAAGCAATGCACAACAATGTTGTGGTCGCCCCTCTAGGATGAACATGGTGTTTCAGAAAGTGACTCCACATATGAATTGTGTAATGTCCCCTTCCTAAGCTTCATCAATTTGTTGGTTGTTAGCCTATTTCTCGGGGTTCCGGTAGGCTATTACGGTATGGTTAGGGAATTCCATGGTTTGTGGAGGTTTGGTTGTCATCTTTTGGTTGCTCCCAGGTGTTGTTTGAGCTTATTTTTTTAGATGCTCCATGGCAACTCTTTCTGGGGTTGTTTCAGACACATGGTTTGTTTTTACTATTTTTAGCAGTCACCTTGTTTCGGCACCGATTTTGATATTCAGCTTTGGTTACCCCTTGGCTAAGTCAATTTTATCATATGATGTTCTGTCAGTGTGTTCTACCAATTAAGTGTTTGATTTTAAATAAACGCTTATATTATAATGTTTAATTCTAAAGTTATTTCTAAGCGTTTATTTAATATCAAAAGGGGAACTTTATTAAGTTGGGACCCAAGTGCATTACATGTAATTTTTGAAGGAGTGCTAATGTAGTATACCCTAGGGGATGCCAATATGGAGAGATAGGTGAAAAATAAAATAAAGTTATTTTATTTCCCCAAGCTAGGCATGGGAATTGAGGAAATGTATAAAAGCAATTTTGAGCTCATTTGAAAGATTATGTTAAGCTTTAATTTTTCGGAAGAGAGTTTTATTAGGTTGAGCATAGATTTCTACCAAAGGCTTTGTGAGGATGAAAACCTTTACAGAGATCACCAGCTGCAGGAGTGAAAGATCTTCCAAGGTTGGTTGATGACAGGTTCACTCAGAATCTATGCCGGAGTTCATTGCAGAAGTTTTAGTGGTTTCCAAGCAAGGGTTTAATTGACAAATATTTGAGATTCTATGAATAAAGATTTGTGAGGAAGGGATTGCAGATTTATATGAGGTTTTGGAATGGATAGAGGATTGATTCTTGTTGGCCATACACCCTCTTGTTGACTGTACACCCTCTTGTTATTCGTACATCTTCTTGTTGGTCGTACATCATTCCATTCTCCTATTATTGTGTTTAGAGTGGATTGAGAATGGAGCCAAGCATTGGATGTTGTTGTTGAAGGGGTTTTGTGGAGTTCCAAGGTTGTTTGTTTCTGCCATAGGGGTCGTACCAGGATGTACAACAACCATAGGGGTGTAAAGCTTGGCTGGGATAAATGCCTAGCTTAAGGGAGTGATATCTAGTTGTTTAAAAGTACTTTGCATCCTCTTATTTCTGTTTGTGGATTTGGTGAAGATGCAACTAGGTTTTGGAGTTGTTCAATGTTGATTTGATCTTCCAACTTACTATTCGAAGTCTTCTTTTGGACCTGTTTGCAATAGCAGTAATGGGTATGCTTGCATTGTCATTTTAATGTGATTTACCCATCTGGGTATTTGTATTTTTGGTGTTTATTCAATGTACTTGTTATTTGGAAATGAGAAAATGATATGGCAGCTATATTTCAATAGTTTTATGTTACATAAATTGTTCAGTCCATGATCTATGCATTGCTGGTAAACAATCTAAGTTACACAACCAAAACCATAAACAAACAATATCAAACAGAGGGCACAAAATAAAAAATTAGAACGTGTATGTTACAATGGTATCATAGCACAGGTGTATATTACCATCATGTGCGGTTGAAGTGGTGTGAACATGCAATGAATTTCTTGAGTAATGTAGCCTTGTATTCATCAATATTATTTGAGAAGAAACAGACCAAACCCTAACCTTGAAGTCCCAACACATATTGATCCTTTTGCATGTGTTGATAGGGTTGAGGTAAATATGGGTGATAGGGATCATAGTGAACCAAGCATGCAAAGGATATCCTTAATGATCTTGCTAGAGGACAATGAAATTTGTAACAAAATATGAATCAACTGTGTGCCCTATTGACTCCGAAAATGATGATAACAATGGTGGTAATAATGACAATGGGAGAAATGGTGGTAATCATGGCAATGGAAGAAATGATGATGGTAATGACAATGGAAGGAATTGTGAAAATGGGGATGGTTCAGTCAACAATAGGGCTGCAAATCAATGTTCTATGGCTGGAACAACAAACACTAGGCCTCTTATGCCTAACTTTCCTCCATGGGATAACCCTCTAGTTGATAATGAACCCCCAAAACGAGAGTTGCAGGATCAAATAATGAGGGATTAGAGGGATTCAAGGGCTGAATTTCAGACTGAAATGTCATTTCATGACTATATGGATATCAGATTGAGACATAGAACCTATAGAGGTGGGGGTGGTAGACTACATAATCAAGAATTGTAGAAGAGGGTTAGTAAGTTATCTATTCCTTATTTTGATGGCTCAGGAAAGACTATAGCTAGAGCTTGGGTTCAAAGGTTAGATACCTATTTTCAGCTCAATCCCATGCTTGAGGATGAAGCCATTAAGTATACATCTCTTCATTTGGATGGTAGTGCTTGTTGGAAAGAGACACTATATGGATTCATGAATGTTGTCATTTATGGCAACAAAGGTTATCCCACACATCCACAAGACATGATGAGTCTCTACCGGAAGTCAGATTGAAGAAGTGTTATGATTTGGTAAGCAAGAACAGAGCAGTCAGCAAGGTCCGACAGTCAGGTCCGGATCTCTCAGAGGGAGTATTTCAATGAAGTGTGGATTTGGTGAAGTCAAGAGGAGTACCTTGACCAATAGATTCCAAGGATTTAGCCTCTGGTGATGGAAGGGTAAAGAGATATGAACACTTGAGTGTTGGGTTCTTGTTTGACAGAGTAGACAGAGGAAGAACTATACTGGCAGAGTGTCAGACTCGAATCCGGAAGAGAGATTGCTAATGACTAAGTTTCTTGAGGTATCATTCATGATTGGCCGACATGATCGAAGACTTCTACAAGCATATTCTTGATCCGCATTACTTAGTATGCAAGGATTTAGCCGACAGACCAGAGTTTGAGATAATATTGACTATTCCAGATGCCGACTAGAAAAGTGTTGAAATCACTTGTGTGGATATATATACAAGATGGATTTAGATGTGAAGGTGTGTGTTGTGTGACAATTGAAGTGCGAATAAAAGCAGAATAGTATAAAAGGTAGAAAAACAGGTTCAGAATGTAAGAGGACAGCAACACTTAAGGAGAGCAAGAATGAAGTGCAGCAGATCAGTCTATTGAGCTTAACTAGAACTGAACTTCAACATGTGTGGATGCTTCTCATCAGTTCAAGTCTTCTTTGTGTATACATTAAGTCTTTTGTAGGCAGTGAGCCTCTTGTGAGCTGTGTGCTCGGGCAGTGAGCCCTAATTGGCAAGTGCCATTTTGTATCTTCTATTCTTCTAACAGAGAATAATATCTTGGGTTAATCACCTCGTGGTTTTTCCCTTAACAGGGTTTCCATGTCAAAATCATTGTGTCATGTGTATTGGTGTTATTTCCATTTCATGATTATGCTTGCTTATTTGATCTGATGTTACAGTAACTGTTAAGAAAGCACAGAAAGTTAAAATAATTAGGATAACTGATTCACCCCCCCTCTCAGTTATCAACAATGCCCATGAGTGGTGGCACCATGGGATGACCACATTGGGTCATGATCAGATTGGCTCTTATGCAGAGTTTACCGAGAGATTGACTGATAGATTTGACAAAAGGGATCTTGAATTATAGTTTAAGGACTTGGCACTTTTGAAATAGTGGGGTTTAGTGGATACCTATATTTTTGAGTTCCAGAAGTTATCCGTGATGGTGACTAATATTTCTGAGAGGAGGTTGATTGTTCTATTTATTGATGGGTTGTCTGATCCTTTGAGAGGTTGGATTAAGGCCATCAATCCTCCTACTTTGCAGGATGCTCTGAAGAAAGAAAGAGACATGGAATCTTCCACCACAAGGAACAAACTTCAGTCTAAGGGTTTCTTCCATAAGAAAGATAAGGACAAGAAATATTTTCAAAAATATTCCAATCCACCTAGGAAGGGACCACCGAGATTAGATAGTGAGCAACTCAATAAACTTAGAAGAAATAAACTGTGTTTTCATTGCAAAGAGCCTTGGGATCCAACACACAAGTGTGTTTCCCAAGCTAAGGAAAAATAGATTGAGTACTTTTTAGTTGAAGATGCAGATCGACATTCTGATTCAGGAGATTCAAAGATGGAGAACTCCTCTGATGTGTTAGATAAGGAGCAAGGAAAAGAGAGTCCAGTAGCCTACCTCTCTAGCATTCAGAAAGAGGGGTCATTCAGGATTCATGGGGTTTTTGGAGGCCAGAGGATTGTGACTCTTCTTGACACTAGATCTACTCAAAATTTCATTGATGAGGGGCTTGTAGAGAAGAGAGGTCTCAAAACTAAAGAATTTGAAGGCTTCAGAGTTCAAATAGCAGATGGATTCATCATTACTTGTAAAAGGAATATTTCTAATTTGAGTATCCAGTTGAGTGACTACGACTCAAAGTTGATTTCTATGTGGTATGGGAGAGATGGATGTAGTTCTTGGTATGCAGTGGTTGTGTGCGGTCGGTGAGTTCTCCTTGAACCTACGTACTATGGAGATGAAGTTTGAGGTAGATGGTAGGAAAAATGTACTCAAAGGTATGTTTGATGGTGGATTATGGGTAGTATCTTTCAAAAGAATGGAGAGACTTATTAGACATGACTAGGTAGAGTGGGCAACAGAGTGTCTTATCATGCCTACAGTTTTGGAGTAGCAAAAACTGAGTTACTATCCTGACATTCAGACCTTGTTGTCTAAGCATAGCAAAGTATTCAGTAGTATACCTCCTAGGAGGCCTCCTGAGAGAGGCATTAAGCATGTTAGTGAGCTTAAGGAGGGCACCAAGCCTATAATCACTACACTGTATAGACACCCAAAGAGACTCAGATGAAATTGAGAAGACAATTAAGGAGTTGATTGAGATGGGACACATTAGACCTAGTAAGAGCCCCTTTGCTTCTTTAGTGGTGTTAGTGAAAAAGAAGGATGGGACGATGCACGTGTGTTGACTACAGGGCACTGAATAAGAAAACTATAAAAAATAGGTATCCTATCCCACACATAGATGAGCTGATTAATGAGTTGCATGATGCTTGCTACTTCTCCAAAATAGATTTGAGGTTGGGCTATCATTAGATACGTGTCCGAGAGTAGGATGTGGAGAAGACAACATTAAGGAGCCATTATGTGCATTTTGAGATTTTGGTTATGCCTTTTGGGTTAACCAATGTTCCTGCCACTTTCCAATCGTTTATGAACATGGTATTTTGGAAGCAGCTCCATAAGTTTGTTCTCATATTATTTGATGATATTTTGATATTCAGCAAGACATGGGAGGAGCACATGGTACACCTAGATGAGGTATTAAGTATCATAGAGTGGGAAACTTTATATGCCAAGGAGTCCAAGTGTGAGTTTGGTATGATAGAGCTTCTTTACCTTGGCCATATCATTAGCTCTAATGGTGTGAGAGTTGATCATGAAAAGATCAAGGCAATTGTGGATTGGCCTCCCCCAACAAAACTTACACAACTCAAAGGTTTCTTCGGCCTTTGTGGGTTTTATACGAGGTTTGTTAAAGGATTTTCACAAGTGGCTTCTCCACTTACAGATTTGACTAAGAAGGGAGCCTTTGCTTGGTTAGATTTAGCTCAGAAGTGTTTTGATCACTTCAAGTAGGTTATGAGCACTTATCCAGTCCTAGCCATATTGGATTTCTCCAAACCTTTTGAGTTAGAGTGTGATGCATCAAGGGAAGGGATAGGATCCATCTTGATGTAGGACAATCATCCCATTGCATTTGAAAGTAAGAAGATGAGAGGTATTGAGAAGAGATATTCAATTTATGACATGGAGATGTTGGCCATCATGCATGCTTTGGCCAAGTTTAGACCGTATCTTGTGGGAGGTAGATTCATTGTTAAGACTGACCACAATAGCCTCAAATACTTCCTAAATCAGCGAGATCTCAATGATAGGCAACAAAAATGGGTAATTAGATTGCATGCTTATGACTTTGAAATTGTGTATGTCAAAGGGAAGAAAAATGTAGTTGTTGATGCACTTTCCAGGAGACCTCATTTGTGTGCTTTAGTGGACATTACAACTGATTGGAGAGAGATGATTTCAACTAAGTATGCAAAGGACTCTTGTGCATCAGGCGTCATAGAGGGTACTTTAAAGGATGACAGGTATACTGTGTTGAATGAACTGATCATTTATAAAGAGAGGATTTATTTAGTACTCAACTCATAGCTTAAGGTGAAGATTCTGAGGACATTCCATGATGCACCTATGGCTGGTTACCCTGGTTACTTCAAAACTTATAGGCAGATCCAGGAAAGGTTTACTTGGAAAGGACTCAAGAATGAAGTCCTTAAGTATGTTTGTGAATGTCCCACATGCCAGTAGAAAAAGTACGAGCACACATATCTAGCTGGTTTGTTGTAGCCCTTGCCTATTCCCAAGAAAAAATGGGATGTATCTCTATGGATTTCATCACTAGGCTTCCCAAGGTGCAAGGTAAGGATTGCATATATGTTGTTGTAGATCAGTTGACAAAATTTACCCACTTCTTCACTATTTCAACAACATATACATCAACACAGGTGGCTGATTTATTTTTCAGAGAGATATTCAAATTACATGGGATGCCTAGGAGCATTGTTAGTGACAGGGACAACAAGTTTTTGAGCCTTTTCTAGTAGGAACTTTTCAGATTGAGTGGGATTGAGCTTACTCCCATTACCTCCTATCATCCACAGACAGATGGACAGACTAAGATTGTGAACAAGTGGATGGAGGGGTATTTGCGTAACTACATTTTAGGGTAGCAGAAGGCATGGGTAAGATGGTTGCACCTTGGTGAGTATTGTTATAATTCTACTTACCATATGTCTATCAAGATGTCACCATTCATGGCATTGTACGACTATGAGGCCCCTCGTTTCCTTGATTTATTATTTGGGGATAGAAGAGTGCCTAAGGTAAGGGACTTCTCCAAGAGAGTCAAGACATTATGAAATCATTAAAGGAGAACATGCAACAAGCACAAAATCAACAAAAGATTTATATTAATCAACACCATGTTGAGAAGACTTTTGAAGTTGGTGACATGGTTTATTCGAGGTTGCAGCCCTATAGATAATCCACTATTAAGAAGAGTGGGTTGGAGAAGCTTAAGACATGGTTCTATGGTCCTTTCAGGATATGTAGGCGGGTTGGAGAGGTGGCTTATGAGCTTGAGCTTCCGACATATAGTAGAGTACAGAATATCTTTCATGTATCTGGCCTTAAAAAGGCACTTAGGCATAACATGGTTCCCTCTTCCGAGTTGCCACCATTGGACAAGGAAGGGAAACTCATCTTGATTCCAGAGGCTATCATTGACACTAGGGAGTATACTCTACGAAGGAGGACTATCAGGGAGTATCTAGTTAAGTGGAAGAACTTGCCGGTTGAGGATGCTACTTGGGAGAGAGCAGATTTTACAGCATCCAGAGTTGCAATTGCTTGGGGACAAACAATTTTGGGGAGCGAGGATTGTAATGTCCCCTTCCTAAGCTTTGTTAATTTATTGGTTGTTAGCGTATTCCTCAGGGTTCTCGTAGGCTATTATAGTATGGTTAGGGAATTCCATGTTTTGTGGAGGTTTGGTTGTCATCTTTTGGTTGCTCCCAGGTTTTGTTTGAGTTCAATTTTTTTGATGCTTCGTGGTGACTCTTTCTGGGGCTGTTTCAGACACATGGTCCATTTTTATTATTTTTAGTAGTCACTTCTATTTTTAGCAATCACCTTATTCTAGCACTAACTTTAGTATTCAACTTCGGTAACCCCCTGGCTTAGTTAGTTTATTGTATGATGTTTCATTAGTTTGTTCTGCCAATTAAGTGTTTGATTTTAAATAAATGCTTATATTATAATGTTTAAATATGAAGTTATTTCTAAGCATTTATTTAATATTAAAAGGATAACTTTATTAAGTTGGGCATCCAAGTGCATTATATGTAATCTTTAAAGGAGTGCTAAAGTGGTATACCCCACGGGATGCCAATATGGAGACATAAGTGAAAAATAAAATAAAGTTATTTTATTTCCCCAAGCTAGGTGTGGGAATTGAGGAAATATATAAAAGTAATTTTGAGCTCATTTGAAATATTATGTTATGCTTTGATTTTTTGGAAGAGAGTTTTACCAGGTTGAGTGTGGAGTTCTACCAGAGGCTTTGTGAGGATGAAAACCTTCACAGAGATCACCAACTGCATAAGTGAAAGATCTTCCAACGTTGATTGCTGACAAGTTCACTCAGAATATATGCCAGAGTTCATTGCAGAAGTTTTAATGGTTGCTAGACAAGGGTTTAATTGATAAATCTTTGAGATTCTATGAATAAAGATTTGTGAGGAAGGGATTGCAGATTTGTATGAGGTTTTGAAATGGATAGAGGATTGATTCTTGTTGGTCATACACCCTCTTGTTGATCATACACCCTCTTGTTGATCGTACACCCTCTTGCTGGTCGTACATTTTCTTGTTGGTCGTACATCATTCCATTCTCCTATTATTGCATTTTTAGTGGATTGAGAATGGTGCTAAGGGTTGGGTGTTGTTGTTGAAGGGGTTTTGTGGAGTTCCAGGGTTGTTTGCTACTGCCATAGGGTTCATACTAGGCTGTACAATAGCCACAGGGGCATGAAGCTTGGCTGGGCTAAACACCTAGCTTAAGGGAGTGATATCTAGTTGTTTAGAAGTACTCTGCATCCTCTTATTTCTGTTTGTAGATTTGGTGAAGGTGTAACTAGGTTTTGGAGTTGTTCAATGCTCATTTGATCTTCCAGCTTGTTGTTCAGATTCTTCTCTTCGACATGTTTGCAACAACAGTAATGGGTATGCTTGCATTGTCATTTTAATGTGATTTAAACCCATCTAGGTATTTGTATTTTTGGTGTTTATTCAATGTACTTGTTATTTGGAAACGCGAAAATGATATGGAAGCTATGTTTCAATAATTTTTATGTTTCATAAATTGTTCATTCCATGATCTGTGCATTGCTGGTAAACAATCTAAGTTACACAACCAAAACCATTAACAGACAGTATCAAATAGAAGGCACAAAATAAAAAAAATTAGAACATGGATGTATGTTACAAATTGCATCTTGGCCTATTTTTATAACCTCTTCAGGCGCACTAATAGTAGCATTATCTAGAAAACTACTTGCAATATCAATCCATGCACTTGGTAACAATGTTGTGGCCATCCCTCTGGGCCAAAGATGGTGTTTAAAAAATAACAATGAGATGTTGGCAATAGTGGTATAGTTATTTTAGGCAAGCATGTTTAGACAAATGATCTCCAACTTCATCAACACTCCTATACCAAACATTGGTTGCATTTCCTTGTAACACCAAACCTTCCTTTCTAGTGGAAATTGTGGCCTTCACTAAGTGCCTAATATTTATTAGTGAACTAGATAATGTAACAATCATCAATATAGAGAACCAATCTTTTCAAAAATTAAAGAGGTCAACCATATATGTGAAAACATTTTGATCCAAAGGCCTTGGAAATTTCTCAATACAACTAATTTGCTATAAAAAATCACACAACTCTATGTCAATGTCTAGAGCTACCATACCTAGACTTCCAAGTAAAAAGCACATCCTCTACAACTATTAAATATGCCAAGTATATGTCTTTACTACCAAGTCCTAGTATAATTGTTCTTACTACTACAAATATTGTTACCACATTTCCATGAGTCATCATGACTCCCTTTGGCACTCCTGTACTACCACTTATATACATAATAACTACAATGTTAGCTAGTACAAGTAAATTTGACTTAGGTGGAGTTTGTCACCCACAACTCTCAACTTCAAAGAAGGAATAAATAGTCTAATGGCTACTAGTCCTTGATATAGATGAATTGGTAATAATGTTTTTATCTTCCATGTGGACAATGCACTTTATAGCACCCAAATGGTCACTTATGTCAAGTTTTTACATCTACTTATGATCACATATGGTTGTTGACACTTCTCTTAAGAGATGTGATTCTAGGGGCAAGTAACTAGACACCACACTATACTTATTCAAAAAATCTTGAATATCAGAATGATGTCCATCTTGCTTACCACCTCCCAACATCAAGATCTTGTTGCTTTGGAAACTCACTTCTTATGAGAATTTCTTTTAACTATGACCACTTCCATCAGACTATAGATTATTTCAAGTGTCATAAATTTTCCTTCAAGTGTAACATTTAGATCTAAGGATTGACCCCTAAATTGCATACATCAAACTTTCATAACCTTGTTAACATTCACAACATATGCCTTATGTTCATTTATGGTTAAATTTGGTTTTCTTCTTATCTAGGTGCAAGGGATGATGAATCTATCAACAATAATGATTTTGAACTCATCAAAAACTTTAACCTTCATTTGTCTCAAAGCATCACCTGGATCCCATACCATCATGCATAAACAATTTTGAATTTGAGAAAAAACAATTTATGTACCCTTTACTGCAAGTTGTATATTTCACCCTTTCACCATTCTTAGAGTGCTTTCCATGATAACAAAAATCTTATAATGACATAGTATGGAGTAATAAATTTGCGCTATTACTATATTTTTCATAACTTGAGTTGTATCACAAGACCAATCAAAGTGCTTACCTTATTTTGCTAATCTAGAAGTTTTTGAGGGATTTGCTTCAATACAACCATCCTTGTGACTCAAGATTTTAGAATGAAAATCTGTTGCAAGTATGTGCTAATCGGTGTTGTCATTGATGTCAACAAGCTTGTGTTGTCATTGGTGTCAACTGTGTCTTCTGATGAGTTTGTTGTAGTTTGATTGAGTTGCTATGTTAAAGTGACTTGATTGCTTTAAGGAGGTGCTAAAGATGTTAAGAATATGCTTCTGTTGTTGGGTTTCCAAGTGCTCTTGAGAAAATTTGATTAATTATGGAAACAGTGTGTTGAAGAAGTCTTCTGGCTTATAGAGTGCTGTTTGAGTTTTTGCTCCACATTTCTTTTGTGTTGGAAATCTAAGGATGTAGTTTGGATATATTGTTTAGAAGTGTCTGAAGATGCTAAATCTATAATTTGGTGCTCTGGATCGTTGTGCAGTGGAAGTTGTGTTCACAAGTTTGAGAATAGTGCTTGATAGTGTTTGCAGTGTGTTTGGGAGAAAGTATTTTGCTCCGCATTTCTCCGCAGAATGGTCTCAGGTGTTGTGGTTCTGGATGTGTGATTATAAAGTTTATATTTTTCTTCAGCTTAAGTGGTTAATGTTTTGGTGCTTCGCAAGTACATTTCTTAAGTTGTAGATGATGACAAAGCATGATATAGCTGGTTAAGTACTCTAGTGTGAAGTTTCTTCAGGTGAAAGATTTTGTAAAAGAATTTATTGATTTTTAGGTGCTTGTGGATGTTTCTAGGTCATGTTTGAGCTTGGTGCATGGTTTGCATGTTGTTGTGTGATTTTGAGGAAGCGTGCATTTAAAAGTTCATGGTGTTAACACAAGGATGGCCGACTTGATTGTTTACACTATTTGCGATTATGCTTTGGTGAAAGTGAAAGCATGATGAAGAATGTAAGAGTGGATTTAGGTCCATGCTAAGGCATGATGTGGTCTACATTCATTCCTCTCCTATGCGGGAATGTTTAGGTTCAGACCTAATTTGAATTTTGTGGGTTAAGTTGTGTTGCCCACCTTGGAGAATGTTTTGATGATTGGTGATTGTATAAATAAGTGTTAAGGAGTCGTGGATGTGTGTGTGTGTGGGATATTATATTTGTGATGTGAATTTGATTAGGGTAGTGAGAGATTTCATGTGTTAGGCTACTGGATGTAGTGAGCAGAAGGTGTCTACTATTTTCAATGATGTTGCAAAGATATTGACTGTGCTGTTATGGATATTAAGCTTCATTGGAACTGAACTCCATGCATAGGTTAGATGCAACTACATCAGTTCAAAACCTAACAGTGAGCCATTCTTCTCTTCTCTTCTTTCTTTCTCAGTGGGCAGTGAGTCCACTTGGATAGTGAGTCCACCTATAGTGAGCATTCTCTCTTTTAGGCAGTGAGCCCTCTGTCAGTGAGCCCTTGTAATTTGGTATTGCTACTATATTATATTGTGAGCTAATCCTCACCGTGGTTTTTCCCTTTTAGGGTTTTCCACATAAAAATCTGGTGTTCTCTTGTGTGTGGTGTTGTTATGATTTAGTTTCGGTTATTTGCTTTTCATGCTTAATCATCATAACATACTTAAAGGTTAATGTGGATCTGAATGTTTGTAAGTGTTTGAAGTTTTGTTACAACTGATTCACCCCCCTCTTAGTTGTCTTGTGCATTCAACAATTGGTATCAAAGCAAGGTTCCTTTGAAGAAAGCTTAACAACTTGAGGTAGATCCGGGATGGCGCACAAGAAACAAATTCCCTTGTTTGGTGGATCAGATTATGCACTCTGGAAGGTAAGGATGGAAGCCTTTCTAATTGCTCTTGGTTATGAGGTTTAGAAATCAATCAATTCTAATTACGTTGTACCTCAGAATGGTATAAGTATTGAAGATGATATCAAAGCTACTAAAATAGATGGTAGCGCAAAACATGCTCTCTTAAGTGGACTTACTAATTTTGAGTTGGTGAAAGTTATGAATCTGAATATTGCTAATGTGATTTGGAAAAAAGTTGGAAAGTGTTTATGAAGGAGATGATAAAGTCAAACAAGCTAAAATGCAGAATTTGAAGCTCGCTTTTGAGACCATGCGAATGTCTGAAGATGAAAACATTACAAGCTACTTACAGAAGGTGGATGAAGTTGTCAATGACATCAAAGTACTTGGAATAAGTATAGATGATAAAGAAGTGATATTGAAGGTACTCAGAACTCTTCCTAAAGCTTACAGTCATAAGGTTTCTGCTATTGAAGAATTACATAATTTGAATCAGTTTACCAAAGACCAGTTGCTTGGAACCCTAATTGCTTTTGAAATAAGAGAGTTTGGCACAACTAGTAGAACTGCAAAGGATGAGATTACTTTTAAGGCAAACAAATTAGAGAAGACTATGGAATCAAATCCGGAAGACCTTGATGAAGTGGAAGCTAACTTTGTGAGAAGGATGAAAAAGGGTACTGGAAAGTTCAGTGGTAAGTTGCCTTTTAAATGTTTTAGCTATGGAAAAATAGGTCATTATGCTTCAAGATGTCCAGACAAAACTCTGAGAATTCAGAATAGGGAAAATAGAGGTAAGATTGTTAAGAAAAGTTACCATGTTAGAGAAGATGCAAGTATATCTAATGATGAATCTGATTATGAGGATGATAATGATAATGAATGCTTATTCATAGCCCTAAGAGATGAAACTGTTTCTACTAACTCTGGAAACTATGTGAAGGAAAAGGGTTTGGAAGCAAGCAGTAACCCTGAAGGCATTGTAATGTCTACTTTTCATGCTAGAAAAGAAAAAAGATGACTGGATCATTGACAATGGATGGTCAAATCATATGACAGGTGATAAGAGTAAGTTTGTTAAACTTTAAAAATATGATGGTGGATTAGTTAGGTTTGGTGGTGATGAAGTTGCTAAGATTTGTGGAAAAGGTTCAATCAGTTTTGATGGAAAGCATAACACTGATGATGTTCTTTATGTCAAAGGTTTAAAGCATAATCTCTTGAGTGTTGGATAGATGTGTAGCAAGGGTTACAATCTTATGTTTCAGGATGATGGTTGTGAGATCAGAAAAAGCTCTGGAATAGTAATTACTACTAGAAAGAGGATGGGTGGAAATGTTTATCATCTCAAAGGTGGTGCTAGTTATTACCTTATGACTCAGAACAGTGAAAGTTGGCTATGGCATAGGACATTGTGTCACATCAATTTTGATAGCCTAGTAAGCATAAGTTTAGTTCAAGCTGTGAGAGATCTACCAAAGATCACAAAGTATTGGCAAGAGACACAGTGTAGCTTCATGAGTGTTGTCATTCATGGAAACAAAGTTCATCCCACCCATCCGCAGGACGTGGTGTGCCTATACCAGAAGTCAGATTGAAGAGTGTTGAGGTCCGGTAAGCAAGAACAAAGCATGTAGCAAGGTCCGACAGTCAGGTCCGGATCTCTTAGAGGAAGTATCTCAGTAAAGTGCGGACTTGGGGAAGTCAAGAGGAGTACCATGACTAATAGATTCCAGGGATTGAGCCTCCGGTGAAGAAAGAGTAAAGAGATGTGATCACCTAAGTATTGGGTTCCTGTTTGGCAGAGTAGACTGAGGAAGAACTGACCAGCAGAGCATCAGACCTTAATCCGGATAAGATATTGATGGTGATCAAGCTTCCCAAGGTATCATTCATGATTGGTTGACATGATTGATGACTTCTATAAGCATCTCCTTGATACGCATCACTTGATAAACAAGGATTCAGCCCACAGATCAGAGTTTGGGAAAATATTGACTATTCCGGATGCCAATTGGAAAGGTATTGAAATCATTAGTGCGGATATATATACCAGATGGATTTGGATGCAAAGTAGTGTGAGGAGTATTGTGAAGTGCAAAGAAAAGCAGAAGAGCAAAGTGGAAGCAGTAATACAGGTCCAATATGTGACAGGACAACAACACCTAAGAAGAGGAAGAATGAAGTGCAGTAGATCAGTGTACTGAGCTTAACCAGAACTGAACTTCAGCATGTGTGGATGCTTCTCATCAGTTCAAGTATCTTGTTACTCTCTTATGACTTGTAGATAGTGAGTCTCTTGTAGGCAGTGAGCCTCTTGTGAGCAGTGTGCTCGGGCAATGAGCCCTAATTGGCAAGTGCCATTTTGTACTACCTTATTCTTTTAATAGAGAATACTATCTTAGGTTAATCACCTCATGGTTTTTCCCTTAACAGGGTTTTCCACATCAAAATCATTGTGTCATGTGTATTGAGTTTATTTCTGCTTTCTCGGTTATGCATGCTTACTTAATCTGATGCTGCACTAATTGTTAAGGAAGAACAAAAAGTTAAAATAATCTAGATAACTGATTCACCCCCCCTCCTCAGTTATCAACACAAAGCCCATCAATGTTGTCTATAAGGAATGTCAGATTGGAAAGTAAACAAGAAGAAGGTTCAAAGTCAAGGATCAGTCATCTACCAGACTATTGGAATTGGTACATAAAAATCTTTGTGGTCCTACCAGAGTAAGGAGTCTTCAAGATGACAGGTATTTTATGTTATTTATTGATGATTGCTCTAGAATGACATGGGTCATTTTTCTGAAGGAAAAATTAGAAGCCCTAGATAATTTTAAAGCCTTTAAAGCAATGGTTGAAAATTAAATGGATATGAAGATCAAATGTTTGAGGTATGACAGAGGTGGAGAATTTACTTCTAATGAGTTTAACATGTTTTGTGAGAACCATGGGATAAAGAGGCATTTATCTGCCCCTAGGACTCCTCAGCAGAATGGAATGGTTGAAAGGAAGAACATGACTGTTCAAGAAGCTACAAGGATAATGATCAAAGAAGTAGACCTATCAGAAGTCTACTAGAGAGAAGCAATTCATACTGCTATCTACATACAGAATAGAGTACAAGTAAGGGCAAATGACACAAAGAATCCCTATGAGCTATGGTATGGAAGCATTCCTACTGTTAAATATTTCAAAGTTTTTGGAAGCAAATGTTATATCAGAAGATATGAAGAACTAGAAAAGTTTGATGCAATGTGTGGTGAAGGTATTTTCCTTGGGTACTCTAACAAAAGCAAAGCTTACCGATGCTACAACAAGAGGCTAAGAAGGATTGTTGAGAGTGCGAATGTTAAGGTTGATGAAGACATATAGAAGATTTCAGAGATTAATGATTATGAATTAGATGAATCTTCTTCCAGTAAAAAAGAAGAAACTAAAGAAAAGGAAGCACAAATTGAAGAGGAAGAAGCTCTGGTGAAGTCTCCTAAAACCCCAAAGTATGTGCAGAAGCATCACACTGAAGACCAGATCATTGGTGATAAGAACAAAGGTGTATTGACAAGAAGTAGAGCTGCTAAAGAATAGGTAAATCTGTGTTTACTTTCTAAAGTTGAACCTAAAATAGTGGTTGAGGCATGCAAGGATGAGAATTGGATCAAGGCTATTGAAGAAGAACTAATGCAGATTGAGAAAAATCAGACCTGGGAACTTGTCCCAAGACTAGAAAACAAAAATGTGATTGGAACTAAGTGGGTATTCTAGAACAAATTGAATGAGAATGGAGAAGTGGTAAGAAATAAGGCAAGACTTGTATGTAAAGGCTACTCACAAGTGGAAGGAATAGACTATAAGGAAACTTATGCTCCAGTGGCAAGAATAGAGGCCATTAGAATGTTTTTGGATTTTGCAACAAGTAAGGATTTCAAATGGATGTGAAGTATGCTTTCTGGAATGGGGAACTGGAAGAGGAAGTGTACATAGAGCAACCAAAAGGATTTTAGTTGTCGGATAAGCTAGATATGGTCTGCAGGTTGAAGAAGGCACTATATAGATTGAAGCAAGCTCCCAGAGCTTGGTATGCAAGGTTAGATAGGTACTTATTACAAGGATTCAATAAAGGCTTTGCAGATAGCAATTTGTACATTAAAGTTAGTGGAGATCAAATTTTGATTGTGGAAGTGTATGTAGATGACATAATTTTTTCTAGAAATGAAGGCATGTGTAAGAGCTTTGTAGATGAGATATAGAAAGAGTTTGATATGTCAATGTGTGGGGAAATGAATTTCTTTCTTGGCTTATAGATCAACCAGACATATAAAGGCATTTTCATTTCCCAGTCAAAGTATGTAAAAGAGTTGTTAATGAAGTTTGGAATGGAAGATTTTAAATAAGTTTGTACTCCTATGGTTACTGGTTGTAAGTTGAGTAAGAATGATGAATCTCCTAAGGCTGATCAGAGCAAGTACAGATCAATGATTGGAGGATTACTATATCTAACTGCTACTAGACCAAATATTATGCATGTAATCACATGTTATGGCAGTGAAGAGGATATTTAGATATTTAAAGGGCACTTTTGATCATGGCTTGTGGTATCCAAAAGATACTAACTTTACTTTAAGTGCTTATATAGATGCAAATTGGGCTAGTTGTGTAGATGACATGAAAAGTACAAGTGGTGGAGAATTATTTCTTGGTGGCAGAGTAGTGTCATGGTTAAGTAAAAAGAAAAATTTAGTATCTCTGTCTATTGCAGAGGCAGAGTACATTGTAGCATCATCTTGTTGCACACATGTGTTGTGGATGAAACAAACCTTGAAGGATATCAGTGTTGTGTATGATGAGCCAATTTCTATTTTCTGTGATAATAAAAGTGCTATTAACATTTCAAAGAATCCAGTGATGCATTCAAGGACAAAGCATATTTCAATTAGGTATTACTTTTTGAGAGAGAAGGTTGCAAAGAATGAAGTGAAGCTTGAGTATGTGCCTACAAAGGATTAGGTTGCTGACATATTCACTAAGGCTCTTCCTAAGGATACATTTGAGTATCTCCGAGAGAAGTTAGGGGTTATTGCCCCTCCTTCCTTGAACTAGATGCATAAGAAGATGCATCAGTCCAGTAGACCATCAGTTTTGGTAGGCTCTTCAAGTGGTCCTTGTTCTTGTTCTGACCCCTTATCTTTATTTGCTTCCTTTTCTTCTTCATTAGCTAGGTTTCTTCAGTTTACCATTACATTTTCTTGGGCTAATTTGAAGATTTCTTCTGTATGACCCTTTTCTGGTGGACTGTCAGATATATCAATCACTTCAACACTGATTTCTTCAGCCAAGGATTCCTCTGGAATTCCATTACTTGCCTCAACAAATGTATCTTTCTCTGATTCAGGCAATATTTCTGTTTCCAGCTCTTGCAGACCCAATTTTGCACATACCTTGTCAATTCCTGGCAGCAGTGGCACAACCAAGGAAGTTGAATCTTGATCCACAAGTATCTGAGAGATAGGAATGGCAGATGATATGGGCATTGCAACCAAATCTATTTTTGTCAAATTAGCCAGCATAGCAGATCCCAAAGTTGGTGAGATGGAAGAAGTTGGCAAAACAGTGGAAATGATGATGGGGGAAGAAATAGATAGTGAGGGTAAAGGAAGAGAAGGTGAGAGAATTGAATAAATGGGAGGTCATGTTGTGGAAGTAGATAATTGGGTGGAAGAGATGGAAGATAAAGGTGTGGTAGTGGTAGAAGGACATGAGGTGGCAGCAATGGAGGAAATGGGACTACTAGGGGTATTAGAAGATACTGCTAATGAGGAAGAAAAAATTGAAATAGTAGTGGCAGGTGAAGTAGCAGCAGGGACAACTTCTTGAACAAAAGTAGTTGAGCTCATAGGTGCAGCAGCAGTAGAAGTAATGGAAGTGGAGGCAACAACAGTAGCTATAGAAGTGGAGGTAGCTATGCTTTCACCTGGGGCAACAGGAGATGGGAAGGTTGGAAAACTTGCATCATCTTGAATAGTAGCACCATCTTCACTAAACTTCTTCACTTTGACTTTCTTAGTTTTGGAGCCTTCTCGAAGACCACTTGGCATATCTCTTTTCTTGGAGGCTCTTGTTCTAGCAGGAGGTTGATCTTTCTTAGGAGGCTTTGCAGAAGGTTTCTTGACTTTCTTAGCCTTTTCTACCAATGGTGTATGCTCTTCACTATCAGATTTATGCTTTTGGGGAGGTTCTTCTTCATCTGTTATGTTAATTGGTTCATCCTCTTCTCCTCTAGACTCTTTGTCTGATTCCAGTGTAGTATATGTGAGCTACACTCCTTGTTTCTCCAAAGCATCTATTTGGCCTCTTACACATGCCTTGCTCAGTCTAATTGGTTCTTTCATTATAATATCCAGAGAACTCTCCTCAGCATTGGCCCAATTTGGCAGAGGAATTGGTTGATGGTATTGAGCTTCCCAAGCTCCTCTTACCATGACATTCTCATCATCCTCCAACTAATCTAGTATTGTAATGATGTGAAACTTTCTTATGAAGGCCAGAGATAATCTTGAATGAGCTTTCTTCATGACTTCATAATCATCCATACAGTTAGCCCAAAAGTCCTCAATATGCATTTTGTGAAACAACTTTTTGCTTACAAACTTCTCCATCACTTTATTTGGATCAAAGCGATCCCTTGCATTATAGTAGTGGAGATTGAGAAGTTGAAGTTCCTTATCTGAATGATCAGCTGATGCCAATGAAGGACATGCATAATTTCCTTTGCCAAACCTGATGGGAAACTATACATTGGTTCTATGCAAGTGCTTAAGTTTCTTAGCACAAGGGATCAATTGCCTAGATAATTCCAAGAGAACTGTCTTATCATCGGGATATCTTAGAAGTCTATAAGCTATCCCAGTGAAACATTGTACCCTTAGATATGTGAACTTCTCAAACTAGATATACCACCTTCCATATTTGGTCACTTCATTCATGGCTTCTATGGAAATTCTCAGGGCTGTGTTACCTTGCAACAACCTTGCTATATACATTGTGAAAGCATCATTTACCCTTTTGAAATGCATCAAAGAATGAGAGGATGTGAGCTGTGGATAACACTCATATACTTTGACCTGGGTTTGTTCATCGTTTCCAACTTCTCCTATTTTGGACAGCCCAACATAATAATTTCTTCTTGCTAAGGCATAAACGACATAAAATGTCCATCTAAAGAATCTTTTCTCCTTGAAGTTGCTAAAGGCTTCATGAATGTTATCACTAAGAATCTGTGACCAATGGAATTTAGTTCCCTTCAGTATCTCAATAATGATGACAAACATCCATTCTTCAAAAGTGGAGGCTGTAGGTAACCCATATATTCTACTTAGAAAAGTTATCAAATCTCCTATCTCATCATGAAAGTCACTTCTGTATAATAATTGAGGGATTTTTCTCATGGAAGACCTTCTCCTCTTGGCCCAATGAACATTCATATGTTTTCTGCATCCATTCACATCCTTGTTGTAAGTTTCCTCTGATCTTGGTTTGTCTGGCATGGTCATTACTGTGTGCCATGGGATGTCAAAAGTTTCAGCCAAAGAGGGTGGACTTAAATCAGCTAGGATATCCCCATTGGTGGTTTGGATAGTTCTAGTCATGACATCATATCTATTTGCACATGTTACTATCATTTCTACACATTGCACAGATGTGGGGAAGGCAACAACTTGTGCTATACCACTGTCTTTTAGTGTTTTGGCCTTAGGAGTTGGATTTGGGCCAAAGGTTCTCAGTCTAAAATCATCTAAGTCTATGTGACCTAGATCTGTATCTCCTACATCACTCCATCTGGTATGAATCTTGGTCTCTGGGGGGATGCGTTTGAATTTGTACTTCATTATTTGAGTCCGGGCAGTCATCTAACCTACAGGACTAGACCTTATAAGCTTGATACTTTGAGATATTTTCACTCTCCTAGGTTTAAGTTATTCATTATCAAGTGGGTTAACAGACCTTCAACCATTGAATCTATAATGGACCTGCTAAGTCACTAACATGTTCTTAAAAGGATAGAAATCTGACATTTGTTATCATTGCATCCATTTCATAATCTAACTTTAGGCAATTCAACATCAATCCATACAATAAATACTTCAAAACTGCAAAACCCCATTTTAAAACATGTAAAATATCAATATTCATCATTTACAGTTATCATTACATCCTATTAGACATTTCACCTTTTGAAAATTCCTTAAAAATGATCATTTTACTCAGATTGCGCTGATTTCAGGGTCAACCAACCTACAGATAGGAAAGTGCTACTTTTGAGGTCTACCGACCTCAGTGGGGAAATTGGGTCCATCCGACCAATTATGTTTTTTAATGCTTATGTGTTTTTAATGTTTTGCACAGGTTTCAAGGTCAACCAACATGCGCGGATTTCTGAAGGTACCGACTTGAGTTAGTCATTCAGTTAGTTGTTTGGAATTTTAATGCAAGACAATTGAGACAACCTTCACTATATTTGTGCAGGATTTGGCCTTGTCGGACGTATGCAGGATTTGGAGTCAACTGATCGGGTCAGTGGTGGCATGTTTTAGCGTGAAGTCAGATGAAGCTACTTTTAGTGCAAAGTCATTTTCTTGTTTCAAGCGGGAAATTTTGGTAGCCGCCGACTAGCGGAGATTTCTTAGGTATCCGACCAAGTCAGAGATGGGGTATCTTAGTGTAAAGTCAGCGCAAGGTAATTTCGACGCAAAATAAACTTTGGTATTTTACGGGGCGTTTGGACCTTGCCGACCTAGTCAATTAACACAACAACATTATGGAGGTCGGGGGGTCAATTTTTTAGCACCAAATTTGTTTAAGGTTTCAGCACAGATTTTTGCGGCCTTCGACTGACTAGATGGATCAGGGTTTCAATGGTCGGTCAGACTCCATTTTGGCACAAAACCCAATTTTTTAACTCGTTTAAGGATAGACCCAATGTACTCAAATTCTGCTAAGTCTGGTGAATTGTTCCATTTTGCCTATGGTGAACTACGTTTTTTGAAAAACTCCAAACTAGGGTTTGCAGATTAGTGAAATTTTAATTCATAAAACCTTAATAACATGCCCAATTTTCATACTGCTAAAATGTGCTTGAAAATGTGAAACCCTAACTACATAAGGAAGAAACCCAAAGGTAAGTTGGAACCCTACCTGGTTTGCTGAAGAAGGGGTGTTTTGAGGTGTGCGGGCAGGGATCGGTCGCTGGATCGAATTCGAGGTCAACGCAGGCGAAGAATGCTTGAAAAATCATCGAGAGCTCCAAAACACTTTGTTTGATTGCAGAAAATGAACTCAAATGATGAGAAATCCCCTTTTAACCCTCCCCTATAATCACCATAAATACAAAATGTACATCGTGTTAGTCAGGAGGTTCGGCAGATTAGGGTTGCACGACTTTTGGTCTTCTCCGACCAGGTGTCTTTGGCAGGGAAATTAGGTATGACAAACTTGGTTGGCAGGCGGTTACTTTAGCATTGTGATAACAAATTCAATTTTGTGTCATATGCGGGGTTTTGAGATTCCTCGGACTGGCAGGGATTTTGATGTCTTCCGACTTAGTCGGTGATTGAACAATGCAGCGCAAGTCAGAGACAATAGATTTTAGCACAAAAGTCCGTTAGGAGGAAAACAACACTAGAGTCGGTGGCAAAGGTTTATAGTGCAGAGGTTGGTTTGAGGGAAATTTAGTGCAAAGGTTGGTTGGGACTAGATTTAGTGTAAAAGGACTATCAGACCTACTGGAAGAAATGCAGAGATCTTGACTTAGCAGACTTTTGAAATTATTTTCAACATCATCCTTCTAATATGGCAAACGTGCATTTTGACCACTTGACTACTTAGGAGGTGAAAATTTCTTTTGACATTCTAGACCAAATTTGAAAGAGGGGGGTCCCTATTTTTGAAATGGGGCATGTGTGCAAGGCACAATAGATAAGATTGCAGAGCATCAAGTGAGGGTAAAACAACTGTTTGACAAGAAGGCTAAGTAAACACATTTTTCTGTGGGAAATTTTATGTTACTATGCAACAAAAGGAAAGAGCCAAAGGGCAGCCATAGAACATTTGATTCTCTCTAGAAGGGTCCCTTTCAAATCAGGTAAATATGTGGAAGCAATTATTTCTACTTGGCATATCTTGACGGTACGCATCTGCCCCTTCCTTATAATGGAAAACATCTTAAAATCTATAAACAATGAAATGGGTTGTCCCTCATATTTGTATATAAGTGAATTAGGAGTTTTTGGTTTTAATTTCCTTTTTCTGTTGTGTGTGTTAGTCTTTTACTTTTTCCTTGTCCTGCTCCAGAGTTGTGCATTTTTGCCCTTGTCTAGACTCTATTGCCTAAGGATGAAGTCACTAGTCTTATCAAAAGTTTCTAGGTTCTGCTACATGCAAAAGGTCCTTGTCCCCAGATAGAGTGAGCTGTTACCCCAGTCTTTGATTAAACCCCTAGGTCTTCATTTTTGAAAATTTTATGCCATGAATAAAGTTTTCAAATTCCTAAATTAGTGTAAAAAATTTCCAAGTGTTTTCTAAGTGTTATATTCTTTGTCAAAGATTTTGTGGCCTCTAGGAATATTTTTGGAGATTTTGGGGCCACCGGGAACTTTGTTTTATTTCCATCCTTTTACTTTGCATGAAGTTGTTAGCACTTTCAAAGCTATCAGGAACTTGTTAGCTACTAGGAACTCTTGTGGTGTTGGGAACTAAAGGAACATCTAAAAAGTTCCTAGTCACCCTTTAGTTCTCGACTCTATCAAAATCCCTAAAAGGAAAAGATGAATATTTTTATATTGAAAAAAGTGGGAAGAAAGACAAGGGAAAAGAATGTTGAGAGTTCCATAGGTTCTTAGAACCTATGGAACCTCTGAAAAGTTCTAATTTATGGTTTAGTTCTCTACATCACTAAAAGTTCTGAAAGGCAGAGAAAGATAAAGACGAGCTTCAAATGTTCAAAGAAAGAAAGAAAGATAAAGTCATTGAAAGTTCCATGATGAAGCTTGCTTCCGAATACTTGCCAAAGCTACAAAAGATTCAACTAAGCATGCTACTTCCTTCTTATCGGTGAATCGCTGACAACTCAGAACACATGAAAATTAAACTCATAAGGGGATAAAAGAGAAAGAAGAAGAAACTATCGAAGTGTTCACATGTTCCTAGAACCAAAGGAAACTTTGACAAGTTCCTAGTTCCTGATACACCCCTGACACTTAAAGAAAGCAAAGAAGAGAAGAAGAAGCATGTTAGTTCTAAATTGCTAGAGAACCTCTGATAAAAAGGAAAAAGTGATAAATGCGGTGTTATAAAGTTGGTTCCCTTTCATTTAGGAAAACACTTGATTCCACAACAAAGAAGGAGCCTATATTCATGCTCGGTGAAAGCCTACATCTACTGTAGCCATTCCATATTATTGACCAACTCCTTTGAAAATGAGTTCCCTAGTAATTAAACCATCTATTCATCTATATTAACTCCCAAATTTCCTCTTTGTCAAAACATTCAGTTATTTTGATACCCTATTTTTTCGTCAATTTACATTAATCTTGCCTAATTTTTCCATAAAAAACTTGTTTTAATTTTCCCTACCCAAGTAAAATTCTCATGCCCAAAATGAAATATGCCTACCAAGGCTTTAAAAGAGAATCAATTTTAGAAAATTCTTTAGCAAATGTGGGAGACAGTAAACTAGGGTACATTAACTTGGAGGAATTTTGGCTACATATGTCCCAAAACCCTAGGTCAGAGATAGTTGAGGCTACTTTCCAAAGTGGGCTAGCTCATGTCGGGGCTTTCCCAAATTCTGTACAATGCATTGATTTGGTGTTAGCCTGTGTCAAACACTATGAACCTGAGAGCAAAGAAATAAGAAGTGTGGATAATCGAGTAATAGCAAAACTGGATGGACATTCATTAAGCACCATGGTAAGACTTCCTATTAGGGATGAGTATGAAAACATGAGTGCGGAACAATCAACCAATTATTTTATTGGAAGAAAGTATACTTGTCTAAACAATATTGCCAAATTTTGGTTCAAGAAACTAAGAAAAGGGAAATCCAAGTTTCCTAAGTTACTCCTTAGGTCACATTTTAATGAGGATGTATCCGACATTATAACTCTACCACACAAGGTTAATGGGGATGAAGAAACCAATTATTTTGAATATTGGATGTGTTAATTTATTACTATTGTAGGGTGGATATCTCAAATATATTTATTGGGGCAAACTAATCAATGATAATCTGCACAATCAATTGATAAATTCCTAAAACATTCAAAAATTTTATATGACCTCCTATTTGTTTTATGCACTTGCTAGTATGCATTCCTGGCTTGGGTTACAACAAGTAGGGGTTTATGATGAAAATGCCCAGATATATGATTTTTATCCTCAATTGCAAAAGAGCAATAGTAATAAACACTTTAGGAGAGTAAATGATGCATTTACCATGCTAACAGTTAGAGAACTTGATGCCAATGTGGGGTAGAGATTTTATCTTCAATCTACAAATTTGATTAAACAATTTAGGAGATATTTTATTCAATTCCAAAGGTTTTCTTACCTAAGAATTGGTGGATTTGATGAGTATTCATATAAATTACCCAGGTATTCAGGTGATAACTTAGTTCTCATTAAGCTATGTAGACAAATGGAAGTTGTGAACAAGAAGTGTAGGGATTTGAAAAATGTGGGGTATCCATTCCCAATTGGTCTATATTATTACACTTGTCCATCCTCAGCTGAAGCATGAAATGTGGAAAGATCATTGGTAAAAATTACTATGCATTTTCATAGTTTCATGTACTTGATTGATAGCAAGAATTATGCAAAGGATAATTTATATCTAGGAACTAAATATTTCCATCGCCCCCACCTCGAAGACTATTGGGTGCATTGCAATTGTGAAAATGATTTTGAAGTCAGAAAGAGAGATTGGTCTAGGTTGATAGTCCAATGGATGAAATACTATGAACTAGGATGAGATGTAGATAGAATAGAAGATGATGGATTGGATATGATTGATAAAGTCTTCTTGGATACCATTCAATTTGAATCCCTTACACCTATTAATTGGAGTGATAGGGAGATGAAAGATATTAGAGAAGGGTCTTTCTTTATCCTAAGAAAATCTAAGAAATAGCTAGATGCCAAGAGAGCAGAACACATTGCCACTAGACCTCAAAGACCATCATCATCCAAGTATCCACAAAAAATAGAGAAATTAGCTGGAGTATCTACAACTATTGCCAATGTCCATGTTTCCAAGAAAAGATCAGGTATAGGTGGTGGAGGAGATGGTGAAGAGCCAAATAAAGGAACAAAAATAAAAAGATCTTGTGCCCAAGATGATTCTAGGACTAGAGTTAAGTTACCAATAATGAGGCCCCAAGATGCTTAGGATACTCAAAAGGAAACACATGAAGATAGTGCAACTCCTCTTGAAATAAATCCATATTCATCCCAAGTTCCTTCCTCTTCAAAACCCCCACTCTCTTCAAATCTAGGTAATGATTTCCATATGCCTCCTCCCCTATCACCTAACCAAGATGACATTACTGAACCTTCATCTCTCAAGGCCACCTTTCCTCCTATCACTTATACCTCTAGTTCTAGCCCATATAAAATCCCTTCTTCACAATGGTTATTGGAGGTGGTATGCAAAAAGCGGAAATATATAGAAATGGTTGAACCCAATTTTGATATAGTGTCTAAGATACTACATAGGACCCCTCCTAGACCGAAGAAAGCCCAAATCACTTCCAGGCTGATGATAGATTCTTTAGAGAATCAATATGTGGAAATAGCCAAACCTATTGATGACAAGAAGAAGGGAGAAGTTATAGAAGATGATTATCAGGTATCTAAGGTTGATCTTGGCCCTTCAACGCATATAGGGGATATCCATCATTTTGAGGTCTCAGTTGTCAAGCTTGTGCATAGAATATAAAGGAAGAAAGTTACTAGAGATCAACTTGAAGAGTAAGTCCATATGTTAACATCTTATATTAAATCTATTTTGAATATTTTGATTCAATTAATAGATGGACCCTTAGCCTTGGATAATGCAAACATAAAAGATGTTGATAAATATGCCATGGAGAAAATAAGTAGATATCAAACATTGGGAAGAGCATCAAAAGCATGGGTGGAACAAACTATATTAGATGGCCTCTTATGCATTGAAGAAACCCTTACATTATATCAACAAGTTGAAAATGGAATGAAGGATCTTAAAAATAAACTTCAGATAATTATGAAAGAAGTTGTGTGATATTTGGAAGCTAAGGATATCGAAGAAATGTCAATACATTGCTTTTTGGAATCAAATCCGAAGAATATAATGCTAGGGTATGGATAAGAAGTATTGATTAGAAAATCACAATTAGCAGACAAGCCATCATTGAATTGAAAAATATCTTGAAAGAAAATGAATATCTCATGTTTGAAATTATAGTAGGATGCATGGATTTGGAAGTAAGTGAAGATAGGAAAAGATTAAAGGTAAACAATAGAGAAGATAATGCAATACACATAGAATACCTTCACCTTAAACCCTTCTTTATCCTCAGATAGAGTGGAATGGAGTGCACCCAAGCTCCAATGCCTATGCTCTTGATGATAATATGTTGATTACTTACTAAACCAACATCATAACATTACATTCAAATTGTAGATGATATGTTAGGAAAGGTGTCTCAACCTTGCAACTACATAAGGTTATTGTTCTTCCTAGTTTTGGTCTTTTCTAATAACCTTTATCTTGAAGAATGGTTTAGAACTTTCAAAGTTTTAAAAGGGGCTAAAAATGACAGGGCTTACTATTTTTAGTAACTCTACATTTGAGCTCGGATGGACCCAAAATTTTCCCAAAAGGTGTGGAACTGTCAAGTAAACATCTCAGGTGAGTTTCGACTCAAGATCATACCTGGATTGCAAGATATTAAAGTTTTCATTTTTTGAAACTCTTGAAAAACATTTTGAACTCATATTTGAGGCACTTAGAGGCCCCTAAATGCCCCGCAAGTTGTCGCAACTAGAAAATCTAGTTATATCTTGATAGATCTCTTCATGAGCTTTCTGACGCATCAAACAGTTTATCAATCAAACACCCAGATCAAAAGTTATGACCTCCAGAAGTTGGACCTTCTATTTTGGGAAATGGGAAAATGTGTTTGACACTTAAAAGAGTTGTAAAGAGGATAGTTACATGTGTTGGTGTGTAATTTGGCACACCACAAGGCATCTTTGATTGGAGATAATTTGGGTGCCACTTTTGGGTGGTTTTTTGGCTCATGGTTTTGTAATTACCGTTGACAGTTTGCTGCATTGTATCTCCTATATATCAGGAGCTTCAGATGAAGGTTGTGTGTAAGAGTCATATAGATGTGGAGTTGCCTCCAGATCTCTGGTTGGTTATACTCCTGTGAAAGCTTGTTCTGCAAGTATATTGTAATCTTCTTGATTCCCGAATAATATATTGGGTGGCTTTAGAGTGTGGGGTTTTTCTCCCGAGAGGATTTCCTCACATAATTATTGTGTTGTGGTATGATTGCTATTTGTGTTTATTTCTATAACTATTGTAAAGATCTGAGAAGTTTTGCATATCTCTCCCCTCAAGATTAGTGTAGGAAGTTGTTCCACTACCTTAGCTTCGTTACATGATTATGACTTCCATTTGAGGGTTGATTTATAGATACTTGGATAATAGGATGAAGGGCTAGGATTAAGAGGTGCAATGGAAAATTAAGATTTGATGAGACAAAATTAGGGAAAGGATGGATGCTTATAGGGCATATTCTTATGTGAATGGTTGAGATTTGGAGTTGGAGTTTGAAATGAATAGCTAGGATGTAAAGCTAGTTTGACTTTTGTGCAAGTGTCCAAGTTCAATGAATCTAACTAACTAACTTTAGCTAGACATGTGACTCTCAATAATTAATCAAATAATAGAATTATTTAATTAATTATTGGAGAAGGGTGATGATGTTGGATATTTGAATTAAATAAATAAAATTTATTTAATTAATTTTGCTAAAGAGGAAAATGGGTTAAATTAAATAAATATAATTTATTTAATTAATCAGGTGATGGAGAAAATGGATTAAAATTAATTAAATAAATATAATTTATTTAATTGTGAAAGGGGTTGTGCTTAAATGGCAAGACCATATGGTTCTCAAGATTGAGATCCAAATTTGAATCTCCCAAGTAACATCGGTGGCTTATGTGGCTTCTAAGTTGATTATGTGGTTTCTATGTTGGATATGTTGATGGGGAGGAGGTCCCCCTTGTGACCTCCACGCTTACAAAACAAAAAAATATAATTTATTTAATTAATTTGGGAAATAGGATAAATGTGTCACAAGGTGACATAAGGTGGTGTTAGGAGGGTGAATGACTAGGTGATGTGTCAAAAGGTGACATGAGGTCGATTTTGGATGTCTACATTTTGCCCCTCTTTGAGATGGTGTTGCGACTAAAAGAAGTAACATCATTTCAAATAAGATAGGGTAAGGTATGACTGAAAAGGGATGCCCCATCCATTCAGAGGAGTGATGAGGAGGAATGATGGGGGATGTGATCCCCCCTCGAGAGAATAGATGTGTTTGAAAAACACATGTATGCTCTCAAAATGGATGAAACTAATTGGTTAAGGAGATGGAGGAAAAATAAGGGATGGATGAAATGAATGAATGATACGTTATGCTGCATTGGGTGAGCAACCATATAGTTTGATATAGAACTAGACATTATGCACCAAGGTATGAAGACCAGAGTGACAATGTGTCTCGTGCATAAAGGACTGACTCAAAAAGATAAAGGTCACAAGCAAACATATGTCGTTGGGCACCACGATATGGAAGTCTATGATGTCATTGTGACAGTATGCTCTAAGGACTTGTACAAATTCAAGATAAAATGATAAACACAAACACAAGAAAGCAAGCAAGCATGCACAAATGATTCAAAAACAAACAAGGTGATCACTCATGTCAAGCTAAAAACTGATGATTGATTGATTGGATAGTGTTGTTGCCCATGAGAATCAACACCAGGATTGATAGATAGATCTCTATACTTAAGATAGGATTACATTCTTAAGCAAGAGTTGATTGGATTGATTGATTAGTTTTGCATCAAGGCTGGGAACAAAACCATTGGATACTTTTGGATGATTGGCTAGATTGCTTGGCTAGATTGGCATGGAGTAAGGATGGCTTGCACTTGAATTTATTGCTTGGATTTTGTGATAATTTGGGAGGGTTGCATTGGATTGTATTTGGATAGCCTTTTTGTTGGATACTAATGACAAAGGAACACCAGGTCTAAAGGGAAAGGATGAAAGTAGGATTGGATGGATGGATAAAAGCATTGGTATTTATGGATGGGATGCATGGCAGATACATGGGGGATTGATGGAGGGGTTTAGGATGTAATCTCCAAGAACTATGTCACATAGGAATAACATGCCCCACTCTAGATATTATGCTTAGGACTTTGCGTAACAATGCTTGGGATGATAAGGGTGATAAGATTGGTTGGAAAAGATGGGGTATATCAAGAGATGTCCAAAGCATTTTTCAACATTTTGCCCCTATCCTTATCAAGGTCAAAGTAGGAGGGGAGGATGGGTTGGTGGAATGAGATAGGTATGTGGATATAATGGATGAGGATGATAGGATAGGAGATAAATAATAGGATGGGATAGATGAGACAATTTCCCCCCAACTATAAGACACATAGATAATCAATCTACACATGACACCCATAAATGGGTTTTCATCATGGTACTTATCCAAGGTGCCATGAAATGGTTGTCACCATTGGACAAATGATTTTCTCCTTACTATTTTTATTTTTTTATTTTTTCTTTATTTTTTGATTTTTTTGATTTTTTGATTTTTTTGATATTTGGATGGGATGGGTGGATGGGGGGGAGAGAGATTTGTATGTAGGATGGGGACTCAAGCATTTATTTCCAAGACGAGGTAATAATGTCCCATTGTGGATAGTTGTCGCACATGGACCATGTTGAGTGGGATGGAAATTTGCATGGATGTTGGTAGATGATTGGATGAGATGGATGGGGGATAATGGATTATGATGTGGATTATGGATGGATGGAGGATAGTGGATTATGACGTGGAGTATGGATGGTAATGATGGATAATGGGTGGACTTATGTGAAAGCATGAATCATATGGGTGTGATGGGGGAGATATGTGGGATAGGAAATGTAAGATGGGGGTAAGGGTGCATGAGGGAGTGCCATGAGGTGGAGGGGAACAAGACCAATGATTGCACACACCATAATGAATTTTTAAGCTTATATTTGTGAGGGGGTGGGGAGCAATGGGGATTTTTTATTATGGGATCGAGATGGGGGATTTTGGGATTGTCGATTGGGGATTTAGGGACCCAAATGGAATTAGGATTCTTAGGATGTTTTGATTCGGTGCGGGATTGTTGGGATTGTTGGCATTGTTAGGATTTTTGGGATTTGGGATTTTTGATAGAGTGGGATTTGGATGGTCCATTTGGATTGACTACTTTTTGGTTGTGGATTTTTCTTTTGGAAGTGTGGGCTTGTGTAGCCTTTTGGATTTTGGATTGTGCTTAGATTTTGTGTATCGATGTGCTATGACATGATAGTCCTTAGGATTTTGTGGATTTTTAATTTATGTGGGGAGGCATCCAAATTTTTATTTTTGAATCCCATATGCATTTTGATAGCTTCAAGTTTGGATGATGTGTGCATTTGTTGATCTTGATTAGGGATTTTAGGAGATTTAAGGGAGTAGGATATGTGGATGGAGGGATTATTGGACTTATGGATGAAGGGATGAGGGGATTTGAGGATAGGGATATTAGGAGTTGGGAGGAGTGGAGAAAGAGTGGATTTAGGGATAGAAGGACATGGAGATTTATGGATGGGATAGGATGGGGGATGTATGGTCACATGCTTTTGAAATTGTATAATGATGGAGGAGGGATGGTGATGTATGATTTGGAGGTGCGATGAGGGGCACCTAGCTTGAGCTTGGAAGAAGATGCCTTATGAGGTGTGCAGGTGGTATCAAAATGTGTGGATTGATTTCCTTGGGATATATAGCTAAGGCCGTGCAATTGTGGAGGGATTTGGACATGGATGGGCTCCAAGATAGCTTGTTCATGAAGGCCTAAGCCTTTTCCTTGATATTTCATGTTTTGGAGTATGCGGTGTGTGACAGGATGTTTGTTGTTTTGGAAACAAGATGTGAGTCCATTATTAGATGGGGGAGGATGGGTGGTAGATAAGAGTTGTTCCTCTCCTATGAGATAACTACCATGGATGAAGGTGTTGGATCCGAGGGGATAGGATGATGGATTTAGTATAGGGTCGATAGAGGATGATGAAGGATTGATGGGGGATGGTAAATAGGTGGTAGGAGATGGTAAAGAATCAATAGGAGATGGTGTGGGATTGGGAAAGGGATGACTTGGGATGCTTGGATCTTGATTAACACAATGCTCATTGAGATGTAGTGTGATACGATCCAAGTTAAATTTGTTTGATTGTCTATGTTTTCATGGGGAACAAGTGTCTCATCATGGGCAGTGGATTTTTTTGGATGATGGATAGGACTAATGTGGATTTCTTGATCATGGATAGGATCTAGATCATAGATAATATCTTGATCATAGAGAGGATTAATGTGGATAGTGTGATATTGAGCTTGGATAGGATGAATTTGGATTTATTTCTCATGGGTAGGATATTGATCATAGAGAGGATTAATGTGGAGAGTTTGATATTAGTTATCGATAGGATGAATGGTAGTGCTTTGATCTTGATTTGGTGATGGGAAAGTTTGATCATGATTTTGGAAAAGTTCTTGACATAGCTCTTTAGTTTAGATGGAAGTGGAAGTTTCTTGGATCTAAGCTTGATAGGCTCTGGATGGTTAACAACATGAGTGTGTGATGGAGTTTGACTTGGACTTATGGTAAGGGAATCTTCAATAGGATGGATATGTTGGCAAGAGACACTACTAGGCATGATAGGTGTTGTCATTGATGGCAACTAAGATCATCCCAATCATCCACATAACACAATTTGTTCACACCAGAAATGAGAATCAGAATTTGTCTAAGTTCGGGCAGTTAGGAACAGAGTAGGTGATAGGGTCTGGTATCCTGGTCTGGATCTATCCGGTGGAAAGGCATGGTTTGCTATGGATTTTGGGTAGTTGTAAGCATTGTCAAGACACTCTAAATCCATAATTTTGTCCTCCAGAGATGAAGGACTCAAAAGATATTAGCTTCTGAGTATCAGGTTTCAGTTTGATAGAACAAACAGAAGAAGAACAGGCTGACCTTGTGAATGATCTTAATTCTGGATGTATAGAAGTTTTTTATTGGGAAATTGGTGATGATAAGTAATGATAGATGACATGATTGTGATTGACAAATGTAGGTTTTGATCCATATCTCGTATTATGTATGGATCTAGCCGACAGAGCATAGTACTCTACAAAGTTCTAAATGTTCTTGAAGCCGACTGGTAAAATGATTGTAGATCATGTTGTAGATATATATATCCAATGGAATTGGATGATTTTGGTGTGTGAGTATTATGACTATGGAGTAATTGTGAAAAGAAGCAGAGATCAAAATTTAGATGCTAGCAGAGTAGTAAGAGGAGGAGAGTAAGGATGAAGTGTATCAATTCACTTTCTATGCTTAACTGGAACTGAACTCCAGCATTGATAGATGCCAAATATTAGTTCAAATTTATTGTAACTCTTCTTTCTTATAGGTAGTGACCCTGAATGCATGTGCATTCCCCATTGTAATACTTTTAACAGAGTATAATCTTTGTGGGTTAATCCCCACTGTGGTTTTTCCCTTAACCGGGTTTCCACGTCAAAAATCTTGGTGTCAAGTGTATTATTATGTTTCTGCTGATGTGTTATTGATTAATGCTGAAATGTTTACATCATTGATTTGATTATAAGTTGTAAAGGAAGATTAAGAGAAATAAATTGTTAGATTGTGTAACAACTGATTCACCCCCCTCTCAGTTGTTTGGACTTAATTCAACAATTGGTATCAGAGCAAGGTTCCTTAAAAGAAGCTTAACATCTTGAGGTAAGATCTTGGAAGGAGTTTTCAATGGGTTCACTCAAAGATCAACTTTAGCTGGCTCTAAAAGATCTTGATCAGTCCAAAGCAGAAATATCTAATCTGAAAGATGAAATCAAGGATGTTGATGATACCATTGAAATGTTAAAAGATAAATTAAAGAAGTCTATGGGAAGGAATAAGGAGCTACTTCTACAATTATCCAATTTAACTGAAGAAAATGGCATGAATGAAGCCTTGGAAGAAAAGACAAAGGAGTGTGAGAAGCTGTCAAAAGAAGTTGTTGTTCTAAAAGTTGAGATGGAATATGGGGAAATGAGGTTTACCAAAGAAATTGAGCAAAGGAAGAAGATTGAAGAAGATTTGAATCAAACTCTAAAAGAAAGAACTGATTAATGCTACAGATTGGACAGTATAGCTGGTCATCTAAAGTCTGATCTACAAGAAAGCAAAGACAATGAAAGAGATCTTGAAAGAAAAATTGTCATTCTCAGACATGATCTAGAAGTTGCAAATGACTACAAGGAGAAGTTCACGATAAGTTTAGCTAAACTTGAAGCAATACTTGAGGGTCAGAAAAAGGCTGATGACAAGCATGGTCTTGGATATGAGAAAGGTGAAAGATCTGGATCTGGACAAAGAAAATTTCAACCAAGGAATGGGAGAAACAAACTTAGAAGACCTTCGGTAAGAAAACCTAATGCTCAAAGGTATCCATCTTTCAATGGAAATTGTTTCAAGTGCAATAAATTTGGTCATAAAGCCACTCAATGCAGAACTAGAGTAAATCAAAATAATCCATCTTTCTCCAGACAATGCTTCAATTGTAAGAGGTATGGTCATAAATCCAATGAATGCAGAAGTATGATAATGAATAACTCATCAAATAGAGGAAATAGGAATTTCTTCAATGGCAAATGTTTTACATGCAATAGATTTGGACATATGGCTAATCAGTGCAGATCAAGAGGAAATTAATCAAATGGGCAAAGAAATGTTGTGTGCTTCCATTGTAACCGATCTGGTCATTTTGCAAGATTCTACAGAAGTAGGACTAATGAAAGAAGAGGTCCGGTAAACAAAAAATTGGATGAGCAGAGACAAGATAAAGGTAAAAGAAAAATCGAAGAGAATGAGATCCAGAATGAAACAAGTGAGACATGGGTCAAGAAAGCAATTATGAACCATAGTGATGGGTCCACACCAGAATTTGGTGTAGATAATTCCCCAGGGAATTAAATTAGGAGCTCTGGCTCAGGGGGAGCTGCAATAAAAATTAAAATCCCCCAGCCAGTAAGTAAGTACCTGAATCTGACATAGTGAGAAAAGAGATCTTGGATTGTTTTAGATCATTTGGAAGGATTTCCTCAGAGATTTTTTAAGTGGCGAATATTCACCAATTGGCGAATATTGCAGATCGGCCAAGTTAGAATTGGTGAATAAATCACATCCAACAGGGTGGTCAAATCGCCTAGTTTTTACGTATTATGGGTCGAATCCATTTACATTCACCATCGATTTATTTTATGAGAATCAATGAAGTAAGATTTTTGCCATAACAAACTACGCATTTCAAATGGACCGACTAATATTTTTGCTTGGAATTTCGGAAGCAACTACTAAATCACCTATATATTTGCCAATACTATTAAAACAACATTGTGTATCGGGACACTTTTCGCCAACTCCATTAAATGGTCGCTGCATGTGAGGACCCATTTCGCCAACCCCATTACATAGTCACTGCACATGAGGACCCATTTCGCCAATTAAATTTACAAGTTGTTGATTATGAGGGGCCATTTCTCCAATTTACATGACACCTCTGTGCTAATCTTAGGGCCATATTCACCTTGGAAATTTCAATGTATGTAGTTCGTCAAGGTTTGATTCTTTGAAACTTAAATGTATTCCTTATATAATCACGTAGGATTCGCCAAATCTTTTTGATATACCATATAGAATTCTCGTGGAATTCGCCAAATATGGATTGATATAAATACAATCGAAAATTTGATTTATTCTTACACATTTTGTTCAGTTCTGAACTTGTGAGCTCTCGATTCAGATTTCAGAAGTTGGAGTTGGCACCTTGAAGTTGATCGTAGGCAAAGTTACAAACTTACAACACAGGCATTCATGCATTAGCGAATAACAAGTCAGTGAAAACCTAAACTTAAAGGTGAGTGATCATTTCTTCATAGTATTAGTGTTTTAAGATTTCTTTATCCCTCTTCCATTCTTGATTCAATCTTAAAGAAGATATTTAGTAGGGAATGGGATCTATATTCTATGAGTATGTCCTTCTTAAACAAGAAGACATTTTTTCCATCTTTTATTTGAAGTGGGAGATCAGATCAAGATGCCAAGCTACAAGTGCGACAAGGGTAAGACTCCCCAAGGTGGTGAAAGGACTGGGAGGCCATCAAAACGCTGAAAAGGTGGAGTTAGTATACGGTCTTACTTTGGAACTGGCAATGTTTCTAATCCATCAAATCAAGATGGAGCTACACCATCAACTCTTGCACCAAATAATGATGAAGAAGCCATTCGTAATACCTCACCACCACTAGAAGGTGGGATCTCCATTGAGTCAAATGAGGATGGCAATACCACATAAGATATTCCAAGGGATACCCTGGTTAGCCAAAATGAGGATGACAATATAGTAGAAGATGTTCAAAGGGATACCCTGGTTAGCCAGAATGAGGATAGCAATACCACAAAAGATGTTCTAAGGGATACCCTAGTTAGCCAGACTGAGGATGACAATACCGTAGAAGATGTTCCAAGGGATACCCTGGTTAGCCAGAATGAGGATGGCAATACCGCAGAAGATATTCCAAGGGATACCCCGGTTAGCTAAATTAAGATAATCAACTTGGATGAAAAAGAAAATGCTGGTGCTGTAGATGATGTTGGGAAGAAGAAAAGAAAAGGCAAATCAAAAGATTCAAAAGGAAAATTAAAAGATTCAGAAGGCAAATCAAAAGATTCAAAACTGGGGCGTGAGTGGGAAATGTCAAGGAATTTTCAGCTTGATTGGGTGTCAAAGTAACCATTCATTGAACTAGTGGAGAAAGCAAACAAAGATGGACAACCAATAGAATGCAAGTGTGTGATTTGTAGTTGGAAATGTAAAAGAGACAAGAAATTGCAGCTAAAGCTTGACACTATAGAAAAGTATATAGGTAAAGTTTATGAAAAACAAATCATAGACGGAAAGGAAACATCAGTAGTAAGATGGAAATCAAAGGAAGAATGTCTTCATGTGAAGTATGCCATGGAATATGATGAGCATAACAAAAGAATGATGAAGCTTGCTGCAAGTGGAGGTACAATCAAGGCTCAATTTGGAAAAGCAGTGGAAGGAACACAACTGGCAAAAACTATTCAGATGAGTGTTATTTTTCATATTTTGTCCAAAAGGCGTCCTATGACAGACTACCCAGAGTATAGTAATTTATTATCTTTTTTGAGTGTTCCTCACTATCCTAGAACACATTGGTCAATAAACGCTGGATGGGAATGGGACAACTGTCTCACTACGGTGGAAAAGCAAGATTTAAAGGAGAATGTAAAAGAGTCAAACTTCATTGCATTATCTCTAGATGAAGTTACTGCGGTAGATAATACTTCTTGGGTCTGTATGCATGTGTATATTGTAAAATAACATGTCCGCCGAGCTCATCTACTCTATGTTCATAAAATGAAGGACAGTTCAACATCGCAAAATCTATTTGAACTAGTTAAGAAGTCATTGAATGAAATTGCAGGTATGGATGACTTGACAATTGCCAAAAAGTTGGTGTGTGTAGGAGCTGATGGAGTTGCAGTAATGCAAGGTCATAGGACCAATCTTTGCACAAAATTACAAGTTACTTGTGCACCATACATGATTGACATTCACTACATGGCCCACATAATGAATTTAGTATTTAAAATTGTAAGCAAGTTTCCTACAGTATCAAAAGTTGAAAATCTAGTCTGCGAGCTCCACGCATACTTTTGCCAAAGTCCCAAACATTTTGTGGAATTTCAATATTTTGCTGAGAGAATAACAATAGGAAACAAGCTTCTTAAGGATGTTGATACTAGATGGATCTCCTTGCATGGACCAACGCAACGAGTTCTTTCAGAATATCCATCCTTGATTGGAACAATGTACGAGCATCGCAACACAGTAGACAAAGCTCTTGACCTCTTACATAGGTTAAGCGATATCGAGACACTCTTAACTTTAGCTAGTCTTCTCCCCATGTTGGATGAAATGAACAAACTTTTGAAGAAAGCCCAAGACAAAACTATGTATATCTATGAGTATACCAAACTACATAGAATGACATGCATGACCCTCAATAATCTATATCTAGATCTAACAACTCAAAGTCCAAATTTTCTTAGGTGGCAGATAATTACAAATTTAAATCATCCTATAAAATTATTTATAGTTTAATGCAAGCAAGGAGTTATGTGTCTTTGTACGTGGATTTGAGATACCAATGCACCATTGTAAGACAATTAGGCGCTCTATCAGAGAAGTACCTGTTAGAAAGGATGATTTTGATGGCATTGTTGAATCTGTTAGTAGTAATTTGAAGGAAATTGCAAGCAATCTTTCAACATAGATTTATAATCGATTCCCTCAAGATGAAATACTTGATGCAATGTCTATTGTGTATCCTCAATTTTGGGTTCAAGGCCACCGAGATAGCCCAAGCTTTTTTCATCAAAAAGTAACTACCTTGACTGCATACTTTTCAAAAATTGTAGAATGCAATGGACATAAAATAGAACAAATTATAGATGGAAATAAGCTTAAAGGACAATGTAGTCAGTTTGCAAGAAGTATGATAGACCAGTTTAATGTCATGGAGAATCCCTTCGAAGCAGGATCAATAACAAAGGCCTAGAAAAGCTTGGGTCAGAGTGAAATATTGCATGATTCAATATCAGAATATTTCAAACTTGCTGATTTATGTCAAACAATGATATTGGGTTTAGTGGAAGATGAGAGAGTTTTCAATGCATTGGGGTTTTTGAAATCAAAGATAAGAAACAAACTAGACAAGAATTTGGAAAATTGCTTGAGGGTGTTAGGAAGTGCGTATAATGTCAAAAATTTTACTTATGAAAGGGAACTTACAATCCGGAAGTCCATATGTGAAAGAAGAGGGTTGTGCAACACTTCAAGTTCAAATGCTGGTAGAGGTGGGACAAATGACAGTGACACAATGACTGATGAATTTGACTTTGGGACTCAGAATCAAGACGAAGAAAATGAAGACGAGACTCAGAATCAAGACGACTCTTTTTCTTTATCTAAACGTCAGTTTGAGGACCCTAACTCAATTTGGGAAATGGAAGTGAATTAGTAGTTTTTAGGTATTTATACTGCATTTCATGAATTATATTCCAAAACTGTAGTTGATGATATTTTATATTGTATTCCTTGAAATTGTGAATCAAATTGAATACGTTAACATATTATTAATTATTTCATATTTTAATTGTGTCATACTGATAAGTTTTACATGTACTCAGTGATTCATCATTCAACTCAATGCTTAATATTTCCTTGCTAAAGTTGATTTGTGCATAAAACATAAAATTTGCAGTAAAGTAGAATTTTGGTTTTTGATTTGATATGTGATTCTGCATCATTTTTCATAGTTTATGGATTATTTTGATCAGTGCCTTATCTGCAACTGAGTCAGAAAATTAAATATACATAAACCTAATCTTTTAGCCTTTTGCATTATAATTTTAAGTTGACTTGTTACCGTTGGTTCCCGGTCATCCAAGTTCACACTTAAGCCATCAAACCCATCAGTATTACCACCCCCCTTGCCTTGTCTCATCAATCACTGCTTGGTTTAAACTTTAAAGGGGTTAAATAATTCATCTTTTATCTTAATTCTTGACCCGCAAAGGTTTTATGTCCCTTTGTCCCATCAACCTAGGGATGTCCTCTTATAAGTCACAAATAATTTGCATGTGCATATCTGAACATTAATGGGAGCCACTGGATCTCACAGATTAAATCTTGATTGCTTCTTGCCAACCCGTGTGCATAAAATAATGTTTTAAGAATCCAGAGGGATAGTGGGCTAGTGACACTTGTTGCCTATCAAAGTGGGACCCATCGTCCAAGCATTGAAAATTGACATCTTCAGAGTCAATCTGGGTCATTCCCCACTAGCTTGCAAGGGGCCCACCAAAATATTTCATCTCTTAGAGGGATAGCGGGGAGATGACGCATGTCTTCATCTGGACCGTTGAAGAGACTTTAGAAGACATGACACTAAAATTTTTGTCAAATATTTCAAAGGAGTTGCATTGGGTTTTAAACAATGAGCTACTTAAAGGAATTATAAAGCACATGGGCAAATATGCGGTAAGATGTTTTAATCTTAACCGTCCGATGATAAAAAAAAGTTAAGCTCTGAACACTGGTGAAGCCAGAGGGATAGTGAGCGACATGCGGTCTTAATGGCATGTGAATAAAACATTTGAAATGGTAAATAAAATTAGCTTAACATATTAACAATAGTAGGATATAGAACAATGAACATCAACAATCGTTGAATATGTATTTAGTAGTTGAAACCGGAGTTTATTTTCAATTGATAAAATAAATAATACAGATAATTGAACATCAACACATTACTGAATTTAAATTTTCTATTAATTTTCAAATGAAGGAGTACATAGAGGCAATGTAAAATCTTGCTCAAAGACAGCTCTGCACAGAGCTGAGTTGGAACTTGGAAACTCATAATATCAATATCAAATCATTCTAACATTGTTTTTAGCAAATTCCACTGTTCAGGTGGTGGAATTGTCATTTCTTCTAGCTGATATTGTCTAACTTGAATTTTTGTTAACAATGTATGATTAAATTTCAATTTGGATCCTAGGTCTGTCTTGAATGTTTCAGCCAAAGATACATTCAAGATTATCAGTTGTTTGATGAAATCCAAAAAGTTTGCCTCATCTAGGTTCTGAGGAACTGGTCCAAATCAATCTTCCTTGCATCCTCCATCTTCTTTCTGAAATTATCCTTTCCAATAAATCGGTCATTTGTGTCAAAACCCTGTGGCAAACCAAGCTTTGTCAAGTTCCTTACCTTTTCATCCTCCTTAATCTTTGTTGCAACCTCAATCACAAATTTTGTTGTTTCACGCATTCTGAACACTTTTGAATGATAGATGTCACCTTCATTGAGGCTTCAATCCAATTAGTAATGCCTTTTGAAATCAATTCATTGTCACTGGCTTTATACACTATTTCTAGAACTTGATTTGCAGATTTCTCTTCTGCCTGCAGTTGCACATTTGTGTTGTCCATTAAATATTTGCTCAGCTTATCAAGATGTAGTCTCATGGCATCAATGAATTGAAAGAATTCACACAAATGATCAATCCTCTACATTATTTCTTCCCAGATCTTTTGTTTCATGTGCCTCATTGTTTGTCTACAAAATTCAGTTAACTTTTTTTGACAAGATTTTATGTCATTTTTTGCTTTCATAAGCTCTGCGGCCAATGTTTCATTTTTTTGCCTCTCTCCAATTTTTGTTCCCACTGTTCATTTGCTTTCCTAATGCTTTGTCTTAATTTTTCTGAAGTAGATTTTTCCTCATCATATTTCTTTTTGATCTCATCTAACCCTTGCTTCAGTCCATTCAATTCCACCTTTGTTTGTTTATCCTCTTTGCTTGTTGATGTAGAGCTAGATTTTTTATTCCTTTTTCTAATTCATTGCTTTTGTTATCTATTGCTTTCCTCTTTGCCTTCACAATTGCTAAGTCTGCCTGTAATTTTTCTATTTGATTCTACAACTTTTTTTCTCTCTATCATGTTTTAGCAATGATGTGTACACCAATTCATTGTTCTTCTTTGATATATTAATTTTGTCAGTATTTTTTAATCCAGAAAAATCAAATTACAAATTGCTCAACTGAAATTCAGATCGATCCATCTAATTTTTTGGTTTATTTTGAACTGTGGGAACAATTGTGTACTCCATGATTTTTGTATTTGTGTCAAATGTGGGTAATATCATGGTTGTTGCAGGATCTGAAGTTACAACAGACACACTCTCCATCAGTTGCTTCTTTTCCTTTTTATTCAAATCTAATTTCTTTTTAAACTCTTGAATGTAATCAAAACCCGGGGACGCAGGAATAAGGGAATGCTTGAATGGTGAAGGAATAGGAGTACTTGCAATTTCTGTTATAGCCACACTAACTGGGGGAGTGCCTGGAAATAATTCCTTTGTAGTGGAACTGGTAGTTAGACTTGGACCTGTCATAATCCTTTGTCTCTTCTATGTCCCTTGATCACTGAGTGTTTGTGTGGTATCTTGTATTGGTGTCCTCTTGTGTCTAATTTATTGTTGGACCTGTTGTTGTAGCACATGTTGACTAAGTTCTCCACTAGTGGCAGTGCCAGTTGCACTAGGCTCTCCACCATGGGCATGTCCAAGTTGTGATTGCATCTGACCATGAGGATTAGGATTTGAATCTATAACAAAATCAATTCTTTCAGTTCTACTTGTATGACCTTGGTGTATTTTATCAGTTGATTCAGGTCCAAGGCCTCATTTATCAAATGGTTTTCTGGCAGTGGTGACTACATCTATTGGTTTCCAAATGCCTTGTCCTTGGGACCCCAAACCACCACCTTGATAACCCAACTTTTCAGCTATGACTGCTCCTGAAGTATATGATTTTTTTGTCTTGAATTAAACCAGGTTTGGAATTACTTTGTTCATCTCTATCATCATCAGGTTCATCATCATTATCACTTTTAGTTTCTTCATCTTCACATTCATTGGGATGCTCTATATTCCACAATTTGCTAAACTCTTCATCTTCATCAATTTCTCCATAGTCTGCATCAGTTCTCGGTTCACCTAGCTCCTTCCTCATAGACCAAAATGCAACAATTTTTGCTTGTGTCCAATTTTTTTTTGTAACAGACACATCTAGAAAATCTGGCATTTTGCTCTAATAGATGGTTTATCACTTTTTCTATAAAAATTGTTGTAACTCGTGATTTCATTCTCTACTGGTGCTCCTGTAATTTGGACTTGGTGCAATGCCATAATTTCTGTTGACAACTATTCAAAAGAAATACCTTTCTCCGCAGCAGTTTTCTCCATTGCTATTTTGACCTCATCCCAAGAATCCTTGTTTCTCAAGTTTTCAAGAAAGGGTTTACTTTGATGTTGAATTCTACTTGCAACATTCCTATTGGCCACAATCATTATTTTAATGGTGTCACATGGATCATACTGCCAGTGACAGACAACATCAAAATTAAAAATTTTCAAAAGATCTTGTGCCACCTTAATTGCTTTTCTCTCCAATGTGAACACTCCACATGAAAAAGGTAAAGAAGGAAATAAGGTCTTCTTTTGCTGACCAACAAAGTGTAGTTCATCAGTATTATGCATCTGCCTTACATATTCCAATGCAAAAACCCTTTTTGTCACATGTATTGGAAGTTTGTATGGCTCTACTCCTAATCCATAAAATCTTAGCACAGTGTATTCTTCCAATAAGTACCAATCATCCAATTGTATTTCTTTTCCTAGTTGAATGAAATCTCTACATGATATAGGCAATCTAAACATTGGACTATTTGTAATTGCTTGATGCAATGGAGCCAAAAAGTAGTCTACAAAATGATTGTAGTTCCTTCGAGAATCATGCATCCTTATCTTAGTGGTCCAATCATATACTAGAGCCATTTTATTTTTCTCAGCATTACTATAGGGCTGAATCTGAAGCTGGTTGGTCTGAAACATTCCACTAAATTTGAATAGAAAAAAATAGCACAAGTAGGTTGTGAACCTAAATGTCTTGGTGGAACCTCCTTTAATCATTAAAAATTGTTTATGCATGGATTCTACAATGTGCTCAATAAATTTATATTTGACATGTACACCATTACCATAATGGATATTATACACCATTTCAAAGAGGCTTGCATCCACTTCCCAATTGCTATCTAGTCCGACACAAAATGCTAGCATGGAAATAGTATCTTGAGCCCATGATTTAAAATTTTTTAAAGGATAAGGAGGCTTATGGTTATCTTTCAAGATGTTTTTTCCTTGGACTAATTTATTTAGGAAAACATTTTTGTCCCTTTCATCCACTGCTTCATAATCACTAGCAATCTTTTCTAGGTCAATGTGGATGTCTCTAAATTCTTCGGTTGTAAACCCCAACACTTTTCCAAATTCTTCTGCATTAATGGATAAAAATTCTTCTTTGGTATCCTTATTTACAATTTCTCTTTTGTTACCATCATAATTGCGGGCACAGACCATGATAAATTCTAGGCAAGGGAAAACCTCATGTAACATCATGCGCCCTAATCCAGTTACCCACGGTGCATTGATACTATCAACTTTCTTTTTCTTGGCAGCCTTATTCTCACATGAAAATATGAGTTTTGAGGTAAATCTACCATACATGTTAGGATCATAAATATCATGGTATTCATTAGTCAAACCTGAGGTTTTAAGCAATTTAGAATAATCTATTTTTCTATCCGTACTTGCTTTGCCTTTCCCAAAAACTTTGTCTAGTCTTCTAGTGGTGGTAGACATGCTTATACAGTGTGAAATTTTTCTTAAGTCTCTCAACCCTAAACATAAAGTTTGACAAAATAAGATTTTAAGAAAAAAGTTTGACAAAATAAGATTTTAAGAAACGATGAAACGTGTTATGTAGCCTAGGGATTCTATGTTTTGTCTTACCAGCTTTGTTGGAAATGGCACTGCAATGAGCAAAATGAAATCTCCCCATGTGCTGACCCTCTTGGCTCTCACTTAAAGATAAAATAACTAGCAGTAAAAAGTAAAAAGTAGAAACTAGAAAGTTTGAATTTTTTATAAAGTGAATTTTGTAGTGAATGAAACATCAAGTCAACATGTTGCTTCCAGACTACGCTATTAGTACATGTTTGACAGTTGTCCTACATTGAAAGCTCATAGCAATCTCTAAATTGTTGATCTTTGCAAATCTAATGGTTTAGGGTGATTCCAGAGGTTTAAGTTCGCAAGCCTAGCATTTTGTGCATTTCATTCCGGAATGCAACTACAACCATCCATCAAATGTTCATCAAACGGTCGAGTATTTTATGATATAAACAATAAACATAATTTGCATTTCTTTTTTCATTTAATTACAGTCACACTTATCATTTCATTACATTCTATTTAATATTAATAAAAAAATTATTCACAGTTTTGGGTCTCGTGGACGTCAACTTTCATTCATCCATCCATTGATATTAATTCAAAAAATTGTTATAGCTGGCATATCATTATGTTACAAAAAATTCCCATACATATTCTTTCCCATGATAATATAATATATTACATCAAAATTACATAGAAAAAATCAAAAGTTCAAAACACTGGGCCACTAGCTAAGGGAAACCATAAAAATCTCCTGTTTCCACCAGGTCTGCGAAGTGCATCACCCATTCTGCATTCGGCTCGATGACAAGAGCTCGAGAGCACCTTAAAAAATTTAGACCGATGGTGGCCCAGTGACAGTGGTGAGTGAGAGCACCATCTGTCATGTTCAGTAGAAAGGGAAGTTGCTGAATCACCACACCCATCTCTCCCCCAAGTAACACCATTGGTAGGTCAGAAGACCGCAGAATCCCCACACCCATCTCTGACCCAAGAACTACCTCAAAATCATTGCCCAGATAATCTACCTTGAAAATTTCTCACAATAGTTCAAGAATTTCCACCTTCAAACCTCCAAGGTCCAGCAATGACTCCAAGAACCAAGAGGCTATGTAGGAATTCACACAGTATCTGTTCCTATCTATTAAAAAGTCCCTCCCAAGCACCATTTTAATGGCTTCCAACTCCAAGAAGCGCAAATGGACAATTATGTGAGGCTTCGTTATAGATCTAAGCCTCGAGTCTGTTATGAAATCCAAGAAAGCAATTTGCCTTCGCAGTGCTATAAGGCAAATTGGCGTATCCATTTTCTTTGTTAAGCAGCAAGCTAGCTTCAAACTTTGGTATGCCTATGAGGCGTTGTTGGGCTCCATTAAATAGAGCCAGGCTTCATTAATGGTGCTCAACTTTGAAGCATTTAGATATGTTTCCAAGCATGCCAATATTTAAGTGATTTGATATATCTTTTCAAGTGAATTTAAGTGAATTTAATCTGCATGCAAATATTTGTACTTGATTTGAAGTAAGTATATAGATAATATTTAATAGTGTTTCCAAACTATGTTCCACGTATGCAATGACAATCCATGACACATGTCACCAATTTTGAATTAAAAGGAGCACAATATTTGTAAATTGATATGTAAGTTCCGACCAATTTTATATACAATAAAGTTTAAACTAATAATAAATACTATAAAAAAGGGAGTAATTCTTTTTTTTTCCTAATTTCAACAAAAGTCGTCTTAGATCAAATATATTCAATAAATGAATAGGACAATAATCATCAAAACATTAACATTTACATATACTTTAGCACTTTAGAAATCTAAATTGTCAACATAGTTGGACCTCCATAGCTGATACTCCTCCTCTATTGGCCAAATGAAATTGACAAGTTCATCTACTTTGGTCCTGTAAGGTGTATACTTGATAACCACTTGATTAGCTTCCTTGTCAAATTCCTCTAAGAAAATGCCAGTGTGAATTAGCTTATCCATGCTACTTCTCAACATATCTAAATCAACAGTGTCACATATGAGCTTAACTTGAGCAGATATTATTTGTTTTGCCTGGTCCTTCCACAATTGTAGAGGTTTAACCCCACCATTTTCACTCAAAATAATAGGAAGCAGACTAAAATTCCTTTCATCAAAATTTTTGACAAGCTCCCTGATATTTATTTCCAAAGGACCTACCAACCCTTGAAAATCCTTAATTGAATTTATAAGTCTGAGAGTTGGGACAATGTTAGGAGGTGCATCCTTGACATGCTTGGTTGCAATTGCCATGTCTCTTAATGCATGGGCTCTAGGGATCCATGTATCCATTAATGATGTTACAACATCCTTATTCTTATCAAAATCCTTTATGGCATCAAACATAGAAGAATAATTTGAATGAATGCTAATTAATCTCTTATCAATCCCTTTATTCAAGTGTTCAAGAACTATAGTTAGAATCTTCATATTACTTGAATAAATTGATTCATTGACCTGTGACAACAATTTCTTGTAGTTCTCAATTTGATCCAATAATTCCTCTTTAGTAGGCTCACTTGATGGAGTTGCACCTGATGTGCTTGGCTCCTCAACTGCAAGGGGTAGGGGTGGATCTCCAAGATTGTATGGAATGATTTCCCTTGAAACTTCTGGAAGGACAGCAGATTCAGTCTATGTTTGGGCATGAGCATGCATATTTTGTAATTGTTGCTTTAAATATGCCACTTCAGTTTCCAACTTGGCAACCTTTTGTTAACTGTTATTATACTTGGATCTATATTGATCTCTTTCCTCAGTGATATTCTCTACTGTTGCCTTTGTGAATTTGGCAACATGCACTGGCATGTTTGCTACCTCAATTGTTGGGGTATCAGACACTCTCTTAATAATTAGCCCTCCACTTATGTTTGAAGCAGGCTCAACAAATGCAAGTTTCCTTGCACCTGGGGCCAATGCCTAAATAGCAAGTGTTTCTCAATCTTCACTGAAAGCACACCCCTACAAAGCTAATTTTGCTTCCTCCTCTATTTGATACAATGGTTTGTCATGCCTCCAGACTATGTCAAAAGCAATTGCCAAGGCTAAATCCCACTCTGGCAGCACTAAAATACCACTTTCCATCACCAACTTTCTACCTTTTTCAGCTGTTATCTTCTAAAACTATTCTTTCATTTCCTTTCTAACCTCAGCCTAAATAACTGCTTCTGGTAATTTAGGGTGCAAGCTTCTCTTTTTAGCAACATTATCAACATATTCATCTCTCCTTGCCCTCCAAACAAACTCTTTAAAAGTAGGGGTCTAGACAAATGAATCATCTATCATGAAGGTCTTGCAAGCTTCCTCCCTAAGGTCATCTGTGTTGCTCAACCCCTCGAGGTTTACCTTGCCCAACCTGAGGCTACTTTCTAGTTCTATTATCTCCCTAGGGGGAGAGGGCACTCCTTGTCTCATATCCTCTTCAGTGACAATGATATCATCATCTGATTCATCTGGATAATCCACCAAGATGCTTTGTTCAACCTTTTGCTTCTTTGGTAGTGGTTGTCTTGGAGGTGAATCCACCTCAATCACTTGTGGAACTGCTTGCCTTGGGGGAGACAATGGTGGCATTTCATTCAATGGTGAGGAAGCTCTTGAGCCCTCAGGCTCAGAATCAGAAGATGCAGTTAGGGTGGCAATATATTGTTGCTTCCTCACAATACCTTTTCTCCTTGCAAAGACTCTGATATTTGGTGGTGGTTGGTAGGTAGGCCTTTCCTCCAACACTGGGGCCTTCCCCTTATCCTTTTCCTGTTCTTCCCCAACCACAGCCTTTCCTTTGTTAGCAACCAATATCTCTCTTTTCATCCTACCAACCACTTGCTCAAAATTCTGGAGCATATATTCAACTTTTTGCAATTCATTTTTGAATTGAGGCAGCCATAGGGAGTCATATTGGGGATTAGTCTTCCAATTTTCCCTTACCATCTTATCATAGGCAATCCATTTTGCCTTCCTGTCCTCTGGTATTTGGTGATTAAAGATGTTCCTAATAACATCTTCAAGGAAAAATAAGTTATGTATGAACTGTCTGCTTCTGATCCTTGCTTTCAATGTAGCCATGAAATCTTCAGGATCATGATTTCTTGGGCGCACTCTCCTCATGTTGTATGGTTCAAGCAATTCATCCATTTTTCTCCACCCTCCACCAGTCATCACAAAGTCTGCAAAAACTATCCATGTTGGGAAGAAGGTTCCTTTCCTCATGTTTAACAAGTGGCCATCTTCAACATTACCCAGCTGCCAAATGACCTCAAGGAATCCAATTCTCAGTGGCACTTCTCTTGGGAGAACATGTGGTCTAACCATAGTGCAATATACTCTGAGAATTGTATAATCTGGATAGGGGATGACATCTCCCCAATTGTGATCAATTTTTAAATCAGACCTCCTTTCTTTTGGCCTGAGAAAATCATGTAGTTCAGTTGGAATCCTTGGTGGATTCAAGATTAGGTCATTCCTCAACTTTGATGCAAAGACATTCTCAAACACCACAAAATCAAACTTGATATCATCCTTGTCTAGAATTCTTGTCCAACATTGGACATACAACTCAACAACATCCTCCTCCTTTTCTAACTTCATATCATTCTCAAAGAATTTTGCCCTTTTGAATAAAAACATGTGCATTAACAGTGAGTACCACCAAAACTGAACCGAATCTTTACCATTCTTTAATGAAATTAAACCCTCATTAATGTTATCTACCAGGTAGGAAGCAAAGTCATATACTACGTTGTAAGAGGGGTGTTGGATATGAGAAACCATATACATGAAACCCATTGGCATTTCAGAAGCAAGATCAAACCCCAAGATTTGACACAAAAAATAAAAGGTTTTCTAAAAATATGGAGCAAAATACTTTATTGGGAAGGGTTCCTTATCTGATGGACCAATAACAATTCTCCGGCTCCCCTTTCCCTTTCCAACTGATGCTAGATGATTTGGTAGCATTGTGATTTTAAAGGCGTGTCTTGTCTTCTCATATTCACTCCTAAAGGCTTTCAAATCAATTTTTACCAAATCCTCATTCCACTCATGAAGTTGAAAAAATTCAACAATCTCTTCCTTGCTGATTTTTACCATTTCGATCCCATCATACGTCCTGACAACTCTAGAAATAGGATCATAACTGGCTGCCATAGCTTTTAACAAGTCCACATCCATGTAGACATTTGAGAAAACCAATTTCCCCATGTCCAATCTCCAAGGGTTACATATAGGAGAACTCAAATTCCTGTTCCCAAACTAGTTCTTGAACAATGACCACATCCTGTAAGTGGTATGGTGGCATCCTTGATATAGATATGTTTATCTATGAGGCCTTCTTTAATTTTAGAACCCTGGAATAGAAGTAGACCTTTTACTTTGTCGTTAATGGAGGGCTTTAATTGATCAATAAGGTCCTGGAATATGGGCCTTTTCGTCTCTCCAAAGCTTGAGGTTTGAGCTCGTGGGGGTACCATTATGGTGAGAATTTTGCAAATTAGGCTTTTAGTTTAGCAAGAATTGCAAGTTCACAACTAGGGTTCTGACTTAAAGTAACAATAAATCTCAAAATTTGTAATTCAACAATCTAAGAAGGTAAAACACTAAAAGAAATAAAAATTTACTAGTAATTCCTATTGACAGAACCACAATAGTGAGCACAAGCAGCAAATTTTAGAGGGTGAGATTTTAACTTACGACTTTGAACACTTTGAAAACCCTAGTTTTGATAGCCAAGAGCTTGAAATTCCCTCGAGAGATTGAAATTATCTCGAGTCTTCGAGAGATTGAAATTGCCTCCAGGTGCTTTAAAACACTTAGATGGATTTCAATTTTGCAAAAAGACTGCTTTTATGGCGTTAAAACTACCATTAATGCTTGCTCACGTGAAGCAGAATGACTCCCACAACCACTTTCTAAATTTCAAACTCTAGCCGTTGATCTCTTGATGAGATGGCAAGATGGACGGTCATGATGAAGTTTTCTACCACACGAAATTACTTACTTCTAAGTTCTCTTGAAGCCTGCGAAGTCTGCTATGTGGCGTTTGCCTGTTAGCCCATTGGGTTTATCGCCTGTGCATCTTCTGACAACAAGCTAGTGGGGAACAATTAGGATTAACCTGGGGGCCCTCCAAAATGCTCACACATTAACTTCTCAAGCCATCCATTGTCTGCTTAAATTCTTCAATATTGGACAGCTAAGATTAAAACATCTTGCTGAGGAATTTCCCATGTGTCTTATTTAAACCTTTAATAGCTCACCCTTTAAGTCTCTTAGGGCATCTTCATAATATTTGCTAAAGCATTTAAAAAGTGGACCCTGCTAGGTTAACCCGTTCCCCACCAAGCGGTTGTTGGATTTAAGGCATACAACTGAGAGGGGGGGTGAATCAGTTGTATAAAACTTCTTGTTCTTTCAAACGCTTGATTCTTCGTTGTTAGTTAACAGCATATCAATTAATCATCCATGAAAGCATAATACATAAACACAAGAGCAGATAAACATCAACACATTGAACACCAAGATTTTGACGTGGAAAACCCGGTTAAGGGAAAAACCACGGGGTGATTAACCCAAGGATTATTCTCTGTTAGAAGAATAAGAAAAAGAATGGCACTTGCCAATTAGGGCTCACTGCCCGAGCACACTGCTCACAAAGAGGCCCACTGCCTACAAGGAGACACACTGTCTACAAAGTGATAAGAATCACAATCTTGAACTGGAGAATGACATCTCTACCATGTCTGGATCAGTTCCATTTAAGCCCCAAAACCTTTGCTCTGCCTTTCGCACTTCTCTTCGCTATGCCACACTCATCCACACAATCCACACTTTGAAATGAACTCACAAACTGTTATTTATACAAGACATCGACTTAGGAACAAACATCTAAGTCAGCAAACAACCATAAGAGTATCCGCAAGATGAATAACACATCTGGTCGGCCACCACAAGAACATTCGCAGGATGAACAACTCATCCGGTCAGCTAAACAGAGCAAGAACTTCATCCGGAAGAATAACTTCAATTCTGGGCTCTACTACCAATGCGGACCAACAACACAACCTCAACATGATCCAAGAACCTTCACAAGCCTGCCTAAATGACCAGGTACATCCGCACTTTCTTTACGTACTGGAATCTCTTCTCTTCCTTATCCAAAACTTCAAGAACACTGTTTGTCGCCACTGTCATAATGCAAGAGGTACTTCCGGACCTCCAAATCATACACAACTTGAGATGGCACATCACAAGGACATCCCAAAGACTCCTTCCAATCCGCAGATTAGGATTATACAGTTCCAGACCTCACCGGACCTTTTTGTGATCCTCTGTCACCTCTGAATACTTGCCGGAACCGGTTCTACACCGACAGCCACAACTCCTTCAGATCTTCATGCGGACCTCTGAAATCTTAACTGAAGCATCTCAAGACTCATATCTACAAACCCTTTAATCCGCATCCTCCGGTTCTCAACCTATACAATACATTTGCCTTCTTCTCATCACGGTTCTTCATTGTTCCTGACTGAGGCTAATTTTCTCAATATCCTCAGCACACAGCTCATCCAATCCTTCTTGTCAATGCAATATGAGTATGTTGACATCAATGACAACACTGGCTCACCTCATACTTGCAACAATCTCCCCCTTTGTCATTGATGGCAACATATGATGTGAAAAACCATCAAGACAAGAACTTCTCCTTTCTGTCACAGCTCCCCCTATCAACAACAACTTTTCACATGTCTTCTCTTCCTTTACTGCTCCCCCTTTGATCATCAACCACTTGTTTTTCACATGTCTTCTCTCCCCCTTTGACATCAATGGCAAAGGGCTCATACTTGCAATTCTCATACATCAGAATCATACCAGCTGCTCCCCCTTAGTTGCAGCTCCCCATCATCAATCCGGATCACAAGATATGACTGTGATATCCACCGGACTGATGCACATCAGTGCATCCTAGTTCATCACTGGAGGGGCCATGACCCCTAACTTCTCCCGGAGATATTCAAAAGAGTCCTTGGGAAGAGGTTTAGTAAAGATATCTGCAATCTGATCCTTTGAGGGAACATACTCCAATCTGACTTCTTCCTTGTTCACTTGTTCTCTCAAAAAGTGAAACTTGATAGATATGTGCTTAGTCTTAGAATGCAATACCGGATTCTTAGAAATATTAATTGCACTTGAATTATCACAGAAAATTGTGATAGGCTCCTCATATTCAACTTTAATGTCTCTTAGCATCTGCTTCATCCATAAGATTTGAGTGCAACTACCTACTGCTGCAATGTATTTTGCTTCAGTTGTAGACATAGATATTGCATCTTGTTTCTTGCTTAGCCAAGAAACCAATCTCTTCCCCAAAAAGAATGCTCCACCACTAGTGCTCTTCCAGTCATCCACATCTCCTGCCCAATCTGCATCTGTGTAAGCATGAAGAGAGAAATCCAGATCTCTAGGGTACCATAGACCATACTCAACTGTTCCTTTCAGGTACCTAAAAATTCTTTTGATTGCCATAACATGAGATTCTCTAGGATCAGCCTGGAATCTTGCCACAAGACCAACAGCCTGCATTATATCTGGTCTAGTCTGAGTGAGATACAACAATCCACCAATCATTGATCTATACTTTGTCTAATCTGCCTTTGGGGAGTCATCATCTTTGCTCAACTTACATCCGGTTGCCATGGGAGTGTTCATTGGTTTTGAATCTTCCATACCATATTTCCTTAACAATTCTTTCACATATTTGGTCTGAGAAATGAAGATTCCTTTCTTTGTTTGAGTAATTTGCAGACCCAAGAAGAAATTCATTTCACCAAGAATAGACATTTCAAACTCACTTTTCATCTGATTTGCAAAAGTTTTGCACATACTATCTCTTCCTCCAAAAATGATATCATCTACAAACACTTCAACAATCAAAATGTTTTCATGAACAATTTTGAAATATAAGTTACTGTCAGCAATACCTTTGTTGAATCCAATCTGCACAAGATGCTTATCCAACCTTTCATACCATGCTCTTGGGGCTTGCTTTAGTCCATACAATGCTTTCTTCAACTTGCAGACCATATCATCATTATCAGACAATTGAAATCCATCCGGTTGTTCAATGTAAACTTCTTCTTCCAGATCACCATTTAGGAAAGCAGACTTGACATCCATCTGATATACCTTGAAGTCTTTGAAGGCAGCGAATGCAAGAAATAATCTGACTGCTTCAATTCTTGCCACCGGAGCAAAGGTCTCTTCAAAGTCAATTCCTTCTATTTGAGAGTAGCCTTTGCAGACTAATCTAGCTTTGTTTCTGATAACTTCACCAGTTTCATTCAGTTTGTTCCGGAAGACCCATTTGGTTCCAATCACATTCCTGTCTCTAGGTCTGGGAACAAGATCCCAAGTATGATTTTTCTCAATTTGCATTAATTCATCTTTCATTGCTTTAGTCCAGTTTTCATCATTGCAGGCTTCATTTACTATTTTAGGTTCAATCTTTGAAATCAGACAACATTCATCCTGATTTTGAGCAACATTCCTTCTAGTTTGCACACCTTTGCTTCTGTCACCTATGATCTGATCTTCAGAGTGGTTTAGTCTTACATACCTTGGAATTTTGGGAATATCCTGCACTGTTGCTCCTTGATCAGGTTCATTCTGACCTATTTCTTCTTCCTGATTTACTGGATCAAGTTGATTCTGACTTACCGGAGGCGATTGAGTCCCTTGAACCTGAACACCATCTTGATCATCTTCATCAAACTCATAAAATCTTGAAGGCTTCTCAATTCCTTCATCAACTTTCACATTGGTGCTTTCTATCATCTTCCTCAATCTCTTATTGTAACATCGGTATGCTTTGCTTTGAGTGGAGTAGCCCAAGAAAATTCCTTCATCACTTCTAGCATCAAACTTTCCTAGATCTTCATCTCTTTTAATATAACACTTGCTACCAAATACTCTGAAATATTTCACAGTAGGAGTGATGCCAAACCAGAGTTCATAGGGGGTCTTACCGGTGTTGTTTCTGATTTGAACTCGATTGAGAGTGTAGACTGCAGTGCTGATAGCTTCTTTCCAAAACAACTGAGGAACATTTTCTTCCAACATCATTGTCCTGGCAGCTTCCTGGATGGTCCGGTTCTTTCTTTCAACTACTCCATTCTGCTGTGGAGTCCTAGGAGCAGACAATTGTCTCCTTATACCCTGCTTCTCACAAAAGTCAATGAAATCACCAGATGTAAATTCACCACCTCTATCAGACCTTAGACACTTTAGTTTCAATCCGGTTTGATTCTCTACCATAGCTTTGAAGATTTTGAACTTCTCAAATGCTTCTAATTTTTCTTTTAGAAAGGTAACCCACATCATCCGGGAATGATCATCAATTAACAACATGAAATATCTATCACCTTGCAGACTCTTGATTCTTGTCGGACCACAGAGATCAGTATGTACTAATTCCAACAATCCGGTAGAAGACTGATCTTTGCTTTTGAAAGAGACTCTGCTCTGTTTACCTAGCTGACATTCTTTGTACAAACTATTTGTAGGTTTCACCAATTTTGGAAGGTCTCTTACAGCCTGAATATTGCTTATCTTGATGATGTTATCAAAGTTCACATGACACATTCTTCTATGCCATAACCGACTCTGATCAACTTGAGCAAACAGACAACTTTTGTTTGAACCAACCAGATGAAAGATATTACCTTTTGTTTGAGCACTGGATGCAATTTCAGTTCCGGAGCTTGTAAAGATTCTGCATTTTCCATTCTTGAACCGGAGATCATAGCCTTTGTGCACTAACTGACCAACACTGAGAAGATTGTGCTTCAATCCTTCAACATATAGTGCATTACCTGTTTTGCTCTTTCCATCAAAGGAAATAGTTCCCCTACCTCTGATTCTGCCAGCAGAATTGTCACCAAACTTTACCATTCCTCCTTCATACCTTTCCAAATCTAAGAACTTATTCTTGTCACCAGTCATATGGTGAGAACATCCACTATCAATAACCCAATCATCCTTTTCTTCCACTTGAGCAGCCAAAGCTCTTTCCACAACCTTGTGATTGATAGATTCAGAGGATATTGAATCTTCTTCCTTGATGGCAATAAACACCCATTCATTTCTGGATTTGCTTTCTAGTTCTGATTCATCATCTGTTACTCCTTCATTGTCATCTTCTTCATGAACATAATAGCAGTTCTTTTGAAACCTTTGTCTGTTAGTATTAGACCTTGCAGATCTTTCCGGACATCTTGAAGCAAAATGACCAATCTTATTGCAGTTGAAACACTTAAAGGGTAGTTTTCCTTTATACTTACCGGATCCTCTTGGCAGTCTCTTTGCAATGAGGGCTTCAAGTTGAGCTATTTCTGCTTCTTCTTCTTCCATGTCTCTTCTTGCTTGATCATACCATGACATCTTCCTTGATGAGTTTTCTCCCGGATCAAATCTCTGTTTGCCTTTCACATAGGCACTGGCTTTGAAAGCAGATTCGGTCTTGGGAGGATCATCTCCAAACTAGGTCATTTCAAATGCAGCTAGTTTGCCAGCCAGTTGTTCTCTTGTGACAGTTGTGTGGGCTCTGAATTCATCAATGGCAGCAACCTTGATTTTGTAGGCAGCAGGAAGGGATCTTAGGATTTTGCAGACAATCTCATTTTCATCTAGAGTTCCACCAGCATTTCTAATTCCACATACCAGCTCATTCACTCTTGCATAAAGGTAGTGATGTTTTCATCATCTCTCATCTTCAATCTTTCAAATTTCCCTTTCAGACTTTGCAACCTTGCACTTTTGACAAACTCATCTCCTTCATACAGAAGTTCCAGTTTAGTCAGGATCTCATATGCAGTTGGTAGGTCAATAACATTTGAGAGATCTGAATCATTCAATGCGCTTAGTAGGGCTTCCTTGGTCCGCAGATTATTTTCAGCATCTGTGATTTCATTCAGAGTTGTTGGACCACCTTGTGGAGGTACATATGGTTTTGAGACCATAGCCAAGTATGCTTTTCCCATACATTCCAAGTGACACTTCATGCGACCTTTCCAGAGAGTGAAGTTGGTTCCATCGAACTTCGGACTATCCTTCTTGTATGACGACATCCTGGATCTCCTCAAGCGGTTAAGCTCCTTTCAGAGGAACTTGGCTCTGATACCAATTGTTGGATTTAAGGCATACAACTGAGAGGGGGGGGTGAATCAGTTGTATAAAACTTCTTGTTCTTTCAAACGCTTGATTCTTCGTTGTTAGTTAACAGCATATCAATTAATCATCCATGAAAGCATAATACATAAACACAAGAGCAGATAAACATCAACACATTGAACACCAAGATTTTGACGTGGAAAACCCGGTTAAGGGAAAAACCACGGGGTGATTAACCCAAGGATTATTCTCTATTAGAAGAATAAGAAAAAGAATGGCACTTGCCAATTAGGGCTCACTGCCCGAGCACACTGCTCACAAAGAGGCCCACTGCCTACAAGGAGACACACTGTCTACAAAGTGATAAGAATCACAATCTTGAACTAGAGAATGACATCTCTACCATGTCCGGATCAGTTCCATTTAAGCCCAAAAACCTCTGCTCTGCCTTTTGCACTTCTCTTCGCTATGCCACACTCATCCACACAATCCACACTTTGAAATGAACTCACAAATCATTATTTATACAAGACATTGACTTAGGAACAAACATCTAAGTCGGCAAACAACCATAAGAGTATCCGCAAGATGAATAACACATCCGGTCGGCCACCACAAGAACATTCGCAGGATGAACAACTCATCCGGTCGGCTAAATAGAGCAAGAACTTCATCCGGAAGAATAACTTCAATTCTGGGCTCTACTACCAATGCGGACCAACAACACAACCTCAACATGATCCAAGAACCTTCACAAGCCTGCCTGAATGACCAGGTACATCCGCACTTTCTTTACTTACTGGAATCTCTTCTCTTCCTTATCTGGAACTTCAAGAACACTGTCTGTCGCCACTGTCATAATGCAAGAGGTACTTCCGGACCTCCAAATCATACACAACTTGAGATGGCACATCACAAGGACATCCCAAAGACTCCTTCCAATCCGCAGATTAGGATTATACAGTTCCAGACCTCACCGGACCTTTTTGTGATCCTCTGTCACCTCTGAATACTTGCCAGAACCGGTTCTACACCGACAGCCACAACTCCTTCAGATCTTCATGCGGACCTCTAAAATCTTAACTGAAGCATCTCAAGACTCATATCTACAAACCCTTTAATCCGCATCCTTCGGTTCTCAACCTATACAATACATTTGCCTTCTTCTCATCACGGTTCTTCACTGTTCCTGACTGAGGCTAATTTTCTCAATATCCTCAGCACACAGCTCATCCAATCCTTCTTGTCAATGTAATATGAGTATGTTGACATCAATGACAACACTGGCTCACCTCATACTTGCAACAGCGGTCACTAACAAGACTAGGTCTAAGGGGTCGGTAAACAACATGGTGTTGATGGCTCAGGTTTCAACTTAGACAACCGGCAACCGGAGGTAGCAAGTCAACATAAGATTACACAGAGGGTTTCTCGTATGAATGTCAACCATTGATATTTAGAAATCTAATGGTTCAAGTGTTATTCCGGAGGCTTGAAGTCGTAGGTCTAGTGTGTTAGAGATTTTCTTCCAGAATGCAACTACAGTCGTCCATCAAAAATTCATTGAACGGTCGTCTGTTATATTAGTTTGCAATGACATCTTGTTTCAAGTCTAGCGTTCTAGACTTTTGTTCCGGAATTCAACTACACCCATCCATCTGGCATCGAAACATGCAGCTCCTTTAATATTTATATGAAGTTGGGCCCACTTTGATGATATAATAACTAATAGAATAAAATGAACACATTGGCATCATTGCATCAATAATAAAGTAGAAATTATATTAATACTAGTATAGCTATATTTAAAAAATATATCGAAAGTACGCAGAGAAGTATCCATCTCGAAGCATCTTTTAATCAATTATTTTAAATTATAATTGTAATTATTGTATACTTTAATAATTAATAATCGTAATAAAGTAGTATAATATTACTAAATATTGAGCCATCTTTTAATCAATTTATTTTAAATTATAATTGTAATTATTGTATACTTTAATAATTAATAATCATAATAAAGTAGTATAATATTAGTAAACATTGTAATAATGTATTTATATTATTATTATTTTATTATAAATGTTTATTATTTTATGCACAAATAGTTTAATATTTTAAATAGAATAATTAATTTAAATTAGAATAATTATTTCTAATCATAACTCTAATTCTACCCTACTATAACCCTAATTTTAAATCTAACAATAACCCTAATTCTAACCCTTACCGTAATCGTAATTATAACAATGATTTTTATCATAACCCTAACCAAAATTCTAACTCTATCCCTAACCCTAACTCTAACCCTAACTGTAACTCTAATGCTTACCCTAACTCTAATTCTTACCCTAATTCTAATAGTAACCACCATAATTATAACCCTAATTCTAATAGGAACCCTAATCTTAACTCTAAGCCTATCCTAACCCTAATTCTAATCATAACCTTGATTCTACCCTAACTATAACCCTAATTTTAAATCTAAAAATAACCTTAATTCTAACCCTTACCCTAATCTTATTTCAAACTACAATTTATCATTAACACTAACGCAAATTCTAACCCTAAATCTATCCCTAACTCTAACCCTAACCCTAATTGTAACTGTAATGCTTACCTTAATTTAGTAACCCTAATTCTAGCTCTAACCCTATCCTCAATTCAAACCCTAACCCTAATTATAATCTTAACCTGATTCTAACATTAACCCTAATTGTAACCTTAATCCTAGTTTTAACCCTAACCCTAACCCTTTTTCTAAACTTATACATAGTGTCACAATATTTTATTGACTTGATTTTACTTTTACATATAAAAATTCTATTATTTTCTCTAACATCAATATCTTGACCTAATTATGCAAATATTTCAAGCATCATGCATGTAGTTGAATTACACTATCAATAGAAAGTGCAATTTTACTTCTGCATATAAAATTTCGTGATTAATTCTATCTAAAAACAACCAAATTGAAATCAAATTAAATCCAAAAACATTGAGAGTTCACATATATTATAGCTCTCTTAGCTATCTCAAGAGTCAAAAAGCAAACAGATGCCAAGCAACATTAGAAACCTCTAACCATAACAGAGACCAAATTATATTAATACAAAAAAATTTACACTTGGGTAATTATATTAATACAAAAATATTTACACTCAGGAAATTATATTAATACAAAAACCAATCCAATGTTCAGCCCAGGGTCCAAAAACACATAGCATCAGAGAGGCTACCATAGTACCATATAAATCCCTAGCCTCTTGACTGAGCGACTCCTCAAAAACTTGCCACCCTAGCACGGAAATCACCAAAAAATGTGGCCCTAGGAGCCCGACCACTCCTACGGCCACTGGGAGTAGAATCCCCCTGCACTCACAATGGCTGCGAAGTATTCAAGCCATACCAGAGTCTCCTCTGTGTCCATTCCAATTGCCCACTGAAGAAAGTATCTCCCACGAGCCACCCAAAACCTGTGCCTTCCCAGTTGTTGCTCATTCATGTTTAGCAGGAATGACTACCTATCTACGCCCTCCTGTCCCTCCCGCAGCTTCTCCAGGTCTCTCGGCCATGGGATATCGACCCCCAATTTTGCATTAATTACCACGTCTACATCATCCAAAAGAATATCTAGAGTGAATACATCTAGTAGAATCAACAGTGCATCCACCTTTGCCTCTCCTAGGTCCAACAAAGAAGCTAGAAAGCGTGAGATGTCTGAATTTACCCTATATCTATCATCGGAGACCAAGAAGTCTTTACTGAGGACCATCTTCACTACCTCAAGGAAGAGTCAGTTTTGCTGGTTACAAATGTTCATCAGTCTACCATCTCTAATATGGCCCAAAAAGGTGACCTGACGCTTATTGCAGCAGAGCCTTATGGGAGTCTCCATGCTATATTTTGAGCAAGCCAGCCGAGTGTCATTTTGCTAGAGACCTCCAGGATTTAAAGGAAGATCGTTAATGAACACATGCCTCAATTGACAAATGCATTTATTCATTATGTAGATTTTTTGTAGCGTTAATCTTTAGCTCGTGTAAGGATCGACCAACAAAAATTCTTTGAACTTGTTAGTACTATTTAATAAATTAAAAATTAATACTTGGGAAAAGTATTGAAAATTTGATTCTTTAAACCATCTATGATCTGTATACATTGCAATTTGCCATTGAACTCATGTCACTTTCAAACCGTAATTACTTCTATATTATTTAGTAAAATTTAACATCACCCTTCAAAAAGATTGGGGATTTACATTGTACATGAACCTCTACGCTCTAACCAACCTCAAAGTTCCAAACAAAACTCCTATCCTTCGACCTTCAAACCTTGCTTTGATCCTCCAAAATCTTTTTGGTTCCTCTTTTCAACGACGCATAATGAATATTTCACCGTATTCCATAATTATCCTATTAACAGACAATGGGTCCATTACAAATTCAATTATGCCCTCATTCACAATGGCAGTCGATTTACTATAGAACCTTGCTTTATATGTACAAGAAACCACTAGGCATGGGTAACAATAAGGCCAGTAAAGGAGAAATAAATCGATTTTCTTGAGGTCACTGGCAATTGAGTTGCAATACCAATTCCATGCGTCAATTTGAATTTCCAGTTTCTCGTACATGCATGCATGTGTGGGAGATTCAACCCACCACCCAGAATAGAATGCATCATTTGCAAATGTTAAAAGTGTCGCTTCTTAACACGATTTATTCCACTTGACGAATGCTTGTATTTCTTCATTCCTAGACATGCAAAGCAATAACATCCTGCATAGCCACACACAAACAATAGTTTCCATCATTCTTATTACTATTCTACATCTATGGTTTGAGAACTCTATCACACAGTTAAATTCAAAATCATGAATGATCACAAAATAAGTACTTGGTAACTTACTTTCTTCGCACAGCTGCTGTAATGAAAGCCATTACTTTGAACTTTTACAGTCTATTGATTCTTCTACTCTCTGAAACTTAGTAATGCAATATAAGGTTGAAACAATAAACACTATCATATATACATTACATGTACTGCTGTGAAAAATGGGTAATAAATAACAAGCAACCCCATTTAATTGCCTCTGTTGTATCGTGGAAATTTGCATTGGCTAATCTGTGCGGTTTGTCACAACTGTCACTCACTTGCCATTAATGAACTTAATTGAGCATTGGATAATCTATGCAGTTAAGTGCATTTAATCAAATCAATCGTACCACTATTGACCATTTGATGAACCCTGTTACCCTACAACGAAAGATGAACGGTTGTAGTTCAATTTTGGAAGGTAGATCTCCAAAGCTACACATTACTAACAAAATCCTCCAGAATCAACTAGTAGGAGTTAGATATTATTAGATCAACGGTTGACATATATATATAAAATATGTAATATATTTATATTGATTATTGTGCAAAGGTCAAGGTGGCAGCACGACAGAGCATAAGTCCTCGACTATACAACTACAAATTTGGGAAATTGGGTGTGTCAGTACTTTTTCCCCAAATAGAACTTATGCCATCGATATGTGATCATCTGACAACCAAAATCTACTAGAATATGTTCCATTTAATGACATCCATGCTGGAAGTGACCTCTGTCCTTTCTTAATAAATAAGGAATGTCGTTAAAAGCACAATTGCACATTTTTGGGAAGGCAATTTATGTAGCTCAATTATGAATCGTACAATAGTACATGCCACTAAAATTAATGCAATTTATGGAAACAACCCTCGCAGACACGTTATTCTGCATTTTTAATTTTTCACTAGTGTGCTTTCGAGGAGCTCTAGACTGCATCTTCTACAGGTGTTGAACACAAGCTTTCGCAACTAGGTTGGCATCCTTTCTTGCCCATTTGTTATAGTGACAAATTTGAATACTTTAAGTCAATTGGGTGGGAATTGGGAAGAACAATTATTTTTCATGAGTCCAGACTATTTGTTTACCCAAAATCTTTTGGAGATTTATTTGGCACCCTTAGCAATTATAGAAGCTTTTGTTTATTGGTTTCTCAAACAAGTAAAGATGAAGCTTTTGTTTATTGAGAATGATTTAGCTAAGTTGAAGGATACTGAGCTTAAGCTAAGTCATATAGATTTTGACTTGGAGGATTTCTAGGCTCAATTAGAGCAAAACTCTAAGTCACCTATAGCCCAGAAAGTCCTAACAAGCGGGTTAGCTCATGCTTGGGGTTTCCCACCTATTGTGCCATGTCCAAACCTGGTTGTTGCATCTGCAAAGAACTATTATGCTGATATTAAGGGGAAATTTCAAGAGCATGCTGGTTCTTCTTCTGTGCATAAAGAATCAGGAACAAGAGAGCAAGGAACCTCCCAGGCTTCTGGAATTCAGAAAACTTCAACTGGTGTGGAGAAACCTCATCACAAAGTTGGTTCACAATTTGGTAGTGGTGGGGATGGAGAACACCCTGAAGATAATAGGAAACTAAAACTAAAAGGTGTATGTGAACAGGATGGTCATTCTGCATTCATGAAACCACGAGCGAAGAAGAAGTTGGATGCCTTACAACAATTGTAGGTAGATCACATGACTTCTGTTGTGTCTCCTTCACCTAGTAATGATTCTTCCATTTATCAACAGATTGCTAATGAGGGTACTTTTAGTTTTCGTTCCTTGTTTGAGAATCCAGCCTCCCTCGTATCAAATGAAATTCCCATGCAAGATACTCCTAATCAGCCAGAGAGAGTTGTCCTGGGTGCAAGTGAGAGTGGTACAGTTTTGTCTTCCCCTTCTTGGCTAAAGAAAGTTTTTGAGAAAAAGAGGAGATATCCCCCAACAATAGACATAAACGTTGACGCTGTAACTACACCTAAGCCTAAGAAGGCTAAGAGGATGTCTCAAATGGTAATGGATTGTTCCTTAGGGCATAGGATCTTGGAGATTGCAGACCCCATTAGGGATAAAAATGAAAATGAAGTCACAGAAGCAGATTTCAATATGAACAAGATTGACTTGGGTCCTCCTACAGTGGAAGGTGATTTATATCATTTAAAATTCTCTCAACGCATGCTAGCAAAGAGAGTTAAAGCTCAACAACAGGAGAATGCAAAGCTGCAAGCCCAGGTGAATTCTCTCACATCTTTCATTCAATCTACTTTGAATATTACTTCTCAATCCTTCGATGCAACTTTGAGTGTTTTTGTTGATGGAATGGATCCTAGCATGTTGCAACAAATCAAGAGATATCAAACTCTAGGTAAGGCCAATGAGCAATGGGTAGAGAGAGTCACTATTGATGGTTTGTTGTACATCGAGGAGGTCATGAAACTATATCCCCTCCTTTTTGATAAAAGGAAAAGGTTAATTGCAGAGTTACAAAATTTAAAGAGGGAAGATAGAAATCTTCCCACAGACTTTATAGAGATACAAGAAATGATGAAAACTGATACAAATATTCTTGTAGCTGAGAAAAATTTTAATGATCCAAATGAGAATGATTCTATGTCTTGGCTAGATGCACTAGAGTGGAAGAGGTTTGTGCTAGGGGATTTTAGTAAACAAATAAGAAGAATTTTGGCTCAACATTTCATTGATATGGCTGATCTTAAAAACAATTGTACCATCTTACATGTAGAGATTTCAGATGAAAGTGGAGAGAACTTGCTTGATGTCAAGGAAGTAAAGAAAATTTTTAAGAAGAGGCTTACTGAAGAGCATGTTGCCATGAATAACTAGGGAAGCTTGGACATATAGCATCGTATCTCACAACTTTCAGGTGTGGAATTGATGATGTTTATAAGAGAGTAATAGATGCAGAGAGAATGATAGATAAGTGGAAAGTTTGAGCAAAGAACACCTATACAACAAGTGCTAGGACTTTAAAACCCATAATTGGTAGGTTCAAGAGATACAAGGTGAAACTGAGAGCACAGGTGGACTTGACTGCTGCTGGTGAACAGGACAAGGAAAACGAAGCGACTCGGGAGGAAGACCAAATGACTGCCACTTGATGGCCTTTTTTAGTTTTATGTTATTCCTTTAAACATGCTCTGAATACTCCTGTGGCAAAAGACTTATTATTATTATATATTTTGAACAATATTTATATAATTTAGTGTTACTATATATTTCTGTTATTTTCAATAAATATATTATGAATGGAAGCTTGAGGAGTTGATTTCTAAAGTGGTAAAGTTTACAATGTTATAGTGGATGAATTTGTATTCTTTTTATGTATCCTTTTGAATTTTCTTTTATTAAATAATTATCTATTAATTTTCGTTAATCAGAATCATTGTTCCTTGACACTTGTCTCTATTCTAGAGACTTTATGTAGAAAGATGTGCATGTCAGAACTACAGCCCGGAATGGAACTTCAACTGATGTCATTCACACTGTATGATTTTTTATTGGCATAACAGTTTATTTTGCCAATTAATTTTTTATTGGTTTGAAACTATATTTAAATTCACCAATGATTTTTTTTATTGTTTTGAAAATTGGTTTAATTCGCCAATGTAAATATATATTTTAGTTTGAAAATAGATTTTAATCGCCAGCAAAAATATTTTCTTATTTAGTAACTAGGTTTAATTCGCCCACAGAAATATTTTACTGGTTTGAAAATAGGTTTTAATTCACCAATGAAAATATTTAATTGGTTTGAAAATAGGTTTTAATCGCCAATGAAAATATTTTATTGGTTTTAAAAAAAATACAATTCGCCAAGATTTTCCATAGACCTCTAGCAATTACAACAGATTCGCCAAATAAGATTATTCTTTTTCCTAGAAAAATAAAAAAATTTGCCAATAAAATTAATATTTTTCTCGGGAAGTATACATGATTCACCAGGTTTATACACCTTCTCCGAGGGGGGTGGTTCTTAAAGTTATCCTTGGATTTCCTGAAGAAAAAAGGTGGATATGGCAAATTACAGAATAATTCATGAGAAACTGTTCAACAAACAGAGTAACTAGGTGTACTAGGGTAGGGCATTTATTACAAAGACAAATTAAGCACTGTAGAGCATAAAAGGGTCATTCATTCTCTAGACAGATCACTTTGCATTAGAAGAAAGCAAGAAGTGAAGGAGTGAACGAGCTCTAAGCTGAGAATTCTCAAGAATTAAAGCATGAAGAGGATCCTCAAGAAAAACCCTAACCTGCAGAACAAGGTATTTCTATTTTCTGCGAAACCTCCTGAATTTTCAATCTCTGCAAATGGCTACACCTTTAGTTGTTGATGTCACTGAAAAGCCTCATCCTGAATTTAATAAGCATCCTTACAAATCTGTTGAAGTCAAACCGCTAGGTGCTTTTTCGGGTGTTCCATATGGGGTTTTACATGTTGAAGATATTAGAGCATACATCCACTATAACATGGATGAATTTGGAAACCTGAAACTCTTGGATTTGCTCAACAACTACTTAACTGATGATAGCCATAAATTGAAACCAAAATACAAAGCCCTAGAAAGCAAACACTTTCTGCAAGTCATTAGGTTTCTGATATTTGATGAAAATGAATGGGTTCAATATGTCTTGAGCTGAATACATAATGAGTTCATGTGGCTATTGAAACCATTTAAGATTACAAAGGATGTTATCAAGACTGTAACTGGGCTAAATTCCTCCAGCAGATTACCCATGCTGAAAGCCGTAAAAAACCAGACAATGATTGAGGCTACTGGTGCCAAGTTTGACAAGGGCAATAACCATCAATGATATTATAGAACTTGATGTTAAATTTGCCTCCATGGTGATTGGGTACAAGATTTACCATTCCAGTAGGGAAAATTCTGTCTCTGGAACTGCAATATATGCAACCTATCAAATAGTAAAGGAGAATGTTGATTATGATCTTTGCGAACTACTACAGAATCAGTTGATTGAGAATCTGAGCAAAATAAAGAAAGATAGGAAAAATACCTTCAAATATGGTTCCTTGATTATATGTTTGTTCTTCTATTTTATGAATGAAGTACCTGGAATTCAAGGTATGCATTGGACAACTGACATGCCAGTAGCATGGCAAATAAGAGATCACCTTCTCAGTCTTGGTGACTCCCAAGCCCAAAAGACTGCCATTTGGTGCTACTTCAAAAACTTCCAAAGTTTAATGCAAGCAAGGGAGAGAATCCCTAAAACAATTGTGGAGAAGTATGAAAATGACATATGTTTCATGGTTGACATAGATCAATGCTTGATGGAAGCTGTAGAATCAATGACAGTTTGGATAATGCCTATGGGTTATGAGGTGGATGAAGGAGTTTTGGATATGTATACTCAACATCTTCTGAGCACACCTAAAGATACCTCTATGGAAAGGTTTGCAACTTACAAGGAACTGAGTCTAAAATTGCATGTGGAACTTAGACAGTTGGAGACCACGAGGAAAGTGCAGAGGCAAGTTGAAAAGTATGCTGAGAGCATTGGCCTAACCAAGGAAGCAGTGAAACAAAACAGCGAAAGAATTAAGAAGGCTGAAAAAGAAAAATAGGACAAGAAACAAGAAGATGCTCCAGTGGAACCATCCTTCACTTCAAGGACTACTAGAAGGTCTACTGCTGCTTCTATTCCTCCTAAAACTACAAAACCAAAAGTCAGACCATCCAGTGAAGCAAGTAAGAGAAAGAAAACAAAAGCCATAAGAACGAGTGTGGGCACAAAAGATGATGAGGAGATAGAGACAGATGAAGAAGTCAAAGAAATAAAATCCAAGAAAGCCAGAACTTTGAAGACTTCTGAAGACTAGCCTTCCAGAAGCATTAAGACCAGTAAAAAGCAAGTAATTGGTAAGGTCGCTATGACTATTGATGAAATTGTAAAAATAATCACTGTTCATGGAAACTTAAAGCCTATCACAGTTTACTATGATAATTTTGATCAAGCAAATAAGAAAATTTTGGAAGATGCCATTATCATATATTTGAACAAATTTAATAGAGCCCTATTGGAAATTTTACAAGAACTTCCTAAAGGTTTAAGGAAAGTACTGGAAATGAGGAAAGAAACAACCAAGGCTAAAGATCTAGAACTCAGAGAGTATGTCCTTTCTACTTTGTGTCTTGTAATGACTAGAAGAGAAGCAGATAAAATCCTCATAGAAGTTAAAGAAAAATTTAGAAGCAAGGTTCGGATGAACAAGCTAATGCTTGGTAAAACTGAGGAAATTTTGAGAAAGGCCCTAGACAAGGATAAATATTATATTATTTTAGAGAAACAAGTTGAAGAAGACAATTCTCTAGTTCAGGAACTAGAAGCTCCAGAAGAAGAGATTAACAAGGGAATTGATGACCAAGGTGTTAATTTAGATCCTCCGGAGTTAATCCATGAAGAGACTAATGTTGGATTTGATTCATCAAATCTAAATGTGGAGAAGTTCATGAAAAGAACATCATTAAGCAACAATCTGAGTTTGGTGAAGCCTCTATTTTGGAAGAGGAACAAGTCAGTCAGGAGGACATAGAAATGATAGACAAAATAATTGATGCAAAAGAAACTCTTCCACCTGATCTTTCCGGAAAAGAAGAGGATATTGTTGCTATACAGACCCCTCTAGATCAGGTAGTGAGTGGTGAAGACAGAGAAAAGATTTCACCTGCAAGTGATACAAAAAATGATAAAGCAAAAGAAGAGAAGGAAGAAAACCAAGAAGACAAAGCAAAAGAAGAGGGTGTAAATGTTGAAGCACCTAAAACAGATGCTAAAAAAATTGATGAACAAATGAATGATTTAGAAAATGTTGCAAGAGACACTATAGATGCAGTGAAAAGTCTTCCAGAAAAAAAGATGATTGAGCTTGATGAGCCTGAACTACTCTAAAGTCTAACCAATCTAGATTCTCTCTCTCTCCCATTCAATTGATGAAAATAGCATCATTCACCCAAGTAAAGGCTAGAGAAAAGTTGTTAAAGTCCCACATGGAGGATAATGAGCTACTAGGGCTTGCAACCAAGATTTTGGAGAAGTTAATTCCTTCCTACTAGAAGAGTCCATTTGATTCCCCCTAAGGACATCTAAAAAATCTTGTAAGTTCTGTAAATACTTATTTTGAATCCTTTGAAAAATCTGTAGAGGCAAAGGTCCGGAAAAAGTTTCTAGATAAGAAATTTAGTGAAGTACAAAATCTAATAGGAAATGATAGGATGATACTTGGTATTAGCATAAGGAGTATTCAGAATGCTTTAAATGATGGAAGAGATATGTACAAATTCTGTCTATCATGGCCCAAAATTAGTGAGGATATTGAGAAGAAGATAAAGGAGCAAGAATAGAAATTGTCAAATCTTTCTCAAATTTTTGATCCTGTAACATTTTCGCCTATAAGTCAAGAATGTCAAGTAATTAGCTTGACAGATGAGATAAAGAGGCTCGGTAAAGAAAAAAGTAACATTATGAAGAAAATGTGTGAGCTCCGGGAATTGATTTCCCTCAAGTTAGAAACCATGTTTAATGCCTTATCAGAAGCTCAAACTGCACTTCAGACAAGTAATCCTTCAGATCTGACAAAGGCAGAAGCATATACATTTTTGATGAGTAGACACATCTCAATTTTGGATGGAATAAAGGGAACTTGGGCCTCTAAACTTGTGCAATTGAAAAATAGTTTTGTAGATATTCTCGAGTTCATGTGAATAGAATTTAATGATTAGTTGTACATATGCGGTCCTATCTACAAATTTTTGGAGAATTTTGGCTTGCGGACCCCACCCTTTGCCATTGATGTCAAAGGGGGAGTGAAGATCAATGAAAAATGAGGAATCCAGCTAAGGGGGAGCACCCGAAAGCAGTGTGAACAACAATATGAAACACAAGCAAAGGGGAAGCTACTTTTGGCACTTAGTCATTTTTCACTAAGTGTTTCCATCAATGCCAAAGGAGGATATTATTGGAAAGAGACACTGCTAGGCATGATAGGTGTTGTCATTGATGGCAACTAAGATCATCTCAATCATCCGCATAACATAATTTGTTCACACCGGAAGTCAGAATCAAAATTTGTCTAAGTCCAGGCAATCAGGAATAGAGCAGGTGATAGGGTCCGGTATCCTAGTCCGGATATATCTAGTGGAAATGTATGGTTTGCTACAGATCTGAGATAGTTGCAAGCATTGTCAAGACACTCTAAATCCATAATTTTGTCTTTTGGGGATGAAGGACTCAAAAGATATTAACTTATGAGTAACGGGTTTTAGTTTGACAGAACAAATAGAAGAAGAACAGGTCGACCTTGTGAATGATCTTAATTCCAGATGTATAGAAGTTGTTTATTGGGAAATTGGTGATGATAAGTAATGATAGTTGACATGATTGATGATTTACAAGTGCAAGTTTTGATCCGCATCTCATATTATGTATGGATCTAGTCGACAGAGCAGAGTACTCTACAAAGTGCTAAATGTTCTTGAAGCTGACTGGTAAAATGATTGTAGATCATATTGCAGATATATATATCTGATGGAATTGGATGATTTTGGTGTGTGAGTATTGTGACTATGGAGTAATTATGAAAAGAAGCAGAGATCAAAATTTAGATGCTAGCAGAGCAGTAAGAGGAGGAGAGTAAGGATGAAGTGTATCAAGTCAGTTTTCTATGCTTAACTGGAACTGAACTCCAACATTGATAGATGCCAAATATCAGTTCAAATTTATTGTAACTCTTCTTTCTTATAGGTAGTGAGCCTTATTTTGAGTAGTGATCTCTAGGCAGTGAGCCTGGATGCATGTGCATTCCCCATTGTAATACTTTTAACAGAGTATAATCTTTGTGGGTTAACCCCCACTGTGGTTTTTCCCTTAACCAGGTTTCCATGTCAAAAATCTTGGTGTCAAGTGTATTATTTATGTTTCTGCTCATGTGTTATTGATTAATGCTAAAATGTTTACATCATTGATTTGATTATAAGTTGTAAAGCAAGATTAAGAGAAAGAAATTGTTAGATTGTGTGACAACTGATTCACCCCCCCTCTCAGTTGTCCAGACCTAATTCAATAGGATAGGCATAGGATTGGATGATGGTATTGGAGTGGTAGATATGTTACTATGAGGCTCTTTGTTAGGCTCAAGGATAGACATTTGAGTGCATGATGTTGTTTGCATAGGACTAGGAAGTTCTTTGATAGGTATTGGGTTGAGTGGTGGGGTATGATTGCTTGCTAGTAGTCCTTGGGTAACATATGAAAAGGATAATGAGGAGTTGGTGGGGGATCAACAATCACAATCTCTCCATGGTCGATGAGGTCTTGGATGAACTTCTTAAGTCTGATACAATTAGATGTCTTATGGCCTTTTTCCCTATGGTATTCACAATATTCATGTTCTTTAAACTAGGAAGGCATGAATAGGTTTTCCTCATATGGTCTTGTCATAGGAAGTTCAATCAAGTTCACTTGGACCAATTTTTGTAAGGCTATTTCTATGGGCTCCTTTGATGGAGGGTTGGAGGAACATGATGATGAAGGGGTTGAAGAAATTGATGGGTTAGGATTGGATATAGTTTTTTGAGGTGGCATAGATAAAGATATGGTAGATAGAAATGAGGGTATGGGATTGACTTGGTAAGTGGGTTGGGGTGAGATATATGAATAGGTGAAGGTTGGATAACTTTGAGGTATGGATAAGTTGGATTGGTATGATTGATAGGTTGGTTTTGATGGCATGGTCACATAAAAGAATGGAGGCTAATATGATAGTGATGTTGGTTGAATTGGAGGTATGGTTTGATGTATGGACCTTGACATAGATGCTTTAACTTCCATAACCATTTTTTCAAACCAACTCATGATGTTTGTAGATGGGTTTTGTATTAGGATTAGGTGATGTCTTGGATGGGTATTTTGATTTGATTAAGATGGGGTTTTATGACCTAGGATGATGGATTATTGGGGATCAAATGTCAAGACCTTAAAATGATTGGATTTGATGAGGGGTGATTCTCTATACTTAAGATAGACTAACTTTCTTAAGAAATAGGGTTGATTGGATTGGTTTTATTTCTACTTAAGATAGACAAAGTTATTAAGCAAGAATTGATGAGATTTGGTAACTATACATAAGATAGCCTTACTTTCTTAAGTAATTTTGGATTAAGGATAATGGGATTAGGGATTAGGGATAGATTGAGGATAGATTGGGATGATGTGGATAGGGTGATTAGAATGATTAGGATAAGGTCATTAGGATGATTCGGGATGAGGTGATTAAGATGATTAGGGATGGGGTGGTTAGGATAATTAGGAGGTGATGTGGTTTGGACTAGGAGAATTAGGATGAAGTTGGATTGGATTGGATTCAAGGATGAAATTGAATGATTTGAAGGTTATTATGGATGGCTTGAAGCTTGAACTTGGGAAAATTTTGCAAACAATAGATTTTACACAACATGCACAAGTTTGCAATGAATTTGGATTTTGGATTAGGGAAGTGTACGGGTTTTGACAAATGAACACACACACCAAACACAACAACACCCTAGATTATTCAAGTAGGTGTGTCAAATCCTGTGGAATCACAATGGCAATATTTGTCCCATTAATACCATCTACCTATGATTGGATAGCTATGGAATGCACGATCATGTACCACCTATACACCCCTTACCTTGGAGGTGAAAAGCCTTACCCAAAGTTATCTCTATCTCAACACATGGAGGTACATGTGAGAAATTCTCCTCCCCAACAGGGATGCACCACAAGATATGATGACCAAAAGGTCTTAAACTAGGATGAACAAGCCTATAAGGGAGTCCCCTATATATGCAAGGTATGAGACTAGAGCAAAGGCTTGGATGATCTCTTCAGCTTGTGTCTTGAATCACTAGGGGACCCAAGGATGTGCTAGACACGATGATGACTAGATTGAGATACAAAGTTCATTCTGCTCCTTTGATGTATCATGTCAGAACATGTTGTTTAGGTCATCCCTTAGGGTGATGAAATCCCCAAGTAGGCCTCCTAATGGGAAAAGTTAATGTTAGGTGTTTTTGATCTCCAAGCTCACAAGGAGCGCAAGGAGAGAGCATACACGGACTAAAACACCTTGGGTGCCAAAAGTGAATATAAGAGGTGTTTTTGATCCTCAAGATCACCTAGTGGTGTGAGAGGAGAGCATACACACACTTGATCCACACAAACAAGATTAATTGACCTTAAAAAATGAATTTGTGTTGTGAGAATGAATGTATCTAGAGGGTTCTTTTGATTCCCAAGATCACACTAAGTGCAAGGGAAGATCATACACATACCTCAATTCATAATCAAGCTCACCAAACAAAGCAAACACAAGGTTTTGAAATGATAATCCTTTGATCAACAAACTTGTTAGCTGTTTGAGCAATTTAGTCTTTGACAAGCGAAATGCTACAAAACAAGTGTGTTAGGTAAAGATGATTAAATATACAAAATCAGATATTAGATGAAAAGATACAATAGATTAGATGATTTTATCAAATTTCTTATGAAATTCTATGCAATTTCAATTTTTTTCTTATCAAATTTCAATATGATTTGCAAAAGTTATAAGCAATTAAAGTTTGCAAGCAAACATCAACTTCAAATGATTATACCTAAAAATCTAGATCAGATCTAAAAATGAGGCCTACACAACTATGAAGTTTGTTGAACCAACTTTTCAATGCCTATAATTTTGTAAAATTCTGATACAATTTACCCTACACACAATACCTTCATCTTAACCCCTTCTTTCTCCTCGGATAGAGCATAATGGAGTGCACCTAAGCTCCAATGGCTATGCTCTTGATGATGATATCTTGATTGCTTACTAAACCAACATCATAACATTACATTCAAATTGTGGATGATAATGGCTTGGTTGAGGGTTGATTTATAGATACTTGGATAATAGGATGAAGGGCTAGGATTAAGAGGTGCAATGGATGGTTGAGATTTTATGAGACAACAATAGGGCAAGGATGGAGGCTTCTAGGGCATATCCTTATGTGAATGGTTGAGATTTGGAGTTGTAGTTTGAAATGAGTGTCTAGGACGTAAAGCTAGTTTGACTTTTGTGCAAGTGTCCAGGTTCAATGGATTTGGCTAACTAACTTTAGCTAGACATGTGACTCAATAATTAATCAAATAATAGAATTATTTAATTAATTTTTGGAGAAGGGTGATAATGTAGGATATTTGAATTAATTAAATAAATAAATAAAATTGATTTAATTAATTTGGCTAAAGGGGAAAATGGGTTAAATTAAATAAATATAATTTATTTAATTAATCAGGTGATGGAGAAAATGGATTAAAATTAATTAAATAAATATAATTATTAATTTGGGAAATAGGATAAATGTGTCACAAGGTGACATAATGTGGTGTTAGGAGGGTGAATGACTAGGTGATATGTCGAAAGGTGACACAAGGTCAATTTTAGATGTCTACAGTAAGTATACTAAAAAAAAGTGATTCAACTTTGGAAGACATTCAAGTGGTAAAATAAAGTTTCAAGGATTTGGTTTCTAGAGAATTATTCAACAAAGAAAAAACTAGTGCCTATACCATTATGAAATTGTACACCTTATCAAATGTTGTAGGCAACTTTCACAGGGATTTATCCAACTTGGTTACAAAAACAAAGGAAGTTGAAGACACCCTCGCCATTTGGAAGCAACACCTACTCAATATCGTAGTCCTAAAGACAAAAACCATGGCATAAAGGTTTATATTCTTCTTCCTGGATAAATCAAAAGATGCAAAGGAGGACATGCCTGCGAACTGACATAAAGTTTTGTTTCTATTTTAAAGCAAATGTTCCTTTTCTCTATTTGTAAACTAAGTCATTTTATATGGCTTAGTAAAGACTTGTTTTATTATAGTTTCATAATGGACTGAAATATATTTTTAATATTATTTTTGAAAGTTATAAATAAAAAGTAGTTACAAATTAGTTATAGGGTGAAGCCTATATATATGAGGCTTTGTTGTGTGAGGGGGGACTTTTTGGCTCTCACAATTTTGAACTGTAAGGGTTTGAGTTGTATAACTCTATACAAAGATATAGAAGATATTAGAATGGTTTTATTCCAATGGTTTCTATGTTGTTTGTTCTTCGTGTGCTAAATGAATAATTTTCTTTGTACCTACCCTTTAATCTAGTTGTGGAATCATTTAGTCTTATGCATGAAGTTATATGCGATGTACATTATTGAAAGATTTTGAATTTATTATCATCATCATACAATAATATTTAATGTGTGTTAAAGATTTGTGGAATCTATCCTTTCTTGTTGTTTTGAGAAGTGTTCTCTTTCTGATGCAATGAGTAAGTTATAATTGTTTTATCCACATGCAAGAAGCTTGAGTCAATATTCATAGGTTTATTGTTTAGGTTTCTCACAAATCCTCTATTCTTTGTTTTTCTTTGAATGTCTTTGGTATTTTTGGGTTAAAAACCACAAAAATCAAAATCTTTATCATACAAGGGAGTTACCCCTTCTAATGTAGAGGTAGTTTGTTAAACTATAGCAACCTTACCAACTATTTTACAATTTTCACTACTTTTTGGGGTGAATAGAGTCAAATTTTATAATATTCATCATAGTGCAAAATCTGTGTGCCAATAGGTGCTGAGAACTTGAAAATGTGGAGAGGATATCAAGCTAGTCTAGGAGAACTTAACTGAGTAGGACTTGGATTACCAATGAGGCTGAAAATGTGTGAAATAGGGGATATTGAGTTTGGATCTAGGGCCAAGTTCAAGTCAAAGGGTCCCAAAAATGGACTAGGGGGTCCGTAAAATGTACCAGAAGGCCAAACAAGGCTTGCAAAAAAGTGGATCAGAGAAAAAAAAGGGACTAGTACAAGCTAAAACCAAGCCAACTAGGACCAAAAACTAGGTACTTATCAAACTAAAAACCTTCACAAGTAAAGAATGACCAAAAAATGGTAGGGGGTTGGATGACCCTTCGGTAAATAAAATTTCATTTTTTTACAATAAATCTGTATGGTACGATATAGGTCATATGGTGTATAGTTCAATGGGTGTGGAGCTAAAAAAACTTGTAAAAATCAAAGTTACCAAATTTTGCCAAATGAAAGGCTATTCTTTGTTTATCGATCCTTTTGGATTCAATGGCAAGGTCTATTTGGCTCTATGACACTTCAATGATAGGGCTAGGTGCCGAGAACTTTATAGCAAATCAAATCATATCTTTTGGTTGTGATTCTATTGTACCAATATTGAAGGTGTTGTACTATTGCTGGTATCAGTTGTACACATTATCATTATTGTATCTATTATTTTTGTCTATCATATTATATCATTTGGTGTCGTAACATCTTGCATATTTTTATTCCCTTGATATTATATGTCATCGTAATACTCTTAATTTAGTGGTCATATAATCAGTTGTCAGTTGTACCATGTAATATGGTTTTAATCATTGAATTGGTAAGTTGAGATTGCAACACTTTATTATTAATGGTTTTTTAATTTTTATTTTTTTGATAGGTGAACACTTTTGATCAGACCTATGAACTAATGAGGACATAGCATGGGGGACCTCATCCCCTAGCATGAACACATTGCATTAATGTTGGTGGTTCAAACCCATGTGTCGTCAGGGCAAAAATCAGGTCTGAATCATAAACAAAAAACTATCAAACCCTAACAAGCACAATAGAGCACAAGATAGCATAAAAATCAAAACAACAAAGCAAATGCAAACCGAATCTCCACATTAAGCTTGGTTTATCTCCATTGCTGGTTTATATCCAGCGGTCTGAAGGGTGCTTCCACGTCCTTTTATCCAACAGTTTGAAGGGTGCTTCCGCAGGGTGCATTGTTTTATCTAGTGGTCCAAAGGGTGCTTCCACGTCCTTTTATCCAGAAGTCCGAAGGAGGGTGCATCATTTTATCAAGCAGTCTAAAGGGTGCTTCCGTGTCCTTTTATTCGGTGGTCCAAAGGGTACTTCTGCAAGGTGCATCGTTTTATCCAACGGCCTGAAGGGCGCTTCTGCATCCTTTTATCTAGTGGTCTGAAGGGTACTTCCGTAGGGTGCATCATTTTATCCAGTGGTCTGAAGGGTGCTTCCGCAAGGTGCATCATTTTTTCTAGCAATCCTCCATTCAACCCTCTTCTCTCTAAACCCTAATGGAGTAGTTTCACAAAAACTGTCGTAACTTTGGCAAACAGAGTCATATTTTTGCAAATGAATAGGCGTCAGAAAGCTGGTTCCGAGCACAATCTAGTGGTGCAAGTATTTTTTCCATATTTTTCTACTGGTACAATTTATTTATGTTTGAAGTCCAGACACCATTTTTGGCCTCTGAGCTCATATCTTTTTGTCACGATCTCCATTTTTCATGATTCTTGCAGCATTGGAAAGGTATTGAGGAGATCTAGATAGCCATCCATACACTTTTTCCAGATTCAGCCCCAGGTATTCTTTATTCATTTTGTTAGTTTTATGGCTTATGTTTGATATTCTGGACATTTTGGCACCTGGAGAAGTTCTGTTTATTTTGTTGGGCTTCATTTATCAGCATTAATACATATTTAGATTCTCTGATCTGATTTATTTGAGGAGATATCATGGGTTTTTCTATTCACCCTTCTGTGGTAACATTGGGTAAGGATAATTATGAGTCTTGGCAAAAGGGCATCTTGACATCTCAGGTGGCTTAATCTTTTGCCTTATCATTATGGACTCATACCTGAACCAGATATGCCTGGGAGGAAATCTATATGGGGAAATTATATTGATCATATTGTAGGATTGATTGGTTCTAGTGTTGATTATGACACTATGTGTTCTATCTCACATATCGAGTGCCCATGCACTCTTTGGACTAGCATTTGGGAGATCTATGGAGACCCACATATCTCTCCATTCTTAGATGATCTTGCTATGGATTTCCACATACCCCTTGATGATGTAGATTGCATACCTTTTGATGATGATACAGTTGAGGAGCTTGCATATTTGACAGGTCCTGCTAGTTCAGATGACACAGAGACTTCACTTGCTTCTCCTTCTCCTCTTATTGAGATCACATCTATATTACCTGTTGCTACATCAGATTCTTTGCAGCAGGACATTATCAGTCTTCCAGAGATAGCTCCTTGGGACACATATCTACCAGATATATCATTGTTGTTTATAGAGTCCCACCTTACAGATTTGGAGGACCACATTGAGGACATTTTTCTTCTATTTGATGATAACTTCGATGGAGTTGCATCACCATCATCTTTTTCAGAGCTTGTTCTTCATCCTCCTATTCAGTCACAATTTTATAGTGGATTGGAGACATTTGGGCAGTTTTCAGGAGCATCATTGTTGTCTTTAGATCATGTGCAGAGTTCAGAGACATTTATCCTTCTTCCTGTATATTCCTATCTAGAATGGGAAGACATTATGAATACATCTGCAGTTCTATTTCTTCCCAAGGGGAGGAATGTTGCTCGACATTCATGGGTCTTCATCTTTATTCTATGTCAAGCATCTTCCAGCTCTGCAGGAATCATCTTGAGGAGCGGCTACATGGTCTCTCTTCTCATCTCTATTTTGGGAGGGAGCTTTCCTTGCATGGGGTTTCATCCTTCTCACTTCTAGGGGGGTCATTAGACCTTCTCTCTTCTTCCTCTCTTATGGGGGGCATTCATGTTTGTACTTTTGTGATGGATTCAGTTCTTGGGGGGTCTTAGTGTTAGTCCTTCTTCCATCATATGTTCATGTACTTATTGTATTTTCTCTCTTTTAGAGAGGAGTTTTCTCCCACTGGGTTTTTCTCCTTTCTCTCCACTTTATGAGAGATTCTTGTTGTTCATGGGTACCTAACATGGCCTTGTAGCTGGGATCCATTCTTGCATGGTTTTCATTTCTCCCTAAGTTGCACTTATGGGGGGGTGTTGGTGTAATTAAATATTTTTGTATACTTTAATAAGTTTACTTAGGGCTTATTTTTAGTCTTGGGTTAATATTAAGTCATATTAGGGTTTTATTTAACTTGCAAATATAAAAGCAAGTTGTCACATGTAACTCTAAAATCCATTTCATTAATTACATCCTTATTGTGCAAATTATTCCTCACTTTTTTTCTCTTGTGGAAGGTAAATCTTAGGTTTTGCAGGTGATCTTGGTGTTATGAATTAATTGTCAACTTCAACAGAATGTTGGTTGCTCATTCCAATAGCATAACAATACTTGAAAACTCATTGTTCAAATGGTTTGTGTGAGGGTTGATTTATAGGAAGTAATTGATTTGAATGAATGGCTATGATTGAAACTTGGTTTCAACGATGTGGATGGCTAGGATCGAATAGGGTTTTCCACTCCATGAGGAGTTGTAGTCATGTGACAAGTGTATGAAGGAGAGTAAAGGAGACCTAATTCAAATATTTTATTTGAATTAGTTTAGACATGTGAAGTGTATTAAATGAAAAATGTAGTACCACACATGATTCAATTGAGAGGTGGACAAGTAGTGTTGCAATGAGATGAAAGGTGAGGGTAAATTCAAATTTTTAATTTGAATTAGTTAGAATATGTGAGAGGGGAAATTAATTAAATAAATAGGATTTATTTAATTAATTGGCTAGATGATTAGGATGGGATTAGGACAAAATGTCATATGATGTCTCAATTAATGTGTCAACTAGGTGATGTTGCAAGACATGGACAAATTTAAGTGTCTACATTTTGCCCCTCTTTGAGATGATGTTTGCAACCAAGAGAAGTAACATCATTTCAAAGAAGATGAGGTATGGATAGAGGAAAAGGATAATTATGTAAAGATAGGATGATGATGCCCCCTCGAGAGGATAGGCGGGTTGGACAAACATGGGTAGGCTCTCGAAATGAAAGGGATTGGTCAAGGGATGAAAGATAAGGGAATGGATAGAAGAAATGAATGATACATTATGCTGCAATGAAGGTGAACAACCATGGAGTTTGATATAGCACTAAACGTTATACACCAAGGTATAAGGACCAAGGTGATGATGTGTCTTGTGCACTAGCATAATACAACCTTGTCTAGATACAAGATATGACTATTAGCTGGTTTGGATTTGATACAAATGCAAGATAAAATGACGACACACACAAACAAGCAAGCAAGCATGCACAAATGATGCAAAAACAAGCAAGGTATTGCTCCTGTCAAGCTGTAAACCAATGATTAAGTGATTGATTGATAGTGTCTGGTTTTAGGAAATGAAACATGTCGTATAAGACACCTGGTCTGGTTTTGACAATGCAACATCTTGTCTAAGACAATTGATTGATTGATTGACACTAGTGTTGTTGGCCATGCGAATCAACACTATGATTTGATTAATGATTGATTGATTTGGTTTACGTCAAGATTAGGATCAAGACCATTTATGCAATTGGATAATTTGACTTGATTGGTATGGATTAAGGATGAATTGCATTTGGATCATTGCTTTGAATGACCTGAATGATGATTGGATTGATTAGAAGAAGTGATTTGATTTGATGATTTGATGTGATTGAGAAATTGATTGATTTGAAGAATTGAATTGAAGAAGTGGATTTATTTTATTTGATTTGATTGGAAGAATTGATTTGATGAATTGTTTTGATATGGACTTGAAGAATTGATGAGATTGATTTGAAGAATGGAATTGATTTTGATTGAAGAATTGATGATTGGATTGATTGAATTGATTGATTTAAATAATTGGTTTGATATGAGAATTGATGGATTGATTGATTAGATTAATTAAATTGATTTGATTGGAGTGATGTGATTGAGTTGAAGAATTTATGACTTGATAGATTTGAAGAATTGATTGGAAGAATTTGATTTGATTGGATGAATTGATTGAGTGATTGGATTATGAATGGAATTGATGATTGGATTGATTCTATTGAATTGATGATTGGATGGGATGAATTGATTTGATGATTGGATTGAATTGATTTGATTTGATTTGATTTTATTGCTTGGGTTTTTGTGGAATTTAGATTATTTTGTATTTTTAGGAATATTTGATTTTATTGCTTGGGTTTTTGTGGAATTTAGATTATTTTGTATTTTTAGGAATATTTGATTTTATTGCTTAGGTTTTTGAATGTTTTGATTTTTTGTGTTTTGAATGTTTTGATTTTTTTTGTATTTTTGAAATGTTTTGATTTTTTTGGATTTTTGACATGTTTTTGATTTTTAGAAATATTTTGGGGAATGACATTGGATGACAATTTTGATAGCCTTTACGCTAGATACAATTGACAAGGGAAAAACCAAGTCTAGGTGCAAGGATGAAGAATGTGATTGGATGGGATGAATAGATAAAAGGATGGGCAATGAGGGATGGAATGGATGTACGTGTAAGAGAGCAAGGATGTGATCTCCAAAGGCTATGTTGCATAAGAATAACATGCCCCATTCTAGGTGTAATGCTTAGGATTTTGCATGACAAGGCTTATGACAATAGGATAAGATGGAATGGTTGGAAAGGATGGGGTACATCAAGAGATATCCAAAACATGTGTCAACATTGTGCCCCATATCTTTATCAAGATCAAAAGAGGAAGGGAAGCTGAGGACTCAATAGGATAAGTATATGGGTGTAATGGATAAGGATGGTAGGATAGGATAGGAAATGGTATGGGAAATGATAGGTTGGATGAGACAACGTGCCCCCAAGTGTAAGTGACATAGAAGATCAACTTGCATATGACACATGTTTGCTAGGTTTTCATCATGGTACTTATCCAAGGTGCCACCGAGGGTGGTTTTCACCGTTGGACGAAGGGATTTCTCTTTACTATTTTGATTTTTCTTTTTTTGACTTTTTTAATTTTTTGATAGGAGAGGGGGAATATGGATAGGACAGACTCGAGGGTCTAGTGCCATGAAAGGTGATATTGTCCCCTTAGAGATGGATGTTGTCTCATGGACCATGTCAAGTGTCATCATGCTCATAGATGTTGGTAGGGGATTGTATGAGAGTGAGGTGGATTAGGTAAATAGTGGATTATGAATGGAAGGATAGTGGATTATGATGTGGATTATGAATGGAAGGATAATGAATTATGAAAGGTTTATGCAAAAGCATGGACCATAGGAAGGTGATGGGTGAAATATGTAGGATAATGGATAAAGGATGGGGAGATGGAGGTATGTGGAAATGTTGTGGGATGGAATGGAACCATGACCAACAGTTGCACACACCATGATAAATGTTGAAGCTTGTGATATGTGGGAAGTAATGGACATGTTTGTTTAGTGGATGGGTGATTTAGTGGCTTACGTACCCACATAGACTTAGTATTTTTATGACTTTTACATTGTTTGTGGGATGAAGGAATTTGAAATTTTTGAATGGAATGAGATTTTTGGATGGAAGACGATGGTTGAGATTTTTGAGAGGTGGATGCTTCATTTGACTTAAGTGTTTTTTGTTTAGGGACCCAAACCATTTTAGTTTTGGACTTTGATTTTGGAGGTATGGGCTTGGATAGCTTTTTTAATGTATTTTGCTTCAATTCTTTGCATTTGTGCCCTAAGGAATTAGGACCCTTAGGATTTTTGACTTTGTGGAAGGAGACATCCAAATTTTTATTTTTGAATCCCATGGAATGGGTGGAAGCTTCTTGTTTAGACAATGTGTGCATTGATTGGTCATGATTAGGAATGTGAGGGAATGTGTAAATAGATGGATTTAGTGTTGGGAGAACTGGTGGTAAAGTGGATGGAGGGATATTAGGAGTTGGAAGAAGTGGAGGTAAAGTGGATGGAGGGAGGTCTATGGTCACATGATTTTGACACTTGTAGGACAATGGGGGTGGAATGGTGACATATGTTTTGGGGGTATGATAGGATTTATGATGGAAAGTGGTGGACTTAGGAGGAATGGAGGAACTACCAACATCTTGAGATTATTTTCCTTGGGGTGCATATCCAAGGCCATATGAGCGTGGAGGAATGTTGACATGGATGGGCTCCAAAATACCTTGTTCATGAAGGCCTAATCCTTTACCTTGATAGTTCATGTTTTGGAGCATGCGGTGGACAATAGGACTATGGCTGCTTTGGGAATTAGACTTGAGCTCATTATTATATGGAGAAGGTGATGTGATGGATAATGGTTGTTGCTTTCCTAAGGAGGGGCATTCATGGATGAAGGTAGATAGACCAACGGCATATGATGGTGGACTTGAAATGGGGTCGATAGTGGATGTGGAAGGATCATTAGGATCTTGATTATCATTATGTTCACTAAGATCCAAGTTATTGGTTTGATCTTCTATGTTTGCTTGGGAGGCACGTGTCTCATCATGACAAGTGGATGTTGGTGGGTCATGGATAGGGTTAGGTGGAGGGAAAGTTTCTTTGCTTTGAAGGAAGGCCATGAAATGGGGTGAATACTCAAGTAGGTCAACAAGAATCTTATTAAATGGAGTATGTAGGTCTTGGGTGTCTTGCTCATGAATGGTTGTGGGGGTATGAATAAGATCAAGTTGCTCATGGATAGATTCTTCATCATGGATAATGTCTTGATCATGGAAAAGATACATGTTATGGATGGGTTGAATGGAAGTAATTTGATCTTGATTAGGATGGGGGCATGATGTTTCCTCATGATTTAGATTATGCTCTTGACATAACTCTTGAATTTCTTGAATGGAAGTGGAAGGCTCTTGATGGTCAATTGCATAGGAGCATGATGGAGGTTGACTTGGACTCAATGGGGGAGTCTTTTGAATAGGTTCAAGGGGTTGTGGACTATATGAAGGGGTTGTAGGAATGGACATGGTGTTGGAGGACTCTTTTGTAGGATCAAGGATAGGAATTTGGTGACATGGTTGATTCTTTGCTAGTATCCCTTGGATTACATCCTTTATAGGTGGATGGGTGGTAGAAGTTGAAGGCTTATCATTTTGATTAGGTGGAAGGCTAATTGGATTGGATGGATTAGGAATAGGAGTGGATAGGTCCCATGGTGGAAGGATAAGAGGGATATTGGAAGATGTTGGCTTATGGTTAGGATTTTGATTAGATGGAGGGTCAAAGGGATTGCATGGATTGGTGGGTTTGGATAACTCAATAGGTTTACTTTTGTAATGTTTGAACTTAGGACGTGGAGTTGATGGATGGGCAAGTGGCTTGCATGGTGGTGTTGGGGTAGAACTAGGATGATCTGGATTGGCATGTGATTGGATGGTGGTATAATATACTTATAGGAGGGATAAGCTAGACTAGTGTTCCCCTTGTCAAAGGTATGAGGGATTGAAGGCATTTGATCTTGTTGCAAAGGGTGACTTGGGCTCACATGTTCTTGTTGTGGAATGAATTTATAGGTTGATGTAAGGTTGAATTCATAGGTGCATGGATTTAGTTGGTATGAAGTGGAGGGGGATTACACATATGATTGAGGTGGAATTTGTTGAGGTTATGGTCGTGTTGGTGTTTGAATCGAAGGAGGGTTTACCAGTTCCAATGCACAGGTAGATTCAGCCAACAGAAATAGGAGGTTGCGTGAGCTGCCTCCCCTTCACTTCTAGTTCTACCGCACCAAGGGGGGTATCCCTATAGCTAAAGATTTGACCTTGACTCGCCCAATGACAAAAGATTTAGCTTTACAATAACAGGAAGAATACTCTCATGTATGGACCAAGATTTGGGTGATAAATCACAAGGTTGGCACTGTTCTTGGACATATCCAACTAGTTGAGGATGAGAGTATGCAGGGATCCTATTTCTACTCCTACAACTAACAGGTTGGAAATATGAAGGATGGGTTTTGATATTTTGGATGTAAGACAAGGAGTTTTGGATCATAACTACTGCACAACAAACAGACCAGTGCCTATCTCTAGGCAAGGAGTCAACTAGACGTATACAAGAGAATGGCTTGCAACTGGCATTCAAGTTTCAAGGGGTTAGGACTGGTATTTGCCTTACAAACACCACCCAAGGATAAGTATTTAACTGTCTATACTTACATACATCCCAGCTGACATATAATCTTCTCCATACTCAACCTAAAACAATTTAATCCACTCCTTGAATGGAAGTTAAAGGTTAAGCATGTGATACAGAAATCTATACCCTAGAATCTGAGAAACCCTTAGCAACCAAATTCAAAAGAAGAGAATGCATACAACACATGGAGACAGATAGATAAACACATGCAATAATGCATTTTTCATATAGAATGACAAGAAACTAAACATATGTGCAAGGTGCGCTCAAATGCAACTCATAGACTCCAATAGAGATAAAATAGCCAGGAAAATGCTCTGTCTTTCGTTATTCTCTCCAAAAAATCCCAAGTCTTCAACAACCCTAAATGAGTAACACAGTTTGCGTTTTATAGCAAGACTGTGCACTCAGCATTCAGTACATTGTCATTTCAAAATGCTGTCGGATATATTGCATCTTCTGAGTGGCGCCCAAAACATTCAATGCAGCTGGAAGAAGAAGGGAGAGCAGGTGAAATCAGGATCTACACCGCCACCTGAAGATTTTCTCCCTAAATCGGGTAGTTGACCTGTCCATTCGACCCATACCTCTCTGCAATTCGCCATTATACCAACCTACCTGCGAAATGCAGTAATGGTGTGCTCTAAAGTTTTTCCCACCTGGAATGCAATTGCGGACGCAAGAAAAACCTTCGCTGCTTGAAAGTTTAAAACTGGTCGTTGATTTCCTTCCTCCCGCCAAGATCAATGGCTTCGGTTCATGCTGACTAGTCATCGGCCAATGAAATCGCACCACGTAGGCACCCTGTTTTCATCACTGACTCTTCTACCATCTATTTTGCCTTTTTTGCCTTGTATATGCAAAAGAACATGCATATACAACTGCCACATACAAGCTGCGGACCCCAAACCATTATGAAGCACATTGAATTTTCTATCAGGTCCAGCTTGCATGTTCCTTCTTTGTATGTTTGCATATACAATGCACATAACATGCAAGCCGTGGATGCCAACTATTTTATCAATCGGATTGAAAAAAACCTTTGAATCAGCTTGTATATTTTCCATTGCACTTCTCGTTGTATATCGGCATATACAATGCACAATATACATTCTACGGATGCCAGCCACTGTATCAATCAGACCAAAAGAAATTTCAAATCTGGGCCTTGTATCTTCATTCCCTTGTATATTGCATTGTATACTGCATATACAATGTAAGACATACAATCCCGTGGACCTCCAAAATCATTTGCCACAACATATTTTCCTTTTGCGTCTGGGCTTTGCATGTTTTTGACCTTTGTATATTTTGCTTGCACATTCAGTTGTATATTCAGAATATACAATCCCAAACATACAATGGCAAATTTCAAAATATTTCACAAATACTGTTAACTCTTTGGCCGCGTCCACCTTGTATATTCCGCTTGTATGTCAATCCTTGTATATGCAAACACCTATACATCTTTCCTCTTGTATGTGGCGAATGCATGTCACATATACAATGTGACTTGTATATGAAGCAGGTCCCACCAATTGTATCTTACCTTGCATATCTTTTCTTTGTATGCGCTCATTGCATATTTCTTCTTGTACATTGCCGCCGATGTACCTTTCATTGTAGCGAATGCATGTCGGCTTCTTGTATACTTGCAATGTACATTCCCAATGTATGTCAGACATACATTTACCTTTGCATATGTCTCGATGTATAGTGTGCCTTGCATATATCGCTTGTATGCCGCTAATGCATCTAGCCATTGTATATTCGCTTGCATCTTTTCCATTGTATGTAGTCGTTGTATGTCTAAACATACAAACCCAATATACAAACAAACTCAACATACAATTGCAGAATATTCCAAGAGTCTACGAAAGATTCCTCAAAGTATATGCACCTATTCCAAACCCGATATGCATACAAGGGGGCATATAACTAATTTTTTCCATTTTTTGAAGGCCGATTGAGCATTCTACAAGCCCGCCAATGTACATTTGCATTTGCACATACAAACCCCTTTGTATATACAAAGATACATGCATTTAAAATTGTTTTTTGCACTTTTGAACTACAAAGGCCAAAAGACTTAGAATTTTTTAGATTTTTGTGAAAAGGGCCTGCAGATTTAAATGCCTGAAACCTGAATGTTTATGCAGGCACCAACAGGTCACATTTGTTGAATGGATAGGGGATGTGTTTGTTGGGTTTGGGATTGACAAGTGGCTATGAAGTGTTGGGCTTGTGTTAAGAGGTGTTGTATTTGAGGTGATTAGATTTGTTGAAATTGTTGGATGATGGCATATAGTTGTTGCATGGTTTGTTGGTCTAAGGGTTGTGGAATTTGGTGAAGTGTTTGAATGAGGTCTTGTAGTTGGAGTGCTAGGATATTGTCTTCTAGTGTTGGCATGGTGTCACACATGTGTTTGTATCTTTGTGTTTTGTCTTGTTCCTCAAGGTGTGCAACATGATTCTTGTCATTATTGGAAGTACGAGGAGGGTCCCCTCGAAGTATGATTTTGGGCTTATGATTTGTCTCATCATTAGGATTAGAGGGATGGCCTTCTCGAAGTATAAGTTTGGGCTTTGGTTTTATCTCATCATTAGGACTAGAGGAAGGGCCTGCTCAAAGTATGAGTTTGGGCTTAGGATTGGGCATAGGCTTGCTAAGGATTAGGACCATTTTGACAAGTGTTTGACTAGGACTAGGATGATGATGTGGAGTAATTAGGATAGATAGGATTGGATGATTAAGATGAAGTGATTAGGAAGGGTGGTTAGGATATGATTAGGATGTGATTGATTGGAAATATGAAATGATAAGGATAGATAGAATATGATTAAGGATGAGGTGATTAGGAGGAAGGTGATTAGGATGATTAAGATGTGGATTAGGTGTATGACAAGGTTGATTAGTGTTTGATTAGGATGAGATGTGTTGGAAAGGATGTTTAGAATGACTTGTTTATGTGTTTGTGTTTATAGCTTGATTTGGCAATTTTCAAACAAATGATTACACATGTACACACATGAATCATACACGCAGGACACATAAGCAAGTTTGAATTTGAAATTTGAATGTGATGATTAGGAAAGCACTTGAAGACACATCAACAAGCCCTAGATTAGTCAAGTAGGTATGGCCAAATTGGTCTTACTCTAGGATGTACAAGGTTGACTAAGGATGTCCCCAATATACTCAAGGTACGGGGGGCCCAATTCTATGAAATGAAAGTGAAATAGTGTCAAACAACCGGGAGAAAGGGGTAACCCACCCTTCACCTTCATTTCCCAAAGGTATAAAGTTCTTTCCAAGGGCTTAGCTTGAATGACAAGATTTTGACTTCCAAAGAGGGTGTCTTTCAATTCACACCTTGCTTTTTATACTCCATCAAAATGCTAGAGTTGAGGTCATCCCTTGGAGTGGTGTGTCTCCAAGAAGGCCTCCTAGGAAGGGTATGATAAAAGCAAACCAAGTGGGTGTTTTTGATCTCTAAGATCACCTTGCGGTGCAAGGAGAGAGCATATACACACACACTTGATTCACACTTGCACTTGTTAATTTTCCTTTAAGAAATCCAAATGTGTGTTGAGAAATTGAATTGATGAGAGGTGTTTTTGATTCTCAAGATCACACGAAGTGCATGAGAAGAGCATACACACCTTTGATCATATTCAAGTTCACCAAACAATGAAGACACTTGTTCTTTTTTAATCCCAAGTCAAAATGTGTGATGGAAGACAATGGTTCATTTTATGCCCAATTTCAATGTGTGCTTGAAGGCAATAGTATGTTTTAGAGCCCAAAATCCAAATGTGTGATGCAAACAAGATGTTCTTTTTTTTATGCCCAAATTGAAATGTGTTTGCAAATAATGATTATGAAGAAATGAAAAGAGATGAAAGATGAATGGAGTGCACTTGAAATTTTTTGCTTTCCAAACTGCTATTGTGACTTATATGATTGTTGTTCTAGCACTGTATGAACACCTAAAAGCCACCAAAACTGAGAAAGAACGAGTAAACTTGCATATAAATGTCTTATGTGAAAAAGAGGAAATCTGATAAAATTTATTGTAGATGAATAGTGATAGGAAAATGAATAGCATGAGCAGATTGTAGACAAAAATCTATGCTTTCCAACTAATGTTGACTTTTGAAATTTGAAACTAATGTTGACCTAGATTGTTTGAAGTTTGAAATTAATGTTGACTTTGACTAAGAAAAAACTACTCAAAATGACACAGTCACCTAACAAAACCTATGCCACAGCAAAGTTGGTGGAGTCAGCTTTCCAACAAGTCCTTTTGTGCAAATTTTCAACCCCGTATGATGAAGTTATGAAGAAAAGAAAAAAAATGCCCTATTAGGGCATGTAGAGGCAAAGGGTCAGGCTTGACAGTTTGTATTAACCACTAATGGTTCAAAAAATCTTGGTCACATGCTAGCTATTTAGGGTGACTGGCAGTCATAGTTTGTAGTCAGCTTCTAACGGTGCCCCTGGTTGCCCATGTGACCAAGGGCTGACTGAGGCCAAAATAAAAAAAAGGAATTGACACAGGGGGCTGATAGCCCCCCGGCCACCTCCTTTCTACCGGTCACTGATGTGACTGCACCCTACAGGTCATTGAATATTAAAATAATAAACAATGAAAAGCATTTGAATTTTGATCACGTTGTGGTTTTAGCGGGAGGTTGAATGATGTTAGCAGTTAGGGTTGATAGACTATGCAGATATTGGAGTTAGGGTTTACAAATGGTGGACAAAGGATTTTAGCGGGGGTTTTGAGGTGATGAGAGGAGGATAACAGGCGGCTAGACCACGGTGTCGATAGAACAAAGAGCTACGATTGAAGTTTAAAGTGGCAGTCAGGAGGTTGAAAAGGGAGCGAGCAAACAGAGGTGGCGCAGGTTGCCACCACTAGTGGCGACGACTGGGTATGGTCAACAACGGTGGAGGTCGGGAGTGTTGAAATGGTGGGAAACCAAGGTTTTGTGAGTGTCAACTTTGTGAGAAGAGGTGGGTTTCTGAGTGACAGCAAGGAGTTAAACAGAAACAACGATTGGGAGATGTCGACGCTGGGCGAGTAGGGTTTTATGTAGAAGTGCCGACGAGAGTATAGAGGTGACGAAGACAGTTTGGAATAGGTGATAGAAAGGTAAAACAGAAGTCAACAGCAGTGGAGACCACCAGGGTTTGAAGCAAATGGTAGATTTTTTTAGGCTTTCTTAGGGAGATTAGGATTTAGGTCGACAACCAATGGCATGTGCAGGTCGATAAAATGAGGGAGGTTGACAGGCATGATCAATAGAACCCTGCAATATTAAAATGAAACTATGCTTGCAAAACCAATATGTACCCAAATCAATATCAACAGAGTGCTCTGCAGATCCATATTGTACGGACCTGTAACCCTAAAAAAATTCAAAAATTGACAAAAAAATTTAGAAGCCAAATATGACAAATTTTATGTCGTTTTTCATCTACGAGGCCTCAAACTCAACGGTGAGGTCCATTTGAGGTCTGGAGGTCGCTTGCACAAGTTAACCACAAAAACACAAAAAAAGTGTTAGATTTTTCAAGCATTCACGTCGGGTTCACCAAATGTCATCAGGGAAAAAATCAGGTCTGAATCATAAACAACAAACTATCAAACCCTAACAAGCACAATAGAGCACAAGATAGCATGAAAATCAAAACAACAAAGCAAATGCAAACTGAATCTCCACACTAAGCTTGGTTTATCTCCATTGCTCTTCTCAATATTGCATAGGAATGCATGATTTTAAAGGATGAATGTTGGAGGAATGTTGGTTGGTCATTCCAGCAGCATAACAATACTTGAAAACTCATTGTTCAAATGGCTTGTGTGAGGGTTGATTTATAGGAACTGATTGATTTGAATGAATGGCTATGATTGAAAGATTGTTTCAATGATGTGGATGGTTAGGATAAAATATGGTTTCCCACTCCATGAGGAGTTGTAGTCATGTGACAAGTGTGCGAAGGAGAATAAAGGAGACCTACTTCAAATATTTTATTTGAATTAGTTTATACATGTGAAGTGTATAAAATGAAAAATGTAGTACCACACATGATTCAATTGATCAGAGGTGGACAAGTGTTGCAATGAGATGAAAGGTGAGGGTAAATTCAAATTTTTAATTTGAATTAGTTGGAACATGTGAGAGTGGAAATTAATTAAATAAATGGGATTTATTTAATTAATTGGCTAGATGATTAGGATGGGGTTAGGAGTGGGATTAGAACAAAATGTCATATGATGTCTCACTTAATGTGATGACTAGGTGATGTTGCAAGACATGGACAAATTTAAGTGTCTACACCATGAGCTCAACAAACTCGCAAGGTCACACAAGACCCACGAGTGTAGCGTCCTGTTGGCCTCATTCTCAACCTCCCAATTTTAAAACTTTTCACATATCAAACCTCTGTACCAAGTCATCTTTTTGGTTACACTTTTACTGATGTCATGCTTCTTATGTTAGTCATGGTTGATAACTTGTTATTATGATGTCATTATTTGTCTTATCTCTCTCCATTGAAGCTTTAAATAGCAATAGTACAACAAGTAAAAATTTACAGCTTAGTAATATTATATTTCGCGTCCACTTTCATTTTATACTAAGCTCGCATCAACTTTTGTTTTTCGCAAACTCCACTATGCGTCGGCTTTTATTCTTCACAAACCTTGCGTCAATTTTTGTCTTTCACTAAGTTCACGTTGACTTATGAGTTTGGCTAAGTTCACACATTTTGGCTTTTTACCAATGGTGTAATTTTACAAGTTCAGAGAGATAATAAGAAAGAAATTCACGTTCACTTTTTGCATGCAGCAACTAGGAGTTAAAAAGTGATTTTTATTGTTTAAAAATAACAAATAGCATATTCTTCTCCTTCGAACAAGTGCAAGAAAAACCAAAAGGCATGAATTTCAAGTTTTAAGGGAAAATTTACTTTGGACAAAGTAAATTAACGACACTCCTCCACAATTATTGGACAGTTGTAAAACCACTTTCTTTGGCTGCCACTTGTTAACTGAAGTTTAAAATGTTCAAAGAGCAATGTTATCCTCCTAAAATCATGCCATACGCTATATGGGAAGAAATGTGGGTTTTAAAATATGGGTAGTTATATATGATATAAAAGAACACAATGACTTATGTGATGGGATCTTTCAAGCCAGATGTCATCTCATGAAAGGATTGCTACGGATTTGGTTAAGAAGTTTTAAAACCATCAAAGAAAAGGTGATTATCAAAGGTAAAACTGCCTCCCTCAACATGCTCTCTCACTGGTAGATATGGGCGCATGTCATTTGACAGAATGCCTTAAGGAAATCCGGTCTCATCGATTGCAATGATCTCTATATATGCACAAAATGATTTTGTCGAAGAGGCTTTAGAAACCTTCAAGCTACACAATAATGGATTTGCTGAAAAGTCTATAGAAACTTTCAAGCAAAGGCAATTGGCTAGTGCAATACCACGCCCCTCTTCCTTACGTGGATGTATGAGACAAGGAAAACGTAGATGCCAAAAAGAAATATGGTTTCATAGAATGCAATGATTGTAGCATACACATAAAATGGATTCGTTGAAAAGTCTACAGAAACTTTCTAGCAAATGTATTTTTCATATTTTGAAACCAAATTCCATAACCGTTGCCAGCATCTTCTTTGCTTATGACAAAAATGGAAGCTTTGGAATTAGGTGTGGACATTCATCAAAGCATATGAAATGAGATTTTTGTCATATATATTGTAGTTGAACTCGCTGAAAGATGTATATGCATAACATGGAAACATATACAAGGCACGCGAACTGTATGACAGTAACATCAAAGACTTGTCATCTCAAGCAAATGCATGAGGTTTAAAACTGAACTCCAATACCTTTGATAGCATCATCCATTCACAACAGGGTACGGACATTCATCAAAGCATAATGGCTTGTATGTAATATGTGGGTGCATAGGCAAAGCACATGAACTGTTTGACAGAATGCTTCAAAGAAACGTAGTTTCATGGACTACCACAATCATAGGGTCTGCACAGAATGATTCATTGGAGACTCTTTAGAAACTTTCAAACATATGCAATTTGCTGGCTCAAAGCCAAACTCCACGACTTTGCAAGCATCCTCCACTCATAGCAGGATATGGGCATCTATCAAAGCATAATGGAAAGTAGATTTTTGCTCTAGCAGACATGCATGCCAAATCTCAACACATTAACAAAGCACATAAACTGTTTGACAAAATGCCTCAAAGATTTAGTTGACGAACTTTATATGTGAGCATTATAATACTCATAAAATTGTCTTATGTCGTTGGTTGTTCCTATTGGCTTATTCCTTAAATTTACTGTGGGTGCAATCGCTAGTTTTAACTAGTCGTCTCTTCAAAATGGATTTGTTGAAAAGACTTAAGAAACGTGCAGGAAACTCCAATTAGTAGGTGCAAAAATGGCTTCCATGACCTGCCAATAAGTGAAAAGACTTTACAAACTTTCAAATAAATGTTGCACTTGCAACTACCCTGGTAGACACGTATGAAAAGTATGGACTGCAATAATTATAGGGTATGCATAAAATGAGTTCGTGGAAAAGGGTTCTAGAAACTTTCCAGAAAAAAAATGCAATAGGAATATGAAACAAAAATCAATCTTTTCCTCTATCTTCTCGATCTAAAGATACTAAGAAGGGAAGATATTCTTAACCTTCTTGTGTGAGATTCACCTTGTATAGATATCTCTATAGCTCATCTGAATTGGGCCAAGGTGGAAGGTGGTCATCAAGGTGGTAATGATATTTCTCCCATACCATTTTCAAGGGTTGGGGATTTTGTGAGAAAAGAATCAACTAACAATGATTATCCTATAGATCTCTGCATTGAATCAAGAAAGAAGCGAAAATAAGGAAGATTTCAAGTAGGCCTAGGGTTGATGGTTATCTCGAGCATACCATACATTGGTGTTCATATGATCTAGAGGACAACATGGATAGTGAAACTAGTTCAGGTGATGGTAAACCATCATCTAGAAAAGGAAGTAGGTCAGGATGGTGGCATGTGATGAAAGATTGCCTGTGCCATTTCATAGTCAAGAACTTACACACTTCCCCTGTCTATTGCATTTATGATATATAATCAACAAAATCATGTAGACAGGACAAGTTCACCTTGTCATGGGTCACTCGATAGAGATGCTATTGGGACACGAGCCATGTAGGCTCCTTAAATTTTAGATTAGCTTTGTCAACACATTATGTTAATGTTATATATTGGTATTTCTATGGATAACATAATAGTGAGAAAGTGGAGAAACATGGGGGTCCTGGTAATCATGATGATCTTCTCACTTGTAACGATGTTCAAAACATGGAGAGAGTTATCTGACAATCTACGTATCAACTAGATTCGAATGATCTATTAAGTATACAGATTTTGGTTAAACTCCATCAGAAGTATGTATTTTTCTATCAAGATTTATTTGTTAGTGAACCCTTCATATTGCAGATTCAAAGAGAATGGCAATTGTAGTAGCTGACTCTACCTTTCAAACTAACAAGCTGAGATATCCATTGTATACTTTTTTGGTCTTTGATGTCCATCAAAATGCTCTTCCTATTGCATGGATTATAACTTCTAGTTTTCCAAGCCATAGTATTTGCAAAGATGGGAGCCTTTTCTAATAGAGTTTGCAGTGAGGACCCCAAATGAAAATCCAACACACCAAAGAAAGGTGTTCTCCTAGAGCACAATGATTGAATCATATGCAATGCATTGCTTTGTAATAAATACCCTTGAGCTCTTCAAACAAATAAGTGGGGCAGGTGAGATGATGTTCCATATGGCAAGGAAATTAATGAATGATAGAGGAATTAACAAAAAGGTTTTGTATGTGAACACAAGAGTCTAAGATTTAGGTATACAGAAGAGTTGTCAAAATCCGACAAGGCTTGATTGTCACATGAAGTAGATGGAGATGGAAAGGACTTAGCAAAATCCACAACTCCAAACTTGCAAGTCCTAGTTACCTTTTTGTGAAAGTGACTTAAGTCACTCTTGTAATGTAAAGTTAGAAAATGAACTTTATTTTCAGAAAAGTGATGAAAAATATAACCAAAAATAAGGTTTATTATTCTATTATATTTAAAAAAGGTAGTTATAAGGTAGTTACTTGAAGTGGTTAGGAAGTAGTTACAAGTTGGTTATTAAGTGGTTATGATGAAAAGTCTATATATATTGGACTTCACATTGTAAAGAGGGGGGACTTTTTTGAGAGAACTCTTAAAAAAAGGGGAAACTCTGGAGAAAATTTCAGAGATATTTTGAAAAGATTTTATGTTTGCACTATGTACAAAAAGGATTTTGGAATTGTATAATTTCAAAGATAATGAAAAATGCAGTTTAGTTCGTGTGCTCTAAATGTGTTCTTATGTTATCATTACTAATTTCACGTATGTTGAATTGGTAATCCCTTTTATGCACATGTGTAATACATTGATTATCTATGTGATTGATGTAATGAAACACACCCATCTCCTGGTATCTTGTTTTGGATGTGCTTGTATGACCTGTCTCTTCTTATGTTGAGGTTTATTGTACTCCTTTCATCATCATTGCACATTTCAACCTATTTGGTAATAACCCCTTTTGTAATCATTATTAGTTGTGGAATCTCAATTGGTTTTTGTATGTCTACTGTTGAGGTTTTTGTTATTCATCTTTTCCTAGTTTTGTGTTTTCTCCTTTATATACTTTCAAGCTAAAAGTACACAAAAACTCACAAATACCCCTATCATATGAGGGAGTTTCCCTCTCAAATACAGAGGAAGATCGTTGCTCTGTCGTGATCTCTCCAACTGTTGGGACAATTTAGTCACCACTCTAAGGGCAACAGGTTATTTTCAAAGGTTATTTCGCAGTGACAAATATGTTTACCAATAGATTTTTGGTGACTCCACAGCGGAAAATGAGCTGAAGTGTCGGTACCTTTTAATTCCTCAAGAATATACAAGTATCTCCCAAGAAAAGAAGTTGGCGACTCTATCCAAAAGAAGAATCATGAAAGATGGTTTGGTATCGAAGAACCCAGATGCATAACTTGCAGTTTCCTGAATCAGACAGTGACAGTGATGATGAAGATTATCCTTTTTCTGCATCCTCTTCTCAACAAAATCAAGTTCTTGATGATCCTAAGCAAGTAGAGTTTTTTAAGAGTTTCTATGGTGGCATGTAATTTGCATCTAACCAGGTCATCTTTCCTTGCTTCAAATGTTGTAGAAGATTGAACAAAATGATGAGAAGAAGACTCATTTTCTTGCTCATGATTGTAATTCCCTATCGGAGGAGATTCGTGCACTTGAAGATAAAAGAAATTATGCTGAGATATATCATTTGCATGATGAGGTCAGCAATAAAGAGGCAAATATTTTTCCTACAAATGAACCTATATTGAAGGAAGTGTCTGAAAGAGACTCATCGGAACATGCATGTTTACTTAAAGAAGACCAAAAAGAAGCAATGATGGAGATAGAAAACCAAGATTGTATGGAAGCAAGCAATGATGAAGAAGAAATATGTCCAGACAACGATATGTTCTCAGTTTCTTTGAAGAATGTCACTCCTCTTGTGACAACTTGCTTTGGTTCCACAACTACAACATCTGAGAGAGATTTCCATCACATGGTGGCTGTTCCAAGGAGTGAACAAGAAATTTTGAGCCAAAGTGTAAAAGAACATGAAGACGAGTCACAAAATATTTTCCTGACATGCATGCAACCTATGCAAGAGGAAAGTGAAGATGAAATAATATTGCAAGAACTCTCTTATGAGGTTTCCATTCAAGATTGGCATCTCAACACTACTGTTGATGATTTTATTTAGGAAGAAGATGTCGTCCTTTCTTCTTTATCACCTCTTGAAGAAGAATCCTCAACTACTGGAACCAAAGGTATTACTCAAGATGAAGTATTGAGTACTACCATTTCAAATGTGCAACAATATCATAAGGATATTGGGTATGAATCTATGCAAAGAGAAGTTAGAAACAAGTTTGTGCCTAAATCTCCTTGTTTGAATGGTTTTGGTATATCCTATTCTGAATACCTTTGTCCTTTGGATGCTGATGAGAGTGCTGAAGAAGCTGGTGTGAGAAATGTTTTTGAGAGCATGCACAAGATTGCAACTATGCAAAGTATTGATGAGGAACTACATGTTCTGACTTGTTCTCCTTTACCACATCTAAAGGATGAAAATATTATTTATTCCTCATCAATGGTAGAAGAGGATTTTCAAGATGATAAAATGTATAATGCAGATCCATTACTTCTTCTTCCTCCTGTACTATCTTTGGATACTGGGCATTCTAGGTTAGCTATGATAAAGAGGAGAAATTTTCTTTTACAAGAGATGGTTCCATAATAAACGAGGATGTTACTCATAAGGGACATGTACAAGCTAGATCAGGTGACTATGGTGTAGATAAAATCACTTCTATGGGTTAGTCAAAAGATACAAATTGGTCATCTTCTTCAGTCTTTTCATCATCTTTTGATAAGACATTGCTTGAGTTTCTTGCTGCAAAGGAAGAGAGGGACTTTATAATGAGAAATAGTCATATGCAAGTAGGAGTTGATATTCAAAAACTAAATTCACCATTTACACTTGAAAGGGTCTCCTCACCTCATAGTTTGCACAAGGGATGTCCAATTCACGACTTGATTTCTTTTGATCCAGATAATTTAAGATATATTCAGATAGAGAATATCAGTATACTCAGTGCAGTGCATGAAGACAAAACTAAACAGAGAAGTGTAAATGAAAATCTAGAGGCTTCCTGTACTTGTGATGAGAAATGGTTGTTTGGTGTATTATTCAAGGAGCCCTCATATTCCATGCATTTTATTGTTCTCTTCATTTTGAGATGGTTACTAAGTTCACAGGCACCCCATCCGTGCACCTCTCTTTTTCGTACAGGTGCCTATTTTTCTCAACTTGTTAATGGCTTCACTTGATCATCTGGAAGCAGTTCGAGGTAGAAGTCACCTACCATGTACATAGGTTAATTAGAAATTTTTGTTGTGTCTATCTTATTTCAGTTCCTGTGTGTCTTTTGTCAGTTACCTTGTCTCTTTGTTGTCTCTCGCTTGAGTCTTCCTTTTCCCCTTTTACAACGTATTATCTTCTAACTCTACCCATCCAATGGATAAGGCACTATTCATAACAAGAGATTCTGGGTTCATCTATGTCCACAAGGTCCTTGTCCCCAGTTAGAACTAGTTGTTGGCCTCGTTCTCAACCTCCCAATTTGTAAACTTTTCGCATATCAAACCTCTATACCAAGTCATCTTTTTGGTTACACTTTTACTGATGTCATGCTTCTTATGTCAGTCATGGTTGATAACTTGTTATTATGACGTCATTCTTTGTCTTATCTCTCTCCATTAAAGCTTTAAATAGCAATATTATGCCAAGTCAAAATTTATGGCTTAGTAATATTATATTTCGCGTCCACTTTCATTTTATACTAAGCTCGCATCAACTTTTGTTTTTCGCAAACTCCACTATGTGTCATCTTTTATTCTTCACAAACCTTGCATCAATTTTTATCTTTCACTAAGTTCACGTTGACTTATGAGTTTGGCTAAGTTCACACATTTTGGCTTTTTACTGATGGCGTAATTTTACAAGTTTGGAGAGATAATAAGAAAGAAATTCACGTTCACTTTTTGCATGCGGCAGCCGGAAGTTAAAAAGTGATTTTTATTGTTTAAAAATAACAAATAGCATATTCTTCTCCTTCGAACAAGTGCAAGAAAAACCAAAAGGCATGAATTTCAAGTTTTAAGGGAAAATTTACTTTGGGCAAAGTAAATTAACGGCACTCCTCCACAATTATTAGACAGTTGTAAAACCACTTTCTTTGGCCGCCACTTGTTAACTGAAGTTTAAATTGTTCAAAGAGCAATGTTATCCTCCTAAAATCATGCCATACACTATATGGGAAGAAACGTGGGTTTTAAAATATGGGCAGTTTTATATGATATAAAAGAACACAACAAATTATGTAATGGGATCTTTCAACCCAGATATCATCTCATGAAAGGATTGCTACAGATTAGGTTAAGAAGTTTTAAAACCATCAAAGAAAAGGTGATTATCAAAGGTAAAACTGCCTCCCTCAACATGCTTTGTTTGATAGAATGCCTTAAGGAAATCTGGTCTCATCGATTACAATGATCTCTGTATATGCACAAAATGATTTTGTCGAAGAGGCTTTAGAAACCTTCAAGCTACACAATAATGGATTTGCTGAAAAGTCTGTAGAAACTTTCAAGCAAAGGCAATTGGCTGGTGCAATACCACGCCCCTCTCCCTTACTAAACGTGGATGTATGAGACAAGGAAAATGTAGATGCCAAAAAGAAATGTGGTTTCATAGAATGCAATGATTGCAACATACACATAAAATGGATTCGTTGAAAAGTCTGCAGAAACTTTCTAGCAAATGTATTTTTCAGATTTTGAAACCAAATTCCATAACTGTTGCCAGCATCTTCTTTGCCTATGACAAAAATGGAAGCTTTGGAATCAGGTGTGGACATTCATCAAAGCATATGAAATGATATTTTTGTCATATATATTGTAGTTGCACTTGCTGAAAGATGTATATGCATAACATGGAAACATATACAAGGCACGCAAACTGTATGACAGCAATGTCAAAGACTTGTCATCTCAAGCAAATGTAAGAGGTTTAAAACCAAACTCCAATACCTTCGACAACATCATCCATTCACAACAAGGTATGGACGTTCATCAAAGCATAATGGCTTGTATGTAATATGTGGGTGCATAGGCAAAGCACATGAATTGTTTGACAGAATGCTTCAAAGAAATGTAGTTTCATGGACTACCACAATCGTAGGGTTTGCACAAAATGATTCGTTGGAGACTCTTTAGAAACTTTCAAACATATGCAATTTGTTGGATCAAAGCCAAACTCCATGACTTTGCAAGCATCCTCCACTCGTAGCAGGATATGGGCATCGATTAAAGCATAATGGAAAGTAGATTTTTGCTCTGGCAAACATGCATGCCAAATCTCGACGCATTGACAAAGCACATAAACTGTTTGACAAAACACCTCAAAGATTTAGTTGATGAACTTTATATGTGAGCATTATAATACTCAGAAAATTGTCTTATGCCGTCAGCTATTCCTATTGGCTTACTCCTTAAATTTATTGTGGGTGCAATCGCTAGTTTTAACTAGTGGGCTCTTCAAAATGGATTTGTTGAAAAGAATTAAGAAATGTGCAGGAAACTCCAGTTCGTAGGTGCAAAAATGGCTTCCACAACCTGCCAACAGGTGAAAAGACTTTACAAACTTTCAAATAAATGTTGCACTTGCAACCACCCTGGTAGACACGTATGAAAAGTATGGACTGCAATAATTAATAGGGTATGCATAAAATGAGTTCGTGGAAAAGGGTTCTAGAAACTTTCCAAAAAAAAAAAGCAATAGGAATATGAAACAAAAATCAATCTTTTCCTCTATCTTCTCGGTCTAAAGATACTAAGAAGGGAAGATATTCTTAACCTTCTTGTGCAAGATTCACCTTGTATAGATATCTCTATAGCTCATCTGAATTGGGCCAAGGTGGAAGGTGGTCATCAAGGTGGTAATGATATTTCTCCCATACCATTTTTGAGGGTTGGGCATTTTGTGAGAAAAGAATCAACTAACGCTAATTATCCTACAGATCTCTGCATTGAATCAAGAAAGAAGTGACTAGAAGGAAGATTTCAAGTAAGCCTAGGGCTGATGGTTATCTCAAGCATACCATACATTGGTGTTCATATGATCTAGAGGACTACATGGATAGTGAAACTAGTTCAGGTGATGGTAAGCCATCATCTAGAAAAGGAAGTAGGTCAGGACGATGGCATGTGATGAAAGATTATCTGTGCCATTTCATAGTCAAGAACTTACACACTTCCCCTGTCTATTGCATTTATGATATATAATCAAAAAAATCATGTAGACAGGATAAGTTCACCTTGTCATGGGTCACTCGATAGAGATGCTATTGGGACACGAGCCATGTAGGCTCCTTAAATTTTAGATGAGCTTCATCAACACATTATTTTAATGTTATATATTGGTATTTCAATGGATAACATAATAGTGAGAAAGAGGAGAAACATGGGGGTCCTGGTAATCATGATGATCTTCTCACTAGTAACGATGTTTAAAACATGGAGAGAGTTATCTGACAATCTACGTATCAACTAGATTCGAATGATCTATTAAGTATACAGATTTTGGTTAAACTCCATCAGAAGTAGGTATTTTTCTATCAAGATTTATTTGTTAGTGAACCCTTCATATTGCAGATTCAAAGAGAATGGCAATTGTGGCAGCTAACTCTACCTTTCAGACTAACAAGCTGAGATATCCATTGTATACTTTGTTGGTCTTTGATGTACATCAAAATGCTCTTCCTATTGCATGGATTATAACTTCTAGTTTTCCAAGCCATAATATTTGCAAAGATGGGAGCCTTTTCTAATAGAGTTTGCACTAAGGACCCCAAATGAAAATCGAACACACCAAAGAAAGGTGTTCTCCTAGAGCACAATGATTGAATCATATGCAATACATAACTTTGTAAGAAATACCCTTGAGATCTTCAAACAAATAAGTGGGGCAGGTGAGATGATGTTCCTTATGGAAAGGAAATTAATGAATGATAGAGGAAATAACAGAAAGGTTTTGTATGCGAACACAGGAGTCTAAGATTTAGGTATACAAAAGAGTTGTTAAAATCTGACAAGGCTTGATTGTCACATGAAGTAGATGGAGATGGAAAGGACTTAGAGAAATCCACAACTCCAAACTTGCAAGTCCTAGTCACCTTTTTGTGAAAGTGAGTTAAGTCACTCTTGTAATGTAAAGTTAGAAAATGAACTTTATTTTCAGAAAAGTGATGAAAAATATAACCAAAAATAAGGTTTATTATTCTATTGTATTTAAAAAAGGTAGTTATGAGGTAGTTACTTGAAGTGGTTAGGAAGTAGTTACAAGTTGGTTATTAAGTGGTTATGATGAAAAGTCTATATATACTGGACTTCACATTGTAAAGAGGGGGGACTTTTTTGAGAGAACTCTTAAAAAAAAGGGAAACTTTGGAGAAAATTTTAGAGATATTTTGAAAAGATTTTATGTTTGCACTATGTACAAAAAGGATTTTGGAATTGTATAATTTCAAAGATAATGAAAAATGTAGTTTAGTTCGTGTGCTCTAAATGTGTTCTTATGTTAGCATTACTAATTTCATGTATGTTGAATTGGTAATCCATTTTATGCACATGTGTAATACATTGATTATCTGTGTGATTGATGTAATGAAACACACCCATCTCCTGGTATCTTGTTTTGGATGTGCTTGTATGACCTATCTCTTCTTATGTTGAGGTTTATTGTACTCCTTTCATCATCATTGCACGTTTCAACCTATTTGGTAATAACCCCTTTTGTAATCGTTATTAGTTGTGGAATCTCAATTGGTTTTCATATGTCTACTATTGAGGTTTTTGTTATTCATCTTTTCCTAGTTTTGTGTTTTCTCCTTTATGTACTTTCAAGTTAAAAGTACACAAAAACCCACAAATACCCCTATCATATGAGGGAGATGCCCTCTCAAACACAAAGGAAGATTGTTGCTCTGTCGTGATCTCTCCAACTGTTGGGACAATTTAGTCACCGCTCTAAGGGCAATGGGTCATTTTCAAAGGTTATTTCACAGTGACAAATCTGTTTACCAACACGTCCCAATGAGGGTTTGAACCTAGGTGGCAATAGCCACTCTAGGCACTAGGTGGCAACAACCACTTTGAGGATTCGAACTCGTGAGCATGATGGCCTAGAGAGGATCAAGTGGGGGTCCAAAGCTCATGATCACAATGGCCTAGTGGGAGTTTGAACCTTGGTTGAAACAACCACAATACCACAATTTAACCAATGTACTATATCATGAACAACTTTATTATTAATGACATTGATATTTTGTTGGATATTATTTGGGTTTTCAATACCTTGCTTCAATCTGTGAGATTTCAGATCTTGGCCATAATATTAATAATTGATCATTATTGAAGTTCAATTAGTGTTATTCTACATTCTTTATTTATTTGAGTTTACATAGATCAAAAAATACAAAAAATGAATATTTTATGAAAATACAAAAAGGGTCATTACGGCGGTATCAAAGTTGTGATCTTTCCAACCTATGAAGAGAAGAAGCTATGGATCATCTTATTGATTTGGTAAAACAAATGGACAAAAGAGGGGAACAAGAAGCACAGATGAAGAGCCAAGATTTAAAGAACTATCGGAGCTATCTATTATTAGCTATAAAGATCTAGCTTCGTTTAGAAGAATCAAAAGAAAAATTGTATTCAAGAGGCATGGTTAGAAGAGCAGTGTGACAAAAATGAGTGCAAACTTCTTGCCTTTGACAAATATGATAAAAAGTGAAATTTACAAATCTTATATTACCTTTGAAAAATTCTTGGAGATATTCAAAGAAAATAGAAATAGAAAGTTGAAGAAGAAAGAAAAAAAGTCAAAACCAAAGTCACAAGAGGTTGATAAGGAAGAAATCAAGAAGTAAGGAGAATAGTCAAAACTAGAGCCACAAGACATTGTTAAGGAACAAACCATTGAGCAAGAATGTAAGAGATCCGCCATGAAAATAACAGGTAATGAACCCTAATAAATAAAAAGTATTTTAGTGACTTCCAACCTGCAAAATGTTTGTCTTCGAGAAATCAATGAGAAATAAATGTTACCATTTGAATGTGAAGATACCATGATTGTAAAAGATGTTCCAGTTCAAGAAACACCCATCAATCTTCCAAGCACTACAAAGATTGAGTCATTGTCATATGTGATTGATTTTCAGAGTAACTATGTTGACGTACATGCAATTGAGAAGAATGTTTTAGTTGATTTTGTTGAATGCACAAGACAACTGAGAGGGGGGCATGAATTAGTTGTAACAAAACTTCAAACCCTTACAAACATTCAGATCCACATTAACCTTTAAGTATGTTATGATGATTAAGCATGAAAAGAAAATAACTAAAACTAAATCATAACAACACCACACACAAGAGAACACCAGATTTTTATGTGAAAAACCCTAAAAGGGAAAAACCATGGTGAGGATTAGCTCACAATATAATGTAGTAGCAATATCAAATTACAAAGGCTCACTACTAGAGGGCTCACTGCCTAAAAGAGAGAATGCTCACTGCCCAAAAGAGAGAATGCTCACTACAGGTGGACTCACTGTCTAAGTGGACTCACTACCCACTGAGAAAGAAAGAAAGAAAGAAGGGAAGAATGGCTCACTGCCAGGCTTTGAACTGATGTAGTTGCATCTAACCTATGCATGGAGTTCAGTTCCAATGAAGCTTAATATCCATCACAACATAATCAATATCTTCGCAACATAACTAAAAATAGTAGACATCTTCTGCTCACTACATCTAGTAGCCTAACACATGAAATCTCTTACTGCCCTGATCAAATTCACATCACAAACATCATATCTCACACACACACACATCCACGACTCCTTGACACTTATTTATACAATCACCAATCATGAAAATATTCTCCAAGGTTGGCAACACAACTTAACCCACAAAATTCAAATTAGGCATGGACCTAAACATTCCTGAGGAGGAGAGGAATGAATGTAGACCACATCATCCCTTAGCATGGGCCTAAATCCACTCTTACACGCTTCACCACGCTTTCACTTTCACAAAAGCATAACTGCAAATAGTGTAATCAATCAAGTCGGCCATCCTTGTGTTAACACCATGAACTTTTAAATGCATGCTTCCTCAAAATCACACAATGACATGTAGACCATGTATCAAGCTTGAACATGATCTAGAAACATCCACAAGCACCTAAAAACCAACAAATCCATATACAACATATTTCACTTGAAGAAACTTCACATCGGAGTACTTAATCGGCTATATCATGCTCTGTCATTATCTGTAACTTAAGAAATGTACTTGTGGACTACCAAACCATGAACCACTTGAGATGAAGGAAAATATAAACTTTATAAGCACACATGTGGAACCGCAACACCTGAAACCATTCTATAGAGAAATGCAGAGCAAAATACTTTCTCCCAGATACACTACTAACACTGTCAAGCAATGTTCTCAAACTGGTGAACACAATGATCCAGAGCACCAAATTCTGGGTTTAGTATCTTCAAACACTTTGATGCAGGTGCATCTTGATGCATGCTTTTTGATGCAAATTTTTGTCATGTGCTAAGCTTTGAGTTTTGATTTTTTTGGTGTCAATAAGGTCATGTAAGACCATTTGGAGTCATTTTAAATTATATAAATATTTTTTTTTTTTTAGAAAGTAGTTTTGGGTGATGCAAATGGATGTAATTATATAAATATTTCATGTAAACATGAATACAAGGGTTGGAGAAGGTTGGAGAAGGTGGGAGAGAAGTTGGGATTAAATATACGTCATTTTGCATGTTCAAATCTATGTTTTTTTGTGAACAGAAACTATAATTCACATGGTAAAGACTGGTATAGATAGATATAGTCCTAAACTAGTTGAAAAAGTTAGCGGAAATATTTATCTTTCAAATTCAATTGGTTTGGTGAATTTTTATTGGGTTTTGTGGAAGTTACGCCATTTTTCGTCTTGGCAGGTTTGAAAAGTTTATTTTTTGAAAGTTTGCAGTTTGAAAACGTGTTAGTATGGACATGTATGGAATTATGGAGGCCTAAAACCAATTGGGAAAGTTATCCCTATGTTTTAAGAGATGAATTGTTTTTGTTTGAATCAATTTCATTGAGTTTTGTGTGAGTTATGGCATTTTTACTAACAGCGGGTCTAAACCCTGCCTATGGTTTCCAGTGAACTAGAATATTTCATATCTTTGATTTCAACAATCAAAAAGTCATGAAAATTGGTGGAAAGTTCTGTTTTAATATGTTCTAAAAACCCTTTAAACTAAAATCCATGACTAACATTTTTGGAGGAGTTATATAAGTTTGTGTGTTTCCATTTATGAGAAAACAATCATAAAACCCTAGTTCCATGAGGGTTTGCTAAGATCTATACTTTGTGTGAACATGATTGGTTGTGAATCAATAGAACATGTTGTAAGAAGACTTAAATACCAAGAAACTCATGCATCATGTTGATTTTCCCTTGTTGAATGCACATTAGGCTGCCATGGCAATGTTTCCAATGTGATCTAGAATGCATTTAATCATTGTTTGAGATGAATAAGTTTATCAAAGTTGCCAAGTGAATAAAGTTTGTTGCATACTCATATCCAAACTGCATACTCAGATTTCCAACACAAAATAAATGTGGAAAAAAAATTCTAACAGCACTCTGTAAGCCAGAAGACTTCTTCAACACACAGTTTCCATAAGTATTCAAATTTTCTCAAGAGCACTTGGAAACCCAACAACAAAAGCATATTATCAACATCTTTATCACCTCCTCAAAGCAATCAAATCACTTTAACACAACAACTCAATCAAACTACAACAACCTCATCAAAAGATATAGTTGATACCAATGACAACACAAGCTTGTTGACATCAATGACAACACCGATTAGCACATACTTGTAACAATCTCCCCCTTTGTCATTGATGGCAACACATGATGTGAAAAACTGTCAAGACACAACTTTGTACCAATCTTCTTTAACTTTTTTAATCTCCCCCTTTCTTTTGCACATCTTATTCTTTCTCTGATCACTGATTGTTCTTTCTCCCCCTTTATTTTTCACGTGAACTCTCTCCCCCTTTGACATCAATGGCAAAGGGTGTCACAACTTTCCCTTTTCAAGGTACTGCACATACTTGCACTATTCACTATTGCTCTGCAACATCTTTTTCTTTCACTACTCTGAGTACTCCCCCCTGACTGCAACAATCATCATAACCACTACCTGCTCCCCTTGAGAGGTAGCCTTCAATCATCAGTCCAAAAAAGAATGATTGACTCTAGATGGTCTTACAAAACCACTGAATTAAGTAAGTCCTCTTCTTCAGAACCTAAGTGGTTACAAAACAGAGTGGCATACCTTGAGTCACAAGTGGAAATAATGCAATTAGATTTGAGCACAATCCTGTCACAGGCTCAAAGGCCAAAGAAACAGAAGAAAGCAAAAGTACAATCAAGAATTTATAAGAATGAGACAGGGTCCAGAATTGCTGAAATAGTTGTTCCACCAACCAATACAAATAGAGAGCAAGTCAGAGCCGAGGACTATGTTGTCTCAACGGTTGATCTAGGACCAACCACTTGTGCTTAGAGAGTTGATGAGTTTAAGGGATTAGTGACCTCCATCTTAGAGCAATTGGATAAAGATGAGCTATCAAAGAAAGAATTGAAACAACAAAATGAAGAGCTCCAGACCTGCCTCCAATTCTTGATCAAACTAGTTGATGCAGGAGAAGATATAAGGACAGTCCCTACTTTCTTGTCCATCGATGAAATAGCAAAGCTTGGTAAGGTAAGGGCCATGTCACAAGGGACTAAAAATTGGTTAATCAGAGTATTTGAGAAAGGATGTGAAACTATTGATGCTTCTGCCCATACACGTGAGAAATTGGTTGAGCTTCATAAGAAATGGAAGGATCTGAATGAGGAATGTGATTCTTTTGACTAATATTACTCCCACATGTTTCCTCGAATAAAGAGCATTAGAGATTTGCCAGCATAGATTTTGGTAGTTGAGAATATTCTAACTGGAGACAAGTTGTCTAAGGCTATCGAGTGGTATCAATAGCTGAATTTGAGAAAAGAAACTTTTGAAAACATAAAGGAGACCTATAAGCCAGTGGATGAGGAACTTCGGTCGCTAATATATGATATTAATGATTCTCTAAGAGATTGCCTAGAGGAAGCCTATAATGACTATGCGCCTTATGATGTTGAAAAATGCAAAGGAAAATTACATAAGGTCATTTTTTAGAATACTGAACTAGCTATGGAGGATAGATTAGACAAGGTTAGTGACCTCAAGGCTAAATTCAAGGTATTCCACAAGGCTGGGGTAGAAATAGAGAAGATATACAATAGATTTAGTCGGGACCTGGAGATGTTTGAATATCAAGTCGGCCATCTAAAGAATCTAGATCCCTTGGAGATCATTCCAGCCCTTGAAGCATGGCTCAACTACTGTAATAAGCTATTTGAAGAAGATAAAATCAATTTGGATGAAGAGTCTTGATATGTTTTTTGAATATTCTAGATTGTAATCCTGTCATAATTATAAATTGCTATATTTGGGATAGCATGTGACTCTATTTTGTCTCTTATGTGCTTTTAAAATGATCTTTTCTATTAATATATTGAGTTGGGTAGTCAAAATGACTAGATTTAATGTATCTGGGGGCTATTTTTCGTCTTTTTCATAAAAGACAAAATGTAATCCAAGATTTGATATGAGCTGTTATTTGTGCATTTGTTGATATAATCTAGACCATTGGTGTTGAGTTAATCTCCACCGTTCATTGAAAAACTCGGTATGCCGCTTTCCTATATAAAGGGCTACCATTTCCACTATTTGTAAGAGAGAATTTGATGTCAAATTGTTGACATTCTGCCATTTGAAGTAATGCAAAGCAAGTTTATGCAGTGTTTCTGAGAATTTGTGTGTTGTATTCCTTATTTGGTTTTCATGGTTCGCTTCTTACTCTCCCATAGTTAGTTAGTTGTGCTTTCATTATGCACATGGTTTGTGTTGGCGTTTCAATTCACACCTCTGGAATGCGAGTTGGAAATGGATAGCTATGCACAGATAAACTGCTCTCCTATTGGAAGGGGGAGTTCCCTTTTTGCTGATGTTCACTGAAAAGATAAATTAAACCAATTTCGCCTATCTTCTTTTTGATTCTCAACTGCGAGCACAAGGTTATAAAACTCTAAACACTGTAGAAGAGGTTTTTTCCTTTTTTAAAACTTCTACTACAACTAAGCATAGACTAACGACGCTTTTAATCTCCTAAGTAAATTCAGAGCAAAGGAAATTAAAAGTGGACAAGAAATGATTGTTTTAACAAAAACTTTAGCAATTTTCTCCCAGATTTACATCACAAGACTTATAGTACTTTAATGATGAAAGATGAAATGAAAGCTACAAAAGCCACACATCTAATGATGAAACTTGATGATTCGAGATAGAATATTAGAGCAAAATAGGCATGAGACTTCTATTCCATATCACAAAGTTGATACAACTCTAAGACAACAATGATGCAACAAAAGGCAGGCATACCACAAGCGATCAAACATCAGAGAACAGCTACAGAAAGTGAACAGACACTTGGAATATCAAGATTTGCAGGCTACAGTAGGCACAACAAATTTGCTATCACAATTACCATTACATACAATGAGCAAGACTGCTCTTATTTATACTAAAATCAAAGGAGTAGGGAACCCTAAAATCTCCTTGAGTAACCCTAACTTGCCAACTTGCAAGCTTTATTACTATTCTAAGACAAAGATACAATAAACAAATACTTTAAAGCAATATGCTTTAAAGCAAAGAAGATTCCAACTATTACAAAGTGATTTCTTTCTAAATATAGAATGGATGAGCTTAGGATGAAAGCAAATGCTTTAAAACAAAACGCATCTATTTTAAAGCTACTTTCTTTTGAAATGCATCCTCATCAACATTCTTGCTTTATGGTGATGTCATCCATTGATATTTTTTGTTGTTGATTTCTTCTAAAAAGTAGATTCTGAGCGAAAAAAGCTAGCACATGGGTTTTGTAGATAATTCCATTCTGAAGCAACCTAGTTTGTCAGATTCTGAAAAAGCGAAAAATTTTCCTTAAAAAGTAGGAAAAAGTAGATTCTCGAAAAGAAAAAAAATCCCAATCTTCAAGAGGATGATATTCTGGATGGACCCATCTTGACAAAAACTGAAAAAGCTCTGATCCAATCTCTAAAAAGTGATCCCCTTGAAACAAGGACCCTGAAAAAGCAAGCCTCCCTGCTTCCTCAACCTGAAAATATGAAGAACGCTAAAAAAGCACTTCGTTTGGGTCTTTGAATCTTCATTGAAAGAAAAATAAAAATCCTTCCTCTAGATGCAACCTGCAAAAATAATGAATAAAAGCAATCAAAAGCTTGTCTTTATAGATCTTTAGGGCGAAAAAGCAGCTTTATTTGTGAGAGAATAAAACTTGGACCTCATCCATGAAGAAAGCAACTTTTAAAGCACAAATCCAAGTGGATGTCTTTGAATAGAAGGAATCCCTATTTTGTAGCTGTCTATGGCTTCATAAGATGACCAAAAATATCTTCTTTTGATGATGTCATCAAACACGCAAGTTGATAGAAGTGTTGGCCATTTTTTCTTCGTTTTTGACACTTCTACACTCATTTGACTTAAGTATGGCCTATCTCCGACTTCAACAAGATGGAAAATGTCACCATTGACTGAAAAACCTGACTGATCCTGACATTTTGGAGACCTATCAACTGAGATTCCATCCCTAGCCTCTGACTGACAATCTGGCATCGTTTGACCAAGTTTGACCTCCTGAAAACTGCCAATAGGCAAAGATCAAGAATAACCGCCAGAAAGCATTATCAAATCTAGAAATTTTCTAACTCTTGGCAAGTTGGGCGCCCCAAGTCACCTGGGGTGCCTGGATTCTCATGCCTTAGCCATTTTTTCAAAAATTGCAACTTCTTCAATTTTTTGATTTGCGTGCACGTTTCGGTGGCTGAGGACCTCTGTTTGGCTGTCGATTTCTATCTACTGGGACAAAATTAAGTCTGATAATCTAGCAGATAGGTAGGCCTAATGAAAACTAAGCTGACTGTACTCTATGTCTACCTCAGGAAACGTGCCAAACTGATCAGCTTTGAATCAGACTGGGTTGACGGAAGGAGATTCACGTTTTTTGAGAAAAACTCAAAAATATTCTAACTCTGGTGAGTTTGGGTGCCCCAAGTCACCTGGGGCATTTGGTTTTCCATGCCTTAGAAAATTTTCTGAAAATTTCAAATTTTATGCCATTTCTTGTTTTTGTGCCCACAGCTCCTGTTTAATCTTCGTTTTCGGTTGTCCTGACAACTGTCAAGGTGGGACAGAGGGTGATCTGAGTAGTCTAAACATATTTGTGATGAAATCCCATCTTTGACTAACATTTGACCAATTTTGACCAAGTTTGATCCACTAGAAACAGGCTGACGGAAGCATTTTCGACGTTTCTCAAAAAACGTGAAAAAAATCTAACATAGGAGAGGTTGGGCACCCCAAGTCACCTAGGGCACTTGGTTTCTTCATACTTAGCCATTTTTCTAATTTTCCAACCTTTATCTGCAACTTGCTCCATTTTGCGTGTCGACAGCTGCTTCCTGATGTTGATTTCAATGATTCGTCGATCAACTGCCACTGAATGGTAAATGAATTGCATAGCCTAGATACATCTAATGAATTTTCCATCTTTTCATGATCTGATGATCGAAATGACTGCTTTTATGCCCACTAGAACTGATCGACGAACACAGTTCTCGCATTTTCTCAAAAAATGCGTAAAATTTCTATCTCTGGTGGGACTAGGTGCCCCAAGTCACCTGGGGCACCTAAAATCTCTAGACTTAGTCAAATTTCATGAATTCTAGATTTTCACTTAACCTTGGATTCATCCTGCTCCATTTTGCGTGCGTCATCGAGTCGACGACTGTTCATCAGTTCTGCGTTGTTGGAACAGCATTGAAAACTCAAAAATGAGCTCTAGCAGATGAACTTCCTCTGTTGACGACTTCAGAGCTCATGCTTCGCCCTCTGAAAAAGTAGAAATGACCCAGTAGAGAAAACTTGACCTTTTGCAGATTTCATCTGGACAACGTTGATTGTGAAACAAAATTGACCGATGAGAATCAAGCGCGACACCTGAGTCAGAGATTCTATTTTTAGAAAGTTTTGCCTACATCCATATCTCAATAAACCTAGAAAACCTAATTTGACGTCTATTTTTAGAAATTTTGCTTTTTTGACTTCTTGACGAAAAATTTTCTAGACTTGTTCAAAATGCCTTAATGAAGCAAAACTTTTGATTGGGTACAACAGTTTGCTAAAAGTATCTGATGAGTACTCTAAGTCCATACTTTTAGTTATTTGTTGATGGTAGATAGCTATTCAAAGTTAGTCTGGGCTGTTCATTTATGATAAAGTTTAATTGCATTTCATAGGTTAAATTGTGTTGTTTATTGGGTATTTAAACAAATGAATGTAATCTAAAAATCTGTCGATTTCCATTGAAGATAGCATCATTTTCTACAATACTGTAACATCAGTTTTTAGTTTGGTAACTCAGAAAATTGGTTAAGTTTCAGAGTATTTGTCTACTTAAAAGTAACCCATACATTGTGAATGTCACTTAGGATTTCTCTAAAACCTTAACCTCTTTTGCATTTTCTTTGAAAACCATTATTAGATTAGAAATCTCAATAGCATTTTACATTGTCTTATCAGCTGAAATTCATAAAGGGTTTATGTGTATTCGCTGTCCCAACTCAAGAATCTATAGATTGCATGTAATACCCCTTGTAGGTACAACTAGAACATACCAACTAAGAGATTCCAAGCAAGTTAAGACCTAGCTGTATTATCCTTTGAGTAGTCTTACTTGGGGTAGGATACTTTTCAAGAAAGGTGTGAAACCAACAATCACACCTATGTTGTTGCGTGCTAAAACACTCATCAACAGAATTGGCCCTAGAAGGAGGGCTAAACAAAGATATTTCTCCATTCAAAGACATTGCTTCATTCGTTACACGCCCTTCTCCTCCTAACACCCATCAACAAAATTGGCACTAGAAGGAGGGCTAACAAAGAACTATTTCCCTCTTTAAAAAATCAACAAGTCTGGGGACTAGACAAAGACATACTAGATCTAGCTCAGCTGGAGAGGAGTTGTTGTCTTTGACAGAATTCAGGCGTATAAGAAGGGATCAAGGGATACCAAGGGCACTAAGAGCTCAATTAGCCCCAAGGAACGTTGTTGCACCACTAGCCATGGCCTTTTTTGCAGCAAACAACCAATCCCCATTCCGGTTCAATGATTATCATGACATGCCAAAAACCTAGACAAGTTCTATTCTAAATTCAGGGTGAATGATCTAGGCAGAACCGCAGATGAGCACATTAAAATCTTTGAAAGTAACATGTTTATGCTGCAAGTACAGTACGAAGATGTGATATGTCAGTTGTTTCCTTATTCTCTACAAGATGAAGCATATTATTGGTTTGCTAACCTCCCTGCAGCATCCATAAACTCATGGCAAGGATTAAAAGAGACATTTCTGGATAGGTTTCAAATGCCCACCACTCCGGCTAATCTCTACCAGTCTTTTTTGGAGATTCGTCGAAGTGAAGGTGAGATGATAAGTTCTTTTAACAATAGGTTTCAGAAAGCTTTCAGTCATTTACAATATCCCTATGCCATAGGGCAAGCTGCAGGTTTGCCCATTTACTATGCAACCTTGGACAAACTTATATCCATGTTTGTAAGGAGAGTTGACCCCATTCCTGCTACTTTAGCTCAAGCATATTCCGCAGCTATCACCATAAGTACCCAACTAGGACAAACAGCCACTGGTCCACTGAATCACATGGGGCCTATAGCCATGCCCAATCAAATGCCTATGATTAATCAAGCCTTAGCCAACCATACCCCTGTGATGAATCTAATTCCCGACCCAGCTGCAACACAGGCTTTAGTAATCCATCTAGGCAACCCAGTAGCTGAAATGCCTCATGCACAAATGCCTTTCTTACAATCTTCAGAGGCGGCTAAGGCAAAAGAGGACAAAGATGATATCAGAGAATTGGTTGAGCAGATGAAGAAGTTCACTACAGAAGTTACCCACCTCAAGAACCAAAATGCCTATCTGCAGCAAAGAGGAAAGAATCAGCAACATTTTCAAAATCAAAATCAATCACAGTACCAAAGTTAGAATTTTTAGCAGCGATCGAACTGGTCTTGGAACACAAGACCTAACAATGGCGAAGTGCCTTCCCCTCTGGAAAATTAGAATAATGATACCTGACCTCCCGGTCGCGTGATGCTAGCTGAAGCAACCTTGTCTACTTGGTGCAAACTACATAACACAAATGCTCATTCAGAATTAGATTGCCCAAAATTTCAGATCGCATCCAATATCTTCCAAATGGAAATCCAGAATGTTGAAACTCAGGAGACTCCACCAACAAGGTATGAGCTTGTTCCTTCGCAAAGGTATGATACTACCCTAGTACTTGATAGTTATACATTTCCTTTTCAAGATGACAATCAGCCTGAGGAAGAAGAGTCTAAAGAAGTCAATGCTTATCAGCAGTATAATAAGACTCCATACAACCTAAGAAGTAGTAAACCTAAAGGTCCTTTTATCACCTCCATCCCTCTGAATAGCTATAAGATTCCCAGACCCAAAAGCCTCGAATAATCCTGAGCCCCCAAAAGTCACACATCAGTCAGCATATCAAGGGACTACTGTTGAAAGTTCTCAATGGTCTGACATAGCCAAAATGGGGCAGTATGTTTCTGAGGAACTCAAGAAGATGAAGGTTAGTCTTTCTATTTATGAATTGCTTAAAATACCTGAGGTAAGGACATATTTCTTTCAAGATATGGGTGCCGGGATCAAAATTGACCATACACAAAAAGAAACTGTCACTAGGAATAACACTGATAAAGGGAAAGAACGGGTGCACGTCACTGATGTTGAACAAAAGATAAAAGGGAGAGTCCTCCTTTCCTCTTGACACTCAAGATATTTAATAGAAACCTCCACAACTGTTTGGTAGATTCTGGTGCTTCCATGAATGTAATGCCATTATCAGTTTGTAAAGCACTCGGTCTTACCCTGGCCAAGTCTTCCAAGAAAGTGACACAACTAGATAAGATTGAGGTGAATGTAGTAGGTGAGTTGAATAGGATACCTATGCAACTAGCTTCTGATCCAAGAATACAACAGTATATAGACATCCAAGTGGTGGATATCCTGGATCAGTATGGCATGCTCTTGAGTAGGGACTAGTCTAGAACTTTGAATGGTTACATGGCATCAAACTTTTCTCACATGTGGCTGCCATGGAAGGGATTGGCAAACCAAATACGCATTGAAAGAGAACCCAAGATGAAATATATGATTACAGAGTATAACCAACACAACGAGATCCTCTTTTCTGAAGTTGATTCGAGAGTCTATTTGCCTCATGTAGGTCAAACAGAGGAAATTCTTATGCTTAGATACAATAGGTTTCCTAACCTGCCACTCAGGGAAAAACTAGAAAGTACAAAAGCATTTGTTCAATCAGATTCAGGAAACTCCTCAGAGGAAGATGAACCAGGGATATTCAAAGGATTTTGTGATTTCATGACTAAATTTGTAAGGGATCAAACTGCTATTGGAAAGCAGATTCAGATGGAAGAGTTGTTACTACCAAATTGGTGCCACATACATGATGCATCACATTTTGAGTTTACCTGCCATCTTTGTCAAGAGGTAGTAGAACAAGTGCAAAGACAACTAAAAATTCCCATTGTCCCGAAAAGGGCACCAGTTGCTGAAAAGAAAGAAGAACCTTAGCCTCGGCCTGATAAGAAGAAATCAGCAAAATAAGATGATAACAGTAAAGATTTTCGCTTATGGAGCCTAAGATTTGATGGATCGAGATGTAGATAAGGGTCTAGAGCAGGTGTTGAGTTAATTAGTCTTATTGGAAGCTCATATCTAGCATCACATAGACTACAATTTCTATGCACAAACAATGTTACTGAGTATGAGGCATTGGTGCAAGGATTGTTGCTAGCTCTCTGAAAGAAAGTCAGAGTCCTTCAAGTGTTTGGAGATTCCAAGTTAGTAGTGAAACAAGTAAGGAAGCAGTACTCATGTAATGACAAGAGATTGAATAGGTACAGAAATAGAGTATGGGATTTGATAGAAGGCTTTGATGGTTTAAATATCTAGGTAATCCCTAGAAGGTAGAACCATGTTGCAGATGCTCTAGCTCAAACAACAAGTACACTAGAGCTGACATCCATGGCAGGACTGAATAAATTCTCTATCAAATTTGTTTCCACCCCATCAGTACTAGATAACGTAACAAATTTTCAAGTCTTTGAGGACGACCAACACATAATTAACTTTCTTACTTCATCTGATGTTTTCACTGCTCAAATAATAGATGAAGAAGAGATGGAACCTACCGAAATGGATTTAGAAGGGGTACTAAATCTAAAAACAAATACAATTCCACGGGGAATGGTAGAGCTTGAAAGATTGTTCAATTCAGACAACTTAGGAACCCAGAGGAAAGAAGGAGAATCTCCTGGAGGGCAGTGTGATCCGTTTAATATGGGAATAGAAGAAGATATTAAGAATGTATTCATTGGGAAGGCTAGTACTGTAGAAGAAAAGACAGGCATCATGCATGCATTAAGAGAATACCATGAGGTAATAGCATGGAGCTATGAAGACCTCAAGACATACAATATGTCAATCATCACACACACCATCCTGCTAAAGCCAGGAGTGAAGCCATTCAGACAAAGACAGCGGCCAGTGAATGCCCTATTAGAACCTTTGATTTTCAAAGAAGTATAGAAACTATTATCAACAATAATAATATTCCCTGTCAAGCATTCTGCTTGGGTAGCGAATCTAGTTCTAGTCTGAAAGAAAAATGGTGAAATCAGACTGTGTGTTGAATTCTAAAATTTAAATCGGGCATCTGAGAAGGATAATTACCCGCTGCCGTCATTGGATGAAGTATTACAAATTGTTAATGGATCCCAGATGATGTCCTTCTTGGATGGGTATTTAGGATATAACTAGGTGATGGTAGACGACGAAGACAAATTGAAGACATCCTTCACATGCAAATGGGGCATCTACGCATATCGTCGAATGCCATTTGGTCTAATAAATGTTGGTGCCACCTTTCAACGAGCAATGGACGTTGATTTTAAGGGACTAGTCAGAAAGTATATTATTATCTACATGGATGACCTCACAGTGTTCTCAAAGAGGCGAGAAGATCATGTGACAAATTTAAGGAAAGTGTTGCAGCGATGCAAACACTATGGTATATCACTTAATCCTAAGAAGTGTATCTTTGGAGTAACTGAAGGGAAGTTGCTGGGGCATGTAATATCTAAACGAGGTATATCTATCAACCCAGACCGAATCCAAGAAATACTCAAAATACCTCCCCCAGTTAGCAAAAAGGAACTCAAATCATATTTCGGTAAGATCAACTTTGTACGCAAGTTCATTACAGGTTTTACTGAGATAGTCCAACCCCTTAATGCCATGCTGAAGAAAGACGCCAAAGTGGATTGGACTCCAGAGACCAAAACTAGTTTCACAGAAATCAAGTAAGCCATAGCTAATGCTCCATTAAGTCCAGACTATGCTTTACCATTTCAGATTTACTCATTCGCATCCGAGCACACTTGCATTGCAATGTTGATATAGAAGAGATTAGTAGATGATGAAAGGCCCATTTCTTTCATGAGTACTCCGTTAAAAGACGTAGAGTTGAGATATCCAAATGTGGAAAAGCAAGCCTACGCATTGGTGAAGGCAGTTAAGAAGTTTTGTCACTACATCCTAAGAAGTTAGGTAATCACTATAGTCCTAGTTGCATCAGTTAAAGCACTCTTGATGCAAAGTGAATTAGGGGAAAGGAGAGGAAAATGGGTTACCATCTTGCAAGAGTATGATATAGATATTCAACCCATGAAATTGGTAAGAGGTCAGGCACTGACCAGAACAATGGCTGAGGTAGGGCCAGGTTTGGTATCTCAGCAGTACCTGTTAGAAGATGTTTCAAGGGATGAATGGTATGGAGATATCATATTTTATTTTCTCAATCAACGTTGTCCACCACTGTTGAATTCAGTTCAAAGAAGAGCACTCAGACTGAAGAACAATAGTTATATGATAAAGGTAGCAGTTCTTTACAAGAGGAATCATGAGGGGATCTATCTGAGATGTCTGGACAAGTCAGAAGTGGACCAGGTGTTAACTAGTTTTCATGAGAAATTTGGGACAGGTCACAGATCAGCTCACTCAACTGCTAATCAGATTCTCCATGCTAGATATTATTGGCCTACCTTGTTCAAGGATGCGTACTGACATGTAAGAACATGTCATATCTGTCAGGCCGCTGCACACAGAGAGCGACACGCTGCCATGCCCTTACAACCAGTGGTGGAGGTATGACCATTTGCTCAGTGGGGCCTCGACTTTATCGATATGATCAATCCACCCTCCTTTTCTAGCCACAGGTATATTCTGACCGCTACTGACTACTGCACTTGATGGTCTGAGGCAATAGCCTGTAAACAATGCACCACAAAGGTAGTTATTGAATTTATTGAAAAGCATATTATCACCAGGTTTGGATGTCTGTTTTCTTTAGTTTGTGATAATGGTCCTACCTTTTCATCATTACATTTTTCTAACTAGGAATTTGATTATGGACTTACCCTGAAGTTCTCATCTAATTATTATCCACAAGGGAATGGGGTAGTTGAATCAACGAACAAAAATCTGCTTGAAGTCATTAAGAAATTGTTAGACAAAAACCCTAGGGACTGGCACACTCAGCTTAAATTTGCCTTATGGGCTGATAGAATCCAACACAAAGCTGCCTTGGGCACGTCGCCATATCACTTAGTTTATGGGGTTGAGCCTATTTTTCCTATTCACTTGAGGATTCCTGTACTGTAATTCATGCAGGACTACCTTGAAACTGATGACCAATTGTCTTCCCGATTAATCCAGTTGCTACACCTTGAAGAGAATTGTGATATTGCCATAGAAAACTTTGCCAAGCACCAAGGTGTAGTGAAACGATGGTTCAATAAGAGAGCCAAAGTCAAAGCCTTCCGCATCTCTGATTTGGTCATGTATTGGGATAAAGCCCATGAGAAGAAAGGAGAACATGGTAAGTTTGATAAACTTTGGTAAGGGCCATATCAGATCTATGAGATCCTTGGTGACAACACGTATCGACTCAAGAGCCTTACTGGTGAGGAGCTCCCATTGCCCATTAATGGCCAATTCCTAAAGCACTGCTTCTAGGCTTGAGAGGCAGTCCTGCCTCATCCTAGTGTACATAGTTAGGCTGTTTGTTTGCTTTGGTTAGAATAGGTTGCTGTTAGATTAGGTTTGCTTTCTTTCTTTTACTTTCTGTACTTGTTAGATGTTTTTCTTAGATTAGTTGTCCTTTTGGTTTTGCTTTCGCTCGCTGTGCTTGCTTTTACGCGGGGTCTTTGTTTCTAGAAAGTGGTGGCAGCCATGCGGACTTGCAAATGCTTCTTGGTTGGGTAGATGATCTAGAGTCTTTCCTTGAGAAGCCAAGGTTCTGCTCAGGTTTCATCATGGGTTCTACTATTATGCTAAGGGGTATGATGTATGTTCATGAAAATGAGTCACTAGTTGGTGCACCTGAAGTATTTTCTAACCATATATCTTTCACACGTTAAATAATCCTGAAGTGGCTGAGCGAGTCTAAGTGATCTTGTAGTAAGTGAAAGGGTTGGACTCCTATTCTACCACATGCACTATTGATCCATAAGAGAGGGCAGGTGACGCTAAGTGTTGCTAGCCTATATTGGGTAAAAATAAAAGGTGTTTTTCAACACTAGACCCATTACAGTGCATCAGAGAAGAGAACTGTCAATTGAAAATTCTCACAAAGGATATTGTTCATAAATCATTATCATCAATTACCATTGCATTAAAAATACTACTGAAAAATATGTTATTTACTTCCCTCAAGGCTCATCATATCTCAACCTTTGAGCATTTCTTGGTGGTAGAATGGTCCCAGCTTCATAGCTTTCCACAAAGGATCTTAGATAAACTTAGTTACTAAAGGATGGGAATGAATGCAATTGCACACACTCAAGTTTTCAGGATATGGATGGTTGCACTAGTTAGCGATCTTGCATTCTTTGATAAGATATCATTCTTTTTTCGTTTAATATGTGGGAAACACAGAGATTCTAAGTTCAAACTAAAAGTTTATCATTGAAATGCTCGGGAGTATTTCCCAACAAAGTCACCATTTGTTGTACCTCGCACACATGCCCCATGTCAAAAATAGGGACCCCCCTCTTTCAAATTTGGTCTAGAATGTCAAGAATTTTTCACCTCCTAAGTAGTCAAGTGGTCAAAATGCACTTTTGCCATATTAGAAGGATGATGTTGAAAATCATTTCAAAAGTCTGCTAAGTCAAGATCTCTGCATTTCTTCTAGTAGGTTTGATAGTCCTTTTGCACTAAATCTGGTCCCAACCGACCTTTGCACTGAATTGCCCTCCAACTTACCTCTGCGCTATAAACCTTCACCATCGACTCTAGCGTTGTTTTCCTCCCGACAGACTTTTGCGCTAAAATCTATTGTCTCTGACTTGCGCTACATTGTTCAATCACCAACTAAGTCAGAGGACATCAAAATTCCCACCAGTCCGAGGAATCTCAAAACCCCACAGACGGCACAAAATTGAATTTATTATCGCAATGCTAAAGTAACCACCTACCGACCAAGTCTATCATACCCAATTTCCCTGCCAAAGACACCCGATCAGAGAAGACCAAAAGTCACGCAACCCTAATCTGTCAAACCTCATGACTGACATGATGTACATTTCGCATTTATGGCGATTATAGGGGAGGGTTAAAAGGGGATTTCTCATTGTTTGGGTTCATTTTCTGCAATCAAATAAAGTGTTTTGGAGCTCTCAACGATTTGTCAAACATTCTTCACCTGCGTTGATCTCAAATTCGATCCAGTGACCGCTCCCTGCCCGCGCACTTCAAAACACCTCTTCTTCAGCAAACTAGGTAGGGTTCCAACTTGCCTTTGGGTTTCTTCCTTATGCAGTTAGGGTTTCACATTTTCAAGCATGTTTTAGTAGTATGAAAATTGGGCATGTTATTAGGGTTTTATGAATTAAAATTTCACTGATCTGCAAACCCTAGTTTGGAGTCTCTTAGAAAACGTAGTTCACCATAGGAAAAATGGAACAATTCGCTAGACTTAGCAAAATTTGAGCACATTGGGTCTATCCTTAAACGGGTTAAAAAATTGGGTTTTGCACCAAAATGGAGTTCAACCGACCATTGAAACCCTGATCCATCTAGTCAGTCAAGGGCCGCGAAAATCCACGCCAAAACCTTAAACAAATTTGGCGCTAAAAAATTGACCCCTAACCTCCATAATGTTGTTGTGTTAACTGACTAGCTTGGTGAGGTCCAAAAGCCCCGCAAAATACCAGAGTTTATTTTGTGTCGAAATTACCTTGCGTCGACTTTGCGCTAAGAGACCCTGTCTCTGACTTGGTCGGATGCCTAAGAAATCTCCGCTAGTCAGCAGCTACCAAAATTCTCGCTGGAAACAAGAAAGTGACTTTGCGCTAAAAGTAGCTTCATCTGACTTCGCACTGAAACATGCCACCACTGACCCGGTCGGTTGACTCCAAGTCCCGCGCAGGTCTGACAAGGCCAAATCCCACACAAATATAGTGAAGGTTGTCTCAATTGTCTTGTGCTAAAATTCCAACCAACTAACTAAATGACTAACTCAAGTCAGTACCTTCAGAAATTCACGTAGGTTGGTTGACCTTGAAACTCGTGCAAAACGTTGAAAACACATAAGCATTGAAAAACACAGTTGGTCGGATGGACCCGATTTCCCCGCTAAGGTCGGTAGACCTCAAAAGCAGTGCTTTCCTGTTTGTAGGTCAGTTGACCCTGAAAGGAGAAATGTCTAATAGGATGTAATGATAACTGCAAATGATGAATATTGATGTTTTATATGTTTTAAAATGGGGTTTTGTAGTTTTGAAGTATTTATTGTATGCATTGATGTTGAATTGCCTAAAGTTAGATTATGAAATGGATGCAATTATAACAAATGTCATATTTCTATCCTTTTAAGAACATGTTAGTGACTTAGTAGGTCCATTATAGCTTCAATGGTTGAAGGTCTATTAACCCACTTGATAATGAATAACTTAAACTTAGGAGTTAGTGAAAATCTCTCAAAATATCAAGCTTATAAGGTCTAGTCCTGCAGGTTAGATGACTACCCGGGCTCAAATCATGAAGTGTGAATTCAAAGGAATCCCCCCAGAGACCAAGATTCATACCGGATGGAGTGATGTAGGAGATATAGATCTGGGTCACATAGACTTGGATGATTTCAGACTGAGAACCTTTGGCCCAAATCCAACTCCCAGGGCCAAAACACTAAAAGATAGTGGTATAGCACAAGTTGTTGCCTTCCCCATATCTGTGCAATGTGCAGAACTGATAGTAACATGTGTAGACAGATATGATGTCATGACTAGAACTATCCAAACCACCAATGGGGATATCCTGGCTGATTTAAGTCCACCCTCTTTGGTTGAAACTTCTGACATCCCATGGTACACAGTAATGACCATGCCAGACAAACCAGGATCAGAGGAAATTTACAACAAGGATGTGAATGGATGCAGAAAACATATGAATGATCATTGGTCCAAGAGCAGAAGGTCTTCCATGAGAAAATTCCCTCAAGTATTATACAGAAGTGACTTTCATGATGAGATAGGAGATTTGATAACTTTTCTAAGTAGAATATATGGGTTACCTACAACCTCCACTTTTGAAGAATGGATGTTTGTCATCATTATTGAGATACTGAAGGGAACTAAATTCCACTAGTCATAGATTCTTAGTGATAACATTCATGAAGCCTTTAGCAACTTCAGGGAGAAAAGATTCTTTAGATGGACATCCTATGTCGTCTTGCCTTAGCAAGAAGAAATCATTATGTTGGGCTGTCCAAAATAGGAGAAGATGGAAATGATGAACAAACCCAGGTCAACGTATATGAGTGTTATCCACAGCTCACATTTCACGATGTATATAGCAAGGTTGTTGCAAGGTAACACAGCCCTGAGGATTTCCACATAAGCCATGAATGAAGTGACCAGATATGGAAGGTGGTATATCCAGTTTGAGAAGTTCACATATCTAAGGGTACAAGGTTTCATTGGGATAGCTTACAAACTTCTGAGATATCCTGATGATAAGACAGTTTTCTTGGAATTATCTAGGCAATTGATCCCTTATGCTAAGAAACTTAAGCACTTGCATAGAACCAATGTACAGTTTCCCATCAGGTTTGGCAAAGGAAATTATTCATGTCCTTCATTGGCATTAGCTGATCATTCAGATAAGGAACTTCAACTTCTCAATCTCCACTATTATAATGCAAGGGATCACTTTGATCCAAATAAAGTGATGGAGAAGTTTGTAAGCAAAAAGTTGTTTCACAAAATGCATATTGAGGACTTTTGGGCTAACTATATGGATGATTATGAAGTCATGAAGAAAGCTCATTTAAGATCATCTCTAGCCTTCATAAGAAAGTTTCACATCATTGCAATACAAGATTAGTTAGAGGATGATGAGAATGTCATGGTAATAGGAGCTTGGGAAGCTCAATACCGTCAACTAATCCCTCTGCCAAATCGGGCCAATGCTAAGGAGAGTTCTCTAGATATTATAATGAAAGAACCAATTAGACTAAGCAAGGCATGGGTAAGAGGCCAAATAGATGCTTTGGAGAAACAAGGAGTGCAGCTCACATATACTGCACTGGAATCAGACAAAGAGTCTGGAGGAGAAGAGGATGAACCAATTAACACAATAGATGAGGCAGAACCTCCCCAAAAGCATAAATCTGATAGTGAAGAGCATACACCATTGGCAGAAAAGGATAAGAAAGTCAAGAAACCTTTTGCAAAGCCTCCTAAGAAAGATCAACTTCCTTCTGCTAGAACAAGAGCCTCCAAGAAAAGAGATATGCCAAGTGGTCTTGGAGAAGGCTCCAAAACTAAGAAAGTCAAAGTGAAGAAGGTTAGTGAAGATGGTGCTACTACTCAATATGATGCAAGTTTGACAACCTTCTCAGCTCCTGCTACCCCAGGTGAAAGCACAGCTGCCTCCACTTCCATTACTTCTACTGTTGCTACATCTACTGCACCTATGACCTTAGCTACTATTGTTCAAGAAGTTTTCCCTACTGCTACTTCACCTGCCACTACTATGTCAATTGTTTCTTGCTCATTGGCAGTATCTTCTAATACCCCTAGTAGTCCCATTTCCTCCATTGTTGCCACCTCATGTCCTTCTACCACTACCACACCTTTACCTTCCATCTCTTACACCCAATTATCTACTTCCACAGTATTACCTCCCATTTCTTCAATTCTCTCACCTTCTCTTCCTTTACCCTCACTGTCTATTTCTTCACCCATCATCATTTCCACGTTTTTGCCAACTTCTTCCATCTCACCAACTTTGGGATTTGCTATGCTGGTTAATTTGACAAAAATAGATTTGGCTGCACTGCCCATATCATCTATCATTCCTATCTCTCAGATACTTGTGGATCAAGATTTAATTTCCTTGGTTGTGCCACTGCTGCCAGGAATTGACAAGGTATGTGCATAATTGGGTCTGTAAGAGTTGAAAATAGAAATATTGCATGAATTAGAGAAAGATACTTTTGTTGAGGCAAGTAATGAAATTTCAGATGAATCCTTGGTTGAAGCAGTCAGTGTTGAAGTGATTGATATATCTAACAGTCCACTAGAAAAGGGTCATATAGAACAAGTCTTCAAATCAGCACAAGAAAATGTAATGGTAAACTGGAGGAACCTAGCTGATGAAGAAGAAAAGGAAGCAAATAAAGATAAGGGGTCAGAACAAGAACAAGGGCCACTTGAAGAGCCTACCAAAACTGATGGTGAGAAAACCACTGAATTAAGTAAGTCCTCTTCTTCAGCACCTGAGTGGTAATAAAACAGAGTGGCGTACCCCGAGCCACAAGTGGAAATAATGCAATTAGATTTGAGCACAAACCTGTCATAGGCTCAAAGGCCAAAGAAATAGAAGAAAGCAAAAGTACAATCAAGAATTTATAAGAATGAGATAGGGTCCAAAATTGCTGAAATAGTTGTTCCACCAGCTAATACAAATAGAGAGTAATTCAGAATCGAGGACTATGTTGTCTCAACAGTTGATCTAGGACCAACCACTCGTGCTTAGATAGTTGATGAGTTTAAGGGCTCAGTCACCTCCATCTTAGAGCAATTGGATAAAGATGAGCTATCAAAGAAAGAATTGAAACAACAAAATGAAGAGCTCCGGATCTGCCTCCAATTCTTGATCAAACCAGTTGATGTAGGAGGAGATATAAGGACAGTCCCTACTTTCCTGTCCACCAATGAAATGGCAAAGATTGGTAAGGTAAGGGCCACATCACAAGGGACTAAAAATTGGTTAATCAGAGTATTTGAGAAGGGATGTGAAACTATTGATGCTTCTGCCCAAACACATGAGAAATTGGTTGAGCTTCATAAGAAATGGAAGGATCTACGTGAGGAATGTGATTCTTTTGACGAATATTACTCCCACATGTTTCCTCGAATAAATAGCATTAAAGATTTACCAGTGCAAACTTTGGTAGTTGAGAATATTCTAACTGGAGACAAGTTGTCTAAGGCTATTGAGTGGTATCAACAGCTGAATTTGAGAAAAGAAACTTTTGAAAACATAAAGGAGGCCTATAAGCCAACGGATGAGGAACTTTGGTCACTAATATATGATATTAATGATTCTCTAAGAGATTGCCTCGAGGAAGCCTACAATGACTATGCACCTTATGATGTTGAAAAATGCAAAGGCAAATTACATAAGGTCATTTTTAAAATACTAAACTGGCTATGGATGATAGATTGGACAAGGTTAGTGACCTCAAGGCTGAATTCAAGGCATTCCACAAGGCTGGGGCAGAAATAGAGAAGATATATAGTAGATTTAGTTGAGAGCTGGAGATGTTTGAATATCAAGTCGGCCATCAGAAGAATCCAGATCCCTTGGAGATCAATCCATCCCTTGAAGCATGGCTCAACTACAGTAATAAGCTAGCTGAAGAAGACAAAATCAATTTGGATGAAGAATCTTGATATGTTCTTTGAATACTCTGGAATGTAATCCCATCATAATTGTAAATTGTTATATTTGGGATAGCATGTGACTCTATTTTGTCTCTTTTGTGCTTTAAAAATGATCTTTTCTATTAATATATTGAGTTGGGTAGTCAAAATGACTAGATTCAATGTATCTGGGGGTTGTTTTTTATCTTTTTCATAAAAGACAAAATGTAATCCAGGATTTGATATGAGCTGTTATTTGTGCATTTATTGATGTAATCTGGACTATCGGTGTTGAGTTAATCTCCACCGTTCATTGAAAAAATCGGCATGCCGCTTTCCTATATAAAGGGCTGCCATTTCCACTATTTGTAAGAGAGAATTTGATGCTGAATTGTTGACATTTTTCCATTTGAAGTAATGCAAAGCAAGTTTCTGTAGTGTTTCTGAGAATTTGTGTGTTGTATTCCTTATTTGGTTTTCATGGTTCACTTCTTGCTCTCCCACAGTTAGTTAGTTGTGCTTTCATTATGTTCATGGTTTGCTGAAAGTATCTGATGAGTACTCTAAGTCCATACTTTTAGTTATTTGTTGATGGTAGATAGCTGTGCAAAGTTAGTCTAGGCTGATCATTTATGCTAAAGTTCAATTGCATTTCATAGGTTAAATTGAGTCATTTATTGGCCATTTAAACAAATGAATGTTATCTGAAAATCTGTCAATTTCCATTGAAGATAGCATCATTTTCTGCAGTACTATAACATCAGTTTTCAGTTTGGTAACTCATAAAATTGGTTAAGTTTTAGAGTATTTGTCTACTTAAAAGTAACCCATACATTGTGAATGTCACTTAGGATTTATCTAAAACCTTAACCTCTTTTTTATTTTCTTTGAAAACCATTATTAGATTAGAAATTTCAGCAGCATTTTACATTGTCTTATCAGCTGAAATTCATAAAGGGTTTATGTGTATTTGTTGTCCCAACTCAAGAATCTGTAGATTGTATGTAAGACCCCTTGTAGGTACAGCTAGAACATATCAACTTAGAGATTCCAAGCAAGCTAAGACCTAGCTGTATTATCCTTGGAGTAGTGTTACCTAGGGTAGGATAATTTTCAAGAGAGGTGTGAAACCAACAATCACACCTGCGTTGCTGCATGCTAAAACACTCATCAACACTATCCACCACCTAATCCTTTTGTTCTTCCATCTTAGTCAAATTTAAAATTCTTTTCTCCATTGAATCTTTAAATTGATCATCTTCTAATATATTCTGAAGATGAAGTGTTGTAAGTTCCAAAGGAATAGGCAATTTAGCATCAATCCCATAAACTAGCTCAAAAGGAGACATTCCAATGACTCTTTTTTGGGTTGCTATGTCTACCCATAAAGCATCATATAACTTCTTATGCCAACTTCTTTGATTATACTCAACTAGCTTGCAAATAATGGTGGTAAGATTCTTGTTATTGGATTTGGCCTGATCATTCCCTTAAGGGTAATAATTAGATGAATGTGCTAAAATGATACCACATTTATAAAAAAAGCTAGATATTTCATATGAAGAAAAAATTGAGGCATTATCAATAACAATTTTATGGGGAACACCAAATCTAACTAAAATATTTTATTTGATAAAATCACATACCACTTCTAAAGATGTATGTCTAACTAGAATTACTTCTACCTACTTTACGAAATAATTCGTTGATACCAAAATGTGAGTATGTCCAGCACTGGATAAAGGTTTAAGTGGGCCAATAAAGTCCAAACCCCACTACTAGAATGGCTCTTCAATGACCATTGGTTTCAATGGTAGAACAACAAGCTTGAATTTTCCTACAAACTGTTGATAGGATCCACACTTTTTGACCCATTCCTTTGCATCTTTGAACATTCCAAGCCAATAATAACCATTTCTTAAAATTTTAAAAGTTGTAATAGAAGATGAAAAATGACCACCACAAGCCTCATTATGAAATAATTAAAGAAACTTTCCCCATTGCTCTTTGTCCACACATTTCACCAAAGTCCCATCTATACCATTCTTATATAATGAATCACTCCAAATAATATATTTAGCTGCCTTCAGTTTAACTATTCTCTTTTGCTTAGGAGACAAGTTTTGAGGAAATTCATCTTAAGGAAATAAGCAATATATGAGAACCATTCATCTGTCAATCCAAAAAAGAGTGCAAGAGGCAACTCAGTGTTTTCTTCAATTGAGTTAGTTGAACCATTCTCTGCTATCAATTTGCACAAACCTCTTCCCCTTACTAATTTTGTAGGATTAATGTCCACATCATATTCTTGTACCTTGGCAATCCATGAGGCTCCTTTATTCAAGCCTATTTCCTGTTGTGTGAACTATTTTTACTGCAGTATCTGGCACATAGATTTTTGAATGAGAATTCAAAATATAAAACCTAAATTGTTTAGTTTCTTTTCACTACAGCATACACGTGTTTCTAAATTATAGATTAATTAAGTTCTCATAAAATAAATAGGTGCTTCAATGTTCTCATTAGTATGTTGTGTTAGTTTAGTAGAAAGTGTGTGTTCGAAAGTATAACAATAAATAATGAAGTCCTTTGAAAAATTAGGGTGGATAAGAATTGGAGCATTCTCTATAGTTGTCATAATATCTTGAAAATATTTCTTACTATAATCTATCCATTTAAAAGTTACTTTTTCTTTCATCATGTCAACAATATTTTTAGTTAACTCAAAAAAATCAGGCACAAATCTTCTCAAAAAATTGATTTGACCAAAGAAAGACCTAACACCTAGCTTACTTGATGGAAAAGATAATTGTTGAATAGCCTTCACTCATTTAGGATCAATTTAGATACCTTCTTTACAGACTATATGTCCCAGCAATTTGCCTTGTGTTATTCCAAAGATAGACTTCTTTGGATTCAATGAGATACTCTGCTGACGACAACATTGTAATACAAGTTCCAGGTGATGTACATGATCTTACCTTTTTTTAGAAAACACTATTAAATCATCTAAATAGATAACAATGATCTTATTTTTCAAATCTCCAAAAGAAAGATCCATGACTTGTTGAAAACTAACACCCACATTCATCAATCTAAAGGGCATCCTATTGTATGCAAGTGTTTCCCAAGGTGTAGTGAAGGTGGTTTTGTGTTGGTATTTAGGATCAATGCTAATTTGGTTATAACCTAAAAGACCATCCAACATTGACATCATCTTTGAACCCAAAACACTTGAGTATGTGCAGTTGCTACAAGTAGTGTTGTCATTGATGTCAACCTGTCAGTTTGGTGTTGTCATTAGTGTCAAATGGTTGAGCAGAAATGAGGATAAAGGTTGGTTTCAAAGAGCAAAGATATAGTGGTTCAGAGAATAGGAAATCCAGTAACATCATAGGATAGAGACAGTAACAATAGTGATTCAGAAAGTGATAACCATGCATAAGGATAAGGAGACAGGTGTGCAAATTAGTTTGATTGATAATTTTGCAAGAGGGTTTGATCCTCTTCCTCACAAGATGACTTTACTTTTCATAGAAGATTACTGTGCAAGAAGAATTGATTTGGTAAGAAGATATGTTGTGAAATTTGGCTAAGTGTCAGTCTGGTAAAACTAAGCTATAGAGTTCTGGTGATTTGGTTTGCATCGGTCTACCATTGAAGATCTTGCTCTGTGGTTCTAGCATATGGTTATTGGTCATTGGATACATCTAAATCCATAATTTTGTCTACTAATGATCTTCGGTGTGAAAGATGTGAACAACAGAAGTCCAGCCTAACAGAGTACAGTTGTTTCTAGTACAAAGCATGTAAGTAAATGGATCCGCACTTCTTCGGCGTGAAATATATTTCTTTGCGGTTGTAAGGTGTTGATAGTGAATGTTCAGAGAGTACAAATGCAAAGTTTCAGGTTTTGAAGTCCTCCGAAATGAGAATTAGTGTTGACAAAGTATTGCACTCTGAATAGATAGTGCATCGACAGTGCCAGTGATGATTTGGGTTACTTTGCATTTCACCACAAGTGAATGGTTTGCTATGAAAATTTGAAGATAAGATTATGAATGTTTGTAGCATGTATATCCCAAGTTTTAAGCAATTTAGAGGTCCACATACCAATTTGTGAAACAGATAGTTCACATTGTTCTTGTCTTGCCAGTAAAGCCAAACTGAAGGTGTTGATGTTGTGCAGAGGGTAAATATACTTGGTGGAGTTAAGTAGGAGCTATTTTAGGTCCATACAGACTTATTTCAATTTATTTCAAAGTTTGAATCTTGGTGCGAAGTGTGTGAGTGAAGTTTTGAGGCCAATAAGTCCTATATGGTATGTTTTGCACATTACATCCAATTAGGCCAACTTAATTGATGTTGTGAAAGAAGCAAATATATATATGAAGGGTTGTTTTTGGTGTTTTACGTTGTGAATGACATGAGTGTGATCTGAATGATACGACAAGAATCTATGGATGCAAATTGAATGAATATAGAGTAGAGGAGTTTGGTATTTTAGAATAGTGTGTAGATTACTGTGTTTGTACTTTGAGCTTCATTGGAACTGTACTTCATGCATATGTTAGATGTAATTGTAAATAGTTCAATCCTAGCAGTGAGCCACCCATTCTATTCTATTTCTTTCTTTCAAGACAGTGAGTCCTTTGGCAGTGAGCCACCTTTAGTGAGCATTCTTGGACAGTGAGTCCACCAATTGTATCAACCTTAACTGGTTGCTTTATTATAATATATTGTGAGCTAATCTGCACGTGGTTTTTCCCTTTTTGGGTTCTCCACATTAAAATCTTGGTGTTTATGTGTTATGAATTGTGGTTGTATGTTTAATATCCTTCACTACAATTGAATATGCTAAATGGGTTAAAGTGTTTTATGTGTATATGGTTTAAGAGAATATTGATTCACCCCCCTCTCAGTATTTTGGCTGTTCAACAATTGGTATCAGAGCCAAGTCCTTTGGAAGAAGCTTAACGGCTCAAGGAAGATCTTGGAGATTGAACACATGGGTGCTAGAAGATTACCTTTTCCTCTAGAAGAGATTTCTGTTACTAAATACATTAGAGAAGACTACATAATTGACAAAGCTAGAGAACTTAATGTTGCTCTTGAAGATCTTGAAAGGACTGAAGGTGAAATCAAAGATCTGAAGGAAAATGTCAAAGAATGAGATTAATGCATCAAAAAATTAAGAGAGCAAGTCAAAAAATTTAAATAAAGGCATAAGGAAGTCAATGAACAATTGAAGCATGCAAATGAATTTATCAGTGGTCTAAAAGTGCAAGTTGATGAGAAGAAAAGAATTGAGGAATGTCTGAATTTGATGATGAAAGGCAAATCAGAAGAATTTTCAAGACTTGAACAAGAAATTGTGACTCTGAAATCAAATCTGGAGAAGGCAAGGATTCATGAAGACAAATTCAAGATGAGCTCTGCAAAGCTTGATGAAATGATTGCAAATAAAAAAGGTCCAAATGATAAAGAGGGTTTAGGATTTGAAAAAGGTGAAAGCTCAAAATTAGGTCAGACATCAAATGTTGAAAACAAGAACAATGATAAGCAATTATGGAATCAAAGAAATAAAATTAGAAGACCACCAGTCAGACAACCAAATGCTCAGAAGTACCCATCTTTCAATGGTTTTTGTCATTCTTGCAATAAGTATGGACACAAAGCAATAGAATGTAGAAGTAGAAGGAATCAAAATGTTCCATTTTTTTCTGGTCAATGCTTTACATGCAATAAAGTTGGTCATAGAGCTCCTGAATGCAGAAGTAAAGTGAGTCAGAACTCTATTTTGCATGCAATAAGATGGGACACAGAGCAAATGAGTGTAGAAGAAAAATACCAAGGTATAACAGGAATAATGCTCAACCATTTTATGGATACTGCCATAAATGTAATAAGTTTAGCCACAAAGCAACTAACTACAAATCAAAGGCAAGAAGAAGTGGGAATGCTCAGCAAGACATGTGCAACTATTCTGAGTGCAATGAAGAAAGATACCCTCAAAGGTATAAGGAATCCATTGATGTTGATCCACAAAAGAAGGAAATGAATAAGATCTGGATAAAGAAGGATGTAACAGACATTAAGAATGACCCTATACCGGCATCTGGTGCAGATGTTCCCTCTAGGAACTAAGATGAGAGCTTTGGCTCAGGGGGAGCTTCATTGAAAATTTTTTCTCCCTTGCCAAAGGAATGGTGCTGATGCTTCAAAATGAAGATGTGAGATAAATATTGACATGTTTAATCATTTGGTGAAGACTGTGGTAGAAAATTTCCTAATGCGGAAGTTTGTGGAGCATTTGAAGGTGACTATGCATACAGAGAAAGGTTTGACAGCTTTATTGTTTGAAGAATTAAATGTGAATTAGGTTAGATCTAAAGGGTCTTAAAAGGGATTTTACTTAGTAAAATCATTCACAAAAGCATTCGAAGAGCAGATTAAGAGCTGAGTTGAGTAGAAGAAGAGGTCAAGGAGATTCAGAGTTTATTGCATCCAAACCCTAGTCTGGCAAGAGTGAAGAAAAAAAGGTATTTTTTGGTTTACCCTATTTCACTGTGTACTATGCATTAAATTTTTTAATTCACTTGCAATGGATAAACCACATGTTGTAGAGATTACTAAGTACCCATGACCTAAATTCAAGAAACACCCCTTCAAATCTATGGAAAGGGATCCGAATGGTGCTTTCTCAGATATACCATACGGTGTCCTACATATAGAGGATGTAAGAATGTATATAAATACAAAGATAGAAGAATACAACCATGCAAAACTAGGAGATATTTGGGTTAATGAGTTAACAGATGACAATTTTGATCTGAAGCATGAATACAATGCCCTAATTGAGAAAAAGTTGGATGTTTGGAATGGTTTTCCCAATTTGTGTTACGAAGATACATGGGTAAGGTATGTATTGAGCCGCATTCATGATAGATTCATGTGGCTGGACCTTCCACACATGGTAAACAAGGAAGCCGTTAGGGGTGTAACAGGGTTGTGCTCCACTGGAGCTGTTCCGACACTCAAATCTATTAAAAATGATGTTGTGATGAAACTCACAGGAGAAAAATTCGACAAGAGAGCTTTGACTGTGAATGACATTGAAGATTCGGCAGTAAAATATTCATCTATGATGATAGGTTACAAGATCTACTTCAAAAATAGGGAAAATTTAGTCTCAGCTATTGCAATATACACTGCATATGAGATGGTCAAAAAGGGTATGGATTATGACTTGTGTGAGTTGCTAAGACAACAATTACATGAAAACTTGCAAAAGACAAAGGATTTAAAATATCCTTTCAAGTTTGGTACTTTGGTTATCTATTTACTATTCTATTTCCTCAAGGAAGTTCTGAGTGCTCAAAATATTGTGTGGTTAGGACACATTCTAGTAGCCACCCAGATCAAAGACCATTTGAGAAGAACTGGGAACATTCAAGATCAAAATGCTGCACTCTAGGGTTACTTTAAAATATTTCAGGAGAAGATGAGTGCTAGGGAAAGGATCCCTAAGAAAGTTGTGGAGAAATACAAAGATGATATACTCTTTATGGTAAGCAAGGATGGATGCTACATGGAGGTAGTAGAACCTAGGATTGTCTGGATTCTAGAAATGGGATATGAAGTGTCTGAAAATATCATTGTAGGTCTTGTAGACCTAATGCTGAGCAAGCCTAAAGACACCTCTGAAGAAAGACTTGGAACCTATGAAGAAAAATCTACTGAGGTGCATCTTAAGCACAAAGAGAGAGAGATCAAGAAGAATGTTGAAGAAATGAAGTCTAGAGTTAAAGAGATGTTGGCACAAAAGGGGCCTCTAGAGATATCCAATGGCACATCTAAACCTAAAAGGGAATCACCAAGTATTAGAAGGTCAACAAGGACTACTAACCCCTCTGTTGCTGCTCCTAATACCTTTGAAGCCATGCCTGCAGCCAGTCCTGAGAAAAATGAAGTAGTCAGTATTTCTGAACATGCAAAGAAGAGAAGAGTAAAGGGTAAAGCAGTGAGAAAGGGTTATGTGATGCATAATGTCATTGAGGAAGAAGAAGAAGAAGAAGGACCCAAACTGATCCAAAAGAAAAAAGAGTCCCTTGCCTTTGAAGAAGAGACACAAATTACAAGGACAAAGATTGATAATGTTAAAGAAGAAGAATAAGATATTGAGAAAGATAAAGATGGCTTTATTTTCAAGAAAACATAAGTCATATCTGGTGAAGGAGGCCAAACTTTGGGAAAAAGTAAGAAAAGAAAGGAAGGTGAAGCTGCAAATAAGGGAAAATGAATGTAGAAGATCTAAATGTGGTTGGCTCTAAGGAGAACACAGAGATCGTTGATGAGCGGAGGGAGTTTCTAGAAGAAAAGACTGATGGTGATGATAGAGAATAGAGAGAGACTATTGTTGACTAAGTTGCTGACACTGTGGATAATGCCTCTATCCTAGAGAATGTTGAAGAAGAAGAAGTATTTGGTGGAAGCCAGCCTCCAGAAACCTCTGATTCTAGATTGACTTCTAAAGAGGAGAAAAAGGATATTGTTGGTGAAGGCTCTGGAGTTTCTTCGATAGACTCCATTAGAGAGTTCTTGGAAAGACAAAGACAAATCCAAACCATGACTTCATCACAACCATTACAAGTATAATCCTTGGATGGAAAAATTAACTTGTCCAGCATATCTCCCTTGCAAAAGCTTCAATTGGGGACAATATTTTAGGTGCATGCATAGGAAGAAATCCTACAATCTCGTATAGAAGGGAATCAGCTTTTGCGAGAGGTCATGGAAATTTTTGAAAAGATATTGCCTGATGTTAAAAGAGATGTCTCTCTAGACCCTACAAACTACAAGTGAGGAAATTAATGGAGACAGTCAACAGTCACTTTGAGTCCCTTGAAAAGGCAGCTGAGAAGAAAGTAAGAGAAGAAATAGATAATAAGAGGTTAGTAGAATTAACAGATAAGTGCTCCAAGGCACACATTCTACTACACAATAGTATAGAAAGTGTTCACAATGATTTAAGTGATGCCAATTGATGAGGTATAAACAACCTCATTCCTTTGATAAAACAAATAACCCTTTTTGCATTGCCCAATCACCGTAGCCCTGCCAATTTGTTTGTTTTTAGAAGCAATATTTATCTATTTTTAATGAAATGTTGTACAAATCTTTATTTCCTAAATTGATTGAAATTAGCTATTAAACGTTGATATAATGGTATGTAGAGTTGAGTAATTGTGTAGGATTAATGCATGACCTATGAGATGAGTGGACTTTAAGTAGCTAAGGTCAAGTGCACCGAAAGTTGAGGGCGCCAGAAATTTTAGGCATGCATTAATTGGAGACTCTTTTAATTCTATTTATTTTTGTTGGTTATCAGAGACATTATGGCTCTACTTAGAGCCTTTTATATGTTTTATTCCATAAAGACATCAGTAGTTGAAATTCTATTTTTCTGTTATAAGACTTTTTCAAATGGCATTTTATTGCCATCTAGAATATAGGAGTTCATAATAGTTCAGTTTTAGTTAGTTGCTCAAAACATGGATATATATCATACTGTGGGAAGAATGAATATCAATCTCTTTTTGGCAAATAATGAAAGAGTTGTGTTCTGCAATATTTTCATGAATACAAATAGTATTATTTTGAGTATTTCCTTTTGATTTATGAAGATTGAATGGAGTTACTATGTTGTTGTGGTAACAATTGAATGTGATCTGAGTTGAAAGATGAATTTCTCCCAAGAGCTGGCCACTCGCGGGATTGTAGAGTAGATAAGTATTTCTATTTTCGTGAATGTTCTGTTTAAGGTAGTGTTATTTTATGTTTAGTTTTATGGTGTGTACCGGTAGGTTGTGATGTTTATTGGAGCTCTATTTGTTTAATATTTCTAGAGCATCTGCTTTAGTTTCAAATTGGAATGTGTGTGTAGTTATAGGATTAGTCACTGTTCGAGTTCATAGTAAAAATTGCATGTATGAATTTATAATATAAAGTTTATATGTTTTTTTAGATTAAAGAGTTCAAATGCTTTCTAGCATAGAGTTCAAATGCTTTCTAATATATAGTTCAAATGCTTTCTAGTATAGAGTTCAAATTCTTTCTAGTATAGAGTTCAAATGCTTTCTAGTTTGATATGCTATTTAAGCCTTTTTTTTTAAGATTTAGAAAATTGTTTCTAGATGAGATATCCAAACAATACTCCCTATTGCATACAACCTTGGACACTACCCTAGTCGATAAACTAATATTTTTCAACTAAAGTGTTAGGACATCATGACAGCCTGTCACCAATGCTTTATATCAATTCTTTTTATCCTGGCCCATAACTACTAAAGAAATAAAAGGAAAAATTGAAGGCCTTGAGACACAATTGCTAAAAATATCTAGAACCTATGATCCCTTGAAAGATGCAAATGGAGATCTAAGAGCAGAAGTAAAGAAGACTCATGCCATAATAAAGAAATTGCAGAGCCAAAAGGAGTCGCTAAAAGATCAAATGGGTCAGATGAGAGAGATAGTAAGCTTTAAAATGGCCTCTTTGATTGGTATGTTAAAAGAGGTTGATAAGATTGGAAAGTTGACTAATGCCCTTGCAATAGTGGATAAAGAAGAAGAATTACTCTTATAGATAAATGGACAGATACAAATATTATACGCAGCAAAAGAGCATTAGGACTCAGTTGTGATCCAGTTGAAGAACAAAGAACATCTATAAAGATATCTTTCCTACAAATCAATAAGTTTCTTATTTTCTGATCTCTTGTACATATGCGGATGGTTCAAAGGAAACAATTTTGATATTTTGGTATAGAAATAAGATAGTAAGGGGGAGAGCCATGTAAAGAAAAGTTAAAGAAGTTTTTTTTGAAATAGTTCCTTTGCCATTGATGTCAAAGGGGGAGATAAAGCAATGTGAAAAAGATTCTTTGGGAGAGAGAGTAAGGTGTGTAAAAGAAAGGGGGAGAGCAATTTTGTGGTAGAATTATGTCTTGATGGTTTTTCACATCATATGTTGTCATTAATGACAAAGGGGGAGATTGTTGCAAGTATGTGCAATTGCTGCAAGTAGTTTTGTCATTGATGTCAACATGTCAGTCTGGTGTTGTCATTAGTGTCAACTAGTTAAGAAGAAATAAGGATAAAGGTTGGTTTCAAAGAGTAAAGATATAGTGGTCTAGAGAATAGAAAAGCCAGTACCATCACAGGACAGAGATAGTAATAGCAGTGATCCGGAAAGTGATAACCAGGCATAAGGATAAGGAGACAAGTGTACAGATTAGTTTGATTGATAATTTTGCAAGAGGTTTTGATCCTCTTCCTCATAAGATGACTTTACTTTTCATAGAAGACTACTGTGCAAGAAGATTTGATCTGGTAAGAAGATATGAAATTTGGCTAAGTGTCAGTCTAGCAAAACTAAGCTATAGAGTTTCGGTGATTTGGTCCGCATCGATCCACCATTAAATATCTTTCTCTGTGGTTCTAGCATATGGTTATTAGTCATTGAATACATCTAAATCCATAATTTTGTCTACTAATGATCTCCGGTGTGAAAGATGTGAACAACCGAAGTCCAACCTAACAAAGTACAGTTGTTCCTCATACAAAGCATGTAAGTAAATGGATTTGCATTTCTCCAGCATGAAATATCTTTCTTTGCAGTTGTAAGGTGTTGATAGTGAATGTTCAGAGAGTACAAATCCAAAGTTTTAGGTTTTGAAGTCCTCCAGAATGAGAGTTAGTGTTAACAGAGTATCGCACTTTGAATAGACAGTGCATTGATAGTGCCAGTGATGATTTGGGTTACTCCGTATTTCACCACAAGTGAATAGTTTGCTATGTGGATTTGAAGATAATATTATGAATGTCTATAGCATGTATATCCCAAGTTTTAAGCAATTTGGAGGTCCGCATATTGATTTGTGAAATAACAAATAGTTCACATTGTTCTTGTCTTGCCAGTAAAGCCGACCTGAAGGTGTTGATGTTGCGCGGAGGGTAAATATGCTTGGTGGAGTTAAGTGGGAGCTATTTCAGGTCCATGCTGACCTATTTCAATTTGTTTCAAAGTTTGAATCTTGGCGCGAAGCATGTGAGTGAAGTTTTAAGGCCGATAAGTCCTATATGGTGTGTTTTGCACGTTACATCCAATTAGGCTGACTTAATTGATGTTGTGAAAGAATAAGATATATATGAAGGGTTGTTTTTAGTGTTTTAAGTTATGAATGACATGACTGTGATCCAAATGATGCGACAAGAATCTATGGATGTGAATTGAATGAATATAGAGCAAAGGAGTCTGGTATTTTAGAATAGTGTGCAGATTACTGTGTTTGTACTTTGAGCTTCATTGGAACTGTACTTCATGCATATGCTAGATGCAATTATAAATAGTTTAATCATGGTAGTGAGCCACCCATTCTCTTCTATTTCTTTCTTTCAAGATAGTGAGTCCTTTGGCAGTGAGCCACCTGTAGTGAGCATTCTTGGACAGTGAGTCCACCAATTGTATCAACCTTAACTGGTTGCTTTATTATAATATATTGTGAGCTAATCCTCACTGTGGTTTTTCCCTTTTTGGGTTTTCCACGTAAAAATCTTGGTGTTTATGTGTTATGAATTGTGGTTGTATGTTTATTCTTCTTCACTACAATTGAATATGTTAAATGGATTAAAGTGTTTTGTGTAAATGGTTTAAGAGAATACTGATTCACCCCCCCTCTCATTATTTTGAGTGTTCAACAACACTTTGTAAAACATGGTCCATGAAAGGTAGAGGGTAATTGTCCTTTAAAGAGGCTTGATTTAGATTGTGAAAATCAACACAAATGTGTATTTCTCCATTTTTCTTTATAATGGACACTATATTAGCTACCCAAGTGGAATGGTGAATAGGATATATAATCCTAGCCTTGAGCATTTTGTTAATTTCAGCAAAAATAGTGCCTGCAACTTTTGGATTAAACCACCTTTATTTCTACCTGAACAGAGCTGCTCCTAGCTTGAGAGTAATGTGGTGCTAGAATTCTCCATTCATAAAATATTTTAAATCATCATAGCACCATGCAAAAACATCCTTGTACTTACTTAATAATGCTACATGATTTTTTTCTTTCATCCAATGAACAAGCTTTGCCAACACACACTATTTAGGAGCATCTTCTGAACCAATGTTTACTTTTTCATATTCAAAAAAATTAGAGGCTTCGTCCTTTGCCTTATTCTTTAAATAAAAGTCATGTTTGTCAAAAATGTTTTCTAAAGTTATCAAACCTTTCAGAATTATATTTCCCTTCAATTGTAGCACTTCAAATTCTCCATCTCCCTATCTGAGTGGGGGTCATTGGCCAGAAGATTCACCTCCTTTGAACAACAAATTGATAAACATACTAATTTTCTCTAGAAAATATATAATTTACCAATCACTGTCAAAAACTTGCTAATGTTGATCGTTATCTAGAATACTAGGTCTATAAGTTAGTTCAACTTTATATGCATCTTTTTGAAACTTGGGATGTGGAATCAAAAGACTAGAAGATTCAACAAGGCAATCAGCTTTGGAATTCTAAATACAAGGAATTGCCTCAATTGTAAATGCATCAAAGAATCCAATATTGTCCCACACTTGGTTCCGATAATGTTTAAGCTTATCATTTTTTACATGGAATTGATTCCTCACTTGTTTGACTGTTGCAAGTATGTGCCTAATCGGTGTTGTCATTGATGTCAACATCTCTATGTTGTCATTGGTGTCAACTGTGCTCTTGTTTTGATGGTTTCTTGTAATGAGTTAAGTGTTAAAGATAATAAGTATTCCTAATGTAGTAGAATAGTTTGCTAGATTACTCCACATTTCTTGTAGAATGAATATCCTTGTCTGCAGATTGGAAGTTATTTAGATGCATGTCTAAAGATGCTATGTTCCAAGTTTGAGCCTCCGATATGAAGATTTGAGTGAGTTATGTTCACCAGAGTGAAAATTGCTTTTTCTGTATATTTAGTAGTGACATGGAGAATGTATTATGCTCCACATTCCTCTGCAGTTAAGTATTTCAGTCTACGGTTTTGGAATCAAGTTTGTAATGATGATAAGTGCCTTCGACTCTAATGGTTCATGATTTGGTGGTCCGCAAGCGATCTTTTCCTTATGGCAGTAGCTAACAGTGTTGCTCATGTGCTTTGGTTTGAAGAATCTTCTTGACAGAGTGGTTAGAGATTGTGTGGTTGTTCCTGGTGATTGCAATGTGCTTGTGGATATCTCCTAATCATGTTCCTACCTTTGGATTGGTCCGCAAAGACACATTTGGATCGTGGATGAAGACTATTCTTAGAAGACTTAATGTAAAAACCAGTCTTGGCTGAATTGGTTGTTTTTACTACTTGCAGAGATTCATCAAACATTATGGAAGCATTTTGTGGCATGGAAGATTACATTTGAGCCCCAGCTAAGGCATAATATGAGCCTCACACATTTTTCCCTTAGCTAATTTTGTTTAGGTCCAGACCTATTTCTATGTATGTTTGTAATGCTGACCTTGGAGATTGTTCCAATGGTTGATGAATGTAATGCCAACCTTGATGTACATTCCAAGGTTGATGAAGTGTATAAAAACATGTAATGAAGTTGAGAAAAAGATGTCCTTGTGCGAAAATGTGAAGATAAGTGTGAAGGTGTAAGAAGAGCATAGCAGAGGTGTTATATTGTGCTTTAATGGAACTGAACTCAGGCATGAAGTAGATGCTATCAAATCAGTTCACCAGCCCTTGGCAGTGAGCCCTAACATTTGCAATGAGCATTTTGGGAAGTGACCCCTAAGGCAATGAGCCTCTGATTTTCAGTATTTCTATAACTTATTTATTTTTGTGGGCTAACACCCACTGTGGTTTTTCCCTTTTAGAGTTTTCCACATAAAAAACTTGGTGTCTCATGTGTTGATGATGTTGTTGTGCTGAGTTTCTTATTTTATGCTTCCATGATTAAATATAAATAATAGTGAACAAGTGTTTGATGTGTTAACGTTCATAAGTGGTCAAAGTTTTGAAGACAACTAATTCACCCCCCCTCTCAGTTGTCTGGTGCATTTCAACAACTGGTATCAGAGCAAGGTTCCTCGGAAGTATGCCTAACAGCTTGAGGTCAGTCCAGGATGTCTTATAAGAAAGAAGCTCCTTAGTTTGATTGGATGAATTATGATTTATGGAAGGTACGAATGAAAAGCCATCTTCTTTGTCTTGGTTATAGAATATGGAAAGCAATAGAGATGAAGTATACCATGCCTCAGAATGGTTTAAAAAATGAAGATGAAATCAAAGAACATGAGTTAAGTATAAAAGCTAGAGATGCACGGTTAAGTGCTTTGTCGGATACTGAGTTGATAAAGGTCATGGATTTGGAAACTGCTAATGAAGTATGGGAAAAGCTAAAAAAATTGTATGAAGGAGATGAGTCTGTTAAAAGTGCCAAAATTGCAGGGTCTGAAAGTGAAGTATGAGGGTTTAAAGATGAGTGAAGATGAAAACATAATAGCCTACATGCAAAAAGTTGATGAAATTGTCAATGGAATAAAAGGTATGGGAGGAACTATTGAAGAGAAGGAAGTTGTGATGAAAATTCTTAGGTCATTACCCAAATCCTATAGTCATAAGGTAGCTGCAATTGAAGAAGTAATGAATGTAAAAGATGTCGCCAAGGATCAGTTGCTAGGAAAGCTTACAACTTTTGAGATGAGAGAGCTTGGTGATGCTTTGCCAAAGATTGAGACTACTTTCAAAGCCAGTATTTCAGAGAAGATCTCCAAAGCTGAAAAGTACAAGGTGGAACCTAATGATGAGCTTGATGAAATTGGAGCAAACTTTGTTAACAGACTGCAAAGAGGTTCTGGTAAGTTCAAAGGCAAATTACCTTTCAAATGTTTTTCATGTGGTAAGGTTAGCCACTATGCTTCTAGATGTCCTGAAAGAATTGAAAGGAATAGAAAAAGATTTGAGAATAGACCTAGGGTTCCAAAGAAATGCTACTATGTTAGAGATCTTAATGATGAACGTGTGACAGATGATGAATTTGATGATGCTAGTACTAGTGCAAATGAGTTCTTGTTTATTGCAATTAAAGAAGAACATGTGTCTACTAATCCTGCTAGCTGTGTGAAGGAAGAAAAACCAGTGGAAGAAAGTGCTTTGGTTGTTCAGGTTGAGAAAGATAAGGATGAATGGATTATTGATAGTGGATGCTCACATCACATGACCGGTGACAAAAGTAAGTTTGTGAGTTTGGAAAAGTATGATGGAGGACTGGTTAGGTTTGGAGATAATGCAACTGGTAAGATTTGTGGAAAAGGATCTATTTCTTTTGATGGAAAGAACAATACTGATAATGTCCTATATGTGAAGGGTTTGAAGCATAATCTTTTGTGTGTTGTTCAAATGTGTGACAAAGGTTATGATCTGAGATTCAAAGACAATGGGTGCAAGATCATGGAAAGCTCTAGAACAGTGATTGCTACTGGTAAGAATACCAAAGGTAATATTTATCAATTAAGAGGAACTAATGATTATTGTTTATTGGCTTAGACAGATGAGAGTTGGTTGTGGCATAGAAGGATGTGTCATATCAATTTTGATAATTTGGTAAAGATAAGTTCTACACAGGCTGTAAGAGATCTACCTTAACTTGTGAAGCCAGCCAACACCATTTGCAAGGAGTGTCAATTTGGGAAACAAACAAAAACAAGTTTCAAAAGCAAAGAATAATTCGTTGCTAGATTGTTGGAGCTAGTACATATAGATTTGTGTGGTCCCACAAGAACAAGAAGTCTGCAAGGTGATAGGTATTTTATGTTGCTTATTGATGACTATTTTAGAATGACTTGGGTCACTTTTCTAAAAGAAAATCTAAAGCCCTAGACAAGTTCAAAGTTTTCAAGGCAATGGTTGAGAATGAGTTAGAGTTGAGAATCAAATACTTAAGATCTGATAGAGGAGGTGAGTTCACTTCAAATGAGTTCAATATTTTATGTGAAGAACAAGGAATAAAGAGACAGTTGTTTGCACCTAGAACTCCTCAGTAGAATGGAGTTGTTGAAAGAAAGAACATGACAATTCAAGAGGCTGCTAGGACTATGCTAAAGGAAGCAGACCTACTAGAAGTATATTAGAGAGAAGCCATACATACTGCTGTGTGCATCCTAAACAGAGTTCAAGTAAAAGGTAACAGCTCTAAAAGTCCTTTTGAATTATGATATGGAAAAGTTCCTATAGTGAAGTATTTCAAAATTTTTGGAAGCAAATGTTATATCAGAAGAGATGAAGAACTAGGCAAGTTTGATGCTAGATGTGATGAAGGAATTTTTCTTGGTTACTCTACCAAGAGTAAGGCTTACTGGTGCTACAATAAGAGACTGAATAAGATTGTTGAGAGTGCTAATGTGAAGGTGGATGAAGGCAAGGAAATAATATCATATTTGAGTTTTTATGAACCAAATGAACCTATGACTATAGTGAATGAAGAAAAAGTTGAGCACGAAGACAATCAAGATGAAGAAGAGGCTCCGAAAAGTGTTGTTAAGACTCTCAGGTATGTAAGGATTAATCATTCCGAAGATCAGATTATAGGTGACAAAAACAAAGGGGTGTTGACAAGGAAAAGAGCTGTAGAAGAACAAGTGAATTACTGTTTGCTTTCAAAGGTTGAACCAAAAACTGTGAATGAAGCCTGCCATGATGAAATTTGGGTAAAATCCATAGAAGAAGAATTGATGTAGATAGAGAAGAATCAAACTTTGGGAATTGGTTCCTAGACCTGCTGATAAAAATGTCATTGGAACTAAATGGGTTTTCAAGAACAAGCTGAATGAAAATGGAGAAGTTGTAAGAAACAAAGCAAGGCTTGTGTGCAAAGGATATTCTCAAATTGAAGGAATAGATTTTGAAGAAACTTTTTCTCCCGTGGCTAGGATTGAAGCAATTAGAATATTTTTGGCATTTACAGCTCACAAAGATTTCAAAGTGTATCAGATGGATGTGAAGTCTGCATTCTTGAATGGTGAGTTGGAAGAAGAAGTCTACACTGAGCAACTGGAATGGTTTCAGTTATCATAACAAGGTGATATGGTGTGCAGATTGAAGAAGGCATTGTATGGATTGAAGCAAGCCCCCAAAGCCTGGTATGCAAGGTTAGACAAATATCTACTGCAATTAGGGTTCAATAAAGGTACTGCTAACAGCAATCTCTATTTCAAGATTAATGATAATCAATTCCTGATTGTTGAAGTCTTTTTTGATGATATTATCTTTAGAGGAAATGAAGGTATGTACATAAAGTTTGTAGGAGAAATGCAAAATGAATTTGAGATGTTTATGTTTGGTGAAATGATTTTATTTCCAGGTCTGTGAATTACTCAATTAGATAAAGGAATCTTCATTTCTTAGTCTAAGTATGTGAAAGAGTTATTGAATAAATTTGGGATGGAGGACTCCAAACTAGTATGTACTCCCATGGTGACTGGCTGCAAATTAAGTGACACTGATGAATCACCTAAGACTGATCAGAAAAGGTACAAATCTATGATTGGAGGATTACTTTATCTAACTCAAAGTAGACTTGGTATAATGCATGCAATATTGTTGGAAACAAGGTAGATAACTGAGAGGGGGGGTGAATCAGTTATCTTAAATTTCTTAACTTTCTTTTCTCTTTTAACAATTAGTGCAGCATCAAAACATATAAGCCAATTGTTACCTTTTGAGTCGCCCTTATTTATTTATTGATAATACTTCCTGGACAAGAGCCGGTTTGTTGTGTTGTATTTTTGGTCATACCTTTGTTTCTTAAATTGACTCTTGTTCCTTCAATTTTTACCTGTTTATCGTCTTTGTGGGTGAGGGTACTTAAGGTTTGAACCTTTGAAACTGAACCCTTTTTAAAGTTCTAGGTTCAAATGGTTCGATATGCCTAAAGTGTCTCAAACAGCAAGTTGTTGTTCTATGTATTTCAAACGTCTTCAAGTTTTCAGGTTGAACTTGAACCCTTTTGTTCAAAGTTCAATGGTTTGACGGTCTAAGGTTCAACACTCATTGCCTTCTAATAAGTCGTGTCATGCAGTTATCTTATGTAATTAATGTATCATTGAACCCTCTGCTCGTACTCTATAGCGAAGCTCAATGGTTCAAGGTTCAATGGTTCACTGTCCCATGGTTGGAACCCCTTTTACAAAAGTCATGTGACTGTCCGTTGGTCTATGTAGCCCTTGTGTCTTTGAACCTTCATATTGAACCATATCCTAATAAGTTCAATGGTTCATGCGCTTAGGTTCAATATTCCCGTAAGTAAATCCTTTGCCCATTTATGTGATTCAATTGGTATGGTCAAACCACCATATTGAACCACACCCTAAAGGTTCAATGGTTCAATAGTTTAAAGTTTTGGTGATTTTGGTCTCATTTATTCCCGCGGCTTTCTGAGTCAAATTTAGCAGGAAAGTTGGAGGACAATATGTCAGAGACTCATTATGAAACCGAGAGTTCTAATTTGGTGGAGGTTACGGATAATCATTATACCATCATGATGGCGCGTGAACAATACTTGCTATTAATGAAGAAGTTAGAGTTCATGTCTTTTCAAATATTTTTGGCACGTATTGTTCTGAATGATAATTATTCAATTTGGTTAGTGCCATTATTAATTAAGAACAAGCCAAATTTAGCAAGTGAACATATTGTGCAACACGGAGGAGAACAACGCTAGAAGTGTAAGGTTCTTGTTACTCAAATTTTGCAGTGAATTCAGATATCTTGAAGGTGAGTTCTGTTCTTCCTATGTGCTATTCCTTTTTCTTAGCCGGAAAGAAGAATCTCTTGAGTTTTCGTCATTATTTTTAGAATTGGAAGTGTGTTTTATTGTAATCCTCCAAGTATGGCTTTGAAATCTACATGTTTGGGGAATGAACATGGTCCTAGTCTTACCTATTCTCACTCTGAATTTGGGGATACCGCACTGGTACAATATGATTTAGAAGAATTTCGAGAAAGGTCTAGAAACCCTGTGCAAACCCCTATGATGAAGAAAATAATAGACAGCAGTTTAGTTGAAGCTGCGGCTTTTCCCAAGGTTGTACACTGCCCAGAATTGGTTCAGGAATGTATAAATAGGTATGAACCCCAAAACAGATGCATCAGAAATGCAAACGGTGATGTATTGTTTCATGTCAACAGACAAACCCTCATGTCCGTAATGAAGATACCACCTAAAGAGGCATATTCTAGCCTTGATATTACCTCTTCCTATGGGTATTTCTCGGAGAAGAAATCAAATTATAAAAGTGTGATAGCAAGGAACTGGCTACTGAAATTTCAGAAGGGTGGTTCAAGGTTGCCCAGACCACTTACTAGGGATCATCTAATTAAAGAAGTGAGGGATATTGTGGTATTATTATATAGATTGAAGGGTAGCCAACATGCATATTATTGGGAGGATTGGATGTACTTTTTCATACAAGTTATCCTCCAAGGAGAGCAATATTTAGATTGGGCAGAAATTGTGGCCGATTGTTTGCATCAGGGTTTGAGTAATTGTCTGGGTGACAGAGATTTTTATATGTCTTTGTACTTATTTTATTCCCTGGCATCTACAAGGGAATGGTTTGATCTATCTCATGAACCCTTGGCTGAGGACAGTAAGATTTATGAATATTATTCACAGTTGCAGAAATAGAATTGTTATGAAAATTATAAAAGGGTTAATGATGTTTTCACTGGAAGAATGACTTATGAACTGGCAGGTAATCTGGGTAAAAGGATGTCCAATGAAGAAATGCAACTGATTAGCATTTATGGTAGCTTCTTTATTCAATTTTTCGAGTTCACTTACATCAGAGTTGGAGGATTTGATGGTGAACCTGTTAAGTTACCCAGATATGTGTTCGACCGTTTTGTGTTGATAGAGATATGTAGACAGCTAGCACATGTAGATAAGAAATTCTCGCCAAAGAAGGGTTTTGGTATCTCTTTTCCCATCAAACTTGGGCATTACTCATGCCAGTCAAAATCTGATGCTTTGAATTTGGAGGTGAACCTTAAAAAGTTCAATTTTCAGTTCTTCACTGCCAGGTCTCAATTTGATAGCAAAGGATTTGTCAGGGACAACTTAGATCCTGGAGCAAGGCTTTCACACATTCCTAAGCTAGAGGATTACTAGGAAGACTATTCAGATGAGTTTGAGGTCAGGAGAAGACTGTGGTGTAGGTTCTCTTTAGGGTAGATAGTTACTCTCAATTTAAATATGGATATTTCTAGAGTTGTTGATGATGGGGAACAAGTGATTGATCCGCAGTTTGAACGAGTAGAGCAATTACCTATTCTAGAAGTTGACTAGAGCAAAAAGGAGGAAGATAGGATTGAGGTTAAAACTCTTCCAGTGATAAGGAGAACAGAGAAATGGTTAAGGGAAAAGAGATAGGAAGGGATCTAGAATAAAGATACCCAACAATAAACCTCAATGATTGAATCATCACTTCCCATAAGCTCTTCTAACCAACCTATTGCTATCTGTGGTGCAGGTGCTTCCAAGTCATCAACTGGAAGGAGCCCTGCTACCAAGAAATCTAGAAGAGCCCTCACAGCTATTCTACCCCCTCGTGCTACCAGGTTGAGGACCAAAAGTAAAAGAAAAGAACAAGTTCCTAAAACAATAGTTGTGGATCTGAATTCAGAGGAGGATTCAAAGGAACCTATGGGTGATAAGGAATCAAGTCCACACAGAACAGAGGAAGTTGATACTAGGCCACAATTAGAGGTTGTTCTAGAGACCTCTGAGACATTAACGATTTCAAATGTATCCTCTGATGGATTGAACCCTGAAAAGGAAATCTCAGCCCCTACACCCAAGTGGCTGGAGAGTTCTATCTCTGACAAGAGAAAAATAATTCCTTTTGCTGTCCCCTTAGAAGACATGGTGAGCAAATGTTTAGGGAAAACTCCCAAGTCTAAGAAGCTAAAGATGACATCCAGAGTAAACATTGATCCAAATACTAGAAACTGGAGTGCTGAGATAGCCAAACCAGTGACTGAGGAAGAAGTATAAGATCCAACTATGCAGGATTTCACTGTTAAGAGAGTGGATCTCGGTGCTGCTTCAAGAGCTGCAGATGTTCATCACCTTGAAGCATCTACCAAGAGGATAGTTAGTCAACTTGGAAGGACGAAAAGGACAAAAGGGAATTGAAGCAGACTCTGCGTTCAATGGCAGAGTACATTGATGCTATCCACAACCCTAACCCATAGCCAGTTTCACAACTCTCCCTGTCTTTTGACCCTAAATCACCAGTTAACCAGAAGATATTGGATCAAGTTCACAGAAGCAAGATGGTGGCAAAGACATTTGACAGTTGGTTGGACCGCATTGTAGAGAAGGTAACTGTATACATTTGTGAACTCAAGAATATATACGATCTGACTGCTGCCACCATTGAGGACCTTAAAGCACAGATTACTGCTTGGGTGAAAGATGAAGGTAAATGGGTAAATGTGATAAATCAGATTGATGAAGTTCAGAAATATGGGGTAGCAAAGTTTCTGACAGAAAAGAGCCTGACTGGTTTGGATGAAGATCTATTATATGTGAATAAGAAAAATATTGAATGGAGAAATTCCATATCATGGTAGGGACGCTTTGAACTTACAAAGTTGATTAAAGAAATAACTGAACTCACTCAATCGCTGCAGCATGACTTGCAATGCATTGATGTTAAATACATAAGGGATGATGGGAAACCAGAGGATGATGTTGACACAGTGGTTCAATCCTTTAAGGATAAAATTAACTTTGTCAAAGAAAATGACAATATCTTAATTGAAGATTTCTCTTGAATCTCTAAGGTGGAGTCTCTACTTTACCTTTGTATCGACGCACTTCCAGAGCATAAAGGAAAAATTGGGAAAATGCGAAGGGATAAAGAAGTTTGGAAATCAAGAGTGAAACACATAGGCATCCCCAACTTCTCGAGGATTCAAGAGTTTGTTGCAGCTTTTCAGGAGTGGAAGACTCAACATTCTTCCCAAACCACTGATGGCAAATCTGGAGATGCAAATCCGTTGTCCCAGCCATGATCTTATTGGTTCACTTTCTTTTATTCAGTTCCTCTGTTATGCTATTTCCGTAATCTTGATCTATAAATCAGTTGGTTATAAACTAAATCTTGTATGGGTCAGAGTTACTTTAACTCTGGGTTTGATTTACTTGATGACCTGATTAGGACATTCATATATATAGGTTTTTGAATCTTTTAAAGGATATATAGAAAGTTAGGAAAAGAAAAGAAAAAATGAATTTTAGCTAAACTATTTTATGGTTTTACATTATGTGATGATTGTCTGAGAAATTTTTCATCTGTGAATGAGAAGAAGAAATAATTACTGCTTACTTAGATCTGTGCGTCTGAGTGTTTGGAATTAGATTTTCTGTGTGAAATCTCCTTTCACCTGGTAATTGCTCTTTTATTGGACAACTCGTCATATGTGTTCTATTATTTATTGGTTCAGCAAATTCATATGTATGTGTTCATGTATTTGAATGTATCAAAAGTAGAATCTGTGCATTCTATTACTCACTGTTACTGCATAAATTTACCGCATTCATAACATAGTTATGTATGAATGTGAGTTTACCTTAAGCATTTTCTGGTTAAAAGTGCATTTGGATAGTTGAATAGATTAAATTCATTGGAAATCTTAAAGGGAGTTGTACCTAAATTCAGAGGGGAACTAATTTAAAAAGTTCACCCATTTGTTGCTTAACTCGTTTGTTCTTCAAAGAGGGGTATAGAGTCAGAATAAATATTTTCAGAATAAGGACAAATCTATTAGCCAACACATATATAATCATGAGAGCAGAAATAAAATCAACACACATAACACAAGGATTTTTACATGGAAAACCCTGTTAAGGGAAAAACCACAGGGTGACTAACCCAAGATTGTATTCTCTGTTAAAAGAATAAGAAGTACAAAATGGCACTTGCCAATTAGGGCTCACTGCCCGAGCACACTGCTCACAAGAGGTGCACTGCCTACAAGAGACTCACTGTCTACAAGGTATATAGAAGGTAACTAGGTGTTTGAACTTATGAGAGGCATCCATATATGCTAAGGTTCAGTTCCAGTTAGGCTCAATATATTGATCTAATGCACTTCATTCTTCCTCTGCTTTAGTGCTATTGTTCTGTCACATGTCAGACTTGTATTGCTGCTTCCACACTTATCTCTACCTTTCTCACACACTAACACACACAACTCTTCCCTTCATACCAAAATCCATTTGGTATATATATCCACACCAAGGATTTCAACATCTTTCTAGTTGTCAACAGGAATACTCAAGATATTTCTAAGACACTGATCTGTCAACTAAATCCATGCTTAATATGTGATGTGTATCAAAGACATAGACATAGAAGTCATCAATCATGTCAGCCAACCATGTATGATCCCTCAAATAACTTGATCACCATCAATTTCTCATCTGGATTAGAGTCAGATGCTTTGCCTGTCAGGAACCCAACACTTAGATGCTCATATCTTTTCACTCATTCATCACCAGAGGCTCAATCTCTGGAATGTAGAAGTCATGGTACTCCTCTTGACTTGTCCAAGTCTACAACTTGCTGAGTTACACCATTTGAGAGATCCAGACCTGATTGTCAGACCTTGCTGCATGCTCTGTTCTTGTTCATCGAACCAAAACATTCTTCAATCTGACTTCCGGTATAGGAATACTATGCTCTACAGATGTGTGGGATAGACTTTTTTTCCATCAATGACAACAATCATGAAGCCACACGGTGTCTCTTGCCAACAATGTCCCCCTTTGGCATTGATGGCAACACTTAGTGAAAAATGACTAAGTGTCGTAGAAAACTCCCCCTTGACTGATGCTCTATCTTGTGCACTATTTTACCGAAGCTCCCCCTTAGCTAGATTCCACATTTTTCACTACTCCTCACTCCCCCTTTGACATCAATGGCAAAGGGTGGAATCCATACACCAAAATTTGCAAAAATTAACCTATACGTAGCCGCACAAGTATATATACATGTTATACTTACATATACTTAAGTATATCCGCAAAGGTGGTCTTCAACTATACAAATTTTGTCACCCAACTCTACTTCATCCTGTCCAAAATTGAAATGTGACCACTCAACAAAAATGCAAAAGCTTCTCCACTTCTTAAGTCTGCCGAATCACTCGTCTGGGTTGTGGTCTGAGCATCAGTTAAGGCCTCATGCATGGCCTCTAACTTAGGGATAATTATCCCTCTAAGTTCACTCATCATGCTTCTTATATTCTTCCTCTCCTTTTCAAGCCTCTTTATTTCATTTATAATGGCGACAGCCTGGCAGTCTTGATTCATTATAGATGTGGTGAGGGGATCAAAATTCTGAGATAAACTTGACAGTTTATCTTCTTGTTCTTTTACCTTCTTTTCAATATCCTCTGTCACTTTAGACCAGGATAGACAAAATTTATACATTTCTCCACCATCTTTAAGAGCATTTTCTAGGCTCTTTATGCCAATATCCAGAGTCCTCCTATCATTAGTTATGAGTCCCTGCACTTCAGTGAATCTCTTTCCCAAAAATTCTTTCCAGACTTTCTCTTCTTCCGATTTCTCCAAAGAATCAAAATGGGTGCTAACAAAGTTAACCAGAGATTTCAAGTTACTAGATGGAAAGGTCGAAAGATCCTTTTTGAAGGATGGCATGATCTTCTCTAGCACACCGGATACAATCTCTATCATCTCACAGTCTTCCATGTGAGACTTCAAAAGCTTTTCTTTTGCTTTAGCTTGAGCAAAAGATGTTATCTTCATTGTCTGGACCGGAGAGAGGGAATCAAAATTTAGTGGTACTTGAAATAATTTCGATTCATCTATCTCTAACATTTCTTTGTTCAAGAAGCTCTTTACTGCCTCTGCAGTGTCTCTTATCAAAGACTGAGTCTTCTTTCCTTTTGCCACTTAAGAACTGTCATCAGGGATCTTCTCTGTTTGATCTTCTTCTCTTCCCTTTACCTCCTCTTCTTGACTCAATTTCTCCTCTTCTCTTTCTTCTCCTTTAGTTCTTGAGTCTGCAGGGGGATCCGGAGGAGAGATGTTAACTTCTTCATGGACTTCCTCTTCCAGAACAGAGGAATCCAAATCCTTAGACTTCTCCTCGTCTATCTCTTTGGACTCTTCTACATTTTTCTTAGTAGATTCTTCTTTTGATGCACTTAATTCTTCGACATCCATGGTAGAAGGTTATTCATCTATTTCCTCTATAATAGGAAGATTGAATCTCTTGAAGGCATTTTGGAGGATGTCTTTTGTTTCTTTTGCCACCTGATTAGTCTCTCCAAGCATAAGTTTGTTCATTCTTGCTTTGCTCTAGAACTCATCCTTGCAATCCTTAAAGATCATTGTCATTTGTTTTGGAGTAATAGAAGGATAGAGCTAAATTGCAATTTGTTCCTGGATCTCTAAATCATTTTCCTTGGCATTCTCTTTTCTGAGTTCAAGTACCTTCTCTAGACTTTTGGGAATTAGAGAAATGATTTCAATGAATTCTTTATCATAAATGTTTAGGTACTTAAATGTAGCTTCATCCAAAATTATTTTGTCAATATCACTGTAATCATCATAAAATTAAGTGACTAGTTGCAGGTTCTCGTCCACTGTGACTGCCTTGATGATATCATCAATAGAGAGAGTAGGCCTTTCAACAAATCCTTTTGCCTCTTCTTCTTTGTTTTTACCAGCAGAGGGTTCCCCTGATGTTTTCTTCTTCTTCTTCATTTTCTTAACTTCCTCATTAGACTCTGTTTCTTCATCATCCTTTTGGCTTATGTATGACCTTGTGGCCTTTGTTTTCATTCTCTTTTCTCCCTTTCTGGATGTCTTGGCTTCCAGTTTTGAGGCTTTTGGGCTCTTAGAGGTGGCAGGTGCAAAGCTCTTGGAGGATCTAGTCTGGGAAGAGGCTTGTACCAGAATATTTTAATTTTCTGCTTCTTGTTTCTCTTTCTCAGCTCTTTCTATTTTCTCTCTATTTGCATCAACTGCCTCCTTTGATATGCCATATCTTTTGGCAACTTCCTCTACTTCCCTTCTCACTTTTCTTTTCATCTCTGGTTGTCTCAATTCAACATGTATTTTTACACTTAATTATTGAAAGGTTCCAAACATTTTTGCCTCAGAGTCCTTAGGCTGACTCAGCAAGTGTTGGACATGCAGCTCTGGGATTTTCTCATCTACCTCATAGCCCATTGGCATAATCCAAACTGTTCTGGGCTCAACTGCCTCCATTAGGCATTGATCAGTGTCTACCATGAAGCATATTGTATCCTTATATTTTTCAACTATTGTTTGAGGAATTCTTTCTCTGGCCTGCATCATACCTTGTAAGTTCTTAAAATATCCCCAGAGTGCTGTGCTTTGAGCCTTGGCATCACCAAGCCCATACATGTAGTCTTTGATTTCTATGGCAACCAGTCTGCCATTTTGCCATACCTAACCACTTGATCTAGGTAGCTCATTCATATAGTAAAAGAATAGACATAGTATTAAGCCATCATATTTGAATGAGTTCTTCTTGTCCTTCTTGATCTTCTGCAAGTTTTCTAACAGTTGGTTCAGGAGAAGGTCGCATAGATCATAATCTGCATTTTCCCTTAGCATCTGATATGCAGTATATATTGCAGTTCTAGACACAGAATTCTCCCTGGTGGAGTGATAGATTTTATAACCAATTATCATAGAAGCAAATTTGATATCTGGATCTGTGATATCTTCTATTGTCATTGCTCTTTTGTCAAACTTTGATCTGGTAGCTTCACTTACTGTCTAGTTCTTGATAGTTTTGAGTGCAGGCAACCCACTGGATGAGTGCAATTTGGTTACTACCCTAATGGCATCTTTTGTTATCTTGAAGTGCTTCATCAACCACATGAAGTTGTCATGTACTTTGCTAAGAACATACCGGACCCATTCATCTTCATCAAAATAGGGAAAGTGGATGCAATGTCCAAAATGCTTATCCCGGAGGGCCTTGTATTGAGGTTTAAGTTCAAAGGTTTCATCTATTAATTGTTTATGATAGATATCCATCAGCTTGGATTCCCTGAATTCCTTAATATTGGCGTGGACGTATACCCTAACATCTTCTACATGCAGAACCCCATGTGGAATGCTAGAAAAGGCGCCTAAGGGATCAACTTCTAGGGATTTGTAGGGGTGTTTCTTGAACTTTGGGTGCGGCCTATCAATGATCTTAGCAACCATTGGAGTAGCCATCTTTGCAAAAGATTCAGAAAAAGATATTTAGAAATGGAAATACCTTTTTACGTTTCTAGGGTTCACAATATGCACCGGAAAAGATCATTGGTTGAATCAGATTCTGCGGTTGATCTTTGAGAAGGTTGTAACAATCTTGATGCAGAGCTCTTCCTTCCTTCTTCTTGAATGAAAATGTGCAAATGATGAATAAGATACCCCTTTTATCTCTGCACAAACCCTAATTTCCTATTGCAATAAATGCACAACTTAAGTTATTTTGGTTGCCTTGTTCTGAGAGAGATCTTTCTGAATCCTGAGATGCATTTAGAATTATTTTTAGTGATAATTGACAATGTATCTCCTTTCCTCCAATCATGCCATTTATCCGCAGATCAAGATATTTCAATTTCGAATCATACTGGATCTAACTGTGAAAATCCTGCTTTTACCAAATGGCTGTCAAATTGAATCAATCTTGGATGATTAAACTCATCTATACTCCTTGCAGATCTTTCATATTTTTACCAGGGATTATTTAGATATTTCTCTGAGAACCCTTTAATCCGCAACATTCCATGTGCCAAATTTAGGCACCAATTGACTGGCTGGGGGAATTTATTTTCCTTTGTGATTCCCCCTGAGGCAGAGCTCATCTATTTAGTTTCTGGAAGGAATATCAACACCAGATTCTGGTGCGGATCCATCTCCAACATTTTATGTACTCTTCTTCACCCAAATCTTGTTCATCTCCCTTTGAACTTCATCCACATTCACTTTGCCTTTTCCTTTATCTTGATTTTGATTATGATGTACCGGACCCTTTTTATCCTGATTCTTACTTCTGCAGAATTTGGCAATATGACCGGATCTATTGCAATTATGGAAAACAACATTTCTTTGCCTATTTGACTAATATCCTCTTGATCTACATTGATTAGCCATATGTCCCATTCTATTGCATGCAAAGCATCTACCATTGAATGAATTGTTTATTTGCATATTTCTACATTCATGAGATTTGTGACCATACCTTTTGTAGTTGAAACACTGCCTAGAGAAGGATGAATTAGTTTGATTCATTCTTCTTCTACACTAAGTTGCTTTATGACCAAAGTTGTTGCAGTTGTAGTAGTATCCATTGAAGGATGGATATCTTTGAGCATTCGGTTGCCTTACCGGAGGCCTTCTAGGCCTATTCCTTGGATTTCCTAATCCAGAGTTCTTTTGACTGAATCCAAAGCTTTCACCTTTCTCATATCCCAAGCTACTCTTGTCATCTACCCTCTTTTGGCTTTCAAGAAGAACTTCAAGTTGAGAAGAGCTTATCTTGAATATCTCTTTGTATTCATTTGTTGTTTGAAGATCTTGTTTAAGAGTGTGTATCTGATTCTCAAGTTGTTCTTCATTATCTCTAGCTTCTTCAAGATCGAATTCTAGATGCCTGATTATTCTATCCATTTTGTGGTAGTCCTCTAACATCTCCTTGAGAGATTGTTTTAGATTATCTTCAATTTTTCTTTTCTCTTCAATTTCTTGGGTGAATCTCATAACCCCTGATTCCATTTCATGTCTTACCATAATGACCTCTTTTGATAGCTTCTCACATAGCTTGTTTTTCTCATTCAGATCTTCATTCGTATCGTTGGATTCACTTTGACTTGCTAATTGTTGAAGTAGTTCCTTTCTCTTTTTCACAGAGATACTCAATTTTTCTTTTAGCTCATTTATGAAATCATCAGCTTGTTTGAGTCTTTCTCTCAAGTTATTGACTTCAGAGTGAGATTGCTCAAGATCATCTAGGGCAGACTGAAGTTGTTCCTTCATACCATACATATGTTAGACTTAGGGCACACAACTGAGAGGGGGGGTGAATCAGTTGTGCGAAACTTTCTCAAATTAAACACTTGAATCTTCTTTAGTGATTAGCAGAATATTAATCATGAACCATAATGCATTCAAATCAAAAGCTGAAACATATCAACACATAAGACACCAAGATTTTGACATGGAAAACCCGGCTAAGGGAAAAACCACAGGGTGATTAACCCAAGAATGTATTCTCTGTTAGAAGAATAGAAAGAACAAATGGCACATGCCAATTAGGGCTTACTACCCGAGCACACTTCTCACAAGAGGCTCACTACCTACAAGAGACACACTGTCTACAAAGAAATAAGTATCACCTTTATGAACTGAAAAATAGCATCTTCACCATGCTTGAATCAGTTCCATTTAAGCCCAATACTTCTGCTCTGCCTTTCGCACTTCTCCTCGCTACCACACACTCATCACCGCAAGACACACTTCAAAATGACTTCATAATCCCTTATTTATACAAGGCATCAACTTAGGAACAATCATCTAAGTCGGCAAACACCTACAGGAACATCCGCAAGACGTGTAATACATCCGGTTAGCCAGTCTCAAAAAGAACACCAATATCCAGTGGTTATTCTTCAAATGCAAACTCTAACTTCAATGCGGACCACCAACATGAACTAGACATGATCCAATGATCATCATAACCTTCCCTGAATCACCAAGAACATCCGCACTTCATAATCCTACTGGAATTCTTTTCTCCTTCATCTGGAGCTTCAAGAACACAATCTGTCATCACTATCACAAATGAATAGGCTCTTCCGGACCTTCAAACCATAAACCAATCTAGTTGACACTTCACATGGACATCCTCAACACTCCCTCAAATCCGCAGATCAGGATAATGAAATTCTGGATCTCACCAGACCTATCTGTGACACTTTGTCACCTCTAAACACCTGCTAAAACTGGTTCTACTTGAGCAACCATAACTTCTTCAGATCTTCATGCGGACCTCTAAAAACTTGACTGGAGCATCTCAAGACTTATATCTACAAACCCTTTAAACCGCATCCTCTAATCCTCAACCTATTAAGGACTTTTACCTTCTTGTCATCACTATTCTTCACTGTTCCTGATTGAGACTAATTTTCTCAATATCCTCAGCACACAGCTCATCTAATCCTTCTCATTAATGCAACATGAGTATGTTGACATCAATGACAACACCGGTTAGGCCCATACTTGCAACAATCTCCCCCTTTGTCATTGATGGCAACATATGATGTGAAAAACCATCAAGACAAGAACTTCTCCTTGCTGTCACAACTCCCCCTAATAGCAACAACTAATCACATATCTTCTCTTCCTTTATTGCTCCCCCTTTGATCAGCAACCACTTGTTTTTCACATGTCTTCTCTTCCCCTTTGACATCAATGGCAAAGGGCTCATACTTGCAACTCCATTACTTCATAACATACAAGCTGCTCCCCCTGAGTAGCAACACCCTATCATTAATCCAGATCACAAGATATGACTGTGATATCCACTGGATTGATGCACATCAATGCATCCTAGTTCATCACCGGAGGGGCAATAACCCCTAACTTCTCCCTGAGATACTCAAAAGAGTCCTTGGGAAGAGGTTTAGTAAAGATATCTGCAATCTAATCCTTAGAGGGCACATACTCCAATCTGACTTCATCCTTGTTCACTTGCTTTCTCAGAAAGTGAAACTTGATATATATATGCTTAGTCTTAGAATGCAACACTGGATTCTTAGAAATATTTATTGCACTTGAATTATCACAGAAAATTATGATAGGCTCCTCATATTCTACTTGAATATCTCTTAGCATCTGCTTCATCCACAAAACTTGAGTGCAACTACCTGCTACTGCAATGTATTTTGCTTCAGTTGTAGATAGGGATATTGCCTCTTGTTTCTTGCTTACCCAAGAAACCAATCTTTTTCCCAAAAAGAATGCTCCTCCACTGGTACTCTTCCTGTCATCCACATCTCCTGCCCAATCTGCATCTGTATATGCATGAAGAGAAAAATTATGATCTCTAGGATACCACAGACCATACTCAATTGTTCCTTTTAAGTACCTAAAAATCCTTTTGATTGCCATGACATGAGATTCTCTGGGATCAGCCTAGAATCTCGCCACAAGACCAATAGCCTGCATTATCTCTGGTCTAGTTTGAGTGAGATACAATAATCCTCCAATCATTGATCTATACTTTGTCTGATCTGCCTTAGGAGAGTCATCATCTTTGCTCAACTTACATCCAGTTGCCATGGGAGTATTCATTGGCTTTGAATCTTCTATTCCAAATTTCCTCAATAATTCTTTCACATATTTGGTCTGAGAAATAAAGATTCCTTTCTTTGTTTGAGTAATTTGCAAACCCAAGAAGAAATTCATTTCATCGAGCATTGACATCTCAAACTCACTTTTCATTTGATTTGCAAATGTTTTACACATACTGTCTCTTCCTCCAAAGATGATATCATCAACAAATACTTCAACAATCAAGATGTTTTCATGATCAATTTTGAAATATAGGTTACTGTCAGTAGTACCTTTGTTGAAACCAATCTTCAAAAGATGTTTGTCCAGTCTTTCATACTAGGCTCTTGGGGCTTGCTTTAGTCCATACAGTGCCTTCTTTAATTTGCAGACCATATCACCATGCTTAGATAATTGAAAAACATCTGGTTGTTCAATGTACACTTCTTCTTCTAAGTCACCATTCAAGAAGGCAGACTTGACATCCATCTGATACACCTTGAAATCCTTGAAGGCAGCAAATGCAAGAAATAATCTGACTGCTTCAATTCTTGCCACCGGAGCAAAGGTTTCTTCAAAATCAATCCCTTTTATTTGAGAGTAGCCTTTGCAGACCAATCTAGCTTTATTTCAGATTACTTCACCAACTTCATTTAGTTTGTTCTGGAAGACCCATTTGGTTCCAATCACATTCTTGTTTCTAGGTCTAGGAACAAGATCCCAAGTGTGATTTTTCTCAATTTGCATCAACTCTTCCTCCATTGCTTTGGTCCAGTTTTCATCATTGCAGGCTTCATTTATTGTCTTAGGTTCAATCTTTGAAATCAGACAATATTCATCTAAATTTTGAGCAATTTTCCTTCTAGTTTGCACACCTTTACTTTTGTCAGCTATGATCTGATCTTCAGAGTGGTTCAGTCTTACATACATTAGAACTTTGGGAGTTTCTTGCACTTCTGCTTCTTGATCAGGCTCATTCAGACCTATCTCTTCTTCCTGATTTACCGGATCAGTCTGAATCTGACTTTCAGAAGAGGATTGAGCTCCTTGAACCAAAACACCATTCTGATCATCTTCATCATATTCATAAAACCTTGAGGGTTTCTCTATTCCCTCATCAACCTTCACATTTGTACTTTCTATCATCTTTCTTAGTCTCTTGTTATAACACCGATAAGCTTTGCTTTGAGTAGAGTAACCCAAGAATATTCCTTCTTTACTTCTAGCATCAAACTTACCTAAATCTTCATCTCTTTTGATGTAACATTTGCTACCAAAGACTCTGAAATATCTTACAGTAGGAGTAATGCCAAACCAAAGTTCATAAGGGGTCTTATTGGTATTGCTTCTGATTTGAACTCGATTAAGAGTATAGACTGTAGTACTGACAGCTTCTCTCCAATAGATCTGAGGAACATTTTCTTCCATCATCATGGTCCTAGATGCTTCCTGGATGGTTCAGTTCTTTCTCTTCACTACTCCATTCTGCTATGGAGTCCTCGGAGCAGACAACTGTCTCTTAATTCATGTTTCTCACAGAATTCTATGAACTCACTGGATGTGAATTCTCCACCTCTATCAGACCTTAGACATTTCAACTTTATTCATGTTTCATTCTCTACCATAGCCTTGAATATTTTGAATTTCTCAAGAGCTTCTGACTTCTCCTTTAGAAAGGTTACCCACATCATCCGGTAATAGTCATCTATTAGTAGCATGAAGTATCTATCACCTTGAATACTTCTGGTTCTTGCTGGACCACAAAGATCAATGTGAACTAAGTCCAATAATCTAGTAGAAGACAATTCCTTGCTTTTGAATGTGACTTTGCTCAACTTACCCAATTGACATTCCTTGCACAAGCTGTTAGTAGGTTTCACCAATTTTGGAAGATCTCTTACAACCTGAGTATTGCTTATCTTGATGATATTATCAAAATTCACATGACACATCCTTCTATGCCATAACCAACTCTGATCAACTTGAACAAATAAGCAGTTTTTACCAGTACCAACCAAGTGGAAGATATTACCTTTAGTTTGAGCACCGGATGGAATCTATGTTCCGGATCTTTCAAAGATTTTGCATTTTCCATCCTTGAATTGGAGATCATAGCCTTTTGGTGCAGGAGCACCTACCTGACAGCTGGCCTCCATGAGGCAGTTAGTTTGTTTTAGGTCTTGTTAATGTTTCCAAGAAGGTCTGATAAGACCAATGCATGTAATAAGGTCATGTTGACCATACTTTACTATTTTTAGGTAGTTTGTTAGGACAGCTGTTATGCTGTATGTTCGGTTGGATCCTCCCAGCCGCTTGGAAGCTCCCAGCCGCTTGGAGTCGAGTGGTAGTACTCGCAAGAGATCCTATTTATGCATGAGGATCGGTTGGTTTTAGATATAGATGTTGAGAAGCTAGATTACAGGGAGTGAGGCAGAGGGAGAGACTGAGCATTGTATTGCATCTTTTGAAATCAATAAAGATCCTGTTTGTGTTCATTTTCTGTTTGATCTCCATTGTGTAATCGATCTGCTGTTTTGGTGGTTACATGGATTGGCTGATCCATTCCACCGGTTGATTTGTCGAATCGGTGGAATGGCCATGTATATTAGCTTAGGGTTTAGGTTGCATTTTCTGTTTGTTTGCATGCAGGTGTGCAGGATTGCAGTCGAGAGGTGTTGAGAACCCTAGCATGGGTATGTGCTAGGTCATGCTGGTAGTTCGAGTGTGGAAAGTTGTCCAGGAAGCAGATCGGGTCACCTCAGGAGGTTCGGCGGATTGAAAATTTGCTAAGGTTAGAAATTCGTCACAACGGCATCATCAGGATATTTCTGTGTATATCCTGCGGCTACTTCGGGCGTCATCCGAGTAGGTGGAGATGAGCATGATGCAGTCGATTGCATAAAGTGAATGTGCATTGGGGTGATCATCATCAGGTGTTGCCGAGGAGGAGCGTATCGGCATAAGGTAGAAGATCGGGTTGATAAAACCATCGCGGGCCAATAATGTTAAGTTTGGCTGACAGCAGGATATTGGAGGAGCTGCATGTGACGTCATCGTCATCAGGATAATCGTCATCAGGATATCGGGGTGACGTAAGCATCGAAGGAAAGGTGCATGAAGTTGTGGTCGTCAGGATATATGGAGGGAACAGGATATCTTATATCCTGCTGATGAACATGATGTTGAACATCATGATGCTGAAGATAGAGTTTGGCGGTGAGATGAACAGGGAACATCAGGAGGATGTTTGCGCTTGCCGAACGTGATGATGCTACCGATAGCCGGATATGATGATGCTGCTGACAGGCGAAAGGTCGAAGGTTTGTCTGCAGGAGGATATCGGTCGGCAGAGAAAATATGATGATGCTGACAGTGTTAAGGGAAATATGATGATGATGATGAAGGGTTGTGGACATACATGTTGTATGTCAAGGTTTTAGTGTGGATGCCTCTGCATCACCTTTGTCCACCAACTATCCAACACTGAGAAGATTGTGCTTCAAACCTTCAACATACAGTACATTACCAGCTTTGTTTCTTCCATCAAAAGAAATAGTTCCTCTTCCTCTGATTCTACCAGCAGAATTATCACCAAACTTCACCACTCCTTCATACCTTTCCAAGTCTATAAACTTATTTTTGTCACCTGTCATGTGGTGAGAGCAACCATTGTCAATGACCCAATCATTCTTTTCTTCAACTTGGGTAGCCAGAGCTCTTTCTACAACTTTATGATTGATAGATATATAGGATATTGGTCCTTCTTCCTTGATGGCAATAAACACCCATTCACTTCCAGATTTGTTTCCTGTCTCTGATTCATCATCTGTTACTCCTTTATTATCATCTTCTTCATGAACATAGTAACAATTCTTTTGGAACCTTGATCTGTTAGGATTTGTCTTTGAAAATCTTTCCAGACATCTTGAGGCAAAATGACCAATCTTATTGCAGTTAAAACACTTAAAAGGCAATTTTACTTCATACTTACCAGATCCTCTTGGCAGTCTCTTTGCAATGAGGGCTTCAAGTTGAGCAGTTTCTACTTCTTCTTCTTCCAGGTCTTTTCTTGCTTTTTCATACCATGATAGTTTCCTTGATGAGTTCTCTCCTGGATCAAATCCTTGTTTACCTTTCACAGAGGCACTAGCTTTGAATGCAGATTCAGTTTTGGGGGGATCATCTCCAAACTTGGTCATTTCAAAAGTAGCCAGTTTGCCAACCAATTGGTCTCTTGTGATAGTTGTATGGGCTCTGAATTCATCAATGCGAACAACCTTGATTTTGTAAGAGGTAGGAAGGGATCTGAGAATTTTACCAACAATCTCATTTTCATCCAAGACTCCACCAAAATTTCTAATTCCACAAACTAGCCCATTCACTCTTGGCATAAAAGTGGTAATATTTTCATCATCTCTCATCTTCAGTTTTTCAAATTTCCCTTTTAGACTCTGTAACCTTGCACATTTAACATACTTGTCTCCTTCATGCAAAAGTTCTAGTTTAATCTAGATCTCATAGGCAGTTAGTAGGTCAATAACATTTGAGAGCTCTGAGTCAGTTAATGCGCTTAGAAGAGCCTCTTTGGTCCACAGATTATTTTTAGCATCTGTGATTTCATTTAGGGTTGTTAGACCACCCTGTGGAGGTACATATTCTTTTGTGACCATGGACCAGTACGCCATTCCCATACACTACAAGTGACATTTCATGCAACCTTTCCAAAGAGCAAAGTTGGTTCCATCAAACTTCGGACTATCCTTCTTGTATGATGACATCCTGGATCTCCTCAAGCGGTTAAGCTCCTTTTAGAGGAACTTAGCTCTAATACCAATTGTTAGACTTAGGGCACACAACTGAGAGGGGGGGTGAATCAGTTGTACGAAACTTTCTCAAATTAAACACTTGAATCTTCTTTAGTGATTAGCAGAATATCAATCATGAACCATAATGCATTCAAATCAAAAGCAGAAACATATCAACACATAAGACACCAAGATTTTGACATGGAAAACCCGGTTAAGGGAAAAACCACGGGGTGATTAACCCAAGAATGTACTATCTATTAGAAGAATAGAAAGAACAAATGGCACATGCCAATTAGGGCTTACTGCCCGAGCACACTGCTCACAAGAGGCTCACTGCCTACAAGAGACACACTGTCTACAAAGAAATAAGTATCACCTTTATGAACTGGAAAATAGCATCTTCACCATGCTTGAATCAGTTCCATTTAAGCCCAATACTTCTGCTCTGCCTTTTGCACTTTTCCTCGCTACCACACACTCATCACCACAAGACACACTTCAAAATAATTTCACAATCCCTTATTTAAACAAGGCATAAACTTAGGAACAATCATCCAAGTCGGCAAACACTTACAAGAACATCCGCAAGACGTGTAATACATCCGGTCAGCCAGTCTCAAGAAGAACACCAATATCCAGTGGTTATTCTTCAAATGCAAACTCTAACTTCAATGCGGACCATAAACATGAACTGGACATGATCCAACGATCATCATAACCTTCCCTAAATCACCAAGAACATCTGCACTTCATCATCCTACTGGAATTCTTTTCTCCTTCATCCGGAGCTTCAAGAACACAGTCTGTCATCACTGTCACAAATGAGTAGGCTCTTCCAGACCTTCAAACCATGAACCAATCTAGTTGACACTTCACAGGGATGTCCTCAACACTCCCTCAAATCCGCAGACCAGGATAATGAAATTCTAGATCTCACCAGACCTATCTATGAAACTCTATCACCTCTGAACACCTGCTAGAACTAGTTCTACTTGAGCGACCATAACTTCTTCAGATCTTCATGCGGACCTCTGAAAACTTGACTGGAGCATCTCAAGACTTATATCTACAAACCCTTTAAACTACATCCTCTTATCCTCAACCTATTGAGGACTTTTACCTTCTTGTCATCACTGTTCTTCACTGTTCCTGATTGAGACTAATTTTCTCAATATCCTCAGCACACAGCTCATCTAATGCTTCTCATTAATGCAACATGAGTATGTTGACATCAATGACAACACCGGTTAGGCCCATACTTGCAACAACATATCCATTGAGATTCCCAGATCTTCCTCAAGTTGTTAGGCTCTGTTTAGAGGAACTTGGCTCTGATACCAATTGTTGGAAACAAGATAGATAACTGAGAGGGGGGGTGAATCAGTTATCTTAAATTTCTTAACTTTCTTTTCTCTTTTAACAATTAGTGCAGCATCAAAACATATAAGCATATATAATCATGAGAGCAGAAATAAAATCAACACACATAACACAAGGATTTTTACATGGAAAACCCTGTTAAGGGAAAAACCATGGGGTGACTAACCCAAGATTGTATTCTCTGTTAAAAGAATAAGAAGTACAAAATGGCACTTGCCAATTAGGGCTCACTGCCTGAGCACACTGCTCACAAGAGGCACACTGCCTATAAGAGACTCACTATCTACAAGGTATATAGAAGGTAACCAGGTGTTTGAACTGATGAGAGGCATCCATATATGCTAAGGTTTAGTTCCAGTTAGGCTCAATATACTGATCTAATGCACTTCATTCTTCCTCTACTTTAGTGTTGTTGTTTTGTCACATATCAGACTTGTATTGCTGCTTCCACACTTATCTCTGCCTTTCTCACACACTAACACACACAACTCTTCCCTTCATATCCATCTAGTATATATATCCACACCAAGGATTTCAACATCTTTCTAGTCGTCAACCGGAATACTCAAGATATTTCTAAGACACTGATCTGTTAGCTGAATCCATGCTTAATATGTGATGCGTATCAAAGACATAGACATAGGATTCATCAATCATGTCGGCCAACCATGTATGATCCCTCAAATAACTTGATCGCCATCAATTTCTCATCTAGATTAGACTCTGCTTGTCAGGAACCCAACACTTAGATGCTCATATCTTTTCACTCATTCATCATCGGAGGCTCAATCTCTGGAATGTAGAAGTCATGGTACTCCTCTTGACTTGTCCAAGTCTGCAACTTGCTGAGTTACACCATCTAAGAGATCTGGAGCTGATTGTCGGACCTTGATGCATCCTCTGTTCTTGTTCACAGGACCAAAACATTCTTCAATCTGACTTCCGGTATAGGCATACTATGCTCTGTGGATGTGTGGGATAGACTTTGTTGCCATCAATGACAACAATCATGAAGCCACACAGTGTCTCTTGCCAACAAGTATGTCTCATGGCAAGATTTCAAGAAGATCCTAAAGAATCACATGTGATGGCAATGAAGAGAATCTTGAGGTATTTGAAAGGCAGATTAGATCATGGCTTATGGTATCCAAAGGACAATTATTTCACTCTTAGTGATTATACAAATGCACATTGGGCCAGATATGTTGATGACAGAAAGAGTACAAGTGGAGGTGCTTTCTTCTTGGGAAATAGATTGGTTTCATGGCTGAGCAAGAAGAAAGATTCAATCTCCTTGTCTACTATAGAAGTAGAGTATATTGCAGTAGCATGTTGTTGCACTCAAGTATTGTGGATGAAGCAGACTTTGAAGAATATAAGAGTTGTGTATGAAGATCCAATTGCAATATTTTGTGACAATAAAAGTGCCATAAACATTTCAAAGAATCTAGTGATGCACTCAAGAACAAAGCATATATCAATAAGGTATCACTTTTTGAGAGAGAAGGTGACAGAAAATGAAGTAAAAATGGAATATGTGTCCACAAAGGATTAGATTGCAGATATTTTCACTAAGCCTTTGCCTAAGGATACCTTTGAGTATTTCAGAGAAAAGTTAGGGGTTATTAACCCTCCTGCTCTAAACTAAGATGCATAAGAATGTATCAGTCCAGTGGTGTCCAAAGTCTCATACTTTGATCTGGATTGATGTTTTGAGAGCTACCTCTCAGAGGGAGTAGCAAGTGTTCCTGACAAAGAGTAGTAAGTGTTATAGTATTCATGAAAGAGCAATTTGATCAGAGCAGCTGAGTGCAAGTATGTGCCCTTTTCTATTGATGTCAAAGGGGGAGAGAAATCATGTGAAAAACTCAGGGGGAGAAAGAGTGCATATGTGTAAAAAGAAAGGGGGAGTATCTTGTCTTGATGGTCATTACAGTTTTCACATCATATGTTTCCATCAATGACAAAGGGAGAGGTTGTTGCAAGTATGTGCCTAACTAGTGTTGTCATTGATGTCAACATATTTGTGTTTTCATTGGTGTCAACTGTGCTCTTGTTTTGATGGTTGCTTGTAATGAGTTAAGTGTTAAAGATAATAAGTATTCCTAATGCAACAGAATAGTTTGGTGGATTGCTCCACATTTCTTGTAGAATGGATATCCTTGTCTGCAGATTGGAAGTTATTTAGATGCATGTCTGAAGATGCTATGTTCCAAGTTTGAGCCTCTTGTATGAAGATTTGAGTGAGTTATGTTCACCAAAGTGAAAACTACTTTTTCTGTATATTTGGTAGTGACAGGGAGAATGTATTATGCTCTGCATTCCTCTACAGTTAAGTATTTCAGTCTACGATTCTAGAATCAAGTTTGTAATGATGATAAGTGCCTTCAACTCCAATGGTTCATGATTTGGTGGTTCACAAGCAATCTTTTCCTTATGAGAGTAGCTGACAGTGTTGTTCATGTGCTCCAATTTGAAGAATCATCTTGACAGAGTGGTTAGCGATTGTGCAATTGTTCCTAGTGATTGCAATGTGCTTATGGATGTCTCTTGATTGTGTTCCTACCTTTGGATTGGTCTGCAAAGAGAAATTTGGGTTATGGATGAAGATTGTTCTTAGAGGATTTAATGTTAAACCAGTCTTGGCTGACTTGGTTGTTTTCACTACTTGCAGAGATTCATCAAAGATTATGGAAGCATGTTATGGCATGGAAGACTACATTTGAGTCCCAGCTAAGGTATAATATGATCCGCACACATCTTTCCCTTAGCTAATTTTTTTTAGGTCCAGATATTTCTATGTATGTTTGTAATGCCAACCTTGGAGAATGTTCCAATGGTTGATGAATGTAATGCCGACCTTGATGTATATTCCAAGGTTGATGAAGTGTATAAAAACATGTAATGAAGTTATGAAAAAGATGTCCTTGTGCAAAAATGTGAAGATAAGTGTGAAGGTGTAAGGAGAGAAGAGCAGAGGTGTTATATTGTGCTTCAATGGAACTAAACTTAGGCATGAGGTTTATGTTATCAAATCAGTTCACCAATCCTTGGCAGTGAGCCCTAACATTTGCAGTGAGCATTTTGGGCAGTGAGCCTCTGATTTTTGATATTACTATAACTTATTTATTTTTGTGGGCTAACACCCACTGTGGTTTTTCCCTTTAAGGGTTTTCCATGTAAAAAACTTTGTGTCTCATGTGTTTATGATGTTGTTGTGCTGAGTTTCTTATTTCATGCTTTCATGATTAAATCTGAATAACAGTGAACAAGTGTTTGATGTGTTAATGTTCATAAGTGGTCAAATTTTTGAAGGCAACTGATTGACCCCCCTCTCAGTTGTCTGGTGCATTTCAACATTTGACAACTAATTTTGCATCACACAAAACTTTTAAATTTTTTATTCCTCTTTCTTTGGTTACTTGTAAGCCTAAGAGAAGAGCTTTGTATTCAATTGTGTTATTAGTATTTTCAAATATTAATTTGTAAGAAAGGGGCAATTTTTCTCCTATAGGTAAGATAAAAATAATTCTAGCTCCAGAACCAGAGGAAGATCAACTTCCATCAAATTCCATAGTCCATAATTCTGAAGACACATATGGGGAAATTATTTCAGGGGATACTTCATTTTCATTCATGAGCATATATGTTCTTGGGTCTGTTTCTTCATACAGAATTTCAGACCTTGGGTCTTCAGATTTAAGGACAATATACTTGGCTTTGGGTTCAAGATTTAGATGAACTTTCTTTCCATTAATAGGGATTAAAGAATGAGACCAAACCATTTGGATTTCACCACCTAATTGTTTGCAAAAACTTCTACTCAACAGCATGCCATAACTAGCAGAGATGTTAGCAGCTAGGATGGTGAGCTTTAATTTCTTTTGTAGATAAGTGACCAAAGAAACTTGTGTGTCTTTGAGTTTTCCTACCAGAGGAACTAGTTTAGACTCCATAAAGTACACTTTACTTAAGGGTTTATTTAAAGAAAGACCTAAAGCATGGGCAACTTTTGAAGGCATGACGTTATCAAAGGCATCATAATCTATGATACAATTGCTAAGCTTATAACCAACTATATACAAGGAGACATAAAATGGATCAGGCTTATCATTTATAGAAGAACTAACAAAAGGGACATTATTTTGACAAGAGGTAGAAGGGCTATCATTATCTTGGACATTATTTAACACCTGATGAATAGTGGAAGAAGAATATTTACAATCCCCTTTTACATACCAAACTAATCTCTCTAATTGATGTGGGTTTGATCTCAGGTAATCATTTTGAGAGATTTATACTTTTGTTTTCTTATAGTGTTCAATGAAATCAAATGAATCATTAGAGACAACAAGAGATGAATCCAGAGACTGAGTACCTTAGGTGGCTTTATTTAATGGAACAATAGAAGATTGACCTTCTTGAAGATTCTTCTTCATCAAAATATATTTGTGTGAACTCTCCACAACTTTGTGAGTAGCATCGACATCAAGTTTTGCCTTTTCTCCATTTTTCTAGTGCTAGCTTCTTGTGAAGACATTGGAGGAATCAATATTGATATCATGAAGTACTTCTTCCTCGTCATTAGATTCATACTCCAAGAAGCTCACAGAAGGTTGACCATAAGCTTCATTTGCTTCATCATCTTGAGTAGTATATTCTTTGATCTTTTCACTTGACATATTTATTTGCATAAATCTAACCATTTATGGATAGGTGGAACCATCATGATTTATGGTCAAGTGAAAGTCACACATGGCCATAGTGTGACAATTGCTAGAAGATGGATGCTCAATAGTCAATCTTTGTGCAGTAGGAGGAATTCTTGGTTGTTTATTCTGTTGTATAAAACATAATTCTTTCTTGAAATATCTTGATATAAAGGTGGTGGATTTTATGGAAGTTGCTTTTTGAGTAAAAGTAAATCGTTAGCTAATTTTTGCACCATGGGATCTATGGTAGTTGGATTTATAGATTTCCCTTTACCTTTTTGCATCTCTTTATTCCACTTCCCAGCAATTAATAAATCATCTTCTATCTCTATTTCCATGGACTGGGTTGCATCTAAGGTAGCTACTCTAGCTCTTCTCAAATGAAAGCTTACATCTGGTGGCTGAGCATTTATGAAGAAACAATTTTTATTTTCAGTAGTGGGTCTCTTGGCATTATCAATCTATTAATAACCTTATTAAAATGAGAAACAAACTCATGCATGGGTTTGTGAATCTCCTGTTGGCAAGAGACACTGTTTGGCTTCATAAGTGTTGTCATTGATGGCAACAAAGTTTATCCCACACATCCGCAGTACATAATATGCCTTTATCAGAAGTTAGATTGAAGATTGTCTTAGTTCAGTAGACAAGAATAGAGTTTGCAACTTGATCTGACAATCGGGTCCGGATCTCTCAGATGGTGTAATTCAGTAAGTTGAGGATTTGGAAAAGTTAAGAGGGGCATCATAACTATTGTATTCCAGAGATTTAGTCTTCAGTGACAAAGAATGCAAAATATATGAGCATTTGAGTGTTGGGTTTTAGTCAGACAGAGCAGACAGAGGAAGAACTGACCGACAGAGTATCAAACCTCAATCCAGTTGTGTAAAAGGTGTTGATCAAGTAATATGTAACATTGTACATTATTGGTCGACATGATTAATGATTTCTATGTCTAAGTTTTTGGTGTGCATCATCTATCAAGTTTGAATTCAGCTGACAAAAATGTATTTTGCAAATATCCTAAGTGTTCTTGCTGCCGACTAGAAAGTTGTTTGAAATCCTTGATGCGGATATATATACCTGATGTATTCAAGCTTGTGGAGGTATGTATGTATGGTAATATGGATTAAGTGTGAAGAAAAGTAGAGAGAAGTGCGAAGACAGTAATTCAAGCTCAGAATGTGACAGAAGAGTGATATTAAGCAAAGGAAGAATGAAATGTGCTAGATCAGTATACTGAGCCTAATCAGAACTGAATTCTTACATATATGGATGTTGTTCCTTAGTTCAAATACTTTAGTATCATCTGTAAGCATTTGTAGGCAGTGAGCCTCTTGTGACCAGTGTTCTCGGGCAATGAGCCCTAATTGGCAAGTGTCATTTTGTACTCTTTTATTCTTTTAACAAAGAATACAATCTTGGGTTAGTCACCCTGTGGTTTTTCCCTTAACAAGGTTTCCACATAAAAATCCTTGTGTTGTGTGTGTTAATTTCACTTATGGTTGCTTATACTTTCATGTTTTGATATATCATTGAATATTGAGATAAGAAAAGAAAGTAAAAATAAGGAAATTTTGAGATAACTGATTCACCCCCCCTCTCAGTTATCTGCCTTGTTTCCAACAATTGGTATTAGAGCTAAGTTTCTCTGAACAAGCCTAATAGCTTGAGGAATATCTGGGAATCTCAATGGATGCATATGGTATGAAAACTAAGAAAACTAAGCTATGTGAGAAGCTATCAAAAGAAGTGATTATGATAAGACATGAAATGGAATCAGGGGTTATGAAATTCACCCATGAAATTGAAGAGAAGATAAAGACTAAAGATAACCTAAAACAATCCCTCAAGGAGAAAATAGAGGACTTCCACAAAATGGACAAAATAATCAAGCATCTTGAATCTGATCTTGAAGAAGCCAAAGACAATGAAGAACAACTTGAGAGCCAGATAGACACTCTTAAACAAGATCTTCAATCTGCAAATGAATACAAACAAAAATTCAAGATAAGCTCAGCCCAACTTGAAGTTCTTCTTGAAAGTCAAAAGAGGGTAGATGATAAGCATGGCTTGGGATATGAGAAAAGTGAAAGCTCTGGATCTGGTCAAAAGAACTTTGGATCAGGAAGTCAAAGAAATAGGCCTAGAAGACCTCTGGTAAGGCAACCAAATACCCAAAGATATCCGTCTTTCAATGGAAACTGCTTCAATTGCAACAAATTCGGTCATAAAGCAACCTAGTGCAAGAACAGAATGAATCATAACAATTCATCCTTCCCCAGTTAATGTTTTAGTTGCAAAAGGTATGGTCACAAATCTCATGAATGCAGAAATATGCAAATGAACAATTCTTTCAATGGTAGATTCTTTACATGCAATAGAATGGGGCATATGGCTAATCAGTGCAAATCAAAAGGATATCAACCAAATAAGCAAAGAAATGTTGTGTGTTACAATTGCAATAAATCTAGTCATATAGCCAGATTCTACAGAAGCAGAAATCATGATGGAAAGGGTCTGGTAAAACATGATCAGAAACTAGACAAAGGCAAAGGTAAAGTGAATGCGGATGAGATTCAAAAGGAGATGAGCAAGATTTGGATAAAGAAGAGCATGATGAATACTTGTGATGGATCTGCACAGAAATCTGGTGTTGATAATCCTTCCAAAAATTAAAAGGTGAGCTCTAGCTCAGGGGGAGTAGCAAAAAGAAGATCAAAATTCCCTCAGCTAGGTTGTAAGTGCTTGAATTCGGCACATTGAGTAAACATCTGATGTTATAGATTAAAGGGTTCTTAGAAAATCCTCCAAAGAGCTTTTAGTCAGAATGTGAGAGGTCTACATGAAGATTCAAAGGGTGTATGACCACTTGAGTAGATCTGGTTTTGGCAACCGTCCAGTGTTAACAAAGCAATACAAATTGATCCGGTACGATCTATAAATACAATATTCTGATCTGCAGATCCAAAGGCAAGTACATGAGACAAATATGTGTTATCAACTCACTAAGATATTAGTTTGAAGATCCATTAAATGATTCATGAAAATATCTTCATGTGGAAGAAGGAGGTGATTGAAAATATGAAGTGTAAGAGTGTAGAGCCTGTGGTAAGGCAAGAAGTGAATGAAGGAGTCTTGGTAGGGACAATCATATGCCATGTAGTGAAGAAAAGATAGCCAAGAGAAGCTGGTGCAGTAGTTGACAAGATAACAAGGATAGTAAACACACAAGTTGCAGGCTTGATAGAGGTTGAGAAAGATAATGGCAGTGGAAAGAATAGTATGAGACAATGGTGTAAACAAGAAGTTGTGAAGACAAGTGGGAAGACAATAGAGAGAAGCATAGTTGCTGATGAAGATGACAAGGTCAGAGGACCAAGAGTGGGATAGTCCACAAAGAGTGCCTATGGTCAAACAACTAGAAATGTTGGCAAGCATGCCATGGACAGTGAAGATGGACCTGATGAAGACAAGCATGGAGAAATGAAGGACAATTTGCAAGAATATTTCCAAGGGACTTGGAAAAGTTTCAAGTTAGGCTGTATGGTGCAATGCACCTAGGACATTTTATGTCTTTTATTTAAAAATGTTAGTGTTAATAACTAAATGGAGTTTCAAAATAAATAAATTTAATAGAGCCTATGATAGGCATACTCATATAGCGGAGATCAAAAATAGGTAGTTTCTTTTAGTGGTCTGCAGTCATAAAGTGTATGACAATCTTAGAATAGAAAAAAAATAGTTTTTAGAAAAAAATCAGAATTTATCTATTTTAAGCCTCTTCCCACGATGGGAATATGGAGATAAGGCTATAAACAAATGGAAAAGGATTGTAAAAGGTAGTGCTGGTCGGATTTGTGAGGAGGATGGAGTTTGAATGAAAAAAAAAGAAAGAATATGACTGTTTGTTGTCCCACTTTCACAGTTTCTGAAATATTGCTGTTCCTTTGCATTTTTCTCAGGCCGTACAGTACTATTTTGGCTTCTTTTGTATAGAATGTTAAATTAGTTGGTCTTATCTCTGTTTTGAATCTAGTTGGAAGAAATTTTATGGAGATTAAAGCACTTTTTAAAATGTTTTGTTATGACTGCTCTTTTCTCATTTTTTGACTGTTTTATGGCTGTTTTTCACTCCTGTACATGACCGTACAATGTTTTAAAGAAAAAAAAATGTATTTTTATGTGGAAAGGATGATGTTACCTTTCATTCAAACTCAGTTGGACGAGTTGGAATCATAGAATAATGATTTATGAATGTTTTTGTGCAAGTAGGTCTGAATTATGGTTTTAGAAGCTTTTTGGAGGGTTTATTGAAAACGATGAATAAAGGACTTTCCACACTTGCTTCATAGGTGGAAATGACTGTAATAAGTTTTTTTTTTATGTTCATTAAGTGGGTTTTGTGCAGGAATTGTGGAGTTGGTGTGAAAGGACAGATTTGTGTTTCTTGAAGTCTAAATTATTTATGTCTTGGACAGTCCAAGCATGGTGGAAGAGTGGTTTTGAAAGGTAATGGAGAAGTTTGAAACAAAACCTCTAAAAACAATGTATTTAGGCCTTATATGATCTATTTGACACCTTGGAGGGGGTCTTGGTAATTCAAAACAAGTTTTTTAGCCTTTTTTTCATGTCTAGGAGGCCTAATTAGCCCTTGGGACAGCAGGGTATAGTCAAGTTTTGGATGTAGTGTTCCAAAGCAACCTATGCTACATGTTTAATATGTTCAAGAACAAGGTAATCGGTAGTCAAAAAGCCCTTGATAGTTTGGAGAAGAGGTCTGAAACAAAAGTTATTGCATGACAGTCCTAAAAAGAGGGCTACAAGGAAGTGAGTGGGTTTGTGAAGGAAGTGGTACAAAGAGGTACCCTTAGTGCATTTTGTGAGTTTTGTGAGCTTGGGGCAGTCAAACATAGTTGATCTAGGGTCCCTAGGAAGTTTGGGAAGGTCCCCATATGTATGAACCTATAAATGGTGTTATTATGTTGTGTTAAAGCAATGAAGAAGGAATGGACGGTCAAGTCCAAATTGAAGTCAATTGTTGCTGTTTGGTCCACTGAGGCCTAGATGAGTTGTTTGCCCTACCATCCCCTGTATCCTCTTCCTCCTGTGTAGTTGGTTGTGAACCCTTAGTGGTCCTTTGTGTTGTTACCTCTACATCACATATCTTGCATTCAAAAACGAAGAAGAAAGAAGAGCTCTGAGAAGAGATCCTGCAGAACATTCAAGTAGAAACTAAAGATCAAAATCAATCAAAATTTCACTCCAAACCCTAAGGTGCAATAAGGTATTTTCTTTCTGCAAAATCTCTTCAAATTTTATCGATTAAAATGTCTACTCCGATGGTTGTTAATATCTCTGAAAAGCTGAGACCAAAATTCAAGAAACATCCTTACAAGTCTCTAGAAATTGATCCCTTGGGTGCATTTTCCAGTATTTTGTATAGTGTTCTACATGTAGAAGATATTAGGGTTTATATTCATGCAAACATCAAAGATTTTGAAGGCTTAAAATTGATCAACATCTATCACAAACAGTTAATAGATGAGAATTTTGACCTCAAACCTGAATTCAAGACCCTAAAGGACAAGCACTTTAAACATTGCATACATTTTCCATCCTTTGCAGAAGATGAATGGGTCCGATATGTTCTGAGTAGGATGCATGATAACTTTGTGGCTAATGAGCCCATTCAAGATAACTAAAGTTGTCATCAAGGCTGTGACCGGATTGCATTCAACTGGTGGGTTGCCTGCACTCAAATCTGTAAAAAACCTAATGGTAACTAAAGCCACTAGATCAAAATATGACAAGAGAGAAATGACTATAGATGACATCATAGATCCGAATGTCAAGTTTGCATCAATGATAATTGGTTACAAAATTTACCACTCAAGTAGGGAAAATTTTGTGTCCGGTACAACAATCTATGCCGCATATCAGATGCTGAAAGAAAATGTAGATTATGATCTGTGTGAGCTTCTGTTAAATCAACAGATGGAAAATTTGCAAAAGATCAAGAAAGATAAGAAAAACTCTTTTAAATATGGCAGTCTTATATTATGTCTGTTCTTCTACTATACGAATGAGCTACCTAGATCAAAAGGTTGGATCTGGCAAAATGATAAACCTGTTGCTATTCAAATCAAAGATTACATGTATGGACTTGGTGATGCTCAAGCCCAAAGACAGCTCTCTGGGGTTACTTCAAGAGTTTCCAAAGTATGATGAATACAAGAGAAAGAATACCAAAGTTAATAGTTGAGAAATACAAAGACACAATTTGCTTCATGGTTGACACAGATCAATGCCTAATGGAGGCAGTTGAGCCAAGAACTATGTGGGTAATGCCCATGGGATATGAGGTCGATGAAAACATATTAGAGGTACATGTTCAACACTTGCTGAGTCAACCCAAGGACACTGAAGCAGAAAGGTTTGGCACCTTTGATGAGCTAAACATAAAAATACATGTTGAATTGAGGAAGCCTGAGACCAAGAGAAAAGTGAGAAAGGAAGTTGAAGAACTTGCCAAAAAGTTTGGCATAACAAAGGAGGCACTAGATGCTAATAGAGAAAAAATAGAGAAAGCAGAAAAAGAAAGGCAAGAAGCAAAGAAAGATAGTGTTCCAGTGGAAGCCTCCTCCCAGACAAGATCTTCCAGGAGTTCTGCCCATGTCACTCCCAAAAACTCAAGGACCACCAAACCGAAAGTCAAGCCATCTGGTAAAGGAGAAAAAAGAATGAAGACCAAGGCCACAAGAACATATATGAGCCAAAAGGATGATGAAGAGATAGAATCAAATGAGGAAGTCAGGAAAATGAAGAAGAGAAGAACGTCCGAAAAGTCATCTGGTAGCATAAATGAGGAAGAGAAAATAGAAGAATTTGTTAAGAAACCCTCTCTCTCAATTGAAGACATCATCAAAGCAATCACCGTGGATGGAAACCTGCAGCCGGTGACAAAATTTTATGATGAATACAATGATGCAGACAAGAGAATACTTGAGGAGGAAACTGTCAGGTATTTGAATATCTATAACAAAGCATTCATTGAAATAATTTCATCAATTCCTAAGAGCCTAGAAGAAGTATTAGAGCAAAGAAAAGAGAATGCAAAGGCAAAAGACTTGGAGATCTGGGAGCAGATAGTGATACAGCTATGTCATTCCATCACTCTAAAACAAATGAACATGGTTTTCAAAGATAGTAAAGATGATTTCTAGAGTAAGTCCTGAATGAATAAACTCATGCTTGGAGAAACTGACCAAATAGCTGATGAAACAAAAGAAATTCTCCGGAAAGCCCTGAACAATTTTAATCTTCCCATTGTTGAGGAAGCAGATGAAGAGCCTTCTACCATGGATGTTGAAGGATTAAAAGAAATCAATGAAGAATTCTCTAACATGGATGTTGAATGATTAAAGAAAATTTATGAAGAGCTAACTGAGGCATTAGACTCTTCGGTTCCGAAAGAAGTTCACAAAGAAAAGGAAACATTGATAGAAGACACTGGTAATGTCACTCCTCTAGATCCCATTGTTGCCAAGACAAAGACAAATCTTCCAGTCACTAGAGAAGTAGAGGAAGGAAGAAAAGAAGAGAAGGAGAATCAAGAGAAAGAAGTTAAGGCAAAAGAGGAAGAAGAGCAAGCAGAAACGGATGGTGACTATGTTGGAAACAAGCAAATAACTGAGAGGGGGGTGAATCGGTTATCTTAAATTTCTTTACATTCTTTTCTTCTTTAACAATAGTGCAGTATCAAAACATATAAGCATAAATGAACATGAGAGCATAAATGAAATCAACACACATAACACAAGGATTTTTACGTGGAAAACCCTATTAAGGGAAAAACCACGGGGTGACTAACCCAAGATTGTATTCTCTGTTAAGAGAATAGAAGTACAAAATGGCACTTGCCAATTAGGGCTCATTGCTCGAGCACACTGCTCACAAGAGGCACACTGCCTATAAGAGACTCACTGTCTACAAGGATATAGAAAGTAACTAGATGTTTGAACTAATCAGAGGCATCCACATATGCTGAGGTTCAGTTCCAGTTAGGCTCAGTATACTGATCTGCTACACTTCATTCTTCCTCTGCTTAGTGTTGTTGTCCTGTCACATATTATACTTATATAGCTGCTTCCACACTACTCTCTGCTTTTCTTCACACACTCTATTACTCAACACACTCCACATCGAAATCAATCTGGTATATATATCCACACAAAGGATTTCAACATCTTTCTAGTCGGCATCCGGAATACTCAAGATTTTTCCAAACTCTGGTCTATTAGCTGAATCCATGCTTACTAAGTGATGCGTATCAAAAATATAGTTATAGGAGTAATCAATCATGTTAGCCAACCATGAATGATCCCTCAAGAAACTTGATCACCATCAATTTCTCATCCGGATTAAGGTTTGATGCTCTGCCAGTCAGTTCTTCCTCAGTCTGCTCTGCCAAACAGGAACCCAACACTTAGGTGCTCATATCTTTTCACTCTTTCATCACCGGAGGGTTAATCTCTAGAATGTAGCAGTCATGGTACTCCTCTTGACTTCCCCAAGTCCACACTTTGTTGAGATACTTCCTCTAAGAGATCCAGACCTAATTGTCAGACCTTGCTGCACCCTCTGTTCTTGCTCACCGGACCAAAATACTCTTCAATCTGACTTCCGATATAGACATACCATGTGCTGCGGATGTGTGGAATGGACTTTGTTGCCATTAATAACAATAATGATGAAGCCACACAGTGTCTCTTGCCAATAGACTACACATCCAAACCAGCCAGTCCGGACACCTCTAAAGGGAAGAAGTCTGAATCACCAGCAAGAGACACTAAAGAATTTCTTGGACAAAGAAATGATGGAGCTAGATGAACCTAAGTTGATTCAAGGGCCACTAAATCTGGACTCTCTATCTCTGATTCAGATAATGAAGATAGCATCTTTTTATTAGGCCAAAGCAAAAGAAAAACTTCTAAAATCTCATATGGAGGATAGTGAACTGTTGAATGTTGCATCCAGAGTTCTAGAGAAGATCATGCCCACTTATCAGAAGGACCCATCAGCTTCTCCATCTGGTAATCTAAAGAACTTAGTTAATTTTGTTAATACACATTTTGAGTCCTTAGAAAAATCAGCAGAAACTAACGTCCGGAAGGAGTTATGGGGAAAAAGATTTAGTGAGGTACAAGGACTAATTGCTAATGATAGAAAAACCCTAGACATTGGCATAAAGAGCATTGAAAACACTCTTAAGGATGGTGGGGACATATACAAATTCTGTTTAACTTGGCCTAAAGTGGTAGAGGACATTGAGAAGATAATGAAAGAACAAGAAGGAAAACTGTCAAATCTATCTCATAATTTTGATCCCCTTACTACCTCTCTAGTGAATCAAGAATGCCAAGCTATTGTTAAAATAAATGAAATAAATAAACTGGTTAAAGAGAAGAAGTTCATAATGGATAGAATGGGTGAACTCAGAGGGATAATCATCCCTAAGTTAGAGACAATGCATGATGCCTTGGCATATGCACAAAGTACAGTCTGGACCAGTGATCTAATAGATTTGAAGAGGGTAGAAGCATATGCATTTTTGTTAAGTGGACACACCTCCATTTTGGATAGAATGAAGAGGAGTTGGGCTATAGAGATTGTATAGTTGAAGCCAACCTTTGTGGATATACTTAAGTATATGTAAATAACATATGAATTGTATGTACATATGTGGCCATGTATGTAATAGTTTATGCACAATTTTGGTATGCAGATCCCACCCTTTGCCATTGATGTCAAAGGGGGAGTGAAGAGTAGTAAAAATGAGGAATCCAGCAAAGGGGGAGCACCGGTAAAATAGTGTAAAGAAACAAAGCACAAGAAAAGGGGGAGTTACTGCGACACTTAGTCATTTTTCACTAAGTGTTGCCATCAATGCCAAAGGGGGAGATTGTTGGCAAGAGACACTATTTGGCTTCATAAGTGTTGTCATTGATGGCAACAAAGTCTATCCCACACATCCGTAGTACATAATATGCCTTTACCGAAAGTCAGATTGAAGATTGTCTTGGTTCGGTAGACAAGAATAGAGTTTGCAACTTGATCTGACAATCAGGTCCGAATCTCTCAGATGGTGTAATTCAGTAAGTTGAGGATTTGGAAAAGTCAAGAGGGGCATCATAACTATTGTATTCTAGAGATTTAGTCTCCGGTGACAAAGCATGCAAAAGATATGAGCATCTGAGTGTTGGGTTTCAGTTAGACAGAGCAGACAAAGGAAGAACTAACCGACAGAGTATCAGACCTCAATCTGGTTGTGTAAAAGGTGTTGATCGAGTAATTTGTAACATTGTACATTATTGGCCGACATGATTAATGATTTCTATGTCTAAGTTTTTGGTGCGCATCATCTATCAAGTTTGAATTCAGCTGACAAAACAGTATTTTTCAAATATCCTAAGTGTTCTTGCTGCCGACTAGAAAGTTGTTTGAAATCCTTGATGCAGATATATATACCTGATGTATTCAAGCTTGTAGAGGTATGTATGTATGGTAGTATGGATTAAGTGTGAATAAAAGTAGAGAGAAGTGTGAAGGCAGTAATTCAAGCTCGGAATGTGATAGAAGAGTGATATTGAGCAAAGGAAGAATGAAATGTGCTAGATCAGTATATTGAGCCTAACCGGAACTGAATTCTTGCATATATGGATGTTGTTCCTCAGTTCAAATACTTTAGTATCATTTGTAAGAATTTGTAGGCAGTGAGCCTCTTGTGAGCAGTGTGCTCGGGCAGTGAGCCCTAATTGGCAAGTGCCATTTTGTACTCTTTTATTCTTTTAACAAAGAATATAATCTTGGGTTAGTTACCCCATGGTTTTTCCCTTAATAGGATTTCCACGTAAAAATCCTTGTGTTGTGTGTGTTAATTTCACTTATGGTTGCTTATGCTTTCATATTTTGATATATCATTGAATAATGAGATAAGAAAAGAAAGTAAAAATAAGGAAATTTTGAGATAACTAATTCACCCCCCCTCTCAGTTATCTACCTTGTTTCCAACATCTTCTTCATTTGTATTAATTGTGCTAAGACACATGCTCATCTTTAGTACCTTTGAATTGATCTTTGAGTCTCTGACACATAAAAGCCCAAGAATATATGGACCCAGCTGATAGATGATAAAACCATTATGTTGCAACTTCACTCAATGATTCTACAAATAGTTAAACTAAAACATCTTCATATTGTAAGTTCCAAGGACAACACAGGCCGCAAAGAATACATTAATGTTTTAGTCAATTATAACTTTTCCATCACCATTAAATTTAGGCAAAATCTTTCTTGACCAAGAAGGTAGGTCATGCAATTGAACTCCTAGTGTTAGGGGCCCTATGGTTGCACCCCATGGGACTAGTTGTTGATGAGCAATTTGTTGTTAAAGAATTGGTTGAATATTAACAACAATAGGAACAATAGTTCCATGTAGTGTTAATGCTTGATAAGTGGGAGACCTACTTATTGTAAGAGAATATGGTCTACTCATAGATTTAAACTTTCTTCTTGAAAAGAAAGGAGACAAAAAAAATCAAGATTTTCTAACCCTTCAAAATTAGGGTCTAAAATTCCCTTGCTTCGGTCACCCTTGTGTATCTTTTGCTAGCCAGCCTACAAACTAATGATTATTATTTTGCTAATTATTTTGTCTATTGTTTTGTACTAGAATTGAGGCTATCATAATGTTTCTAGGATTTCCAGCACATAAATCTTTTTAAAGTATATCCAATGGATGTGAATAATGCTTGCTTGAATGGCAGGTTGAAGAAGACATTGTTTTATCTAGACAAATGGAGGCTACCTCTCAGGAGGAGTAGGTAGAGGCATTGAAGAATGTTGTAGTCATGGGGAGTAAGAGTTGGTATAGGATGGTTCAGAGAAGCTGAGATGAGTGCAAGTATGTGTTGTGTCTTATTTAGGGGAAGAGAGATTGAAAAAGGTGTGACACCCTTTGCCATTGATGTCAAAGGGGGAGAGAGTTCATGTGAAAAAAAGAGAGAGAGTAAGATGTATAAAAGAAAGGAGGAGAATGAGATTAGTGCAGAATTGTGTCATGATGGTTTTTCACATCATATGTTGCCATCAATGACAAAAGGGGAGATTGTTACAAGTATGTTTTATCCGGTGTTGTCTGAGTTTTTGCTCCGCATTTCTTCTGTGTTGAAGACCATAGTATGAGATTTGGATATGTTTTAGAGAAGTGTTTGAAATTGCTAAATCTAGAATTTGGTGGTCTGGATCACTGTGTAGTAGAAGCTATCTTCACTAGTTTGAAGACTGTATTTGACAGAGTTTCTGAGTTGTACAGAGGTATCTGGGAGAAATTATTTTGCTCCGCATTTCTCTGTAGTTTGGTTTTTGGTATTGTAGTTTTGGACATATGTTTATAAGGTCCTTAATTATCTTCATTCCAAAGGATTTGTGTTTTGGTGCTCCGAAAAGCAAGTTATTGTTTAGTAGAGTTAGACAGTGTTTTTTGTGAGCAGTCTGTGATCTATCTTCAAGTTATATTTGTTGTCTTCAAGTGAGATCTGTTGTGGCTTGATTTGTCACCTCTCAGGTGATTTTATGTTGTTCATGGATGTCTACAAATCATGTTAAAGGATTGTGCTTGGTCCGCAAGCTATGAATGAGTTATTGGAAGTGTGTGCCTAAGTATTCTTGGTGTTTACACTAGTTTGGCCGACTTGGGTGCTAACACTCTTTGCGGATGTGTTTCATGGATTGTAGAAGCGTGTTGAAGCATGTGAAGATGTATTTGGGTCTGAGCTAAGCTATGAAGTGTTCTCCCTTCATTCATTTGCTCCGTAAGTTTATTTAGGTCTAGACCTAATTTGAATTGTGTATGTTTGCCGACCTTGGAGATTGCTACAAAGGTTATAGATTGTATTTCTGACCTTGATATATGTTCCAAGATTGATGATTGGTATAAATAAATGTAATTAATCCATGTAGTGTGTGTGGATGTAAAGATGCGAAAATGAAAGTGTTTGTGTTGTGAGCTAGTGATGGTGATATGTATTGCGCTTCATTGGAACTTAACTCAAGCATGTAGTAGATGCTATCATATTAGTTCATGGTAGTGAGACACCCCTCTTGGTAGTGAGCCACCTTTTGGTAGTGAGCCACCTCTTGGTAGTGAGCCACCTCTTGGCAGTGAGCCACCCTTTGGCAATGAGCCTATTGCAGTGAGCATTCTTTTGGGCAATGAGCCTCTTTTGTTATTCGGTATTGTTACTAGATTATATTGTGAGATAACACTCACCGTGGTTTTTCCCATTTTAGGGTTTTCCAAGTAAAAATTTGGTTTTCATGTGTGTATGGTGTTGATGTGTCTAAGTTTTGATTCTACATTTCATGTTTAATCTTCATAAAAGATTAAGGGGTTAAAGTAAGTGAATGTGAATGTGATTTTGTTTACGAGAATTTAAAGTTTTTGATACAATTTATTCACCCACCCTCTCAATTGTCTTATGCCTTCAACACTCCCTTCTTCTGAGTTAGAACAGTCACACAAGATACTTCATATGCAAAAGAGTAAATGTAGAAAAGGGAGTGTATAATTAGGACTAGTTAACACAGGAGCATGGGCAATAGAATCCTTGATTTTGGAAAAAGCTTGTTTGGCTTCGACAACCCATTCAACCTTAGCATCTTTCTTAAGCATGTCATTCAAAGGTTTAACTATCTCAGTGAACCCTGTGATAAATTTTCTAATAAAATTGATCTTGCCAAAAAAGGATTTAAGTTCTTTTTTGCTACCTAGTAAGGGAATCTTTTGAATAGCTTTGATTCTTTCAGGGTTGATGGAGATTCCTTCTTCAAATATGACATGTCCCAGGAGTTTTCCTTCTATCATTCCAAATATGCATTTCTTAGTGTTTAAGGAGATCTCATAGCATCTACACCTGTGGAGTATTTTCCTTAAATCATTCACATGGTCAACCTAGTTTTTAGAAAAGATAGTCAAATCATCCATGTAGATGATGCATTTGCCAACCAAACCTTTAAAATCCATATCAATAGCTCTCTAGAAAGTGGTGCCTGCATTGATTAGATAGAAAGGTATCCTTCTCTAAGCATAATTGCCCCACTTATAGGTGAAAGTGGTCTTCAATTGGTCTTCCTCCTCAATCATAACCTGATTATATCCTGAAAACCCGTCAAGAAAGGACATCACCTGGGAGCCATTGACAATTTGTAGAACTTCATCAAGGGAAGGGAGTGGATAATTATCTTTTTTAGAAGCTCTATTCAAGTTTCAAAAATCCAGATAGAATCTTATCTCTCCATTCTTCTTTCTAACTAGAACCAAGTTAGCCACCCAAGTGGAATGTCTAATAGGGAAGATGATCTTGACGGATAGAAGTTTTTGTACTTCTTTGTATATCAGAGGTTCCAGCAAGACATTAATAGGCCTAAGTTTTTGTCTAAATGGCTTGGAGTTAGGTTTCAAAGGAATATCAAAGGTCTTAAGATCTTAATAACTCCATGCTATTACATCTCTAAATTCCTTCAGTGCTTGAATGATTCCTTCTCTTTGTTCATGGCAGCAAGCCTTCCTAATAAAAACATTCTTAACTTGTTGTTCATCTTCGAGGTTGATAGTGTCATACTTACCACCTTCTAAATTGTCTTGTGTTCTTTTCTTTGATTTCTAGTCCATGTCGAATAGTCTTTCCAATGCTACCAATCCTTTGGGAATATTGTTAGTATTTAGGTTGATAATTTCACTTTCATTGACCTCAAAGGGATCTCAATCCCATTCATCAATGATTTTTGTTTCAAAGACACCAGTGTTAGTAATGAAATCAAGAATATGTTTATCATCTTCAAATACCTGAAAGTGTCTAACATTGTCTGGAACTGCTAGGCAAGGGATTAGTTCTACCAATTTTTTTTTGTTTTGAACCTGTCATGGGTTCTAGGGTGCTAGCTGCTACTTCCAGTGAGTCTTCTATTTGATTTTTTCGTCTGGGTATAGATCTTATGTCAAAAGCATCAAAATCCTCAATGAGATCCCAAATTCTATTTCTATAGGCAACTAATCTCTTGTCATGACAGGTGTATCTACTTCTTACTTGTCTGATCACTAACTGGGAATCTCCTTGTACCTATAGCAGTTTCGCTCCCTTTTGGTGGGCTAACAATAATCCTCTAACTAGGGCTTCATACTCAAACATGTTGTTAGTGCAAGGAAATTGTAGTCTATAGGATGCAAAAAACATCTTACCTTTTGGATTCACCAATTCAACCCTAGCCCCGCAACCTTGCTTTCATTTAGAACCATCAAACCTAAGGGCCCATATGTCATCATTGTGGGAGAGGTACGCTTTCTTGATAGACTTTGTCTGAAAAGGTGTTTCTTCAACCTTCTTGATCACCTTTTCAATCTCACTATGTCAGATCATTACCATTTCCCTTGGGGGGTCTAAAGGCATCTCTCTATCTCTGATTTCATTTCCCTTAATTTTTCCATCTACTTCTATTCTGGCTTTAATGATGCTAACTACTTTGAGGCACTCATGACAAGATAATTCAGAATGGGAGTCTTGATGCACCCTACACTAATTCGGCAATAATATTTCATTTGTTTGATTTTGCAAACCTATGAATGTTTTATCCTGGGATAGCCTTTGTATAAATCCCTGTAGGTGGCTCTTGTCAGTCTTCTCAATAGTGAGCCCCATTAAGATCTCCTGATAGACACCCAAGTCAACATCTGCAAAAATTACTTCATTAGGAGCATTATATTCAGTGATCACATGCTTCAACCTAGACTTTCTAAGGACCTATATCTAGTTAGAATTTCCCTTCCAAGAAACCCACATATGAGAAAAATATGTAGCAAAGCATCCCTTCAAACTCTTTATCCAATCCCTGCTTAATACCATACCATATACCTCAGGGATGTCCACCACTTGGATATCAATGTGACTTTGGATGCGAGAGTCTGATACTAACTGAATATGAACATCTTTGACCTCTCCCATAACCCTTACTTTTGTTTTATCTAACTGCACCACCTTTCTGTTAGTTTTGATGGGGTGAGGCTGAGCTTCTAACAAATAGAATAGGGCATAACATTCCTGAAAGCTCCAGAATCAACCAAATAATTGTGAAGATTCTTTCCAGCCATCCTGATGCTTAGTAGGAATGGTGGTGAACCTATCCTTTCTTTATATAATGCTGCTAGAACATCTTCAGTGACAGCCTTCCTATCTGCACTTTCCTGCCTAGGCTGACCCATTTCCTATAAGAACTTAACTAATGCTTCCCTCTAAATAGGGCATTCATGTACTACATCCAACATGGACATATTAGCTTTAGTTTTCTTCATGTCATTGATGAGATCATACTTGGAATTGGTTGAACCTTGCCCCTTATAATGGTTATCTTTGAATGACCCAATAGTTGGCCCTATTGGGGGAGCTAGTTTGTTATCTGCATTAGGTTCAGGTGGAAAAAATTATAATTTGGGGGAATGGATGTAGTGAGGGGTTCTTTGCCTTTGTTTCTTAGATAATAATTGGTCTTAACTTGTTGATAGGCTTGAACTTCAGTCTCAAGCTCATTATCTTCCTCATAAGGGAACACGAGTGTAAAACTGCATAGCGGTCCCTATGTCTCTAGAGTGTGAGCCACTTTCCTCTTGTTGTATCTGCCTGTCAACCTAAAAAATTTGGGTCATCTTAGTCATTTCAGGGCAATTGAGTTCAGAATGATCATAAGTTTTGTGGAATCTACACCAGTGTGGCAAAGGTTTTATTTCAATGCAATTTACTAAGTTTGCTTGTCCAGAAGAATCTGGGGGGGTGGTACCCTGCCATTGTTTGGCCTTGTATTCCATGGTCTATTATGTCTTTAGGAATTGAAATTCATGTTGTGACCATTATTATGATGATGCTGGTTATTTTGATTTTGGTGAGAATCCCCTTGGTTATATATTTGGGTGGGGTTGACTTTTAACCTAGTGAGTTTATTAGTAACTTGGGCTAGTGCCTTCTTTACAGCTTCTAACTCAGAGGTCAAATGTGAAGTTTAAGCCAAGCAAGGTTGTAATGCCCCTGTAGATGTACAACCCTAATGGGCATATTGAGAACTAATTATGTTTTCTTGATTTGCCACAGGTTGCTCAAAATATGAATTCCTTGTTTGATGGGGAGCAGCCTGGTTATTATAGGTCTACCCAACACCGAGAAACATAGGATTTGGAAAATTTTGGTTTAAAGGCTAAGCATGACTGATATGTGGTCCTCCCTCTAGATTACTATCTGGAGTTGGGTTCATCAAAGGTGTGTTGTTGGTAAGGGCATGGTTTATAGCAGGAATCTAATTTGACATTCCATGGAAACATATCGAAGGCAAGTTCCTAAATGCTCCTCCAATCATGGGATACATTTCCCTATGTAATTTAAGGGCTTCACTATAAATAGTTGCAAGAGAAGCTAGATTATGTTGAGTCCTACTAATCAATACTATTGTAAAAGGGTCAATAGCCCTAAGGTAAACCTAAATAGTAGCTGCCTCATCAACCACATAGGGTTGGGTAAACCTTTTGTAAAGTTTGTGAATTCAGGTGTTAAACATGGTTAAAGGCTCATTTGGTTGTATCCTACAAGTGGAAAACTATTGGTATATGGTACTGGGATCTATATAACCCTAAATTGTTCTATAAAATCAGCATCCAAATGTTCCCATGTGATGATGGATAGGTAAACTTAAATACCATGAATAAGTGACCTCTCCCAGGGAGTAGGAGAAGAGTCTCAAGACCACATCTAGATGAGGGATACCAACTCTATTAATGGATTCTTTAAAAGCTTGAATATGCTCTTTTACACCCCTACTCTCTCCATAAATATACTTAGGGTAGAATTTCTCATGGTTTTTAGGCATATCATGGAGGGTTCCTATAAGTCATAGGAGCAAATGATCTACTCCAAAGAAGGGAGCCATTGGTACCTGAGATGGTTCTTTGGGGAAGGCTCCTATGTCTTCAGATCTGATAGGGCTAGCTAACCTAGTGGTTAATCTTCTTCCTTCAAAAGCTAGAGGAAACCTAAGTGAATCCATATTGATCAGACACTTCTTCGAGTGCCACTTCTATTGATGGCTATTTTGTCACATCAACACTGAGTAGAACGAATGACACTCTACTTCTCCTAAAACGCAACCTAATGATATTATGATTACCCCAAGGTCCCTATAGGATGGGCCACAACAGTGTTGGAGCAACTGAGTGGGCAATGTAATTGTTTGTTCAAGGGGCTTGTGTTGGTAGAATCAATCTGGATTTTGATAATCTCAAAAAGATAGATGTTTCTCTAGAGTTTGAGGTCCTAAAATCTACTATTGATTATGTAAAAAAGGAAACAAGGAGATTAGGGTTTAGAGGGAAAAGAAAACATGAAAAATTAGGCAACTTATGTACTTGGCTTTTCACTTCATATAACAACGTTAATGAGATCAAATTAAACAAGCAATGGATGACCGGTATTCCATAAAATCACATACATTGCAAGTGCAAGATTCTAAGGAAAGGAAAGCAAAGAAGTAGTGGTATGAAAACACCATATTACATGTGTAGAATTCAAACCCTATTCAACCACTTGATTGAAGATTTAACAATTAGGTACAAGATCCATCAACATAAATCATATGCAAGGAAAAGAAAATGAAGATACATTACCACCAACGGGTAGGAACATAGGAATGACCAAGATATTTTCTATTAATTGGTAATAACATGTTGATTACAAATGAGCAGGATTTCCCACACCCTAAAAGCATATCAAATTTGCCCTTTACATGCCATCAGATTTACAAAATTCCTTGTGCAAGTGCAAGTTCTCTATGTTCCCCCCTTTAACAAATGACACGACTACAATTTCTTATAGTGAGCTCCTTAAAATTACAATTTGAAATATGTTTAGGTCAGCCTAAAATCCTCTCTATGAATCAGCCTCAAAATGAAAAAAAAAATGCATTTTCTTAAACAAAAAGGTGATAGCAATTCCCCTTCGGAACATGAGCTTGAAAACTTTGAATGGCAACAGTGATTTCTCCTGTTCATGGCCCTTGATGATACTTATCCTTCATCTTAATAAACAGATGGGACATCTTAATCTTATCTTGTAGCTTTGTCATATTAGCCAATTGGTCCTGGAATCCCACAAATAGGGACTTCATCTTCATCGGGTCATCCATCCCTTGTTCAGTAAGGGGTTGTTGCAACAATCCTTGAAACTCATTGATTATATGAGAAGAAGAGAAAACAATAGAGGAAGGATCCTTGAAGGTGCATGGGATAGATGTGATCAATGATTCCACCTTGGTCAACCCTAAATTACTACTGCTGACAATGCCCATCTTAATGAGTTGTGCAGAAGTGGTGCCTTGTATCTTCTGCAAGATGGGAAGGTGTTGCTCCCATGTAGTTAGTTCATTATCAATTGAGCTACCTGAGGGTATTGTTGACCTATTGTCCCCTTACCAAAGTCAAATAGCCCAACTTAAAATATTGAAAATTTTGTTGATTTGGTTAAGTGCCTAGTATTTTTTAGTTTTCAGTGTGTTTTCCTTGCAAAAAACCAAAAAAACTCCTAGGGAAAATCCCTGAAAAAACCTAGAAAAACCCAAAAAATTCAAGATTTTTACCTTAGTCAACAAATTAAAAGGTTCACAAACCTACCAATTCGCCGACTAGCAAGTTCGCCGATAGATGGAATTGCTAGTCATTCAAAGGGGGACTCAAAATTGGCTAAGGAAAAAGAATGCAGATAGCCTCTATCAGCGAATCGGCCAATTTTCTAACTCCCCAAACAATTATAAAATTCTTAAAATCACCGACAGGGGGATTCATCAGTGAAAAGGAAGGGACAAAAGGCCGAAGGTGAAGGAAAAGCTTGGTTTGAAAAGATAAGGTTTTGTTGATAATGAGCAAAAAGGACTAAGGCAAGGCATAGTTTGCAAAAGTTGAGATTTGCCGACAAGGCAAAAAGAGATAAAAGCCCAAAAAGTGACTAAGGCAAATGAAAGAAAAGAGCCTTACCAGGAAATCGGCACAAGGCAAAACTCATCCAATAGTTAGAATTTTCCCAAAATTTGCCGATAAGATGATTCTTCAACAAAAGTCAAAGAGGAAAAAAGAGAAGGTGACACAATTCACGAAAGCGAAGTTTTGCTGACCAAAGAGAAAGTGAACAAGACAAAGCAAGCAAGCTTGATTTGAAAAACTGAGTTTTTGCCGATAAAGGGTAGAAAAAGATAGAGCAAGCTTGGTTCAAATAATATGAACTTTGCCAATTGAAGAGAGAAGAACAAGCCACAGTTTAGAAAAGTTGGATTTTGCCAATAAGGGCATAAAGAGAAGAACAAGCCAAAGTTCACAAAATTGTGATCTTGCCGACTGAGGGAAAAAGATGAAAATAAACATAGCAAAAGACATAATGGTTCATGAAAGACAGATTTTTCCGATAGGGAAAAATATAGACCAGAATTTGAGATAAAGTAGAAATAATTAAAATAGAGCTTGTAATATATTATAAGCTTTAAATATTTGAAATTAAATATTTAAAGTGTTGTAAAAGCTTTGTATAGGTAGATTTTGGTGGGAAAATACATTTCAAATATCTCTTTTAGCCATTAATATAAATCAGATCTTTCCAGCTACTCCATTTCTAGATATTTCACATTTAATGTTGCAGATGATGAATTAGTTGCTTCCATTAAGGCAACAAATATCTCCCAGCTACTTCAAGATTCAAGAGATTGTCTGCATTTAGTTTTTGCAGACAGACATTCTTTTGACAGGGATATTTTCTGATAGGCCCATGGGGTGAGTTAATTGTGATAGATGACTTAGGTCAATGATTATAATGCTATATATACATGTAGCAAAGATGTAATGAGGGTTGGATACAGAGACATATTTTTGTGTTCAAACAGAACCCTCCTCTATTGTAACTGTGTCTTTTTAATCAATACACACTGTGTTTTTCACCTTTTCTTATTGTTCCTTAATTATGTGTATTTCTAGAATTGGTTATTGTTTTGAATGTACAATTCCTGGTAATCCTTTTCTTACCTTTACCTTTGTTAGGATATGCATGATTTGTGTGAATTTAGTAGTTGTATCTCATTATTATGTGCATTTTAGCTTTGTGGGTGTTCTATATTCAAACCTGGTGAATCAACTTTAAATTTTAGTTTCTCCTTCTTTCCATTTACACAATAGTTATTAGATTAGGTTTAGTCTTAGCACAATCTAAATCTTATATTCAAAAAAGGAACCATCCTTCTTTGGAGATTTGATTTCCTTGCAGGGTCCCACACTTGGAAATCACTCCAATGTTTCACTGGATTGTTGCAACACAGTGCTTCAACACAGGGTGTAAATCCAAGTGACAACAGTTACCATCTCCTCAATATATGCATCTAGTGTCTGATAAGCCTTCATGGCCTTCTTTATTGTATCCACCCCTAAGGTCTCTAATGAAATTTTCCATGTGGTGGTTGCAGAAAGAATCCCTTGGGGATCAGCAGACTTCTAGTCCTTATTGAGTGCCTCCGACAAGGCTGGTGCAGATGGTCTAGAATCGGTAGGCCCAACCAAGTGTTTGATGTAAGCAGTTAGTTGACCAATTTGTCCTCTGATCTCTTCTTTTGTATATTCATCTTTCTTCATTCTGGCCAAGATGGTCGAGATAGACTCAGTGAGGGTATGTTTTTGCTCATCCCTGGTTTGGTACCCTAAGACCACTTGTTGTATATTATAGTTAGCAGGGGTCATGACTATTTCTTCTTTGTCTGTCACAGGTGTACCTATATGCGCTATCCTAACTCCCTGTTGATCAACCATGATATGGGATAAGACCCTAGTCTTCTTCTTTGGCTGGTCTTGAAGTGCTTCTGCAATGGTGGCTGGGTCTTCATCCTTAGTGTATACTTTCTTCCTCTTTTCCACCACTGTATTCAACCAAGTGGGGAGACCCCAGCCTGTGTTGTCAATTGGTGGATAAGACACCTAGGGTGGGGACCTAGTTGGTGATAGTGTCAATACCACTATCTTTGGAGAAGAGGTGGCTAGGTCAGCAATTTTATTCAGGTTTAATACATCCTGGAGCTCCTCTTTCAGCAATGATGGGGATGACACCCTCTGATCACCGCCTTCTTGTGCTTTTGGTTCTACTACTGATGTGGGAGGTGGCCCTTGGGAAGGAGTAGATATGGAAGGAGATGAGGAATGGGGTGAAGCTTGGTGAGTATCTTACCGAGGAGGAGAAGGAGTAGTCTGCCTGACTGTAGGGGTAGAGGCAATTATTACTCCTAGAGTGGCGGGTTGAGCCCTTCCTCTGATTTTCCACACTAAGGGAGTGTGACAATCTTCCTCAGTATCACTAGAGTGCTAATACTACCTTGGATTTCTCCTTTTCTCTAGCAGTAACAACAACTCTAGTACTCCTTTTCTCTTCTAGGATGGGCGGAACCACCTTGGTCCCCTTAGTAGCATGTGAAGACTCACCCCGACTCACTTTCTTGGGTTTGTCTTTCTTCTTGGAAGGATAGGGATCCATCATAGGATACGGTTTGAGCAACCATTTCTTAGTTTGCACAAGGACTGCTTGGTCCCTATCTTCCAGAGAGACAATTTCATCTTGTTCCCAATTTACATCATCTAGGGGCTAGTTGTAGACTTTGTTTTTCTCATAAACTGGGTCTAAAACCCTCCCATATTCCTTCATTCATTTTGGGACATTTGGGAGGTCAAGCAAAGGCAAACTTTTTACCAAGTGTAAATCCAGCCTAAAATAATCTCTCAGCTTAACGTCATAATCATCCAGGCAATCTGCCCAATGGTCTTCGACATCATCCTCATGTTTGAACCAATTCCCAATGAGAGAGCTGACCCACCCAATTGGATCAAACCTTGCTCTAGTAACATCAAATAAATCTAAGGCCCATGGTGCCATCTCTAGCTTTACAAACTTGGCCTATGTGATGCTTTGGCAAGTGTAGCCTCTTATCTTAACAGGGAACTTAAAACTAGGTTTATGTTTGCTAACAATAAGTTTATACACTTCATACACTTGTCTACAAATCTCCAATAATACAACTTTGTCACTAGGGTACCTGGGAAGTTTATATGGAGGCTTTGAGCAGCCCATCACCCTGATGTATGAGAAAGTCTTGAATTGTATAAACCAATGCCCCCAATTGGCCATTTCATTACAAGCTTATGAAGACAACCTCTTGGAGTAGTCGTTCTCCAATGTTTTGATAATGGTGTAGATGAAAGCATCATTGACTACCTTATAATGTTTTTGGCTCTCAAGGAGCTCTACTTGTGAAAAGTGCTGGTAAAATCAATACTTCCCCTTTCTGAAGAGATCCAACCTGTTGTAATCCTAGGAAACTAGCATGATAGGCTAATAAATAGACAAGGTAGGAGGTCATGTAAAATTCTTTTTTCTTCTCCACCGTGGACAATTGGTCATCTAATTTGTTGATGATGAAGGACCCCCAATCAATATGCTTCCCTTCAATGATCTTCATGCAGAAGTAACACATCCATGGATGCCACTTGTCTAAAGAGGGGAGGCCAAATACCTGACTAAGGAGTGAAATGAATTCTTTTCCATCTTCTCTGAACTCACCCCTTGGTTGCACTGCAGCCATCTTCATCGGGTGTTTTCTCTGTGCTTCCAGCAACTACTGATTGATGTAGGTGGTGGCAGTCTTGGGTTTGCTGGAGTAGAAAGTCTTTGTTGAAGTGAGTATTATCTTCTCATACTACTCAAAAACTGGGATCCCGAAGACCATATCAATCATCTCAGAAGTGATGTCTAAAATGACTTGACCTACTAGTCCGACAATCCTTTTGCTTTCAAATTTGCATGCTTTAGCACATGCTTTAACTAGCTCTAGGTATTAAAGACAGATAGGGAGTGTTGATGCTTAAATCAACCCAGAGATGGCCATCTGCTGAGCCTAAAAGGATCTTCCCTCCGTTGTGTTGATATTGTTCAAGAAAGCATGTACATCAATAACCCCCATGTATGTGTCCTCGATTCTAGAAAATTGACTAAGCATTTTGGATGTTGGGAGGTACCCTTTGTAATCATGCTTAAGTTCTTTGATTGGTACATCCTCCTCCATGATTGTAGTTTTGAAAAGGAATCAAAACCAAGGTGATAGTTAGATTTACAACTAACTTTCTTCAAATAAACTTGTTTTAGTTTGAAAAAACATTGTATCAGGGATTAGGTGTTAGGCCTGATCCCTTCCTCATCTTCTAAAATGGCACTGAGGACTTTGGAAGTACTGACACCGCAATCCCGACGGGAGGTACAAAAGTGACGAAGAACCTAGTGGTGCGACCCTTAGGATAATTATGCATTTGAAGTCAGGGGTAGAGCTCAGAGATGTTTCACAACCCTCATTGATCCTAAGTACAAGCTCCGCCAGCCTGGCCTCTCTATAGTTATATGTTATAGGAAGAATCGGGGAGTAGGGGTCAGGGATGACTTGGTACTCCTGACTTCCTATCCGTAAAGAGTAAACAGGAACCTAGTGAACCTGACTCTGCTAGAGTTATACAAGGTAATTGTCAAGGATCGGGGGTTGGGGTGACTTGGTACTCCTGACTTTCGATTCCTAAATAGTAAACAGGGACCTTGTGAACCTGACTCTGCTAGAGTTATACAAAGGTAATTGTCGGTGATCAGGGGTCGAGGATGACTCCTATCTTATGACCCTAGTAAATGACTTTATTAAATGAAACGCCCCGATGCTGATCCTAACAAAGGTAAAGGAAAGGATAAGCAAGAATCAGGGTTGAGGCCTCGATTGTACTAATGGCTAGGGCATCATTCTCACTAAAGATATGATAAATTTTGATCAAGACCCAAAGATTTTTCAAAGGATTTCTAGCCCAATACTACACTATTGAAGAGAAAACATAAAATAGGTTGCATCTAAGGGAGATCACAAAGGAGGTCACTCTTGCATTCCGTATGGTAACCTAGAACAAAAAATAAAATGGGAAAAGCACAAGGGGAACCGACCCAAGTTCAGGTAGGGAGCACAAACAAAGAAAATCAAAGTTCAACACGAATGCAAAAATAAAAACTACATTTCACTTGCCTTGGTGAAAAATTGAAGGAAATAGCTAAAGAAACCCTACCAGGCTTGAAGGAAATGATAAACTGGATCTGACAACCAAGGAACTCTCCTTCAGAAAAATCTACTGCAATGCATATGGTATGCTCCTATAGATGAAATCTCTTGGTAAATGTTTAGGCTGGGGATCCAAACTTTAGTATAAGCCTTAGGGGAGAGCTTGAATTACCAAATGCAAAGAGTAAAATGAGAAAATGGGATTGAAATGTAATAAAACCCCCTTTCAACACGTGAGAGTCCAACCATAAATGCACTGCTAGGGGTAGTTATAGCGTCGGTCAGATCCTACATCAGGGATAACCCTCAGGACTACACCCGCAATCATACCAGGAGGACAAACCCCGAGGCCCCGACACCGATGACACATGACATTACACCTATTGTCCCTTAGAGAGGGAAGTCAAGAAATCCTTTACAGTCATACTAGTGTGACTAACCATGCTAATTGATCAATACCATGTAGAAGGGCTATCAGACGGCTGGGGATGTTTTTATTGTCATTCCAGAATGGCAAACCCCACAGGCCCGATGGGTGGGTATATTGCAAGTCTTTAAGAAAATGAAATAATAATTCATCAATTGAGAAGTAGGTAGAAGCCCAAAAAGAAAAGCAGGGGGTCCCTATTTGCCTATGTCTAAATGGGGTGTGTTGTGGAAAAGAGCACAACAGATATGAGTATCAAGAGTAATGTATAATTCTTCATGCCATATGTTCACTTATTTGTTGTTATTCCCTAGGTGAAAAATAGTGCAGATCCTTCTTGGGTGGTAGTGCTCCTCACACCATGTGCTTTCTGAATTCTTCTTCTTTATTCCTCCACAAAATCACCATGCAACCAACAATTTCTTCTCTTTGCTTTCTCCACGTGGTATAGAAACCCAAAATAGATATGCCTTTAAAAAAACATAGAAATTTCTCTATCCTTTATGTAGATAAAAGGAATGATAGGCAAACTCCAACACCACAAAAATAATAAATAGAAAATTTGGTAGCATTTGTATGAATTGAAGGAAGAAATTTTCCTTATGCCTTCACGTCTAGCATTATTTTCTATCGTTGTAGGCCTCTATTTTTTATAGTTGTAGACCTTTGTGGGATTTCAAACATCGATCCCTTTTACATGCTCTAACTTGTTATTACCAATCTCATCCAAAAATGAAGGCTACAAAAAAATAATAATGAAAAATAGGAAAAAATCCATGCAGTCACAGGCTTTTTTAACTGTCGTGTAAAAATGCCAAAATCCAAGGGTAAAATTCATTTAAAACTACCATTCTGGTGACTACAAAAACCTTACATAATTTTCTTCATGTCTGTTGTCTTCCCATAACTTTACTCACATGATTCTCTTCTTCACTCAATTTGCACAAGCACAAGATGAGAATGCTTTGATACCATGTACAAATTTTCAGAGATAAATTGTAAAAATCTAAACCATATTGTTAACATAGTTGACAACAAAATATATAAATAATATTGTTGATATTTTCAGATTTCATACACTCTCAATTGGGATGATTTCAACGTTGTATTGCATTGTCTTATAAAGCCATACATATTCTTGTAAATGAAACTAAAACAACCTACGGGAATGTAACTTCTCAAAAACTAACAAACATTTATTAATTACTAATAGGAGACTAAATTATATGTATAAATTAACATTTACATGTTAATTTATTTATTTATGTTTATTCTAAACTATATACTAAACTATATCAAATGATGTAATACTCCAACAATCCAAACATAACAAACTTGAAATTTTCCTTGTCTTTTTTTTTTTCTATGGGGGATAACTTTCATCATTAATCAGTTGGGGGGGTAAACTTGCATTTTTGCTTTAGACATTGTAAATTCAATCATGTCCCTCACACACAATCCTTTCCATTTGAGTATTGTTCATAATCTTCATAATAAATGGAAAATCAAATGTGGATATTGTGGGAAGAAAAGACATACAATAGAAGAATGTAATCCTTGTCAAAATGATGAAATAAAACAACTTCTTCTTGATCATGGTATTTCTTTACCTGATCGTTATAATCTAGCACCTACAAAAAATCATCTAGTCTCACTCAGACATCTTGTGAGACATCATCATTTGGGGATGAACAATGTACTTAGGTCTCATCTCATCTTCTCCATCTCCTCATTGAGATCTCATCTCCTCCATCACATGCTGCTACATTTGAATCCAGTGTTGACTCATCTGTGGCTTCCAGCAATTCTATGCACTAGGATATTGATATCAATTTTCTAGATCTACCACATTGGGACACATTTCTACTAGACATATCATCCTTATTTGTAGAATCTTGTATTACAGATTTGGAAGACACCATTGAAAACATTTGTCTTCTATTTGATGAGAGTCACATGAACATTGTTATCACCACATGTACCTCTTTGGATCCTGTTCTACATCAGCTTCCACATGGGACACTTGAGCAACATTCAAAGACACCATCATGGGCATCATCTAGGTCTTTGAATCAAGTGCATAATTTAGAGACATTCATCCTTCTTCCTGTTAGTGTGAAAAGTGCTTTTACCTATCTTGCTTGACTAAGTCCTATTCACACTACACTTAATCTCACTTAGAGGTTATTTAGACTTTTGTCTCACCTCATATGCACACATGTATCCTCACATTTGTCTCAAGTGAGTCCACATGTGTCGCACCTTTGGAGGGGTGGTTAGACTTTCAGTTCTACCATCTCACCTCCTCATCCTTGCCTTTATATGCAAGGTCTCTATCATACATTTGTATGCTCCATATTTTGATCATTGTATGATAGTTTATTTGGCTTGTTATTTGTGTAATTCAACTTTGTGGAAGTTCTTGACTTCTTGCAAGTGATCTTAGTTGCTCCAACATGGTATCAAAGCAAGCTTGCAAGTTTCTTCCCATTTTTAGTTAAAATCCTACACCTAGCCCTATCAACGGTGCATCATGGAGCCAAACGTACCTCACCGTTGAGTTTGGAAGGCCCAAATTTGTAAGGATTGACTGTCCAAAAATCAATTTTGGACATATGAATTTTTTTGGTTTTTTGGGCCTTGTACTTGCATAGCACAATACCATATGAATTCCATATGGTCGCGTACCTATACAAATTTTTTGTTTGAAAAGCAATTTTTTTACAAATCAAATTTTTTGTACGATTTGCTTATGGGTTTGGCAATTTTTTAAGAATAGTTGTTCAAATTTTGGCCTATCATCCTTTGCTCTCCTATTGGTTTGTGTTTTTGGTGTTTTATTAGCCATGATCAACATTTTTGTGGCTCAATTTGAAGATTTGTGAGAATCACTAAGCTTGAGGGTTTGGCATATAAGTTTGCTTCCAAATCCAAACTTGTGATCTTTGTTTGAGTCTTTTGGTCATGGCCTCTTACTACCATAGTCTGGCTCTTGTTTGGAAATTAAGGTTCGGGCCAGTCATTTTGTTTGGCATTCACACCACCACTAGGACATCCTCTCCACCAAATGTCACTTCAAGGAAGATTACAGTCTATCATCCAAGGTTCTTTGCCAGCGAAGACCTTCAACAACTCACACCAGGCTTCCAAACCAACGGTTGAGGTTCAAAGGTCGCCATCAAATTCTTTGGGTCAGGGTCTTCATTCTCCATAGTCACAATTTCCAGTCTTTCTTTGGATCGACATAAGATTTTTGTCTCTTGAATTGAAGGGTTGCAGATGTCTTTGAGTGAAAGGTTTTGGATTTATGGTTGTTGCAAGGTTTGCATCCTCCATCATTGTCATTCAAGGCCATAGTGCCAAGCCATTAGGGCTTTACTATCCATCACCGGTGCCCCTCATTGTCATCTCAACACCTTCTCTTCCAATATTCTCACCACCCTCGACCTTTGTTGGAGTAAAGCTCACAGTTAGGGTTCACACAATCCATAGTTGGATCGCTTGGCCTTATGTTGTTTAGGTGTTATTTTACTTTGTAACAAATGTTTATTGAAATTATTTTGTAACAATCCTTGTTTATAAACATTTTAAATAATTGTTTATCAAAGTCTCTTCCCATGCTTCATAGATTCCCATGCTCCAATCCACTATGCCACCTTAATATTTTCCTTGACTGCAAGCAATTGTGTTGACATTTGTCGCTAACTTCCAACATTTCATGTTAACTAGGAAATTTTATGTTACCTGTAACATTTATCAGTCAATAGTAGCATTTGTTGCTATCTATTTCTATTTTGGTTAACATTTGTTATAACCATGACATTGTATGTAATGACTATGGTTTATAATGTTGAAATATACCAGACAACTGAGAGGGGAGCGAATCAGTTGTCTCCAAAACTTTAACCTCTTATGAATTAACTCATCAAACTCTTGATTACTATTATTTAGATATAACAATGAAAGCATGAATTGAAAACCTTAACACAACAATACAATCAACACATGAGACACCATATTTTTAGGAGGAAAACCCTATGAGGGAAAAACCACGGTGGGTGTTAGCCCATAGAAATATATAAGTTATAACAACACCAAAAAACAAAGGCTCACTGCCCAAGGGGTGGCTCACTGCCAAGGTGAACTGATTTGATAGAATCTACTCCATGCCTAGGTTTAGTTCCTTTGAAGCGTAGTATATCTCCTCTGCTCTACTCTTTTACACCTTCGCACTTATCTTCTCATTTCGCACATCCATACCCTTTTCACAACTACATTACATGTTTTTATACAACTCATCAACCTTGGAATGTACATCAAGGTCGACATTACATTCATCAATCGTTGGAGCAATCTCTCAGGTTGACATTACAAACATACATAGAAAATAGGTCTAGACCTAATACAAAAATTTGCTAAGGGAAGGATGTAACAGTTGTCGATAGGATTGCACCCTTATGCAAAGTATGTGAAACTCTACAATCCTTCAAAACATGGGATCAAACTCAGGCTGTGGGTGACCTATGGTGAGCTTGAACCTCCAGATGGGTTGTTTCCCTTGATAAAATGATAAATTTGCAGGAAAAAGATAAAAAAGATCTAATGGAATCATTAAAACTGAAACTGTAAATGTGGTGATACACCTAATTTTGATGGAAAACTTACAAATCTGACTCACAATAGATCTCAGAAAACTATCCACACAATCCAGTTTTGGCAATATAATCACAAAAATGTTTCTAAGGAAGGCTGGAAATTATCTTCTTTATGAAGGAAAAAGGGTTTTTCACAACATGAAGGAAAAATATTTAAGTAGCACAGCCTAAGACCTATGATATCACTACGCTTAACACTTGCAAGTAAGAATGAGACAATAATTTTAAAGGTTTTGATATTTAAACACAATAAAATCTCATCAAATCACTCATACAAGTAGCATTAATGGAAAGACAAACACTTGATTCTAATAAAAAATAAAGGAAAATATTGCATAAAAGACAAGAAAATGGAACCTGTAACCTGCTGCAATCTCTATAAAATCTGTAATCAATGAGTTACAAAACCTCTTTCTCTCTTAAAGTGTAAAGAGCAAAAAGGCAAGAACTAAAAAATGGGTTACAAACAAACTTTGTCTCTCAATGTGTAAAAGAGAAAAGAATGCAAGAACTAGAAAAAAATAAGTTTTCCTTACAATATATAGTTTGCTCTCTCCAAGAGGCATGAAAAATAACTGCAGCTAACTACCTCTAAAAATAAGCTCTCCAATTTGATCCACGAGAAAACCAAGAAATCCCTAAAAATAATGGTCAAAACTGCCTCAAAATAAGCAAAAAAGCTCCAATCTGCTAGTCTCCATGTGTTTGACCCAAGAATTTACCAAATTTGTCTATTTTGACCTCCAAGCCATGCAAAAAGACTTAAAAAGTCCTCATTTAACTTAACTCCTCCATCTTGCATGATTTTGCATGTGTAGATCATGTGGAAAATTAATAAAGTAATCATTTGCATGACTTACTCTATTATGAGTTTCAATTTGTCTAAATTCTTCAATTTTACAACTTGTGACAAAATAATAGAGTAATTTATAAAATATTACTTTATTAATTTGTTTACATGATATATAGTTGTAAAATCATGAGAATGTGGAAGAAAAAGAATATACCTTATCTCTCCCTTTACATTTGCCTAATTTGCACAATTTTGCATGATTTTGATGCCAAAATTAGGTATTTATACATTAAAGAAAAAATATTACCCCCTTATGCCTCCCATGCAAAAATTAGGTCACTTACATGCAAAATAATATAATGAACTATCAAAAGTAATGATAATTGCAGCATTATCACCTTATAACTCCATGCAAAAGAAAACCTCCTAGTTGCATTACACATGCACTCAAGGCATAAAAATATTCCCTTATCACTCCATTACATTGCAAAAGAAAATATGTATCTAGTTGCACCTTACATGCACTCAAGGTAAAAATAACCCCTTGTCTTCATAATGCACTTTGTCTTCATATTGCATATCACCCTACAAATATCCTTACCTTATCTTTGTCCCTGCCACTTCACCTTTTCTCTTCATGAATTCATTATGTATAAGGCAAAAGGCTTCGACCATTTCTTGGTCACTATGCATATGAGGGATCTTTGACTTTTGACCTGATTTTGCATATCATGTAAGGCATACTCGACCACCTTATTTGTCTTGTCGACTAGCAGAGAAAAAAAAAGTCTTAAGGCACTAAAGCCTCTCCTTCTAATGATTCGACCCTTTTGACTTAGCCAAAACAAATGCAAAAAATAAATAATCTTGTCGGCCCACGGGACCCTCTTTGGCATAATCAATAAGAATCATCAAGAGCAAGTCTTGACCTTGGCATTTTTAGATAAGGTAAATGATTTGTTTTTTGCTAAGTCAAAAATGAGGAAAAGAAGATGTCAATCGAACAAAAAGAAAGAACAAACCCTAAAAGTTACCATTCTTTCAATCTTTCATCTGCTTCTTTAGCTCTGCAACTTTTACTTCAGCCACCACTAGGGTTTGACTTCATTGGTTTTTCTTGCCATTTCCATGGCTTCTCTGGTCGATTCTATGGCATTTATTGTGGTATTTCAATGAAGGAAGAAGGTGAGCATGTCTTTTTGGGTTTCTACTAGCAACTTCTTATCATTTATGTGTTTTATCTCTTCACACTCGGGCTGCAGTTGTGTGGCTATGTTTCTATGGATATATTCTTACCATGCCTTTTTGATGCAGAGCGCATAGTAGATACAAAGAAAAAGGACAAACAAGACGAGGTTCTATTCACCCCAAAAGCCCAAAAACAAGGATCTTCATGGAAAAGTGGGAACAGCAGTTAAGGTTCTTGAATTCTTCTTGGAAATGGTGTTTGGGCATGTACTAGTACCCATCCCATCCATTGGCAAAGGTGCATTGAACTTTGAACTATTAGTTCCTTCACAAACCTCAAGAAAGGCAAGTAGCCCTACAAACAGAGAATAGTCCCAATAACTTTTTATATAGACATCCAAATGCAACTCTCAGACATGAAATAGATACCCATTATACCTCCCCACAACATACTCCAGAATGGGTTTGGGTTGTTTTGGAAAGTATGCCCTAACCAATAACCCTCCTAGTGGTTTTAAGCCCTATTAGGCCTAGTTTGTGAAGCAAGTACCCTTGGATGGAACCACCAAACTCTCTGGAACCCTTGGACACTTCACATGGATGGTAAAACAATGTATTTCAAGGGTTTTGTGGTCAGGATGCAAGACAATTTCATTCTATGTTTGTTTTCCCACTTCAAATGCAAAGATAACAAGGAAAATGCTGCTACAGTCACCTAGGGCATCAATTTAAACACACCAAAACAACTTTTTCAGTCTTGAGCCTTGGTCAACATGTAAATCACTCCCTCTACTTCCATTCCATTGAGTTTTAGAGGGTTCCCACAGTGGAATGAGGTTTTATGACATTTTTCCTACCAAAACCCTAGTTAACCTAGTTAACAGAGCAATTTTAGAAAAAATGTGATATCTTCCTCTAGGAATTGAGTTAAAAACTCATACTAGATTCATTTGAAAGGTAACTCAATCCTCATTCCAACCATATATGGCTTATTCTTGTATCTATTTGTACAGAACCATACCAAATGCTGCAACGGGACTGTTATAGGAGAATTCTAGAAATTGCAGTCACTAAAACGGTCATAACTTCCTTAATATTACACCAAATTTGATGAGACAAAAAGTAAAGGGAGGGTGATTGAATATACTTTCATTTGAAATCAAAAATAAATTTCCTCCTGCTCATACTGGGCCATACCATGCAAGAAAACAACAAATTTCTGAAGTAGAATACAGAAAACAGTGTCTTTTATCATTCCATGTTCAAATCTCCAATCACCCACGACTTCACAAATGGATACAAGGCCTTTTAAAGGAATTACAACATGACCTTTCAGTTTCTAACTTCCTAGGAATGAACTAAGAGCCAAATGACCCTTCAACTTCCAAGTTTGAATCTTTTTTTCAATTTTACATGACAACCTTTACATTGTATGCAATATTTTGCATATTTGAACCTCCTAATGACCTAAACACCTAATAGTGACTTGATTAACCTCATTACAATGTTGAACCATTAAAATTTAATCAAACTCGTATGGAAGTATCAATTTGTCAAGGTGCTCCTGCACCACTTTTATCTTTGTGTTGTCTTCATTTGTAATTGTAACATTCACATCCTGAGAAACTTCAAAATGAAGGTCGCGGCCTATAGATCTCTCCATACAAGAAAATGAGGTGAGTTTCTTGCTATTCAGCTTTCCTGTATCTTCATTTTTAAAAGTGTGGCTCCATTACTGACAATGGTTTCAAAAATTACAAGTGGGTAACTATTCTTCAAAGAAAACTTAGCCTTCTAGTCACAACCATACTTCTCTGTATAAACTTTCTTTTCATCTATGAACCTGAGCATGTAAGATTTGAAAAATAAAAATGAGGATTTCACATAAATTTGCAGGAAAATGCTCTTTCATGGCCACGGCCTGTATGACTATGCTCTTCTCCTTTTCTGTAGATACAAAAATACAAGGATTTCAAAAAATGGAGACAATGCTTTTTTATATTTCTTGCATAAAAGGCCTCTCCTGGCATGGCCATGATGTTGTATCTTATCGTTCTCTCCTGCATTTGGTTTCTGCTGAGAAAAACAATATGATTTTCATATATCTTTTATGTTATATCTTCCTCTGATGTGGTTGCTTCCATGATGCAAAAACACTAAAAAAGAAAAGCTATCCTTTATTTTCATGATGAGATCTCTATGTTTCTCTTCTTGCCGTTATTTATATCTAGAGAAATATGTGACAAATAATGGGAAGTATTGTTTTAATTGCTCACAAATCCTTGCTAGGGTTTTTCTCCCCTTGTAACATGACTATTCTTTGATATTCCTAGACTGGCTCTGCATTTGCTCTGTAGTTAAACATGTGGAGTCTCGTTGTCCAATAATGTATTGTATCTTCTGTAGAACAAGATTGTCCTTTCTCTCTAAGAGCTGTGATAATTGCCTTTGACTGTATTTAACATTTCTTAGGTGGACAAAGATGTATTCTTTCATGTCGATCCTTGTCTCTTTCATGCATATGTTACAATCATTATCTACAAACTTCTCTGCCTTGGCTTTCCTTGAAAGACAGTGTGATGTGTTGAAGATTTTGTGGAGGTTTCAAAGATCTTTATACCTGTCATGTATTTCTTTAAGTTGTAGATTTATTAAAGCATTATGTTTTAACCCCATATTGTGTATATGAATGCATTATTTAATCTTCATACATGCTACAAATCTTTCAACTGTTATGGAGAGCAACCTAAGTGAACACTTGGGGTAAGATCATAAGCTTCTACTAGGTTATGTTATCATGAAACCTCTCGCAACAAAGCCTATTGAAACTATTTCATCTGTATATGGTGGTACATGAAGACCTCTGCATTCTAAAGCTTGGCATATGTCTTGAGTTAACTTAACCTTCTGTAATAGATCTACTGTAGCCTATGAAGATACATTTGTCCTTAAACATGTGATATCCTCTTAAAATGTATCAGGAAATGCTCATGTAAAGTGGTTTCATCTATCTCCAATGGTAATGGAAACCTTTTGCTCATTTGGCTTTGTTAGGTCCTGCTTTGCATTATGAACACTTGTTATTTTATCCTTTGTAGTATGATTGTCTTTTGAAACTTACCATGCCTAATTTTTGCTTCTCACATGACAGTCACTACTGCTCCTTCATGTCTTTTGGTTGTCAATGTTGTACTCCTATTACTATTATAGTGATCCCCACTTAAAGATAAGACTTGTTATGACTGTACTCCTATCAATGAATTGTTATCTTCTGTTTGCACCTAGGACTGTCATGGAAAGCCTGAAACTGTACCTTATCCTTTAAGGAGTTTTCTCTTGATTTATCAACTGCTCCCTCCTTGACATTATCACTGTTATGTACGATATGACTGTCCTTGCTTCTTTATGACTTCTATACAATGAGCTTGTAATGATTTCCACTATGACTATACTCCTATGGAGACTGTTGTTCCATTTATTTCTTTGGATACACTTGACTTATCTAATGATCTATTTACATGCCTGAACTACGACATTGATGTATTGATAAAGAAGGGAGGAAAACTATGAAGTCTTCATGATGGCTGCTATACTTGGTAGTTCATTTGCATGTCTTTGAACTATTTCATTTGTTTTTAGTACTATACATGACTTTATCATCTGATTCTAAATTGTTGTTTTCATGATAAAGGATGAGAGAAATACCTCTTGATGGCATGATGGATTCTTCATGGTTATTTCATATGATTTGATCATTCATTATGGCTAAAAGAAACATGCTTCTTGGTAAAAAAAAATTGTCATTAATAACAGTGCTTGAGCATGTTGGGCTCAACCCTTGTGTGAGCCACATTTTCTCCACATGCTTAAATGTCTTCAAATCAGCAACATTGCTTTTCCTATACCTGCACAGTGAACAAACAAGTTATCATAAAAACATACCTCTTGAAGTTGATTGATCTTTCTCATGATGATCTAATTTATTGAACATGTCTGATTTGATCCATTCACATAAATTCCATAATATCTACAAGCTAATATGTCTGTTGATAAAAACATGTGATAATTTTAAATATCTGAAGCTTCTAACAGGGCCTTTTCCCCAATTTTGTAGGTACACTGGCATGATCAAGAGCTGAAGATAAGGACATGAAGACCAGCTATCAACTAAGGACATCAACCTTTTGAAAAAGGCAATGATGGATATTTAATATTCTCATATGTTCTTTCTCTTTCCTTTTATCCTCAAATGTATAGCTTGCATATGTCTGCATTGCTTAGTTTAGTCACTCCCACGGCTTGTGTGGGACACATTTAAACATTTCTTTAAACATGATCAGTTACTTTACCTTATGCAAATGATTTATGTATGTTTACTTTTTTGAATCAAATGCATAGGATAGAATAACTGAAACTAATATGAAACATATTTTCAAAACATGATATGAAATGACAATTTTATAAATACCTCTCTTTCACACTGAAATGTGATCACTTGAATAATTCAATCATCTTATAACTGAAAGATAAAACAAGTTAGATTTGTTCTGTCATTCATTGACTATCTGATATCTTGTCATTAGATCTTCACTTATTAGGATGGTTTGACAGTCCTGATTGGATTGCCAGATTATCCTGTCAACTGATCCTTATTTTCTCTTGTCAAGACATCAGACATTCACTGATTGCAGAACTTAAAAGTTTTCTTTTACTCCTTTTGAAATAATTAGCAAATCAAGTCTAACTAAATTAGGTGTGAAAATTATTTAGTAATAGTAATGATGTATGTGGATCACACAATGCCTTAGCAAGGACTCAAATATAATCTTCCACGCAACAACATGCTACTACAATATTCAATGCATCTCTGTAATTAGTGAAAGCAACCAAGTCAACCAAGATTGGTGTTCACATTAAGACTTTCAAGAACAGTCTTTATCTTCGATCCAAATTTCTCTTTGCGGACCAATTCAAAAGTAGGAACACGATTAGGAGACATCCACAAGCACATTGAAATCATCAGGAACAACCACACAACCTCTAACCACTCTATCAAAATAATTCTTCAAACCATAGCTCATAAACAACACTGTCGGTCACTGTCATAAGGAAACGATCACTTGCCGACCACCAAATCATGAACCATTAAAGTTGAAGACACATAACATCATCTCAGACTTAACTCTAGAACCACAAATCAAAATACTTTAATGCGGAGGAATGCGGAGCATAATACATTCTCCTTGTCACTAGTGAATACTCAGAAAAAGTAGCTTTTACTCTGGTGAACATAACTCAATCAAATATTCATACTGAAAGCTCAAACTTGGAATATAACATCTTTAGACATGCTTATAAATAAATTCCAATCCACAGACAAATATATTAACTCTACAGGAAATGCAGAGCAATCTGTTGGATTGTTCTTCTATAGATAAAGATATTCTACAACATACTATTTCTACCGGAGGAGCAAATTTTCTCAATATCCTCAATATTAGGATTTCCAACACTTACATAGGCAAATACAAAGCGTTTAACTCATTACAAGAAAGCATCAAAACAAGAGCACAGTTGACACCAATGACAACACTGATATGTTGACTTCAATGACAACATCGGTTAGGCACATACTTGCAACAATCTCCCCCTTTGTCATTGATGGCAACATATGATGTGAAAAACTATAAAGACCATCAAGACAAGATTCTCCCCCTTTCTCTTTACGCATCTACACTCTTTATTTTCTAAGTTTTTCACATGATTTCTCTCCCCCTTTGACATCAATGGCAAAGGGCACATACTTGCATCCTGCTACTCTGATCCAACTAAACTTTCTGTGTTATCAATACTTTCTTTATCAGGAACTTATACCGGTAACATCTAGCTACTCCCCTTGAGAGGTAGACCTTAAAACATCAATCCAGACCAATGAATGAAGCTCTAAGCACCACTGGATTGATGCATTCCTATGCATCTTAGTTAAGAACAAGAGGGGTAATAACCCCTAACTTTTCTCTAAGATACTCAAAAGTATCCTTAGGTAGAGGTTTAGTGAAAATATCTACAATCTGATCCTTTGTAGACACATATTCTAATTTTACTTCATTCTTTGTCATTTTTTTCTCTCAGAAAGTGATACCTTATAGATATATGCTTAGCTCTTGAGTGCATCACTGGATTCTTTGAAATGTTTATAGCACTTGTATTATCACAGAGGATTACAATTGGATCTTCATACACAACTCCTATGTCCTGCAATCTCTGCTTCATCAATAACACTTGAGTACAACAACATGCTACTGCAATATACTCTACTTTTGCAGTTGACAAAGAGATTGAATCTTGCTTCTTGATCATCCCTAAAACCAATCTATTACCCAAAAAGAAAGCACCTCCACTTGTACTCTTTATGTCATCAACATCTCTAGCCCAATCAGCATCTGTATAAGCACTGAGAGTGAAATCATTATCATTTGGATACCATAAGCCATGATCCGGTGTGCCTTTTAAATACCTCAATATTCTCTTTACTACCATCACATGTGACTCTCTTGGATCTACTTGAAATCTTGCAACAAGACAAACTGCATGCATAATATTAGGTCTGGTTTGAGTTAGATAAAGCAATCCTCCAATTATGGATCTGTACTTTTTCTAATCAATCTTGGGTGATTTATCAGTTTTGCTCAACTTGCAACCAATCACCATGGGAGTACATATTGGTTTAGAGACTTCCATCCCAAACTTCTTCAACAACTCTTTCACATACTTAGACTGAGATATGAATATTCCTTTATCTGATTGATTAATTTGCAGACCCAGAAAGAAATTCATTTCACCAAACATAGACATCTCAAACTCATTTTGCATTTCACCTGCAAACTACATGCACATACCTTCATTGCCTCCAAAGATAATGCCATCAACAAAGACTACAACAATCAAGATCTTATTATCATTAATCTTGAAATACAGATTGCTATCAGCAGTGCCTTTACTGAAGCCTATTGCAACAAATATTTGTCGAACTATGCATACCAGGCTCTGGGTACTTATTTCAGTCCATACAAGGCCTTCTTCAATCTGCACACCATATCACCTTGTTTTGATAATTTAAATCCTTCTAATTGCTCAATGTAGACCTCTTCTTCCAATTCACCATTCAAGAATACAGACTTAACATCCATCTGGTACACTTTGAAGTCTTTAAATGCTACAAATGCCAAAAACATTCTAATTGCTTCAATTCTTTCCACAGGAGCATAGGTCTCTTCAAAATCTATTCCTTCAACTTGAGAGTGTCCTTTGCATACAATTCTTGCTTTGTTTATTACAACTTCTCCATTTTCATTCAGCTTGTTTATGAAAACCCATTTAATTCCAATGACATTGTTATCAACAGGTCTAGGTACCAATTCCCAAGTTTGATTCTTCTCAATCTACATCAATTCTTCTTCCATGGATTTTAGCCAATTTTCATCATTGCAAGCTTCATTCATAGTTTTTGGTTCAACTTTTGAAAGCAAACAGTAATTCACTTGTTCTTCTGCAACTTTTTTTCTTATCAGCACACCTTTGTTTTTGTCACCTATAATTTGATCTTCAGAATGATTAATCCTTACATACCTGGGAGTCTTAACAACATTTTCTGGAGCCTCTTCTTCATCTTGACTAACTTCTTACTCAACTTTTTCTTCATTTGCTATAATCACAGGTTCGTCTGGTTCATAGCAACTCAGATATGATATTCTTTCCTTGCTTTCATCTACCTTCACATTAGCACTCTCAACAATCTTATTCAGTCTCTTATTGTAGCACTGGTAAGCCTTACTCTTGGTAGAGTAACCAAGAAAAACTCCTTCATCACATCTAGCATCAAACTTGCCTAGTTCTTCATCTCTTCTGATAAAACATTTTCTTCCAAAAACTTTGAAATACTTCACTATAGGAGACCTTCCATACCATAATTCAAAAGGAGTTTTAGAACTATTACCTTTCACTTAAACTCTGTTTAGGATGTACACGGCAGTATGTATGGCTTCTCTCCAATATACTTCCGGTAGGTCAGCTTCCTTTAGCATAGTCCTAACAGCTTCTTGAACTATCCTACTTTTTCTTTTAACAACTCCATTTTGCTGAGGAGTCCTAGGTGTAGACAATTGTCTTTTTATCACTTGTTCTTCACAAAAAAATATTGAATTCATTTGATTCTCAACTCTAACTCATTCTCAACCATTGCCTTGAAAACTTTGAACTTGTCTAGAGCTTCATATTTTTCTTTTAGAAAAGTGACCCAAGTCATTCTAGAATAGTCATCAATAAGCAACATAAAATACCTATCACCTTGCAGACTTCTTGTTCTTGTGGGACCACACAAGTCTGTATGTACTAACTTCGGTAATCTGGCAGAGAATTGTTCTTTGCTTTTAAACTTATTTTTGTTTGTTTCCCAAATTGACACTCTTGCAAATGGTGTTGGCTAGCTTCACAAGTTTAGGCAGATCTCTTTCAGCCTGTGCAGAACTTATCTTCACCAAATTGTCAAAATTGATATGACACATCCTTCTATGCCACAACCAACTCTCATCTATCTGGGCCAATAAACAATAATCATTAGTTCCTCTTAATTGGTAAATGATACCTCTGGTCTTCTTACCAGTAGCAATCACTATTCCGGAGCTTTTCATGATCTTGCACCCATTGTCTTTGAATCTCAGATCATAACCTTTGTCACACATCTGACCAACACTCAAAATATTATACTTTAAACCCTTCACATATAGGACATTATCAGTATTGTGCTTTCTATCAAATGAAATAGATCATTTTCCACAAATCTTACTAGTTGCATTGTCTCCAAACCTAACCAGTCCTCCATCATACTTTTCCAAACTCACAAACTTACTTTTGTCACCGATTATGTGATATGAGCATCTACTATCAATAATCCATTCATCCTTATCTTTCTCAACCTAAATAGCCAATCACTTTCTTCCACTAGTTTTTCTTCCTTCACACAACTAGCAGGATTAGTAGACATGGGTCCTTCTTTAATAGCAATAAACAAGCATTCATTTGTACTAGTACTAGCATCATTAGATTCATCGTCAGTCACACCTTCATCATCAAAATCTCTAACATAATAGCATTTCTTTAGAGCTCCAAGCTTGTTCTCAAATCTTTTTCTATTCCTTTCAATTCTTTCAGGACATCTAGAACCATAATAACCAACTTTACCACATGAAAAACATTTGAAAGGTAATTTGCCTTTGAACTTACCAGAACCTCTTTGCAATCTATCAACAAAGTTAGCTTCAATTTCATCAAAGTCACCAATAGGCTCCACTTTGTATTTTTTAGCTCTGGAGACCTTTTCAGAAGTACTTGCTTTGAAAGCAGTCTCAACTTTTGGCAGAGTATCACCAAATTTTCTCATCTCCAAGGTTGTAAGCTTTCCAAGTAATTGATCCTTGTCAACAATTTTATAGTCATTAATTCTTCAATTGTAGCTACCTTGCGATTATAGGATTTTGGTAGTGACCTAAGAATTTTCATCACAAATTCCTTCTCACCAATGGTTCCTCCCATACCTTTTATTTGATTGACAAGTTCATCAACCTTTTGCATGAAGACTATTATGTTTTCATCTTCATTCATCTTTAAACCCTCATATTTTACTTCTAGGCCCTGCAACTTGGCTTCTTTTACAGAATCATCTCCTTCATACAGATTTTTCAACTTTTCCCAAACTTCATTTGCAAATTCTAGATCCATGACTTTTATTAACTCAGTGTCATTCAAGGCACTTAATAGGGCATCTCTAGCTTTTATATTCAACTCATATTATTTGATTCATCTTTAGTTGTCAAACCATTTGGAGGCATGGTATATTTTGTTTTTGCAGCTTTCCACACTTTATAACCAAGACAAAGGAGATGGCTTTTCATTCGTACCTTCCATAGAGCATAATTTGTCCCATCAAACTGTGGAGCTTCCTTCTTAAAAGACATCCTGGATCTTCCTCAAGTTGTTAGGCTTTCTTTTGAGGAACCAGATCTAATACCAATTGTTGAAATGTACCAGACAACTGAGAGGGGGGGTAATCAGTTGTCTCCAAAACTTTAACCTCTTATGAACATTAACTCATCAAACTCTTGATTAGTGTTATTCAGATATAACAATGAAAGCATGAATTGAAAAACTTAACACAACAATACAATCAACACATGAGAAACCAAATTTTTACGTGGAAAACCCTATGAGGGAAAAACCACGGTGGGTGTTAGCCCATAGAAATATATAAGTTATAATAATACCAAAAAACAGAGGCTCACTGCCAAGGGTTGGCTCACTGATTTGTTAGCATCTACTCCATGTATGGGTTCAGTTCCATTGAAGCACAGTATATCTCCTCTGCTCTGCTCTTTTACACCTTCGCACTTATCTTCTCATTTTCGCACATCCATACCCTTTTCGCAACTACATTACATGTTTTTATATAACTCTTCAACCTTGGAATGTACATCAAGGTCGACATTACATTCATCAACCGTTGGAGCAATTACCAAGGTCGGCATTACAAACATACATACAAAATAGGTCTGGACCTAATACAAAAATTTGCTAAGGGAAGGATGTAATGATGTATGTGGATCACACAACGCCTTAGCAGTGACTCAAAAACAATCTTCCACACCACAACATGCTACTACAATATTCAATGCATCTTCGCAATTAGTGAAAGCAACCAAGTCGGCCAAGACTGGTGTTCACATTAAGACTTTCAAGAATAATCTTTATCTTCGATCCAAATTTCTCTTTGTGAACCAATCCAAAAGTAGGAACACGATCAGGAGATATCCACAAGCACATTGAAATCATCAGGAACAACCACACAACCTCTAACCACTCTGTCAAAAGAATTCTTTAAACCGAAGCTCATAAACAACACTATCGGTCACTGTCATAAGGAAAAGATCGCTTGCGGACCACCAAATCATGAACCATTAAAGTTGAAGGCACATAACATCATCTTAGACTTAACTCTAGAACCGCAGATCAAAATACTTTAATGCAGAAGAATGTGGAGCATAATACATTCTCCCTGTCACCAATGAATACTTAGAAAAAGCATCTTTTACTCTGGTGAACATAACTTGCTCAAATCTTCATACCAGAGGCTCAAACTTAGAATATAGCATCTTCAGACATGCCTATAAATAACTTTCAATCTGCAGACAAAGATATTAATTCTACAAGAAATGTGGAACAATCGTTTGGACTGTTCTTCTATAGACAAAGATATTCTACAACATATTGTTTCTATCAGAGGAGCAAATTTTCTCAATATACTCAATATTAGGATTTCCAACACTTACATAGGCAAATACAAAGCATCTAACTCATTACAAGTAAGCATCAAAACAAGAGCATAGTTGACACCAATGACAACACTGATATGTTGACATCAATGACAACACCGGTTAGGCACATACTTGCAACAATCTCCCCCTTTGTCATTGATGGAAACATATGATGTGAAAAACTGTAAAGACCATCAAGACAAGATTCTTCCCCTTTCTCTTTACACATCTGCACTCTTTCTTTTCTAAGTTTTTCACATGATTTCTCTACCCCTTTAACATCAATGGAAAAGGGCACATACTTGTATTCTTCTGCTCTGATCCAACTAAACTTTCTCTATTATTAATACTTTCTTTATCAGGAACTTATACTAGTAACATCTATCTACTCCCCTTGAGAGGTAGCCCTCAAAACATCAATCCAGACCAATGAATGAAGCTCTAAGCACCACTGGATTGATGCATTCCTATGCATCTTAGTTAAGAACAAGAGGGGTAATAACCCCTAACTTTTCTCTAAGATACTCAAAAATATCCTTAGGCAGAGGTTTAGTGAAAATATCTGCAATATGATCCTTTGTAGACACATATTCCAATTTTACTTCATTCTCTGTCACTTTTTCTCTCAAAAAGTGATACCTTATAGATATATGCTTAGTTCTTGAGTGCATCACTGGATTCTTTGAAATGTTTGTAGCACTTGTATTATTGATGCAAAGGAAAAGATCATTCAACTTCATATCAAGGCAAAATTCATTACAAGGTGTTTCAAACCCACAATCTTATCATAAACCAAGGCCTCTACATAGCACCACTTTGTTTTTTTCAACATCTCTGACCCACACAAGGTTTCACCATGTCTTCATATCCCTTAACTCACTCAAAACAACAATTACCAAAGACTGTCCCAACATGCATGCAACAATTCCTTTGTTGACTGTCCTAAAAGCTAGTAGCCCTGTTTTAGGGATTGTCAAGGCATAACTCCCACCAGAGGATCCTTCTCAAGACTGTAATGCATGTTTTGAATACCCTTTAACAAGCTTTAAATCATCTCAAGAAATCACCATATGTTTCTTTATGAAGAACTGTCCAAAAATGGACTGACAGCGAGCTAAATAGGCCTATTAGGCCTTGTCAACCCAAGGGCTTATTGGTTCTTCTACCTACACACCTTGAATCCAAAAACCAACACTTGGAGCATGTGATATTAGGTCCATTCTTGCTTATTCCTTCATTATAAATCCATTAGAAAGGTCTCTTAACAAACCCAAAACCCTATACCTCTTAATTGTCCTAGAAACACTATTTTTTCTGGACTGTCACAGAAATGCAGTCAATAAACTTGATTTTTCCCACTTAAATCTTAGTCATTTTGTCGGAGACCTCAAGAAATATAAAGGCAAATACTACTACAATCCTTTCCACCAAGGATTAGCAACATGCAAAGGATAAAATGAGAGAAACACAGACTTTCATGTCACTGTCTACCCTAAGACAGGGTTTTGACTGTTTCTACCAAAAATGCAATATCTACCTCAAATCAAAACTAAAATGCATGAAATAAAATGGATATGGAGGGTGATTGCTCCTGCATTCATTTAAAACCAATTTGGTATGGATCCTTGCCCATACAGGGCCGTACAACAATAGGAAACAGCAATTTTCTGAAGAAAATATAGAAAACAGTGCCTTTTTACTATTCCATTTCATTCCTTCAATCACCCCCGAATTTACAAAGGTAAACAAGGCCTTTTAAAGGCATTACAATGTGTCTTTTCAATTTCCACTGTCTTGGAATGAACCAAGAGCCACAAGACTCTTCACCTTCCAAGTTTGCATCATTTTAGCATCTTTAGGAATTTTATATTTTGAATAACAACTTTTACACATTATGTCCAAATGACTCCAACATTACTTCAAATGATCAAATTGATCCTATTACAACACTGAATCTCTAAAATGGAATCAAATTCCAAAAAATTGGTCCATGAAAACATTAATTTACCAAGGTGCTCCTGCACCATACAACCAACCAACAAAATTTCTAAGTCCCTTGGAAATGTATCTACAACAAAGTCTTTTTCTGCATCTCCTCTGGCTTTATCTTCAATCTTCTCAGCTTCAATCTTCAAATCTTCATACCAATAGAAAGGTGACCAACCAACCAACAGAACAAACTACCTTCTTCTTAGAGCATCTTCAGGCTCCTTCTACTCACATCAGTGGAGTACTCTTCAGGTTGCAACATCAAGTGCTTCTTCAGTCAGGTCCCCATCTCTCCCACTGCTTCACAACAAACCAACTCACCAAACCATTCATCACACCCAATAGCAGATTCTGGTGATGCACCTACCACTCTCTCCTCAGTGGTTTCTCTCTGCACCCTTATCTAGCCTAATCTCCATTGGAGAATGGTCATGATAGACCTCATCTTGTCTGCCCACACACACAACCTCAGAAAACATCCTTCTACAGTTAGATGGACAAGCACCTGCAACCAAACAACTTAGCAAACAAAAATAATGGTCACCAACATAATCTTTCCTTCAGTTCTTCACCTGCCTTCTTAGTGACAAGAACAAATACAACACTCAAATCTTTTGCCAGCTCTGATACCAATCTGATGTAGAGGAAAAGATCATTCAACTTCATATCAAGGCAAAATTCATTACAAGGTGTTTCAAACCCACAATCTTATCGTAAACCAAGGCCTCTACATAGCAGCACTTTTTTTTTTCAACATCCCTGACCCACACAAGGTTTCACCATGTCTTCATATCCCTTAACTCACTCAAAACAACAATTACCAAAGACTGTCCCAACATGCATGCAACAATTCCTTTGTTGACTGTCCTAAAAGCTAGTAGCCCTGTTTTAGGGACTGTTAAGGCATAACTCCCACCAGAGGATCCTTCTTAAGACTGTAATGCATGTTTTGAATACCCTTTAACAATCTTTAAATTGTCTCATTAAATCACCATATGTTGCTTTATGAAGAATTGTCTAAAAATGGACTGATAGCGAGCTAAATAGGCCTATTAGGCCTTTTCAACCCAAGGGCTTATTGGTTCTTCTACCTACACACCTTGAATCCAAAAACCAACACTTGGAGCACGTGAGATTAGGTCCATTCTTGCTTATTCCTTCATTAGAAATCCATTAGAAAGGTCTCTTAACAAACCCAAAACCCTATACCTCTTAACTGTCCTAGAAACACTATTTTTTCTGGACTGTCATAGAAATGCAGTCAATAAACTTGATTTTTCCCACTTAAATCTTAGTCATTTTGTCGAAGACCTCAAGAAATATAAAGGAAAATACTACTACAATCCTTTCCACCAAGGATTAGCAACATGCAAAGGATAAAATGAGAGAAACATAGACTTTCATGTCACTGTCTACCCTAAGACAGGGTTTTGACTGTTTCTACCAAAAATGCAATATCTACCTCAAATCAAAACTAAAATGCATGAAATAAAATGGATATGGAGGGTGATTTCTCCTGCATTCATTTAAAACCAATTTGGTATGGATCCTTGTCCATACAGGGTCGTACAACAACAGGAAACAACAATTTTTTGAAGAAAATATAGAAAACAGTGCCTTTTTACTATTCCATTTCATTCCTTCAATCACCCCTGAATTTACAAAGGTAAACAAGGCCTTTTAAAGGCATTACAATGTGTCTTTTTAGTTTCCACTGTCTTGGAATGAACCAAGAGCCACAAGACTCTTCACCTTCCAAGTTTGCATCATTTTAGCATCTTTAGGAATTTTACATTTTGAATAACAACTTTTACACATTATGTCCAAATGACTCCAACATAACTTCAAATGATCAAATTGGTCCTATTACAACATTGAATCTCTAAAATGGAATCAAATTCCAAAAAATTGGTCCATGAAAACATTAATTTGCCAAGGTGCTCCTGCACCAATTATCACAGAGGATTGCAACTAGATCTTTATACACAACTCCTATATCCTTCAATGTCTGCTTCATCCATAACACTTGAGTACAACAACATGCTGCTATAATATACTTTGCTTCTGCAGTTGACAAAGAGATTAAATCTTACTTCTTGCTCAGCCATGAAACCAATCTATTAGCCAAAATGAAAGTGCCTCCACTTGTACTCTTTATGTCATCAACATCTCTGGCCCAATCAACATCTATATAAACACTGAGAGTGATATGATTATCCTTTGGATACCATAAGCCATGATCTGGTGTGCCTTTTAAATACCTCAAGATTCTCTTTACTACCATCACATGTGACTTTCTCGAATCTGCTTGAAATCTTACAACAAGCCAAACTGCATGCTCTTTCACATACTTAGACTGAGATATGAATTTCCTTTATCTGATTGATTAATTTGCAGACCTAGAAAGAAATTCATTTCACCAAACATAGACATCTCAAACTCATTTTTTATTTCACCTGTAAACTTCATGCACATACCTTCATTGCCTCCAAAGATAATGTCATCAATAAAGACTACAACAATCAGGATCTAATTATCATTAATTTTGAAATACAGATTGCTATTAGCAGTGCCTTTACTGAACCCTAATTGCAACAAATATTTGTCTAACTATGCATACTAGGATCTAGGTGCTTGTTTTAGTCCATACAAAGCCTTCTTCAATCTACACACCATATCACCTTGTTTTGATAATTGAAATCCTTCTAGTTGCTCAATGTAGACATCTTCTTCTAATTCACCATTCAAGAATGCAGACTTAACATCCATCTGATACACTTTGAAGTCTTTGAATGCTGCAAATGCCAAAAACATTCTAATTTCTTCAATTCTTGCCACAGGAGCATAGGTCTCTTCAAAATCTATTCCTTCAACTTGAGAGTCTCCTTTGCATACCAATCTTGCTTTGTTTCTTACAACTTCTCCATTTTCATTCAGCTTGCTTTTGAAAACCCATTTAGTTCCAATGACATTCTTATTAGTAGGTCTAGGAACCAATTCCCAAGTTTGATTCTTCTCAATCTGCATCAGTTCTTCTTCCATGGCTTTTAGCCAATTTTCATCATTGCAAGATTCTTTCATAGTTTTTTGTTCAACTTTTGAAAGCAAACAGTAATTCACTTGTTCTTCTGCAGCTCTTTTTCTTGTCAGCACACCTTTGTTTTTGTCACCTATAATCTGATCTTCAGAATGATTAATCCTTACATACCTGGGAGTCTTAACAGCATTTTCCAGAGCCTCTTCTTCATCTTGATTGTCTTCTTGCTCAACTTTTCTTCATTTTCTATAATCACAGGTTCGTCTGGTTCATAGAAACTCAGATATGATATTCTTTCCTTGCTTTCATCTACCTTTACATTAGCACTCTCAACAATCTTATTCAGTCTCTTATTATAGCACTGGTAAGCCTTACTCTTGGTAGAGTAACCAAGAAAAATTCCTTCATCACATCTAGCATCAAACTTGCCTAGTTCTTCATCTCTTCTGATAAAACATTTGCTTCCAAAAACTTTGAAATACTTCACTATAGGAGCCCTTCCATACCATAATTCAAAAGGAGTTTTAGAATTGTTACCTTTCACTTGAACTCTATTTAGGATGTACACAACAGTATGTATGACTACTATCCAATATACTTCTGATAGGTCAACTTCCTTTAGCATAGTCCTGACAGCTTCTTGAACTGTCCTATTTTTCCTTTAAACAACTCCATTTTGTTGAGGAATCCTAGGTGTAGACAATTGTCATTTTATCACTTGTTCTTCAAAAAAAATATTGAATTCATTTGATGTGAACTCACCTCCTCTATCAAACCTTAAGCATTTGATTTTCAACTCTAACTCATTCTCAACCATTGCCTTGAAAACTTTGAACTTGTCTAGAGCTTCAGATTTTTCTTTTAAAAAAGTGACCCAAGTCATTCTGGAATAGTCATCAATAAGCAACATAAAATACCTGCCACCTTGCAGACTTCTTGTTCTTGTGGGACCACACAAGTATGTATGTACTAGCTCCAACAATCTGATAGAGAATTGTTCTTTGCTTTTGAAACCTGTTTTTGTTTGTTTCCCAAATTGACACTCCTTGCAAATGGTGTTGGTTGGCTTCACAAGTTTAGGTAGATCTCTTATGGCCTGTGCAGAACTTATCTTCACCAAATTGTCAAAATTGATATGACACATCCTTTTATGCCACAACCAACTCTCATCTATCTGGGCCAATAAACAATAATCATTAGTTCCTCTTAATTGGTAAATGTTACCTCTGGTCTTCTTACCAGTAGTAATCATTGTTCCAGATCTTTTCATGATCTTTCACCCATTGTCCTTGAATCTCAGATCATAACCTTTGTCACACATCTGACCAACACTCAAAAGATTATGCTTCAAACCCTTCACATATAGGACATTATCAGTATTGTACTTTCCATCAAATGAAATAGATCCTTTTCCACAAATCTTACCTGTTGCATTGTCTCCAAACCTAACCAGTCCTCCATCATACTTTTCCAAACTCACAATTTTACTTTTGTCACTGGTCATATGATGTGTGCATCCACTATCAATAATCCATTCATTCTTATCTTTCTCAACCTGAACAGCTAGAGCACTTTTTTCCACTGGTTTTTCTTCCTTCACACAGCTTGCAGGATTAGTAGACACAAGTTCTTCTTTAATAGCAATAAACAAGCATTCATTTGCACTAGTACTAGCATCATCAGATTCATCAGTAGTCACACCTTCATCATCAAAATCTCTAACATAATAGCATTTATTTGGAGCTCTAGGCCTGTTCTCAAATATTTTTCTATTCCTTTCAATTCTTTTAGGACATCTAGAAGCATAATGACCAACTTTACCACATGAAAAACATTTGAAAGGTAATTTGCCTTTGAACTTATCGAAACCTCTTTGCAATCTATCAACAAAGTTAGCTTCAATTTCATCAAAGTCATCAATAGGCTCCACTTTGTATTTTTCATCTCTGGAGACCTTTTCAGAAGTACTGGCTTTGAAAGCAGTCTCAATTTTTGGCAGAGCATCACCAAATTCTCTCATCTCAAAGGCTGTAAGCTTTCCAAGTAATTGATCCTTGTCGACAGTTTTTCCAGTCATTAATTCTTCAATTGCAGCTACCTTGTGACTGTAGGATTTCGATAGTGACCTAAGAATTTTCATCACAAATTCCTTCTCACCAATGGTTCCTCCCATACCTTTTATTCCATTGGCAAGTTCATCAACCTTTTGCATAAAGGCTATTATGTTTTCATCTTCATTCATCTTTAAACCCTCATATTTCACTTTCAAGCCCTACAACTTGGCTTCTTTTACAGAATCATCTCCTTCATACAAATTTTTCAAATTTTCCCAAACTTCATTTGTAGATTCTAGATCCATGAAATTTATCAACTCAGTGTCATTCAAGGCTCTTAACAGGGCATCTCTAGCTTTTATATTCAACTCATATTCTTTGATTTCATCTTCAGTTGTCAAACCATTTGGAGGCATGGTATATTTTGTTTTTGTAGCTTTCCACACTTTATAACCAAGACAAAGGAGATGGCTTTTCATTCGTACCTTCCTTAGAGCATAATTTGTCCCATCAAACTGTGGAGCTTCCTTCTTAAAAGACATCCTGGATCTTCCTCAAGTTGTTAGGCTTTCTTCCGAGGAATCGGCTCTGATACCAATTGTTGAAATGTACCAGACAACTGAGATAGGGGGTGAATCATTTGTCTCCAAAACTTTAACGTCTTATAAACATTAACTCATCAAACTCTTGATTAGTGTTATTTAGATATAACAATGAAAGCATGAATTGAAAAACTTAACACAACAATACAATCAACACATGAGACACTAGATTTTTATGTGGAAAACCCTGAGGGAAAAACCATGGTGGGTGTTAGCCCACAGAAATATATAAGTTATAACAATACTAAAAAAATAGAGGCTTACTGCCTTAGGGCTCACTGCCCAGGGGGTGGCTCACTACCGAGGGTTGGCTCACTGCCAAGATTGGTGAGCTGATTTGATAGCATCTACACCATGCCTGGGTTCAGTTCCATTGAAGCGCAGTATATCTCCTCTACTCTACTCTTTTACACCTTCGCACTTATCTTCTCATTTTCACACATCCATACCCTTTTTGCAACTACATTACATATTTTTATACAGCTCATCAACCTTAGAATGTACATCAAGGTCAGCATTACATTCATCAACCATTGGAGCAATCTCCAAGGTCGGCATTACAAACATGCATAGAAAATAGGTTTGGACCTAATACAAAAATTTGCTAAGGGAAGGAGGTAATGATGTATGCGGATCACACAATGCCTTAGCAGGGACTCAAATACAATATTCCATGCCACAACACGCTACTACAATCTTCAATGCATCTCTGCAATTAGTGAAAGCAACCAAGTCGGCCAAGACTGGTGTTCACATTAAGACTTTCAAGAACAATCTTTATCTTTGATCCAAGTTTCTCTTTGCAGACCAATCCAAAAGTAGAAACATGATCAGGAGACATCCATAAGCACATTGAAATCATCATGAACAACCGCACAACCTCTAACCACGCTGTCAAAATAATTCTTCAAACCGGAGCTCATAAACAACACTGTCGGTCACTGTCATAAGGAAAAGATTGCTTGCGGACCACCAAATCACAAACCATTAAAGTTGAAGGCACATAACATCATCTCAAACTTAACTCTAGAACCGTAGATCAAAATACTTTAATGTGCAGGAATGCGGAGCACAATACATTCTCCCTGTCACCAGTGAACACTTAGAAAAAGCAGCTTTTACTCTGATGAACATAACTCACTCAAATCTTCATACCAGAGGCTCAAACTTGGAATATAGCATCTTTAGACATGCCTATAAATAACTTCCAATCCGCAGTCAAAGATATTAATTCTACAGGAAATGCAGAGCAATCTGTTGGACTATTCTTCTGTAGACAAAGATATTCTGCAACATATTGTTTCTACCGGAGGAGCAAATTTTCTTAATATCCTCAATATCAGGATTTCCAACACTTACAAGCAAGTATCAAAACAAGAGCACAGTTGACACCAATGACAACACTGATATGTTGACATCAATGACAACACCGGTTAGGCACATACTTGCAACATATAAACTGCTAGCATTTAGTGTTACTAGTTAGCATTTAAATGGTAACCCCTAGTGGTTAACAAACCCTCAAGCCTTCTATTAATGTTTGTAAGGGGGTTTTTTTTAATTTTTGCCATAACTTGCACCTGGGGAGTCAGATTTTTTATTTATTATATTCAACAAAAAGTTGGTTCCATCTAGTTTCTTATGGTGCAATTTTTTTCCTGAACTTGTTGCATTCTTTTAGAATTTGCTTCTAAAGTCCAATTTTGCTCTATTTTTTTGACATTTTTTGACAAGGCATAACTTTTGCCCACAATGTCGAAAATCAACAATTTTTTTTCAAACTTATCATAAAACATAAGGAATCCATTGGTACATGTAGTTTTTTGCTTTGGACTACCTATTTTCCTAAAAATTTGTAAAATCACCATGTGTTATAAATGGTCGATTTAGGCTTCCAAGTTGTCAAAATTGTACTCAATCTTGTAATTTTTCCTGGGGGCATATTTTACTGTATTATTTGTTATGGACGGTTAAATTTTTATAGTTTTTGTCATTTATTTGAGGTTTTTAAGGCATGCTTGGTCTATGTCTTCATTGTCCACCTCATGATGTTAACTCATTTTGTCTTTCTTTTGGACACTTGTAGGAACTCCAACTACACATTTGTTTGTAAACGCACTAAATTTTTTCTTTAAAAATTTCTATTGCTTTTTGGGGGGATTTTTGCACATCTCTAATGCCTCTTTTCTACATGCACTAATTTATAAAGTTCCATGGGGGATTGTGTTAGTGCCTCATTATTTTCCATCACAATCTTGTCCGATGAGTATTCCTTCACAACAACATTCTAGCCTCATGCATGTGTGCCTTGTTTTTGCACACCTTTTTTCTAGTTTCTTGTACATCATAATGGACCTAATGCTGCATCTCCATCTAATCACACACATTTCAATTAATTGTCTAATACCTCTTCCTGTCACATTATGGGGGGTATCACATGGTTCTATTAATGCTTCTTGGTTTCAGTATTAGACACATCACCCCTCCCATTTTCAGTTGATCGGTATTTGCAAGACTCTGGTATCTTTATAGAGCACCACTTGCACATTGAGTAGTGTCGATGGGGTCACTCGTGTAGTTTTATTCGTGCCTCTTTGATCATTGTACCATCTGTACTTTCAACTTCACATATTGTTTTTACTTTTTGCCATCTGTCCATATATAGTTGAGTAGTGTTATTGAGGGCACTCATGCAGAGTTTTGTGCCTCACCTCTCTTGATCTACATTCATGGAGGGTTTGTTGATTCCAATAGACACTAGTGCTTATTTGATTGAGTTTACAACTTCTACATGCTTCAGGAATTTGATATGTTCCTATCTTTCAGGGACATCCTTAAGGAGGTTTATTTATCCTTCTCATTCTCTCTTTTGGAGAGGAGTTTTATTTCCCATTGGGTTTTCTCCTTTTTCTCCATTTGTGATAGACCTTTTGTACATGGGTACCTTATCAGGCCTTGATGTCGATACCCATCTATGCATCTTTACATTTTTTAGTGTTTATCTTACTCCCTAAGTATCACTTAAGCGGGGTGTTAGTGTGAAAAGTGATTTTACCTATCTATCTTGACTAGGTCCTATTCACACTACACTTAAGCTCACGTAGAAGGTTATTTAGACTTTTGTATCACCTCATATGCACACAACGTGTGTCCTCACACTTGTCTCAAGTGATTCCACACGTGTCACACCTTTGGAGGGGTAGTCAAACTTTTAGTCCTACCACCTCACCTCCACATACTTGCCTTTATATGCAAGGTCTCTATTGTACATTCATATACTCCACATTTTGATCATTATATGATAGTTATTTGGCTTGTTATTTGAGAAATTTAGCTTTGCGAAAGTTCTTGGCTTCTTGCAAGTGATCTTGGCTGCTCCAACACTTCCTACATATTCCTATCTGGAATGAGAAGATCTTGCACACATTTGTGGTTCTATTTCTTCCCAAAGGGAGAAATGTTGTTCAATGTTCGGGTAAGTGCAAGAAGATGGGGGGCCAAAAAGTGGCCAAATTAATTTCAAAAAAAATTAGGTCAAAACACGAGCGCGTTATAACACGCTCGCATTATGGCTTGGTAATGACGAGCCTTAGGCTCGTCAAAACTAAGCCATAATGCGAGCGTGTTATAACGCGCTCGCGTTATTCTTTTCTTTGCATTTTTTGTTTTCTACAAAAGTTTGTGTTGTTTTTCATGTTTTAAATAACGCGAGCGCATTATGTTCAACTTAATTTTTTTATGTTTAAGGCTATTAATCATGTATGTATGTATGCCTATATGTATGTATGCCTATATGTATGTATGTATGTATGTATGTATGCCTATATGTATGTATGTATCTATGTATGCCTATATGTATGTATGTATAGTGTCGAGGGTAGAGGAGGGTAGAGATGGGAGTGAGCTAGATAGGGGAGGAGAGGGGTGGATAAGGATTGAGTGATTACGGTTTAAGGTTAAGGGTTGAGCATTTAGGGATAGGATTTAGAGTTTAGGGATAAGGGATTAGAGTTTAGGACCTTGAGGGATTAGGGTTTAGGGTTGAGGCTTTAGGGATAGCATTTAGGGTTAAGGGTCGAGGGATTAGGGTTAAGGTGGAGTGTTGAGGGTAGAGGGATTAGGGATAGGGTTTAGGGTTGAGGGATTAGGGTTTAAGGTATAGTTTAGTAGTTCTTGTGGATAGAGCCAGTAAACAATGGGAGATTATTTGCCTATTTCATAACAATATACCTCCCCCTTAAACCCTAAACCCTAATCCCTCAACCCTCAACCCTAATCCATCATCCCTCAACTCTAATCCCTCATCCCTAAACCCTAAATGCTATCCCTATTCCTAAACCCTCAACAGACTCGATAATATACCTTAAACCCTAATCCCTTATCCCTAAAGCCTCCAACCCTATCCCTAATCCTTACACCCTCCACACTCTACTTGAACCCTAATCCCTTGAACCTCAACCCTATCCCTAAACCCTTGACCCTTAAACCTCAACCCTCAACCCTCAACATCAAACCCTAATCCCTCAACCCTTAACTCTGATCCCTCAACTCTCAACCCTAACCCTAAACCCTAAACACTAAACCCTCAACCCTCAACGTCAAATCCTAATCCCTCAACCCTTCACTCTAATCCCTCAACCCTAAACCCTATCCCTAAACCCTCAACAATATACCTTAAACCCTAATCCCTCAACCCTAACCCTAAACCTTGTCCTTAAACCCTAATCCCTTAACCCTCAACCCTAATCTGTCATCCGTCCTCCCTCAACTCTAATCCCTCATCCATAAACCCTAAACACTATCCCTATTCCTAGACCCTCAATAGGCTCGATACTATACCTTAAACCCTAATCCCTCTACCCTTAACACTCTTATTTAACCCTAATCCCTTGACCATTAACCCTATCCCTCAACCCTCAACCCTCAACCCTCAACTCTCAACATTAAACCCTAATTCATCAACCCTAAACCCTAATCCCTCAAACCTAAACCCTATCCCTAAACCATCAACCCTCAACACTATACCTTAAACCCTAATCCCTATTCCTCAACCCTTAACCCTTAAAACTTAAACCCTATCCCTACACCCTCAACACTTGACACTATATCTTAAGCCTTAAACCCTCATCCCTAAAGCCTCAACCCTTAATCCTTAAACCTTCAACCCTAAACCCTATCCCTAATCCCTCTACCCTCGACACTCTAACCCTAACCTCGACATTAAATGTTAATCCATCAACACTAAACCCTAATCCTAAACCCTCAACCCTCAACACTATACCGTAAACCCTAATCCCTCAACCCTCAACCCTAAACCTTATCCCTAAACCCTAATCCCTCAACCCTCAACCCTAATCCATCATCCCTCAACTCTAATCCCTCATCCCTAAACCCTAAATGCTATCCCTATTCCTAAACCCTCAACAGACTTGATCCTATACCTTAAACCCTAATCCCTTATCCCTAAAGCCTCCAACCCTATCCCTAATCCTTACACCCTCCACACTCTACTTTAACCCTAATCCCTTGAACCTCAACCCTATCCCTAAACCCTTGACCCTCGAACCTCAACCCTCAATCCTCAACGTCAAACCCTAATCCCTCAACCCTTAACTCTGATCCCTCAACTCTCAACCCTAACCCTAAACCCTAAACCCTCAACCCTCAACATCAAATCCTAATCCCTCAACCCTTCACTCTAATCCCTCAACCCTAAACCCTCAACACTATACCTTAAAACCTAATCCCTCAACCCAAACCCTAAACCTTGTCCCTAAACCCTAATCCCTCAACCCTAATCTGTCATCCATCATCCCTCAACTCTAATCCCTCATCCCTAAACCCTAAACACTATCCCTATTCCTAGACCCTCAACAGGCTCGATACTATACCTTAAACCCTAATCCCTCTACCCTCGACACTCTTATTTAACCCTAATCCCTTGACCATTAACCCTATCCCTCAACCTCAACCCTCAACCGTCAACCCTCAACCTTCAACTCTAAACATTAAACCCTAATTCATCAACCGTAAACCCTAATCCCTCAAACCTAAACCCTATCCCTAAACCATCAACCCTCAACACTATACCTTAAACCCTAATCCCTATCCCTTAACCCTTAAAACTTAAACCCTATCCCTATACCCTCAACACTTGACACTATATCTTAAGCCTTAAACCCTCATCCCTAAAGCCTCAACCCTCAATTCTTAAACCTTCAACCCTAAACCCTATCCCTAATCCCTCTACCCTCGACACTCTAACCCTAACCTTGACATTAAACACTAATCCGTCAACCCTAAACCCTAATCTGTCAACCCTAAACCCTCAACCCTCAACACTATTAATAAACCCTCTACCCTTGACACTATACCTTAAACCCTAATCCCTCAACCCTCAACCCTAATACCTCAACCCTCAACCCTAATCCCTCATCCCTAAACCCTAAACTCTATCCCTATTCCTAAACCCTCAACCCTCGACACTATACCTTAAACCCTAATCCCTTATCCCTAAACCCTAAACACTATCCCTCAACCCTTAACCCTTAAAAATTAAACCCTAAAACCTATCCATAAACCCTCGACGCTCAACACTATATTTTAAACCCCAATCCCTTAACCCTCAGCCCTAAAGCCTCAACCCTCAATCATTAAACCTTCAACCCTAAACCCTATCCCTAATCCCTCTACCCTCAACACTCTACTTTAACCCTAATCCCTTGACCATCAACCTAATCCCTAAACCCTCAACCCTCATCCCTCAACTCTCAACATTAAACCCTAATCTGTCAACCCTAAACCCTAATTCGTCAACCCTAAACCCTAATCCCTCAACCCTAAACCCTATCCCTAAACCCTCAACCCTCAACACTATACCTTAAACCATAATCCCTCAACCCTAAACCCTAATCCCTCAACCCTAAACCCTATCCCTAAACCCTCAACACTATACCTTAAACCCTAATCCCTCAACCCTAACCCTAAACCTTGTCCCTAAACCCTAATCCCTCAACCCTCAACCCTAATCCGTCATCCGTCATCCCTCAACTCTAATCCCTCATCCCTAAACCCTAAATGCTATCCCTATTCCTAGACCCTCAACAGGCGCAATACTATACCTTAAACCCTAATCCCTCTACCCTCGACACTCTTATTTAACCCTAATCCCTTGACCATTAACCCTATCCCTCAACCTCAACCCTCAACCCTCAACTCTAAACATTAAACCCTAATTCATCAACCGTAAACCCTAATCCCTCAAACCTAAACCCTATCCCTAAACCATCAACCCTCAACACTATACCTTAAACCCTAATCCCTATCCCTTAACCCTTAAAACTTAAACCCTATCCCTATACCCTCAACACTTGACACTATATCTTAAGCCTTAAACCCTCATCCCTAAAGCCTCAACCCTCAATTCTTAAACCTTCAACCCTAAACCCTATCCCTAATCCCTCTACCCTCGACACTCTAACCCTAACCTTGACATTAAACACTAATCTGTCAACCCTAAACCCTAATCTGTCAACCCTAAACCCTCAACCCTCAACACTATTAATAAACCCTCTACCCTTGACACTATACCTTAAACCCTAATCCCTCAACCCTCAACCCTAATACCTCAACCCTCAACCCTAATCCCTCATCCCTAAACCCTAAACTCTATCCCTATTCCTAAACCCTCAACCCTCGACACTATACCTTAAACCCTAATCCCTTATCCCTAAACCCTAAACACTATCCCTCAACCCTTAACCCTTAAAAATTAAACCCTAAAACCTATCCATAAACCCTCGACGCTCAACACTATATTTTAAACCCCAATCCCTTAACCCTCAGCCCTAAAGCCTCAGCTCTCAATCGTTAAACCTTCAACCCTAAACCCTATCCCTAATCCCTCTACCCTCAACACTCTACTTTAACCCTAATCCCTTGACCATCAACCCTATCCCTAAACCCTCAACCCTCAACCCTCAACTCTCAACATTAAACCCTAATCCATCAACCCTAAACCCTAAACCCTATCCCTAAACCCTCAACCCTCAACACTATACTTTAAGCCATAATCCCTCAACCCTAAACCCTAATCCCTCAACCCTAAACCCTAGCCCTAAACCCAACAAAACTACTTTGCCTTATGTTAGGTTGTTAAACCCATCATTTTTGACACTCTTCTCTTAAAGATATTTGAGTTGCAAGAATATGTAAGAAAAATGGCTATGAACTTTTTTAATGTTAGTAATGTTATATGGCATGTTTTTCTGGCCCATCTGGGGTTCATTATGCCAATAGGTGTACACAGTATGAGAAAAGCTTTGCGTATGGTACATCCACAGTGAGTAATTAACAGTTGAAATCAGAAGGATGATCATTATGAGAAAAGCTTTGCATTGGGGTACATCTATGTTTCTTGATGTCCACCCCACACTTAGGGGAGGTATATTGTTATGAAATAGGCAAATAATCTCCCATTGTTTACTGGCTCTATCCACAAGAACTACTAAACTATACCTTAAACCCTAATCCCTCAACCCTAAACTTTCAACCCTAAACCCTATCCCTAATCCCTCTACCCTCAACACTCTACCTTAACCCTAATCCCTCGACCCTTAACCCTAAATGCTATCCCTAAAGCCTCAACCCTAAACCCTAATCCCTCAAGGTCCTAAACTCTAATCCCTTATCCCTAAACTCTAAATCCTATTCCTAAATGCTCAACCCTTAACCTTAAACCTTAATCACTCAATCCTTATCCACCCCTCTCCTCCCCTATCTGGCTCACTCCCATCTCTACCCTCCTCTACCCTCAACACTATACATACATACATATGGGCATACATAGATACATACATACATATAGGCATACATACATACATACATGCATATAGGCATACATACATACATATAGGCATACATACATACATGATTAATAGCCTTAAACATAAAAAAATTTAAGTTGAACATAATGCGCTCGCGTTATTTAAAACATGAAAAACAGCACAAACTTTTGTGGAAAAGGAAAAATGCAAAGAAAAGAATAACACGAGCGTGTTATAATGAGAGCGCATTATAACGCGCTCGCATTATGTCTTGCTTTGGGAATCCCAAGCCTTGAGCTTGGGATTTGCTTTGGATTTCCAACCCAAAGGCTTGGAGTGCCATTTGAACAGTAACAGACGTGTTTTTCCATATTCTTCAAGATTTTAGATAATTTCGTTCGTGCTAACCCTCAAATTTGCATGTGTTTCAAGGTCAAACAAATCAAACACCTGGGTAATGTTAGGCTTTCTCTCAGCTATCTGACGATGTAATTTTTTTCACATTTTAACAATGTTAAGCCTTTCATCTTTAATTTCTTTTGTTTGTGTGTCCGTTTTTGGGCAAAAACCACTGTTTGGTCTTTTTTTCATTGTAAATTAACTATTCATTGAAATTTCAAAAAAATTACATATTTAGAAACTAGACTCCATTCTACAAATATTAAAAAAAGAAAAAAATGATTTTAGATTAGTTTTCAAAATTTATAGGGGTAGCACGGCCAAAATTCTATTTTTTAGGATGTGTCCACTTTGAAAATTAGTAAAAAATCAAATATTCATCAAACAATTATCAGAAAAATCGGACATAAACTACATGCTATCAGCTAATTTCTCACTGAAGCGATTTTAAAAATACCCAAAAAAAGTTGACCTTTTGAGGGAGCCACAAAACATGCTATGTTATGTTTTTTTGATAGAAACAACACCAATTTCTATGGCTCCCTCTTTTGAACCCCTTAATCTATGCCATTTTCAAAAAAAAATAGTAGTTTAGAAAGTAGACTCAGGGCACTACGAACATTGTTTTGGTAGCATCTCCAAATTTTGAGTGTAACTATGCTCAATTTCTCATCCAAGGCCAGTATTTCCTGATTTCAGAAAAAAAGTGGCCACTTAAGACCCCTTTTTGGCCCCCCATCTTCCTGCACTTACCCGTTCATGGATCATCTTCAACTTCCAGTGTCGAGTATCTACCAGCACTACAAGAGGAATTTTGAGGGGAGGTTGCATGGTTTCTCTTCTCATATTAGTTTTGGGAGGGATCATTTCTTCGCATGGAGTTCTTTCCTTCTCACTTTTTGGTGGGCTCACATAGACCTTCTCTCTTTTCTATCCTATGGGGGGAACATTTCTTGTACTTTTGTGATAGACATAGTCCTTGGGAGTCATGTATAGTCCTCCTCCTTCTTAACATGTACAATTTTATCATGCATCATTTCTCTTTTGGAGAGTAGCTTTATTTCCCACTAGGTTTCTCCTTTACTTCATTTATGAGAAATTTGTTTGTACGTGGGTACCTAACATGGCCTAGTAACCAGGACCCATCATCATTTTCATTGTACCTCCTCTCCCTAAGTTGCACTTAAGGGGGGTGTTAGTGTAAATAAGATCATTTCACATCTAGTTAGCTAATCACACTTTCTAGGTTGACCTATTCTATAATATACAGTAGAATAAATTATTATTATTCGAATGAATTAAAGGGGAAAAAGGGAAAGATTTAATATTTTTCCCATAAAATACAACTCATGGAATAAATAGCTTTCATAAATCATATAAATAAAGATCATTACAACAGCTAGTCAAATAGCTTACAAATAGGATCAAGTCCTTACAACATCTAGCCACATAGGCTTATAACAAAAGAATATCACCATTTAATGTCCTTGATACCATACCATATCTTTGACACTGAACCTAGTGGAGGGAGAGCATCATCAAGGCAATTTACCACCCAACCACAAGGATCATGCCTCCTTGGTCTTACTCCTAAATGGAGAAGCCCGACCCTTCACAAGGGGTCTAGCAAACTGATGTCGACATGCGTGAAGGAATCTAGTGTAACATGATATATCTAACATTTCAATCAATAATTAAATGATAATGTACTTATATCATGATATGGAAGAGAGAGAAATGAATCAAATAGTAATAATTACTGATGATTAATAAGCTTTGGCCAAAGCATCTTTTGAGTCGTTGATGGGAAGATAGATTAGGAATAGAAACCTACCCTTCTATGTAGCTCCATATTCAGAACCTGTCCATGTTCTTTCTCTAACTCTAATAATAGAAAATAACATAAGTATAGAATGCATAATTGTAATCACACTATACATTATCCATATTGCCTTCAACTTAGATCAATCAAAGAAAATCCATCAATTTAGAAGACAAGTTTTAATCAATTAAATGGTAGTCTTTAATCTACAAATTAAGTCTAATGAACTTTCTTCTAAGAGGAAATTACCAAAATCTAGGCATCTTCATATTCATAGAAATACATATTCCTTTTACTTGAGGAAAGAAAAAGATTAAGTTAGTTCCAACTCAATCATTTACCCAAGGTTCTCACAAGTTTCTCATATTGAAGTTAGGAAAAAGATCTCATTCACATGAGTAAAGGTTTCTAAGTTTTCCACATTCATAACTAGGTTCTAAAAGCATAAAGCCGTATGAGTTCTATCACAATCATTCTATCTGAGTAAGGAATACTTAAGTTTTTGGATATATCACTAAGAAACATCACTTGCTACAAGTACCTACTAGTACAAGAGAGCTCAACTTATAAGGGGGTTTAATAGTAATAAGATACACTTGGTCTACGAATAAGAAATATGACAAGGAAGTATTCTCCAACTTATAGCAACATATAGATGCAAGTAGTCATACATCATACAATCATCCAAACTTCTTTCTAGAAGCCATTAATCATTCATTTAATTTTAAAGACAAGATTTATACAGATAATACAATAGACTTATTCCATAATCCTATGTTCTATCTTTTCAACCAATCATCACAAGTAATAAGCCAAGTAAGAAATTCATTGAATCTTATGAGATTCTTATAAAATCAACATTTTCTTATACATAGATTAAGTTTCACAATATAACTCCATACCAAGAGAAGATAGAGCATCGAGGTAACATGAACACAAGACTTCACTAATCAGATTTTTGATCTAAGATATATCTATCTTAATATTTTATTCCACAATACATGTTTAGGAAATGATTAAACTCCTTCTAGATTCTCAACAAATCAACATAATATCTCATCTAGCATCTGGTCTAACTAAAGTTCTATTTTTTGTTTAAGCCAAATCATATATTATATACTTAAGGCTATAACAATATAAATTCTATAACTAAGATTTCTTTAGTCAAAATAGAAGAACAAGGATCTAATAAAGGATTTACGTTTTTTCTAAACTTACTTCAGTTCATAATAGAAAGAAATCAAGGTATAGCTTACAAATTTAAATCAACTCCTCATTAGATGAAACAGAAACCACAAATAAACTTCTATACATAAGGTTGAATTCATTAATGATTTATAAGCTTGAATCTATGCTCTAGTGAATACAAAGGAAATCATTTATAAACTTCCGTACAATGTAAAACAAATGTATTCAGCTAAGTATGCATGGTATACGTGAGGATACAACTGAGTATGTTCAATGCCATGGATATATATACACATCTCGTACCTATGACTATAAAGAAGCTACAGTCACCAACTCAAAGCACGAACCAAATGGCTAACAAGGAGCTACAAATACAAACATATAAATTATTCCCATGTCTAGCTTGATGCAACTGCGATAACACATTTAACTCTTAAATCAACACCTCTCTATAGGGTCGACGCCTTCTAAATACAACAGAGAAAGCATTTTAAACAAACCTAAATGTATAAATTTGGGTGCACGGCTTTGTAGCCATAGCTAAAATAGCATTCATATTATATACGGCCAGCGGGATACATGGTGTCAAATGCAATACAAACATAACTTCGACCCAACATTATATGATGCCATAGATTCAATACAAACATTAAATTGACCTAGCAGAAATAAATATGAGCTTCTAAATCATTGCCACTATAGATGTAATGGTAGGTTTAAATATTAAGGAAACTTCTATTAAGGGCCAACGCCTCTTACATATGCGTAGACAACTTAAAGGAACTCCTAAGAATATAGCTACACCTGTGTAATGCAGAAGAAATGATTTAAGATCGACAGGTCGACGCCTCTACTAATGCCAAGATAATATTTCTGGATCTTCTCAGGATTAAATGACATCGTTGTCATGCAATTTTCAAACACATTCTATGCCTAACAAAAAGGAATACTTGTACAACATCAAGCAAGTGACTAAATAAATATTTAATTGAAAATATTTGAGGGGGTAAGATAGGTGAATAATAGACAAGGTCCGGCCTGCTTCAACCCATCAATCTATTAAACAATACAAATCATAGTAGATAACAGGGCTATCACGAAATGATTCCTCCAGAGGTCATCGAAACCCTTAAAGAATAAAACAATAGATTTCCAAAAGATATAGAGGGAAAACAAGTACAATTTGAGGTAATTTACGAGGTTATGCAATTCAATCCAATTTGAATGAAAACTCAACATTCATGAAAGAACATGCAATTCTAGGAAGCGATTTAAAACCAAACTTGCAAACATGCAACATGATCAAACATAATTTAATATCCTCAATTCTAAAGCAAAGACATTTTGTGAAATGATTTTGAGAAAGTATATCCAGTAAAACACACCTGTGATAAAATTTACATGAAGAGAAATAATTTCACAATGAATTTTAGCAGCCCCAATCTATAATTCCTTTAACCTGCTCCATAATTCAATTTTCTAAAACCCCCATATGAAGATTTTCCCCTTTTCCTGTGTCTTCCTCCCTAATCTCCTCTATCTTTTCCTATTTAAATATTATACAGAGCATCTTTCAAAAAATGCACACTCAAGAATTGAAGGCAAATGCATTCAATTTTCCCACTACTCCCCATCACAAAAATAGGAGAGGCAATAAATTCCCAATAATCCAATTTTCAAACTCTCTGATATTCTCAATAAATTTGTAGCTACCTAATGTGGCTAAAATAGAATCCATTAACTCAAGAAAATTCTAATGAAGCATTTAAAGAATCTTTCTAAAGATATTAAAATATCTTAAAATAATAATTTGAAATAACATGCAATATATTGCGACTAGATATTCTCAAAAGTCTATCATTTAAATAATTATTTGAAATGCAATTAGTAAATTCATTTCTTTCAAATTAATTATGTAAAATAAATGTAAAGATTTAATCTATATGTATTTTATGTGGTGTGTGCAGAGATCCCTTCAACACATTTCACATTTGGTCAGCTAAACGCCCTCTGCCTCGATGATACTCTTCCTCCGTCAAGAGAGTGTTCTTGTCACAAATGCAGTTAAAATTAGTCAACATTCAATTAAGTAATATTAATAATAATATTTATTTTCATAATTAAATATCAAAAAATAAGGGTTATGACATTCTTCCCCTCTTGGAAGAGTCATCGTCCCGATGATCGAGTTAAGTTTATACCAAACCCATAAGAAAGTTCCATACCTTTTTCTAGCCCTGCTTTACCTTTGTGTTACAACCTATCTACCTGATCAGTGTGTCAATTACCTTCAATGTACCTATTTTCTCAACATAAGCCCTGTGTCTAATAGTCATTTACTTACACAAGTTAGAGTATTCATGGGCAAATTTTTAATATCCTTTGAATATAGCTAGTCAATTGTCATACCTTTTTGCTAATTCATCTAGATAGAGATAGGCATGCCAACTTCATACACATGAACCATCATTTCATAAGATGCATTACTAGCATAACGTAGGAATACACAAAGTGCTTTACTCACAATGAGTAAGAATACAATCACTACAAAGCAATCACATCTCAAACATGATTTCATCAATCCCTTTTTGTTAAATTAGTAGAACGAGATATTAATCAGGACATGATACATATATGCTTGCCTAGTCTACATTGGACATCATATCCTTTACTATAACAAACAAGTAAGAATATCCCAATTCATAATTCATAAGAACTTCATGCAAAAATTCCACGCACATTTATTCTAGGATCTATGCTCTCTTCTCTCTATTAGGCACGTTTCAAGATCCTAACTTATCATCATGAAATAAATTAAATAAGTCTTATCAAATCTTAAGACATTTGTATACAAGTGACTTTAACATTCAGTCCTACCCGAATGGGACATTTCCCTACTATAGGGATAGGAAATAAAATCCTTTAATTTCATCTTGTCAAACATGTCAATCTTGGATGCGACACTTGAACAATAAACACTCCAAACACATAATGGATGAATCAGTTTCTTTACTATTATCACTCTATTTACCAAGAGTATTTGATCAGCATTATCTATGTTTATCAAAGAATCATTTCAGTAATCAAAAGAGATGTTTCAACATTAAGTAGTTAAATCAACATAGGTCAACAACATTGAATCTTTACACCACTACATTATGATTTCATCAAGATAAGAAGATCAATAGTAAGTGGAAATAGATCAATATGATCCAACACTAAAACATTGATGGTCAACTTGGATTTCAACACTAATTCACCAATGTTCAACATCATAATAAAATCATTAAAAGGTGATTAAAACACTAAATCACTGAAGAACCATCAATAAGGATTAGTTGTTCAATACTAAATCTCCAGAAATAAATAATTTAACTAATTCAAACATGGTCAAAGATTATAAAGGTCATCATGTTCTCTTTTTTGAAAATAAATCATTATCATTGAAAAGGTGATCATATTATGTCTTTCACAGAGGATCAAGATAAAAGGGGTCTTCAATAAGATAAAGAGACCACCAAAGACCAAAATTCAAGTAGATCAATATGATTTCAACACTAAATCAAGAAGATTAAAGTTAATCAGATATTATGATTTCAAAGACATTCAAAAGTCAAATGGATCAAAATGATCTTGACACCAAATCATAGAAGATCAAGGTCAACATCATATAAGGTGTCCAACTTTTAAAAGAAATGATGATCAATCACTAAACTGCAAAAAGAGCTTCTGCACATAGTTAAATTCAGATTTAAATGCATATAACTGCATAGCTTCAAATACTCAAGGTATTCTACTAGTTCTAGCATAATGCTAACAATGCTTCAGTAAGAACTTTAAGACATTCAAGTCAAGAGAGTCAAAATCTTGAAATGCAGTCGTAAACATTTCAATTGATAGGAAAGGTCAAGGCAAAACTCCAAGCTGAAAGAATGACCCAAATAATTCCTAATCATTTCTTAAAATTCATATAGTAAAAGTACATAAAGTACAACATTCGTACAAGGTATAAGTATGATCTCAAAGTGTATTACTTGTACAAAAGCATAATTTACATAAAGTATGAATATAATCACTTCACAAGTGCTTCACTCACACAAAAAATGAATTCAAGTGCATCACTTGCACACAATATGAATACAATCATTACACAAGTGCATTACTCACACAAAATATGAAAAGTTCATCAATCACACAAAGGCAATAATTTGCATAAAATGTGAATACAATCACATATGCATCACTCGCACAAAACATGAAAAGTGCATCACTCACACAAAGGCAATAATTTGCATAAAATGTGAATACAATCACATGTGCATCACTCGCACAAAACATGAAGAGTGCATCACTCACACAAAGGCAATAATTTGCATAAAATGTGAATACAATCACATGTGTGTCATTAGAACAAAACATGAAAAGTGCATCACTCGCACAAAGGCAATAATACAAACACAAGTGCGTAAGGACAGTATATAGTTCAAGACTCAGATGATCTCTTAAAACACAAACATCAATATTTTTCTGCCTTGTCCACTAGACAAAAGGAAATGACTCAACCAACCAACTCCTTATCCTAGGTCATCGATGAAGACCCTTAAGGCAACTTAATTTATCTTCCATAAGGTTGCAAAGTTAAAACTCACATCCTGCGTAGTTAAATAAACATCACTTGAAAATTAGCTTGTCTAAACTTGCTTTCCTTTCATCTCTTTACTATTGAAAATTGAGTACATGCTCATTTCACCAAGCATCCATCTTTATGTCATTATGATCTTACCTTCATCATTGTATCCCTATTCCTTTTGATTTTTCTTCCCAAATTTATACATTTATTTCATCTGAGAGGTCTCTCAACTCAAAACATTTCTCTATTTAAGCTTCCACACCATCCCCTATACCATTTACCTTCAAACTTAGAAAGTGTAATTCCTTAATTTGGTTTCAATTCTTTACCATTATTTTTATCTCAGTTTTCTTTCTCCTCGTGAGTTGACTCTTCAAAACCCTCTTATCTTCTGTTGTTGTTCAAGTATCAAAAGAAGATTCAAAGTATTTTCCATGGTATGAAATGATTCCAATTCCTTGCTTACTCCTTATCTTCTCCCTCACTAGAGAGTCCTAAGGAAAATGCAACCAAGGCGAATAAAACACGAGGCCCTAACACACTCTGATCAATCAAACGTCTATTCTTCTACTTGGTTCCAAACTGAACCATCTAAGAAACAACAAGATTCCAACTTATCTAAGGAACCTTGGACCTAAAATTAAGGTCTTCAAGAGACTTGATGCACCTATACTATCAAGTCATCAAAAAGGTTTACATGAATATAATGCAACCTTAAGAGTAGATGAGTCCAAGCCCTAATGTTGAATTTGGTACGCTCTGATACCATATGTAGCATACACTATAATAAAATATTATTATTCTAATGAATTAAAGCAGAAAAAGGGAAAGATTTAATATTTTTCCCATAAAAAACAACTCATGGGATAAATAACTTTCATAAATCTATATAAATAAATATCATTACAATAGCTAGTCAAATAGCTCTTACAAATAGGACCAAGTTCTTACAACATCTAGCCATATAGGCTTATAACAAAAGAATATCACCATACAATGTCCTCTATACCATACCATATTGTTGACACTAAACCTGGTGGAGAGAGAGCATCATAAAGGCAATTTACTGCCCACCCACAAGGTTCATGCCTCCTTGATCTTACTCCTAAATGGAGAAGCTCGACCCTTAGCGAGGGGTCTACCAAACTGAATTCAGCATGCATGAAGGAATCAGGTGCAGCATGATATATCTAACATTTCAGTGCATAAATAAATGCTAATGTACTTATATCATGATATGGAAAAGAGAAAAACAAATCAAATATTAATAATTACTAATGATTAAGAAGCTTTGGCCAAAGCATCTTTTGAGTTGCTGATGGGTAGATAGGTTATGAATAGAAACCTACCCTTCTCTGTAGCTCCACATTCAACACCCATCCATGCTCTTTCTCTAACTCTGATAATAGAAAATAACAGAAGTAGAAAATGCATAATTGCAATCACACTATACATCATCCATATTGCCTTCAACTTCGAATTCAAAGAAAATCCATCAATTTAGTCAAATGGTATTCTTTAATCTATAAATTAAGTCTAATAAACTTTCTTCTAATAGGCAAATACCAAAATCTAGACATCTTCCTATTCATAGAAACACACATTCCTTTCACTTGAGGAAAGTAGAAGATTAAGTTAGTTCCAACTCAATCATTTACTAGTCTATTATGGCATTGTGCTTTGGTTTGTGGCTAGGGCACAGTTGAGGTCAGCATCTGATCCCTTTGCTCATTGTTTTATGTGTTTTGTGACTATGGGAGGTGTTGTTTGGGGAGGTTCCAGGGTGTTGCAGGGGTCTTTGCCTTCTGTGTGTTGTTGGGGTAAGTTGTAGGCGGGTGATGTGGTTGTCCAAGTGTTTCTTCTAGGTTTTTATGCCTGTGTTTGGGGTGGTTGTTGGAGAGTGGTCGGGTCTGTCTGTGTTGAGTGGACTTGTTGCCTGAGGGGATTTTGTTTTGGGTTAACCCTAGGCTTAGGGTTTATGCTCTTCATGGCTTTTTTGAGGCATGGGGCCCTTGAAGGGGGATGGGGAGGCTTCCAAGCTCTCTTTTAGAGATTCCTTTAATGGAATAATCCTTTCATCTTCAAATCATGTGGATGTGATTAATTTCTTAGCCAATGCCATGGCAGACGTGGAAATTGCTAAATGGGAGGTGAAAGTTCTGAAGATCAATGGTTGCCTGGAAAAGAGCCAAGATTAGCCTATCCTTATTATTCAGTCAGACTCAGTTGCTGATGATGTGCTCTATCTGGCAAATCATGCCCTCATCTGCAAATTTATGGGAATCAGGGTTTCCTTGCCCTTTCTTGAACCGTGGGCCCGGAGGAATTGGAATCCTAAGGGAGATATGGAAGTGATCATGGCAGCCAATAATTATTTTTTTGTGGTGTTCTTAAGATTGGCAGATAGGGTTACGATGATTGAAGGTGAACCATATTTCTATAATCATACATGCTTGTTCATGAAACCCTGACATATGGGGTTTAATCTGGTGGAGGAGCTACCATCAAGAATACCAATCTGGGTGCGGCTTCCATGGCTTCTAATGGAATTATGGAGGCAGGATATTCTGCACATGATAGCTTTGTTGTTGGGTAAGCCGGTGGGACCATCCCAATAAATGATGGATCGTAAGGTAGTTTCTTATGCCCTCTTATGTGTTGAAATTGATTTGAATAAGCCGCACCCAGATTGTTTGGAAATTAGATTAGGATCTTTATCATGGATTCAACAGTTGGATTGTGAAGCATTGCCTTTTAGATGCCACATATGTCATGAATATGGGCATCTCCAATGGAAATGTCCTAAAGTAGCCCCTTCATCTCCCTCGAGCCCCCTTCCTCCTCCTTCAGTAGTGGATAAAGGGAAAACTTCAGTTTTTGGTGGGAATGGGGATAAGGATGGTTTCATTCCAGTCAAACAACATAATAAGGGGAGAGGGTTGAAAAGATCTTTCAAAGAGCATTAGAAGGATGGGTTTTATAACAGATTTGATATGTTGGAGACTTTTGAGGATCATGATATTTCAGCAAATTTTCACAAGTCAATTATTGAGGAAGTAGCAGAGGTTCGTGTTGATTTGAGTAAGAATGGTAGTTTGGCCCATTTGTAGGAAGATAACCCCTCTGACATTACGGAGACAGATCAAGCTCTGCAAGTGACATATCCATTTGGCCCACCAAGGAATGAGATAATGCTCTTGACTCCTATTCAAGGTTCCTCCCCCTCTCAGGTTGCCAGTGAGGTTGTGGAGGAGAGTTGGCTAAAGAAAGGACCTCAGGTGTTAGGGATACAACAAAAGGCTCTTAATAAAGGAGCCCCGTAGAAGACCTTGAAAGTAGGTCTCAAGAAAGATCGAGATAAGGTGAAGTTATTAGGGGAAGCCCTGGTGGAGTCAAGTTTAGTTAGGCCCATAGACTCACACTTCCATAAATGATTGTCCTCTCATGGAATGCAGGGGGTTTGAACAGCATCCCTAGACAAAAGGTTGTTCAAGGTTTGATTCGATCCCACAAACCATATATGGTGTTTTTACAGGATTCTAAGCTATCTATAATGGTATGCTTAATATAACCTCTAGAATTTGGGAGCAAGGTCAGTGTCAGTGTGTTGGGGCTCAGGGTAGTGCTGGTGGTTTAGCTTTCTTATGGGATCCTTGCAAGCTCACTCCACTTTGGTGGATTTCCAGCAGACATTCAATCTCAGTTATGGAGACCAATTTTGAGTCAAGGGAAACTATTCTCTTCACGAATGTATACGCTCCCATGGACCTTCTTGGTAAGGTGGATTTGTGGATGCATATCAAATTTGTGCAGTCTATGGTCCCTCCTTTTTTCGTGGATACTGGAAGGGGATTTTAATGTGATTATGAGTATGGCTGAGAAGCAACGAGGAGTTGAAAGGTTGGATGTTGCATTCAGGTTGCTCCAAGAGAGTATAGACTCTTTGTACCTGTGGATATTCAGCCAAGTAATGGGTAGTTTACCTGGAATAACAGACGATGTGGCAGGGAGTCGATCTCTGAGAGATTGGATAGATTCCTTGTTTCCAGCTATTTAGTGAGTAATAGTTGGTTTATAGCTATGAGATTCTAGATTGGTAGGGGTCTGATCACTGGCCCAGTTTTTTTGAGGGTTTCTTTGTCAAAATCCTCTAAAAAGCCCTCCTTTAGGTTTCAGCTTATGTGGCTGTGAGAGGAATCTTTACAAGATCTTATGGCATATAGTGGCAGGAGGGGAAGCCTTCGCATGGTACTGCTATGTATTTTTTTGTCAAGAGACTTCAATATGTGAAGTACCAACTCAAGAGGTGGAATCGAGACTACTTTGGGAATCTCTTTCAGGCTAAGGCAGATATTCAGTCCCGTCTAGATATTGTCATGCGCCAGACTAGGGAGTTTGGTATTATGAAGGAGAACCTGCTAAAGGAGTTGGAGTTACTCAAGGAGCTCTCAAGATGGGAACTTAAGGAGGAAATTTACTGGAAGCAAAAGGCTAGGATTGATTGGCTTCAGGAAGGCGATAGGAATACAACCTTCTTTCACAGCTCTGTTAAAGACAAAAGGGAAAGGAACATCATTACCTCTATCAGGTCATCTAATGGGAACATTCTTTCTTCCTCGTATGATATTTACAGTGAGGCCTTGACTTTCTTTTATTCTCTTCTATTTGAAGATTCCCCTCATTCGCTTGTTGAGGAAGACTTGGTCCTTGATTGCATTCCTCTTGTAGTGTCAACGGAGATGAATGAAGAGCTCATTAAGTATGTTTATTTGATAGAGTTGGAAGGGATTATCTCTAAGATGAGGAAGGGGAAGGCCCCTGGTCTAGATGGTTTCCTGATTGAATTTTTTCAAGCTTTTTGATACATTCTTAAACTTGATGTGCCAGACCTGGTTAGGGAATCTTAGAGTAGTAAGCAGATGTTGATAGCCATGAATGCAACTTTGTTGGCTCTTATCCCCAAAAGAGAAGAGGTTCAGTCTTTTGATCATTTTAGGCCTATTGCTTTATGTAATGTGGTCTATAAGATCATAACTAAACTTATTGTTGAAAGACTTAAGAGTTATTTAAACTCCCTTGTTTCTTAGGAGTAGGGGGCTTTGTGGCAGGTAGGCAGATTCTGGATGGGGTGGTGATTGTTGGGGAGGCTATTCACTCTATGGCAACCTTGAAAGAGAAGGCTATGTTCATCAAGTTAGACACGTCTAAAGCCTATGACCGAGTCAAATGGAGATTTCTGCAATGGATCCTTTTAGCTTTTGGCTTTGGTCGAAACTGGGTTGAGTGGGTTATGAGTTGTGTTACATCTTCTTATTTTTTGGTGATTGTCAATGGAGTCTCTTCCCCCTTGTTCAGAGCTTCTTGAGGTCTTTAGCAAGGGGATCCTCTATCCCCTTATTTATTCATTCTGATGGCTGAGGGTTTGGGTCAAATCTTAAAGCATCATGTGAGACAATGTTGGGCTCATGGTTGGTCTTGGAGTAATAGCTTGCCTTATGTCTCTCACCTACAGTTTGTTGATGATACGACCTTGGTGGGCTTGGCCACAATCAAGGAGGCTAAGAAGATTAATGAGGACAAGTCTTCCATCATTTTCTTTAATACTCCTCCTTTGGTTCAGCGTTAGATTGTTAGAATTCTTAGATTTCAAGTGGGGACTCTACCTCTCACTTGTTTGTGCTTCCCCCTCTCTATTGGTCCCCTTGCTAGGGGGTTCTGGCAGTCGATCCTTGATAAGTTTTGTACAAAAGTTAGTCATTGGACCTTTTGTTGGCTCTCTCCTGTTGGGAGAGTTATGCTTTTAAAATATGTGATTCAATCACTTCTTATCTACAAGTGCTTTCTTTTGGCGGCTCCTTCGAGTTTCATTAAGGATTTTGATGCTCTTTCTCAGCAATTTCTTTGGGCGGGGAATCTGGAGACCTCTAAATGGAGTTTGGTCAATTGGGAGACTGTGTTGTTCTAAATAAACTGGGGCTATGGGTCTTCGACGGGCTTCTATCAATTGTCAAGCTCTTGCTGCCAAGCTTTATTGGATATGGTGCTCTAATTCTCAGCAGGCTTGGGCTAGTATCCTTCTTATAAGTATTTGGGGGATATTGCCAATGAAGATATTCCTAGGGTTGATCTCTCTGGGAAAGGTTCGGTGATTTGGAACACTCTAAAGAAGGGGGTTGACCTCATCAAGCAAGGCTTATTTTGGATCTGTAACAAGGGTTTAGAAGCTCTTTTTTGGCATGATTCTTGGGATGGGTTTCCTCCCATCATCTCATCTCACCTATAGCTCCAGGATCTATGTGATAGATTTGTTGAGGATGGTTGGGTGCGGGTGGGTGATTTTAAGTATACTCATTCTTTGGGCCAAGTGGAGATAGCTTGTTGGAGAAACCCTCGGGAGTGATCTAAGGGGGGTTCAACAAAGGATAGAAAAGTTTTATCTTCAATTATGTCTTAGAGGATCTATAACTCTTTGATTTTAGCTTGGGGTTTTAATCCTAAGGGATCTTACTCGGTGGAAGGTGGGTACCAGACTCTTTTTTAGCAAGGTGGTGGAGACTGAGAAGTTCCCTGGTGGAAGAAGGTTTGGAATAATTTTTCTTTGCTGAAGTGTAACTTTTTTCTTTGGTTGGTTGCTCAGAATAGGTGTCTCACTTGGGATAATTTGCAAAAGCATGGTTTTCAGGGTCCTTATGTGTGTGCCTTGTGTGTGCATAGTGAAGAATACATTCCTCATCTTTTCTTCCAATGCCTATATGCCAAGGAAATTTGACATTCTTGGTGGGGATTGTGGAATAAGGGATGTGTTCATGCCAGTTCTTTGGTGGATTTTTGGAGCAATTTGGGGAGGCCTCCCTCCAAGGCTTCTTTCCTTCAAGTGGCATGGGAGATTGGGCCTTCTTGTATCATTTGGTAGCTTTGGCTTGAAAGATATATGAGTATTTTCTAGGGAAGTCAACTCTGGGCTCAACAGTTGTGGTAAAAGATTATTAGTATGATTCGAGAGACTATAGCGGCCAAGTGTGATTTGAATGTCTCTAGTGAGGGAGGGCCTTTCAGTGGTTCATGGGTTAGGCCTTAGTGATAAAGTGGGTTTCAAGCCTAATTCCAGGAGGGGACGTGGTCCAAAGATGAAGGTTTCAAGGGAAGGTAAGTGGACTTCCCCTCCATCTAGATTTTTTAAGATTAATATTGATTACTCTTCTAGAGGGAATTTAGGCCATGCTAGGATTGGAGGTGTTGGGAGAGATAGTTCTAGTATTGTTGTTTTCTTCTTCTCCACTTACTTGGGGCATGCAACAAATAATCTGATGGAGGCTCAAGCTATTCTTGTGGTGGTGGGTAGGGCTTGCACTTGGGGTTGGAGGAAGATCATTGTTGAGGCTGACTCTATGATTGTGATTAATATGTTGAATAATCAACAGTTTGAGGGAGTTCATTGGCAATTGGCTATGGTGGGTAGGCATATTTTGTGTTTGGGTAGCTCTTTTGAGTTGATTTCCTTTTTTCATATCTCCAAGGAATGGAATGGGGTGGCAGATTGTCTTGCTAAGTGGGCATCAAAGCAACATGATGGTTGGGATGTTAAGGATTGGGATCAGTTGTCGATGGAAAAGTCTCATAGGTTGCATCAACTGGTGGTGGATGATAGATATGTTTGATGGGAGATCCCTGGTTTTAGTCTCCTATGGTCTTTGGGAGCTTGCTAGGTTGTCTGCTTTCTGGGCATTTTGGATTGTGTTTCTTTGTCATTTGATGTATTTTGGACTCTTGGCTTTTGAAGCCTAGTTTTAATAAATAACTTTTTACCCAAAAAAGAAATCAATCATTTACCCAAGGTTCTCACAAGTTTCTCATATTGAAGTTGAGAAAAAGACCTCATTCACATGAGTAAAGGTTTCTAAGTTTTCCACATTCATAACTAGGCTCTAAAAGCATAAAGCCGTATCAGTTCTATCACAATCATTCTATCCAAGTAAGGAATACTTAAGTTTTTGGATATATCACTAAGGAACATCAATTGCTACAAGTACCTACTAGTACAAGAGAGCTCAACTTATAAGGGGCTTTAATAGTAATAAGATACAATTGGTCTACGAATAAGAAATATGAGAAGGAAGTATTCTCCAACTTATAGCAACATATAGATGCAAGTTGTCATACATCATACAATCATCCAAACTTCTTTCTAGAAGCCATTGATAATTCATTTATTTTGAAAGACAAGTTTTATATAAACAATACAATAGACTTATTCCATAATCCTATGTTCTATCTTTTCAAACAATCATCACAAGTAATAAGCCAAGTAATAAATTCATTGAATCTTATGAGATTCTTATAAAATTAACATCTTCTCATACATAGATTAAGTTTCACAATATAACTCCATACTAAGAGAAGACAGGGCATCGAGGTAACTTCACAAGACTTCACTAATTAGATTTTCGATCTAAGATATATCTATCTCAAGATTTTATTCCACAGTACATATTTAGGAAAGGATTAAACTCCTTCTAGATTCTCAACAAATCAACATAATATCTCATCTAGCATATAGTCTAACTAAGATTTCTTCAGTCAAAATAGAAGAACAAGATCTAATAAAGGCTTTATGTCTTTTCTAAACTTACTTTAGTTCATAATAGAAAGAAATCAAGGTATACCTTACAAATTTAAATCAAATCCTCATTAGATGAAACAACAACCACTGATAAACTTCTATACATAATTCAATGCCACTATTAAGCAAGTGATTTTATTAATGATTTATAAGTTTGAATCTATGCTCTAGTGAATACAAAGGAAATCACTTATAAACTTCAACACAATGTAAAACAAATATATTTCACTAAGTATGCATGGTATACATGAGGATACAACTGGGTATGTTCAACGCCACAAATGCATATACATATCTCATACGTATGACTAGAAAGAAGCTACAATTACCAAGTCAAAGCATGAACCAAATGACTAACAAGGATCTATAGATACAAACATATAAACTAGCAATTGGACCCATAGGTTCAATGGGCCCGCCGATAGTTTTTATTATCCTAAAACTTTGTTAGTGATAGATGCCTTTCCCATCAGGGTCTAAATTTGAGAGTTGTATAGGTGTATTTAGGCATTTTTGTTGTAAAATACAATCAAAATTTTAAAAAGGTTGTATCATATGAAAGGAGAGATTTTAGAGAAATTGTCAAAATTTATATAGGATTATGCTGATATATATATTTGGTTTTTATATAATTACTTATATTAAAGTGCACGTCATAGTAAGGCATCATTGAATAGATAATTGTCATAAAAAATTGCTTGACAAGTACGGTCAATTGTCAAATTTAGGCCCTGTAATTCCCATAGTCAAATTCTTAATCACATGGAAGATGTTACAAAATTTAATGCAAATTTTTAAATTGTTTGCCTGTATGATAGGAATTAGTGCAATAATTAACTATTTTTTTTGCAATAAAACTATAAGTTGTTTATATTATATATATGTAGTAGATTAATTGAATCCTTTATTGTTTTTTATATAACCCCCCATACAAAACAAATGGAATCCTTATCACAAAAGTAGAAGAAAAATAATAGAATTAAAATCCTATAGCTCGACAAAGGAATATTCCACTAAAGTCCACAAAGACACAATCTCCATGAATATTCATAAGGACTCATTGGTTTATTAACAACATCACTAAGGGGAGGATGAGCCATTCAAATTCATCATTAATATTTTTTATTAATTTGAGAGTGCTTCTGACAAATAATTGTATAGTTCTTTTCATCAATTTATCACTATGGAAATGTTGTGTAGCAATAAATTATAGTAGTTTAAAGATTTGCCAATTTTGATCAATACATTACTAATTAAGTCTAGTCCAAACCCATTCATTCATATCATATTTATCCTTTACATAAATCATTGTATTCTAAGAAGTTAATACTATGGAAATATAATATCTTTGAACTATTTTTATGTTTTTCAAAAAATAAAACCATAATGACAAAACAAAACAAATAAATTAAAATGAGAGAAAATAAAAGAATACTCAAAATGCAATTATAGTACTATTTGGAAGGCATGAACATTTAAGGTTTCATCTAATTGTAAAATGTAGATGATTGAAGATCTAAGGGGATCTTGAACATTGGTATCCTTGATGGACTGCGTGTTGAGAACTTATACATAAATCATTGTATTCTAAGAAATTAATACTATGGAAATATCATGTCTTTGAACTATTTTTATGTTTTTCAAACAATAAAACCATAATGACAAAATAAAACAAATAAATTAAAATGAGAGAGAAGAAAAGAATGCTCAAAATGCAATTGTAGTACTATTTGGAAGGCAATGAACATTTAAGGTTTTATCTAATTGTAAAATTTGGATGATTGAAGATCTAAGGGGACCTTGAACAGTGGTGTCCTTGATGGACTGCATGTTGAGAACTTATATGGAGAATAATGTTCACTGATTTTTACCACCATTATATTTTTTTTTTCAATATGAATATAATGACATGTTTAGACAGTCATGCTACATTTTTGTTTGGCTGTATTTTTTATTTTATAACATGAACCTTTGACATTCTTACAATGGCAAACATACATAAATGCTCATTTTAATATTTATACCGATATGCTCCTTCTTAAATTGGACAACATTCAAAGCATGGACAATTCTCCAATGATACTCATCACAAGCTTTTTCCCAAATAGATTTTTACATGTGCTATTCCATCCTATTATTTCAAAATACTAATCTACATATCAACCCTTTGTGTATGGGTTGAGATTATGATATGTTAAATCAATTACTTGCAATGCTGAGTATCACAACAAGGTTATTAAATCAAACCATTGCTATAAATTACTATTGGATTGAAAGAATTATTGCATTATTTGAGATTAAGAAGAATTAATTCAATAGGGGTTATCTCTTGCCAATCCATTTAGATCTCCTTGACATTTATACAATGGCTTGTAAAAGGAGTAGTCAATCTATACTCAAGCTTATCAATATCCACATGTTAAATGAATTGGTCAACTTTCAAATCTTCTTCTACCAAGCAATTTATTTCTAGACCCAAAAAAATTAAAAACTATAACAAAAACAAAACAAAATGTGAGCTCACAAACATATTACATCTCCCTAAAAGTGAAGGGTTGTGAAGCAACATTAAAGATCTGTCACCATAAATGAGAAAAAAATCCACATGAAATTATGTAAATTAGATATGTTATCTATAAATAATCTCAAATGACAGATCTTGATCTAACGTAGGCACAAGATAATACACTAAACCCAGAGAAAAGTGTCATACAAGAGATGCTCTCTCCATTATGCCAATGTATTGGATTGATTGCAAGCCCTTCTCTCACATCTCCTGTTGGCCAAGCAACTTTCAACTTAAGTGTTTCTCTCTTTCTTCTTTTTTCCATTCTCTGCAGTTTCCTTCAATTATTCATTCCAGAGACATACAGGCTTCCTTAAACATAGTGCAATGTAATGACACCTCTATGGTATGATAAAACATTACTTTTATCCCTATCATATGAGAGATGTTTGAGGGATATAGACCATTGAGAATATCTGGAGACTTATTGAAAGAAACTAAAAATTGGTACAACATATGAGGAACTGCATGGGACAGTGGATAAGTCTGGACATTATTGAAAAGCAAGGGTTGAGCTCCTTGTGAAACAAGTGAAGGTTACACAACCTTAACCTTTGTCAAATATTGTAAGAGCCATGATAGACTATGTATAGGTCTGTATACCTATAAAAACTCTGTCAATAGTTTAGAAAATGTATTTGAACTACATGGGATAGTGGATAAGTTTGCACATTGTTGAAAAGCAAGGGCTGAGCTCCTTGTGAAACAAGTGAAGGTTACACAACCTTAACCTCTGTCAAATATTGTAAGAGCCCTAATAGACTATGTATAGGTCTATATACCCTTTAAGAGACTTTGTCAATAGACTATGCATAGACAATTGTGACACCTAGCATTTGAAATTATTGATACCAATAATTAAACATTGTTTTCCCTAATATTACCCATAAAAACACTCAAGTCATGTATTTAATCATATTTTTTAAAGCTAAAAATGAATATAATGTGTCTATACCCAACTTGGTTCTTATCCTAGCTTAGAGAGTACCAAAATGATGAATAGTTCATGAACATGCTAAGAATGTCATAAGTGCATTCTGCTTCAATTGACTTTGCCTTAAAGGTCACCAAATCACAATATCTTTAAGGTCATAATTGTTGTTGTATATGTGTGAGACACAAATTAAAAAGGCCATTTCTTTAGGTCATGTATTTAATCATATTTTTTTAAAACTGAAAATGAATATAATGTATCTATACCCAACTTGGTTCTTATCATAGCTTAGATACTACCAAAATGATGAACAATTCATGAACATGTTAAGAATGCCATAAGTGCAATTTACTTCAATTGGCTTTGCCTTAAAGGTCACCAAATCACAATTTCTTTAAGGCCATAATGGTTGTTGTATATGTGTGGGACACAAATTAAAAAGGCCATTTCTTTAAGTCATGTATTTAATCATATTTTTAAAAACTGAAAATGAATATAATGTATCTATACCCAACTTGGTTCTTATCTTAGCTTAGAGAGTACCAAAATGATGAGCAGTTCATAAACATGCTAAGAATGCCATAAGTGCATTTTGCTTCAATTGACTTTACCTTAAAGGTCACAAAATCACAATTTCTTTAAGGCCATAATTGTTGTATATGTGTGAGACACAAATTAAAAAGACCATTCTTGTTATAGATTTGAGAACTCCTATACCCTAAGGCAAAGCGTCATATTCTGATTCTAGAATCATGACAGAGACTACCTAGAGAAAGAGACAAAATCAAAATAAAAAAATGATAGTTCTATGGACATGCTTAGGAGATAGTAAAGCTTTAAATTTATCATATTTACTGATACCTCATTACATATATGAAGTGAGGCACATTGCATACTATACATCTCATTTTATGAGGTCAAACAACATGCTCTAGACCTCCAAAAGTTTATTTTTTAAAACTAAAAATGAAACTTGATCCCTCATAGACATGTATGCAAAATGTGGAAACCTACATAGGGCGTATGACCTATTTGACAGAATGTCTCAACGAGATGTGGTCTCTTGGACTGCAATGATTGCAGGATATGCACAAAATGGGTTTGTTGAAGAGGCATTGGAAGCTTTCAAGCAAATGCAACTAGCAGGTGTATAGCCAAACGCCTCAATCTTTGCTAATGTCCTCCCAGACTGTGCTGAAATGGGAGCTTTGGAACAAGGTATGCGCATCCATCAAAGCATAATTGAAAGCAAATTTTTATCAGATGTTGTAGTTGCACATGTCTTGATAGCTATGTATGCAAAATGTGGAAGCATGCAGAAGGCACGTGACCTGTTTAACAGAATGTCTCAATAAGATGTGGTCTTATAGAATGCAATGACTGCAACATATGCACAAAATGGCTTTTGCAAGGATGTTCTCAAACTCTTTGAACTAACAAAGCACTCTGGAACATACCCTAACCATGTAATCTTTGCTTGTGTTTTATTTGCATTTAGTCATGTAGGCTTAGTAGACGAGGGTTGTAGATACTGCAATGACATGATTAACTCTTATTACATTACACTTATAATTGATCATTATGTGTGCATGGTTGACCTTCTTGGGTGTGTTGGCTTCCTAAAGGAAACTCTAAACTTTATCATCAAAATGCCAATTGAACCTGTGATAGTTGTATGGATGTCTTTGCTTGGTGTCTGTAGATGACAGAAGAATATAGAATTAGGAGCATTTATAGCAAGTCTCCTTTTTGAGCTGGCTCCTAAAAATGCTGCAACTTATGTTCTTCTATCAAACATCTATGCAGAAATGGGCAGGTGGGGTGAGGTTCAAAAGGTGAGGAGATTGATGGAGGACAAAGGAATTAAAAAGGAACCTGGATGTTGTTGGATTGAAGTCCATAAAATTGTACATGCTTTTTGTGTAGGAGACAGATCACACCCACAGACATAGGAGATCTATGCAATGTTGGAGAAATTATCCTGGGACATGAGGGCATCAGGGTATTTTCTAGATTCAGAACATGTATTGAACGATGTGGAGGAGGAAAAAGAATTATTCCTCTTCCACCATTAGAGTTGTCAAGAACCTTCGAGTATTTGTTGACTGCCACACTGCAATCAAATTTAGCTCCAAGATTGTTAGAAGACAAAATTGTTGTGAGAGATGTAAACTAGTTCCACCATTTGAACAAACATGGACAATGTTCTTGCAGAGATTATTGGCAATTCTAGGTGAAGCAAATGTAAACATATGCTTGCACTACAACAGGTGCATTGTGTCAAACCTGAAGATGTTAGAAAGACTGGTCAATTCTCTTTGAAGCTCTATCCATAGGAGGACTGAACAACAATGAAAAATTGTAGAAGGGGGGAGATATTTGGTTAAGCTTGGAAATAGCTATTGAGAGCACCGGGATATGCATGCCTATATATAGAACAGGGGACATATATAATTGTGGGTGACACATCGAAAGAGTCATGTAAAAGGGGGATTACTTGATTACAGAATAAACATTCAAGAGAGATGATATTCCTGGAGTTTCACACCTGGCAAATCTTTGACTCAATCTCTTCTTATCTTGTGGATCAGCATTAATAGTGATCAGAACTGGTGGCATGAAACTATGACCGAAATATAAGAAATCAATGGAGAATTAAAACACATTGCCACGGTCTCTATTTCTATTTATGTCCAAGCTTATTAGAAGCAAGTGCGGATCCGTTGAGGCTTTTTCTAAATCGTAATTTTGTGCTACATGCCTCATTGCCCTATAAATTAAATTAATAGATACAGATTGATCATTGGATAATTCTACGCTTATAACAATGAAAATGATCAGATCGGCCAGAAAGAAGGAGAAATAAATGGAGGTATGTTTTACTTTTTGCTGAAAACTTTGTAAGAAATTATAAAATTTGTTAGATATTTTTTATTATCTATTAATTTATAAGTTATTTAATCCACTAAATTATTTTATTAATAAAATTTCATCACATTAACTATTGTCTTCTTTCACTTATGTCAATTCCTTACCAGGTAAATTATAAATCTATAAATAAAGATATTATAATGTGTTATGTTTGTATTAAATAAAGATATTATAAATAAAGATATTTACATAGAGCAGGTAAATTAAAAAAAAAGCATGCTAGAGCAGTCCCATTTAAAGAATAGCTCTAACAAGAGTCCCATGGTGAATACTTGACAATCTTCAGCAAATTGCCACTCCTTCCTTCTTCAACCGTGGGTCAACGTCGTGCACAACTAGAAGCCTAGACTAAATTTGAGGTCACATCTCCTGTGAATTGGCCCCTCTTGGAGAGCACTTCGTCTATGAGAAAAACTCCATCACAAGATATTTAAAAGCAACTTTAAGTGGGCAGGTGTTCAATATTTTTGAAGATATTATCACATGATTCTTACACTTGTTCTTTGAGCATAAAAATGAGACCCTTTTTAGATATTAAATTCCACATAATATGGATAAATTGAATATCAATCTACTACATTATAATATCTGATATTTCCTATGTGCTTTCCAAACAACTTAGCCAATAAACCAGTGGACAACAACATATTTTCCATGTTTTAAAATCCCCCTACCTAAAATGAATGGTAAATTCATTTGGATGACTGTATTTATGATTACATCTCACAATTTGAGATTGGTCAAAAGTTACAGTGAGATTAGAACAAAACCAAGCCGCCATTGCAGTGAGGAAATGGTCTAAAGTGATTGCGTCATTCATCGCTTAGAAATGAGGGGTAGTGAGTCAATGACCATCTAGAATACGCACCAGCCACCTTAAACATGCTTTGTCTTCTCATTCCAATGATTTTAACACCTCACAGTTCACTTCCTCCTCCAACTAGGTTAAACAGAGTATAGAAGAAGTGGGTGGTTGTTGAGGGAGGTGCCACTATTGTTAAGGCCGATGTCACCGTTATTGATCTGTACCTTGGAGGAGCAGTCATTACAAGGTCTAAACGTTGGTAGAAGTGTCACTGCAATGCAATACTGAGAGCACAACTTATAGCATTAGACAGGTGTTTTTCTTCTGTCAAACATCTTTATACCACACTCGGAACAAAAGAACAAACTTCAAACTGTGAGAACAGTTCTTTGCAAACAATCTTGGCCAGGGTAGTTTTACCTATCCCACCCATGCCATATATACCCAATTTCACCATCTTCTGCTAATGATCAGCTACATTTAGTAATCCCTTGACATGCTACACGAACTCGTCCAAACTAAAACATTCATGAATATCCAGATACACTTTATGGTGACTGTTTGAATGTAAGGTTTTTTGAATTTCGACCACAACTTTTTGAATCAAATGGTCGTCCCTGAAAAAAGGTGAACTAATCTTAATGACATACCTAATCTATGGCAACTATAAAAGCCAAAAATAAAACCACACTGAGGTGGAGGATTACCCGGAATAATCACTGGAACACCAACCACATCTATGGGAAACAGTCTATAATGCACCTTTCCATTCAAGGATTAACTCGGGAGATAATCTTTGCTGGCTTTCATGTTGCTTGAGGTCCTCTGAATATTTACTTCCATCTCGGTAGAGAAGATCCGTACGCAAAACGCCATAAAATAGGGGCAGGATTTTAATGCCAGATTCAACCATAATTGACACTTCCAGATTCTTTATTTCTTTATTGCCCAGCCATCAGCGTGCGTCGGGCATGGAAATAGTCCTTTGAATGTAAAACCTCATCCTATCTGATTCTTTACATTGTAAAGCCAGCCTAGTCAGCGTTTGCCCCCCACAAACATTATAACAATGAAAATGACAAAAACAAGAAGAGGAGTGACAAAATAGACGAGGCATAATATACTAGCGAATATTTTGACTGAAGAAAATCGGGCAAATGGAAAAGAAAAGCGATGGGGGACAAATTTTAGAGAGCAATAAATAGGAAAGTTATTTTGTTGACTATTTAAGTAAAATTGTTTTAAAATTATTGTCTTTTATCATTTATTACTTCTTTTAACAAATCAATGGCTCAGATTTATTCTATGGTAGTGTTAGTAATAATTTATGTATGGGGTTTTGAGTCAGGTCTCCTCCCAAAAATCTAAAAATCCTGACACATTTTGGCCTCTGCAGTTGTTAAAAATGCCAGAATTCAATTAAGGTGCAAGTCAAAAAATGTTGTGGCAGGTTAGAAATCTCCATCGGCCCCTGAAAATTGATAAAAAATGGGTCACAGGCGTTCCAGATGCATATCGGGTCACAGTTTTCAATTATTGTGATTGTTTTTTGCAGTGGCTATGAGGGTCTCTTGTTTTAAAGTGTCGCGGGTCCGCCAAGTGTCGAGCCTTGATTCATGCCGCACTTTTGTTTCTAACGGGTAACTTTATCGCAAAGCATGCCATGTGGCAGAAACTTTTTCTCTTGTGTTTTAAGTTGCTTCCCACGGGTGGCTCCACGTGTTGATAGCCGTGATGCTCCTTAAAAGTTTCAGTCTGAGCGCGGAGGGCACCACGTGTCGGTATCCGCCAGTGTTTCTAAAAGACTCTCAAAGTTTCGCAGTCTCAGCCAAGTTTTCGATGGACCCTTAATGTTTCTATTATGTTTCATGCTGCGCCCTGCGGAAAGCGCCATGTGTTTCTAGCAGGTTCTGCGAAGCTCGCCAATTGGCAGCTTCCGCGTTATGAACCTTTTTGTTTCTTTTTGTTTCGGTGCTAAGTAAGGATGGAGTGGGTCCCAGTGAAGAATCTAAGACCCTGCAGAAGACACCACGTGTCAGCATCGGAAGCAGCCCCTTGATAAAGTTTCAACTATGCGCGGAAGGTGCCATGTGTCAGCTTCCGCCGAAGTTTCTGCGTAGTTTCTAAAAAGTTTCCGAGCAGGGGCGGAGCGTGCCACGTTTCTTTTGTAGCTCTGCGGAAGCTGACAAGTGTCAGCTTCCACGTTTGTTTCTTTTTTGTTTCGAAGTGTGGCGCAGACATGGTGGGTCCCATTAAAGTTTCTAAGCTGCTACAGATGTTGCCAGATGCGGCCTCCGCTGAAATGTTTCAAGAAGTTTCTCAGTTTCTTTGGTGGCTGCGGAACCTACCAAGTGGCAACCTCCACTTGAAGTTTCGAGAGCCCCTTTTTAGAGTTTCAAGTGTGTCTCAAGTGTCGCGGGTGATGACAATGTCACCTTCCACATAAGTTTCAAAGCGGCCCCTTAAAGTTTCTGAGCAGCACAAAAGGTGCCAAGTGTCGCAGTCTGCGAAGTTTCTAAAAAGTTTCTTTGAAGTTTCAAGAGGCCGCGGAACCTGCCAGGTGTCGATCTCTGCAAGAGTCTCAAGTGTTTCAAGTGTTTCTCAAGTGTTGCGCGGAAAGCGACACATGTCAGTTTCCGTTGGTGTTTCTTGAAAGGGTCTTTATGCTTCAGAGACACCGCAGAAGCTGCCACATGTCCCTTTCTCAAAGGCTTCCGAGGGGTCTCTAACGTTTCAAGGGTGCTGTAGAGCTCACCACGTGGTGGCTTCTGCGTGTGAGGTTCTGACAAAGGCTTTCGGCGGGGAAGATAAAGGAAAAGGACCCAGCGTTAGAAACTTAAAGTGCCTGCGTGGCACGTTTTTGTTGGTTCACAACTTTTCAATGTTTTTGGGGCTGTTCGAGCGCAGCGATAGGGTTTTGGATCGACGACCACGTTTTGAACTTGCAGCAGTGGGTTTTTTCTTTGTATTTGCGATCGTTTTTGGCGGGAGGAACTTCTTAGGCACGCAACTACTGCATCCCGAGGTTGCGGGTAGATGAAACTTTAGTGGTGATTGTTGCAGAGGTATGGGACGATGATGGACAGGTCAACCACCATTTTTATGATGCAAATCTTCAGGCGGCGGCCCAGATCCTGATCTCACATGTTCCCTCCTCCTTGTCCCTCTGCTGCATTTATGATTTTGAGCGCCACTTTTCAGTGCAGTGTATCTAGCAGGATTTTTGGCCTCCCATGTAATTGATGTTGAGTGCACCTTCATCGCTGTATATAAGGGACTGTGTGACTCATTTTTTGAGGTTGTTGAAAGTTGGACATTTTTGGCTCTGTAATACAATACGACTGGTTTTGGTTTGCTCTGTGCAGGAGTCCTTGTGAGTTTATGCATCTCCCGTTGTATGTTTCTTACATGAATCTACTGATTTCATGATTAATCTTATATGAGTAATGATGTTTTGCATGTGTTTTGCTAATTTTGTCTCCAGTGTTGCATGTGTCCTTCTTCTAAGTCTAGATATCTAATGGGTATCTGGTTTTCTAGAATACAGAATTCCTGTATTGAATGTTTGATCTTTTAACTTCTGCTCAAGGGGTAGATTAAATTGTTTTCAGATTGAATATTGGGAAGGGTATACTGCAATAGGGATGCCATAAGTATAGATAGGTTAACACTCTGTATTGGGAGATATTTGTAAGGCAAATATCACATAAATCCCCTTGAAATCTAGTTTTAGTTGTTCATGCTGACCATTCACAGGTGTATGGCTACTGACTCCAAGCCCTGGATAGGCACCAATCTAGTTCTGTGTTGAGGTTATACACTAGGTCCAGCTCTGCATCCAAACACAACATCAAAATCAAACTCCAAAACAACCATTAGGATAGTAGAATTAGTTTTAGGATCCCAAGTCCTCTGTCTACAACTAAAAATAGGCCCAAAGCTAGCCCCTTTGCTCTTATCTTGTAGTTTTGGTCTACTTATAGGAGGACTTATCTACTTCATGTCAGCATCCCAGCCTTTGTATGCATATTCTCATGGATGTTGAGTAGGGAATACCCCCCTAGGTTTTACAGAGCCTGAAGAAGAAGAGGAGATAAAAATAGAGTCTATCTCCTATACTGTTGGCCCCTGGCCCAAAGATCCTGTTGATCATTGATGGCTACCTTGTAGGGAAATCTGGGAGTAAGCATCCAATCTGGGAAAAAACCAACAGGTAGCTCTTTTAATCTAGACCATTCGTGTATGTATTTGAGGTAGTGCTGCTTACTAAGGAAATGCCTATCGGCGTAATTATTCCCATGACTAGCTTGATGTAGTTGGGATAACATATTTAACTCTTAAATCGACACCTCTCTATAGGGTCAACGCCTTCTAAAGGCATACTATAATAGAGAAAGCATTTTAAACAAACCTAAATGTATAAATTTGGGTGCACAGCTTCGTATCCACAACTACAATAGCATTCATATGATATACGACCAGCGGGATATGTGGTGTCAAATGCAATACAAACATAACTTTAGCCCGACATTATATGATGCCATGGATTCAATACAAACATTAAATCGATCTAGCAGAAAGAAATACAGGCTTCTAGATCGTTGTCACTATACAATGGTAGGTTTAAATATTAAGGAAACTTATATTAAGGGGTGACGCCTCTTACAGATGCTTGTGTAGCTTAAAGGAACTCCTAAGAATATAGCTACGCCTATGTAATGCAAAAGAAATGATTTAAGATCAACAGGTTGATGCCTCTTACAGATGCTTAGGCAACTTAAAGGAACTCCTAAGAATATAGCTATGCCTCTGTAATGTAGAAGAAATGATTTAAGATCAACAGGTTGACACCTCTACTAATGCTAGGATAATCTTTCTAGATCTTCTAAGGATTAAATCACACCGTTTTGATGCAGTTTTCAAACACATTCTGTGCCTAACAAAAAGGAATACTTGTGCAAATTCAAGCAAGGGACTAAATAAAGATTTAATTGAAAATATTTGAGGGGGTAAGATAGGTGAATAATAGACAGGGTTCAGTCTGCTTCAGCCCATCAATCTATTAAATAAGATAAATCATAGTGGATAACAGGGCTATCACAGAATGGTTCCTCCAGAGGTCATTGGAACCCTTAAAGAATAAAACAATAGATTTCTAAAAGATACAGAGGGAAAACAAGTACAATTTGAGGCAATTTACGAGGTTATGTAATTCAATCTAATTTGAATGAAAACTCAACATTCATGGAAGAACATGCAATTCCAGGAAGCGATTTAAAACCAAACTTGTAGACATGCAACATGATCAAACATTATTTAATATTCTCAATTCTCAAGTAAAGACATTCTATGAAATGATTTCGAGAAAGCATATCTAGTAAAACACACCAGTGATAAAATTTGCACGAAGACAGAATTTGGCAATGAATTTTTAGTAGCCCCAATCAGTAATTCCTTCATCTTGCTCCATAATTCAATTTTCTAAAATCCCCGTACCAAGAATTTTTCCCCTTTTCTCGTGTCTTCCTCCCTAATCTCCTCTATCTTTTCCTATTTAAAGATTATACAAAGCATCTTTCGAAAAACACACGCTCAAGAATTGAAAGCAAATGCATTCAATTTTTCCACCACTCCTTGTCACAAAAATAAGAGAGGCAATAAATTCCCAATAATCCAATTTTTAAACTCTCGGAGATTCTCAATAAATTTGTAGCTACCTCTTGTGGCTAAAATAGAATCCATTAACTCAAACAAATTCTAATGAAGTATTTAAAGAATCTTTCTAAAGATATTAAAATATCTTAAAATAATAATTTGAAATAACATGCAATATATTGCAACTAGATATTCTCAAAAGGACCTATCATTTATAGTTATTCGAAATGCAATTAGTAAATTTATTTCTTTCAAATTAATTATGCAAAATAAATGAAAAGATTTAATCTATATGTAATCTATGTGGTGTGTGTAGAGATCCCTTCAACACATTTCACCTGCAGTCAGCTAAACGCCCTCTACCTCGATGACATCCTCCCTCTATCGAAAGAGTGTTCTTGTTGCAAACACAGTCAAAATTAGTCAACATTCAATTAAGTAATATCAATATTAATATTTATTTTCATAATTAAATATTAGAAAATAAGGGTTGTGACATATTCACACTAGTTAAGTCTCCACTTAGGGACTTTTAGATTTTTTTCTCACTTCATGTGGTTGAGACACGTGTACTCACCTTTTGAGACATCTAGTTCATACACACTTGCCATGTATGCTCTCACACATGTCATTTGAGATATACAAGTGATGTACATTTGGAGGGGTAGTCAGTCATTTAGTCTTACCTTCCTACCTTCTCATCCTTGCCTATATAAGCAAGGTTCTCATTGTAAATCAAACACTCTCAATATATGATATACATACTTTTGTGCTCAATTTTTCATAGTTAGTGGAAGGCTGTTATGATGTCACATTTAGATCTTGGTTGCTCCAACAACTAGGACCAAATTAAAATATTATTATTAAATTGTTCCTTAACTAAATTAATTAGAAAAGGGGACATGACAACAAGTGCTCAAACTATGATAGATTAGGGTTAGGGTTTGTTTGATGAGATGGTAAAAGATGAAAATTGATAAAATTGCATGAATTATACATAGTTTGAAGGCCTATCATGTGGCCCACACATGCTAATAGGCATTTCAAAGTTATTACATCCCCTTTTTGGATTCAGTATTACTATTTACTTTTTCTTAAATAGTGCAGTCATGTGAATATGTTTAACATCATAGAAAACAATGTTATGATTAGAAAAGATTAATTTTATGAAATCATGGATTTTTACTTGGTTATGATCAATCTGATGTTATGAATTAAAAATGTCTTTTCGATATGAAAATGAAATGATTTGATGTAAATGTGTTTTGATCAGAACATTGGTACTCTAACCACAGATTGTATGTGAGATTGTTAATGGCAGGAATAGATGGAACATGTTCACCAAGAAGCAAGAAGAAGAGAAAGTATCTTTGAGAAAGAGAGAATAGACTCTGGAATAACCAATGGGTGTTTTCCACTGAAAATGAACATCAGGTAGATAAACCTAGTTGCCTTGAGATAAGTATTGATTTTGGGTTAAGTCAATTTTGGATGAGAATGTCAAGGTTTATAAGAATAGGTCACTCTTCCTTTCGTAGTTGTTGTGATGAGTATGGGTAATCGACATTTGTGTCGTAATACTCTAAATCATGTCGCCAAATATGGATGACCGATATATATTTATATATATAAATGTATACACTTGAGAATGAGTTGTATGTTGTGTCTTGTTTAGCGATTCAGCATAAAAGTCAAAAGTTGTGCGTAAAGTCAACCCCAAACTTCATATTGTGTTTGCGCTTCAATCGTCATCATCGTCATAAAGCTCTACGAGCATATGATGTAAATGTTTAATTACAGAATTTGACGGATGTAGAATTATTTCTGTTGTGGGTTATTGTCGTATATAAAAGGTTTAAATAATGTTTTAAACCTATGAGACCGTCGAGTGTAATACCATTGGTCATATTGTAATGGTAATATACAAAATCATATATAGTTATATTTAAATAGTCATTAAGGAATAATTCTTATATTCTTTAATGGTGTTAGTAATCGGGTAGTAGCTCAAAGGGTTTCACTCAAGTTGCTATTTATGAAGTCTTTTATTCCATAACATTTTATTCATTCTTGAGCTTTAAACCTAAATGATTAGTCGTCAGCTCAACAATTATTCCAAGTCATGTAATCGATCTAAACTCAAAAATCTGTTAGAGTTAGTGTGGCATCATGTCCAAAACAGAAAAACTGCCACCTTGCTAACTGATAAGCTCCACCTTGCGAATAAGCTGCAAGGATAGTGGAAGATAAAATGAATTTTGTGTTAGTGGTCGTGGAAGGAGGACATATGTTTATAGTCGAGCTTGGTAGTTACCAAGTAGATGGCTATGCGAATTAGTTAGGGGAGTTAGTTTTCATTTTGGACAGCGGGAAAAAGAAAAGAAAGAACTTCTTGATATGGATATAGGGAGTCTTGGATAGAGGCTCGAGGGGATCACAAGAAGACAGTAAACTCCAGAGAAGTACGGAGACCAGTAGCTCGAAGGTTGATAGGAGTCAAGCGAGGTATCTGAGCTGAGAAGCCAACTATCAGGTTCTCAATTCTTCCTGTATAATCTGCATCTCTTTATGTGGTTGATGTATTGTATTCATAAGCTAGAAAAATCGATTATAACCTGTTAATCATTATGTAAAACAATAATCATTTCTAAGTGATATCAAATGTTTGGATCATGCTCAAAATTTTAAGATCCTCAGTTAATAGCTTTAGCTTACTTAATTGTATGCCAATGTAATGATAACTGATGGCTTATCGGAAGGGAAAACATTTCTTATCATCCAGGATTAACGTCGACAACGTAGGGGCTTAAAAGGTCGTATTCTCGTCATTAAAAGATCATTGTTAGTACTTTGGTTTTATACAAGCTCTTTTGTGTCTAAACAGTGATCATTTATATATACTAGAAGTATGTTTAAGACTATCAAAATACTAATAGGCTGGTAGCATTATGGTGTGAAGGACATCCCGTCAGGAAGTCACTGTGTCTTATATCTTATATTAGTAAATGACTAAGGATTTGCTCTTCAACTTTATTTCGTTCTGCAGTGTGGACCCTGTGTAAGCAACGATAAATCTTTTATTCTTTTTAAACATAGTGTAGACATGTGTTGGCTATTATGTGGAACTTGTCTATCGTGCAAATAGGCTCCGTTTGAGAGAGCAACTTGGGTCTTTTTGTTCTTTATTTGTTCTTATTCTTTTAACAGGGTGTCGAAACAATTTCTCTTCTAGTTTCAACTTTTGTAACTGTATAATGCTGCCTATGCTACCTCACCAACTGCAGAAATTATAATGTATATGGCAGATAGTATAATACCCAGTAGGCTTAAAGCTTATGTCAGAAAGATTTCAGATATCAAATCAATGTAGGGGTTGAATAAAAGGGTATCCTTGAAGATAGAACATTTTGATTTATAAGTACTTGTTTATACAAATGAAAGTTATCTATTTAAATAATACAAAATGACTCTTTATATTAAAGAAGAAATTATTATTGTATTTAAGATAGGAAGTTGGTTAATGACTCTAGTACGTAGACTAAAGCCTTGACGAAGTTGCCATCATGCTAGCATAAAACTTCGACTCGATAACAAGTTAAAAGATGTCTCTCTATTGTATATGTCGATAATGTAAAGTTTTGTCTTTAAGAAGATAGTTTAGACAAGCATCAAACTCAATGGTCCACCCGAAAAACTAGTATCAATAACCAAGGAATCAGTAAGCTAGAAATTATACCCTAATCACAAAAGTGGTAATGACTCTGAGAGTCTTAAAGTTTTACAACAAACCAAACTGATATGCATACAAGCATGTTGAGCTAGAAAGCCTAAGAAATTTATCATGATCAAATGTAATTGTAGGATTGCGATTAAATCAAGTCGAGTTAGGGTGGGTGAACTTACTATTTGCCTTGATACAATGCTAAACATATTCAAATCCTTTGGCCAAGGTAGTGCACCTGCCTCTAGTGCATTTTTAGTTCACCGTGACTGGATGACATAGCTTGTGGAGTGGTCATGCTTGTCTAGAGGGTATCTAGGGGAATTGCATGATAACAAGGTACGTAGGTCACAACACCAGTACTCAAATGGCTAACACCATTGGTTATCCTAAGTCTATCCTCTTCGAGTAGGGTAGGGCCACTTCCGGGTAGGAAGGTGTGCGGGAGACCGATGGTCTATGGTTGGAGGTTAAGCCTCAAAGGTACTTTCTCTTCTAAACTCCAGAAGCTTGCCGAGACTTGAATTTGGATGGTCGACAATCGAGATACAGTGACTTTGGTAAGTTTCTATTTTGAAAATGTTCTTAATAACTTTAATCATCATATTGATAAATGTTGAAGATGGATAGACCCCTTTGTGTAACTTATAATTTCATGATTCTTAATTAGTCGATGAATGAACTTCTTTGTTTTAAATTGAAAAATAATTTATCATTTTCTGCTTTTAAACTTAAAAAAAAATAACCTTTGGTTGAACGTAGTTTTTAAGGTGAAAACTAAATTGGGTGTTACATATGGTATCAGAGCTAGCCAAGTTCAGCACTAGGGCTGATGAGTCCACTAAGCTGGCTAAGAATCAACATTATGCGGGTAGCTAATGATTTGATTTACTGTGCCAGGATGGTACGTCTCAAGAAAACTGCAAGGAAGTCCTTCGCTGGTAAGGAATGTTACCTAGATTAAGACTATTGAGAAAATGAATGATGAAAATGACATTTGGCTAGATGATATGGAAACTTTTGTCAATGCTCTGTCATGACTCAAATGAATGAAAAGAGAACTCCTAGAGACATCTAGGATGACAGCTCGAATTATTATCAATTCCTGCCTTATTAGTGTACCAATGATCACTAGGGATTCCCATATACCACCTAGAGCTGAAATCATTGTACTATCATCCGATAGCGAATCTGAGGGTTATACACCTCATGAATATGTGTCGGACAATGAATCTGAAGGTTACACCCCTCTTGTAAATACTGAGTGAAACATGAAATGTGTCTATACTTAAAGAATGTACATACTATTGTGCAAAATATAATAAAGACAATTTTGCTTGAGAATAACTATGGTTATGAGCAATTGATATGTTTTGATAATATTCTAAATGATAAATCATAGAACTGATTAGTACTTGCTAAAACAGGTGAGAAAACAAATAAGCATGGATCAATCAAAGTTTAATGAGAGAGAAGATCGAAAAGGTCACAACTCTCAGGCTAACTCCACCAATAAATTGGACAGAATTCTTAATATGCTTGCCAAAACTAAGGAAAGGTTGGGCAAATTGGAAAAGAAAGTGAATGAAACCAGGAATACTGAGGGTGAAAATGAGTATTCTAATAATGCAAGTAAAAGTAGGCAACGAGAGCATGGCACGTCAAGTGAGAATCAAGAGAATAGTGAATCTTAGAGGGAGACAAAAGATAAACTTGCACTGGAATTATCTAAGGATATGAAAAATATTATTCCTCCCAAATTTGATGGAACGAAAATCGAAGATGCAGCAGAAGCTTGGCTAACTGAAATGGAGAAGTACTTTGAAATCAGAAATTATTTTGAGATTACAAAAGCAGTTTGGGGAGCATATCAGCTATCTGGAGAAGCATCCACCTGGTGGATGAACAAAAAGATGGAATTGGATTTAAGCCCCTTGAAGGTGACATGGAATGAATTTGTGGAACTTTTTGGAAAAAAGTGGTTACCACAGCTTTACTTTGATCAAAAGCTAATAGATTTCCAAAATCTCTGACAAGGTGATTTGTCTGTGGTTGAATATGTGGAAAAATTCACTAGATTGTTGAAGTATGTTCCTCAGTATCAAAAGGATGAAAGATTTCAAATAAGGAAATTCATTATGGGGCTCAATCATCAGATTGGCGAAGAGGTGGAGGTGCATGGTCCGAACACAATGGACCGGGTGTATGAGAAAGCAATTAAGTAGGAACAGAAGATCAAATCCATATCTACTTATCGTGAAAAGAAGCGTAAGAGATTTGATAAGAACTTCAATGAACAAACGTATAAAAAGAAGAATGATAAAGGATATGGAAACAAGAGGTACGATAAAGGAAATCAGAAAAATAAAGGGGGATTTGGTAATGACCGAAGAAATGAAGACTTCAAGAAAAATGACAATTTTAAGAGGAACGATGATGCTATGAGTAGACCATCCGAGAAGAGAGGACCAATTGGAGGTTGTTTTTCATGTGGTGGAGATCATTATGCCAACCGTTGTCCTAATAAAAAGCAAAATGGGCAGCATAGGAACACGACACTTCCTTCGCAGTAGGAAGCATTTCAGCAAAGGATTCATGCCGCCCTTGACAATCGACAAGCTGAATATTAGATTACTCCCATTGAGATGACAAGTACTTTATTTGGAGTCCCTATTTTTATTCTGATTGATACTGGTGCCACAGAAAACTTTGTGTCAACTAGAGTCTTAAGTAAATTTCCTAGAAGAGCTGGTTATATGTCAAAACCATGGACAATAGAATATGCAAATCACTCAAAGGCTTAGGTAGAGCAATGTTTGTTCAAAGCTAAGATTGATATTTCAAACTTTTCCACTAAGGTAAACTTGTATGTGGCACCTTTAGGGTCCTACGACGTCATTTTAGGAATGAATTGTTTGTGGAGACATAGGGCCAAGGTGGATTGTTTTTATAAAACAATTGAATGTTTGGATGATAAAGGAAACAAAGTTAATTTTCAGGGTATTCAAAGGGAAATAAAGATTAGGTATATTTCATCAAAACAATTAAAATGGGCTAGGCGTAAGGGATGTCAACTTTTTGCAGTCAAAATGGACCTAGTAGAGGAAGCTTTAGAGAAGCAAACTTTTGAAGAAAAATACCCTTATCTTCACAATTTTAGAGATGTATTTCCTGAGGAACTGCCAGGCTTGCCTCCAAAAAGAACCTTTGACTTTGCCATAGATGTTAAACCACGATCTGAGCCAGTATCTAAAGCTCCATACAGAATGACCACTACTGAACTTATGGAATTGAAGGCTCAACTGCAGGAGTTGTTGTCTAAGGGTCTAATTAGGCCAAGTGTATCACCATGAGGACCTCCGATTATTTTCATCAAGAAGAAAGACAGAACCCTTAGACTGTGTATAGATTATCGGATGCTAAATAAGGCAACGATAAAGAATAAGTATCCACTGCCACGTATTGATGATTTATTCGACCAAATGTGTGGTGCAACAATATTTTCTAAGATAGATTTGAGATCTAGATACCATTAGTTGAGGTTAAAAGATGAGGATATTCACAAGACTGCATTTAGAACAAGATATGGTCATTATGAGTTTACTATGTTACCATTTGGGTTGACTAATGCACCAGCCGCTTTCATGAACCTCATGGATAGTGTTTTAAGAGATTGCCTTGATAAATTTGTCCTAATTTTCATAGGTGATATTCTGATATATTCCAAAAACGAGGAGGAGCATAGACAGCATCTTCAAATTATTTTGCAACGTTTAAGAGAACACAAATTGTATGCGAAACTCTCGAAATGTACCTTCTTTCATAAAGAAGTGCAGTATTTGGGACACACTATATCAGCAAAAGGGATATCAGTTGACCCAACTAAAATAAAGGCTATTATGGAATGGCCTGTACCTTCCAATGTTTCAGAAGTACGAAGTTTTATGGGATTGGCCGGGTATTACAGGAAATTTGTTCTAAATTTTTTAAGTATTGCTAGCCCAATCACTTCTTTGCAGAGGAAAGGAAAGCGGTTTGTATGGACAGGCGAATGTCAAAAGGCATTTGATTTATTAAAAGAAAAATTAACAACAACACCAATTCTGAAAGTCCCTGATCCTGAAGGGCAATTTGAGGTTATTATCGATGCCTCTGGAGAAGGTTTAGGAGGCGTGCTTATTCAAAATGAGTGTGTAATAGCCTATCAATCAAGAAAGTTGAAAAACTATGAGCAGAATTACGCTCCTCATGATTTAGAACTAGCGGCAGTGATTCATGCCCTTCAGATGTGGTGACACTATTTGTTGGGAAAGACTTTTATACTAAAAATAGATCATCAAAGTTTTCGTTACATATTTACATAACCTCATCTCAATGCAAGACAAAGGAGGTGGTTAGAGTTAATATCAGATTATGACTTTGAGATTACTTACATAAAAGGTAAAGAAAACCAAGTAGTTGATGTTTTAAGCAGAAGAAGACACATAGCTTCTATAATCTCTATTCATGCTAATTTTAAAGATCTAGTATTGCAAAGTTTACCTGGAGATGAATATTATGAACAGGTGAAGCAAGCTCTGCAAATAAACCCCAAAGATCCAAGATATGATGGATTCCATTTTGAGTCAGACAAATTAATGAGATTTAAGGGAAGAATCTACGTTCCTAATTATGTAGAACTAAGAAACCTTGTATGGAAGGAAGTTCATTGTGCACCTTATTCTGGACACCCAGGAGTAACAAAACTTTTAGATAATGTCAAACCGCTATACTTCTGGAAAGGAATGAAAAGTGATGCTGCAAGGTTTGTGGCAAGTTGCTTGGAATGTCAAAGAGTAAAGGCAGAACACCAACATCCTGCCGGATTCTTATACCCGCATGATATTCCATAATGGAAATGGTAGGTTGTTAGTATGGATTTTGTTCAAGGGTTACCAATGTCCAAGAATAGACATGATGCAATTTTGGTTGTAGTAGATAAACTAACCAAACTAGCACACTTCATTCCTGGAAATTTGACAGATGGAGCTCATATTTTGGCCCGTAAGTTTGTTCAAGAAATATTTAGATTGCATGGGGTACCTGAAAAGATTATATTCGATAGAGATGCTCAAATAACCTCCTAGTTTTGGCAAACTTTATTTTCAGCACTAGGGACTAAACTCAATGTGAGCGCCTCTTATCATCCTAAAACTGATGGGCAACAGAAAGGGTTAACCAGGCCCTAGAGGATCTACTAAGAATGTATTGCATGGACCAGCAATACAGATGGGAGGAATATTTACCTCTTGTTGAATTTGCCTATAATAATTCCTATCATTCTGCCATTAAGATGGCATCGTTTGAAGCATTATATGGAAGGAAATGAAGAACTCCTATAAGTTGGGACAAGCTGGAAGATAGGATAAGCATTGGACCAGAAATGCTAGCAGATATGGAAGAAAAAGTGAAAATGATTATGAAAAGGTTGGCGGAAGCCAACGACAAACAAAAAAGTTATGTAGATTGCAAACGGGTGCCTAGACAATTTTCTATTGGAGAGAAAGTTCTTTTGCGAGTGAAACCCCATAAAATTTTAGTAAATCTTCAAAGTTGGCTCCCCGATATGTCAGACCTTTTGAAGTCCTCGAGATTATCAATCCAGTGGCCTATAAAATTGCTCTACCTCCAGCCTTGTCTAAAATGCATAATGTTTTTCATGTTTCTTACCTAAAGAAATATTTTGTAGGTAATGACCACATTCTTAAATGGAATTCTTTATAGATACAAGATCCAGGAGTGGTTGTGTTCGAGCCACTCAAGGTACTCAAAATGGGTAAACTCCGGTTGCGTAATCAAGAGGTCTTACAATGCAAAATTCAGTGGGACCAATATGGCGAGGATAGCGCCACTTGGGAAGACTATAATGACATCCACCAAAGATTTCCCTATCTTTTCAAAAAAATTAATGTTAAACTATAAAAGCTTGTTTTTATGTTAAAATTTTGCTTGATAAACTCAATCATCAGGGACGACAATTCTATAGGAGAAAGATATGTTACATCCCCTTTTTGGATTCAGTATTACTATTTACTTTTTCTTAAATAGTGCAGTCATGTGAATATGTTTAACATCATAGAAAACGATGTTATGATTAGAAAAGATTAATTTTATGAAATCATGGATTTTTACTTGGTTATGATCAATCTGATGTTATGAATTAAAAATGTCTTTTCGATATGAAAATGAAATGATTTGATGTAAATGTGTTTTGATCAGAACATTGGTACTCTGACCACAAATTATATGTGAGATTGTTAATGGTAGGAATAGATGGAACATGTTCACCAAGAAGCAAGAAGAAGAGAAAGTATCTTCGAGAAAGAGAGAATAGACTTTGGAATAACCAATGGGTGTTTGCCACTGAAAATGAACATCAGGTAGATAAACCTAGTTGTCTTGAGATAAGTATTGATTTTGGGTTAAGTCAATTTTGGATGAGAATGTCAAGGTTTATAAGAATAGGTCACTCTTCCTTTCGTAGTTGTCGTGATGAGTATGGGTAATCAACATTTGTGTCGTAATACTTTGAATCATGTCGCCAAATATGGACGACCGATATATATTTATATATATAAATGTATACACTTGAGAATGAGTTGTATGTTGTGTCTTGTTTAGTGATTCAGCATAAAAGTCAAAAGTTGTGCGTAAAGTTGACCATAAACTTCGTATTGTGTTTGCGCTTCAATTGTCATCATCGTCATAAAGCTCTACGAGCATATGATGTAAACGTTTAATTACGGAATTCGACGGATGTAGAATTATTTCTGTTGTGGGTTATCGTCATATATAAAAGGTTTAAATAATGTTTTAAACCTATGAGACTATCGAGTGTAATACCATTGGTCATATTGTAATGGTAATATACAAAATCATATATAGTTATATTTAAATAGTCATTAAGGAACAATTCTTATATTCTTTAATGGTGTTAGTAATCGAGTAGTAGCTTGAAGGGTTTCACTCAAGTCGCTATTTATGAAGTCTTTTATTCCATAACATTTTATTCATTCTCGAGCTTTAAACCTAAATGATTGGTCGTCAGCTCAACAATTATTCCAAGTCATGTAATCGATCTAAACTCAAAAATATGTTAGAGTTAGTGTGGCATCATGTCCAAAACAGAAAAACTACCACCTTGCTAACTGATAAGCTCCACCTTGCGAATAAGCTGCAAGGATAGTGGAAGATAAAACAAATTTTGTGTTAGTGGTCGTGGAAGGAGGACAAATGTTTATAGTCGAGCTTGGTAGTTACCAAGTAGATGGCTATGTGAATTAGTTAGGGGAGTTAGTTTTCGTTTTGGACAGTGGAAAAAAGAAAAGAAAGAACTTCTTGATATGGATATAGGGAGTCTTGGATAGAGGGTCGGGGGGATCACAAGAAGACAGTAAACTCCAAAGAAGTAAGGAGACCAGTAGCTCGAAGGTTGATAGGAGTCAAGCAAGGTATTTGAGCCGAGAAGCCAACTATCAGGTTCTCAATTCTCCTGTATAATCTGCGTCTCTTTATGTGGTCGATGTATTGTATTCATGAGCCAGAAAAGTCGATTATAACCTGTTAATCATTATGTAAAACAATAATCATTTCTAAGTGATATCGAATGTTTGGATCATGCTCAAATCTTTAAGATCCTCAGTTAATAGATTTAGCTTACTTAATTGTATGCCAGTGTAATGATAACTGATGGCTTATCGGAAGGGAAAATATTTCTTATTGTCCAGGATTAACGTCGACAACGTAGGGGCTTAAAAGGCCGTATTCTCATCATTAAAAGATCATGTTGTTAGTACTTCAGTTTTATACAAGCTCTTTTGTGTCTAAACAGTGATCATTTATATAGACCAGAAGTATATTTAAGACTATCACAATACTAATAGGCTGGTAGCATTATGGTGTGAAGGACGTCCCGTCAGGAAGTCACTATGTCTTATATCTTATATTAGTAAATGACTGAGGATTTGCTCTTCAACTTTATTTCGTTCTGCAGTGTGGACCCTGTGTAAGCAACAATAAATCTTTTATTCTTTTTAAACATAGTATATGTTGCAAGTATAAGGTAAACCAGTGTTGTCATTGATGTCAACATACTCATATTGCTTTGACAAGAAGGATTCAATGAGCAGTGTGCTGAGGATATTGAGAAAATTAGCCTCAGTCAGGAACAGTAAAGAACAGTGATGAGAAGAAGGCAAATGTACTGTATAGGATGCGAACCAGAGGATGCGGATTAAAGGGTTTGTAGATATGGGTCTTGAGATGCTTCAGTTAAGATTTCAGAGGTCCGCATGAAGATCTGAAGGAGTTGTGGCTGTCAGTGTAGAACTAGTTCCGGCAAGTATTCAGAGGTGACAGAGGATCACAAAAGGTCCGGTGAGGTCGAGAACTGTATAATCCTAATCTGCGGATTGGAAGGAGTCTTTGGGATGTCCTTGTGATGTGCCATCTCGAGTTGTGTATGATTTGGAGGTCCGGAAGTACCTCTTGCATTATGACAGTGGCGACAGACAGTATTCTTGAAGTTCCAGATAAGGAGGATAAGAGATTTCAGTAAGTAAAGGAAATGCAGACGTACCTGGTCATTCAGGCAGGCTTGTGAAGGTTCCTGGATCATGTTGAGGTCGTGTTGTTGGTCCGCATTGACAGTAGAGCCCGGAATTGAAGATATTCTTCCGAATGAAGTTTTTGCTCTGTTTAGCCGACCGGATGAGTTGTTCATCCTGTGAATGTTCTTATGGTGGCCGACCGGATGTGTCATTCATCTTGCGGATATTCTTATGATTGATTGCCGACTTAGATGATTGTTCCTAAGTTGATGTCTTGTATAAATAAAGATTTGTGAGTTCATTTTGAGGGGTGGCTTATGTGGAGGAAGGTGAAGTAGCGAAGAGAAGTGCAGAAGGAAGAGCAGATGTTTCTGGGCTTAATGGAACTGATCCGGACATGGTAAAGATGTCATTCTCTAGTTCAAGACTGTGATTCTTATCACTTTGTAGACAGTGTGTCTCCTTGTAGGCAGTGGGCCTCTTTGTGAGCAGTGTGCTCGGGCAGTGAGCCCTAATTGGCATGTGCCATTTTGTAATTCCTTATTCTTCTAATAGAGAATAATCTTTGGGTTAATCACCCCGTGGTTTTCTCCCTTAACCGGGTTTCCACGTCAAAATACTGTGTCATGTGTTTCTTATTTCATGATGATATTTATCTGTTTGATTCAATACTGCTTTGATTAAGAAGAAGGTTCAAAAGAAGAAATAATTAGGATAACTGATTCACCCCCCCCCTCAGTTATCAACAATTGGTATCAGAGCCAGGTTCCTCTGAAAGAAGCTTAACCGCTTGAGGAGATCTACGATGTCGTCATACAAAAAGGATAGTCCGAAGTTCGATGGAACCAATTTTACTCTCTGGAAGGGTTGCATGAAATGTCACCTGGAATGTATGGGAAAAGCATACTTGGCCATGGTTTCAAAACCATATGTACCTCCACAAGGTGGTCTGACAACTCTGAATGAAATCACAGAAGCTGAAAACAATCTACGGACCAAGGAAGCTCTTCTAAGCGCATTGAATGACTCAGATCTCTCAAATGTTATTGACCTACCAACTGCATATGAGATCCTGACTAAACTGGAACTTCTGTATGAAGGAGATGAGTTTGTCAAAAGTGCAAGGTTGCAAAGTCTGAAAGGGAAATTCGAAAGATTGAAGATGAGAGATGATGAAAACATCACTACTTTTATGCCAAGAGTGAATGAACTAGTGTGTGGAATTAGAAATGCTGGTGGAACTCTGGATGAAAATGAGATCGTTTGCAAAATCCTTAGATCCCTTCCTGCTGCCTACAAAATCAAGGTTGCTGCAATTGATGAATTCAGAGCCCACACAACTGTCACAAGAGAACAATTGGCTGGCAAGCTAGCTGCATTTGAAATGACCGAGTTTGGAGATGATCTTCCCAAGACTGAATCTGCTTTCAAAGCCAGTGCCTATGTGAAAGGCAAACAGAGAATTGATCCGGGAGAAAACTCTTCAAGGAAGATGACATGGTATGATCAAGCAAGAAGAGACATGGAAGAAGAAGAAGCAGAAACAGCTCAACTTGAAGCCCTCATTGCAAAAAGACTACCAAGAGGATCCGGTAAGTATGAAGGAAAACTACCCTTTAAGTGCTTCAACTGCAATAAGATTGGTCATTTTGCTTCAAGATGTCCGGAAAGATCTGCAAGGTCTAATACTAACAGACAAAGGTTTCAAAAGAATTGCTATTATGTTCATGAAGAAGATGACAATGAAGGAGTAACAGATGATGAATCAGAACTAGGAAGCAAATCCGGAAATGAGTGGGTGTTTATTGCCATCAAGGAAGAAGATTCAATACTCTCTGAATCTGTCAATCACAAAGTTGTTGAAAAAGCTTTGGCTGCTCAAGTGGAAGAAAAGGATGATTGGGTTATTGACAGTGGATGTTCTCACCATATGACTGGTGACAAGAATAAGTTCTTGAATTTGGAAAGGTATGAAGGAGGAATGGTAAAGTTTGGTGATAATTCTGCTGGCAGAATCAGAGGCAGGGGAACTATTTCCTTTGATGGAAAGAGCAAAACAGGTAATGTACTATATGTTGAAGAATTGAAGCACAATCTTCTCAGTGTTGGTCAGTTAGTAGACAAAGGCTATGATCTTCGGTTTAAGAATGGAAAATGCAGAATCTTTACAAGCTTCGGAACTGAAATTACATCCGGTACTCAGACAAAAGGTAATATCTTTCATCTGGTTGGTTCAAATAAAAGTTGTTTGTTTGTTCAAATTGATCAGAGTTGGTTATGGCATAGAAGAATGTGTCATGTAAATTTTGATAACATCATCAAGATAAGCAATACTCAGGTTGTAAGAGATCTTCCAAAATTGATGAAACCTACAAATAGTTTGTGCAAAGAATGTCAGCTAGGTAAACAAAGCAGAGTCTCTTTCAAAAGCAAAGATCAGTCTTCTACCGGAATGTTGGAATTAGTACATACTGATCTCTATGGTCCGACAAGAATCAAGAGTCTGCAAGGTGATAGATATTTCATGTTGTTAATTGATGATCATTCCCGGATGATGTGGGTTACCTTTCTAAAAGAAAAATATGAAGCATTTGAGAAGTTCAAAATCTTCAAAGCTTTGGTAGAGAATCAAACCGGATTAAAACTAAAGCGTCTAAGGTCTGATAGAGGTGGTGAATTTACATCTGGAGAGTTCATTGACTATTGTGAGAAGCAGGGTATAAGGAGGCAATTGTCTGCTCCTAGGACTCCACAGCAGAATGGAGTAGTTGAAAGAAAGAACCGGACCATCCAGGAAGCTGCCAGGACAATGATGTTGGAAGCAAATGTTCCTCAGATGTTCTGGAAAGAAGCTATCAGCACTGCAGTCTACACTCTAAATCGAGTTCAAATCAGAAACAATACCGGTAAGACCCCCTACGAACTCTGGTTTAGCATCACTCCCACTGTGAAATATTTCAGAGTATTTGGTAGCAAGTGTTATATCAAAAGAGATGAAGATCTAGGAAAGTTTGATGCTAGAAGTGATGAAGGAATTTTCTTGGGCTACTCCACTCAAAGCAAAGCGTACCGGTGTTACAATAAGAGACTGAGGAAGATGATAGAAAGCACTAATGTGAAAGTTGATGAAGGAATTGAGAAGCCCTCAAGATTTTATGAATCTGATGAAGATGACCAAGACAGTGTTCAAGGAACTCAATCCTCTCCGGTAAGACAGAGTCAGCCTAATCCGGTAAATCAGGAAGAAGAGATAGGTTTGAATGAGCTTGATCAAGAAGCAGCAGTGCAGGATACTCCCAAAATTCCAAGGTATGTGACACTAAACCACTCTGAAGATCAGATCATAGGGGACAGAAGCAAAGGTGTGCAAACTAGAAGGAATGTTGCTCAAAATCAGGATGAATGTTGTCTGATTTCAAAGATTGAACCTAAAACAGTAAATGAAGCCTGCGATGATGAAAACTGGACTAAAGCAATGAAAGATGAATTAATGCAAATTGAGAAAAATCATACTTGGGATCTTGTTCCCAGACCTAGAGACAGGAATGTGATTGGAACCAAATGGGTCTTCCGGAACAAATTAAATGAAGCTGGTAAAGTAATCAGAAACAAAGCTAGATTGGTCTGCAAAGGCTACTCCCAAATAGAAGGAATTGATTATGAAGAGACCTTTGCTTCCGTGGCAAGAATTGAAGCAGTCAGATTATTTCTTGCATTTGCTGCCTTCAAAGACTTCAAGGTATATCAGATGGATGTCAAGTCTGCCTTCTTAAATGGTGATCTGGAAGAAGAAGTTTACATTGAACAACCAGATGGATTTCAATTATCTGACAATGATGATATGGTCTGTAAGTTAAAGAAAGCATTGTATGGATTAAAACAAGCTCCAAGAGCATGGTATGAAAGGTTGGATAAGCATCTTGTGCAGATTGGATTCAGCAAAGGTACTGCTGACAGTAACTTATATTTCAAAATTGATCATGAAAACATTTTGATTGTTGAAGTGTTTGTAGATGATATCATTTTTGGAGGAAGAGATAGTATGTGCAAAACTTTTGCAAAACAGATGAAATGTGAGTTTGAAATGTCTATGCTTGGTGAAATGAATTTCTTCTTGGGTCTGCAAATTACTCAAACAAAGAAAGGAATCTTCATTTCTCAGACCAAATATGTGAAAGAATTGTTAAGGAAATTTGGTATGGAAGATTCAAAACCAATGAACACTCCCATGGCAACCGGATGTAAGTTAAGCAAAGATGATGACTCTCCAAAGGCAGATCAGACAATGTATAGATCAATGATTGGTGGATTGTTATATCTCACTCAGACCAGACCAGATATAATGCAGGTTGTTGGTCTTGTGGCAAGATTCCAGGCTGATCCTAGAGAATCTCATGTTATGGCAATCAAAAGAATTTTTAGGTACTTGAAAGGAACAGTTGAGTATGGTCTATGGTACCCTAGAGATCCGGATTTCTCTCTTCATGCTTACACAGATGCAGATTGGGCAGGAGATGTAGATGATCGAAAGAGCACCAGTGGTGGAGCATTCTTTTTGGGGAAGAGATTGGTTTCTTGGCTAAGCAAGAAACAAGATGCAATATCTCTGTCTACAACTGAAGCAGAATACATTGCAGCAGCAAGTAGTTGCACTCAAATCCTATGGATGAAGCAGATGCTAAGAGATACTAAAATTGAATATGCGGAGCCTATCACAATTTTCTGTGATAATTCAAGTGCAATTAATATTTCCAAGAATCCGATATTACACTCTAAGACTAAGCACATATCTATCAAGTTTCATTTCTTGAGAGAACAAGTGAACAAGGAAGAAGTCAGGTTGGAGTATGTTCCCTCCAATGATCAGATTGCAGATATCTTTACTAAACCTCTTCCCAAGGACTCTTTTGAATATCTCCAGGAGAAGTTAGGGGTCATGGCCCCTCCGGTGATAAACTAGGATGCACTGATGTGCATTAGTCCGGTGGATATCACAGTCATATCTTGTGATCCAGATTGATGATGGGGAGCTGCTACTAAGGGGGAGCAGCTAGTATGATTCTGATATGTTAAAATTGCAAGTATGAGCCCTTTGCCATTGATGTCAAAGGGGGAGAGAAGACATGTGAAAAACAAGTAGCTGATGATCAAAAGAGAAGCAGTAAAATGAGGAGAAGACATGTTGCTGATAGGGGGAGAAGTGACAGAAAGGAGAAGTTTCTTGTCTTGATGGTTTTTCACATCATATGTTGCCATCAATGACAAAGGGGGAGATTGTTGCAAGTATAAGGTAAACCAGTGTTGTCATTGATGTCAACATACTCATATTGCTTTGACAAGAAGGATTCAATGAGCAGTGTGCTGAGGATATTGAGAAAATTAGCCTCAGTCAGGAACAGTAAAGAACAGTGATGAGAAGAAGGCAAATGTACTGTATAGGATGTGAACCGGAGGATGCGGATTAAAGGGTTTGTAGATATGGGTCTTGAGATGCTTCAGTTAAGATTTCAGAGGTCTGCATGAAGATCTGAAGGAGTTGTGGCTGTCGGTGTAGAACCGGTTCCGGCAAGTATTCAGAGGTGACAGAGGATCACAAAAGGTCCGGTGAGGTCCGGAACTGTATAATCCTAATCTGCGGATTGGAAGGAGTCTTTGGGATGTCCTTGTGATGTGCCATCTCGAGTTGTGTATGATTTGGAGGTCCGGAAGTACCTCTTGCATTATGACAGTGGCGACAGACAGTATTCTTGAAGTTCCGGATAAGGAGGATAAGAGATTTCAGTAAGTAAAGGAAATGTGGATGTACCTGGTCATTCAGGCAGGCTTGTGAAGGTTCCTGGATCATGTTGAGGTCGTGTTGTTGGTTCGCATTGACAGTAGAGCCTGGAATTGAAGATATTCTTCTGGATGAAGTTTTTGCTCTGTTTAGCCGACCGGATGAGTTGTTCATCCTGCGAATGTTCTTATGGTGGCCGACCGGATGTGTCATTCATCTTGCGGATATTCTTATGATTGATTGCCGACTTAGATGATTTTCCTAAGTTGATATCTTGTATAAATAAAGATTTGTGAGTTCATTTTGAGGGGTGGCTTATGTGGAGGAAGGTGAAGTAGCGAAGAGAAGTGCAGAAGGAAGAGCAGATGTTTCTGGGCTTAATGGAACTGATCTAGACATGGTAAAGATGTCATTCTCCAGTTCAAGACTATGATTCTTATCACTTTGTAGACAGTGTGTCTCCTTGTAGGCAGTGGGCCTCTTTGTGAGCAGTGTGCTCGGGCAGTGAGCCCTAATTGGCATGTGCCATTTTGTAATTCCTTATTCTTCTAATAGAGAATAATCTTTGGGTTAATCACCCCGTGGTTTTCTCCCTTAACCGGGTTTCCACGTCAAAATACTGTGTCATGTGTTTCTTATTTCATGATGATATTTGTCTGTTTGATTCAATACTGCTTTGATTAAGAAGAAGGTTCAAAAGAAGAAATAATTAGGATAACTGATTCACCCCCCCCCTCTCAGTTATCAACAGTATAAACATGTGTTGGCTATTATGTGGAACTTGTCTATCGTGCAAATAGGCTCCGTTTTAGAGAACAACTTGGGTCTTTTTGTTCTTTATTTGTTCTTATTCTTTTAACAGGGTGTCGAAACAATTTCTCTTCTAGTTTCGACTTTTGTAACTGTAGAATGTTGCCTATGCTACCTCACCAACTGCAGAAATTAGAATGTATATGGCAGATAGTATAATACCCAGTAGGCTTAAAGCTTATGTCAAAAAGATTTCAGATATCAAATCAATGTAGGGGTTGAATAAAAGGGTATCCTTGAAGATAGAACATTTTGATTTATAAGTACTTGTTTATGCAAATGAAAGTTATCTATTTAAATAATACAAAACGACTCTTTATATTAAAGAAGAAATTATTATTGTATTTAAGATAGGAAGTTGGTTAATGACTCTAGTACGTAGACTAAAGCCTTGACGAATTTGCCATCATGCTAGCATAAAACTTCGACTCAATAACAAGTTAAAAGATGTCTCTCTATTGACTATGTCGATAATGTAAAGTTCTGTCTTTGAGAAGATAGTTTAGACAAGCATCAAACTCAATGGTCCACCCGAAAAACTAGTATCAATAACCAAGGAATCAGTAAGCTAGAAATTATACCCTAATCACAAAAGTGGTAATGACTTTGAGAGTCTTAAAGTTTTACAACAAACTGATATGCATAGAAGCATGTTGAGCCGGAAAGGCTAAGAAATTTATCATGATCAAATGTAACTGTAGGATTGCGATTAAATCAAGTCAAGTTGGGGTGGGTGAACTTACTATTTGCCTTGATACAACGCTAAACATATTCAAATCATTTGGCCAAGGTAGTGCTCCTGTGTCTAGTGCATTTTTAGTTCACCGTGATTGGATGGCTTAGCTTGTGGAGTGGTCATGCTTGTTTAGAGGGTATCTAGGGGAATTACATGATAACAAGTTACGTAGGTCACAACACCAGTACTCAGATGGCTAACACCATTGGTTATCCTAAGTCTTTCCTCTTTGAGTAGGGTAGGGCCACTTCCGGGTAGGAAGGTGTGCGGGAGACCGAGGGCCTATGGTTGGAGGTTAAGCTCCTCGAAGATACTTTCTCTTCTAAACTCCAGAGGCTTGCTGAGACTTGAATTTGGATGGTCAACAATCGAGATGCAGTGACTTTGGTAAGTTTCTATTTTGAAAATGTTCTTAATAACTTTAATCATCATATTGATAAATGTTGAAGATGGATAGACCCCTTTGTGTAACTTATAATTTCATGATTCTTAATTAGTCGATGAATGAACTTCTTTGTTTTAAAATGAAAAATAATTTATCATTTTCTGCTTTTAAACTTAAAAAAAAAATTACCTTTGGTTGAACGTAGTTTTTTAGGTGAAAACTAAATTGGGTGTTACAAAAGTCTTCCTCAGTCTTATCACATTCAATTGAGGCCCTTAATGGCATCCTGGGTTGTGCAGAGTAGTATGGAGGGTTTTTAGTTCGAATAGCAGGGGTCCGAGGATTCTCATGTTGAAGGGTGTGATATGGTAGGGGTTTGGGGATTTGCATGCTGAAGGGTGCAATTCTAAAAAGGACCAAGGAGATGGGAGTTGAATACCATTAAGATGATTTTCACTTGGTACGTTGGCATTAAGATTTTTGAAGGTCTAAAGTTGGGGGTTTAGGGAATGAGATGTAGGGATGTCATTATGCAAGGGGAAACAAAGGTTAGCATGCTCATGAAGGAGGAATTGCAGGATAGTGGGGAAGTGGGGAATGACATCCTTTCAAACAACTTCGAAAGAGGGATGATGGTAGGGAGAACACCAAAGGTCTAGAAGAGGGGAGCACGACAGGGATCGGGATTCAAAAATACCTGATATAAGGAGTAGGAATCGAGGTTGAGAGATACCCAGTGTAGGAAGGAGTGGGGATCAAGATTCAATGACACTAGATGCGGGAGGGAGCAAGGATAGGGATTCAGTATTACCTAATGCAAGGAGTGAGGTAACCTAAAAGCCTATCATGGTTTGGGGATCCACGATATGGCATCCTTCAAGTATGATGGTCGGGGAAAGTTCACAGACCCACTGCATAGTGAAGATCGAGACTCAAGGAGATCAAGTCCTTTAGTATGAGAAAGCAAGGAGGGAAACAAAACTCTAAAAGCCCACAAAATAGAAGGAAGTAGGGTTGTGGGGGCATGGGGACAAAGGCAAGGCATGCTAGCAAATGAATGCTTGAAGGTCCAAAACATGGGGAATTAAGGAATTAGGGACATAAGGGAAATGAAGGTAAAGGGGTGTTGACATGGGAAAGTCCAAAATTTTGACAAGGAAGACAAATCAGGGGTTCAGGGAATTGGGAATTGAGGGAAAGGGTACCAAGGTAAGAGAAATCCCAGAAACCCACAAAAGGCAAGAGATCGTGAAAATAGGGAAGAGAGGGATGAAGGAAAGACATGACAACATGAGAAATCCTGAAACCTCACCCAAGTCTAGAAAGTGACCTGAACACCCTCATACTTAGAAATTGGGACATTGCAAGGCACTTAAAATTTTAGCATTAACAAACTTACTTGGGTGTAGTCATTGAAGTTACATACCATAAAAGACTACAAAATATTATGTGATTTAATATCCACTTGGATATAAACTTGTACTAAAAAAGAGCTTGTTATGATTACTTGGGTTAATTAAGGTTAGATTCTTTAGATAACTTTGATGAAATAAAAATCTCTTGTGATGCACTTGAAGCTAAATAGATAGTGAAAGATTCTCTCTATATAAAATATCCCCACATCCCAACAAGACTAGATTAAAAATCATGTCCTAAAATGATTGAAGTGAAAAAAAGTGTGAAAACTAGCTAAACCCATTAACTCCCCAAAACCACTATAGCTCAAGGTCATCCACTTACCATATGCAAAATTTGCTTCAGATTGGCAAGGACCATGCAAAAACATAAGCTTTAATGCTTGGGCTGCAGTTCTTGAAGGGCACATCACCTCTAAAAATCACATCGTCTATAAACACATTTGGTCGTTTCTCTACAAATGACATTCACATTTTTTTGTATCGAGCACTTCTCTCGTCTCTATTGTCACATCATTTTCATGGACATCTCCCAATCGACAATTCTTTAGCACCTTTGTTAACCACTTGTATTCGACGTATGAGTATTTGTCCCCGAATCTTTCTCCTTCTCCATGTAAATACTCCATGAATTTCTCTCCAAACTTTATTGCAAACACTTTATGGCCTTCAAATTAGAACAAGCAACTCAATTATTAAAAGAATTCAAATTGAAATAGAAAACTTAACAAAATGAAATAAAATTGTCTGAGGATATCGTCAACTAACAAAAAAAGGTCAAAGGCCTTTAAAACAAAGTTTCAAGAATTGATTTTAGATGTTTGAAAAAGAAATAGAGCTTAGGCGGCTCATCTTTTTTCAATGAAAAATCCTAACGAAGTTTTAAACAATTCACATCATACATTTGTATTAGTTTATGTGTTTCATGAAAAATAAAAATAATATCACAAGGCAAGCAACAACATCAGTTAAGGCAAACAAATCTAGGGCTTGGGAAGTCAAGGGCATAAACAACTCCCTTTATTTATATATATGGGAACATAAGAGATAAATATTCATAATAATAAGATAAAATATATATTTTTTTAAAAATATCAAACGCTGGTTCGTTTGAGCAATTTGTAGGCTACAAGAAGCCCTTAAAATCTATACAGAGCTTTGATCTATCCGAGATGAAATATACCCAACTTTATATTTGCTTTGAGAAAACATGGTTTAAATATAATAATCATAGAATTGTCGCTGAATAATCATGTATTGCCATAATTGTCTGAGTAATGCATTAGTGAATGCGCAGACAAAGGTAGAGGTAGAGGCGAAATTTGATTCAACGAGCTTTGAAGCGTGTCTGTTTGATTCTTTTCTTTTTGGTCTTTTCCTGCATGCAAAGAAACATGGAATTAAGGAGTGGATTACTTACATAAATAATGGGTTTTTTGGGGGGAGCATAATGTTTGTTGTACAAGCTTATTGAGGGTTTGGTCTAAGGATGAAATCCACAAATCCACCATGCAATCGGGCCACCTGTGATTATTATTGTGACAATTAGATGTGTTGGCAATGGCTTCATCTAGGTTGAGGGTTCAACTCTTGCTCAAATCACCTAATGTTGCAGACTTGTTGTAGCTCATCTTACATGTGATGGTATTGTCTTGGCTTTTGTGCCATAAAACCAAATCAGATAGTGCATGGACATTGAGGCCTAGCGCCTCTTACAGTTTGACCTTCATTTGTACCTTTGATATATTGCTTAAGGTCACATTTGTTGTTTTTGGACAAGATTTGCCTCATTGAGGTGAAGCAGTGACTGGAATAGTGGGGTCTACAAGAAGCTATGCAAATTGGGGGCAATGGAAGGGGAAAACTATGGATGATGGCCCCTTCACAAATCTCTAGATACTGTTGCGAGTGATTTAGAGCCCCTACGCTATCCTCAACAAAAACAGATATGAGAACAGGGGATGCATTTGAGGAGGTGATTTCGTTTCATTCTTTTTCTTTTATTTTTTGTAAAACATGTCTATTTCTCTATTTTTTATGACTAAAAAGTTAAAAAACATTTTTTGTAAGATGAAGGACTACCAAATTTTTTACTCTTACAAATCCAAGCAATTAGGTATTGGTTGTATAGACAAATTGCATTCTAATAATTGAAAATTTAATTTTTAAACTTTACAAAGCCTATTGAATAACACAAATATTTCTTTAAAATGTAATAATACTAGTACTTTTATAATTTAAAATGCATTAAAATATTGTAAGTTTGAAGAATAAAATAAAAAATGTAATAACATGGCGAAATATTTTAATTATTTTAGAGAACATGATTTTAATTATTTTAATTAATTTAATATTGTGGTTTAGTAATATTTTTTTCTAAAGATAAAGAATTGTTTATCATTTCAAATTTGTAACTATTATATTTTCAGAACTAAATTTATAAGGAAAACATTATGTGAACTCGTTTTGAATGTCTTGGGTAAATAAAATTGAAATCTAAAAAATAATTTACTTTGGTAAAAATAAAATAACACTAAAATATTTACTTAGCTATAAAATTAAACTTTACAAAGCCTATTAAATAACACAAATATTTCCTTTAACTATAAAACTAAACTTTACAAAGCCTACATATTTATATTATGTGGAGAATGTCTGCTTAAGATATTAAAATGTAACAATATTAATACTGTGATAATTTAAAATGCATTAAAATATTGTATGTTTGAAGAATAAAATAAAAAATATAATAACATGGTGAAATATTTTTCATGATATTGTAAATTTTTAACTTTTTAGTAAATATAATTGAAATACTAGATTTTTAACTCTTAAGTAAATAAAATTGAAATCCCAAAAATAATTTAATTTTTTAAAATAAAATGTGTAGAAACCTATATTTTTAATAGTATTATTAATATTATAACTTTGTCCCTTTGACAAAAAATAATTTTTACGTTTAGCTAATGAAGCAAAAAATTAAATTTGTCAAGTGGGTGTAGTCTAGTAGTTAAGACCATTTGGTCATTATTGTGGAGACCATCGTGGACCTTAAGTGGAGTGTTCGAATTCTGATGAACTGCCAGCGTAAAAACCTATCGCCATCCATTCAGGGATGTTTATAGCATAGATTAATAACTAAATAAGTGCGAACTCATTGCATAATAAAAAAAATTGGATAAAATTATGGGACCCGTATGGTCCATGGAATACGTTTGTAGCAACAAAACATAACGGTCCGGCACTCGATTGTGGATAACGGTAGCAACAATAATTTGATTTCAATCGTTTCGATTAATTATTATTAATTATTAGTGGTGCGAGAGTGGAGGGATGGCACTGTGCCATGTTGCTCTTCCCCTGCTCAATGTAAATGTTTCTCCAGCAAAACTCCAAAAAAAAACTAGTAGTATTTTCTCTTCAAAGCCAATTCATCCATTTCGGAAATGCAGACGCCTCGCAATTTCATCTACGCCGCGAGCTCTCCTTGTAGGTTCTCTGTTTTCAAGCTTCCAAATAATCACTATGTTCGCTGTAAAATTCTCTGGTGTAAAAAGAATGATATAGTTAGGTTTAAATATAACAACATGGTGTAATCAAGAGATATAATTTCGGTTTAAAAATAATAAGAGAGTGTAATTGAGAGGAAAAACAATGATTAGTTAAAGGTTGGAGTTACAGGGAGAAGCAGGGCAGAGGGGGTACACATCTGTGTTGATTGTACCAACGGGAGTGGGGGCCACCATTGGGGGCTTTGCAGGGGATGCTCTTCCTGTTGCTCGAGCCATGGCTTCCGTTGTCGACTGCCTTATTTCACATCCCAACGTAAGTTTGTTTCACCACTGTCTTTCATTTATAAGCTTGAAATCAAATACCTGGTTATGGTTATGTTTAAGAGAATTTAAAATTATTTGTATCTGGTTGTCTATTTTTAACTATTTGTAGATTGAGTAATTGTGTTATTTTCTGACACAATTGTTACTTTAAATCAGCTAAACTGCTGTAAATGAGGTTTTCACAGATGGGTTGGCTGAATCTTATTTAAATTTATTTTAGACTATATTTATGTTCTTTCGTTTTAATTTATTATGTACTTACTCAACGTTTAGTTACAACAACATCCATTCTTTTCTTTATATTTCTTGCATCGCCCTTTTGCTACTATTGTTCTTCCCAGAACATCTCTCCAGTGGGGCATGGGATATGATGAAGAGGGGTACCATTTTGAAATAGGGTATGTGAGCATATGAATAAGGGACAGTTATGGTATGTTTAAGTATAGATGTGCTCCTAGTTTCCTTCTCAATGGAGTGGGGAAACATGGGGACAAACCTAGAAATTCTCTCAAAATTGTAGGCAACTTATGGACCTCGTAAAGAGGGCCTTAGGTTGGTCCTTGTAGAGGGCCCTTACAAACATACCCAAGGCACAAAACCTAGTGAGGGTCCTCCTAACAATGTTCTAATGGAGCGAGTATGCACATCTTTGAGGGCCCTTCTAACAATGTTCTCAGAAATGAGTATGCACATCATGTTGAACCTGTCCACTTTGACAAACAGATTGTCAGACCAACTCCTTAACTTTTCTAAACCTATAACACAGTCCATGGAGCTGCCTATCCCTTTATTTATTTCCTTGTCATTGAAGGGTGAAAGAAGATTCAGCCATGCCTTCTCACTCCCTATATACTATTTCTTGTTTTCCTGTAGTGAATGGAGGACAGCAAAGGGGACGGCTGTACAAGAAAATAAAACAATATAGAAATAAAAAATTAGAGATTAAAATAATTTTAACAAATGCCCAAATTAGATGTAGTCATTTTTTCTAATTAATGGCAGCAAACAAAAAGTTAAAATGATAATACGACAATTCTACATCACACAGTGACACAAAAAAGGAATAGTCCAATAAGCGTCTTCATTATGTAATTTGGAATCCAATCTCAAGCTCCATGATGGTGATATGGCATACTAAGATCCATGTCTTATTTTTTCTTTTTTGATGTATAAGATGCTATCGGGGGGGTCGCTCCCATATATATTAATATGAAAAACAGATCTACAGTAGCACCTCAGAGGAAGATTTTACATTCTTGGTACATTTGCTTTCTTGGGCCCACGGTGTAACAGGAAATGGAGGCCTTTAGATAACTCAAAAACTCTCTCCACCTCTTGTGGAGATAGAAGAGAATCATGGTGACTGACAAAGAAGTTGAAAGTTTCCATATTGTCCTGGATCAACCCGCCCCTGAAAAGAGTAATTGCTTGTTTTAAGTTCTCACTTGCATGCACTGTGGCTATGTCGAAGATGCCTCCCAGACTGCAAGTCTTTGACCTTTTGTTGAAAGCTGAAATAGCCTTCATCACTGTAGGTTGGAGAGGAGCTTTGATGAATCCGTCTGCAACCAATTTCGCCCAACGCTTTCTTCCCATTACCAAGACATGGTTTGTTAAGCACAATTCTAGTAGTCGGTCGTTGTGAACGTGAGCATCAGAGAAGATTTTGTTATCAATGACTTTCTTGAGTGCTGTTTCCACTTCATTTGACTCAATATTGAAGATCCTTCAGGGTTGAGTTGAAGCATCCTCCGTGAGACATGGGCAATTGTAGCTAGATAGTTGAATGCGGCTCGCCGTTTTGGTTGAGATGTTGCCATAGTGGCCATTTAATTGGCTGGTCTTGCAAAACCCAATGTGATCTTATGAAGATTTCAATTGTAGTATGCCAGGCTTAAATGACCCGCAAAGTATGCATGGGTTGGAGTGTATCTCCCAAGGACTAACTCGTGAAGAAACAAACATGCTAAGTATTGTCACGCCTTGTTGTTTTCGTTGTACGAGGATTAGGGAGGCAGATTTCCCCATCTATTTTTATCGTTTGAAATGACTTCCTCCTTTGTTTGGTCACATGCCCGGTTTGCTAAAAAATTATCCGTGCAATTCACCTCTCGATAGCAATACCTGTTGTTAGATTATCCATACTGCCAAATATCTCCTAGATGGATTTTGCAATGTTACACAATTTCTATTTGTTCACCCGATGATTTTAGATTGTATCAATACATAATTGTGAATTGCCTTTGATGTCTATGTTGAAGATTCATTTTTCCTTGCAAAGTTTGAGTCTTTCTAGAAGAGCCTGAAATTCGGCCTCATTGTTGGTGCCATTTGGAAGTTTTTTGGAGATGGCCCAAACTAATATCCCATCCTCATCTTTGATGGAAACTCTTGCCCCAGAGATCCTCGGGTTTCCACACACTGTTCCATCGAAGTTTAATTTTAATCTGCCTTTCGGTGGGGGCACCACTTGATTTTTGCCTGTTTCACCTTATTGTGAATGTGTTGTTCGCTAGTATTATAACCAGGGAGGATTCTGAGACAATCCCATTTTTTCATTATCATCCCGTCCTAGCTTGTGAATGGTTTGGGGGTCTTCCTTCCCGTTGCCTGTTCGCCATCACTACTTCACATATTCCAGCTTCAATTTTTTTTAATCACCTCTTCCACACAAGACTCCTTTTCCATTGAATATGCGATTGTTACGTTCCCTCCATAACTGCCAGATGATCATCGAAGGGCCAGCAATTCAGATTTCTTACCACATGGAATTTCTAATACGTGGCCAACTTTTGAAACAATCTAGAATGTTGTTTGGGAGAGTGCCACTCCACTCCAAACATCCACATGGCCAATTCCAGCAAGTGCTAGCAAAGGAGCAATTGAGAAGTATGTGATTGGCAAATTCTTCCACTGATTTGCATAAAACACATCAGGATGGGTTAGGAATACCAATGGTTTTTAGATGGTCACCTATCAGAATTCTCTTGTGCAAGGTAGCCCATGCAAAGGCGCCGGCCTTAGGGAGGCCCCACTGATTCCAGCATAGCTCAGTTGACCAGTCACTGCTCGCTTCTAATATGTTTTGCAGCTTATATTCAATTTTAACTGAGTATACCCCTGATTTTGATCTAGTCCAAATTATCTTGTCTTCCTTTGGATTTAAGAAGACCTTCCTTGAATCCAATTTTGCTTTTAAATTTCTTTTTAAATCTGGTGATATAGGTAAGCCATCTAGACATTTCCTTTTCCATTGTCGACCATTGGATGATTCAACAAGGGTTAGATAGTTGATGACATAGGGGCCCCTTGCTTTTGTGGTTATTTCCATGCAGTTAGAGAAACATGGATTATCCGCTAGTGGGGGATATCCATTCTAGGAGTCTGCCCAAAATCCGGCTTTGCTATCACTGTTGACGACCCACGAAAGGTGATTTGTGATTAGACTTCTGCATTGTAGCATGAAACTCCAAATGTGTGACCCCCTCAAAGGGTTGGGATTTGTCAAGATTCGTACTAAATCATCTCAATCTAAATACCTCTTCTGGAGTATTTAGCACCATCGTGCAGTCGGATTTTTGAAGATCTTCCATATCAGCTTTGCCCCCAACGTAGTATTCTATTTTTCAATTTTTCTGAAGCCTAAACCCCCATTCTTTTTTTCCTTACAAATACTGTCCCATCCAATGAAGGGGATTCGTTTGTTTTCATTGGATCCTTCCCAAAGGAACTTTTTCATTATGCCTTCCATCAAAATACATGCCATTTTTGTTACCTGGGAACTTGATAACAAATAAATGGGAATTGCCAAGAGCACCGCTTTGATCATTTGTATTTTCCCAGGGAGTGAAAGCCACTAACCCTTCCAAGAGGCAGCTTTCATGCGGCATTTGTTTATTGTTTCCTCCTACAGATTTGTTCTTATTGCTCCTTTGAATAGTGGTACTCCAAGATATTTGCTTGGTAGTTCTGCGTTGTTAAAACCAAAAAGAGAGGCAATTTGCCGTCGAAGGCCTTGTGTAATGACCACCCTAGTTTTTTTTTTCAAAATAATGTCAGCTGAAATCCAAAAGCACAGACAATCTTCGAAACACTTTCTGATCACTGAGGTGGGCAAGGTGAGAGCATACGGTGTTCGAATCACACTTCTAATCATCTGCTACGGAATTGAATGCAATGCAAATGTTTATGTACACACTAGGCGTCCACGACAACCACATGCCTCGCTTATTCAACGGAGTATGTAATGTGCAACACAAGCATGCACTATGCAGTGTAGCCACCCACTTCTATGTTTCTTCAGCGGAGTGCATGATAGACATAATGAGTATGCAAGGTACTGGCATGGTGCAAGTCTCGATTCATACCAAAATGGTCGTTAATATCAGACTTGGCCAATTATGAAATGCTATAGGGATTGGTGGTAAACCATCCAATCTTACAAAATGAAGCATGCATTAACATCCACCGGTGGTACTACCATTCGGGGTTATAAACACAAAATAGTTGCAACTTAAAATGTAAATACAATGATCGGAGAAGTTGCAATATCAACTTTATTTTTGTTATCTATTGAAAGCACTACTGCAACACAAGGAAAACTCACTGAAATCACAAGATAATATGATTGAAAGCATGAAATAGCATCTAAACTGAAAGCACTATATGATATACCATTCCAAGCTGAACTGGAAGTCTGATTGAAACTAAAACCCAATGAAATCACTATTGTTGCAGGTCTGATATACTATTGCAGCACTGAAAAACCCTAGCAGCAGTCCCCAAAATTACTTCACTACTCCCAAACACCAAGAAGTTCACTCCCAAACACCACAAACAACAAATACTACCCAAGGCGCCACCAAAGAAAGAAAGGTATCACAGAAATGTGAGGCGTTCCAACTGCAATAACCCCACGCCCTCCATCAGCAAGTACGGCCCTTGTTGTAGCAATGCGGCTAGCAAAAGATATTGATTTTAATCTACTAAACTCTTTAAAAATCCTCTAAAGTTTGTAGGAATAATGGCAGCCAGCAACTAGTAAGTGTTCCTTTGTATCATTCTTACATTTGCATCAGATTTCATCATTTATTGGCTTCCAACAGCATAACAATCTGAAAGCAAGGGGTACGCAAGTACTCTTCACTCAAGGAGAACCGTCAACACCGCCAAATACACCACCAAAGCCACAGTACAATAGCCATGCATCCCCTGGAGGTTACCAAAGCAATAGAAGTCCGAGAAACAGAATACAGTACGACAACAAGGGAAGGCCTATGATACAGTGCACGAAGTGCAATGAATGGGGCCACTTCGCCCAAGAATGTCAGAATGGCCAAAACCCCGGGGGAAGACTATGCAAGTGGTGTGGACCAGGTGACCATGAAGATAATGACTGCCCGAAGCAGAAAGGCATCAACATGCTGAATGTGGAAGAGCAGAATCAAGTACTAGCAGTCACTACGAGAGCACAAGAAAAGAAGGCTATATACCCCGATCCACTTACAGAAAAACAAAGAATGAAAGAAGCAAAAGCAGAAGTGGAAAGGGTGATGATGAAGGAAAACAAGGTTGCTTTGGATATCCCAAGTACCTCCCGACTAGTAGAGGCCGAGAGTAACATCGTACGACAGATACTGCAAACCACTGTACCTATCAAGGTGACAGACCTTCTCCAAACTATGCCACAACTCGGAATGGCAATCACAAACGTAGTCAGTAATGACCAACGACAACGATAGGAAGGTCTAAGGAAGGAATTAATAGTAGAGCCTCCACCGCAATGTGAACAAGTCATCGACCCAATGTTACTGTCGGTAAACATCGAGAAAACCCCAGCGATCGTACAAATGGAGATTGGAGGGAAAATTCTAAACACGATCATCAACAGAGGAGCAGCAGTCAACGTACTACCCGAAGACACATGGAAGAGTCTCGGGAAACCTAGACTCTGGCCACCGACATTCCAATTGGTGGGTGCCGACCAGCATGGCATCAGGCCGTTGGGAACATTGATGGCCCAAAAGGTGACGATTGGGACACAGCCATTCTTGTTGAACTTCGTAGTCATCCTGGTGCAGAAGAGGGGGTACGACGCATTTCTCGGAAGAGGATGGCTGGTGCAAAGAGAGCAGATCACAACTGGAAGAGAAACACGCTATCCATAGAGAGCAACGGGGAAAAATATGTGATCGACCTAGTAAATCAAGCAGTCAATGAAGAGCTGGCATCATCAGATTCAGAATGTGAAGGATGCAGAATGGAGGGAGAAAGAGGAACCATAGAGCCAAACGAGGAAGGTATTTTAGACCTCCATGAATGCTCGGAGGATGAGACAAATGCACAATAAGTATAATGGCCTTGAATATATGTTTACTTGGAGATCTGAGTCTATAATCTATGAATGTCACAGTGTGCCTTTAATCTCCAAGTCGAATGGTTCTTAATATTCCAGATGCTTCCTTTTATTTATGTCTTCCTTTTCCTTGACTGCTGGTATGTATTAATCATTGCAGACCTTTTATTACAGAATATCTGATCAGATTTCCTTTATTCCTTTCAAATCTGCACATATTTATACTCGTACATCTGCCATATGATCTTCTTTTCAATTCTAATCTGCAGACCTCCTGGTTCTGTTCCCATCCTTGTACTCCACATTGTCTCTTTTTATACCAATTTTAATGCCCAAAAGAGGCGTCTATTGAGAAGAGACAACTTTATGATAAGATACATCTTTTACAAGGGAGGCATCCTTTTCAAAATGAGTCAGTCTCTATTTAATTAATCTTTATTTCCTTTCAAACTAATAACATTAGTTAATTCTTGCAATTATATTTTAATTCTTAAACAGTGCGATCTCATGTTTCAGGTCTGCTACTTTATGCTAATTGATGATATCCTTTATGAGCGCTTTCATAACCTTAATCAACTTCCATAAATTTCAATGATATCAAGTGTAAACTAAACGTTGACTTCTTCAGTCAACCAGACATGTCGAGACTTGCAAGAGGTAACCTTGCCGGCATTTTCTATCATAAGTTTGGTGTATTCATTTGCTGCTCCTTACCAGATATTTATTGTATCACCTTATGATACGTATTTTAATTTGCTTCTTTCATTAATTCTTATCATACCGTATCACACATAAGGCATCATTTATATGAGTCGGCCATATCACTTTGAAATATATTTATAGTATTAAATTATAATAATATTGAGGTTGTTTATATTTAATATTTATATTTACTATTTATATTTATTTTATATAATATAACAATATATCTAAACATTGTATTTCACAAAGGCACTTTACCATTTTTATCATGTTGTTTAAATCTTTAATTTAAACAATGTTTTAATATCGGGACATCACACCAGCCCTCTCACTTTAGTAGGGAGAGGCCCACCGGCCAACTTGCAAGTTCATATTGTAGATCTGCTAGGCTTCACAAACCTAGTGACCCGCATGGCCTCACACCCATCACCCACTTTTTTATGGTCTTGAATGTTAGAGATGCTACCTAAGTCCTTCAAGGATTGTCTTTGTTCATGCTTTCCTTTGTTACATTGCCCACTTTGTGTTTTGTATTTTATTTTTCTTGGGATGTGCCCTGCAGTCCCCCTGTCCTCTCTACATTCTATCTCTTTCAGTCCCATGGACCAATTTTGGTCTTCCGTGAACATTATTACATAAATTAAATTAACTTCACCAAGAAGCAATCAACTGTATATTCAAGTTAATGGACAGAACTGGACCAAGAGATTCTGGTGTAAGGGTAATGACCGACTTTTATAAGGGTGCGACCCAATCTGGAGAGTGGAAATAGCAATTCTGTGTGAAGCAGCATAGTGGAGGTAATTATCTTACACTCAATTTGTAATGGTTGATACCTGCACATAATCTAGATTTTTTTTTTTAGCAAATTAAACTAGGTGCATCAGAATGGCATGGGCACATGTCCAAACAGAAAAATTGTTCTGATTGTCAACATCATATCCTAAATTATCAATCAACCTACTGTGGAAGTGCTAGGTAAAACTATAGCTGTTGGGATTAGAAGGCAGTTTCATAAACTTACATGATTATGTGCTATGTAGACATTGTAAGTGGTTCTGTGGTGTCACATTAAGAATGAACACAACCTTTAGTGAAACATAACGGATAGGAGTTTATAAAAGGTGCAAGCAAAGCACTTGTAAGCATTACTAAAATCAGCAAATTTAACGAACTTTAGTCAAATTTTGACCTGACCTGAGTCTTATAAACAGTTTTCTAGATTGAGCAAACAAAAATATGAATTATTGTATCCCTTCGTAAAATATGGACAAAGTTGTCATGATACAACTAGTAATATAATTCCCCCTACGACCTAATTTTGTCCACCTTCTATGCAGGTTCTAAATGCAGCAATGCTTTACTGGCCAATGCCTAATGCACTGTATGTAGAAGGTTATGCCTTAGATAGATTTGCTGAAGGATTATGGGGACTTCAAGCTGTTCATCAGAACAAGGTGGGCCTTAAATATATTCTTATATATTTTATTTTCAATGTTGCACATACTTTTAAGATTTATCATATTAAGATCAGTGTTGCATGAATCATCCATTGGATCTGTGATTTTACATTTACTATATATGCATATTTATTTTTTGTATTTTCAATTAAAGCAGATTGGACTAATTCTGGATGCTGGAATTGAAGATGATTTGCGGCTGCGGCATTTGCAAGTAGCTGATGCTGCTCGAGCATCTTTAGGTCTACCTGTTATGGAATATGTAACAACAGATGTTCCTTTAGAGGTATGCATATGCATAACTGAAGTTATATCACATGAGTGGAAATTCTGAGATGTCATCTGATTTGCAAAAATAAACAACTAATATGATTCACATATGCACATGTTCCCAATCTATTTTATAGAAGATCTCTAAGGAAACTCGTCATACTGAAATGATTTCTCAAAATTTGTTTCAAGATCATCTTCGTACAAATTTATTTCCAATGTAGTGCATTAGACACATGAGAGTGTAATTCATAGTCACCAGGGGAAGGGGACAGGGATGCCAATTTCTAGATACTGGTAACACCAAAAGAAATAAAAAATTCATATTTATATATTGAAATTTCTAAAAACTAAAATACATCAAATTCTGAATTCATATGACAAACAGTGAATGATGAAATAAAGTTCACAAAGATGCAAAATGCATAAAACATTTTAGCACATTTCATGAGATGATGAAGAAAGTAGAAATTGTATTCATCATAAACATCTGAGTTCATAAAACAGAAGAGTTGAGAGTACAAGAGTTCTTTATTTCAAATTTTAATTGTTTCATATATTTTGTAAATTGATTTTGCTTTTCTTTTTTGGGAAGGAAATGGGGAATTCCCTATGAGACAGCCTTGGGAGATGCAGGAGATTCCAAATGTCTGTGAGCCCTAGGAGACATCTTGATTCCCGTCTTGCTTCTCTGAGCTGTTCCCCTGTACCTGAGATGGTCTCAAGTACTAGGAGATGCGTCTCTTGGACTCCATGGTGTAATTATACATTAATTCATTAGCAGCAAGTTTATGAATGGTGATTTGAAAAACTAACTTTATTTATTGGATTTATTCAAACTAGCCACATGGAAAATCCAGTCCAAAGTAGGGGAAGAAAAATCTTACCTCTTACTTGGTCCATGTGGCCATTGCTTCAAAATCATGACCACTCCAGACAAATTATGTTGCTAGAAACCCAGCCTCTGGCTGACATTATTTTATGGCTGAGAAATATGTTACTTTGTGGGACAAAACGACCATTTCTTAGCTGTCCACTGTGTTTTGCAGCTTCAGAAATTTGTATTTTGGTGGATGAGGAACCTGCTCATTTTCAACATTATTTTCTGCTGTTGCAGGCTTCTTCCAAGCTGTTTCAGCTTGTGAAAGCTGTTTTAATTATTTTTGATATATTTTCCTTGAAACGTTTTGTCATCATACATAACATGCAGCATGCATATTGCAGAAATTAATGGCTGTTGCTTTATACTTGTTTATGCGATCATTGATAGGACATCAAATTATTTACTTTAGATGATAGAAATAATGCGATTGTTTTCTTATTTAAAAAAATTAAACATTTTTATGTTTTATTATTTATCTGTATGGCTTGGTTATTGTTTATCAGTATGCAATAGCACTATTTGTATTATGGGTGAGCATGCTTTCTGGTGAATCATGATAACTATGTCAAATCTTATGATGTTTGAAGTTTGAACCTCTACCACTGTGTGAATATAAATTTCATAAAACACATATATATGTATACTAGTTTCCTCTGTGGGAACCTCCACAAAATCTTTTCTTGTAAAATTATAAATGACTACTTATGGAGATCATCTTGAGATGTTTTGTACCCAGGGATATGATATTATGAATGTATATAAGTGGATGGAGATGCCAACATGTAGCACACATCCCCTAAGTTAGTTATATTGGGTCATGTGGACAACTTGTGTAATTAATTATATTAGGTAATGAGTAGGCCTAAATTGGGTTTAGCAGTTTACCCCTCCATTATGTTATTAGGAGGAGGTCTATATAAAGAAGGTGAATATCATTGTAAGGATATGAGAAGAGTATGATATATGTTTGGTATCTCTTGGAGATATAGTGTGGAGTGACTTCTTCCATAAGGAGTATTGTATGATGTTACCCTACCTAAAGAGTTTATTTTATTTCTGCATATATTGGATATTAGGGCATCCTGGCCCATGAAAGTCTTGTGTTGTGTGTGGTCTATCTTCTACATTGTGTTATTTCCATTATTATATGTGTGAATCTTGTAATGCCCCAAGCTTTCACCCAAGACATTAACAAGAAAAAATCGGACGAACAAATTTTCATGTTGCAAGTGCGACATTTACATGTTGCATTGCACATTCATGCGCACAAGGTCTCGTGAAAAAGCACGACACATAGAAGGACCATCACAAATGTACCAAGCATGGTGACACGAGTAGAAGACTTAGCCATATTGTGTGACAAAGTCATTATGATGAACATACGAGAGGGTAGAGTTTCCTCTAAGGTAGAAATCAGATCCAAGTCCATGATCTTGTTCGCTTGCAACCACAAGGAATAGAATGACAGTGCCACCCTCTTCATTACACATCCCAAGACGACACAATCGACAACTAGGAAGGCATGGGAATGACATCCACTCACTAGGATTACCTACACAAGAGGTAGGTCAATTGAAAGATACAAAGTCTCGACCAATCGAACTATTGACTAGTCGCACAAACCAAGACAACTCTATGAGATAGAGATTGGCTTACTTCAACAATCACCCCTGCTCACAAACAAGTAGGAGATGGTGGAGAGGGTACGACGACACATCCCAAAACCTCCAACACCAAGAACATACGTCCATAAGGTCGTAGACGTGACAATCAAGACCCTAGACACACACACCAAAGGTCGGGTACGAGGAGATCGATATCTCACAAAATACAAGTACAAAGATGGGCTTGTTGCAAAAGGATATGTGCAGCAGGAAGGGTTGCCTGGTGGATTACGAGGAGACATTTGCCACTACTACAAAGATGGTAGCCTTTTGATTGGTAATCTTTGTTGTTGCTTAGTTTGGATGGAGGATGGAAAGTCAGTCAATTGGATGTCAGAAGTGCTTTCTTCAACAGAGATTTAGTAGAGGAGGTTGACATGGTCCCAGCCACAAGGGTTTCAGGTTCTAGGAAAAGAACATTTGGTTTGCAGGTTTGTGAAGTCCTTGTACAGACTGAAGCAGGTTCCTAGAGCTTTCTATATAAAAACCATTCAACATCTTTGAGATTTAGGATTCAAAAGAAATCATTTTGATCCGAATTTCTATATAAAAGTCTTTGGTTATGGCATTGCAATACTGGTTGTTTATGTTGATGATCTTGCCATCAATGACGGCGGAGCCAAGTCAATTCAAAAGTTGAAATCTGACCTTTGTTCCATTTTTTGAAATGGCTGATCTCAGGCTCCCGTAGTATTGTTTAGGCGTAGAATTTGGCAACTTAAGTGTGCTATGTGTGTATCGCAAACTAAGTATGTCAAAGTTGTTCTTGAAAGATTCAAAATGTGAGTGCACTGCATCTACACCTATGGAAGTTGGGATAAAATTCACAATTAATATTGATTCACCACTAGTCAATGAGTCAATGTGTCATCAACTTGTGGGTAGTTTGATTTATCTTACTATGGATCGGCAAGATTTGTGTTTTGTAGTAAACTGCCTTTCTAGATTCCTGTCCAAGTCTCAAGAAGAATATGGGCAAGCTACAAAATGTGTTCTTCGATATGTCAAAGGAATACTCACCTTTGACATTCTTTACCAGGACTCTGCTAATTTCATGCTATTTGGTTATAGAGACTTTGAGATTGATTGATACTTGCTGATCTACAACTAAATATATCTTTACTCTTGGATCAGGAAACATTTCACGGTAGAGCAAGTTACAACATACAGTTTGCCTTATCTTCCACTGAAGCAGAATACAAGGCATCCATTAGTACATGATGTGAAGTGATGTGGCTATGGATGATATTGGCTGATCTTCAACTTGGTCCCATTACTCTGAATTCACTCTTTTCTGATAAATAGGGAGTCCTCAAGATGGTGAAGAATCCAGTCTATCACACTATAAGTTATAACTAAATATATTGTGGTCCGTCACCGTTACATGCTAGTTAATCCATAATGAAAACATTTGTCTTTATTATTTCCCTAAAGAGAAGCGGATTGCAGACATAATGACTAAACCGCTTAGCAGAGATAAATTTGTCAAATTTAGAGATAAGCTTGGTATTGTATCTGGTTTAGTCATTAAGTTGGGGGGATGGGGAGTAAAGGAGTGGAGGTATTAGATAATAATAATAAATGTACATTTAGATGTAGCTGTTAGCTATATGTGTTTGTTGTTCGAGTTAGCTTGATAATAGGCAACTTGTTATGCCTAAATCAGTCACTGGTTAGTATGTTATATTGTTATTAGGTTCTTGTTTGTATTATTAATTATTAGGATGCTAGTTTATATATAGCTGCATTTTCTCTTGTAATTTCTCAGTCTGCACTATCAATCTATCATGTAATTTCTCAGTCTGCACTATCAATCTAATAATAGTTCTATTAATGACTCTTTATAGTCTTTATGTACTGTTTTTGTATCGATATATCACCACCTTATGGCCTCAGTGACTTGTACCAGGTGCTGGAATTTTGTAGGATCTTACCCTTATTATAAATATGATCTCTTTTTAAAAATAAATGCCAACTATACAAAGACGAAAAATGGATTAAGAATAGTTTTCCTGATGTAAGTGCTAAGCACAGATATAATATTCTGTATAGGCATTAGATTAAGATATGCTAGTTGTAATGTGGTAATAAATTTGTAGGTGGTTTGCAGGTAGAAAAATGGGTTGATGTGCGTACTGGGCAGTCCACAGGACGAATTAGACATCCCGATTCACTGCTAAGGGCAGTTGACACTCTTATCAATTGTGCAGGTGTGAATGCTGTAGCAATTGTTGGCCGGTTTCCAGATCATGATCTGGATGAGTTGGAGGACTACCGACAAGGGAAGGTTAGGTTTATCAAGCTCACGCAGTTGGGCTCTTCTCCTCTATATGAACTCATGAAGTACATTTATCATTTTTTCTCGAGCAAATCCTCATAAATTTGTTTTCCTTGAATGTATGGAAAGCTTGATTCCAATGGAATATGTTTGTGAGAGATTGTATCATTGTCTGAGTGTTGCAAAAGCTTTTCTGTGAGTGTTTTTGCTGCATTAATATGGATCCAATAGGCACTATGTGGAAGTTTCTTTTGTTCTATTGATTAATGCTTTTGCTTTATGTTTCCATCTTCAGTAGTTCTCTTAGTTGGGAATGATGGCATATTGGGTCGTATACCGTGCATTGTGTTGTCCATGTTTTATCATAAAACCTTATCATCACTCTGATAATTATCTTAGGTCTGTGTCTTTTACAGGGAGTTGATGTCTTGGCGGGTGTAGAGGCTATAATAAGCCACCTTGTGGTTAAAGAATTCCACATTCCTTGTGCACATGCTCCTGCATTATTGGCTCTTCCCTTAGATTCGTCACTTTGTCCTAGGTCTGCTGCAGAAGAGGTACAATCACAACACTAAAACTTACATGCAGAAAGCAAAGACATTTTTCACTTTCATATCTTTCTTAAACATTTGAAAACTTTGGTCTACATTTTTTCTTGTTTAATGGAATGTTTGCTTTTTATTAAATGGATGAGTTAGATTGGACATACCTTCTTGCCGTCTGTACTAGCTGGTCTAAGCAAGGCACCCCAATATGTTGTAAAAAAGGAAGAATATCCTGGTTATATCTCAAGGCAAGGTTGCATATGGGCAGATGTTGTAGACAGTGTTGTTGTTCCTATCGATGCTTGTGGTGGGTCTGGAACTCTTGCTTTTGGCCAAAAAGTAGGATCTAAGGTATGAAGGAAAAACTTATCATTAACTCATGTAAAAGGTCATTTTGTAAATGCATTAGCTGTATTTGAATATATTCTTTTATTGGTACGGAAAAAAAATATTGTGATAACTCTATTCTTTTGTTTAAAATTTTCAGCCGCTGATTATTGGAGTTGAGGAGAATGAAACAGTTCTTGATGACACTCCTGATAAACTAGGTCTTAATGTGGTATAACATCATTGCCACAAATCTATAGTCAAATTCAAGAGTTTCTGTACGAATGAAGTAAAGTGTTATATATTTTTGCGGAAAGAAGGTTTGGACATTATTAAATTGTTCATGATAGAAATGATTAAAGGAGTAAGCAAATCTAAGCTGAAATGTAATACTCCGGTTATATTTCTTGATGTTTAAATTAGAATCCATTGCTTACAAACTACTAGTTGTTTGTGCAGTTGAAAGTTGCAAACTACTGGGAAGCATTGGGCGTCATTGCCACCCATAAGTCAGGGATTGATCCTAAGTCTCTCCGTAGAGATGGGGTGAAACACATTCAATGCTCATCCTCTATACTCCAGCAGAAGATTTTTCCAAATTCCAATCTACAAAATTCTCCTGTTTTACATTGAATTTGATCAACCTTCATCAACAGGGAACATGCATGAAGCTTGTCACTTCGAGGACTTCCTTCCAACTTATTCACTTCATGCGAGTGATTGTTCAATGCAGAGAGGAACAAGTTATTTTAGAAGTGGCCATGTTTCTAAGAAACCAGTGTAGGTAAATATCACATTGTTCAGCTGCACAATTTCAACTTTGCATTTTCAACATTCATACTAATGATAGTGCCATGATGTCTAAATTTACATTCTTGTGGAATTAAGCACTGTAATATATCTCCTGCCAAGGTGTTAAGTATTTACATGCTAGTGGAACTAAGAATCATAATGTATCTTTTGCTGTGGTGTTGGAGAAGATAATTACAATATTTTTCCCTTATTTTCACATTGAATGGTATCTCACATGACCTGATTGATTGGAATACAGACTACTGGAAGGTCCTTATGAGTTTTATCCAAAAACATTGCAAAATACAAGGGCTTCTGCATGAGGAAAAAAGCTGTATGGAGTACATATGTTGCTGCAGAAGCATTAAGGATTTTTTCGTAGTCAAACCTTCGTTACATGCTGACAGTGCATTTGTCTTATCTACCTGATCAAATCACCAGAGAAGTACCAATCTCCATTATATACAACTTTATATTGTATTTTGGGAGATCATAACCGGCAGATTTTCTTCAATCTTTCTAATTGAAGTGACATTGCTGTTTATTATTTTGTGTTTTTTATTGAATCAATCATCAAAATTATTGTGAGTCGTACGATTCGTACCATGGAAATGCAATTTGGAATTTTCTTGAAATCATTATATATTAACATGCTTTTTATCTGAAACTTGGACATTAGAGGTTATTTTTACTTATTTGAATCTAGGATAATGTTTCTTATCGATGAGTACATGAGGGTTGTTGGTGGCCCTTATTCCTATATCAAAAGATAAACAAGAAGAAACTGCCACGAATTCAATTATAAGGGATTTGAGCATTCAGAAACAAAAACAAGGATGTACTCCATCCATTGTCTCTGGAAAAACAATTGCATGACTGTGATCGAGTAATTTTCATCCAAACATACTACTGACTCCAAGACAACATGTGTTTATAGATCAGAGCCATTGAAGAACATAAACTGAACTCTTAGGATGACATTCTAAGTCCTAACACTATCCTTGAAACTTATTGATCTCTTCAAAGTACAACATAAAAAGAGAGTGAGATCTTCTGGAGGTTGGGCCTTTTCCTTCCTCACAGGCAACCTTGGAACAGTCCGTAGGGATGGAAATGAAATAATTCATTCAAGGGGTTCTGTCTAATGCTATGACGAGCCTTGTCTTTAATGCTCACAGAGGGATCTAAAGATATAACATACAGTTCAAGCTTGGCAGACTACAAAGAAACTGGAAAACCATGATGAAGCAGGAAACCCCTGATCTTCATCTTCATCATCTTCATTCACCAGCCATGCCATTCCAATGTATTTGTACTTGACCAAACTTCATGAATGAAGCATTGCCACTGTGTTTGTAACCCATGAAGAAAGAGGTGAAGTTTCACCAAAGGCCCAAACTGCCAGGCATTTAATCTATCAAGAGGAATAATAAAAAGCAGCACTGAGACTCTCATCAAAGGATACCTGCCACTTGGGAGCAGGACATAGCAGGGATTTTCATTAAGCCAAAGATCTATCTAGAGGGCACCATCAAAATCTACCTGTGATAGCATCATGTCACTTCCAGTAAAACAGATTCCACTGCCCAGATTCAAAGACAGGGGCTAACATATAAGGTTGTCGAATAAATCTGGGGTTGGTTAAGAAGTCTAACCCATCATTGTGCCCTTAAGATCCACACTATTTGGACTTTTTTGTCAGTTTGCATTCATGGTATAACCTGTGAATCATTTGATGCATTGCCCTTCTTTGCTATTGTTATTTTCCTTGTTTCTTGCAAGTTGGCAGAGCACTCAAAACATGGTTGTTCATCATAATTTTCCATCTTGGAGTTTTGAGAAGAATGTTGTTAAGAAAAACTCTGAATTATTGAGATTATGCCATGTGGTTGTCTCTCTTTACTTCCCTTAAAAAGACTTTTTGCATTATTTTCTATTGTATTCCTGAGTTATCTTGAACATGCCAAGTGTTCACTCCTTGGTGTTTTTCTTCCTCGGTCCTCTTTTGTTTTCAACCAAGATTTAGAAATCTGTTAGAGTATTTCACTGAATATGGTACCTGTCATGCACAGGTTATAATGTCATTGCTTCTGTTTGGAAGGCTTCACATTCAGCTATAATGGAATAGTATGGCATAACTCTTTTGGAGTAAATGCCTTGAGGTCCTCTTAAGACCTGGCAAAAATGTCTTTATATTCTTTGAAGAGTGATTCAAACTTTCTCCTCAAACTTTTTCCATTCTTCTGGAGAATGACACTTACCCAAATTTACAAATCTTGGTTCTTCTGCAATTCCGATATTAATCTTCTTATACTCTGAAGAAGTTCTACGCCCTTGATATACTTGTCATGTCTATCAAAAATATTCCCTAGATACAATAACCCTTTTTGAATTTTATTCCCTTTTATGCCTGAACCATGATCTACAACACTTATTGTTTCATTCTTCTGTACCAAAGATTATTTATAGGATGACGAACTTCCCTCAAAGAAAAAGTTTTTGAATTGATTAGTTTTATCAAGGAAATCAATGAGCTGCTAATCATCAATTAAAGATTGTCAATTTGAGGAATTGTCTGGGATTGTAGGTTGGTATATCATTTCAATAGTGAACATATTTTGCTTGAGTTCGGGATATGGAACAAACAAAGATGTTGAAACAGATAGAGTGGCTGCTCTACTATTTATTAGAATAATTAAACACAGAATGGTTACCAAGATATTCGATATTAAACAAAGGAGTGAAAGCATCCTTAAATAAAATTACAAATTCTATATCTGAAAAGGATAAGAGCAACAACTAAGAGCAAAAGACCAACAACTAATAAAATAAAAAGAATAAAGAATATTCCTAAAGTCTATCCTAAAAGCTAATTGACCATTATAAATAAAACATTACTTTAATACCCTCCCTTAATGGTCAATCTACTAACTCTACCAAGCTTATCCCAAAATTTTACAAATTTGTCAGGACTCAAAGACTTGGTAAGAATGTCTGCAGTTTGATCCTTAGAAGGACAATACTGCAACATAATCGATCCATCTTCTACAAGTTGTTTGATGAAATGACAAATGTAGTTCCACATGTTGGGTACGTTCATGGAAGACTAGATTCTTGGTAAGTTTTAGCACCCCTTGATTGCTACAAAACAACGGTGAAGACACTACTTGAGGCATCATGTTTGAAAGCATCCTTCTGAGCCATACTACCTCACATGCTACTTTCACTACTCCTCGATATTCTACTTCTGTCGAGGATAGAGGTATTGCCCGTTGTTTCTTGTTGGTTAATGTGACTGCACCTATACCAAGACTGAAAACATAACCAAAAGTGGATTTTTTGTCATCCACAGAACCTGCCCAATCTGAATTTGTAAACCCAATTAGCTTAGGATCTTTGTTTCTACTGTACATAATGCCAAAGTCAAGTGTCCCTTTCACATATCTCAACACCCTCTTTGTTGCAGTCCAATGTTCTACTTTGGGTGTTGTCATGAATTGAGAAATGAAACTCACAACATAGCTCAAATCAGGGCTAGTGGTTGTAAGATAAATTAAGCTCCCCACTAGTTGCCTATAAGCCAACTCATTGACTGTTTGAAAGTTAGTTTTGGCCAGAAGTTTCAGCCCTTTCTCCATAGGTGTTGACAAGATTTTGCAATTTGTCATTTTGAATTTGTCGAGCAAACTCCTGGCATGTTTGGATCGTGAAATAAAAATGCTGCCACCTGTTTGCCAAACTTCTACACCTAGGTAGCAATGTAAGAGGCCTAGATTAGTCATGTCAAAAGCTGTACTCAAATCTGATTTGATTTTTTCAATTATGCGTGCCTCACTACCGGTAATAATGATGTCATCTACATATATGACTAGTAGAATGATATCATTACCATTGCTTTTGACATACAAATTTGGATCCAAAGGACTTCGTTGGAATCCACGTTCAACTAATACCTATCGATTTTGATGTACCATGCCCTGGGTGTCTGCTTCAAGCCATTTAAAACTTTCTTTAGTTTGCATACAAGATGCTCCTTCTCTGCAACCTGAAAACTCTGAAGTTGAGACATGTACACTTCTTCCTCCAAATCTCTATTGAGGAAGACACTCTTTACATCCATTTGATGGATTGTCCAGCCAAACTGAGTTGGCATGGCTAGGACTAATCAGATGGTGCTCATCTTTGCTGTAGGAGCAAAGGTCTCCTTGTAGTCAATGCCTTCTCTTTGTGAGAACCCTTTTGCGACCAACTAAGCTTTGTACTTGTCAAGAATGCCATCTGCCTTGTACTTGACTTTGTACACCCACTTGCAGCGAATGTGTTTCTTCCCTGGTGGAAGATCTAAGAGATCCCAAGTTTTATTTTTCATAAGACTTTCATGTTCAGTGGCCATGGCCTTTTCCCTTTCAGGTTTTCCTTTTGCCTCCTCAAACACCTATGGCTCATAAACTCCCTGAATATTAGCTATTAGAGCAAAGTTAACTATGTTCTGCTTGCTCTTGCCTCTCGATGATCTACCTCGATCATTTCACTTACTCAAACATCTCCAATGCTGCTTTCCTGCCACTTTGCTCTTTTCTTGGGAACATCTATATCCAAATAACTGTTGTCAGTATGACTTGGGTTACATGTTCCTGTATCATCTGGATGTTGATCCAGGTTATCATTAATGAATTTAGGTACTGTTACCTGCCTATGAGACTCCTCATGCTTAGAATCCTCCCCTCTTTAGGTGGAGCTACTTGAAACTAAACACTTCAATTTTTAGCCATAACAAGCTGGTCTTCAGTAATCTTGATCTCTAAAGAAAGCTAGAAGGGCCCAGCTTCATCATCAATCACATCTTTGTTGAAAGTCAAGCAGTCAGTGTCAACATCAATCAACCTATATGGCTTATGTTGTCACTCTACCTTGTAAGCATTAATTTCTTACTCTTATGATCTAACTTGGTTCTCTTTGCATCTGCAATCCAAGTATAAGCAATAGAACTAAAGACCTTAAGATGACTAACTTTTGGTTTCCTCCCAGACCAAGCTTCCTTTGGGGTCTTTTGTTGCACCGCTTGTGTGGGAGACCTGTTTAGCAAATAATCTGTTATATAAACTACCTTAGCCCAAAATTTCTTGGGAACACTCTTGTTCTCCAACATACACCGGGCCATCTCCGTGATAGCATGGTTCTGCCTCTCAACTACTCCATTTTGTTGTGGAGTGTAGGGTGTTGTATATTGACGTTTTATGCCATGTTTAGTACAAAAGTCATTGAATTCATTGGAACATAATTCACCTCCATTATCAGATCTAAGAGTTATTATGTTACAATCAAACTCTTTTTCTACTAATGCTTTGAATTTTTGAAATTCGTTAAACACATCTGATTTTAATTTCAAAAAATACACCCACATTTTCCTACTAAAATCATTACAAACAAAAGAAAATACCTAGCACCAGTGACCAATGCCATGTTCTTTGGTCCACAAATATATGCATGAACCAGCTGTAGGACTCTTTGGGCTCTCCAAGCTTGTTCGTCCTCATATGGAGTTCTATGTTGCTTCCTTGCTTGGCAAGCTCCGCAAACACCTTGTATCTATTGTTGAATGTCAGGAAGGCCATCAACCAAATTCTCTCAAGCCAACTAAGAGAGATAGGATAAGTTGAGGTGCCCATACCACTGATGCCAAAGTGTACTAATATCAGATGCACTCTTGGCTGCCAATGCATGCTCTTGGAATTGTCTAGTGTCAACCAGTTGATACAAACCATCATCTTCTATTCCGACTGCAATAGTATTTTGTCTCCTTGTCAACTATGTAGCATTTATGTTTGCTAATGATGACATCCAAATTTGGACAATGTCGCATAATCTCCATTCCCGATACATAGTACACATTGAGAAAAATAATTTTTTCCCTCTAGAGAATATTTGCATATTCCCTTTGCCAACAACTGTGTGCTCCTCACCACCACCGAAGATCACTAAATCAGAGCAAACCATGTACTTCGTGAACCAATCTTTCTTGTGAGTGAAATGACGAGATGCTCCTGAATCTATGTACCATGCAGATGACTTTGACCGATTTGCTAGTCGTTTGACCATGATTGCATAGAAGGATAATTCCTTCTCAGAATGCTCTGCAACATGAGCCTTTGGTTGAGGCTCTCCCTGGTTAGATTTTTGTTCATCCAACCTCTTTCTGTAGTGCTTCTTCATATGACCCATCTTACCACAATAATGACGTGATGTTTTTCAAATTCTTTGAAGTATCCTTATTGTTACCTTGTCCTTTCTTCTGTGGCCATTTGCCTTTGCCCTTGTCTTTGGATGCAAATGTCTGTTCCACACTCTACGTATCACTGCTACTACTGTAAGAGCTTATTGCACAACTCTTTGAACTTCAAGTCAACACTGGTAGAGGTAATATTGAGTGTCTCAATAAAATGCTCATAAGCCTGTGATAAGCTTTTCAATGTGATTACCACCATGTCCTCTTCTTCCATCTTTCGACCTATGGATGATAACTGATCTTGGATGTTCTTGATCTTGAGTAAATGCTCCTGCAAGGACGCTATCTCATCCATCATTATCAAAAGAGCATATTCTTCAGGAAGAAGGCCCTTCTTTTATTTGAAGTCTCGTGCAGTTCTCGCCAATACTTCCAAATTTTCGTAGAGGCCGTACCTGTTTGAACCTCCGGAAGCATTTCATCAGTCACTGATAATTTTATCAACAGGAATGCCTCTTTGTCATGTTCGTCAAACTTGTCTTAATCTTTACCCGCAATTGCTGGCCGGTTGTTAGTACCAAGGACGATCTTTTTGAGACACCTATACTCGAAAATCGTTAGCATTTGCTCTTTCTACGTGTTGTAATTTTTGCTAGTAAAAATGTCGCCTGCCTTCTAACATGATGTTGGATAATGAGGCCATCTTCCCTCTTGTAAGGTGCAATTATGGAGTAAGAGCAAAAATAATAAATGCCCTTTGCTGCAATAAACCCTTTGCTAACACTTTCAACAAATTATTTTGCCCTTGCTTCTGTCTGTTGCCCTAGCCACAACAAATATTCATTGAAACCTTAACAATTTGTCTTCCCTAGGTGTAGATGAAACCCTAGACGTAAAAAATATCCATGATTTTGTAAAAAAATCGTCAAAACTAATGAATAGTTCACCCACGATTTTGATAGAAACCCCTAGCCGCTAACGTTTTTGAAGAAAACATTCAGAAAAAGACCATGATTTAATAAAAAATTGTTAAAAATCAGGACCAAATCACCTGTTGGGTGCAACCTGTAAAAAACGGTGTAGAAAACTAAGTAGAAGAGGCGTGATTTCTAGTAAATTTGCCAAAAAGAGGCATTTCTTCTTGCGCAACCAGTTGTGGCTAGCACAAAACTGACTCAAAAAATGATAAACAAAGGTGTGATTTGATTAAAAAAATATGCACAAAACGTGTTCTTGCCTGCCATGATTGTTGATAGAGAAATCTGCCCCTGCAACGACGTCTTTTGGCTCTTCATGTGTCACGAGCATTCCTCGAATCATCACTGTTGGTAGCAGTCCCTAGATCTTCATGCGTTCACCAATCCCAAAGTTCAAGTTTGGCTCTAATACCATATTAGAATAATCAAACACAAAATGATTACCAAGATATTGAATATTAAACAAAGGAGTGACAGCATCCTTAAATAAGATTACAAGCGTTTTATCCTAAAAGGGTAAGAGTGACAACTAAGAGGAAAAGACCGACAACTAATAAAGTAAAAAGAATAAAGAGTATTCCTAAAGTCTATCTTAAAAGCTAATTGACCATTATAAATAAAACATTACTTTAATACTATTTTCTTCTATTGAAATGTATTCTATTGAAAAAGTATCAAACAAATCTATTCTATCCCATACCCGATTCATGTAATGTCTAAGGCAGTCCTTTTTGACTTGAAATCATTCTATAATCTGCTTTACAATTAATTCAGCATTCCCTTCTACCATTAACAACTTTATGCCCATATACTTAACATTTTTAAGTTCAAGAAGAAAAGCTTCATGTTTTGCAGTATTATTAGGGCACTCAAAGTGTAAGCAATAGGCAAAAGGGTGTAACTCACCTTCAAGAGAGATGTGAAGATTTCCAGCTTTGGCATTTGCAGTTGAGCAGCTGCCATCAAATTGTGAAATCCAAATTTTATGATTTTAAACTATGCTCGAAACAATCTGTTTCTTTATTGTGTGCTCTCTTCTGAAATTAGTGTATATACTTGGGTTTTGCTTCTTCATATAATATGTTAGCTCTGGGATCTTTTGGTTTTTCAACTATGAAATTAGATTTCCATTTAGGCTACGAGTGAATCTTTTTCCCTCTGATTGGAATTGTGGTAGATGGCCAATCCAATTGAATTTCTCCACCCAAATCCTTGCAGAAGCTATGACTTAAAAGAAGTATATTATAGCTTGTTGGAATATTTACTACTAGAATTGTCATCATCACTCTCCTCTGGATAAACCAAACCTATGGATCTTCCAATTGTCCAACCAATGTCATGAGCTTGGATTCTAGTGAATAACATTTACCATAGGTCTTGGTACAAGACAACTCTAAAGCATTCATAACCGTTAAGGGAATCACATACATTAGCTGATGATCCAAGTCTATAATACAATTGTTAAGTCCTCCTATGTAGAGAGATACATAAAAAGGCTTTGGTTTTTCTTCTAATGTTGCAACTGTTTTAGTCAAAGTATGAGTAACGAAAAAATTAGGCTCCTTTTTAACGTACCCAGCAATTTTGTCAAGCTGATGAGGATGGTCTTGGAAGTGCTTCAACTGAGATATTTGTGCCTTTGTTTCATCATGTAATCCACTGTAAAAACCAAATTCACTATGGCAAAATCTAGAATTGCCAACATAAAACAAGAGTTTCTATGGCAAAAACAAGAATTACCATATTAAATATTGAACTACTATGTGGTAAAACAAAATTAATATAGTGGTAAATATATATTTATTGAGATCAAAGAAGCATTAAATTGGAAAAAATTGCCAAAATCGCGATTAATCATGGAACTCCAAAAATCCCGACCCCCCCTCCCCCCCACCAAAAAAAAATGTGATTTCTTGAAAAAAAATCATTGACCGGCTTGTTTGACTGTTTTTCTCAAATTTTCCTATCTTTTATGCGATTAATCACGATAAAATCATGTGTTTGACCAATTTTTATGCGGTTTTTGTTCCCCGCGTGATTTTTAGCTCGCAGTAGGGTTTATACCCATGCTTATCGTTTCATTTTGCCGTTCTTTCGTGTTTCCTTCTGGTACTCTTCCTTACTACCATGCTGGAAACTAGGACGATGTTGGATCTCCATTTTTTTGTTAGTCCAAACCAAGTATTTTTTTGTCACTGTATTTTAGAGGAACTCACTCAAATACAGTCACTTGGTATAATTTATAGCAGCAAGATGACCGATCAATTTCACTAGAAATACCGCTCTTTTATTCTTTAGGGGTTTGTAAAGCTAGTTTCTTTATGTATAGTTGGTTTTGGAAGTTATTGGGATAAAGTCATTGCACTGTTTTAACTTTTAGATGCTTTTAATGTATTCATAATTTATCAGTCTCTATATTTGTTTTGTTATCCTTAACAAGCTATGGTATTGATCTGTAAAAACAATATGATCTGTATACCTCATCCTTCAAATTCGTGCTGTGATTGCATTGATGTTGTTATGCTATTATAGATAGTCGGTTCTATTCAAAGCCCTTTGTTAGCTTGATCATTTTTGAAGTTTATATTACGTTGTTATGAATGGATGACTTTGTCCATGTGGGTTAGAATTATCATTTATTTTGCTTAAAAGAAAAGTATTATTTATTGTTATATACAAGGGGAGTATATACAAAAATATACACCATTTACAGTAAAATTAGCAGTGTTCTAGAATAGCCAATGGCAATGCACCATTAGATTATCATGACTATAATTCAGATGACTAACAAAATCACTTTGTGGTCCCTGCCAAAAAATTGACAACCCACCATTTAACCACATCTGTCGAAGCAATTCATTCACACAATGAGGCCTATATGCCTTGCCTAAGTCATACAAAAGTTGTAAGTGCAAGCTTTAGCCCAAGGCCATAAGTGAACTAACAACAAGAAGAAAACTGTTAAGGGCATCCGAAAGGCAGAAGCACCAACTATCAACAGCATCTCATGAGGAAAGAAGCTAGAATCTTCTTAGCCCCTCTTGCAATCTTTGTCAATTTTATTTTCAGATGACATAGCTCCATAATGGAGGGGAGGCTAGCACCCATAATGGTGGCCAAGTTGAAATTTTCGTTGTTCCAGATGATTCTAGGGGTCTACCAGAAATCATCTAACTGCATCTTTATTTTGCACCCCCCTACTTCTCCCTTCTCCCGTCTTCTACCTCGGCTTGAGGTTTTGAAAATGCTACCAAACTCAACACGAAAAATCTGGCTATCTAAAATACAAGATTTTCTACTCACTTGCATTTTCTGCAATATATTACTTGTATCTCTTGATCGAGTTCCCCTGACTTGTCCTATCGGTTTTTGATGCAAGAAACTTGTCAGATCAAACATCGTAGAGGCTATTTGAAAGTATGGTTGCTAGCACATTTAGTTTGATTACTTAGATTTTATTTCAATATGTATGCATTGTTAAGGGCCTTGCTGAGAGCTATCTTAGGAAGGCTATAGACTACATGCAAGGGAAATTATAGATAGATACAGCATGCATGGGCTGTTTCTTAAGTAGTTTTTAGAATATTAGATTTCATACCCCTCCTATGCTATCGTGGGCATTTGGCCTTCCCTAATCAATGAGACAGTGGTGTGGTGTATGTAATGTCCCCTTTTTGAGCTAGACTTGTGTTTGGGTTGAGCTTGGACTTTGAAGGATGAAAAACTAGAATGTTGGACTTTGAAGGATTTTGGCTAGTATTATTTTATAATATTTTTCATAAAGCCAAAATGTTATCATTTTCAAGCCAAGGCAAAAGTGAAAGATGGAAGAAATAAACATTGGACAACTTGAAGATTGAAAAAGGTGAAAAGGGAAATAAAATGCAATCTTTAATTGTATTTTATTATTATTTTATTTTCCTAAGGAGATAGACGCCAAGGAGAAAAAAGAAGAAAATAAAATATAATATTTTATTATATTTTATTAATTAATTATGCCAATGAGAAAAGTGACGCCTATAAGGAGAGGAGAAATAATTAAAAAATATTATTTTATTGGCCAAGGAATTGGCCCAAGGAGAGGGTTAAAGCAATAATAAAAAATATTATTTTTCTCCTAGAGAAAATCGGTGCCTAGGAGGGTGAGCTTTAAAAAATAAAATATTAAATATTTTATGGATGGGCGTCCAAATGGGAGGTATAAGGAAGAGTTAAAAATAATAAAACTATTATTTCCCAAGGTGAACGCCTAGAGTGAAGAGGCAAAAGAAAAAATAAATAAAATAATATTATATTATTGGGTTTTGGCGTCTAGAGGAGAGATACGGAAAAATAATAAAATATTATTATTTTATTGTTTTTTAAATGATGGTGGTTATAAGGTGAAAATAATTTAAAATCATCAAGTTGAAGGATTGATTTCATTGGTGGAATTGAAATTGTATAGAATTTGTCAAATTGAAGAGGAGGATAAATAGACGGTTTTAGCTTCATTTTGGAACTATTGATCATTTGGCAAATTTTGTGTTTGAGAGTTTTCTCTTGGCTGAAAGTGAATTTCAATTTGCTCAAGGTTGTGTTCCCTTGGCTTTTGTGGTTTGGTGATGCTCCCATTCCACTATGATGAGGTGAATTCGCATGGAGTTCATCATGGAGCTTGAATTGAGTGTTTTCATGGAGTTTATTATGCAGATTTCGCTTGTACATGGAGCTATTTTCATCAACAATTGATATTAGAGGGTTTATGGTTGGATTACTTGGTATATAGAGAGTTTTTTGATCATTTCCACCTTTCATCTACATTCTGATTTTCTGGTACAACAACTACAATAGGGTTTAATCTTCAGATTTGAGTGTTGTTTGGCATCTTTTGGAGGGTTTGAACATCATACAAGCTTCCAAACCCTAGTCGCTTTCATCCTAGGCTTGGCTGCTTGCATTTGGAGCCTTATTTTGGCACATTTTGATGATAATTGAAATCAAGGTTTCATATCAGCAAATTACAGGTTCATATCAGCACCTACAGTTCATAAATCAGACTTCATTTGGCTTGGATAATCATTGGTATTCAGCATTAACTAGTTGGTATATTGTTGTGACTTCATTGGAGATCATTTGTACATGATTTGGGTCATCATTGGACTCTATTTTCAGTCATATACTTGTCTGATTTTGATATCAGACCTTCTATTTTTGTAATCAGCCAACTACTATTGAATAAAGAAGTCAAATTCTCCATCTGAGTATGTCCATTCATGTTTTGTGTTGATATTATGTTGTGTTAGTAAGCTGGTTATTGCATTTTCAATCATTTTTGGTGTTGCTTTATTGTTATATTACAATCTTTTCATCTACACAACATTGCAAACATATTGGCAAAGACAAATTGTGAAAGCAAAGACAAATTGTGAAAACCCTAAGGAATTTGGAAGGAAAACAAATCTGAAAATTTCAGACCAGCAAGTGAAAAAAATTCAGTTAGATAAGACAGGGTTCTTATAGTGTAGTAAACAAGTATGTCGATTCCTTAATTTATATGTAACTGTACTAAATAAGATTGAAGTAAACAAATTGATATAAATCAAACACACATTTAAAGTAAGACTTGAGATATGTTGGTTCCTAAATTTATATGTAACTGAAATCTACTTCCATCTCCTGTTTTGAACAAGTATTAAGTTTGTAATCAGCTAGATATATCATTAATATGCTTTCTTAAGTAATCTAAAGTGGTGGAGATAGTGAAATAGTTAGATGGCATGCTAGTAAGAAAACATATAAATCAAACACACATGAAAAGAGAAATTAAAACAAGGATTTACCATAGAAATCTGAATGTAGGAAAACTTTAGAAGATTGAAAGTATTGTAGGAAATTTGAAAGTAATGTAGGAAAACCGTTGCAAAGATTTTTTGGATGTATTTGATCTCCTTTTTGGACATACTTGTATTCATACACCAACAAAAATAAGTTTACGAAGAGTAGAAGTGAAGCACTATAAATGTTGTTATGTTATTGATAACCTACTAAATTTGTACATGCCTGAAGACTAGATTCAAAAGCTTTTGTAGATTTGGTCATAATGCCACGTCAAAGAGACTTTGCATGGACACATTGCATGTCAGTGGTTGGTACAACCAAGGTCAAATGCAACTGGTGTTTGAATGATGTCAATGGAGGCATATATTGCTTCAAATGACATTTGATGAAGGAGGCAGGACATGACACCACTATGTGCACTCTGTGCCCTACAGATGTCACATATTAGGCAAAATAAGCTCTTAAAACAATTTTTGATGGTAAGGCGAAAAAGGCAAGAATTGGGGTAGAAGTGGCTTCTACTTCTACAGATGGTAGGAGCAATCCTTTGGATGAGGCAGGTGCACAAGAGTATTTCAAGGAGTACCTTGATGAAGCTCCCTCCAAGAACTTCACTCCAAGTCTCCTTCGCCCAACTCCAAGCTCTCCAAGCTCTCTCTCTCTCTCAACACAAGAAAATAAAAAATGAACAAAAAATCTTATCTAAACCCTTAAGAGGATTATAAATAAAGGTTTTCACGTCACTTATCCTCCTCCAATGAGGAAATGGCACATGGCTTCCACTCACTCATCCCCTTTCCGTCACACAAATCCCAAAGTGCACATGGTCCCCACAAATGCTCACACATGTGAGACATTGGAAAGAGTAATGTACTTTATACACTCTTCTCCATGAAATCTCCAAGACATGCTTTCACATATGTGAGGCCTTGGAATTGACAAAATCCACATACATGAATCTAGGAGAGAGGAATGGAATGATGACAAGTCAACAATCCTTCTTCCTCAAGCTCATTTTTGTCACACTCTTCTCAAGGGACTTGGAAAGGGTCATATCTTGTCTAAAGTCCAAGATTTAGAGCTCAACAAGTACCTAACCCACAGGTACTTCTCCTAAGGACTTAAAAACATCAAAAAGAAAAAGAAAAAGACATTTAAAGACCCTTTTAAAACCCCACTAAAAACAAATCCGAGTTTTGCCAACAAAGATGACAATTCACCCCACAACCCAACTTAACCAACCTTAGAACAATTTAAAAATAATAATTACATCCCAAAATCTCACATTACAACATAAATTATAAACAAATACTTTAGTCCCCATTATGGACTAAGGTCAAATATTATTGGGATAAATCACATTAGGGTTTCCAGAAGACCTTTGAATTTCTATTAGCCATGGAAATTACCTGCACACTCAATGACACATTAATATGTCCAATAAATAGTTGAAGCAACTTGAAATGAAATTTCAAATATAATTACATTCTATACGAAATCAATAATCCAATTGGCGATCATAATTCATTTAATCATCACAATGCATATCAATTCAAATTCAATTTCACATTCATAATGACATCTCATGTCCATTCTCCTAATACACTAAGCATAGATAATCATTATTAATTTAAAACCAAACTAGATTAATTGAACAATTGAAAGCATAATTGAATGTTATATTCCAAATCAAATCATGGTAATAGAAAAAGAATATATAACATACATCCATCACATAAAAATAAAATATAACTTAGCTATCTACTAATTAGATCGTCATATGTGAAATAAAACCAAACTATTCTAATCATGATACCAATGTCTCAGATAGTCTACAAGTAGTATCATAAGTCCATAATCAAAATGTGTAATATCAAGGAGTGTCAAAACAATAATAGGTTTATTAGTGCAAATAAATTCGCCACAAAAGGGTGGGCTTCACATCCTCCCTCCCTAAGACTAGACTTCCTCCTAGAAGTCAACAAAAGAGTGCCCTCAATTGCATATCATCCTCCCATGTCATTACAACCTCATCATAGCGGTCCCATTGGACCCTGACTTGGTTCAACTCACTCTTGAAGGGCCAACATCTGATGAGCCAAGAAGCAAATGGGCTCCAAAGCTAGCTATCTGTCTGCCTCTATTTGTAAGGCACCCCAATCCAAAACATGAGTCACATAAAAAACATATCACTTTAAAACATAAACATGAAAACATCGTGGATGCGTGACGGGCTAGGTGGCAAGGCTAAATGATAGGCTACAAGACCTATCCACTCTAAGATCGCAAAAACACATCATCACCAACTAAGAAGCTTTGATCCAATCTCTTGGCATCAACATACTTCCTTTAACGATCCTGTTGCTCCATATCGCACACCAACTCTAGCCCAGTAGCAACTCTGTCCTCAATGTGATCTCAACTCAAAGATGTCTTACAAGGTCTGCTATATAGTGCCTAAAACAGTATCATACCCAAGGCGTTGTGATGGCCATTGTTGTAGGCAAATTCCACTAGGTAGAGATAGTCCTCCCATCTAGACTAATGGTCCATCACATACATCCATAACATATCCTCAAGCATTTGATTCACCCTCTCTGTTTGTCCATATATCTTAGGGTGATGTCAAACTAAAATTGAATTGCATCCCAATGCCGATTGTAATGCAATCCAAAAGGATGAAGTAAACACAAAATCTCTATCAGAAATAATCTAGTGAGAAATCCCATGGAATCTGACAATGTCATCCAAAAAGACTCTCGCCATTGTTGGAGCATTATATATAGTCAGCACAAGAGAAAAGTATGCAACCTTGATCAACTTGTCAATTGTCACCATGATGGCACCATGGCGTCGAGATGACAACGATAGGACAGCTATGGAGTCCATGGAAATGGTGTCTCATTTCCACTCAGGTATGTCATGGGGGTAAAGAAGTCCTATTGGATGTTGGTGCGCGACCTTGACTTTCTGACACTTAAGGAATCGAGCAACAAAATCTACTATGTCTCATCGCATACCTGCCCAATGATATAACTATCTAAGGTCTGCATGCATTTTCTTCACCCAAGCATAAGGTTGTTGAAGACACAAGACAACTGAAAGGGGGGTGACTCAGTTGTATTAAAAACTTTCAACCCTCTAAACAAAATCACATCCACATTCACTTACTTTAAACTCTTAATCTGTTATGAAGTTTAAACATGAAATGCAGAAACAAAACTTAAATATATCAACACCATTCACACATGAACACCAGATTTTTACGTGGAAAACCCTAAAAAGGAAAAACCACAGTGAGTGTTAGCTCACAATATAATGTAGTAACATTACCGAATTATAGAAGAGGCTCACTGCTCAGGGCTCACTGTCCAAAATGATTACTGCAAAAAGGCTCACTACCAAAGGGTGGCTCACTGTCATGAACTGATTTGATAGCATCTACAACATGCCTCAGTTCAATTCCATTGAAGCGCAATACATCTCTTCTTCGCTGTCTTTACAACACACACACTTTATCTTCACATCTTCACACACTCACATCACTCACGGATTCATTACATATATTTATACCAATCATCAACCTTGGAACATTCATCAAGGTCGGTAATACAATTTACAATCATTGGAACTATCTCCAAGGTTGGCATACATACATAATTCAAATTAGGTTTGGACCTAAACAAACTTGCAGAGAAAATGAATGAAGGAAGAACACTTCACGGCTTAGCTCAGACCCAAACACATCCTTACATGCTTCCTCATGCTTCTACAATCCAAGAAACACATCCGCAAAGAATGTTAGCACCCAAGTCGGCCAAAACTGGTGCAAACATCAAGAATACTTAGACACACGCTTCCAAGAGCTTCATTATAGCTTGCGGATCAAACACACGCCTTCAATACATTCTAGAGACATCCATGAATAACATATAATCACCTGGGAGCCAACAAATCCAACCACAACATATCTTACTTGAAGACAACAAATATCACTTGAAGATAAATCACAAACTGCCCACATCAAACACTGTTGAACTCTGCTAATCAATAACTTACTTTCCGGAGCACCAAACCACAAATCCTTCGGAATGAAGATAGCTAAGGACCTTATAAGCATATGGCCAAAAATGCAAGACCAAAAACCAAATTGCAGAGAAATGCGGAGCAAAATACTTTCTCCCTATCACACTGCAAATGCTGCCAGTCACAGTCTTCAAACTGGTGAATAGAACTTTTGTTGCACAGCGATCCAGACCACCAAATTCTAGATTTAGCATCTTCAAACACTTCTCTAAGACATCCAAATCTCATACTCCAGTCTTCAATACATAGGAAATGCGGAGTAAAAACTCAAACAGTGTCCTTAACATGACAACTCAATCAATCAACAAACAACAATATCAGAAGACAGTTGACACCAATGACAACACAAACATGTTGATATCAATGACAACACCGGTTAGCACATACTTGCAACAATATCCCCCTTTGTCATTAATGACAACATATGATGTGAAAAACATGTTCCACCATCAAGACACAACTCTGCATCAGAACTCCCCCTTTAGTTTTACACATCTGAACTCTTTCTCCCCTGAGTTTTTCACATGATCTCTCTCCCCCTTTGACATCAATGGAAAAGGGCATCACATCTCTTCCACTACACATACTTGCTAACTACTACTCTTATCAGTCTGAAATCAGTCTTTACTCCTGAATACAACAATCATCTCAAACCACTATCTGCTCCCCCTGAGTGGTAGCCTCCAAGATCAGTCCAAAAAGAGAAATATACTTTGAGGCACACTGGACTGATGCATCTCCTTATGCATCTAGTTCAAGGAAGGAGGGGCAACAACCCCTAACTTCTCTCGGAGATACTCAAATGTATCCTTTGGAAGAGCCTTAGTGAATATATCAGCAATTTGATCTTTTGTAGGCACATACCCAAGCTTCACTTCATTCTCTGCAACTTTCTCCCTCAAAAAGTGATACTTAATTGAAATATGCTTTGTCTTTGAATGCATCACTGGATTCTTTGAAATATTTATGGCACTTGTGTTATCACAAAGAATAGGGATTGGCTCATCATACTCAACTTTGATATCCTTCAAGGTCTATTTCATCCACAACACCTGAGTACAACATGATGCTGCAACAATATATTCTGCCTCTGCAGTAGACAAGGAAATTGATTCTTGTTTCTTTCTATGCCAGGACACCGCCCTATCTCCAAGGAAGAATGCACCTCCACTTGTGTTTTTCCTATCATCAACACATCTGGCCCAATCTACATCTATATAGGCATTTAAGGAAAAGTCATTGTTCTTAGGATACCACAAACCATGATCCAGAGTGCCCTTCAAATACCTGAATATCCTCTTCACTGCCGCAACATGTGATTCTCTGGGATCTGATTGAAATCTGGCCACAAGACAAACTGCATGCATGATATCCAGTCTAGTAGAGGTTAGATAAAGTAGTCCTCCAATCATTGATCTATACTTGCTTTGATCAACCTTAGGAGATTCATCATTCTTGCTCAACTTGCAACCAGTAACCATTGGGGTACATATTAGTTTAGAGTCCTCCATTCCAAACTTCTTCAACAACTCTTTAACATACTTGGATTGAGAAATGAAAATACCTTTACTAGTTTGAATGATTTGCAGTCCAAGGAAGTAGTTCATTTCACCACACATAGACATCTCAAACTCTTTCTGCATCTCATCTATAAACTTCTTACACATACCTTCATTTCCACCGAATATAATGTCATCGACATAGACCTCAACAATCAGAATTTGGTCTCCACTTATTTTGGTGTACAAATTACTATCTGTGGACCCTTTATTGAATCCCTGTTGCAACAGATACTTATCCAATCTTGCATACCAAGCTCTGAGAGCTTGCTTCAATCCACACAAAGCCTTCTTCAACTTGCATACCATATCGGGTTTGTCTGATAGCTAGAACCCATCAGGTTGCTCTATATAGACCTCTTCTTCTAACTCACCATTCAGGAAGGCATACTTCACATCCATCTAGTATACTTTGAAATTTTTATGGGCTACAAATGCCAAAAACAGTCTGATAGCTTCCAGTCTTGCCACCAGAGAAAAGGTCTCTTCATAGTCTACTCCTTCCACTTGTGAGTAGCCTTTACACACAAGTCTTGCCTTGTTTCTCATAATTGTTTCTCATAACTTCTCGAACTTCATTCAGTTTATTCCAAAATACCCACTTTGTTCCAATCACATTCTTGTCTGCAAGTCTAGAGACAAGTTCTCAAGTCTTGTTCTTCTCAATTTGCATTAGTTTTTCTTCCATTGCTTTGACCCAATGTTCATCATTGCATGCTTTATTTACTATTTTAGGTTCTACCTTTGAGAGTAAATTGAGATTTACTTGATCTTATGCAGCTTTGCTTCTTGTCAACACACCTTTCCTTTTGTCACCAATAATCTGATCTTCAAAGTGATGTCTTTGCACATACCTAGGGGTTTTAGGAATTCTTTTTGGAGCTTCAACTTGAACTTCTTCCGGAGCAGCTTGCACTTCAGTCTAAATTTCCTTGTCTTTGTCTTTTTCAATTTTCTCTGTATCAACAGATCCATTTGACTCATCCATCTAGCTCTGGGGTTTTCTGAATATCTTCATCTACCTTCACATTTGCACTTTCAATGATCTTTCTCAATCTTTTGTTATAGCACCGGCAAGCCTTGCTCTTAGTAGAGTACCCAAAGAATATAACTTCATCACATCTAGCATTAAACTTTCCTAATTCTTCATCTTTTTTGATGTAACATTTGCTTCCAAAAACTTTGAAATATCTGACAGTACGAGTTCTTCCATACCACAGCTCATAAGATGTCTTTGTTTCTTTTGCTTTGACTTGCATTTTGTTTTGAATGTAGACAGCAGTGTGTATTGCTTCTTTCCAATATACTTCCGGTAGGTCTACTTCCTTCATCATTGTTCTAGCAACTTCTTGAACAGCTCTATTCTTCCTTTCAACTACTCCATTTTGTTGAGGAGTCCGGGGGGCAGACAAATGTCTCTTTATTCCATGTTCTTCACAAAAAGCATTAAACTCATTCGAAGTAAACTCACCACCTCTGTCAGATCTCAAACACTTGATTCTCAAATCCAACTCATTTTCAACCATAGCTTTGAATGCCTTAAACTTGTCTAGTGCTTCTGATTTTTCTCTAGGAAAGGTAACCCAAGTCATTCTTGAATAATCATCAATAAGAAGCATAAAATAGATGTCACCTTGTAGACTTCTTGTTCTTGTAGGGCCACATAAATCTATATGCACCAACTCCAACAAACCGGTAGAGGATTGTTCTTTTCTCTTGAAAGTAGTTTGTCATCTTTCCAAACTAACATTCTTTACACATAACATTGGCAGGCTTTATAATCTTAGGCAGGTCTCTCACTGCTTATACTGCGCTTATTCTCACCAAATTGTCAAAGTTAATGTGACACATTCTCCTATGCCATAACCAACATTCATTTGTCTGAGCCAACAAACAACAATTATCAGTGCCTTTTAAATGATAAACATTACCATGTGAGTCTTCTTACCAATAGCAATTAAAGTTCCAGAGCTTTTTATCTCACACCCATTGTCCTTAAACACCAGATTATACCCTTTGTCACACATTTGTCCAACGCTTAGAAGATTATGCTTTAAGCCTTTAACATAAAGAACATCATTTGTATTATGCTTGCCATCAAAAGTAATTGATCCTTTTCCACAAATCTTACCAGCTACATCATCACCACCTAACTAGTCCTCCATCATACTTTTCAAACTTAACAAACTTACTCTTATCTCCTATCATGTGATTTGAACATCCGTTGTCAATGATCCATTCATTTTCTTTTTCAGCATGAAATGCAGACAACTCTCCTAGACTTCCTTCCTTCACACAGCTTGCAAGATTAGCAAAAACAGGTTCTTCTCTTAGTGCAATAAACAAGCATTCACTACCATTACCATCATCAAAATCAGGTTCATCATCAATTATACCGTCATCATCTTTAACATAGTAACTCTTTCTTACCATCTTACCTTTACTTTCATTGTTTTTGATCTTTAAAGCTCTGTCAGGACATCTTGAAGCATAGTGACCAATTTTACCACAATTGAAACATTTCAAAGGTAACTTACCTTTGAACTTTCCTCTGCTACCTCTTTTCATTTTGCTTGCAAATTTTGCCTCAAGCTCTTCAAAATCTTCTTCATCTGATTCCACAGCATATTTATCTGATATAGCATTCTTTTCTTCCTTGGCCTTAAAGGCAGTTTCAGTTTTCACAAGGCCATCAGTAGTACCAAATTCTCTCATCTCAAAAGCAGTTAGTTTACTAAGCAATTGATCTTTTGAAAGCTTGCCCATATCAAACAATTCTTCAATGGTAGATGCCTTGTGACTATAAGATTTGGGAAGAGTTCTGAGTATCTTATCTACAACATCCAGATCCTCTATCTTTCCACCAAGACCCTTGATGTTGCTGACAACTTCATCAATCTTCTGTATGTAACTTGTTATGTTCTCATCCTCAGACATTCACATGGTTTCATATGTGGTCTTCAAGTTCTGCAACTTAGCCTTCTTGATAGATTCATCACCTTCATAGATGTTTTTGAATTTGTCCCAGATCTCATGAGTAGTTTCTAGATCCACAACTTTCACCATTTCAGTGTTGGACAAAGCATTGAATAGAGCATTTTTAGCTTTGTGATTAAGCTCATAAGCCTTAATCTCTTCATCAAACTATGGACCACATTTAGGTACTGTGTATTTATCTTTAACCATCTTCCAGACATTATAACCAATAGAAACAAGATAACTTTGCATTCGTACCTTCCAGTAGGCATAGTCAGATCCATCAAACTGAGGAATGTCTTTCTTGTGTGCCATCTCGAATCTACCTTAAGCTGTTAGGCTTTCTTCCAAGGAACCTCGCTCTGATACCAATTGTTGAAGGCACAAGACAACTGAGAGGGGGGGTGAATTAGTTGTATTAAAAACTTCAAACCCTCTAAACAAAATCATATCCACATTCACTTACTTTAAACTCTTAATCTGTTATGAAGTTTAAACATGACATGCAGAAACAAAACTTAAACACATCAACACCATTCACACATGAACACCAGATTTTTACGTGGAAAACCCTAAAAAGGAAAAACCATGGTGAGTGTTAACTCACAATATAATGTAGTAAGAATACCGAATTACAGAAGAGGCTCACTGCCCAGAGCTCACTGTCCAAAAGGACTGATTGTCCAAAATGCTCACTACCAAAGGGTGGCTCACTGCCATGAGCTGATTTGATAGCATCTACAACATGCCTGAGTTTAATTCCATTGAAGCGCAATGCATCTCTTCTTCGCTGCCTTTACAACACACACACTTTATCCTCGCATCTTCGCTCACTCTCACATCACTCACAAATTCATTACATATATTTATACCAATCATCAACCTTGGAACATTCATTAAGGTTGGCAATACAATTTACAATCATTGGAACTATCTCCAAGGTCGGCATACATACATTTTTCAAATTAGGTCTGGACCTAAACAAACTTGAAGAGCAAATGAATGAAGGAAGAACACTTCACAACTTAGCTCGGACCCAAACACATCCTTACACGCTTCCTCATGCTTCTACAATCCAAGAAACACATCTGCAAAGAATGTTAGCACCCAAGTCGGCCAAACTGGTGCAAACATCAAGAATACTTAGACACACGCTTCCAAGAGCTTCATTATAGCTTGCGAATAAAGCACATGCCTTCAATACATTCTGGAGCCATTCGTGAATAACATAGAATCACCTGGGAGCCGACAAATCCAACCGCAACAGGTCTTACTTGAAGACAACAAATATCACTTGAAGATAAGTCATAGACTGCTCACAGCAAACACTGTCAAACTCTGCTAATCAATAACTTACTTTCTGAAGCACCAAATCACAAATCCTTCAGAATGAAGATAGCCAAGGACCTTATAAGCATATAGCCAAAACCGCAAGACCAAAAACCAAACTGTAGAGAAATGCGGAGCAAAATACTTTCTCCTTGTCACACTGCAAATGCTGCTAGGCACAATCTTCAAACTGGTGAATAGAACTTTTGTTGCACAGCAACCCGAACCACCAAATTCTGGATTTAGCATATTCTAACACTTCTCTAAGACATATCCAAATCTCATACTCCAGTCTTCAATACAAAGGAAATGCGGGGTAAAAACTCAAACAGTGTCCTTAACATGACAACTCAATCAATCAACAAACAACAATATCAAAAGACAGTCAACACCAATGACAACACAAACATGTTGACATCAATGACAACACCGGTTAGCACATACTTGCAACAAAGGTGCCATGTGAGCCTTTATCAAAACTACTATCTGAAGGTCTCTTGAAAGAGGTACATAAATCTAACCTCGATGTCGCAACAAACCATTTGCCTCCAATGAATATCCTACAAACTTGCCCTTAAGGGTTCTTTGTGACTACAGCTCTCACTAAACCTCTCTATACCACTCATCCTCTGGCAACTACTAGAGAATACGTCCTCTCAAATCTGTATCCAAAGTCATAGTCAGGTTGTCGTGTTGCCTCCTACTCAAAGCATCTGCAACCACGTTTTCCTTGCCTTTGATGTAGTGCACATCAAAATCGTATTCACATAAGAACTCCATCCAACATCGTTGATGGGTGTATAAATTCAACTATGTAAAGACATTGAAGACTATGGTGATCTAAGTGAAGCTCAAAGCAACATCCCGAAAGAAAATGTGTCCACCTCACTAAGGCATGAACCACTACTGCAAGCTCCAAATCACGAGTGGGGTAGTTTAGTGCATGGGTCTTAAGCTTTCATAACTCATACACAATCACTTGACCCTCCAACATATGTATTGCACCTAGTCCCTCTAATGATGCATCCATGCAAACCATAAAGTATACCATTGCATCAAGTACTGCTAAAATTGTTGCACTCGTAAGATGCTCTTTAAGGACCTAAAAAGCCCTCTCACACTGCTTAGTCCACTCGAACTTCTTCCCTTTTTGCTGAAAGGAAGTGATAAGGTGTGAAATCTTAGAAAAACCCTTGACAAATCTGCGATAATATCCTACCAATCCCATGAAGCTCCTAACCCTTATCACACTAGTGGGTGTTGGCCACTCCATGATAGCTCTAATCTTCAATGGATTTATAGAGATATCATCACCACACAATTTATGTCCTAGGTACTGAACCTCTGATCAAAAGAAGAGACACTTAGCCAAGTTACCATAAAGTTGGTGCTCTCTCAAGCATTGCAAAACCTAACGTAAGTGCTCCTCATGCTCCTCCTCTATTCGAGAATAGATCAAAATGTCATCCAAGAACACCAATGCAAAACAATCTAAATATGAAACACCCCTTTCATGAGGCTCATGGCCACTGCAAGAGCGTTTGTCAACCCAAAGGGTACCACTGTGAACTCAAAGTGTCTATATTAAGTTTGAAAAGTTGTCTTATGTATATATGCCTCTGTAATCCTAAACTGATGATAACTAGAGTTCAAGTCTGACTTCGAGAATACCCTGGCACCCTGCAGCTGTTCAAACAAAGTCATTCATCTTAGGCAAAGGATAACAATTCTTTATCATTACTTTGTTCAACTGCCTATAATCCATACAAAGGTGAAGGGACCCATCCTTCTTAACGAAGATGACTGGTACATCCCAAGGAGAGACGCTAGGACGAATGTGATACTTCTCCAACAACTCCTCTAAATTGCATCTTGAGCTCACTAAGCTGATGAGTAATCATATAAGGTGATCGAGACACTAACTCAACTCCTAATACAAGGTCTATATGAAAGTCTACCTCTCAATAAGGTAGCATCTTGAAAGCTCTAGAGAAAAGACGTATGTAAACTCTTTAAGGATAGGATGGTCGTCAAATGTAGTCTCTAACTCATCCTCTGATCTATTACTAACTATGATAGAGAACATCTAAGAACCCTTTCACATACACGGCTTAAGTTGCATAACAGATAACATGTGAAGAGAAATAGGCCTCTTGACACCCACAATCTTATCTAAAGCACCATGGTCATCCAAACACTCAATTGTCTTAGAGTGACAATCTAACTTAGCTCGATGGGTATCAAGCCAATCCATAGCTAACATCACTCCATAAGAACCGAAGGGTCTAACTCGAAGGTCCACTGTCATTGTGAAAGCTCTGAGTCTCAACTCACAATCTCTAACCACTAAGTTTATTGCCAACTTGGCCCTTGAAACTAAGTCAACCTCCCACCTATCATTTTGCCTAGAGGCTTACCAACCTGTAATGCTCCACTAAAGATGGGGAAATAAAATAATCAGATGCCTCAGAACAAAAAAAATAGTAATTGGAATATCACTAATCATACTTGAGGCCTCGATACAGTGTCCTGATACTCAGTCTGGTGGTTCTTGACTGCTACAAAGACTCTATGAGATTTACAACATATCTACCATCTACTTAGAAACACCAACACACTATCTTCATGTGGCTGCAAATCCCTATGGACACTCTTTAGCCAAGTGTCTTGCACCACCACACACATAGCATGATCATTTAACTTGTACCTATGCTGACTAAGTCCTACTAGATTGTTAGGTTCCAGGCCTACTAGAGCTACCATGCGCAACTCTGAAGAACTGTTGTGAACGAGATGATCTCACACTTTGTCTATGGTTGATGGTCCCGACAAGGACACTGAGTTTGCGATGCTCTAGAATGACCACCTTGCAATCCCTGTTGAGATCTAGGTCTCTGTCCTTGATGTTGCTATTGCACAGGTATAGGAGGCATCGAAGGGAATCTAAATCCTCCCTTCTATGAGAGTGGAGGCCTATGAAAACCTTGATCCTATTGAGACTAATTACAATTTCGAAAACGATTGCATGCCTCTTGAGTCTTCCCTTGAATCTCCTCCACAATGTAAGCCTTCTCTACAGTGACTTGTAGGGTCTCAGGATTAGCCATGCATACAAGGCCTAATATGCCAAAATTCAAGCCTCTAATGAATCTGTTGACGAGAAGCTTCTCATCCTGAAGATAATACATATATTGAAGCAACTCTAAGAGAACTCTCCTACTGAGCTATCATAAGTCTTGTTGTTGCAAATGGTGAAATCATCAATACGGCACTTACGAAAGTGCTTAGATAAGAACTGTGCTCTAAAGCACTCCAAGAAAGTATTTCAAGACAAGGTGTCCAATACAAGGTGATACTTTCGCTCCTAGTGCCTCTAGGTAGAAGCGGTGCCTCACAATAGATAGATTACCAATCAGTCTACACCCCAGGGGCTAATTATGCCAACGCATTCATGGTCATGTTTTTTTTGGATGTCATTGCTCTTAAGCTAAGCGAAAAGAAAGGAGGAAAATTGGAGCTAGACTAAGTCATCATTATCTACTCCTAACACCCAAGGCTGAAAATTACTTGAATGTTCATGCCCTTGTGGTGGTGTGCTAGTATGTCTGTTTGCCCTACTGTCATGCCAGTCAACTATAATCAATGCTTTGCAAGTGAAAAAGGCTTTGCACCACCCACATTGGAAATGTCTAGAGTAAGTATATTACAATTGTTGACAATAGCAGGTTTTGAAATAGAAAAAAAAATGAGATTTTAATAAATATCTAAAATAAATTTATGACATGATAGGTAATTCCCCAGAAATCCGTTAAGTTGATGACTTTGGGACTTTAATTACACCTCAATGGTTAGCCATATTATAATAATATTTAGCAATTTCTTTGCACCCTCATATTTCCTTGACACTAGCTAAAAGAATGCCTGACATGACTTTAACAGCTTCACCCTGTAAAAGAATACGTTTTCCATCCTCTACCACTTTAAGGACCAATTTCCCACCTCTCTTTGATGCCTGATTCACAAAAGGATTGGGCAAATTCAGACAACCACCCAAACTATGAGATATTTGAGGCATCCAATAAAAAGGCAACCATAAATATACTCTCATGTATAGGCAATTATGCATATGCATAAAAAAGAAATCAAACAGAAGCTGTAAAGAAAGATTGGTATCTAATTATATGACTAGCTGAAAGCATCCTCCATGTGCTCAACTCCTATCTAAACCTATTATCAAAAGTACAGTTTACCTGGTGAGCAACTAAATGGGTTTTCCCAAGCTTTGTGGCCCAATATGGTCCCAATGCACAGTGGGCACTTCCACACACAGGGTCCTGAAAGGTGAAAAGAGAATGTAATACACAAACAAGACTCCAATAGACTAGAAAAGGAATCAATTCACAAATCCTCATGTTAAAATCTGACGAGTAAGATGGTTATCACATAAATACAAGAGTTTGTTATGGGAGTAAACTCACCCTGTTCTTACGATCAAAGCAAAATGCAAGATCTCTTGAAGCTCCCAGGAAATTTATGTCAAACTTAATTGAATATTGGGGATCATTTTTCCTTTTTACCGAATTTCATGATTTTATGAATGAAGATGCATTTTTGAATTCAAAATCTATGCTAAGGAACCAATGATACTTATTGTATCTATCATTATTTGCTTTTTCAGTTATTCGTCAACTGGGGTTTATTATAAAACACACAATATGAATTAAAGTTTGACATAAGTTTCCTCTTCAGAAGATTTTTCAATTAGTGCCATACAATTAATATTTTAAAATTTTCAAAATTAACAAACATTTGTTTGAGAAGAACATTCCATTTCACTTTGAAACTTCAAATTCCCTACCTCATCAATGCCACATTTTGGACAGAAAAAACGAGAGTAAAAGTCAAATCCAGATTGCTGGGGAGCAAGCCCTGTTACGATGACCCCTCCGCCACTGCATTTATAAATTTCATCAAATTGAGGCTGTAGGCTTTCAACTTGTTCTCCTGAAGCAAGTTCAATCTTCAAAAAACAGATAACATTAGCCACCACAATACATAATCTTCTTGCTATGAAAACATTGGATATTCATGCTACTTCCCTACACATATTGCCTTTGACAATTGCAATTGTATTAAGCATTATAAATTAATTTTAAAAATGCATGGAGCAGAACTGTGACAGTGCTGCTTGTAACTTACGTCCCTCAGTCCTTGAATCTAAAAATATCAGGTAAAGATGCTAATCAAAATGATTAAAGTAGTGATCTTGTGTAGTCTTCTACTGATGTAAAATTACTTTTGTATGTATTCCTTAAATTTGTATGTTTCAAATTTGATCTAAATGACAGAAAACAATATGCACTATGAAGATTCCCAGGCTTAATGAAAGTTGTAACATCGTGTAGCTCTTGTCTGAGTGACAGAAAGATTCATTCAGAATTTTGAAATAAAAATCTAAGACCATCCTGAAAAATTGTGCCAAGCTTTGCACAATTTTAATTATTTAGAAAGTATGAATTACAACCTGAGGAACAATTGCTCTTGGCTATCATATGCCAAAGAGAGTGAAAATAAAAAAAATGTCAAGGCAGCTTGGCATGGAAAGGGAACAAAATTGGCATTTTGTATCTTCTTCAAGATCCATGATCAGGATGAATTGGCGAAAAGATTACAGATCTGAAGCTCCTAGGAGTTGCAGGCTTTCTATAAAAGATTTTCTATTGGCTTCTCCAAGATAACCTTAACCTTGAAAGAGTTACTAAGGAAAACCAGAACTCAAGTAGACAGAGGCAACAAAAATCGTTGATATCCTTAAGAAAGTATTAACCAAAGATTGATGTAATGTCCCTTTTTTGGTCCATTCCAACATTCTTGGAAAGTTCCAAGATTCTTGGTGAAGTCCATCATCCTTGGAGAGTACCAACTTTCTATGGGTGAAGTTATATACTGCAGACCGTAAGTTGGGAAGTTATATCCTGCAATACATACCGTAAGTTGTGAAGTTCTATTCTACAATACCGTAAGTTGTGAAGCCAAAACAAAGTTAAAGTGGAAAAAATATATACCGCAACATAAAGAAGAGATTGAAGAAATTTTGGATACTAGGCTTGGAAAGAGCACTAGGAATAGGCAATATGAAGAATAATTGGTGAAATATAAGAAAAAGTCAATTGAAGATTCATTATGGATTTTTGAGGGTGAGGCAAATTATTTTCGTTTCCCCCTAGCCACTAGAAAGTGAGGGACTCACTTTTCAAATTACCCTGAGTGTATGATGCAAGAGCATCCAAGGTGTAAGAGTAATCTTGCATCACCCAAAAACATTTATTTCACTTTGTTTGTTTGCAGGTTTACAAAGATGTTCCAGTCATCATATGATCACCGCAAATTGTGGTTCTTATCGCAAAGGCATATCAAAGTTCCAGACTCCGTCACAGACATATTAGAGTTCAATTCAGAATTATTGTTTTAGCCATGCAACCACCATACGAGCTTTACGACAACACATGGTTATATTTGTAAGCTCATTGGTCCTAAGGAGGTTCATGGTATGAATTGCATCATGATCCAATGCATATTCTTTACCACATTCATCCCAAAAGGTTACTAGCTACATGCTACGAAAATACATGTTTCATCTTGCATTGAGTTTTGCGCCACCTTGTGGCCGACACAAATCACTCCAAAGACTAGGACTCGCTATATAAATGCCACTCAAGGTCATTTGAAAGGCAATTTTTAGTTAGTAGGTCAGTTAGCTTTGATTCTAGCTCACATGTCAATAAGAGAGTTCAGTGGCAGAATAGAAGATTTGTATTGCAATATCATATGAGAATTCTATAATTCGCACCTGGTTGTGCCCATGTATCTTTAAAGCCCAAGGCCTCATGTTGTAAGCCCATTGTGGCATATTGTGATGTAATTCATGACTATGAATCAATAAGATCTATTATTGTTATTCGTGTGTTTCTATATTTGGATACATAGTTGGACAATCCTTAGTTGGACCCTCCACCCATGACTGCACCAACTTGACAACCTGCTATTAACATGGAGATGTTTGTGCAAAGTCCAAAGGAATCCCAACAAAATTACTCCTTAGCATTGGAGTACAAGAATACCACATACATGACTCACACTACAATCTACTCACATATAGGGAGTCCATACACATCCCTTGAGGAATTAGTGGGTACACACACATGCCCTTATCAGCATTAAAGTACAAGGATACCACATACATCCTTTGGAATTGACAAGAATCCATACAAGATTCACACTAAGAAAATTAAAAACAATGGTACACTCTTAAGCAACTCCAAACTCAGTTTTCAAAAACAAAGGATTTGGAAGTTATACTACCGTGCACAAGGAAGTCTAGCTGCCACCGCACAACATGGAAGACATGATCATTGAGCACATTGGTGAATGTACAACACCAAAGAACAAATAGGAAGACGTACATCTCTTCTAGGAGATATGACATATATCCTACATTCTTTCTGAAGGATTGGATCTATCAACATCTATACGTCATTGGTTTCTCTAATTTACGCCTTGTAATGTCTAGTTTCATTCAAGAGAAATCACCCACAAGTCTTAGGATCTCTTTCTCTCAAAGCCAAGAGCAATGGAAACAACTGCTTTTCAAGAAAAGGCCAATGGTGTAAGTGTAGGCAATCCATCCCCCTTCCTCACCCCAAGGCAAGTCCACACCATTGGTAGTAGATTCATAGCTCAAATAGTCTTACAACCCATGAAATTTGCATTCTCTATGAATAATACTATAGATTTGCACCTCAGTGCTTTGTAGTGTATGAACTTCACATTCTCTATGAATGACATTGCAAATTCACAACTTGATAGTTCACAAACTTCACATTCTCTACAAATAACCATTGCTCCATAGGGATGCGTCACCCACCCCACAAAAAAGGTAGCCATTCTTGAGATGGGGATGTCCTTGAGACAGTAGGATGCCAAGGTGACATAACCCCACCACCACCAACAAGCAGAGGACAACCTCGGGACGTTTCCCTCAAAAATGGGATGTCTCTAGGGCTTCCCCCTGATTGGGACACTGAGGGGATGTCGGGGTGTCCCCGAGACTTGCAAAAACTTTGATGTGTCCCTAATGCGTCTCAGAAACTTGTGGTCGTCCCCCACACCTGAAAAAGCAAAAGAGTATTTTTTTTAAAAGGATTTTTTTAAAAAGTGGGCTTGTAGCCCTAACTCAAAAAGTAGAGGGGAGAAAGTGGTGAGGGTGGGATGGTGATGGATGTTCATTTTTATCAAGTTTTCATAAATGTTTGTGAGTTTCCATTGATTGTTGTAAGGAGTTTCTAAAAACTCATCTACTAGAACTAAGAAAACAAAGAAGAAATAAATAAAAAGATTCAAGAATGACGATATTCTTGTCTTCAATTGTGTAGCCCTCATCATTTAGATCGGTCAAATTCTCTAGCTTCACCGTTAGTCCTCCAAAGATAAAACATTTGGTTGGAAATAGTAAGGATTTGGTGTTAGAGAAAACATAGCGATAAAATTATGAAAAAAATGGTGTGCACAATGAAGGTTCATGTGGTCTCAAAGCCCTTAATTAAAGCTTGGTGGCAAGGGCTTCGCCCCTCAGACCATGTAAGTGGCGCTGCTGCTCAACCCCGCTAGGGGCTCCACCACCAAATTCCCACTAGTTGTTGTCCCCAAATCAAGGTTTAAGTAAAAAAGCAATCCCACAACCTAGTTAGAATATTGTAATTTGTAATAAAGGACGTGGAAATTAAGAAATTGACTAATCAAGTAGTAACTTATTGTATCGTCACATAAACCTTTAGAAGAAGAAACTTTGAAGAATTAGACTTTTACAATAAATGGCAAACTCATCAAAAACAGTAAGTCTTTTAAAGTGAAGGGAGGGTCGTTATGACCCCTAGCAAGACATTCTTGAGTCAAAATATTTGACAAGAAATATAAACTTGGCCCAAGAAAGGAGCATGACATCATCAATTATCAATTATGAAATAATTCTTAAAAACATTAACAACTAAGACAACAGCAAAAACAAGTACTTCAGTAAGGCAATATTATGATGGACTGAAAATGAGGTAAATCCTCAGAGACTGAATTTCTTAATTTCCTTTCTTCTAAGATTATTGAAAGTTGAAAGTTGAAACATCTAGAACAAGACAAAAGAGCAGGCTGTTTCAACATCATTTTATGGCTTATGCACATCATGTGCACGTGGAAGTAATTCTTTGGGACAAAAGAAAATGGATTAGAAAGAAAAGATGCTTACAAATAAATCATTTTTTGTCGTCCTTCTAACACTCTGCACTTCAAGTCCCTTGAGGCTGTTGGACAGCAATGGAATATCTGAAGAGTCACAATCAAACACTGAAAGCTGTGGAAAATTCAGTTCTATAGCAAATCTCTCTGTCTTGCTTCCAAACAATTTGCCTTCTTTATTAAACCCTTCAATTTTGAGAGCAGTTAAAACTCCAGACTTTGTGTGGAAGAGCACCAAATTGCAATTTACAAGACCTGAGGAGAAGAGGAAATGTGCAGATGCTAAAGTTGCATGGCCACAAAGATCAACCTGCCACAAAACCATAGAGATGACATGAAAAAGTGATTGCAAAATATATGAAGAAAGTACACTGCATTATGTCAGACCATAATTTCCTTATAACATCTAATAATGATCCGATCCAAATTAGTTATCATTTTCAACCACTGTGTGTCTTACTTAAGTTGGGTCCCAAATACGATCTGTAAACAATAATACCAGTGAGCAAATATCACAAACTTTAGCTCCTCATATCAGGTATGTTAGCCTGAAATACCCAAAAAAGAGGAGAAATGATGTGCAAATTGAGGTGTAAGGAAATTTTCCATATAGTAGGGGTACTGTAGTATCCTTGCAAATTACATAATATAAATGAGGTTCTATAATGGTCTAGAAGTGGCCCAAATTGAACTTTTCATGCTGATTTCTGCTTGTGTCAACGTGAGAGGATTTCAGGAACTTACTGGCCAACAGATGTCAAGCAGGACCCATGGTTCATCATTGATTCCTTTGCTTTTATATTAAAATTTACCACAGTAATATGTCTCTATTTTTCTGAATTTGTTAGAGATACTCCTACTAGTACCTGCAAACACTAATGAAATATATGGCATATGTATAAAATACCCACTCACGCATCTTATATAAGTCTGTAATCAATACACAATTGGTTTGGAATGAATAGACAACCCTTCTTATTCATCATCTTGTATCATCAGCCATCACTAATTTGGGACTCCAATCAACTCCGTCCCCATCACCAAGATAAAAATATAGCCTTAGTGTTTCTCTAAGTTTTTGGTATGCAAGGATGGATTTTGAGGACAGAGACAGCAAAAAAAAAATCTCAATATTTGAATATTAAATTACAAATAAATTTTAAAAAATAACTTGAACAAGTTAAAAGAAGCTGAAATTTCAAAAAGTAAATACAAAGTGTTGAATTTACAATGACAATTCATTGATCCAATAATCCATCTAATGATATGATATTCATTTCATCAATCATTAATATAAAGTACAAACTACATGTGATAACAGTATTTGCATACCTTATCACACATTTGTCACTGTTTTAGCTCCGTTAGCCCTTGTGCGTGTTTCGCCACATTTTGAGCCTTTTCCCTAGCCTATGTTGTCTCTAAGCCTTGTCGTTTCCCCTTCCCATGTTGCCTTACCCTTTGTTATATTTCCTAAGTGGTACTTTTATTTTAATGATTAGTCCCACCCTATGTCCTAACCTTTCCCTTTATGTTTCCTAGGTTGTTGGCCCTTTTCCTCCATGTTTCCCCCTTAGTTTGTCACTCCTAGTTAACTTTCCCATGTGAAGCCCACCTTTACCCTTCCCAAAACATGGCCAAATGGTCAAATTTGCCACCAAAACAATTACTTTTGAATGTACACTTGTCCACTAATGATTCCACGAAAAATTGGGCCCCAATCTTGCTGGAGGTCATTGTCTCTATTATAGCTCCCAACAGGTCGGCCTTGACTTTTTGAAATCTTGAGATATCCTTCAAATGGAATATTAATTAATGCTGTACCTACCCATAACCAACGAGCCTCTCCCAAGATTCTTCCAAGATTCCTATAAATATCCCATCCATTCTCTCATTCTTACATAAGAAAAGCATAATTTTGCATAGGTTGTCAAGAATTTCTATTTATAGCAAGAGTACGACTGAGCAAAGTATTCCAAAACCTTTTTGAGTGAGTCAGCTTCAGCCTCCATTCGACATAATATTCATTTCCAACTTAGGTAATCTGTCCGCTCCATTTCTTTGCAAGTAGGTCCTGATTTTTCAATGTTTCTAAGTATGCTTGCAATTTTGTGACAAGTTTTCTATAAATAAAGTTGCATTTTTTTGAGTAATTGCAAGGATTGGTCATCCATCCATCCCACCACCCTTCCATGGCCTCATGCACCCATTTTCATCTCATTCAAATTATTTTTCACCCTAACCCGTCTCCCATCGGCTAGATTGCATCCTTTCTAGATTAATAAGCTAAGAATCCAAGTTTTTAAGTCCAAACCCTCACTTCCAGCCCTAGAACTTCAGAATAATAGCCCTTCACATCCTCTCATTCAATCTCTCTTCAATCATCAAAAGCCCATTTGGCCATTTTGCCAAGTTTCCAGCCACCCCTTTGTGAGTGTCCACCCTTTTTCCTACCCTTTCAAAGACCCTAGCCAAATCCATAACCAACCTCCATTAGAGATACTTCAGATTATCATTTCCACACCTCATACCAATCCTCTAACAACACCCAAAAGCATTTTGCACAAACACTTAGTTTGTTGTCCAAACCCTTTCTCCCACCCCCACTTGTTTGCATGGTTCCCAAGAACCCTAGAACTAGGTTTGGAGTTTTAATGGCATATTTGTGCTTCAGACTTAGTTTCTTTATCAAAATTAGTTTATTGCATTGCTTTACATCATTTACACCATGTGGATCCATATTCGAATACCCACAAGATGTCTGACTAAGGCAGACTTCCCTTCTAACCCATGTTTTTGCAAGGATCACCACTAGAGAAGCATAAAGTTGCAGGATTTTTCTGAATACACTTACAAGATTTGACCAGTATCATCAACTGATTCTTATTAGGCTGAAGAACACTTTCCAGATCCATAAAGCTTTATGTTCCATCTTCTGTCAATCACTAGCCACCACCTTTGGTTAGGGCCTTCCAATAGGTCGCCCAATCTTTAGCAAGGCTGCCCAGTAGGCCATCGAACAAGGTCAGAGCCTTCCAGTTGGCTGCCCATTACTCAAAACAGGTCCAAGTCAGGTCAAATTTTCATCAAATCAACAATGTAGCATCCTCAGAGCATCCATAGGCCATCCATGATTAGAAATCATCAATCTATCTATCAAGTATAAATGTTCCATTTCGTCCATTTGAATCAATATGCATTGCTTTATGTCTTGCACGCATTTCCAGGTTTAATTTGCAGGTACAAGCACAACACGCTCAGCATACAGCCTTCACAGAGTCTACAACCCACCCTGTTGATCCCAAGTCCAAATTCCTTTGAAATCAGGTGAAATTGTTCCAACCTTTCATGTCCACTTTCTTATGCATTTATTGTCCACTCGTTTGTTGTTGATAAACTATTCTCTATTGCATTTTGACAAGTGTCAGTGAATCAGACAGATCAGGCCAGAGACCTAGCGGAACCCAGAAAAGACCCAGAACCCATTCTACACCACAAGGCCACCCAAGAGGACCACCATCACCAACAGCGTCCAAATTTCACCAACAGACGCAAAATTTGATTTCCAACACTTTCCAGAACTGGACTGACTCATTCCAAGTGCATCTAGAACCTCTGATTTGCAATTTTCCATAGCATAGCCTAGTATTTTGCATCTCCAATTTCCAATTTCAGTTTGCATGCATTTCCATTGATCGCACCTAGCTTGTCCCAGCTCTTTTGAGTGTTTAGGGATTGTCAATTACAGTTTGGCTGGTTGGAGATGGCCTTAGGATTCACAGGATTTTGCTTTTGCATTAGTGATTCCTCGACATAACCCTAATTTGCATCATCCTAGTTACACATTTGCACACAATCACTCTATATTCCCACACTCAAACTTTTGAAGGTTACATTTTGGTGAACCTGATTGGCTTGCATTTCCACTTCTGAATGGTACATAGAGTGAGTTTGTTTTCATTCTCCTCAGTTTGGCCCTTAACTTTTTTACCTTAGCTCCCTGTAATGGACTCCAAGAACCTTCATGCACTGCATCTAAGATTCTTGGACCCCCATTACTTTACCTCCTTAGCCACTCATCCACATATCCTAAACCATATCCTAGACTTCCTTAGTAGTCCTCCATCATCCCTCTCATCAGCCCTCAGCCATTTTCCACCTTTGTTACTTTCTTTGCCTCCCATCTATGTGACCTTGAATGCTTAGCCTCCTTCATCCCACCAACTTTAAACCTTGTCCCTAGTGCCTCAAATCTTGTTGTCTCCATTCCCCCTCCATCCCCTACCAATTCACCTAGTTCACCACCTTCCCACACCATAGATCCAAGTTCACCCTATGTTCCATTACCCCCTCCTAATCATGTTCCATCACTTGCTCCTAGCCCACCAAATGTCCCCTTATCCTCTCCAAATCTTATCACATCCCTTACCTGTGCATTACCTAATGATAAGCCTACACTCCTAACCATCATTGACCTTGCCCCACCAATTGACCTTTCCCGTCCACCTACCTATGATTTATCACCTCCTTCCTCCCCCCGTAACCACAATCTAACACCATCTTTTGAACATGAGGATGCCTATGATGAACACAACATTAATCATCCATTTATGAAGATCTCATTTCCTTCTACCAATGTGTCTACTCTAACGAATTTTGATGTTAATGAACAATACCATAAGATTTCTCCAAATGAATCATGTCATGATAAACCACTTATGATGTCCTCTTTTCTTGTTGTTTTGCATGTCACACATCCTATGCCCACTTCACATCCTACAACCAAACCTTTGACATCTCCTTCCCATATTACACCACCTCCCTCCACTTGAACTCCTACACATCCACCCTCACAAGAGCCATTGCCTTCCAACCATCATGGACCACCACCTAGTTGCACATATGACACATGCTCTCCTCATCATAATGTTGCACCTTACCCTCAAAACAAATGTTTATCCATCTACTTCTGCTAATATCGTATCCTCACCTATCCCATTCACTAAACCAAGTGAACTCTCACCTCCTCCATCCTACAACCTAGCACCTATATCCTCCCCGTTACCACACATTTTGACCAAGCATGAGGAATTTAGCACATGTGATGTGATGGACTTATGTTGTGAAGAACCTATCATGATGACTTATTTTCCATACCCTTAAAATGATAGCATGCTTAGTCAGTTTCATGAAATCCTAAACACATTTACCATCTACCCTCCCCCTCATTTTTACCTTTCTACCATCACACACCATGTGCCCACTTCACCACCTATGCCAAACCCTTAACCGCTCCTCCACTCTATGTTCCATTATCCCCTCCTAATCCCATCCCAATAACGACACCTAGTCCATCCTATATTCCTTTATCCCCTCCTGATACAATTCTGACACCTAGCCATATACCATCTTATTCCCCTGTTCCTATCCTTTCATCCTCCATCAACTCCTAATGCCTAGTCCACCTTATCCATCTCTATCCATTCCTTCCAATCCTCCTCCAAACTACATCCTGCTTTCCACCCCAACTAGTCATGTCCCTCCCATAGGTGAACCACAATCTTTACAACCTCAACTTTATCCACTATCCTCCCCCCATTTCTCCATAGATCCCACTTAGTTGACATTCAAGAAAAATAATAAAGACAATGATGACCTAGATGTCCATAGTACAAATCATTATCAAGACTACTAAAACGGAAATGGCAACCCTACCAAACATTTGTCCAAGTCTCTCCAACAAATAGAAAAACTCAACTATAATGACCAAACTTTAATATTTCTATTCTCAAAACATCGAAAGATTATGCTCGAAATTGGTTTGATACCTACAGCATAAGTTACACAAAGTTTGTCCCACAAGCATTTCTTAAGTTCTTCTCCCCAAACACCAATGCCTTTGACAATATGGTATGCATGTCTTTAAAATCATGTGTTATCAAACATGTCCTCAAGTTACCTAATGGAACATATCAAGACATCGAAACCTCTTTAAACATCTACCCCCCACCATAACACCCCCACCCATACTAATTCCAATGCCACTAGCCCCATACCTCGTCTCAATGTCCAACCAACTCCCCAAACTGTCACCTCACTAATAGTCCGACCAACTCCCCAAAATGTCACTCCACTTGTTGTCCAAGGAGCTCACCAAAATATCACCCCGCTAATAGGCCAACTTCTTGAAATGATTACCAAACAGTAGGACATACAACACTCAAAACCGAAGGAACATCACAAACCCTGCCACTCTCCCATCCACCACCATTCACCTTCCTCCTCCACCACATGTCCCAACTAGCACAAATATAGACTATAACATTCTCAAACAACTCCAAGCTACACAAGCGAAAATATCTTTATGAGATTTGTTACAAGCCTCTCCTCTTCATCGAGACACGCTTCAACATGCATGTCCTGATATTAAGGCATTGTTTAAATTAAAGATTTAAACATAATATACAATTCAAATGATAGTTATGTATGTTTAAATAAATAATATTGTTATACATAAAAATCATTGATTTAGATATATTATAATCATAATGATAATATAATATAATATATTAATAAATATAATATATATTATTAATAAATATTATAAATTAAAAATGTATATAATATATATATTCATTGTCAAAGGAGGACCGACTCCCATTGAAGGAAGCTGCAGATACATATTAAAAATGTAACAAATTTATATCTTGTAAAGAGCCAAATAAGTATAAATAATAAATATGAATAAAGAAAGTATTAAATAAACTACTACATATTATAATATGTAATATATATCTAAGTCATATCATAAGAACCGATGGAATAAAGCTCAATAATAAGTTAAGAGTTAAGATCAATCTATAAGTCAGCAATCTAAATAAAGAGTCTTATATATGATGCGGACCCCTCATACATGTCCTACAGTGTAATAAACAAACGCATGTAGTGTGTATTAGAATATAAGAAGTCAAGTTGTAATAAGTGCGATTAGTAAGTAGCAAGCAGCGCTACGTCTGTATGAAGTATTGTTTTATAAAAGACGCATCCCTTAAAGGTGATATATTATGGAGGAGTTAGTTGATATTGAAAGGGGGAGATCCACACTGATATAAGAAAAAGAGCAGGCAGAAAGCAATTAAATCCATTCGAAGAACCATTATCATCGACCATTCAAAACATCAACCAGCAATCGGAAAAGAGGAATAAGCAATAACAAGTCTGCTACCATCAACAAGTAAAGCAATTGATCCAACCTACAGCAATAGATTCAAGAAGGATAGTTATCACTATATCAAACATATACTCCTACAGATCGGGATCCAAGCAAGGAAAAGATCATACGTATAGTCAGGGTCTATAAAGTATAAACATATAGTAGTGAAGCATACATTCAGATCGAACAAGAGCAGCATTATTTCAATATAAAGATCAGAGATTTAATAAAGAGAGGTCATCATATATACAGATCGGGCATTCATACTTGCTGATCAAATCAGATATACAACAGTATAACAGCAAATCATACTTACAAATCTATTATAAGCCGTCATTATTACAGCATCAAGGTATGAATCTAGCATAAATCTCATGACTAAAGTTTGATGATTACTACATACTCAGTACAAGAAAAATATATAAGTTATATAGTTATGGAACTTGTAAAGGGGCATGATTACCCAAGGATAGATAAGAGGCCTTAGTGTTAATCCACCCAACATTGTGAAGAGGAAATAAAGGTTAGGGTTGGCAATTGACCAAAGGATAGGTATGGTTCGAGTGGTCTAGGGTACCCCTCCGAACCAAGAAAAAGGCCCTTGTCTCAAGATGGTCTAGGGTACCTTATGAGACAAGTGGTTAGGCCTTTGATTCGAGTGGTCTAGGGTACCCTGAATCAAAGGAGAAAGTTAAGATAGGCCTTAGGATGGTCTATGACTCGAGTGGATCTAGGGCACCCCTCAGAGTCAAGAAAGGAAGGACCTATGACAGTTGGTATGACGTTGCACCCTAACGAGTTCACTCCTATAAGGTGGAGGGTTTGATTAACAATAGGCCCAAGTATATCTCTTCCATGGTAACATGAGACTTACATAATAGATCTATGATAATAAGAGAGCACATAGTTTATGTTTTATTGACATAGAAAAGAGGAATTGAATACTAATGTACTCTTTTACAAGTTGAAATTGTTTGCAAGGTTGCGGAAATTTTGGCTTGCTAGAAGGGGACATTACAAGTGGTATCAGAGCAGTTATCCTGCCATCCTGTGAATGATAAATACTCATTATTATTGATTATGATTCTTTGCATATGTGTTAATGGTTGTGGTTGTAGGAACTGAATATGCACCAGAAGTAACATTACATTAGTAATGATTCTTATGTATTAACTTCATTATGGAATTAATTCTTAGAAGTACTAACATCTCTTTCTGGGAATTTATGCAGGATGAGAAATCAAGGATATCCTAAAAGAGAATATTATAAGATTTATATGATTCATACCTTGTGTGTTACTTGTATTCATGCTCATGCCTGATATACTTTGTGATTTATGCACTCATGTGTGTATTATGAGTAATCATGTGTTGCTTCATGCTTATGGGTATTACTTCGTGTTTTGACTTCTTTGCCTTACTTGTATGTTTCCTGTGTGTATATATCCTTGTGTGTGTTCACATATTTTATTTCATGCTTCATGTCTGTGTGTGTTTATGCGTCTTCTTGTGTGTATTTACGCTTCTTATCTGTGTAATCTTGTGTATTTTCGTGTATTGCTCCATATTTGTATGCTTCCTATTGGTATGCTTGCTCATGTTGATGAATGCGTGTTTCTCATATCTAATATATATTCTCGGTGTGTATACTTCAAACTCCATATATGTTCTTACGCATGCTACTTAGTCATTCATGTGTATGTTCTCTGTGTATACTTCATTGAGTATATTCTTTATGACTTTGTGAATTATAGGTATTCAAGCATGTATTCAAGTGTATTCTTCATGGCTTATACTTTGTGATGAATGTATACTTTGCAACATACGAGTGAAGACTATGTGACATGCGCATATTCATACTTTGTGAACTATGACTTGTATATTCTATGTCTTTGCAATTGTATGCTCTATGACGTTGCAATTGTATTCAAGTGTATTCTCTATGCTTTGTATTTGTATTTGAGTGTATACTCTATGGTTGTGATTTCATTTAAGTGTACAACTCTATACATTGTAATTGTATTTGAGTATATGACTCTATGCCTTGAGATTGTATACTCTATGAGTGTACTTATAATTGAGTATGAACTCTATGATTTGTATTTGCATGTGAGTGTATTCCCTATGACTTGTATTCAATTGTATACTTTATGACTATGTGTATTCGAATGTATACTCCCTAACTTGGAGTGTTCAAATGTATACTACATGATTTATGTGTGTACTCCCTGACTTATGTATGTTTAAAAGCACACGTCCTGACTTACTTGTACTCATGTGTATGTTTTTCGTGTGTATATTTGCGTGTTAAATGTATGCTTCATGTTTTACTTATGTGTGTATTCATTCTTGTCTTGCATATATTCTTCATTTCTTGTGTGCATTCAAATGTATGCTACATGACTGTGACTTGCGTCTGTATTCAATGAGTAGGCCATGATTTGTACTTGCATGATGTGTATGCGGGGGCATACCTTATAATTTGCATGACTTTGTATTTGAGTGTATGCTTTTGCAAATTGTATTCATATGAGGTTATTGAATTCGAGTATGATTTCGACCTTGTATGTAAGCGTATGCTCTATGAAGTTGTAATTGTATTTGCAACTTGAGTGTATGTGTATACTCTATGACTTTGCAATTGTATGAAATTGTATGACTTGTATTTGCAACTGTACGAAGTGTAATTGTATGATTTGTATTCATATGCAAATGTCAAGTATGATTATGTATTCAAGTATCACTTTGTATTCGAGTGCATGACTCATATTTGTACTCTGAGACTTGTATTTGTATTTGAGTGAATACTCTTTGACTCTGTATGATCATGTATACTCTAAGACTTTGTATTCAAGTGGATGAGGTATTTGTATTCAAGTGTATTCTTTGCGACATACGTTCCTACCTTATAACTTATAGTCATACTTTGCAAATTGTGTGCATTCATGTGAACATCTTATGACTCGTATACACAGGTAACTTCATGTATTCATACTTTATGCAAGTGTGCTTCATGAATTTCGTCTATTTATATGTATGTTTCACATATATGGTTCATGTTTCCTGTATATACATGGTGACTTATGTGTATTCATATGTATATTTGTAACTTGTATTCATATGTATACCTTGCAACTTGCATGCATTCATACTTGCGACTTATGCAGATAAACTTGGTATATGCCATGACATATGTATGCTTTGTGAATTAAGTGCATACTTTATGCTGTTATAAGCATGTATTGCATATTATGTGTGAATACTTGTATACTTCATACTTGGTGTATCAAGTGTATGTTTCATGTATCACGTGTATGCTTGTCATGTATTAAGTGTATATACTTCAGGTCTTACGCGTACGTGCTACAAATTCGTGCTTCACATACAATTGTGTGTATACCTCACCATATTCAGTATATATACGTATATGCTTCATACGTGTATCATGCCTACGTATGTGTGTAATTCATACCTCGCATGTATTTAGGGGGTATACTTCATGTCCTACGTACTACATAGGTATTCCTTGAGAGAAACTTGTTTTGAACTACCAAGTCTTGTTGTAAATAACAAACACATTAACAGATTGAAACACAATTGACCTCACACTTGGGATAACACTAAGCACTGGTAGTCGAGTTGAGACAAGAATACTATCAACAATTCTCATTGCTTGAGGACAAGCAATCTTGAGTGGGGAGGGCTGTCATGTCCTGATATTAAGGCATTGTTTAAATTAAAGATTTAAACATAATATACAATTCAAATGATAGTTATGTATGTTTAAATAAATAATATTGTTATACATAAAAATCATTGATTTAGATATATTATAATCATAATGATAATATAATATAATATATATTATTAATAAATATTATAAATTAAAAATGTATATAATATATATATTCATTGTCAAAGGAGGACCGACTCCCATTGAAGGAAGCTGCAGATACATATTAAAAATGAATCAACTTTATATCTTTTAAAGAGCCAAATAAGTATAAATAATAAATATGAATAAAGAAAGTATTAAATAAACTACTACATATTATAATATGTAATATATATCTAAGTCATATCATAAGAACCGATGGAATAAAGCTCGATAATAAGTTAAGAGTTAAGATCAATCAATAAGTCAGCAATCTAAATAAAGAGTCTTATATATGATGCGGACTCCTCATACATGTGCTACGGTGTAATAAACAAACGCATGCAGTGTGTATTAGAATATAAAAAGTCAAGTTGTAATAAGTGCGATTAGTGAGTAGCAAGCATCGCTACATCTGTATGAAGTATTGTTTTATAAAACATGCATCCCTTAAAGGTGATATATTATGGAGGAGTTAGTTGATATTGAAAGGGGGAGATCGGCACTGATATAAGAAAAAGGGCAAGCAGAAAGCAATTAAATCCATTCGAAGAACCATTATCATTGACCATTCAAAACATCAACCCGCAATCGGAAAAGAGGAATAAGCAATAACAAGTCTGCTACCATCAACAAATAAAGCAATTGATCCAACCTACAGCAATAGATTCAAGAAGGATAGTTATCACTATATCAAACATATACTCCTACAGATCAGGATCCAAGCAAGGAAAAGATCATATGTATAGTCAGGGTCTATAAACATATAGTAGTGAAGCATACATTTAGATCGAACAAGAGCAGCATTATTTCAATATAAAGATCAGAGATTTAATAAAGAGAGGTCATCATATATACAGATCGGGCATTCATACTTGCTGATCAAATCAGATATACAACAGTATAACAGCAAATCATACTTACAAATCTATTATAAGCCATCCTTATTACAGCATCAAGGTATGAATCTAGCATAAATCTCATGACTAAAGTTTGATGATTACTACATACTCAGTACAAGAAAAATATATAAGTTATATGGTTATGGAACTTGTAAAGGGGCATGATTACCCAAGGATAGATAAGAGGCCTTGGTGTTAATCCACCCAACACTATGAAGAGGAAATAAAGGTTAGGGTTGGCAATTGACCAAAGGATAGGTATGGTTCGAGTGGTCTAGGGTACCCCTCCAAACCAAGAAAAAAGCCCTTGTCTCAAGATGGTCTAGGGTACCTTATGGGACAAGTGGTTAGGCCTTTGATTCGAGTGGTCTAGGGTACCCCGAATCAAAGGAGAAAGTTAAGATAGGCCTTAGGATGGCCCATGACTCGAGTGGGTCTAGGGCACCCCTCAGAGTCAAGAAAGGAAGGACCTATGACAGTTGGTATGACGTTGCACCCTAACGAGTTCACTCCTATAAGGTGGAGGGTTTGATTAACAATAGGCCCAAGTATATCTCTTCCATGGTAACATGAGACTTACATAATAGATCTATGATAATAAGAGAGCATATAGTTTATGTTTTATTGACATAGAAATAAGGAATTGAATACTAATGTACTCTTTTACAAGTTGAAATTGTTTGCAAGGTTGCAGAAATTTTGGCTTGCTAGAAGGGGGCATTAAACAACAAGCCTTAGAAAAGATATTTTTGCATCCTTCAATTCAACTAACAGAAATAGCTTCTATGATAGAGTTCATGCAAGATATCTCATTCTCTGAAGATGCACTCCCACCTCCATCATTCAAGAAGCTCTTCCTTTAACCATTACTACAAGATATCAAATGAAAGGAATAAAGCATGTTCTTATCGATTATGGTTTCCAGCTCAACATCTGCAACACTGATTTCTTAAGAGCAATTAAAATCAACTATTCAAACCTGGATAAAACTAACCTAGCATTTTGTGGTTTCGACAACCTTAATAGAGAACCCCTAGACACAATCACCTTACCTATCACCATCAAACCCCACACCACAAACACCCTATTCTGTCATGGATGGAAAATCACCTTACAACTTGCTCCTAGGACAACCATGGTTACATGCAATGCGATCCGTTCCATCGACTCTCCATAGATGTTTGAAGTTCATGTATAACAACCAATCCTACACCTGTGCCCGCTAATTAAAAACCATTCCCCCATTGCCAACTCACAACCAAAGAAGTCCTTTTCCCATATGATCCATACAGTGCACCTTTAAGTTCTCACTTCACCAAAGAATCAGCCTCCACATCTACACATGACACAAAAGTCAACAACCTAGTCACGTCTCATTCACCTGAATCCCCCACAACACAAGAAAAAGTCGACTTTAATGATTTCCATATACCAATGTTACAAATAGATCTTCATGAGTATGGCAAACCACCACAATATTTCATGTCACACCCAAACACTCAACCTAAGGAAACACCCACATCTTCACCCCAACCAAAAGAGACACCTTCACCAAAAACAACTTTCCCATCAACAACACCAAGCACATCCCATTCAACATCACCATCAAAACACAACGACAAATCCAACAATCAAGATAGCACATCCATGGCTTCTAGTGCTCACCAACCTCGTCTTACTGAATGGGCCAGATTATATGGAAAAGGATTTTAATGGTTAGCACCTAATGGATATCATGGACAAGGCTTAGGGCGATATGAACAAGGCATCAAAGAACCAATCCAACTCAAATATCAAACCACTACAATTGGCCTTGGATATCGCCCACAACGAGTAAAGAATAGCATCAATTCTGGTTGTTACACGGTCACTCACATCAATTACCAACCACCCAACCTAAACTTATCACTACCCATTCCAAAGAATCCATAGCCCACATGGACCTATTTTCAACACCCACTTTACCCAACATTCTAGAGCTTCATACCAACTTCCAACACCAGGTGGCCTTGGTTGACAAAGATTAAAATACAAGAAAGCCAACACCTTAGATGCCACGATCATGACAAATCTTGTACATAGTTTTTCTTTTCTTTTCTTTTTATTTCCTTTTATGTGCTACTACCTCTTTGTCATGTCCCGATATTAAGGCATTGTTTAAATTAAAGATTTAAACATCATGATAAAAGACGACGAAGTCGCTTTTATGAAATATGGTGTTTTGAATAGAAATAAGCACGTATGTATTAATATTTAATACATATAAATAATATTATTAATATATAATATATATTATTAAATTATATAAAAATAAATATTAATAATACAAATATAAATATTATAAATTATTATAAATATAATTATCAATATAATTATTATATAATATATAAGTTATAATTACTAATATAAAAATAAATACTAAATATTATAAATATATATAATCGGGCTGCCATCTAAAAGCAGTGACTCTTAATTAAAGAAAGGCATTAACATTAAAAGAATGTGAAACGATTCATAGGGATTGGTTAAAAGCAGCGACCACATTAACTAATACAAAGGCAAACATTGAGCAATCAATAATAAGGCTACAATCAGAGTTAGCAAGGTGCAGCGATTAATAGAATAGGATTCATTGTCTATGGCAAAAGGGGACGGCTGAGTATTCAATAGACATTGGCAGCGATCAACACAAACTAAAGCAATTCATTATGGTGCGATCTGCCTTGTTATAAGTGCAGCAATTACTATGCAGTAACAACAATTATTGGTAGGTATGATCATACGATCCTTTATAAAAGTAATCACTATTCTTTATGAAATGGTGTGAATTGTTTAAAGGAAGAGGTGTAAGTAAAGAGTTGCTTAAACAGTCACATTCCTTCATGAGAGGATAAAAGAGGAATCAAGCATTCCAAAAGGAACCATCGAATCAGCCATACACAATATCATCTCTTCCATCAACAATCCCATCATTCATCAATTCAGGAATCATTCATAAAACAATTCAAATATAAATCAAGCATCTCACATTCATCAATCTTCGAACCATTCATAAGCAAGCACTTCGGATATAAAACATCCCATCATTCATAAGCAAGCATACAAATCATTCTAGACAGCAATGCAAGTTGATATACACATATATATCTCAGCAATCTTAATAAGAGGAACAGCCATTTCATATTCTTTTTGTCCAGCCATTATTGGTGGATATTATTATTAATACTTAGTTCCTATTATAGGAACAATAGCAATTAAAGGAGGAATTTCAGATTCCCTATAATAGCCTTGTGAGAAATCAAGGTATTCACTATATTGGTGATCATAGGATCAATTGTACATCCTTAAGGAGAGCAAATCCACGAATCAGTATGACATTTCTAACTTATATATCTATCTATGCTTATATAACAATACTTAGTCTTGCCCATGATATACGAGGGACGTTGCATGTCTTGCCGCGTCATTAATCTTGTCTAATGCCTATGAGGACGTTTGGGTCATTAAGGAAGGGCGATTTATTATTATTATTAATAAGTCTTGCACGGTAGGTGAATCTCAAATGGTGAAGTATTGCCAGGCGTGCAATGAAGCCCTTGAGCCAAGTGGTGAAGTATTGTTGGGCGTGCAATGAAGCCCTTGGGCCTATGGCAGTGGAGATTAGTTTGTTATTAATGTCTCACACGGTGGGTGACTTCCAAATGGTGGTATCGACGGGCGTTCGTGACACCTTTTGGCCAAGTGGCGAGGTATGTCGGACAAGCATGAAACCCTTGGGCCTATGGTAGTGAAGCATTGTTATCCAGCGCCTTGACGAGTATATACCTATCCTCAGCTAGGGTTAACGATTAGGTTAGATTAACGACCGGGCACGACGATAGCTATTCCCAAAGTATATCATGAGGCAAAAGACGTATCGAGTATAAGTATAATAAAGTATGAAGAAATAAAATTGAATACATGCTCTCTCTAATAATGTTATATTCTTGTTCATTATTATTGATTATGATCATGATGTTGCGAACCCTAATGATTATGAAAGAATATATGTATATTTGAATATATGTTATTGATTATGATTATGATGTATTGATTTCATTACTAAATTGATTTTTAATAGTACTAATGTCCCTTTCTAGTAGTTATTCTTGTGTGCAGGTTAAGAGATCAAGGATATCCTAAAAGGGGACATTACACTCTTCCTTGTTGCAATGCACCGAGTAGAGCTAGCATTTGATTTTCGTTGTGTCATTTCTCGCCCACTTGTACATATGTGTTTCCATCCTATCTTTTGTGTTTTTCATTGTCCTCTTTATACATGCTTCAAAATATTTTGGGGACAATGCAAAGTACCAAGGCTTTAAAACCCTTGATCACGTTGACCCAAAATGTTTAGTTGTATCCCTTCCTTTGCCTTCTCTCAATCATTCAAGAACCAAGGACCAAGAACAAATGATTTCACAAATGATATCTTTTATTTACACACCAAGGATACCCAAGCATTTGCCCAAATTTGTTTTTCCCAAATATGCTTGCTTGCTCGCATATTCCATTGCCATTACCACATGCACCATTTGAGTCTTTATCCTATTCCTCCCTAGCATTTGCCATGATGTAAAACAAGTTATAATCATAAACACTTTGGATATTTGAGCCCTTCATCCTCCACTCCACCAAGCCATTCACTTTACCTTTACCCATCTGCTAAGCACTACATGTATCATCAAGTTCATGAGCATTATCCCCTCTATACATCCCAATATCTGAAACTCAGTTGCAAAGTCTTAGAACCTCATAAGTGGACAATCCCTTCCTCGAATCCTTCCCCACTTGCATAGAGACATCAAAAATCAAAATCATGCCTATTCCATAAAATTAAAAGCAAATTCCAAAAGAAGCAAAATTCCAAAAAGGAAATTCAAAAGGCATGTCCATAATTGTCTAATCTATTCCTTGGTAATGAGCCCTTGCATCTTACTAGTTGCATGGGGTTAGGTCATGAGGGTGGCATCCAAAAAGCAAAAAGTCAAACAACAAAGCAAATCAAAAGCATCCAAGACTATGAGATGCATTGCTAAGCTATATCAAAATGACTCAAAGGCCCTTTCAAACACCAAAAAGCAAAAACTCTATCAAGCTTGAGGAATCCCTTTCCTTGCCTATTCTCGATACTCATTGATTTGTCCACTATGAGCCATTCTATGATGAGCCCTAAGCTAGAATGCCTTTCTTCCCATTTTATTGGTTCCTATGACTTGAGAAGTAACAAAATGCAAACGCATATCTGCCTCCACCAATCCATTACCCAATCCCCATATGATTGATTGCGTCCTATAATCCCTCAAAATCCAAAGCAAACTATGGTTACAAATTGTGCTAGCAAGCCACTATTCACCTCATCCCTCACTCCATTATCCACTTTACCATTTAAGCCTTCATCATTATCCTTAAAACTTTTCCATTCCACCCACAAGCCAAGCATACAAAGCAAATTGGACCAAGCCAATCCCTTGGATATCCTGGTGCATAAACATTGGAAATTACTTTGAAATCCATTGATCCAATCCTTGACCTTGAATACCTTGAGAAGAAACATTTTGTTATCATTTGTTTTCTTTTGCCATTTGCCCTTTGCCTCACCTTTTGCTTCATCCATTTTCATCCACCATTTGCCTTTTGTTTTCCATCCATCCTTTGTTGCCTTTTCACCGCTTGTCATCTTTTGTGTTTCGTTGTTCTTTGTTGTGTGCTTTGTTTTGTGTTTGAGTCACATCCCATTTTTGAAGTTGGAGAATGATAATCCAATATTTAGTCACTATCATACATTGCTCCTATTAGGACTCACTCCAACCCAAATTGTGAGATGCGGCACATCCATTTTATTTTGATTTCCTCGCTTGCCCACCTTTCAACTTTTTTTTTAGCTCCTACATATCATTTATCATCTTTTAATGAGAATCTTTTCTATGATCTCATGGCACCTATCTTGGACCTCATCATGACTACCATTTGATCCTTCATCATTGGTCATGTTACCCATTTGCACATGTCACCTTCGCCAAACCTTCATTGACCATAGTTCCATTTTGCTCGTGCCATCATCTTTGGACCACCCCTTGGGGGCATGACCAAACTCCTCGTGCGTCATCATTGATTATCCATTGATCTAGCGGTCTTCCTTTCATCATCTATCCTCTTGAGCTTAACCATTGCCATATCCTTCAACCTATTCTATCAAACAAAACCTTGAGCCTCACTGCAAAATCAATTCAACCCTTGTCGGTAGTTTCCTAGTGGTCCATCATTTGCACATCATCTTTTGAGCACCCTTGGGGGCATGACCCATGATGTTCCCCTTGCTCACCACTTAATCATGTCATCACTCAAGGGCATGAGACCTAGCTTGCCTTGTGATCCCTTTTGAGCTTAACCTAGACCTGCATTTAAAATAAACATCATGAACATTTGGCAACAACATCAAATCAAATGTCAAACACAAATTGAAACAAACGCGCAAAACAACAACCAAAACAATCAAACATCAACTCTCTTTTACCTTATGTTGATTGGCTCTTTCATGCTAGCTCTTTTACCAATCAATATGGGGGGCATATATCTTTTATCAAGCTCGCTATTGTTCGCCCCTTCAACCAAGCAACCAACTCCAAACTACAAACAATCCATGCCTATCCTATCTAATCAATCAATCAACGACATCAACTTTCAAATAGAGGTGGCTCCCGCCAAATTTGCCACATCAACCTTTCCCAATAGGGGTGGCTCCCACCGAATTTGCCACATTAACCTTTTGCAAACAGGGGTGGCTCTCGCCGAATTTGCCAAACCAACCTTTCCAAACAAGAGTGGTTCCTACCGAATTTGCCACATCAAAATTTTCAAAAAACCAAAATCCCATTGTCATCTAGCACTTTTCTTTGCTGGCCTGGCCTGGCCCCATCTTCCAATTTATGCTGCTATCTAGAGATTTCCAATCAATCACATTGACACATCATCCAATTACCATTAGTGGGTCACTGCCACGTTTTCCTCAAATTCTTTAGGGAGTGGATCTTCATAGATCCCTTCCACCAAAAACACTGGGTTAGAAGCTTCAAATAATCCAGATGATCCATCCACTACAACTGCATTTGCATTTAGAATAACTAAGCCTATCGTACTTTACATGCCTTATAATCTGGTCATTGTTTCCCAATTGTTTATGTTTGTGTAATGCTTTTGTTAACGTATAGTGACTACTTTTACCTTGGGTGCTTTGCAGGAATGGGTATGCAAACTCACACGAATAACAATGAAGATCAAACGAAGACCAGTATCTCTCCTTTTGGTATCCATGTATCCTTTACATTTAATGATTATTGTCGTTGTATTCTTTCCTTTAGCAAACTTCCTCTTTAGCCAATCATAAGCCTACTAAAGTGGGGGCAAAATGTAATAATGATATTTGCATACCTTATTACACATTTGTCACCATTTTAGCTCCATTAGCCCTTGTGCGTGTTTTGCTATATTTTTAAGCCCTTTCCCTATCCTATGTTGTCTCCTAGCCTTGTCGTTTCCCCTTTCTCATGTTACCTTACCCCCTGTTATGTTTCCTACGTGATACTTTTAATTTAATTATTAGTCCCACCCCATGTCCCGACCTTTCCCTTTATGTTTCCTAGGTTGTTGACCATTTTCCCCCATGTTTCCCCCTTAGCTTGCCACTCCTAGTTAAGCTTCCCATGTGAATTCCACCTTTACCCTTCCCAAAACATGGCCAAATGGTCAAATTTGCCACCAAAGCAACTACTTTTGAATGCACACTTGTCCACTAATGATTCCATGAAAATTTGGGCCCGAACCCTATTAGAGATCACCACCTGTATTATAACTCCCAACAAGTCGGCCTTGACTTTTTGAGATCTCCGAATATCCGTTAGATGAAGTATTAATTAATGTTATACCTACCCATAACCAACGAGCCTCTCTTGAGATTCTTTCAAAATTCCTATAAATAGCCCATCCATTCTCTAATTTTCACATAGAAAACACATAATTTTGCATAGGTTGTCAAGAATTTCTATTTACAGCAAGGGTACGACTAAGCAAAAGTATTCCAAAAATTTTGTGAGTGAATCAACTTCAGCCTCCATTCAACAGAATATTCATACCCAACTCAGGTAATCTGTCCACTCCATTTCTTTGCAAGTAGGTCCTGATTTTTCAATATTTCTAAGCATGCTTGCAATTTTGTGACAAGTTTTCTATAAATAGAGTTGCATTTTTTTGAGTAATTGCAAGGATCAGTCATCCGTCCATCCCACCACCCTTCCACGCCCTCACCCACCCATTTTCATCTCATTCAGATTAATTTTTCACCCTAACCCGTCTCTCATAGGCTAGATTACATCCTTTCTAGGTTAGTAAGCTAAGAATCCAACTTTTTAAGTCCAAAACCTCACTTCCAGCCCTAGTACTTGAGAATAACAGTCCTTCACATCCTCCCCTTCAATCCCTCTTCAATCATCAAAAGCCCATTTGGCCATTTTGCCATGTTTCTTGCCACCCCTTTGTGAATGTACACCCTTTTTCCTATTCTTTCAAAGACCCTAGCCAAATCCATAGCCAACCTCCATTAGAGATACTTCAGACTATCGTTTCCACACCTCATACCAATCCTCTAACAAATCCCAAAAGCATTTTGCACAAAAACTCAATTTGTTGTCCAAACTCTTTCTCCCACCCCTGCTTGTTTGCACAGTTCCCAATAACCCTGAACTAGGTTTGGAGTTTTAATGGCATAGTTGTGCTTCAGACTCAGTTTGTTTATCAAAATCAATTTATTACATTGCTGCACATCATTTACACCATGTAGATCCATGTTTGAATACCCAAAAGAGGCTGAGTGAGGCAGACTCCCCTTCGAACCCATGTTTTTGCAAGGTTCACCATTGGAGAAGCATAAAGTTGTAGAATATTTCTGAATACGCTTACAATATTTCACCAATATCGTCATCTAATCCTCATTAGGTCAAAGAACACTTTGCAGATCCATAAAGCTTTTTTTCCATCTTTTCTTAGTCACTAGCTGCCACCTCTAGTTAGGGCCTTCCAATAAGTCACCCAGTCTTCAGCAAGGCCACCTAGTAAGCCATCCAATAGGGTCAGGGCCTTCTAGTTGGCCTCTCAATCTTCAGCAAGGCTGCACAGTTCTCAAAATAGGTCCAAATCTATTAAAAATTAGGACCTTAGGTTACTAATCATCACAAATAAAATATAAGAAAAATGAAATGAGAATTACAAGATGCACAAATTCAACACATTACACAATATATATATGGGGAAAAAAAACCCATTAGGCATCATTCTATTATAAAACACTTACATAATTGTCTATAAAAATATAGACAGAACCTAGAGATATCACTTCTTCTCACTTCCATATAGCCAATAATACCTCTTGTGCATAGTGATAGAATTCACTATAAATCTCCAAATTGCATTACCTCTCAATGAGAGAGAAGCTCTTTAAATATAAGAGAACGGGTGGTAAAATACCTGAAGAGGCATTAGTCACACCTATTCAAAACTACCATTTATAAATAATTAATAATATAATAGTTTATTAGATTATTAATTATTAAATGGTATATGCTTTATAAAGCATATAATAATCATAAGGTTTTATAACCTTATTTAAGAACAATACAAAAATGTTACAAGGGCATGACCCCTAATAACATTATGTTCTAACACTCTCCTTTAATGTTAATAGAGGGAATAACCTATCAATTTTTATAAAAGAAAAAATTAATTACTCCAGTAATGTAGGTCTTCTTTGACAAATAAACAAGGACACAAATATATGCCAAAATGAAGATCATGCATTCCAGACTACATGAAGGTCATCTTGTCATAATTTATAACCCCGGTGTTTTAAAAAATGATGTTTTTTAATGAGGTCTATAAAGTTTTGATGGGAGCCTAGGGCTCCTCAAACCAACCTTCCCTAGGTTCATTACATAGTGCCCATACATCTTATATAACACAACGCTTTCACAAGTGGAAGAACTACAATATGAACGTAGGTCTTACATAAAATGCCTAGAGGTCCTATTTATGCCTATTAGGTCTTACATCTAGAGTTTAGCCGCTAGGAGGTGTCCTTGACATGCACACTCCCCCTCAATGGCAACTCCTTAAGGCCAAGCATTGATCTAAATTTGGAGAATTTGGTATTACACAGGTTTGATATGTGATTAGTGGGATTCCAGTCTAGTTCTTCTTGATCATAGTATATCTGCCACCTAATAATCAGATGAACAAAACTGAAGAGAAATTTTATGATGGAAAACTTTCCCTTGAATGAAGTGCCCATGATCTTCAATGTGTTTTTCTTTTCTTTTCTTTTCTTTTTTGGAAATAGGAGTCTTTGGTAAGAATAAAATAACTTTGGTTGTCATATAATAAAGTGGGACTTTTACTATTATCCAATATGAAACTCTTCCAATAATCTTCTAAGTCACATTAATTCTTTTGAAGCTACTTTTGTATTCATCCTTTTGATTAAAGAGCCATAGAGGTAGCTTGTTTAGATATTACTCCATCCATATGCACCTACACCATATTTTTAAGACATAGCCTGAAGTAGATTTTCCTATTAATAGGATCACTAGAATAGTCAGTAACACAATAATCAAATAAAGTTGATTCTTGATGCAGGAATAATAAAGACCATAATTAATTATACCTTTAATATATATTTGTCATTTTCCAATGATCATATATTATTCCATAGAAATCTAGATGTGATAACTATTGTATAGGTAATATCTAGTCTAAATATGGTAAGGTAAATCAAACTTATTACAAGGTAAGTTTGGTCTTTTTATATGATAGATTTATGGTTTGATTACTACTAGCCTTTAATATATATTACAACTAATTTGATCATATTCCATTTCTTAAGTGCACACTTGTTTTGAGATACTTGTAATTGATCCTAGAATATAGCCAATACAATGGAGCTATATTGATATGACAATACTAAAAAATGATGATAATTTGTCAATCTTTATCAAGGAGATCATTAAGGCATGAGATTTTCACAATCAAATGTAGTTATAAATTCCCATGTTTATTCAAGGAGAGAAAAAGTCATTCGGCTAAACATATAGTAACAAGTGAGCTATCCTTTCCAAGTTTGCTCCTCGGACAGTTTCTTAGGACAACAGCCACCCATTATAAGTAGGTGCTTTATGCTCAAAAAAAAATTAGAGAAAAGAAAATATAGTAGCCAAAAAATGCTTTGAGCAAAAGATTGAATCAATTTCCAAAAATATCTGCACCAACCTAGATAGTAGGTGTAAGCTGAATAGAATCTTGAACACTAGTTGTTGTAATCTTGATTACAAAAGAACTTATCTAGTGAAAGCGAAAGAAGACTACTTTAGATGTTCTACCTTTTTTCTTGAATAATTTATGAGATCTTTATGCCTTTGTCAAGAAAATTATTCTGGGATATATTTGTTTAGAATGCCAAAATATTGTGGATCCAATATTTTATAACTATCATCCCATGTCTACAACAATAACTAAGTTTGAAATGTCAAGCTGGCTGAAAAAAATCTACACCTTTGAAAAGAGAAATGTTGGTAAGATCAATAGTTGTAATTTATTAGCAACAAGGCCGACATTAGTAAATCATGACTATCAGCAGAGCGTTATACATAGAACAATCTATGTGCAACTGGAAGACAACCCATGGAGTTTCCAAACAAAATTATTAATCAAACCTTTATCTCATTTAGTGGAAGACTTTGGGGATGGGCATGTATATTGGTAGAGATAACTTTCCATGAGACTAGTTGAATCATCCTTCGCAGAGTATACAGTAACAATTAACAAATAGAGATTAAATGCACACCTTGTATATTGAATTCAACGTATAGAACAACGATTGGTAAGTAGTAAATCATGGTGAAGGAAACTTTATATGATTGACAAGTTTTTTAAATTTTAACATTGGGAGCTTTAATAACTTTGCACAAAGATCTTTGACAAGGATGTAGGGCAGAGTACCATAGTAATAAGCAAATACAGTTAACAACCAATCATGATTCAAGTGATACACAATATCAACTCTCTATGCAAGGACTTTTTAGGGATATTTTGGCAACCAAGTATGGTATGAATACCATAGAGTGATCATCTAATTCATTAATGTCATAAAATGCATGTTGTAGTTCCCTGATCCAAATAGAGACCTCAAGCAACATTATCCCAATAATGCATTTCTATCTCCATTTCCATCTGTTCTAAAATTTCAAATTAATTCAAAGGACAAGGTGGCGGATACAGAACAGTGCCCAAGACTACCATCATTGCATCACCAATTATTTACATTTTATTTATAGAAACATATTTATTTAGCTCCTAGGGTTAAAACTGCTTCATGTAGGCACATTGAGACGTTGGCTGTGTAAAAAGAGTCTAGGTGAATTTGAACCTTGCAATGTATATGCCCATGTAAATGCCAAACTATATTTGGTTTTGTTTAGATAATCTTCTTGTAAAAATGTCCATAGCTGGTGTGGAGTAAAAATAATAAATCCAATAAAACTAATCAAAGGAGGGAATTTGCAATTTACATTTTAATTTTTATCCTTTCCTCCCTTGGCTTGAACATTATTCTTGTCTTTAATTTGTATCCATTAATGCGCATAGATTAGTTAGTTAAACTTATGCTAGTGCCATTTCAAGCTTATTGATCGTGACAAAATAATAAGTTGGCCATTGCTCGGACTTTTAGTTTCTCAATATTATCTCCCTAACATTAATCCATCCCTCTCTTATGTGTGTCTAATTGCCACCCTTAACAATACATATATACATTATTCAATCTTGAATTGTAAGATGGGCTTAGTGTTGAAGAGATTTTTACAACTCAAACTGTGCATTTTCCTTTACTTGTTGTCGGTCCATACTATAGTATAGCTCACCCTAAAATCGAAACAAGTCGACCCCTAACATAAGATATAGTTGGCCTTATAAAGAAACAAAAATGTGACTATATCTAGCATCCTACCTATGCTATATACATGCACACAAGTTTACATATTTTTGCATGGTTTTCATTTCGAAATGGTGTTTTCATCTACAAAGGCATGCACCAAACACTACCCTCACAAATTCTCTTTGCAATAATTTGTCTTCTCCTACGTTACCTCCATAAAAAAGCTTGCCTTCTCTATGGCTTGTGACAAGGTATTCTCATGCAAATATCGCTCTTTCATGGCTCTTCATTTTTTTTTTACATTGAAATCCTATCCCTTTGTATGGCTGATTTAGACTAAACTGGACAATGATCTTTAACTGCTTTAGTAAATTTCAACTATTCTTTATCGGATGTTCTTCATCATGAAAGGTGTGTTTGAAGGTTCTATTTATCAATGCTGCAAAAAGATGGACAAGAAATGAAAAAATGTCAAGATACAGTACTGATAGAGGATGGATTTCCTTGACAAAGGGTATGATTGCATTGTGATGCGCACACCTACTAAGGTAATCAATTGGTGGATTTTAAATAGCATGCAAAATCATACATGGTGCAGATGGGCTGACCAAGAGTTGTCAAGGAAGGATTTTGCACAATCACTCGCGCATAATCGAAGCAAAGGAGAAGACCACAGCAGAAGCTTCGAAGTACATTCTAGTTGCACATTAGTATCAATTATTCCATTAAAATATTTGCAAAAAGAATTTAAAAGGTCAAAGGTGTACAGTACAACATTTAAAATGTCACTGATAAGTTTAGAAAATGTCTGAGGACTAAGTGGTAAAAGTCTCAAATGTTTGTGCATTGAAAAGCATGTGATATAAAAGCCTTTCCAAAATTGCTTACCAATCTTTTTGACCAAGATGTGTTCAGTAGTGGCATGGGGACCAATTCGACTTGACAATGGATAATTCCAACCAAATTTGAATAAACAAATCATGATTACAAAGGGAAAGCCCATTTGTATGTGAATGTGATGCAGCATAGGCTTAGAATATAATTGTTTTGTCGTGGAGGCAGACGGAGATGTATTGACCCTTTCAACAATAATATTTACAAATTAGAAGATGCAAATAAAGATAATATGAGATTGGTGAGTATATTTGATGCCCTTCTGCTGGAGGTATCACATTCTGACGTCCTCAAACTACTCAACTCAATCAAAGATACGCTTGCTTCTTCCCTACATACATTCATGACATCAACAAAACTAAACCACATGGGATCATATGCGCTATTTTTTACCTCAATGTGTATTATGTTCAGCATCTAGCCAAGCATTTGGATATTTCATATTTAGCATTCAGTTCTACAAGAGCACTTCCAAAAACCATTTTAGACATACCCTTTCATATCTTGGGTTGTATTATTTCATATCTCTCTGATTTTATTCTAAGTTGCCGATACAGGTACAAGAACGGGCTCAAGTTCGGGATTCGGGTACGCCGACAAAAAAATCCCAAGTATGGGTACAGCTGTATATATATTATTATAAATAATATATAATATTAATATTATTATAATATATAATATATAATATTAATACTATTATATTATATAATATAATAATATATTATATTATTATAATAATATATTATTGTTATATATTATATATATTATATATTAAAAAAATATGCACTAGTGACTATACAAAATTTCAAATATATTTGATACTTGATACTAAAAATAAGTTAAATAACAAAACTGTAAGAAACACAACGCATTTCTAGCTCAAATTCAATATGGAGAATCTTCAGAACAAAATGCCAAGCTTCAAATTCTGATCAAACAACAGCCTTCACATTCTGAGCTTATTCTAATGACCTTGGTTTTTTTTCAAATCAGCAAAATTCCACCGTAGATTTGAAAGATATTTTCCTCTTAAGAACAATTCTCTATATATATTAAAACTATATATCTAAAAAAATTGTCCACTAGTAACCAAGTCAGGTTGATGGAAAATAATGTTTGTAAAAGAAAAAAAAACTATAAATCACATTGAATTTGTTTATGTCTCTGACTTGACTTTTTTTTAAATGAATCATTATAGAAAAATGATAGAAAATTGTCATGTCCCTTTTGTAAGGGGTCAAACCTCCTCACCCTTCTACGGTGTTTTTCAACACCCTATATATAATAATATATAGGTATATTAATTATAATAAATAATATTTAAATATTAATTAATAATAAATTTTAAATCTTTAATTTAATAAAACATTATGAAATATTTAAAATTTGGCACCTTGGCCGACTTGGGTCAAAGATAACAACATTGAAGGCCGACTTGTTTTATTACAAAGCCGCGAACAGGTATTTAGGAGGGACAATTTGGTAAGCAAAGGATCGTCACACACATTCTCTCATTTTCCAAATTTTGCTATATGCGAATCATTTCAACTAAGACGCAAACCTCAAATTGAATCTACCCAAGTAGGACATCACCCCTTCCTTGAAAGCGTTGATTTGCCTAATCTGTCTCAACCTTCAGATGGAGACCTACAGGCACTAATAGCCACATTTGTGCATTTCAGGCACCCAGGCACGAAAACACCAAGATCCCACGGGCGGCATACTGGAAGACCTGCGCTAAGGAAGATCAGAGTCCATCACACCCACGACTGTGTCAAGGTGAAATTGGTGTCTTCGACACTAAATAATCGAGTAAGGTGCAAGCGAGTTGCGCGTGGGAGCCACCAACGAAGGCAAGCACATCATCTGGGGACTACATACTACGAAAGACGCACTCTGCCACTTAAAAAGATCCCAACTTTCCGCTTACTCCAAGCTCGCATTTGTAAGTTAATAAGGAGCAGATTTTGGCTAAGGGAGCATGAACAATATTATTGTAATCTAAATATTCTTATTGATCAGACATCTAAGCAGTCATGTTTAATTCTTTTGAACTTATCATATTACTATGAGAGTTGCAAGGAGTAGTTGTTTCAGTACATTATCTGTTTGAACATATATTGGAAAGTTAGTGTTTGAATCATTGTTTCAGTTCATTTCATTTTTGGTCATAAATTGGAGGATTGCTTTGAATAATTGTTCCAGTACATTACATTGGTAACAAAGCAGCTGACCTGCCAGCCTAAGGGAAAATTAGTGTATGTAGGGTCCGAATCAAAGAGATTAACGTGCATTAGTCAGAGAAAAGAAGCAAGAGGTTGAAACACAACAGATAGAAGTTGGAATAGGAGGCAGCAGTGAAACCAAGATGGCAGATAAGGATGATTAGAGGATGTTCGTGCAGCAGATGGCAAAAAGACATGAGCAAGTGATGAGACAACAAGAGCAGACAAATCAATTACTCATCCAGATGATGTAGAATATGAACAATTCTAACAGATCTGCACTTAATAATGGGGCAAAATGCAGCAATAACAATAGTGCTGCCACACACACGAATAACAGCAAGGGACCAACACCCCGTCCCATGCAGCCCACATTTTTGCCTAGAACGGAGCCACCTCTAGAAGAAGAAGTACCAAATCAAGCAACATTTAATCCAAGTGATTGTGTAGCTGAATATTCAAGGATTGATCCGGAAGTCAAGGACATTCCTTTCATGCAATTCTACAATGCTATGAAGGGTCTAGGGGAAGTCACTTCGTGTAGCAAGGCAGTAGAGACCTCCAACACAAGTTAAGATGTCACTCCCAAATTTTGACAGTTCTGGGAAGGTCACAGCTAGAGCTTGGGTTCAAAAATTAGACACCTATCTCAAACTAGCCCCTATGATAGAAGATGGGGCAATCCAGTTTGCTATTCTCCATCTCGATGGTGTTGCACATGAGTAGTGGCATCATGGGATCGTCACACAAGGACATCAAAACATCATGACCTATGCTGATTTTACACAGGCTCATAGACAGATTTGATCAAAAGAACCCGGAGAGGTACTTTAGAGAATTGACAAGGTTGAAACAACGAGGTTCGGTAGAGTACATTATTGAGTTCCAAAGGCTGTCAGTCATGGTGCCGGATATGGTTGAAGATAGACTCTTGTTCTTGTTCGTTGAGGGATTGAGAGAGTCACTTAGGGGCGTGGTTGGTGCTTTGGAGCCTACATCTTTACAAGATGCAATCAAAAAGGCATTGAGATTGGAGGTTGCTACAACTAGGAGCAAGTCCTACCCTAAGAATGCACCCACGGAGCAGCGTAAAGAAGACATCCCTTCACCGATGGCCCTAGGTCCTAAACCAAACAAGGGTGAAGAAATTAAGAACGAGCTTTGAAGGAAGAAATTGTGTTTCTCTGGTAGAGTCATCGGAGCTGGGACATAGAGTCGACGTAGGATGAGTTGGAATTCAAAAGCACTCCAAGAAGCACTCTCGCTACTCTTTCGGAGCACCCAAGTACCATGTGTTCAAGGCACGAGACAACTGAGAGGGGGGAGTGAATCAGTTGTATCCAAAAATTTAACTTTTCTTAAGCAAAATCACATTCACATTCACTTACTTTAACCCATTAGTTTGTTATGAAGATTAAACATGAATTGCAGAAACAAAACTTAAACACATCAACACCATACACACATGAACACCAGATTTTTACGTGGAAAATCCTAAAAGGGAAAAACCACAGTGAGTGTTAGCTCACAATTTAATGTAGTAACAATACCGAATAACAAAAGAGGCTCATTGCCCAAGACTCGTTGTCCAAAGAAATGCTCATTGCCAATAGGACTCACTGCCAAGGGGTGGCTCACTGTCGAAGGTTGGCTCACTGCCAAGAGGGGTGGCTCACTGCCATGAACTGATATAATAGCATCTACAACATGCCTGATTTCAATTCCATTGAAGCACAATACATATCACCTTCGCTACCCTTACAAAACAAACACTCTCATCTTCGCATCTTCGCATCCCCCACAAAAACACATGAATCCTTTTCACTTATTTATATCAATCATCAACCTTGGAATATACATCAAGGTCGGCAATACAATCTACAACCTTTGGAACAATCTCTGTCATATCCCTATATCAAATCGATTATAATTATATTATTAAATATAAGTAATATTATTAAATATAAGTAATATAATTATTAACATAAATATGAATAGTAATAAATTAAAAATATAAATAATTATAGATATCAGATATTACACAAATATTATATATTATATTATTATCAATATAAAGTAAAGATTAAATGTCATTATTATTGATAATAATATAAATTATTATTATCAATAGAATAACCATGGTCTTATATAAGACGAAGCCCCTAAGGTAGCGAGTCACTTAGTGTGCTGGATGCCAAACACTCTGAAGCCAACCATAGTCTATTGGTTGCGTTACTTAGAATCACAAAATTCTAGTGGCGCTGACTCCGAAGAAGAGCATATTCTACTTAGACACCGATTCACATACTGGCCAATATGATCACGGACATCACTTCTATCATTTCCACAGAGGAGAAGATCAGCCACAGAGTCGTCTAAGACCAGCAACACTCACCTTGAGGCTTCATCAATAGTTTGGCTAGAGGTGACTAGCTTGAAAACAATGACTAGCATCCGATCTGAATATAGAGTCACGACGACTTCACATACCTTGGCATCTTTGGACTCTCGGAGACAGCGATCAAAAACCAACAATTGAAGAACCTTCACTTGTCGATCCTGCTACAGCGAATGCATACAAAGACAAATATTATAAATATCCACGTCAGTGAACTAAAGGAAAGAAGACAAAGTGAGATAAAGACAAATTAGTTAATGTCAAACATGTTAGAGATTATCTTATGGGCTGACGTTTCATTCCAAACACCGATCATGGAGGGTGGCATCCCAAACTAAAGGTAGTGTCTAATCATGAAGGATGATAGTATAAGAAGATTGTGGGTCTCCATTCAACCAGGGGGTAAGGAATCCATTATCTCATTAACTCACATCTCAGCATCTCATCTGATCCATTCGAACACCATAACAAACAATCAAACAATCATCGATCACAAACAAAGATACATCTGAATATTAAGGTACGGCGGAAGCAGCAACAAATAATTCTTAACTCTTCCAAGCATCGATCCAAGCACTAGATATCATCATTAATTCATACAAGAATATCTTTCAAGGCTGCAGTCTAGTCTATAACAGCAAGTAAGCATCTTCATATTATTCTTATTATCTTTGTCTGATCGGCTGCCATACTAGCCTAGGTATGAAGAAAATGATATTTCCATTTCATTCATAACTATGATGGCATTTGTTCTTATACAGTCAATCACTGATAATATAATGTGTAGACAGTCATATTCATTTGCTCATGATAATGTATTCTGTATCAGTTATGATAAACTCTGATTTATGAACAGTCATATGCTTGTTCTCATAAATGTATCGATTCTGATAACTCTGATTTATGAATAGCAATCATATGCTTGTTCTCATAAATGCATCTATCATGATAACCTTGATTTATGCACAGCCATTCTTAGTAATGCAATATGTACATTCCATTATCCATCATGATATAATCATCATGAATAATGAAATGTAAACAGTCATATAGAATGATCATTTATAATATATCTAGTATGCAATAATTCAAGTGATATATCTTGTAAATGCTATGTGATTTGCTAACCTCATATGAGAGGTGAAAGGAAAAGTACCAAGAGGCCATTCGTGGGTTTTAGAGGCCTCTCCCATGAGGTATAAGGTACCCATGATGCAAAGGATATTTATCACATAGAGGCCTTGTCACATGAGGTATAAGGTACCCATAGTGCAAGGATAGTGATGTATAAGGCCTTGGTCACTTGATGTAAAGCATCATAAGAGTACCAAGGAGTCTCATAGAGGCCTTGACAAGGTATTAAGGATACCGTATTGAGTCTAAGGATAGAGACATTAGAGCCCCATGATGGATAACGGTAACTCTCCTCTAATCTCCCATAGGTTGTTAAAAAATGACATATGAATAGATAAGTAGATTGCAATTTGTATTGATGAAGATTATAGATCATGTGAAATGTCATGATAAGAATATGCAAGGCATATTGATGATGATCATGAGAGTAACATGTGAAATGTTAATGATATGCAAGGCATATGAATAGTGATCATAAGATTCACTTGTGAAATATGAATGAAAGATAATGTGCATTAGAAGCAATCATAAGATTAGCAATAATGATATGTATTGAAAATACTATAGATTCATAATAGTGAAATACATAGAAAATGATCATAGAATAATAATAGTGAATTACATCTGAAAGTAACCATAGCTTTGATCATAGCAATGTGTATGGACAGTAATCCATGATGAACTAAGTTATGAGTTGATATTTGACCATAGAAAGAATAAAGGCAATGTTATTATATGTGGCTTTAAATGAAAATTTACTAATGTTTTCTTTTTGTGAGTTGAAATTGTGTGCAAGGTAAGGAGAATTTTGACTTGCAAAAAAGGGGACATTACAATCTCCAAGGTCAGCAAACATACATAATTCAAATTAGGTCTGGACCTAAACAAACTTGCAGAGCAAATGAATGAAAGAAGAACACTTCACGGCTTAGCTCAGACCCAAATACATCTTCACATGCTTCAACACACTTCTACAATCCACGAAACGCATCCGCAAAGAGTGTTTGCACCCAAGTCGGCCAAACTAGTGCAAACACCATGAATACTTAGGCACACGCTTCCAATAACTCAATCATGGCTTGCAGACCAAGCACATGCCTTCAACACAATCTGGAGACATCCATGAACAAAATAAAGTCACCTGGGAGCCGACAAATCAGCCGCAACATATCTCACTTGAAGACAACAAATATCATTTGAAGACAAATCACAGACTGCTCACAACAAACACTGTCGAACTCTGTTAATCAATAACTTGCTTTCCGGAGCAACAAATCACAAATCCTTTGGAATGAAGATAGCTAAGGACCTCATAAACATATGTCCAAAACCGCAAGACCAAAAACCAAACTGCAGAGAAATGCGGAGCAAAATACTTTCTCCCTATCACACTACAAATGCTGTCAGGCACAGTCTTCATACTGGTGAATAGAACTTCTACTGCACAGCGATCCGGACCACCAAATTTTGGATTTAGCATCTTCAAACACTTCTCTAAAACATATCCAAATCTCACACTCCGGTCTTCAACACAGAAGAAATGCAGAGCAAATACTCAGACAGCATCCTGTAAGCTAAAATACATCTGCACAACTCTGTCTTCGGTATGAACCATGTTTTCTCAAAAACACTTGGAAACTCAATGTCAGGAACATATTCTTATCATTTTCAGCACTTATACAATGCAATACAAAACAACTAACTCATCACAATCAAGTAACAAAACAAGAGCACAGTTGACACTAATGACAACATTGATTAGCACATACTTGCAACAATCTCCCCCTTTGTCATTGATGGCAACATATGATGTGAAAAACTGAACATGTTCCACCATCAAAACACAACTCTGTATCAGAACTCCCCGTTTCTCTTTACATATATGAACTCTCCCTGATTACTGAATGCTTTCCTTTTCTCTGAGTTTTTCACATGAACTCTCTCCCCCTTTGACATCAATGGCAAAGGGCAACACATCTCTTTCCACTGCACATACTTGCATTTGTTCTTAACTGCCCTGCTTCCTTTAGTCTACAACATTCTTCAATATCACTACCTACTCCCCCTGAGAGGTAGACTCCATCATCAGTCCAAAAAGGAATGACTCTTGACGCTTGTACTTTTCCTATCATCTATACATCCGACCCAATCTGCATCTGTGTATGCACTTATGTTGAAGTCATTGTTCTTGGGATACCATAAACCATAATCAGAAGTGCCTTTCAAGTACCTGAATATCCTCTTTACTGCCATAGCATGTGACTCTTTAGGATCTGCTTGAAATATGGCCACAAGACAAACTGCATGCATGATATCAAGTCTAGTAGCAGTTAGGTATAGTAATCCTTCAATCATAGACCTATACTTGCTCTGATCAGCCTTAGGGGATTCATCATCTTTGCTAAGCTTGCAACCAATTATCATGGGAGTACAAACTAGTTTAGATTCTTCCATTCCAAACTTCTTCAACAACTCCTTGACATACTTAGATTGTGAAATGAAAATGCTCTTATTTGTCTGATTAATTTGCAGTCCAAGAACGAAGTTCATCTCACCACACATTGACATCTCAAATTCTTTTTGCATCTCATCTGCAAAGTTCTTACACATACCTTCATTTCCACCAAAGATTATATCATCTACGTAGACTTCAATAATCAGGATTTGATCTTTGCTTACCTTAATATACAAGTTACTATCTGTAGACCCTTTAGTAAATCCCTGCTGCAACAAATACCTATCCAATCTTGCATACCAAGCTCTAGGAGCTTGCTTCACTCCATACAATGCCTTCTTCAATCTGCATACCATGTTTGGTTTGTCTGATAACTAAAATCCATCTGATTGCTCTATATATACTTCCTCTTCCAACTCTCCATTCAGAAAAGCAAACTTCACATCCATCTGTAATACTTTGAAATCTTTATGTGTTGCATAGGCCAGAAACAATCTAATAGTTTCCAGTCTTGCCACCGGAGCAGAAGTTTCTTCATAATCTATTCCTTCCACTTGTGAGTAGCCTTTGCATACAAGTCTAGCTTTGTTTCTTACCACCTCTCCAATCTCATTCAACTTATTCCTAAAAACCCACTTTGTTCCAATCACATTCTTATCTGCAAGCCTAGGGACAAGTTCCCAAATATTGTTCTTTTCAATTTGCATCAATTCTTCTTCCATTTCCTTGACCCAATATTCATCTTTACATGCTTCAGAAACTGTCTTAGGTTAAACTTTTGAAATCAAGCAGAGATTTGCCTATTCTTCTGCAACTCCTTTTCTTGTCAATACTCCTTTCGTCTTGTCACCAATGATTTGATCTTCAGAATGATTTCTTTGCACATACCTAGGGGTTTTAGGAACTCTTTCCGGAGCTTCTTGTTCTTCAACTTGAGCTTCTTCTTCTGGAACTGCTTGCACTTCAATCTGAACTTCCTTTGTCTTTTTCTCCAACTTTCTCTGGATCAACAGATCCATCTGACTTGTATCCATTCGGCTCTGAGACTTTCTGAACATCTTCATCTACCTTCACATTTGCACTTTCAATGATCTTTCTCAATTTTTTGTTATAGCACCGGTAAGCTTTGCTTTTAGTAGAGTACCCGAGAAATATGCTTTCATCACATCTAGCATCAAATTTTCCCAACTCTTCATCTCTTCTGATATAGCATTTACTTCCGAACACTTTGAAATACTTGACAGTAGGAGTTCTTCCATACCACAGCTCATAAGGTGTCTTTGTTCCATTTGCTTTGACTTGCACTCTGTTTTGAATATAGACAGCAGTATGAATGGCTTCTTTCCAATATACTTCCAAAAAGTCAGCTTCTTTGATCATTGTTATAGCAGCTTCATGAATTGTTCTATTCTTTCTTCCAACTACTCCATTTTGCTGAGGAGATCTAGGGGCAAACAATTGTCTTTTTATCCCATGTTCTTCACAAAAAGTATTGAATTCATTTGAAGTAAACTCACCACCTCTGTCAAATCTCAGACACTTGATTCTCGAATCCATTTCATTTTCAACCATTGCTTTAAATGCCTTGAACTTGTCTAGGGCTTTTGATTTTTCTTTAAGGAAAGTAACCCAAGTCATTCTTGAATGATCATTAATAAGAAGCATGAAATACCTGTCACCTTGTAGGCTTCTTGTTCTTGTAGGACCACAAAGGTCTGTATGCACGAGCTCCAACAAATTAGTAGAGGATTGTTCCTTGCTCTTGAAACTTATCTTTGTTTGCTTCCCAAACTGACATTCTTTGCAGATGGCATTAACAGGCTTCACAATCTTAGGTAGGTCTCTTACAGTTTGAGCTGAGCTTATTCTCACCAGATTATCAAAGTTAATGCGACACATTCTCCTATGCCATATCCAACATTCATTTGTCTGAGCCAACAAGCAACAATTGTCAATACCTTTCAAATGATAAACATTACCATGAGTTTTCTTACCAGCAGCAATTAATGTTCCAGAGCTTTTCCTTATCTCACACCAATTGTCTTTAAATATCAGATTATATCCTTTGTCACACATCTGTCCAACACTTAGAAGATTATGCTTCAGGCCTTTGACATAAAGAGCATCATCTGTATTATGCTTGCCATCAAAAGTAATTGACCCTTTTCCACAGATCTTACCAGCTGCATCATCACCAAATCTAACTAGTCCTCCATCATACCTTTCCAATTTCACAAACTTACTCTTATCTCCAGTCATGTGATTTGAACATCCACTGTCAATGACCCATTCATCCTTTTCCTCTTATGCATGAAATGCAGATATCTCCTTTTCTTCTTCCGGACTTCCTTCCTTCACACAGCTTGCAAAATTAGCAGAAACAGGTTCTTCTCTTAGGGCAATAAACAAGCATTCACTACCATTACCATCTTTAGAATCAAGTTTATCATCAGTTACACCATCATCATCTCCAACATAGTAACTCTTTCTTACCATCTTACCTTTACTTTCATGGTTTTTTATCTTCAAAGTTCTTTCAGGACATCTTGAAGCATAGTGACCAATTTTACCACAATTGAAACATTTGAAAGGTAACTTACCTTTGAATTTTCCACTGCCTCTTTTCATTCTGTTTGCAAATTTTGCCTCAAGCTCATCAAGGTCTTCTTCATCTGATTCCATAGCATATTTATCTGATCTAGCAGTCTTTTCTTCCTTGGCCTTAAAAACAGTCTCAGCTTTCACAGGGCCATTAGTAGTACCAAATTCTCTCATTTCAAAAGCAGTCAGTTTACCAAGCAATTGATCTTTGGAAAGCTTATTCATATCAAACAATTCTTCAATAGCAGATACCTTGTGACTATAAGATTTGGGAAGAGTTTTGAATACCTTATCTACAACATCCATATCATCTATCTTTCCACCAAGATCCTTGATGCTGCTAACAACTTCATCAATCTTCTGAATGTAACTTGTTATGTTCTCATCTTCAGACATCCGCATAGTTTCATATCTGGTCTTCACGTTCTGCAACTTGGACTTCTTGACAGATGCATCACCTTCATAGATACTTTTCAACTTTTCCCAGATCCCATGAGCAGTTTCCAGATCCACAACTTTCGCCATTTCAGTGTTAGATAAAGCATTTAGTAGAGCATTTTTAGCTTTGCCATTAATCTCATAGGCCCTAATTTCACTTGCAGTCCTCGGACCACCATTAGGTATTTTGTATTCATCTTCAACTATTCTCTAGATATTAAAACTAATGGAGACAAGATAACTTTGCATTCGTACCTTCCAGAAGGCATAGTCAAATCCATCAAACCGAGGAATGTCTTTGTGCGCCATCTCAAATCTACCTTAAGCTGTTAGGCTTTCTTCCAAGGAACCAAGCTCTGATACCAATTGTTGAAGGCACAAGACAACTGAGAGGGGGGGCTGAATCAGTTGTATCCAAAACTTTAACTTTTCTTAAACAAAATCACATTCACATTCACTTACTTTAACCCCTTAGTCTGTTATGAAGATTAAACATGAATTGCAGAAACAAAACTTAAACACATCAACACCATACACACATGAACACCAGATTTTTACATGGAACACCCTAAAAGGGAAAAAAACACGGTGAGTGTTAGCTCACAATATAATATAGTAACAATACCGAATAACAAAAGAGGCTCACTGCTAGAGGGCTCACTGTCCAAAGAAATGCTCACTGCCAATAGGGCTCACTGCCGAGGGGTGCCTCACTGCCGAGGGTTGGCTCACTGCCAAGGGGGGTGGCTCACTGCCATGAACTGATATAATAGCATCTACAACATGCCTGAGTTCAATTCCATTGAAGCACAATACATATCACCTTCCCTGCCCTTACAACACAAACACTCATCTTCGCATCTCCGCATCCCCCACACAAACACACGAATCCTTTTCACTTATTTATATCAATCATCAACCTTGGAATATACATCAAGGTTGGCAATACAATCTACAACCTTTCGAACAATCTCCAAGGTCGGCAAACATACATAATTCAAATTAGGTCTGGACCTAAACAAACTTGCGGAGCAAATGAATGAAAAAAGAACACTTCACGGCTTAGCTCGGACCCAAATACATCTTCACATGCTTCAACACACTTCTACAATCCACGAAACGTATCCGCAAAGAGTGTTAGCACCCAAGTCGGCCAAACTAGTGCAAACACCAAGAATACTTAGGCACACGCTTCCAAGAACTCAATCATGGCTTGTGGACCAAGCACACGCCTTCAACACAATCTGAAGACATCCATAAACAACATAAAGTCACCTGGAAGCCAACAAATCCAGCCGCAACAGATCTCACTTGAAGATAGCAAATATCACTTGAAGACAGATCACAGACTGCTCACAACAAACACTGTCGAACTTTGTTAATCAATAACTTGCTTTCCGGAGCACCAAATCACAAATCCTTTGGAATGAAGATAGCTAAGGACCTCATAAACATATGTCCAAAACCGCAAGACCAAAAACCAAACTGCAGAGAAATGCGGAGCAAAATATTTTCTCTCTGTCACACTGCAAATGCTATCAGGCACAGTCTTCATATTGGTGAATAGAACTTCTACTGCACAGCAATCTGAACCACCAAATTCTGGATTTAGCATCTTCAAACACTTCTCTAAAACATATCCAAATCTCACACTCCGGTCTTCAACACAGAAGAAATGCGGAGCAAATACTCAGACAACATCCTATAAGCTAGAATACATCTTCACAACTCTGTCTTCAGTATGAACCAAATTTTCTCAAAAGCGCTTGGAAACTCAATGTCAAGAACATATTCTTATCATCTTCAGCACTTATACAATGCAATACAAAGCAACTAACTCATCACAATCAAGTAACAAAACAAGAGCACGGTTGACACTAATGACGACACAAACATGTTGACATCAATGACAACACCGATTAGCACATAGTTGCAACACCATGCTTTTATAATTCAAAGAGTTTTGCAAGTACACGAAGTGATAGTATTGATTGATGGGGGGGCCACTCATAATTTCATAGATGCAAAATTGGTTTCAAAAAAGGTTTGGCCGCGGAAAAAATTGATGGGTTTAATGTGATGCTTGGGGACGGCCAAACTATCATGCCTTGTAGGGGTTGAATACGCCAGCGCAACTTATCTCTGGGAGGGTATCAAATTAAGGATGATTTCTATGTTGTGGGATTAAGCGATATGGGCGTAGTCTTAGACATGCAATGGTTGCGCTCACTTGGAAGATTTTGGCAAGATTACCAAATAATGGAGTTCCAATTCAAAGCGGATGGGAAGGATGTGACACTGTGAGGCACTACGAATGGAATTCCAAGCACGACAGGGGTGAAAAGAATGAAAGCATTTGAGGGTGACACGAAGAAATTCTCAAGTGTTGCTTTGGACAAGGGAGGGCTTGTGGACAAGCACGACGGTCTCTTTTAGCTGATCAAATCTTTGCTTGTGGGCAAGCAAATATGGGACGGAGGGACTGTCATGTCCCTTCCGTAAAGGGTCAAACCTCCTCACCTCCTACGGTGTTTTTCAACACCCTATATATAATATATATAATGGTATATTAATTATAATAAATAATATTTAAATATATTAATTAATAATAAATTTTAAATCTTTAATTTAAGAATAACATTATTAAATATTTAAAATTTGGCGCCTTGGCCGACTTGGGTCAAACATAACAACATTGAAGGCTGACTTGCTTTATTGCAAAGCGGCGAATAGGTATTTAGGAGGGACACTTTGGTAAGCAAAGGATCATCACATACATTCTCTCATTTTCCAGATTTTGCTATATGCGAATCATTTCAACTGAGACGCAAACCTCAGACTGAATTTACCCAAGTAGGACGTCACCTCTTCCTGGAAAGCGTTGATTTGCCTAATTTGTCTCAGGTGGAGACCTACAGGCACTAATAGCCACATTTGTGCATTTCAAGCACCCAGGCACCGAAGCACCAAGATCCCACGGGCGGCATATTGGAAGACCTGTGCTAAGGAAGATTGGAATCCATCACACACACAGCTGGGTCAAGGTGAAATTGGCATCTTTGACACTAAATGATCAATTAAGGTGCAAGCAAGCTACATGTGGGAGACACCAACGAAGGCAGGCGCATCAGCTGGGGATTGCATACTACAAAAGGCACACTCCGCCATTTAAAACGATATCCCAGCTTTCCGCTTACTCCAGGCTCGCATTTGTAAGTTAATAAGGAGCAGATTTTGGCTAAGGGAGCATGAACAATATTGTTGTTATCTGAATATTCTTATTGATCAGACATTTGAGCAGTCATGTTTAATTCTTTTGAACTTATCATATTTCTGTGAGAGTTGCAAGGAGTAGTTGTTTCAGTACATTATCTGTTTGATCATATATTGGAAAGTTAGTGTTTGAATCACTGTTTCAGTTCATTTCATTTTTGGTCATAAATTGGAGCATTGCTTTGAATAATTTTCCAGTACATTACAAAAACAAAACCACTAAAGTTTTAAGTTGAGGGACACCCCTTAAGTTTATTTTTGTTTGGAAATAAACGAGGGCTAATGGTATTCAATAGACATAATTACCTAGAAAAAAATGATTAGTAAGCCTAACCTGCTCTAATACCATGTTAGAAATTAAGATATTAGGTTACTAATCTTCACAAATAAAATATAAGATAAATGAAATGAGAATTACAAGATGCACAAATTCAACACATTACATAATATATATGGGTAAAACCCTTCCGCGTAAAAAACCCCATAAAATATCGTTCTATTATAAAACACTTATAGAATATCACTTCTCCTAGGGATATCACTTCTCCTCACTTCCACATGGCCAATAATACCTCTTGTGCATAGTGATAGAGTTCACTATAAATCTCCAAATTGCATTACCTCTCACTAAGAGAGAAGCTCCTTAAATATAGGAGGGGTGGCAAAATACCTAAAGGGATATTAGTCACACCTATTCAAAACTACCATTTATAAATAATTAATAATCTAATAGTTTATTAGATTATTAATGTAAGATCCCTGTCTTATTTAACCCAAATTTTTCCTTCGTTGTCCAAAATTTTCTGATTTGTTTTCCCATTGATTTACTTGTGATTTTGAAGATTTGTTTTCACATACATGTAGTTTATGATATGAAGATGGAAAGGTTCAAATATAAATTCATATGACAACAAATAACAACAATAAAATAGATAGAATAGCTGGAAATGCAATTTCAAATTGAAGTTATGAAATTGGTTTCTTCATTCACATACCTAGATCATGAAATGACATGAATCTAATACATAGATGATCGCTGATTACATAACAGCCATGACTGGTTTTCAAATCAGACCTCCAATGATGTACAAATAAGCCTCAAACAGTGATCAAGCCCTAGTACAATGTATAAATCGTGAAGCCCAGTGGTTGACGCCTTCCTGTAGATGATAGATGATGATGAATCGAAGGCAAAACAAATATCTGATTGCTGTTATAAACCTGTAGCTGCTGCTGTTACAAAACCCTGATGTCAAATGCCAAGAAAAAAGCCAAGAAAACCCTCTAAATTCAAGCGGCCATGCACCAAAGGGTAGCGATTAGAGTTAGGAAGCCAAATTGATGATGAAACCCTATTGTAGATGCCAAACACTCCTCAAATCTGAAGTTGATATCAATTTTCTGACTGCTGTTACAAATTTCAGACCATGCATGAATGATGGGAATCACCAAAAACACCCTCCTTTGCCAAGCGATCCAAATGTAAACCCTCTTCAAACAATTTATTGATGAAAATATACCAAAACAAAAGCCAATCTGAATATCAAACTCCAACCCTAGTTGATTGCAATTATCAAATCAAACCCTAGCTGATTGAAGCAAAATCTCCATTAAAAATCCTCCGGTTAAGCTCCATGATGAACTCCACATGAATCCATCTCTCATGGTGGATTGGGATCATCTCCAAACCACTTTAATTCAAGGGATCATCTCCTTGAACAAACTGAAAATCACTTTCAACCAAGAGCAAAAACTCAATATGCAAAAAAAACAAATGATCAAGATATGAAAAATGATGCCAATGACCTCCTTTTATACTTTTCACCTTGGGCACCCAATTGCAATGAAATATAATCCTTTTTCAAGTCCATCACCAAAAGAAAATATTATTTATTTATTTTCTTTTAAATTTTTTTTTTTTCCTCCAACTTGGATGTCCCACATAAATAATAATAAAATAATATTTTATTTTATTTTTTTCTCCCTTGAGCGTCGACTTAGTGGAAAATAATATAATATTTTAATTTTCACTCCAATCTTCATTTTTTCCACTTTTTTCATTTTCCACCTCTTGGCATAATATTTAATTAATTTTCATTTTTCTCCTTGGCTAAATATTTAATTAATTTTGATTTTTCCACAAATATTATAAAAATATAAAAAATCATCTCCAAACTTCATTTTGTCAAGGAAAAATCATTTTTGCCGCTAAAACCCCACTTTCCATTCTCCAAGCTTTAAGTTATCCAACATTTCAATTTTTCATTTTCCAATCCTTTCAATGTTGTCTTGGCTGAATATAATATTATTTTTGGCTTTATAATAATGTTATAAAATATTACTAGCCAAAAATACAAATAAAATAGAGTGTTGAGCCAACTTTCCGTTCTACAAGCCTTCAAGGTCCTAGCTCAACCCATAAACAAGTCTTGCTAAAAAGGGGACATTACAATTAATTATTAGATGGTATATGTTTTATAAAACATCTACTAATCATAAGTTTTTATAACCTTTTATTAAAACAATATATAAATGTTCTAAGGGTATGACCCCTAATAACATTATGTTCTAACAAAATCAAGGCAAATTTTCATCAAATCAGCAATGTAGCATCCTTAGAGCATCCACAGACCATCCATGATCAGAAATCAACAATCTATTAGGTATAAATGCTTCATTTTGTCCATTTGAATCGATATGGAGTACTTTAGGTCTTGCACCCGCTTCCAGGTCTAATCTGCAGATACAAGCACGAAACGCTCAAAATACAGCCTTCATAGAGTCTACAACCCATCCTATTGATCCCAAGTCCAAATTCCTTCAAAATCAGGTGAAATGTTCCAACCTTTCATGTCCACTTTCTCATGCATTTATTGTCCACTTGTTTGCTACTGATAAACTATTCTCTGCTGCATTTTGACATGTGACAGTGAATTAGACAGATCAGGCTAGAGACCTAGCAAAACCCAGAAAAGATCCAGAACCCATTCTACACCATAGCAAGGCCACCCAGGACAGGGTGAGGGCCACCACATTCACCAACAGGTTCCAAATTTCACCAACAGATGCAGAATTTGATTTCCAACACTTTCCAAAACTGGACCGACTCATTCCCTGTGCATCTAGACGCCCTAATTTGCAGTTTTCCATAGCATAGCCTAGTATTTTGCATTTCCAATTTCCAGTTTCCAATTTCAGTTTGCAAGTATTTCCATTCGATCGCACCTAGCTTGTCCCATCTCTTTTGAGTGTTTAGTGATTGTCAATTAGAGTTGGGCTGGTTGGATTCACACGATTTTGCATGTGAATTAGTGATTCCTCGACATAACCCTAATTTGCATCATCCTAGTTACACACAATCACTATATATTCCCACACTCAAAATTTGTAATCTTTTTGGAGGTTATACCACAAAGTCACAAACTCAAAACTGAGAATCAAAACTATATCAAAATGCCAAAACAAGAAATGCATGGCTGTATTGAGCAACAAGCTCAGTAGTCGGAGTCATCATTTTTGTTTCAATTTTAAGTATTTTTGTTTGTGATTTTTAGAAGTTGTCGACAAGTGAGAGACATCCTCTCATCCCCAAGACTGTCAAAAGGTGTCAGGGACAGTAGGGCATCGCCTTGAGGTTTCCTAAGTGTGGGGATGTCTCAAGTGGCAAGGTGTCCCCTACTGTGGAGGAGAGGGAAATAGATTGATTGAATGATCACATAGAAAGGGGTAGACCCTTATAACAAAATGCGTAGCTTCTTAGACAAGTTACCTACATACTACATCATCTAAGCTCAATAAACCTTCTAGAATATTCTCACACAATTTACCAATCACTATTAATAATCTACCTAGGCACTAATACTTACTACCACTTGTATAGCATGATGTATATGAGCTTTATAACAAAATAGCTCATTTATATTAAATAATAAAATATGTCATGTTTAGGAACACAACATGCCAATATATTGAAAATTATTAAATATGTTGTGTTTAGGATCCATTACTTTATGTTGAGTGACATATTGAGGTGAATTTTTTTTGTTGTTGTTGAAAAGTAGACTGAGAACCGCTTCCAACAAGCCTTCATTCGTCAATTTTGGAGTTCTGTGGAGAGAGATATCTCTGTCACAAGTTGTTCTTGGGTCATTTGGAAAGCTGCAAGTTCGGGTACCTTGACTTTGCCTGGTCGTAACTTTCTGCTCAAGTATCTGATTAAGGTTCTATTTTTTGTTGGAAACTAAATTCAGTATTTTTCTAAAATGGGTTGTTTTTTATAACTTTTCATAAAGTATTGAGAGAGATAAAGGGTCCGCAGGTAGACACATTATCAGCCTCAAATCTTAGTCTAAGAAAAAATGCTGAAAAGAATATCCAATGCATTTGATAGAGACCTTAATAAATTCACAAATTATTTAGATGTTGCATCAAGATGTGAAAGGGAAATAGATGAGTGGATAGATCTAAAGGATATAGACATAGAATGGTATGAGGATTTTCTTATGTTTATATGAGGATAATTTGTTTTGGCTTCTCTTTTGTGAATCTTCTATATTTCATGAAGAAAATTGTTTTCAGCCTATTTTTGATAATTTTCCTCTCCTTTATGATGAGTATATAAGCAAAGAGGATAGTCAAGAAGGTATAAAGATCTCACAACTTCTTTTTGGCAAATTTTGTTTTCTTTATGGTGAATCTTCTAATAAGGGAAATACGTCTATGGAAAGAAATGTTGAGGCAAAGATGATTGTGCATAAAGTAATCAATCTTAAATAACTTGGAAATATATGTGAATGAAAATTTTAATTAGGCATGCATAGATCCCTATGACACCTTTGAGGATGTACACCATATAACAGTGAATGGGTTCATTCAATTCATCAAAACAAAGTCTTGTCGAATTTTCTATCCATAGTTAACAACTTTAAAAATTTGATTCATTCAAGAGGTCAGAAAAATTTGGAACTCAGAAAAAGAAAATTTAATTTTTTTAATTTTCTATTGGAATTTAAAAGTCCGGACTGAATCAGGCAAATCTGTCCAGTCCAATAAATCCAGATTTCTACATATTCAAGTGGCTTCATATCTTCGTTTCCAAGTCAAGGACAAAGAAGAGGAAGAAGAAGGAGATGCACTGGAGAGTCTCCATTTGGCTCTAAGATTTCAGGACAAGCTTCCCAAAGGGGAGGGCATGTTGTGTTCCTAAACAACAGGGAATCACTGATACTGTTGGTCTGTAGTGATGTTTCTTGGCAATGGGTTTTACACCACATCAATTTGGTGTCTCTTGGCAATGGGTTTTACACCACATCAATTTGGTGTCTCTGAGTGCATCTGTTTTCTTTTATGCTGTTCTGCTTTCTGAGTTTTTTCTGACATGCTAGACTGAGTGTTATGCTGTTGTAACTTTTCTTATGTGCACATTTATGCTAGCGTATGAATGTATGCTCAGTAACAAAGTGTATCAGAGATTTTGAATCAGTATTCAGGTCTGTTTTGAGCAATATCTTGACCGGTCTGGATCAGAGCATCATGAAAGTATGGACCAGCATGTCTAAACCTCGGATTAAATTTGTCTTCTGTTGAAAAGATAAATAAGAAGCAGTAGGAGTTAATTCAAAGAATGACTAAGAGCATCTCACAGAGACCCTGGGGGTAAAATGGATCATTTAGTAATATGATTGGTCTATAGCTGGAAGGAATAATGCCTTTGTTTTGTTCCGCTCAGAAGCTAAAGGCTGTTAGCTATTTGTATCAAATGCCATAAGCTCATTTTGGTACTTCATAGAAATGTATTAGCCGTGGCCGGTAGTTTAACATTTATGGTTAAACTTGAAGCAATGGTATTTTCCCACCCGCCATGGGAATATTAAGGTACATAAAACTTCTTTGTCATGATGGATGCTGGCTGCTCTCTGGTAACCCATCCAAGGTCTATTTATGGTACATGAAACTTCTTTTGACATGATGGCTGCTGGCTGCTCTCTGGTAACCCATCTAGGGCCTATCTAGGTAGTTCCAGCAGGATGACTACCTGCGACAATCAAATTATTTGCTATGAATGCACATAACCCTTTCACAGAACGTACGCCCCACAGTCACTGTACATAACCTTTTCATAGAATGTAGACCCTGTCCCAAAAAACATGCTGAAGCAAAGTTACACAACCAGTAGATGTGGGTATGGGCATTTAGGACGGGGGCATTCAGCGTGCAGCATCGTTTATACTTCCAAGAACATACGCCCAGCAAACTCAAAAAATATAATTGTGTAAGAAATAACCCTAAATGTAATAAACAATCTTACCTGGCAGAAATTTGAAATCCATAGGACCATACTCTTACCCTTTCCTAATATATAGCACCTATAATAATTTTATCAGCAATCACAATTAAGCACCGTCCATGTGACCATTCTCTTAAACTATTCCAGAATTACTTGAACCATCCACTCCAAGTTTTTAACATAACCCAAATTCTAAAAGTGAAGCGGAAAGAACCCAACTGCAAAATTGCTAACCTCTGTTACTGGGGTGAACCATCTCAATTCAAACTCTTCAACCTCATTATCTACAGCATTTCCATTTTGATTGGCATTTTCTCTTCTTCGTAGGAAAGCAGTCTCTGAGAGATTGAACTCTGCTGCAACTTTTTGCATCCACTCTGTATCCTTATCCTCCTCCAACAAACATACTGCAGCAGGATTTCCGCTGAATGGTTTGTCTGTAAATGCATCGATCTGGAGGGAACACGAGTTTAGAAAAATAAACGAACATTAGATGAGAATGGTTCGACTATAAGCAGAGCAGGATGAATTTAGTAAACACGTACCACCGCGTAAGGAACGGAGCCAAGCCCATTTTCCGCCATGTATCTCACCTAATAGTTAGCTGAAATTTAATTCAGGGATGGCTAAACCGAAAGCAGCTCTGTTGGATTGAATGTAGATACGAAGAGGAAAAGGAAGTTCGTCGGCCTCCTAACAAAGAGCTTGGACTTTCAAAGGAGCCGGCAGACTGATCTCATTGGTGACGCACTAGTAAAAAAGCAGTATTGATTTTTAAATTGGTTTCTTATAGTGGGGTCCCGTGGAAAGGGCGGATGCTCATTTCTATTGAGTTCAACTTCTAGTTATTGGGCAAATAGTTGAAGGGGATTCATGTAATGTCCGCTTCCTTAGAGTTGACATCAATTAGCCTATTTAGTGGTTTTCGTATGCTAATGTTTGATGAATGGGGAACTTTGGTGGAGGTTACCAACAGTTATAACATGTATTGGAGGTTTGGCTGAGTTCCGACAATAGCCATGAACAAATCTTCCCTTTCCAAAGTGTCATTGGACGAGTTCTTTACAACTTACTATTTTTAGTAAGTTGGGTGGGGTCACCAATAGACCTTGTTGGCGGTATTTCTATTCTTATGACATCGGTGGGAGTGACTTGTATTAGTTTTTGGATATTTGAAGTGACTAAAGAATATTATTTTAAATATCAAAAATATCAAAGTTAAATTAAATATTTAACTTATGATATTTAAATGTTATAAAATTACTTTATTTTAAAGTAACTAAAGGGATATAAGTGTTGTTATTAATTTAATGTGTTAGGGGAAGTTTGGCGCTCAACTTATGGGAGTCATAAGAGGTTATTAATTTTTAATGAAATATTATATTAAAACTCCAACTTGGGCGTTGAAGGGGAGGAGAAAATAAAAGAGAAATATGGGAGCTCATTTGATTATTCTGATACATATTATTTTCTTGAGCTTTGTTCATGTTGGAGGAGCTGGTTTTCCTTCTAGGGTTTGTGAAGATGGAAACCTTTGCAAACTACACTTCCTACATTGTTGAGAGACACAATCTGAGAGGTTGCTGGTGATTTCATACAAGAATCACACTTGGACTTCAAATGGCGTAGTATAGGGTTAGAAATAAGAGTTATTATAGATTTTTCCCTAAGAAGAGAGTGCAAACAACATATCAAAGATTTGAAAGATTTTAAGGAGTTTGGGTGGCTTGGCCTTTATCTATTGTTGGTCGTACCATCCAGATTTGGCCGTACCATTGTTCATTGAAGTTGTGGGTTCATTGGGAGGGTTTTAACTCCATTCTTGGCGTGGGATCATCATTGCAAACCTGTGAACTCATTCTTAGCATTTTGGAGTAGATTTTGGGGTATGTGCATTTAGTGTTCATGCTATCTTGGCGTCCCTATTGCAGCCGTACCATTGCCAGAGGATGTTGTGATGATCTGAGGTTTCCAACTCTTTAGTTTGAGGCTGGTTTCATTGTTGCATAGAGTATATAGAATGTATTTGACGCTAACTTCAATGTCTTGAGAGAAAAAAGAATGATATGAGTGTTTGGAGTGAAGTCATACAATTTCCAGATTGTTATCCATGTATATCAGAATTCAATCAATCAAAAAATTGAAGTGGGTATGTTTTAAATCTTTTGTTCTTACCTTTCTACCTTCTAGGTATTGTTCATTTAAGCTCTATGTGCTCTTTATATTTTATGGTTATAGTTAAAAGTTGTATTATTTTATCGTTACACTGTTACAATCAATATCAAATATGAAACAAAGCAAACAAACAAACGAAAAAATTTGGCATCAAAAAAATACACAACAATGGTGTATATTACAATTCATTTCTATTTTTCACACGGAAGAATTTATGATGTTGTTTGCGGTGTTAACCTTACAATGCCTCGAGAGGCATTGTAACTGGTGCACTTTTTTTTTAAATAAACTATTTTGCAAACGTTATTTGGGGGTAATTTAATTACTTGTAAAGATTCCACAATTTCCACATAAAGTTATAAAATTCCAATCTAGAATCTTTTTAAAATCTAAATAATACAAATAGTCATTCCAAACCTCAATGTCACTCTCTTTATTGTGCATCTAAATTTAGTGGTTGTTACAAAACCCTTGGATTTCTTCACGCCATCCTGCAAGAAAATAAAATAAAATTATATTGATGTTTTTGAATCCATATATTAATATATGTTCTACCTCCTCGAAGACACTCTACAAACATAAATAATTGCAAGATTTAAGATGAGTTGAAGGGGAGTGCGAATGGAAAACAAAAGAATCGTGTTCCAAAGAATCAATCCAAGGCCGTGGAAGAAATTTTTTTTAAAGGTATTTGCATCAATTCTTTGTTTCCCTAGCACAAAATTTATTTCAATGCAAGATATTTACATTGCCTCCTTCCTTGAATTTTTTTTAACATGTAGAACTATGCAAATAACTCAGGCAAGCATATCAAATTGCAAGATTTGAGGTGAGTTGAAAGGGAGTACAAACTGAAAACAAAAGAATCACCTTCCAAGGAATGGATCCAAGGTCGTGGAGGAAATCCTTTGCTTTCTCTAGAGGAAATTATTAGAAGATAAATAATGTGATATATAATATCCAGAAGAATAGGCCATGCAAAGCATATCATACCATACAAAGCAAAGTAGAACATACAGAGTAGGGCATACAAAAAAGAGCAGAGTAGAGCAGAGAAGAACAAACAGAGAAAAGTAAAGCAAATATAGTAGAACATAGCAAAGCAAATAGAGTAGAACATAGTAGAGCAAATAGAGCAGAGCAAAGTAGAGTAGAGAACAGCAGAGAAAATAGAGCAAAGTAGAGCAACGCAAAGTAGAGCAGAGCAAACAAAGCAAAGAAAATAGAGCAAAGTAGAGCAAACTGAACAGAGCATAATAGAGCAAAGAAAATAGAGCAAAATAAAGCAGAGCAAACAAAGCAGAGCAAAACATAGTAGAGCATATAGAGAAGAGTATAACAAAGCAAAGTAGGGCATGCACTATTTTCATATTCTATCAGGTGTATTAAAGATTTCATGAGAAGAGTGATGTATCTTGTATATTTCTACTGCTATTTATATAGATGAATATATACTTGGCGCTCTTTGTTGCTGGAATTTTTTCCCAAAAGAGTTTCTTCATGTAAATTTTGTGTTATTATAGTTTGTTGATTTTATTTGTTATTTGTTGATTTGTGCATCTACATAATCTTTATAGTAATCTCAGAAAGAAACTAATTTCAAATTTGCATAATCCACAACTTCTCAAAATTTACTAATAATAAAACATGCAATTATGGTTCACTAAGTTAAATAATAATGCCACCATTTACATTTGGCATGAACATAGATGCATTCTAAAAAAGTTAACAAATAATAGTATTAATTGTTAATATGATTAAAATAACTCTTAATTCTAAAATTACATATATCCATTTTATAATTTAACAAATGAATCCTTTATTATTTATGATGATTTGTTATTTTTTGATGAAGTTTAGAAACAATTAAAAAAATGTACAAAGAGAAATTTGCAAAGACTTACAATTGATTTTTCTAAAGATAGATATGCTAACTTTAACCTGAATTTAAACCCTAATCGTAATCCTACTCATAACTCTAACTTAGTTCTAAACCTAATTCTAGCCATGATCCAAACCTTAATTGTAATCATAACCCTAATTTTAAGCATAACCGTAATTCTAACCCAGACCCAAATTATAATCATAACCCTCAATCTAAACCTAATTATAAATCTAACCCTAATTCTAACCATAACTATAAGATTACACTTAGCATTGATTTATAAGCCTAACCCTATATCTAACCCTATTTATAAGCCTAATCCTAACTCAATCTCTAAACAAAACCATAATTCTAAATCTCACCTTCGTTCAAATCCTAACTCTAAACCTAATTCTAACTCGAGTTGTGCCAACATTACACTCAACATATATTTCTATAAATATAGATATGCTAACCCTAACGCTAATTTAAATCATAACTATAACCCTAATTGTACATGGAACCCTAACCCTAACCATAATTTGGTACATGAATAAAACATTAAATGTAAGGAGATTTATAAACATAACCATAACTCTAAATAGATTAAAACCTTATTCTAACCCTAATTTTAAGCATTACCCTAATTCTGACCCTAACCCTAATTCTAACCATAATCAAAACCTTAATTTTAAGCATAACTGTAATTCTGACCCAAATCCATATTTTAATCATAACCCTTAATCTAACCCTAATTCTAAATCTAACCCTAATTCTAAATCTAACCCTAATTCTAATCTAACCTTGGTTTCGACCCTAACCCAAGCCCTAATTCTAAATCTAACCCTAATTCTAACCATAATCGTAAGATTACACTTAGCATTGATTTATAAGTCTAACGTTATATCTAACCCTATTTATAAGTCTAATCCTAACTCAATCCCTAAACAAAACCCTAATTCTAAATCTTACCTTCATTCGAACCCTGATTCTAAACCTAACTCTAACCATAGTTCCATAATTTGGTACATGAATAAATATTAAATGTAAGGAGATTTATAAACATAACCATAACCCTAATTAGATTAAAACCTTATTCTAACCCTAATTTTAAGCATAGCCTAATTCTGACCCTAACCCTAATTTGGTACATGAATAAAACATTAAATGTAAGGAGATTTATAAACATAACCATAACTAGGTAATTAGATGAAAACCTTATTCTAACCCTAATTCTGATCCTAACCCTAATTGTAACCATGATCCAAACCCTGATTGTAGTCATAACCCTAATTCTAACCCTAATTTTAAGCATAACCCTAATTATGACCCAAACCCTAATTGTAATCATAACCCTCAATCGAACCGTAATTCTAAATCTAACCCTATTTAACACAATTCTAACCATAATTTTGGTTGTAACTCTAATACTAACACTAACCCTAATGCTAACCATAATCCCAACCCTAATTTGAACCCTAATTATATTTATAACCCTAAACCCTGATTGTAGTCATAACCCTAATTTTAAGAATAACCCTAATTATGACCCAAACCCTAATTGTAATCATAACCCTCAATCTAACCGTAATTCTAAATGTAACCCTATTTAACATAAATCTAACCATAATTCTGGTTGTAACTCTAATACTAACACTAACCCTAATGCTAACCATAATCCCAACCCTAATTTGAACCCTAATTATATTTATAACCCTAACCCTAACCTTAATCCTAACATTAATGCTAACCCTAATTGCAATTCTAACCCTAACAATAACCCTAATTCTATTCCTAACCCTAACCCTAACCTTATTTCAAACCGTAGTTCTAACCATAATTCTAACCCTAACCCTAACCCTATTTCTAATTATAATTCTAACCCAAACCTTAATTCTACCCCTAACCCTAATTCTAACCATAACCCTACCTTAATTCTAAACATAATTCTATCCCCAACTCTAATACTAACCCTAATTCTAACCATAATCTAAACCCTAATTTGAACCTTAATTGTATTTGTAACCCTAACCCTAACCCTCACCCCAATACAAATGCTAACTCTAACCCTAATTCTAATGCTAACCCTATTTCTAAAGTACTTTAGAAGGATATCTAACCATAATTCTAATCCTAACAATAACCCTAATTCTACTCCTAACCGTAGCGTTCACCACAATAATAATTGTAATTCTAACCCTTGCCCTAGCCTGAACCCTCACCCTAATTCAAATGCTAACCCTAACCCTAATTCTAACCCTAATGCTATTTCTAACCCTAATTCTAGACCTAGCTCTGATGCTAACCCTAACCCTAATTCTAACACGAACCCTTTAGTAACCCTAATTTTAACCCCTAACACTAATGTTAACCCTAACTCTAATTCTAACCCTAACGATAACCCTAAATCTATCCCTAACCCTCAACCCAATACTAACCCTCATTCTAAACCTAACCTTGACCCTCACACCAATACTAACCCTAACCCTAACTATGACCCTAACCCTAACCCTATTTCTAATCGTAATTCTAACCCTAATTATGGTCCTAACTCTAATACTAATCGCAACCCTAATTCTAACTTGAACAATAACCCTAATCCTAATTTTAACCCTTAACTCTAATCCTAAATGTAATCATCACCCTAATTCTATCCCTAACCTTACACCTAACCCTAACCCTTATTATAATCCTAACCCTAACCCTAACCCAAACCTTAATTCTACCCCTAACCCTAATTCTAACCATAACCCTAGGGTTATTCTAACTATAATTATGACCCTAACTCTAATACTAACCCTAACCCTAATTCTAACCATAATCCAAACCCTAATTTTAAGCATAACCCTAATTTTGACCTAAACCCTAATTGTAGTCATAACCCTTAATCTAACCCTAATTGTAATCATAACCCTCAATCTAACCCTAATTCTAAATCTCATCTTCATTCAAACCCTTACTCTAAACCTAATTCTGACAAGTTGTGCTAACATTACGCTTAATATATATATATATATATATATACCGAGAGGAATCATCAGGTTAGCCCAGCGACCCGAAGCTTAGCTCTTTGACAGGGTGAGCCCTCCTATAACCTCTCGAGCGATGCATAATGGACCCCACCGATAGACAAGCACCACACATCGCAAGAGAAACCGCTGCAAGCAAGAGACGAACTCACGACCTGGGTTGCCTAAAACGACAGCCGAGACTGAGTGAGCTGACTCGCGGGGTCACACTTACCATATATTTATATAAAGATAAATATGCTAACCTTAACACTAGTTTAAATCGTAACTATAACCCTAACCATACATGGCACCCTAACCATAATTTGGTACATAAATCAAACATTAAATGTAACGCAATTTATAAACATAACCATAACCCTAATTAGATTAAAACCTTATTCTAAACATAATTTTAAGCATAACTCTAATTCTAACCCTAATTTATAAGATTAATCATAACCCAATCCCTAAACAAAACCATAATTCTAAATCTAACCTTCATTCAAACCTTAAAAAACAATATATAATTATAATTTTAATTAATAATATATCTAACACATATTATAATATTATATTATATTATATAATTATAATAATTCTTATAATTATGTAATATAGTTAAAATTAACCTTGCAACTGCAGATACTACTAGCATACCTATATTTAAAAAATATATCTAAAGTATGTCGAGAGATATCCTTCCCGAGGCACCTATTTTTTAATCACTAATCCTAACATTAGGCGTCTCGAGAAGGATATATCTCGACGTACTTTAGATATATTTTTTAAATATAGGTATGCTAGTAGATAATAATATATAAATTTCAAAACCCTATTCATGGGGCTGGAGGGACTAATCCCTCTTTGAATTCGAGGAAGGGCATAAGCTAGACAACGCCCCCTAAAAGGATGGTGCAAAATTAATTTTGACAAAGATTTGAGAAGAAACCTTGGGATTTTAGGAGCTGGTTGTATAATCAAAAATCACAAAGGAATCATGGTTGGAGCGGCTTCCAAGGGTCTTGTGTCAGGGACGAACAATGAAGCAGAAGAACATGCACTCCTCCTTAGACTGAAAGCTTGTGAACAATTTAGGATAAAAAAGTGCAAATATAGGGCAACTTGATGGTCATTGTAAATGCAATTAGGAAGAAGGGGATGCCAAATTGGAAAATAAATAACATATTAAGCCAATGTTGGCCTCTCAAATATATCTAAAGTACGTCGAGAGATATCCTTCCCGAGGCACCTATTTTTTAATCACTAATCCTAACATTAGGCGTCTCAAGAAGGATATATCTCGACGTACTTTAGATATATTTTTTAAATATAGGTATGCTAGTAGATAATAATATATAAATTTCAAAACCCTATTCATGGGGCTGGAGGGACTAATCCCTCTTTGAATTCGAGGAAGGGCATAAGCTAGACAACGCCCCCTAAAAGGATGGTGTAAAATTAATTTTGACAAAGATTTGAGAGGAAACCTTGGGATTTTAGGAGCTGGTTGTATAATCAAAAATCACAAAGGAATCATGGTTGGAGCGGCTTCCAAGGGTCTTGTGTCAAGGACGAACAATGAAGCAGAAGAACATGCACTCCTCCTTAGACTGAAAGCTTGTGAACAATTTAGGATAAAAAAGTGCAAATATAGGGCAACTTGATGGTCATTGTAAATGCAATTAGGAAGAAGGGGATGCCAAATTGGAAAATAAATAACATATTAAGCCAATGTTGGCCTCTCCTAGATTCGTTAATAGATTTTTCAATAAAACATGCATTCAAAGAAATCAATTCTCACACGGACAGGGTTTCCAGCTTCACAATAGATGTCAAAAGGGAATGCATTGTGGATAGGGCACTATCTATGTTGCAACACCTCGATCCTTGCATCTTCATTAATTATCCTATCACTATTTTTGAGGAATCATCATACAAAGGTGGTAAAACGGTCAAAGACACATGCAAGGTCAAAGAAGGACATCCTTTGACAACAAAGTTACTGGTATACAAATTGATGGGTCCTAAAATCATTGCTCACACTCCTAAAGTGATTAACTCATTTCAAGGCCATGGACTTGTCATTTTGAAGGTGACTCGATCAACTCATCAACAAAATATGAGTGATTAAAGGCCAATTATTGAGAGTGGATAATCTCTCCTTCACTTAATCGAGCTTAGCTAGACTTAGGAGGGTGTTCTTAGAGGTATCTTTAATAAGATTGATTACGAAGGAAAACTTACAAAAGAGAGATCGTTGAAGTTGTATCCAATGTATGCTTGACCCCCAAAGATTGTCGCTAGGTCACAGACTAACCAACTTCATATAAAACATCTTGTTAATTTGATGAAGACATCATTACACAAATGCAAGATGAAGGTATACACAATATGATTCCTTAGAGTAAAAATTGTTACAATCTGTTTGAGACGTTTCCCTGTTTAATCACTAAATCATGAGGTGCACACAAACTGGCAACCTACTCCTAAACTATGGGTGAAAGATGTTTTTCATTTTAAGAATATGATGGATCATGAACTTCTAGGACTTGTGCCTATTCCAATGGGCTATGGAGTCATAATTTATCAAGAGAAGCAATGAATTGAAAACACACAAGAAATGATCTAAGCACAATCATACACCAAAGATATGGTAACACATAACAAAGCATGCTTAATAATCCATGTTTGTACTATATAAATCCATATGAAATATAGAAATGGCCATTACAAAAGCTTTGCTATGAATTAGAATATTGTCACATTCATCAAATCTCTATTACAATTATACAAGTAAATGTGGCAAGAGGAAACCCTAACCGAAGTTTAAAGGTTCCCCTGAAGATCTACATATGACCATGGAGACATTTAGTTATAGACACCATTCACAATATTACAACCTCCTTGTGATTTACAAATACATTTCTCTTTGAACGAAATGGACTTGTAAGAGTTGAAACCTTGAATTATTCTCGGCACTTGTAGGTGTGAGGAAGAAAAGAAAATTATCAACCCTATGAATGTCAAACAACCATGTATTTATAACATTTGGCACTTTGCCTCTTGGTCACCTGTCAGGAACTCAATGTACTTTGGCAGGTCATGGTATTAAATGCAAACTAAGAAAACTCCCATGAAATCTATGTTTGAGATGTTTCCAACTCAAAATGAATGGTACGAGGCTTGAGCGAAGATTATTAGTAGATGGAATTCAACCACTACATTCATGGCAACCATACCTTCCTTTATGATCCACTATTGAAATCTACAACCGAGATTGCACCCATGAGATGAATGATTGTGTTTGGGTAGAAAAAAATTGAGTAGTTGCAAGGGTCAAATCTGATCATTAATGGCTATCTTGGGAGTTGTTAGAGCATTCTAGAAAGTATCAAAGAAGTTTGGAAAATTTGCAAGATTTTGGTGCGGGTCCAAACATGAGGATTGGACATTACCAAATGAGGATGGCAACTTTGTAGAGAATTCCTATGGAGCTAGAGGTGGGAACTAGACATGTCATGTTGCAACGTGAGATTGTTTGGGAAGAGTAGAAGTGAATGAATGTGTGAATGCGAGGAAGAACTAGACATCGAGACATTAGGGAGCTAGGAAAAGCTGTAAAGGAAATCTAGAAGTTCGTTAGGTTTCTGCAAAGGGAGAAGATGAATGATTTGATGATGTGGGAAATGTGAGCTTTGGTTGCAGAACTAAATGTCAAGACAGGATATGAGGTGAAGGGAATATATCCTAATGTCCAAGGAAAGTCTGCAAAGATGAGGGAACTAAAGATATGGAGGTGTGAGAAAAGCCTACGAGAAAGGGAGGAGGAACCAGAAGTAGGTGTGTCCAGTTGTCAAGAGAAATTCTACAAAATGGAATGGGAAGTGGAATGGAGAATTTGTGGAAATAGAATGGAAGTTAGGAAGTTCAAGAATAGGATGAAAATAGAAGTGGTCTAGAAGAACTCTGCAAGTTTACAAGATAAAGGAAATAGGAGGGAAGGGAACATGGGAACATAGGATCTACAGGAATAAGGAAAGAGATGGGAGGACCGCATATCATAACTTGAAAATGGAAGTCCGACAATTCAGTGGGATCCCACAAATTGGAAGAAATGGGTAGAATGAAAAGACTAAGGGGCCAATAGAGTTTTGTGGAAATTTTATGTGGGAAAGGAGGGAGGAACCTGACAGGAAGTGAAAAGGAAACATCTAGTAGTCAACCAAAAGTCTACAAATTCACAAAAACACTAGAAAACAACTTAAATTTCCCGAACCTAGAAATTTCTTGGATTTTTACAACTTCCAACACATGAGAGGACATGGGGGGATGGCTTTGAAAAATGCTTAGGCAAATTTTGACCCAAAGGAATACCCACTTAAAATTTTCCAAATCAACTATAGATGGTGGGCTTAATGGGGCTAATTTACAAAGGGGACAAGGACTTGGACAATTTTTGCATTTCAAGTTGGGTCCCAACATTAGCTTTGGTTGGGGGTGTTTGTCTCTTGCAGGCATAGTGAGAATCTAGATGAAATCTCAAGGAGAAGACCACAAAAAGGAAACAATAATGAGAGACCAAGACAATTACACTTCATGACCAACAAGGGTCGCAATTGCACAAAGACAAAACACACAAAGGCACAAATATTTACAAGTCAAAATACCTCATTACTTAAGAAAAGTAGCTTGAGATGTTGTCCATGGACTATAAACTCCATGAATTCTTCAGTTAAACTCTTGAGATGGTACACATTATGACCATACTCATTTGCAACTTCATATGGCCCAAGCTAGAAGGAATCAAACTTCCCATGCTTTCCTTTGTCTTCTATTTCGGCATTCCACATAAGAATCATATCACCAACTTGGAAGTTTTTTTTAAGTACTCTCTTATCAAATAAATGTTTCATTGCATGCTTCTATGATAACATCTTGTCATGTGTGATCCTCTTATTCTCATCTAGTTTTGTTAGCTCCAACATCCTTTGAGAAATTGCATAATTTTCATCTCCTTCAACATCATGTAGAAACCGGTGTACAAGTAGTTCTAGGTTGATTGGCATCTTAGCATCTAACCCATAAACTAATTCAAATGGACTCTTACCAATAGATTTCTTATAGGTTATTCTATCATCCTGCAATGCATACTTCAATTTGTCATGCCACCTCTTCTTATTCATGTCAAAAGTTCTTATGATAATCTCTATGAGGATTTTGTTATTAGATTCAATGTGTTCATTACTTTGGGGTTATAAGAGGATGAGTGAATCAGATCAATCTCGTACTTAGAGTATAAACTTGAGATGTCATGGGATTTGAAACACACAACATTATTAGCAACAATGTTTGTAGGCACACCAAATCTAGTTATTATGTTATTTAACAAGAAGTCTACTAGCACCTTAGATGTAGCATTATAAGTTGGATTATAGGTTATTCTATCACCCTACAATGCATACTTCAATTTGTCATCCCACTTCCTATTCATATCTAAAGTTCTTCTGATGATCTTTATGAGGCTTTTGTTGTTGGATGCAGCATGTTCATTGCTTTGGGCTTGATAAGAGGATGAGTGAATCAGATCAATCTCCTACTTAGAGCATAAACTTGAGATGTCATGGGATCTAAAAGAAACATCATTGTTAGCAACAATGTTTGTAGGCACACCAAATCTGGTTATTATGTTATTTAGCAAGAAGTCTACTACCACCTTGGATGTAGCATTACAAGTTGGAATTGCCTCAACCCACTTGGTGAAATAGTTAGTGGCTACAAGAATCCATTTATATCCATTGCTTGACCTCTCCTAAATTTCTCCTATAAAATCAATACTCCACTATTGAAAAGGAACTTCAACCATCATATACATAAGAGGGAGAGCACCTGCAAATTTCAACTTTCCTATAAATCTTTGGTAAGCATCATATTTCCTTACTATCTCTACCACATCCTTGAATAATGTTGGCCACCAATATCCTACTCTATGGATCTTGTGTGTAGGAGTCTTAGCGTTGAAGTGTCCACTACAAATGCCTTTATAACACTCATTAATCACCATGCTAGATTGTTCTTGTTCTAAGCATTTGAGTAGCATCCCATCATGATTTCTCCACATCAAATCATTATGCATCCTTACATACCTTTGAGACTACATCTTAAGTGTTCTTTTCTAATTATCGTTCATTTGAAGGGGACAATTCATATTTTTTTAGATAATATATAAATCCCTATACCAAGGGTTATCTCTCAAATAACATAAGTCAACTGTATAATTATAATTTACCTCATTTATCTCAGTTGCATCCAAATTTGCATCTACCATCAGTCTGGCAAGGCCATGACCTCTAACTAATTTTGCAACTTGCACCTCCATGTCATACTCTTGGATCTTATTGATCTATCTACATCTTTTACTTGTGGCTTCTTGTTGAGTGAACGTGTCTTTCACAACTGTGCAACACATATGCAATGATCTTTGCACCTGTCGAATAAGACCTATAATTCTTGATAGCTTTAACAAGGGCATAAGGATGTTTTCCATAATTGAATACTTCAATTATGTAGCTTGTAGAGACTTGATGAACAATGCAATGGGATGCTCATACACATCCTTGTTCTTTTATAGCAACATAACAACAATAGTATAGAATGAACCAAAGGAGAAGATTTGGAAAGGTTGAGATTAATCTAGACTTGCCAAGACCAATGCTTCTTTAAGAGCTTATTTAATCTTTAGAAATGCATCATTTGGTTCCTCACTCCATGTGACTGATTGATCCTTTTTCAACATCTTGGAAATGGCCTTTGTCTTCTCAACAAAGTTAGGGATAAACCTCCTAACAAAGTTTATCTATTTGAAGAATGATTGCACACCTTTGACTATTTTAAGTCAAGGGATGAAGTCAATAGCTTTTACTCTTTTTGGATCTATCCTCACCCCATATTTTGATACAATGTGCCCCAACAACTTGCCTTCTTTAATACCAAAAATGTATTTTCAAGGATTTAAAGAAATCCCATACTCAAGGCATCTTTTGAAAATCAGCTCCAAATTCCTGCAACAATCTTTTCTTTATTTGGAGTAGGTAGTTAGGTCATCTTGATATACTACTATGATTTCATCAATGAGGCCTGCAAAGGCAATATCCATAGCTTTTTAAAAAGTGGACCATACATTTTTTAATCCAAATAGAATTCTCACATAAACACAGGTACCCCAATGAGTAGTGAATGTAGTTGTGTGTTGTTCTGACTCCTTGACCACCAACTGGTTATATCTAGAGAATTTATCCATCATGGACATCAGTTCTAATCATGTTACCCTTTACAGTAGATAGTCCATAATCAGAAGTGGGTAGTTGTCCTTGAGAGACTTAATGTTTAATTTCCTAAAATCCACAGACAATCGTATCTCTCCATTCTTCTTTACTAGAACAAGGTTAGACACACATTTAGAAAGTCGGATAGGTTTGATAATACCCCCTTCTTTCAATTTTATCAATTCCTTTTGCATTTGGGGAGCAAGTGTAGGATTGTTTGGCCTTTGCTTTTGTCTAAAAGGTTTTGCATCAGGTTGGAGGGGAATTGTATGCTAAAATAAACCCTCCTTGTAAGCTTTAAGTTCGTCATAGGACTATGCAAAACATCTCTTGAATCTCTTCAATAGTGCAATTAGTATCTGCTTTTGAATTGGCTTCAATTTCTTACCAATGTAAATCATTTTAGGTTCTACCTTAGCACCTAGATTTACACCTTCAATGTTATCTTCATCAGTACTTTTGCTCCTATATCAACCTACACTATTGAACATTCCTTCCAATGCTACTAACCTTTTAGGAACGGTTTTTGTGACATCCCACTTGTTGTACCCAAATTTAGCACTATTATTTTTTGTTTGTTATAATTTTTAACCAAAGTTATTAAGTGTTTGTTCATTTGTGTACTCGATTACTTCTATCCATACGGGATAGGCACTTGTCCATATAGGACAAGCATCTATCCATATGGGATAGGTATGCCTTCATCCATCTGGGATGAGCATCTATCCATACGGGATAGGCATTTGTCCATATAGGACAAGCATCTATCCATATGGGATAGGTATGCCTCCATCCATCTGGGATGGGCATCTATCCAAACAAGATATGCATCTATCTATATAGGATAGGTACATGCTTTGGCCAGAGACTTACTCATCGGGATCAAATGGATCCTGAGTCACTCACTGATGGCCACACTCCCTATTGAGAGTACACCAAGGTCACCGTCATTCAGGAGTGTGTGTGTATATATATATATAATGAATATATTTTATCTTATTTTTATCTTAGTGATTTCATCCTTAGATAAGTGATTCTCTTGGGTGCATTTAATCAAATGATTAGGTTGCTAACCCATTACTTTGGATACTTTCTAACCCCATACCTGAAAACTTGGGTACTGGGAACCTCCTTCGTTCACTAGATTGCCTACATACCTACTTCCAAATAGGATCAAGGTATAATATATATGTAGTTCTAGTTTCTAATCTATGTTTGATGTGAACTATTTAATGTGGACACATAGCCCTTTCTAGGGCCCCTTTTCCCCAGACAATTCATCTTCAACTGCTATGTGATGATGGTCTTATTTTCCTTGAAACTATATGATGATGTTTTTATTGATATGGATCTATCGTTAAGCTTGTTCTTTTATTTAATATTTTATTAGTCTTCTATCTGAGGAAGATTACCCATTCCTTGGATTTAAATAAACATAGTATCTTTGATTACTCCCTAGCAATTTATAGGGATGGTGCCACATATGTCGTTGTTGCAGCTATATTAGGCTATAAGTGCAATAGTTCAAGTGCAATGACACCACTTGTAAATGTGAACCTGAGGCACTATCATTACTGAACACTACGAGTTTTTAGTTTTTCATATCTTGTTTAAGTTGTTCAAACTAAACTAGAAAATGAAAGAGAATTCTAAAATGCCTAACACATATTGAATGATATTGAAATTAAAAAAAAACGTAAAAACAAACCGTTAAGGCTATCATTAAGATTAATTGTATTAGTTCATTGAGGTTGAAAAAAAATTTAACCATTTTAATACTTCTATCAAAGCATAACAAGAGGATTCGAATTGAGACTTTTAGTTTATACTCATTTGCTAATTAATTCAATTTGTCATGTTAGAGAACACAATGTCACTAGGTTAATTAGTAACCTCTACTTTTTGGTGATGTCACTATGATAAGGTAATACATATAATAATTAACTTGATTTAAAAGTACAATAATGACTACAAGTATATGAGTCCAATGTTAAGACAAATCACAATTTTGCAAAATTTTGGGACAAGGAAAAGGAAAAAAATAAGATTGTGGCCAAGATATTAATGTTCCTAATGGTAAAGTTCCTACTCGACCTTTAGATGATCAATGGATGTTAATTAAAAATTTAATAAACTTACACAAAGGGAACTAATGGTATGGTTTATATAAAATGGTTCTTGAGATTATAAATTAGGATCGTTGTTTGTTTTCTTGAGCAATATACTCATTAGTTACATTATTTAAGGTATGTTAATTAAAACTACAAAATTATCCTTAGGTGTTGATTCACAACATTTTAATCCTAAGGTTACTAAACTTGAATACTAAATCCTCATCAATAATTTTATCCAACCTAAATAACTCTAAGATTACATATTAATATTGATATAATGTTTTCTTATGTAGCCTCTAAATGTCCTTCCCAATATATAATTATTTATTTCATTTATAACTTAATCTATCATACAAACTAAAAAGATTTAAGTATTGTTAACTAAAAGGATAAATCATTTCATGTTAATGAAACTTAAATTAATTTTAGCTATTTACAAAATAAAATTAAAAGTCATAAGAATTATTTAAAATTGGCACAATTCAAGATCGATAATGCATTTGAGTGCATTCTAAATGTTGGTCTTCTTAGGCAATATAACCATAAGTTAATCTATTAAGGACTTTGAACAAGCTTCAAAATGGTCTTTAGTAGATTTTTTTTTGGTCGATAAGTGAGAGAATTTTTAGGCTGGCCCACTCCAGCAAAGGTCACAAGGGGGACCTCCCCATCGAACTGCCACCGCCACCGCAGCGCGGATCATCAATGGTGCGACCCTACTAGGTCTGCCATCACTGTAATCATGCCGCTTGTGGCGCGGATCGCCACCGGTGAATTCCACACTGTACATCATTGCTTCCACGACCTGTCGAGCTGCAGAGACCAGAGTACACCAAAATTCAAACACACTCCACTTAAGGACCACGGAGTGCCAAGAGTCACATACATAGAGCCACAACCATTTAGAAGCCAAGATGTCTTTGGGGGGATTTGAACCCTGGTCTCCATAATAATGACCAAGTGGTCTTAACCACTAGACCACACCCACTCGACTGTCTTTAGTAGATTATTATTGCAATACTTGTACAATTAATTATGATATCACCAACTCTTTCTTTACCGACTGAATTTGATGAATAAATCAAAATCTCATAAAACATTATCGTACATCCATAACGAAATAATTCATACTCTTTTTTACCTCTTAACTATAGCCTATACCTATTAATTCACATTACTTATTTATTCTATATGTAGTAACATCATCAACTTAAAGTTATAGTCACTTAATGTTTCATAATATGTGTTCAAAATGCAATTCATCTTAATGGATAAATCCTGTAGTAAAGGCATAGATTATTATATCTAATGCTATAACTTAAAATCCATTTATGTTTATAAACACCAATAACTTTAATGTATGGTTACCAAATCAATTAGGAGCAAAATACCAAGAAAATTACTTCATGACTAAATATATAGAAGCAAAGAAATAGTCTCAACCAAAATTTTAAACATTCTAGGAATAATATTATTACTACCAATACTACCATAGTTGAAACAATACTTAAAGAATAAAAAATAACCTAGACATTATCAAATAGGCTAAGGTTTGACAAAGAATTAAGTATTTGGGAGGATGTAGTACTCCCTACCTTGTGACACAAAGCATGTTTGGTGGATGGTTGGGGAGTATGAAATCCCCATGAACCCCAATATTTTATCAAACAATACTACAAATCTTGCTTCTAAGACCAATAATGATTTAAACCAACCCAACTATAAACTTCTCTCACTAGGAAGAATGCATACAACTAGTTAAATATGAATGTGAAGACATGGATTCTTTGAAGTAGATTAAGATCAATATAACTTCATAATCTCCAACCACAAGGATAGAAATTAATTTAGAATTGACCCCAAAACACCTTTGAAATTCCCCTCTCATGGAATGTAATGATTACATAGGATATGCACAAAAAGCTTTAAAACTATTGGGTAAATGCAATTGGCAGTTGTAAAGATTCAAGATAGGAACACTTGTGTGATAATATCAAAAGATTTAGAGTATATTTGAAGGTTAGCAAGGAGCAATGAATTTATTGTAAGATAAAAAATAAAAGGATTTGACTTGGTAACCTCGTTGGAAATAGTTAATTGACTTATCAACTCTACTATACACACATGTTTGTCAGTGATAGAATTAGTCATTTTACACCCAATTTTTTATCAATAGATAATTACCCTCTCAACAAGATAAAAATATTCAAACCCAGAAACTTGTAGCTTCCATAAAATTGTTCTTGCGCAAACATAAATTCATGTCATGATAAAAAGAATCTACTAAACACTTAGAGAGAGCTCAAGTGATTGAGAAGGTGGCATGAAGTTTTCATGGTATGTACCACGATTTGAATGGTAGTGTAGACACTTAAAAATGGCTAACACATCATATCCCATATCATTTAATAATAAATCACTTCATTCTTCTATATTGATTTTAAATAATTCTTAATTATTTAATTAACTAACATTTCCTCCACATATTAATTAAATAAACAAATTAATTTCCGTTTTCTCCACCATAAATAAATAAAATTAATATTTTATTTATTTTCCAACATTATCCATGTGCACATAAAATTAAATAATTAATTTATTTAATTTTTCATAATTTCATCTCACCATGATTCTCTCTCATCACTCTAATCACTCTCAATCAAATCTGTTAACAGATCAATCAAATCAATTGACTAATCAATCTATTCAGTCAACTCACTAATCAAGCTTGTTAACTCCCCTGATTCATGAGAGGACAAGGACACTTGTCACTCTCTCATCTATTTAATTCTCTCATTCAATTTCAACCATTGATCTCTCCAATAATTCCTCACCATTGATCTTCATTTTTGAAAATCTATAAATAAATCCTCTTCTAAGTCATGATGATCCACATTCATTATTGTAAACTTATGTTGTTGAATCTCATTCATATCATCCATTATCATCCATTGTTACATGCTAAGGTTATGCTAAAGTTTTGAGCAATCTACATAAGATACTATACTTCGAACCAAAGAGAGCATATCCAAAGGAGTTTAGGTGCATTCCTTTTCCACTCTATCGGTGAGACGAAATTGCATGTGAAGGGCAAGTATAATTGTGTTATTTGATTGAGGGATAGAGATTTTGGATTTTTGATAGTGTGGGATTTGGATGCTCCATTTGGATTAATTTTTTTTGCTTGGGAACCCACACCATTTTTGTTTTTTTCTTTTGGAGGTGTGGGCTTTTGCATCCTTTGAGATGGATTTTGCTCTATTTTTATGTATTGATGCCCTATAGCATGATAGTCCTTAGGCTCTAGTGGATTTTTTGCTTTATGTAGGGATGCATCCCAATTTTTATTTTGGAATCCCATGGGTTTTGTGATAGCTTCATGTTTGGTTGATGTATGTATTCATTGGTCATGATTAGAAATTTTAGGAGATTTAAGGGAGTGGGATGTGTGGATGAAGAGATTAGTGGACTTGTGAATGAAAGGATGAGGGGATTTGAGGACGGGAATATTGGGAGTTGGGAGGAGTGGAGGTAGAGTGGATGGAGGGAGATGTATGGTCACATGCTTTTGAGAATGGTATGACGATGGAGGAGGAATGGCGACATATGATTTGGAGGTGAGATGAGGTGTACCAGGTTTGGGATTGGAAAAAGTGGATTTTGGAAGCATGAAGGTGGTACCAACATCTTTAGATTGTTTCCCTTGAGATTGATAGCCAAGGCCATGCGATCGTGGAGGAATTTTGACATGGATGGGCTCCAAAATACCTTGTTCATGAAGCCCTGAGCCTTTTCCTTGATAGTTCATATTTTGGAGCATGCAATGTGCAATGGCATGTTTATTGTTTTGGAAACAAGACGCGAGTCCATAAGTAGATGGGGAAGGATGCATGGTGGATAGGAGTTGTTCCTCTCCTATGAGAGAACCACTATGGATGAAGGTGTTGGGTCCAAGGGGACAGGTTAATGGATTTGGGATAGGGTCGATAGGAGATGGTGAAGGATCAATAGGGGATGATGGGGGATCAATAAGAGATGGTGTGGGATTGATAAAGGGATGACTTGGGATGCTTCGATCTTGATTAACACTACGCTCATTAAGATGTGGAGTTATATGATCCAAGTTATTTATTTGATTGTCTATGTTTTCTTGGTGACCAAGTGTCTCATCATGGGATATTGGTGGATGATGGATAGGACTAGTTGGATGATGGATAGGAGTAGATCATAGATATTGGTGGCTTGAGTAGTTTAGATAGGTTGATCTTGACTCAGTGAGGAACAAGGTTGATCATGCTTTAGATTTGACTCTTGACACAACTCTTGGTTTTCTTGGATGCACATGATAGGCTTTGGATCATTGACAATGTGATTGCATGAGGGATTTTGATTTGCATTTATGCTAAGAGGTTCTTCAAGAGGCATGATAAACATTGGACTAGAGGATGGTAATGGAGGAATATGCATGATACTTGGAAGCTCTTTGATAGGCACATGGATATATATTTGATTGCATGATGGTGTTTGATTCCATTCTAATAGCCATTGGATCACATCCTTCATAACTTTAGGGGTTGAGGAATTAGGAGAGGAATAAGATGGATAATATAATGGATAGACAATAATGGCAGATGTGTAGGATTAGGATTAGGATCGGGTGGAGGGATAATAGGAGGGGAGTGTGTAGTTTGTCTTGATGTTTGGATAATCTCCTCTAATGAAGTATATGGAGAAATGAGAGATGTTTGGGATAGGTTTTTGGATGGAATGGATGATGGGGTGGGTGATGTGGTTTTGATGGGTGTTAGGTGGGTGACATCATCATAAACGACACATTTGGCTGGTTTTGGGGAAGTAGGGTGGGATGAATCCATGGGTTTGTTTTTGCACTTATACTTAGCTAGGATTTCGTTGATGAATTTAGTAGGACAGTTCGATTGTGGATTAGATAGTGGACTAGATGGTGGATTAGATTGAGGGGATGATATAGAATATGATGGTAGACTAGATTGAGGAGATGGAGGATTTGCATAGGATGCATAGGCTAGGGTGGTCTTTCCCTTGTCAAGGTTAGTATCACAATGATGATGACTTGAATGAATATTGGATTTTGGCTTAACGAGTAGCTATTACTAGCATGTTCTTGTTGTAAAGGAGCTTGATATGGATGTTGGATGATGTAGGAAGATGTGGGTTATTGATACTTGTTTTGAGGGATATTCATGAGGTAAGTTGATGTAGGATTGGCTTGATATGTGGTATATGATGGGGATGTATTAGGTTGGGGTATTGATAGAGTAGATTGAGATGATGGATGGATTGTTTGTGATGATGTGACCATATAAGGGGATGAAGGTGGGTATGAGGTTGACAGGGATGACACATGGGAAGGGTCATAAGAATGGTCTTGAGAATCTCCAATGATGAGATATGCTAAAGGATAATGAGTGATGTCATTTCGGTATTGTGCTTTAGCAAGAGGATCTAATCCTTCATACTTACATTTGAGTTCTTTAAATATTACATTTTTCTGGTATAAGGGGGATATTGGTTGAATTGGAGATATAGTTTGTTGAGGATTGGATCCATACAGGTGTTTAAGTTCTTGTATTTCTGCATAATCTTGGTGTGATAGGGATATTAGTTGGATTTGAGATGGAGTGGGGTTTGACATAGGCTTTTTAATTATCACAACCATTTTGTCAATGAGGATTAGATTATGAGTACACTAGTGATGGTTTAAAAGATTTGGATAAGAATGATGCATGTGATTGGAAAAGATCAAGTTTGATGGGATGATGATGATTTGGATTGCATTTGGGATTAAGATCGAGATGTAACAACCTATTAAATTTGATTTGATGGATGTGGATAAACTCTATTACCTAAGATGGGGGATGCTCTTAAGCAAAGATAAGGACTAAAAGGATCAAAGGATGATTGGTCTTGATCAAGGACTTAATCACAATTCAAGGTTGATGGATGAAAGATGAAAAATGACAAGGTGATTTGGATGACAAAGTATATGATGTGGATGGATTATGGATTTAGATCTTAAATGATTCAAGATTGGAAAAAGGGAATTTTGTTTCAAAGATTTTTTATCACTGGGAATTGCACCCATATGCAAGGCTGGTTAAAGCACTACAATTCCATGTAACATGGGACTAATCTCAGGTTGTTGGTGCCCTATGATGAGATTAGACCTCTAGATTATGGGCTGGTTCCCTTCAAATGTTATATTGAGACGTATGTTTTTACTTTTTGGGAAAAGGGAAGAAAGAAACTAAATGAATGCTAAAGGTAAAATGGTGATGCACCTGATATGGATAAAAATAATGCAATCTAATTCATGATGTTTACCAAAAATCTAACTTTTACACAATCAAGACTTGGCATAAATACCACCAAAGTGATTCTAAGGAAGGTTTGAAAACAGGTTTTTATGAAGGAAATAGTTTTTTCACAGCATAAACAGACTATTTCTGGTTAACACAACCTAAGACCTATGATGAATATATGCTTTAATGCTGCAAACAAGGAGGTGAGACAATAATTTTGAAGGTTTAATAATAAAACACAACAAAATTTCATCAAATCACTTCAACATTCAGCACAAAAAGGAAAGGTAATTCAACTGATCTGAAATAAACAAAGGAAAGCTTTGCAAAAAAGACAAAAGATAACTTGTAACCTGCTAATCTCTCAATAAACCTATAAAAGTGAGCTACAAGAATTCTCCAATCTGTCTGAATCAGAATGAGAATCAAGAACTAGCAAAAACAAACTTTTGCTTTACAATATATAGGTTTGCTCTCTCCAAGAGGCATGCAAAAATATGGACTTGCAGATAAATGCCTCTACAAATACTCATTCCCGAGCAACCTCAAAAATCCTCAAAATTAGGGCCTAAAACTACCACAAATTGAGCAAAATAGCTTCAATTTGGGCCTCTCCATATGTTTGACCAAAATTTTGACCAAGGACCCTAAAAATAATCCTAAAAGACATGCAAAACCTCCTAGGTGGCCTAGTTAACTCAACTAATCAATTTGCATGATTTTGCATGAGCAAAATTGATTGTGAGTAAATAATAAAGTAATAGAATATTACTCTATTATTGGTTACAATTTGTTCTATTTTTTATTTTACAATTTATGAAAAATAATAAAGTAATTTATAGAATATTACTTTATTATTTATTTACAATTAATTCATATGTAAAATCGTGCATGACTAGGAGAAAAATATGACTCCTTATCACTCCAATTACATTTGCCTATTTTGCAAGATATGAGTAAAAAATAGGACTTAGGGATAAATACAAAACTCCTTATCACTCCATGATCAATGAGAAAATATTATCTCCCTCTGCAAGGAAAATAAAAAAAATATGAGTCACTCCACATGACATTCCATGCACAAAACAAATATGCATAAACATCCTTATGGCTTCCCTTTGTTGCCTTAGTGCACATACATTACATTTTCTAAATCTCCTTATATCCCCATATGCAATTTGAGATCAAGGAAGAAAAAACAACTCCATTATGCATAAAACCCCATGCATAAAAAATGCTCCATTATATCTGCACCATCATATATTGCCACCATGCAATCTCCTATTACAATTGCCTTTATGCAATAATCAAATCAATACAAGACAATACCTTATACATCCCATTCAAATCATACCTCCACCATGCATGAATGCTTACCTTTGAAAACTCCATGTATAGCCTTATGCATATGCCATGTCTAAAATCACACCTTCTTGGCTTTGTTAGCCACTATGCATAATGACGAGATATCCCTATCTTTGGATGTTTTGAAAAAGGACAAGGAACCTGAGCATGCGTATTGTTGTCTATGCAATAGCCGACCATCAAGGAATCTTCAAAAGGTTTATAAGGCTTGAAGCCTTTCCCTCACATCACATCGGCCCTCCTGACTTAATAAAAATTAAGCATTAATCTTTTATTTGTCGGCTACTCCATGTTATGATGGCTAGGAAAAGGTCTTGACCACGACTTTGCTTTTGGATAATGTAATTATTGGTTTTTTAAAAGTCAAAAAACACACTTGAACAAAGAACCTTCGAAGAAAAAGTGAGGAAACAACCCTAATTTTTGTTCATTCTTCATTTTGACTTCCTTCTTCGAGCTCTACAACTGCATTATGCCGGCCTAGGGTTTCAACCTCTCCATCATGGCTTTGGTCTTCTCTCTTCAATGGCTCTTCTTTGTTATTACCATGGAACTCTGCATGATAAGGAAGAAGGTAACTTTGCTTTCTGTTTCATATGAGACATTTTAGAATATCTGTAGCTTTATTTCTTTTTAATGGTCGCAGCCTCCTTCTTTCATGGTTATCTCCATCATTGTGCACTCTTTAACACCCTCTTTTTGTTTCTGTATCTTTCTTCCTTGATGGTCTTCATCTGATCTTGAAAGTTTAAGGCCACTGTGAGGCCGTGGAAAGATCTTTCCTCCTGCCAGTAAAAAGGGTAAGCACTTTTCATTTTCATCTCTGTAGCTTCATTTGTCTTTGGTTTTACTCTTTATAGCAAGACAGGTCTATTGGTAGACATGAGTATCGTATTTTATAACAAAATGCTATATCACTGTCAGCCATGACTATGTATCTCTTCTTTTTACCTTGATCTGTTTGTATCATACAGAAAACCTGAGGGTTTAAAGTTTTGAAATGAGGGTTTTGGCATCTTTTCTCCATTTTCAAAGCTTTTACCTATTCTGACCATGCTCCTTTTGTAAATAGGCATTAAATGTTGTAGACTGTTAAGGGTTTGTGAGCTTTGAAGTTAGGGTTTCAACCCTTCTTGCACAAAAACCTTCATAATGCCACAACCATACTCTTTCACTTAATCTCTTTCTCTTTTGACTATAAAGAAACAATGGTTTGATATATCTTTGAAAAGATCTTGTTTAGTTTGCAGATGGGTATACCTTCTTTCATGTTTCTTTCTCCTCTGGCATGGTTATGATTGTATCATCTTTTTGTTTGAAACTTCTTAACTGTGTTTGCAAAAAATGACATTAGGGTTTGATATCTTGACATGGGTATACAATTTTTCATAAACAATCTCTCCTTCTTTGTAGCACTTCCTTGACCGTGGATTTTCCTATAGGCAAAGCATTCAAGAGTCGAAGTGTTAGCAAATGGAGTTTTCTTTCTTTACTTCACATAACACTTTCTCCTTCTCTTTGTGATTGTCACACATTACTAATGATACACTTTATCTTATCTGTCCCACTGTAGCTACTAGGTAGAAGCAAATTTTTTGATATTCTGTATAACAACAAATCATTTGATATCTTGTATGATAATTGTTATCATTTCTGGAAGGCTATACCTGTAGCATAAATGGCTTCTTATGCATATCTCTTCAGGTTGCTAACTGTAATATGATGGACTGTCTGTCATGTGGAAGCATCCTTAACTGTGTACTTGTCTTTGTTACAACTGGATTTATACTATGGCATAGATATCATGTTATTTTCTCTTGACTGTCATATGTATTGGGATTCTTCTATGCATAAATATCATACATTTTCCTCCTTGCTGTCTGTGGCATTCTTAAGGTATATCTGTAGCATAGATAAACATATTCATACACTCACTGCTTGTCTCATCACTTGAATGTTATAGTATCAAATGTATCATGCATTTTTGTCTCTTGTTGTCTGTTTACTATGACTGCATCATGATGGCATATCACTGCTACCTTCTTTTGTGACCGTGTTTGCAAAAAATGTAACTGTAGCTATGATTACATGTTCTTATCTCTCCTTGATGCTTCTCCTTCATTATTGACTAACTCCTGTAGATGGGTATGGTAATTGTCATATGCTCTGACTGTCTCTTGCTTATATAAGCCATTTTGTTGATCACTGTCCCTGACTGTCCATGGTGATGGTGACTAAACCTATATTTGTTATTCATGGTATCTCACTTTATGGCATTGTTGACTATATCACGGCATCACTGTAGCTCCAATGTGTATGAGGTAGAGTTTGTTTGATCAAAATAGTTGATGAGGTGTATGGAAACCACCTTGCTATCTTTGGGCTGTGGTATTCTTAATACTCTACTATGTATACTGTATTTGGATTCCTTCCTTGCTTTAGACATGACTGTCTCTTATTCTTGGATTTGTACTTGACTGTCATGTCTGTGATGACCATTCATTGTGTTCTAGTATTTGCTATGCATTATGTGCTTCGTCCCTAGATGCTTGATTGTTTGAACATCTAACTATATTTAGACTATAGCATTCATCTTCATTTATAGGTTCTCCTTAATGCCTGAATCATATGAGATTCTTGGCCTGGTTGTTTCCTCCTTGAAAATTAAGACCTATCTGCTCCAGTAGAACTGTTTCATGATATCTTCATGTATCTTTGATGGTTTGAAGTTTTGAGGCATTGGTGACAGCCTTTTGCAAAGTTCATATCCTTCTTTCAGGATGACTGCACACTTATTTCAAACATCTTGTGAAGTTTTACTTTATGGTAGTCAAGTTGGCATATTGTTTATGATTGTATTGCCTTCCATTGTTTCATCTGTTGTTCCATGTGGCATTTTGCTTAACTATCTCTATGAAACACTTGCAACTTGAATGTGATATAATTGTTTAAACTTTGATCATCTTAGACAGTATGAAAACAACATGAGAAATACCTGGTATAAAATGTTGCTTCATATTACACCTTTGTCATAATGAGATGACCCTTCACATGATTTATTATGCAACTTGTTCAAATGATACATAAGTTCTTGTATCCTTCTTTACTCTGTCTCTCTTCTCTTTATCAGGCACAATAATATGAAAACTTGTATCACCCCCTTAGATGACTATAATCTGATTTCTGCATTTTGTCTTTTTATCAATCTCAACTCAGTCATATAACTTTGATTTGCTTCCATCAACTATAATAATGTCATGATGACATCTCCTTTATGTAAGTTGATTAGATGATGCATGATATAGCTTAGAATGATGCATCATGTCTTTTCTGATACTGTTTTCAAAAAATGAAAAGAAACATGCTGGGCTCAAACCCTTGTGGGAGCCACATTTAATCCACATATTTATTTGTCTTCAAATCAGCAACAAAACTTGTCCTATACCTGCACAGTGAACAAACAAGTTAGTATAAAAAGTACCTAATAGTGTTGATTGATCTTCTTCATGATTTCTTCCTGATTTGTGTCATCATCTGATCTAAATTCTTATCTTGAATGCATGATATGATGAGTAGATGTCTATGTTTGATAAAAGCATGTGAGAACTGTAAACATCTGGAGCACTAACAGGGTTGTCCCCAAAATTTTATAGGTTTCAACTGGATGGTGGCTTGGAGTGAAGATTGAAAGCCGAAGACTTGAAGGCCGACTTCAACAACAACCTCCATCATCAGGCAATGATGGATGTTTAGATTTATCATATGTTCTTTTCTCTTTTCTTTTATCAAACAGATACATAGCTTGCATGTCTGCAATTGCTCAGTCTAGTTACTCCCACGACTTGTGTGGGACACATTTGAACACTTCTTTTAAACATGATTAGTTAGTTTCTCTGATGCATATGATGTATATTTATTTCCTTTTCAATCAATGCATGAGATAAAGTAACAGATACCTGGATGTATGTTCAAAACATGACATGAAATAACAGTGTAATACAATATCTTTCTCTCTTTTATTCAAAATTGATTAACTAAATAATCAATTTAACTTATAACTCCTAAAAGATCAAACTTTGTAGAACAACTGTATCTCCTTGAATGTTTGATCCCTCGATAATCAATTCTTTTGTCATGATAACTTATCAATCCTGATTGGACTGATAGGTTATCCTGACAACTGGATCTTCTTTTCTACTTGGTCAAGGCATCAACCATTCAAGAAATGCATAACTTTGAAGTTTTCTATTATTCCTTCTGAACAATTACACTTAGGTCCAACTAATTTTAAGTGTGAACAAAAAATTAGTAACAAGACTCTCTCAAAATATGGACTATGGATTCTAAGATGATTAAACTGTTTGCAAAGATTCCAAGACAGAAGCATCATTCTGCTGATCAAAAGTGCAGGTTTATGATACAAATGCATAGGGATATCAGACAAATGCGCCAAAGGACAGTCAAAAGCGCGTATATCAGACAAAGGCGCCAATCTAAGTGACAAAGTGCAAGTTTACAAGACAAATGTGCCAAATGATAGTTTTTCGTTGATTGGAGAGCTTTCTTGGCAAGAGATTGATCAATACATAAAAACAAAGCAAAATCCATTTCAAAGGCTACAAAAGCCCACACCTCCAAAAGAAAAAACAAAAATGGTGTGGGTCCCAAGAAAAAACAATCAATCCAAATGGAGCATTCAAATCCCACTCCATCCAAAAATGCCAAAATCTCTATCCCTCATCCCACACCCCATACAAAAATCCTAAAAATCCTAAGTCCATTCAGGTTTTTAAATCCTCAAATCGGCAATCCCAAAATCCCCCATCCCGATCCCAAATAAAAAATCCCCATTACTCCCCACTCTCCATCAAAGTCAAAAACTTCAAAATCTATCAAGATGTGTGCAAACATTGGTCATAGTTCCCCTCAACCCCACGACATTCCCACATACCTCCATCTCCCCATCTTACATCCTTTATCCTGCATATCTCCCCTATCATATCCCTATGTCCATGCTTTTACATAATCCTTTCATCCATCATCCATTTATCCATCCATCTATCTATCCCCCATCCATCCATAATCCACATCATAATCCACCATCCACTCCATTCCATCTTCCCTCATCTACCAACATCCATGCGCATAATTAAACTCCACATGGTCCATGTGGGACAACATCCAAAATGGGACACTACTACCTTGCTATGGAAATAGGTGCTTGAGTCCCCATTCTCCTCCAAAATTCTTTATCCCTTCATCCAAAATTCCCCCTATTCCCTCAAAAAAAGATAAATAAAAAGAGAAAAAATCAAAATAGTAAAGAGAAATCATTCATCCAATAGTGAAAACCACCTCAGTGACACCTTGGATAAGTACCATGATGAAAACCTAGCAAACATGCATCATGTGTAGATCGATTGATTGTCTATGCACCTTACACTTGGGGGCATGTTGTCTCATCTATCTCATCTTATCACTGTCATCCTATCATTCCACCCATTAGTTCTATATCTACATGCTTATTCCATTGATTCAACCCATTCTCCCCTTCTACTTTTGACCTTGATAAGGACAGGGGAAAAAGTGTTGAAAAATGCTTTGGACAACTCTTGATATACCCAATCTTTTCTGCCCAATCCCATTACCTTTATCCATCATAAGCACTGTCATGTCAAGTCCTACTTATACCTAGGGTGGGGCATGTTATTCGTATGCGACATAGTCCTTGGAGATCACATCCTGAACCCCTCCATCCATCCATTATAAACCTACCATTCCTCCCATCCCTTATCACCAATCCTTTTATCCATCCATCCTTTCCAAGCATTCTATCACGCATTCTAATAAGCATCATCTCGCCTTGTCATCAACAACACATATCTACATTGGGCAATATGATTCCTTTACGAAGTAGTCCTTGGAGAATACCCTAATGCACCCAACTTGTCTATCCTACATTCTCTCTTCCTCATATCCACTATCATTACACCCCCCATCCATCACCTCACCCCAATCCACCATCCTTCGACCTAGTTTTCCCTTGTCATTGGTATCCGCAAGGAAGCTATCCAACTGCACTCCAATACAACCATTTCCTAAACAAATCCACCCTTCCCATCCTAAACCAATAACTCACCATAAATATCCCAAAACTAAAAAAAAATCACATCATCCAAAAATCCAAGCAATAAACCAAAATGCAAGTCATCCTTAATCCATGCCAATCTAGTCAAACAATCTAGCCAAATCATCCAATTACATATCTTGGTCTTGTTTCCAATCTTATTGTCAACCCTATCAATCAATCCTTATCCAATCATCATCAAAAAGATATATTGTTCCTGCATCCTTGTGTTGCTCTAGGGATATATTGTTCCCCATAATGACAACAATATCATCTTTAGTCCAATCAATCAATCATCGATTTTCAGCTTGACAGGGGCAATCACCTTGTGTGTTTTGAATCATTTGTGCATGCTTGCTTTCTTTCTTGTGTGTGTTATCATTTTATCTTGCATCTTTTATCTTGCATTTCTATTAAGTCCTTACAACATATTGCTACAATGACATCATGGTCTTCCATATCATGGTGCCCTACAGCATATGTTTGCTTGTGACCTTTATCTTTTTTGTGTGTCAGTCCTATGCATTGGATACATTGTCACCTTGGTGTTCTATACCTTGGTGAATAACATCCATTGCTATATCAAATAAATGATTGCTCAACTCAAGTCAACATAACTAACCATCAGAATAAATCCATCGTTCTTGTTTCATCCATAATCATCTCCCTTGCATCCATCTTTTCATTTTCTCTATTTTTCTTCCATCATTTCTTTTCCATCTTTCATCTAACTTTTTCTTCGTATCTCTTCTTTTGAGAGCTTACTCGTGTTCTTTGAACCCGCCTAACCTCTCGAGGGGGCATCATTCATTCCATTAATTTCTTCTACCATCATCTCTCCTTGTTACTATCGCTTTTAATGATTGGGGCATCATCATCTCTAATCCAATTATAATCTAATCGTTATCTTCTAAACCAAAGTTTTCTATTCAACATAACACTATGTTTTAAACTTCTTTGAAATAATGTTACTTCACAACACCATCTCAAAGAGGGGCAAAACGTAGACACTTAAAAATGGCTAACACATCATATCCCATATCATTTAATAATAAATCACTTCATTCTTCTATATTGATTAAATAATTCTTAATTATTTAATTAACTAACATTTCCTCCACATATTAATTAAATAAACAAATTAATTTCCATTTTCTCCACCATAAATAAATAAAATTAATATTTTAATTTTATTTATTTTCCAACATTATCCATTACACATAAAATTAAATAGTTAATTTATTTAAGTTTCCATAATTTCCACCATGATTCTCTCTCATCACTCTAATCACTCTCAATCAAATCTGTTAACATATCAATCAAATCAGTTGACTAATCAATCAATTTAGATAATTGATCAGTCTATTCAATCAACTCACCAATCAAGCTTGTTAACTCCTCTGATTCATGAGAGGACAATGACACTTGTCACTCTCCTATTTGTTTAATTCTCTCATTCAATTTCAACCATTGATCTCTCCAATCATTCCTCACCATTGATCTTCATTTCTGAAAATCTATAAATAAATCCTCTTCTAAGCCATAATGATCCACCTTCATATTGCAAGTTTATGTTGTTAAATCACATCCAAATCCCCCATTATCACACATGTCAAGGTTATGCTAAAGTAATTGAGCAATCCACATAAGATCATATCATTCAAATCAAGGAAGCATAGCTATTGGAGCTTGGTTTTACTCTTTTCCACTCCCTTAAGAAGAGGAATCGCATTTGAAGGGAAGGTAATTGTATTATTTATGTGGTATTCATTGTTTGTTCTTCATTTGCACTTTTCTCGTCCACAGGTAGTGTGTTCCTACCACTAACCTCCTATTTGACTAGGATATAAACAGGGAAAGAAAAATGAAGAGTGGCATGAGTAATGCAACCGCACAAGATGAACCTACTTAGAAATTCAAGGAAGACATTGGTTGGGTATTTCATAGCTTAAGCCCAATGGTGATCCCTATGATAATTATTGCGTTTGTCCAGATATTGTGTCACCTTGACTTTGGTAAAAAAAAATTGACCTTTCTACTTGCCCCCTGCTAATTAGAAAATTTACAGAGTCTTGTTGACTTGTTTAGGTTAACAAAAGATGAAAACTTGGTCACTCTGAAAGTCCAAGCAAGTTGCTTATAGGTTTAAGTATGGATTAAAGCTCCACCCCCGAGAAATAGAAAGATCCCAAATAATCTCAAATTGGTTTTTGCCAATACTATTGCAAGCAACGATTAAGTAGGACACACGTATATCTTCATGGTACAAAATATTAGGAATCGACAAGGATAAATTCTCTTCTAAAACATACTCCTGATACAAAGTATACAAGGATTAGATTAATCCACACCTCTAAGTGGAGAGAAAAACTTGATAGACTAATCTTTAGTCTAAGGCATTAATCCTCAAGAATAGGGTTATCTAGTTGAATCACCTCAAGACCAAATTTTGTTCCACGCTAGAAGGTACAATTAAAGTCATCCCATATTCAATCTTTACCAAATTCATTCCAATATGCAAATTAATCTACTATACCAGTTAGATTATTCATACATCAAGTACTAGTTCAATATATATATATATATATATATATATATATATATATATATATATATATATGCTTCAAGAATCATTTCATCTTCCTTATGAATTCATCTAAATAAGGATGCATTCGACATTATTATATTTGATTCACATAATCATAGCAACCTACTCGCTTACAAATATTTCATTGTTAGACTTTAATAAATTAAATTTACAATAGAAACTTGCTTAATCCATTCTCTCAAACTATAAGTTAAAGACATTCATCAAATACAATGATTGTCCAGTTTGTTTTCTTAACGAAGATTTGAAGATCATTCATGCCAGTTAAAATTAGATCCTCTGAGTTAATTTATGGACAAAGCCTTGATTGGTTTGTAATTAGAGTTAATTAAGTATAGAGCACATTCGACATGTCTTAGGAAGGATTCACTAACAATTCAACAAAGACAAATGCTCTATCAATTGAATTATACTACATCATTTTGAAGATAGATTTAGGAATATGTTAGCCAAGATATTCTTTTTGAGCCAAAATACATTTGTCTCCTTACCTGTCTGTTTATATTGTTATTCTATCACTAGAAAAATATCAAGAAAGAAAGGATGGGCATGGATGAGGACAGAAGGCCAGTAAATTGTAATGACTAACATTTAACTAGTCTCTATATTATATGAAACACATGTCATTTAGAAGATAATCACCCCATATACTCCATCATAATAGAAGTAGAGCAATATGAAGAATAAACAAGAAAAGTAGATAGCACATAATAATGCATTGCTAAATAAAAATTTATACAAGCAATATTAACAATTCAAACAGGTTAAAATCTCACACCTGGTCCTACAGCTCGTCTCCTCCCGCTCCCCCATCAATGCTTACCCTTTGTCCCCTTTTATAGAACTTTAAAATTCATTTTATTTTATTTTATCAATTTCAGAGATTCTTCAACTCATGGAGGAGTGAAGAAAGAAATGAGTTTATTATCAGTTACAAATTAACAACTTATGCATGCATTCACTTAACTAGGTAATCAAATTAAAATTAAATCTTAATAAAAACAAAATTAGTTGTCTTACATTTGCATGTAAATGATTAAGGAAAGGAACTAAAATTGCTTACTAGTTTATCTATTTCTTTCAAAAATGCATGTATACATGCAACTACTTAATTTACTCTCTAACTAAAAGGCATCAATAGTAAAGTACTAATTAATAATTCATTTATTTTTTCTTAATTATCAATTAAACTATTATTTTATTTTAAATTATTAATTTGACTTTATTAGCTCAAAGTATAAATTAATTTAATCTAATTTTCTCAAATCTTAATAAATTAAAGAACTTCCTTCTTCTTCCCATCTTCAAATCTTTTAATTTGCAAATCGGTTTTGGGTTGTTTGGAACAGAGTCACCACTCTTCACTCATAAGAGATGAATTTTTCTTTAGTAGAAAAATCTCCCAAGCATCAAACAAGAATTTATATCCATAGTATCTTTCCATCAGTGTAGGTTGAAGGGCTCCCAACTCACAACACAAACAAAATGCAAAGTTTCCTCATTGAAACATTAGGGTCTTCAAGATAAGAACCAAATTGAACTACTCCCTGATAGTGGTGTCATTCTGTTGGGTCCTGAAATCATTGCTCGCACTCCTAAAGAGATTAATTCACTTCAAGGCCAGGATTTGTTGTCTTGAAGACTCATCAATCAACTCATCAATACAATTTGAGTGATTAAAGGGCAATTGTTGAGAGTGGATAATATATCCTTCACTTTGAGCTCAACTAGACTCAAGAGGGTTTTCCTAGAGGTATCCTTAACATGATTGATTACAAAGAAAAAACTTATAAAAGAGAGATCGTTGCAGTTGTACCCAATGTATGCTTAACCCCCAAAGATTGTCACTAGGTCATAGACTAACCAACTGCACATAAAACCTCTTATTAATTTGATGAAGAGATCATTGCACAAATGCAAGATGAAGGTATACACAATATGATTCCTTAGAGTAAAAATTGTTACAGTCCACTAGAGATATTTCCCTAATTAAATCACTGAATCATGAGGTGCACACAAATTAACAACCTATTCCTAAACAATGGGTGAAAGATGTTTTTCATTTTAAGAATATGGTTGATCATGAACTTTTAGGATTGGTGCCTATTCCAATGGGTAGTACAAAGTCATAATTTATCAAGAGAAACAATGAAATGAAAACACAACAGGAAATGAGTTAAGCACAAACATACATCAAAAATATGGTATCACATAATAGAGCATGCTTAATAATCCATCTTCATACTATATAAATCCATATGAAATACATAAATGACCATTACAAAAGCTTTGCAATGAATTAGAATATTGTCACATTCATCAAATCTTTATTACAATCTTACCACCAAATATGGTAAGAGGAAACCTTATCAAAGTTTAAAGGTTCCCCTGAAGATCTACATATGACCATGGAGACATTCAATTACAATACCATTCACAATATTACAACCTTCTTATGATTTACAAATATATTGTTCCATAAGGTTTTTCCACCTTGAAAACTCCTCCAATTTTTAAAAAATAAATTAAGATTTTAAATAAATTAAAAATATATATTTCATTTAAATACCTACATGTTCTCTCTAAAAATTAAACAAAAAAATTATTAAAAACATTCAAAAGCTAACCCAAGTTAAGTTTTTTTATTGTTGAGTTATATGAAATAAATATTTCTATTTTATTTTTATTTTTTAATAAAATTTTATTTCTAATTTGAATTAGATTTTGTTGAAGTTGAATTATAGAAATAAATGTTTCTAATTTTTCATAATTTTTTTGAATTGTTCAATTTTTTTGTATTAAATTAGAGATGATTTTTTTAATTTTAATTTTAATTGGGTATGCAAATATGCTTTGCTCTTCATCGTGCATTACTATTAAAAATATGTCTTTTTTTCATTTTTTCTCATTGTAAAGCTACCAGTGATGATTTGAGATCTCTGTAAAGATTTTCTTTTCATTCTAAATGCATAGTTATTATTATGTAGCTATATCAAACATGTGACATTGAACTCAAACTTATGTACTTAAAACAACAAAAATTAAGCAGAAAAATTAAGTTTTGGTTTGGGTTTGAGTTGGCAGTTTACCATATTTTTACTTAGATTCAGATGCTAGAATTTTTTTAACCACAAAACCAACACAATAATCCCTACTTCATATGACATGTTAACAATGGCCATAGTTTCCTGAAGTAGGAGTGGAATCGGCCAATGACAATGAAAGAGCTGAAAAAATTCACAGAGAAACAACTTTTAACATAGAATAAATTTAGTTGTTCTAGATTTTCATTAACATATTGGTGGAAACAGAGCACCAAACAGATATTGCATCACTCCTTGACAACAATGAAAATGATGCCTTCAAAAAAGGAAGAGACAAGTACAAAACTTCAACTTAAGCACAAAGCTGAAATTAGACAGAGTGTACCTCCTTCTGCATTTCAGAATAAAAGTGTGAAAGAATGGTTTGCCAAATTAATATATGCAGGAATATCTATGAATGGAGATTCGGATCACTTTGTAGCTATATTAAAAAAATATATCTAAAGTACGCCGAGAAGGATCCATCTCGAGGCCCCTTTGAATCAATTTTAAATATAAAATAAGTGCTTAATTGGATGACTGTGACCATTAATTAGCTATTGGCTGTAAATCTTAAGTGCTTAATTTTAAATATAATTAATTTTTTTATATTGTTTTATGCATATGCTACCATTATTTTTTCATTTATTACAATTTTAATTTAAAATAATTTAATTAAATTACGCATTAGATCCATCTCTGCGTACTTTAGATATATTTGTCTTTAAATATAGCTATACTAGTTTTAATTTTTTAATATAAAATCAAAAAAATTTGACACAAAAATAATTAAAAAATCGAGGAAGCTATGGCTGTATATAAAAATAAATTAAAATTAAAAAATTGGCAACTACTTCTTACTATTACATATAAAAATAAATAAAAATTAAAAAATCTTCTTTAATTATATATATATATAATTTATTCATTTATTTTATTTTTTAATAAACATAAATAAAAATTAAAAAATTGCAATTACTACGTTTTTAATTTCTTTATATTAACCCAATAAAAAAAATTCTTCATATTAATATATACACATACATTAATCTAGATTAATATATTATTTAATCATTTATTTTATTTTATAATAAACATAAATAAAAATTAAAAAGTCGCAATTACTAACACATACACATACATTAATATATATTATTTATTTATTTTATTTTATAATCAAATAAAGTTGGAGAATGAACTTTCTTTTATTTTCTTAAATTCTACTTCAATTTTTTTTTTTAATTTTACTTTTTAAATTTTGTTTCTAGTATATTATTATTAATAAATTAATTTAAAAAATTCAAGTAAAGTTTAAAAAAATAAAAGAAAGTTCAGTATGATGTATTATTTCTGAAAAGGAAGCGATGCCTCTACTAGGGTTTCCTTCGGTGCTTTTGGATAGATCTCTCCATGCCAAGGCCCAAAGGAGGGGCAACGTCATCTTCTCCATGCACCGGATGCTACAATCTGAGGTAACTCTTATTTGAAGGTGGTTGGTGATCAGTGAACATCGATTAGAAGTTAATTTAATGATTAGAAGCAGCCAACCTCGAACCCTAATAGTTGTATTGCGCCACCACCAGGATTTAGGAGACAGGTCGAGGACTTGGCTAAGTGGCCTAAGTCTCCTCATCGAAAATGGGAAAGGAGCATTGGCCTGGGGGGTTATTCGGGAGTGGGAGTGACCGATCACAGTGAATTACAGATTCCTCAGGCTCTCCGCTATGCTTCCTCATCCCCAACGGTTTCTTTTGATGGGGATATTGCTAATGAAATAGCTGAGAATGTAAATTATTTTGCAGAGAAGGGGCTGGTTGGTAGATTTCAGGGGTTTTGGCCATGCCTAGTGGAGTTGCACAACTAGATTGCAGAAAATTGGAAACCTATTTAGGAGGGGGATGTAGAGATTTACCCCAATGCAAAGGGTTTTTTTGCGATGGCTTTTGATTCGATGAAAGACTGAAATACAGTTCTCTGTGACTATCAGTGGAGCTAGAAGGAGCAACATTTATTGATGCTGAAACCTTGGCACCCCTCCTTCAACCCTCTCACAGAATCCTTCGACATGGTTCCTGTCTGGATAAGGTTGCTGAATCTCCCTCTTCAGTTTTGGTGTAAATCTTGTTTTGAGATCATTGGCAGTTCGCTGGGGAGGTTTTTGGGGGTGAATGAGGGCTCCTTAAATTTTCTGCATACTACTTATGCTCGCATTTTAGTGGAGATAAACATTACAAAAGATCTCCTTGCAAATGCCCTCCTGAAAATTACGAATATAGAATGGTGTCAACTACTCGACTATGAAGGCCTTCCTTTTTGTTGTTGATGTTGTTTCAACATTGGTCATTTGGCTGCACATTGTTCAAAATAATGGCATGCAACCCAGGCTACTTGGTGGAAAGAAGTTGCCCCCATCATTACTTGGTGGAAAAAGATGATCAAGATGGCAAGGCACCAGATGAGCCACCAAAAGGTGTTGATATAGTCTTGGGCAAGGCTCCACCTAGTGTTTCCCAAGTCTCTCCAAAGGCGGCGGCCTCTTCCTCTGCAGTGGTGAATAACAAAAATGCTGGTGATGCTCCCACAAATGGTAAATCCCCCACTGCTGCACCAAAGAAAAGAAACTAGGCCCAGAAAGGAAATCTTGGCGATCCGGAGGCCTCGGTGGAGTCCTCTCAAGTGGATCATGATAATGTTAAAATTACATTACTTCAGAATTGATGTCTACAGGGGGAGGACTCAACAAAGGAGTAACAGAGGAATTGGGTGGGGGCTCATTAGAGGAAATTTGGATGAAGGTGCAAAGGAAAAAGAAGAAGAATGAGGTGAAATTTAACATACACCTCCACTCACACTCAAAATGTGGTGAAATGGTGGATGTCTGAGACTAGTGTTGGGCAATGTTCTTTTTGAGGTTTTGTCTCCATAGGGGACTGATTTGAAAGGCACCATTTTAATCCTGGATGCCAGGTTGAATTTTGGTCAGGGTGACTTGTTGATGATCCCCTGCTTCAAATGTAATGTTTATATTTGATATTTATTATATGGTTACAACCCCTTAGCTGCTTTGCATCAATAAAAAAAAAGTTCATTATGCAACTCCAAATTGTTATAAAATTTTAAATATTTTTATTATATTTTAATAATATTTAACTTGCGTTTAACTCCTTTTTCCATAAACTTGCAAGTCTTTTAAAATGTATTATTTTTTATAATTAAAAGAAATAATCATTTGACAAAAAGAAAGCATCTTTTGATAAAATAAAGAATCTTGTTTTAAAAATTAATTAAATATTTAATTATTAGAAGAGCTCAATGGAGAGGAGATAATATTATGTCTCAGAACGAACTGGACTAGTATGAGTCAAAATCCTAGATGATTCTTGACACTTGCAAGCATGTGGAAGAAAATAACATGATTAACCATGTGAATGTCAAACAACCACGTATTTACAACATTTCACATTTTGCCTCTTGGTCGCTCATCAAGAACTTGATGTACTTTGGTAGGTCATGGTATTGAATGCAAGTTGAGTAAAATATGATGAAATTCATGTTTGAGATATTTCTCACTCAAAATGAATGGTTTGGGGCTTGTGTGAAGACTATCAGTAGATGGAATTCAACCACCACATTCATGGTGACCATACCTTCATTCATGATCTACCATTGAAATTTGCAACTGTGATTGTGCCCTTAAGATGAGTGATAGTGTTTGGGTGAGAAAATAGCATTTGAGGAGTTGCAAAAGTCAAATCTAGTCATTAATGGTGATCTAGGGAGTTGTTAGAGAGTTCTAGAAAGTATTGGAGAAGTTTGAAAATTTTGTGAGATTTCAGTGCAGGTCAGCACATGAGGACCAGACATTGTCAAATGAGGTTGGCAACTTTGTAGAGAATTCCTATAGAGCTAAAGGTGGGAATTGGACATGCCACATGGCAACACGAGATTAGCTAGAAATAATAGAAGTGAATAAATGTGTGAATGTGGAGAATAACTAGACATCGAGACATTAGGGAGCTAGGATAAGATATGAAGGAAATTTAGAAGTCCATCAGATTTTTGCAAAGGGAGAAAATGAATGATTTGATGTGGGAAATGTGGGGGTTGGTTGCATAACAGGACATTAGGATAGGATATAAAGTGAAGGGAATCTTGAAGTACAATGAAAGTCTACAAAGATGAGGGAGCCGAAGATATGAAAGTGCAGGAAAAGCCTACAGGAAAGGAAAGAGGAACCAGAAGTGGGTATGTCTAGTTGTGGAAAGAAATTCCACAAAATGGAATGGGAAGTGGAATAGAGAATTTATGGAAAAAGAATGGAAGTTAGGAAGTTTAGTAATGGGATGAAAATGGAGGTGGTCCAGAAGAACTTCGCAAGTCGCAGGATAAAGGAAAGAGGAGGGAAGGGAACATGGGAAGAAAGGACATGTGAGAATACGGAAAGGGACGGGAGGACCGGATATCAGAACTTGAAAATGGAAGTTCAACTGTCCAGCGGGATCTCGCAAATTGGAAGAAATGGGCGAAATGAAAAGACTAAGGGCCCAATAGGGTTTAGCTGAACTTTTATGTGGGAAAGGAGGGAGGAACTAGATGGGAAGAGAAAAGGAAATATATCTAATAGTTAACCAAAAGTTTGCAAATTCACAAAAACACCAGAAAAGAACTTAAACTTCTCGAACCTAGAAATTTCTTGGATTTTTACTTCTAATGCACGAGAGGACATGGGGGAATGACTTTGAATAATATTTAGGCAAAATTCAACCAAAGGAATACCTACTTAAAATTTCCCAGATCGACTATATATGGTGGGCTTAATGAGGCTAATGTACAAAGGGGACAAGGATTTAGAAAATTTTTGCATTTTCAAGTTGGGTCCCAACATGAACAATCATAGAGAGATATGTGATCTTCTCCCATATCCAACCCATAAATGTTTTTTGCCCTTTCCATTTTTGATGATAATGGTTTAGCTCCAAAATGGATACAATAGTAAGATTGGTGGCAAAAAAATGACAATTTTCATTCTTGGGAGAAATCATAGAACTACGACTAAGGAAGATATTCAAAGTGAACGTGGTCATCATGATTCATTTCATCAGGGTAACCCTCAATGATCTATTTTTATTAACAACCACAAATATAGGGTAAACATAGATGTTTCCTCCATGTTCGCTACAATATTTTTGTAGGCTAAAGAGATGAAGGAGGTGATATGTGTGGTTGCAGAGTCTTTGATTCGACATCGATGGTGTCACAGGATTTGAGCCATCTTGTATGATACAGTGACATGCTACAAATTTCATCTAGGGATGGGCAACTTACCAACTTTCAACATTGTTCTGACATGCATTGAGCAACAAGCTCAATAGTTGGAGCCATCATCATATTTTGCTTTAATTCTAAGTTTTTTTTTATAATTTTTAAAAGTTGTCAACAAGTGACAATCATCAAAGACATCCTAATGCCCCCAAGATTGTCAAAAGATGTTGTTTACCCTTCTATCTAACAAAATTAATACTTGAAATAATGAACAGAATTAACAATGCATACCAGATAGAGGACTAAAAGTATATCTTTATTTACACATGAAGTTATTACAGAAGTAGACCAAAGATGGTCAGCCAAGGATTAGAGTCCATCAAACGAGATCATACTGCCTTCCTTGACGATACAAAGATTTTTTAAAAGACCTGATGGTTGCTAAGAGGAACATGACTGTCGACTAACCAAGTCTGACTAACTGACTCTTATAACTACCTGAAAGTTGACAATTAATTAATACATAGTCTAATAACTCATATTATCAAATATAACAATAGTCATCATACATTACCTACATCATCCCCCCCCAAAGGAAAAGTCATCTTCCAAATGACATAAAACCATGAAGCATCAAGTAACATCAGGTAAGGTGTGCCAAACTAGTGACAACACTGAAGAACCTGTATACAAACCTGAAAGTACACACAGAGTAGAATTAGAATCAACACTTTCTGGACACCTGCTAGTAGATGGAGAATGTTGAAAACCAAACAAATAAGGAACTGGATCTGAAGACACACTACAGGCTAAAAATGCTTCACCCAATCCATCATTGAACCTAGGTGATACTGTAAACACTTCAAAATTATCCCCGTCAGGAAAATCTTTTGAAGTACACCCAAGTGGATTTGTAAGCACTTCAGAAGCATTTTGAGCATAAAAGTATGGCACAGTACCCCCATATGCCATGAATGTACTTGTATTCACATGATTAAATTCCCTATTTTTGCCAAAGTCATAGTTTGAGAAAGAACCAATTATAACTACAGCAAAAAAGTCCTTGAATATTTCCACAGGATACAGAGACAAAAAACTGGAGAGATTGTGCAACAGCAGCAGGAGAAAACTTGATTTGAGGTGATGATAATGGTCATATTGAATCAAGGAGCAAAGGAAAGGCAAGTCATACAATGAGAAAGTGTTTTACTATAGAATATTGGAGGTTGTACGGTACATGTTGGATAGAGGAGGGTCATATGGATGCAATAGGTATGAGAGAGAATGAAACAAATCATACAATACCAATAATGATGAAAATCGCTAGTGTTCACCATAACCATATGATGGAAGAAAAGGCATATTGATCGTATGGCAAAATAAATTAAGAAAGACCATATGGTGATTACTAGAAAAGGAAACTGTAAGATAGCAAAAAAATTTGATAATTTACAACAACCAAAATATTTGTGATATTATTTGAAGGTATGACCAAGCTAAAAGAATTTAGCATGGGAAATGAAAGGGTCATACGATACCAACAGACCTTTTAATTTGTTTCCCTTCCTTAGTAATATGTCGTATGGAGAAATTTGAGATATAAAAGTTTTTAATGTCCTTTGCCCTTTGCAATCATACGGTAGTATAATGAGAATTTTTAATATTTACTTTTTCCAATTTTGAATGTTTTAGTATTTTTTAAATTTTCTTTTAGCCTTTTAATTTTTCCTTTATTTTCTTTTTTGAAAGGACATTTATTATTTAATTTTTTAATTTTTGGCTTTTCCATCCAACGCAAACTAGAGCAATTTTTTCTATTTTTCTCGGATGGGGCCAACCTGTTATCTGTTGCTCCAACTGCAAAAATTTCCTATCCTACACATGGTACGATATTTTTCCCTTTTCTATAATTTTCCAATGAAGTTGATCTAACATGATGGTAAGTATTTGTATACTCCACATCAGATATTTTAATATTATTTCTTTGAGATGTATCTGTTGGTTTTTTCCCTGACTGGATGTTCATTCCCAGATTTCCCTACAAAGTAGCCATCAGTGATCAACAGGATCTCTAGGCCAGGGGCCAACAGTATAGGAGATAGACTCTATTTTTATCTCCTCTTCTTCTTCAGGCTCTGCAAAACCTAGGGGGGTATTCCCTATTCAACACCCATGAGAATATGCTTGTGGGTTTCCTTGGGATGTTTATACAAAGCAGATATATCCTCCTGTATGTAGACCAAAACTGTAGGATAAGTGCAAAGGGGCTAGCTTTGGGCTTATGTTCAGTTGTAGACAGAGGATTTGGGTCCTAAAACTACTTCTACAGTCCTAATGGTTATTTTGGAAGTTTAAATTTGATTTATGTTTGGATGCAAACCTGGACTTGGTGTGTAATCTCAATGCAGAGCTAGATTGGTGCCTATCCAGGGCTCGGAGTCAGTAGACATACACTTGTGAATGATTAGCATGAATACACTAAAATTGGATTTCAAGGGGATGTTGTGGTATCTGCCTTACAAATACCTCCTAGAATAGAGTGTTAAGTTATCTCTACTTAAGGTATCCCTATTGCAGTGTATCTTTCCCAACACTTAATCTGAAAACACTTTAATCTACCCTTTGAGCAGAAGTTGAAAGATCAAGCATTCAATACAGGAAATCTATATTCTAGAATCCCAAACATCCCTTAGATATCTAGATTCAGAAGAAGGACACATGCAATACTGGAGACAGAATAACAAAACACATGCAAATACAACATTACTCATATAAAATCAATCATGAAATCAGTAGATTCATGCATGATACATACAACAAGAGATACATAAACTCACAAAATCACCTGCACAGAGCAACCAAAACTAGTTGTATCTCATTATAGAGCCAGATATGTCAGTTTTCAACAACGTCAAAATGAGAAACACAACTTGCTAAATACAGCAAGGAAGGTCCTCAGCATTAATTACATGGCAAATCAAAATTTGCCAAATACATTCCAAGGAAAATGGCCTACAAAGATTAAATGCAACAGGGGACAAAACATGGAGAAGCAAGAAAAGGACGAGGGGTAGATGAGCTCGAGCCTTGTGCCACCGCTGGAGAATTTTCTTGCCATAAATCGGGTACATGACTGTTCGACCGTTTGCCCATGCCTCTGCACATCGCCATTGATGGCTCAACCACCTGCGGCCACCAAGAAATGCATTTTTAGTGTGTTAGACATTTCCCGCCAAAACACAATCGCTGTGATAATTCAAAAATGCAGGAAACATATATCCCACATGCACCCCGCGGAGACCACCCTAGTACCTTATAAGCATGGTCACAAACATAATAAGTGTCGATCATTTTGCCTCGCTCAACCCATGAATCCTCAGCCAAAAGCCCATCGCCCTGACATACACCATCGGAGCAACCAAAAATCCCTTTGCTGACCTCCCGTGTCACACTGATGAACACTTCACACTCCTTCGTCGGCCAGACATAGACCGTCAGAGAAACCCTCGCCGGCCCGCCCGATAGCCTTCATCACGCCGATGGACACTTCCATCGGCCAAACCCCAACACATCGGCGGACCACAAAATTCCTCTGCCAATAGGCAAAATCACCCCGATGAAGCCTCTGCACCCCCTGTCGGCCAGATACCAACCATCGACAGACCCTTCACTTGCTCAGCTGATAGCCATGTCACTCCGATAGCATCCTCCATCGGGGTGACCCCTCCCATCGGCGGAGCCAAAAATAACTTCGCTGATAGACCAATCTCTCACCGACTACACTGCACAACCCTCATCGGCCAGAGTAACCCTGTTGGCCAAACTCTACACACTCTGCTCGACGCACCAAATCACGCCGATGAACAATAGCCTTGAAAACATCCCAACCAAACAACACATCGGCGTGACCAAAACCATCGGCCCAACAAAAAACTTCCTCGCCGACACCTTCGGTCATCCCGATGGCACTTACAAATTACACACTGTCGGCGAGACCACCTACATCGGCGGAACCAAAAACACTTCAGCCGATGACCACACACACGCCGATGACACCATCGGCCAGACCAAACGCATCGGTGGAGCCAAAATTTCCCTCTCCGATCACAATACTCTTGCCGATAGGCAATTCACATCCCCTGTCAGTGAAACCCAAACTGTCAGAATGACAAAAAGCTCGGTCGTCGATAGAGAAAGTCCTAGTGATAACGCCCCCATTGCTATCAACATGATCACCCAGACACATGCGACCTCATGCCGACGGACAAGAAAACTTTAGGGTTCGAATGAGAAACCTGCAGATGTCCAAGCTTAAACCCTAAACCAAAAAGCTTACCAACAGTACCTTCATTGATTTTGCAATTCTTAGTGAAGTTAGGTACCTCCGTCAAAACTAGATTTGTCATTTTTTGTGAACCTTGTACTGCGTTCGGTATACATAAATTGTCCAACTTTTCAAAATCACTTATTAGTCGCTACTCTTCACTGATCTCTCTAGCTTCAAGAAAATTACAAGTCAACGGAAATACCTCATAGTCCTCCATTTTCTAGTGAAAAAAGCCATGGAGAGAATTTGTTTCATCCTCCAAGCATGACTGTAATTCCAAAATCATTGTTACATCCCCAACTTTTGATTAAGCTTAATCTTACTTTTATGTGGTAAAAATGATAAATAATCTTAGATTAATGATTTGATGTTTGTGGAAAATATCAAGTTGAATAATTGATTATATGGATTACAATTAATGCTTAGATTAGACATGAGATTACATGTTTTGAGATTATCTTATCATAATGTTATATGATTTAATGATGATACACTGATCATGGTTATATGGTTGTGAGTGTAATAAGGAGAAGAATCTTCCTTCAAGAGTGGAAGGAGAGTATCACCTGAGAGAAGAGAATAGACACTATGGAAAAGACTCGTTTGCCATCTGAAGTCTCAAATTGATCATTATGTGAACCATGTGAGAGAAGGTATGTGTCCTTAGTTGCTATCTCAAATTTGTCTTGGAAGCGACCATTATCGACTTGACGTGGAAAAAGAAATTTCCAACATTTAATTTTGTCAGTTTGGTTGAAAGAGTTTACCGGTTCTTCTTTCAGCTCTGTTCAGTGTTTATAGTGGATGAGAGTAGAAGGTAACGACAAGGGAGAAAGTCTCGACCCACGTTCGCACCTTAGTCATTGTTGAATGTCGACTTGATTTAATTGGTGATGTCACCTTTGAGTCAATTAATATGTATATGGTAATATTGATATATGTTTGATAATTAGTTTGATATGGGGATAAAGATATCACCCTTATCATTTAAAGTCTAATTGTTTACTATCATGCAGTAGATGCTATCATATTAGTTCATGGTAGTGAGACACCCCTCTGGGTAGTGAGCCACCTTTTGGTAGTGAGCCACCTCTTGGTAGTGAGCCACCTCTTGGCAGTGAGCCACCCTTTGGCAGTGAGCATTCTTTTGGGCAATGAGCCTCTTTTGTTATTCGGTATTGTTACTAGATTATATTGTGAGATAACACTCACCGTGGTTTTTCCCTTTTTAGGGTTTTCCACGTAAAAATTTGGTGTTCATGTGTGTATGGTGTTGATGTGTCTAAGTTTTGATTCTACATTTCATGTTTAATCTTCATAAAAGATTAAGGGGTTAAAGTAAGTGAATGTGAATGTGATTTTGTTTACGAGAATTTAAAGTTTTTGATACAATTTATTCACCCACCCTCTCAATTGTCTTATGCCTTCAACACTCCCTTCTTCTGAGTTAGAACAGTCACACAAGATACTTCATATGCAAAAGAGTAAATGTAGAAAAGGGAGTGTATAATTAGGACTAGTTAACACAAGAGCATGGGCAATAGAATCCTTGATTTTGGAAAAAGCTTGTTTGGCTTCGACAACCCATTCAACCTTAACATCTTTCTTAAGCATGTCATTCAAAGGTTTAACTATCTCAGTGAACCCTGTGATAAATTTTCTAATAAAATTGATCTTGCCAAAAAAGGATTTAAGTTCTTTTTTGCTACCTAGTAAGGGAATCTTTTGAATAGCTTTGATTCTTTCAGGGTTGATGGAGATTCCTTCTTCAAATATGACATGTCCCAGGAGTTTCCCTTCTATCATTCCAAATATGCATTTCTTAGTGTTTAAGGAGATCTCATAGCATCTACACCTGTGGAGTATTTTCCTTAAATCATTCACATGGTCAACTTGGTTTTTAGAAAAGACAGTCAAATCATCCATGTAGATGATGCATTTGCCAACCAAACCTTTAAAATCCATATCAATAGCTCTCTAGAAAGTGGTGCCTGCATTGATTAGACAGAAAGGTATCCTTCTCTAAGCATAATTGCCCCACTTATAGGTGAAAGTGGTCTTCAATTGGTCTTCCTCCTCAATCATAACCTGATTATATCCTGAAAACCCATCAAGAAAGGACATCACCTGGGAGCCATTGACAATTTGTAGAACTTCATCAAGGGAAGGGAGTGGATAATTATCTTTTTCAGAAGCTCTATTCAAGTTTCAAAAATCCACATAGAGTCTTATCTCTCCATTCTTCTTTCTAACTAGAACCAAGTTAGCCACCCAAGTGGAATGTCTAATAGGGAAGATGATCCTGACGGATAGAAGTTTTTGTACTTCTTTGTATATCAGAGGTTCCAGCAAGACATTAATAGGCCTAAGTTTTTGTCTAAATGGCTTGGAGTTAGGTTTCAAAGGAATATCAAAGGTCTTAAGATCTTAATAACTCCATGCTATTACATCTCTAAATTCCTTCAGTGCTTGAATGATTCCTTCTCTTTGTTCATGGCAGCAAGCCTTCCTAATAAAAACATTCTTAACTTGTTGTTCATCTTCGAGGTTGATAGTGTCATACTTACCACCTTCTAAATTGTCTTGTGTTCTTTTCTTTGATTTCTAGTCCATGTCGAATAGTCTTTCCAATGCTACCAATCCTTTGGGAATATTGTTAGTATTTAGGTTGATAATTTCACTTTCATTGACCTCAAAGGGTTCTCAATCACATTCATCAATGATTTTTGTTTCAAAGACACCAGTGTTAGTAATGAAATCAAGAATATGTTTATCATCTTCAAATACCTGAAAGTGTCTAACATTGTCTGGAACTGCTAGGCAAGGGATTAGTTCTACCAATTTTTTTTTGTTTTGAACCTGTCATGGGTTCTAGGGTGCTAGCTGCTACTTCCAGTGAGTCTGCTATTTGATTTTTTTGTCTGGGTATAGATCTTATGTCAAAAGCATCAAAATCCTCAATGAGATCCCAAATTCTATTTCTATAGGCAACTAATCTCTTGTCATGACAGGTGTATCTACTCCTTACTTGTCTGATCACTAACTGGGAATCTCCTTGTACCTATAGCAGTTTCGCTCCCTTTTGGTGGGCTAACAATAATCCTCTAACTAGGGCTTCATACTCAAACATGTTGTTAGTGCAAGGAAATTGTAGTCTATAGGATGCAAAAAACATCTTACCTTTTGGATTCACCAATTCAACCCTAGCCCCGCAACCTTGCTTTCATTTAGAACCATCAAACCTAAGGGCCCATATGTCATCATTGTGGGAGAGGTACGCTTTCTTGATAGACTTTGTCTGAAAAGGTGTTTCTTCAACCTTCTTGATCACCTTTTCAATCTCACTATGTCAGATCATTACCATTTCCCTTGGGGGGTCTAAAGGCATCTCTCTGTCTCTGATTTCATTTCCCTTGATTCTGCCATCTACTTCTATTCTGGCTTTAATGATGCTAACTACTTTGAGGCACTCATGACAAGATAATTCAGAATGGGAGTCTTGATGCACCCTGCACTAATTCGGCAATAATACTTCATTTGTTTGATTTTGCAAACCTATGAATGTTTTATCCTGGGATAGCCTTTGTATAAATCCCTGTAGGTGGCTCTTGTCAGTCTTCTCAATAGTGAGCCCCATTAAGATCTCCTGATAGACACCCAAGTCAACATCTGCAAAAATTACTTCATTAGGAGCATTATATTCAGTGATCACATGCTTCAACCTAGACTTTCTAAGGACCTATATCTAGTTAGAATTTCCCTTCCAAGGAACCCACATATGAGAAAAATATGTAGCAAAGTATCCCTTCAAACTCTTTATCCAATCCCTGCTTAATACCATACCATATACCTCAGGGATGTCCACCACTTGGATATCAATGTGACTTTGGATGCGAGAGTCTGATACTAACTGAATATGAACATCTTTGACCTCTCCCATAACCCTTACTTTTGTTTTATCTAACTGCACCACCTTTCTGTTAGTTTTGATGAGGGTGAGGCTGAGCTTCTAACAAATAGAATAGGGCATAACATTCCTGAAAGCTCCAGAATCAACCAAATAATTGTGAAGATTCTTTCCAGCCATCCTAATGCTTAGTAGGAATGGTGGTGAACCTATCCTTTCTTTATATAATGCTGCTAGAACATCTTCAGTGACAGCCTTCCTATCTGCACTTTCCTGCCTAGGCTGACCTATTTCCTGTAAGAACTTAACTAATGCTTCCCTCTGAATAGGGCATTCCTGTACTACATCCAACATGGACATATTAGCTTTAGTTTTCTTCATGTCATTGATGAGATCATACTTGGAATTGGTTGAACCTTGCCCCTTATAATGGTTGGCTTTGAATGACCCAATAGTTGGCCCTATTGGGGGAGCTGGGTTGTTGTCTACATTAGATTCAGGTGGAAAAAATTATAATTTGGGGGAATGGATGTAGTGAGGGGTTCTTTGCCTTTGTTTCTTAGATAATAATTGGTCTTAACTTGTTGATAGGCTTGAACTTCAGTCTCAAGCTCATTATCTTCCTCATAAGGGAACACGAGTGTAAAACTGCATAGCGGTCCCTATGTCTCTGGAGTGTGAGCCACTTTCCTCTTGTTGTATCTGCCTGTCAACCTAAAAAACTTGGGTCATCTTAGTCATTTCAGGGCAATTGAGTTCAGAATGATCATAAGTTTTGTGGAATCTACACCAGTGTGGCAAAGGTTTTATTTCAATGCAATTTACTTAGTTTGCTTGTCTAGAAGAATCTGGGGGGGTGGTACCCTGCCATTGTTTGGCCTTGTATTCCATGGTCTATTATGTCTTTGGGAATTGAAATTCATGTTGTGACCATTATTATGATGATGCTGGTTATTTTGATTTTGGTGAGAATCCCCTTGGTTATATATTTGGGTGGGGTTGACTTTTAACCTAGTGAGTTTATTAGTAACTTGGGCTAGTGCCCTCTTTACGGCTTCTAACTCAGAGGTCAAATGTGAAGTTTAAGCCAAGCAAAGTTGTAATGCCCCTGTAGATGTACAACCCTAATGGGCATATTGAGAACTAATTATGTTTTCTTGATTTGCCACAGGTTGCTCAAAATATGAATTCCTTGTTTGATGGGGAGCAGCCTGGTTATTATAGGTCTACCCAACACCGAGAAACATAGGATTTGGAAAATTTTGGTTTAAAGGCTAAGCATGACTGATATGTGGTCCTCCCTCTAGATTACTATCTGGAGTTGGGTTCATCAAAGGTGTGTTGTTGGTAAGGGCATGGTTTATAGCAGGAATCTAATTTGACATTCCATGGAAACATATCGAAGGCAAGTTCCTAAATGCTCCTCCAATCATGGGATACATTTCCCTATGTAATTTAAGGGCTTCACTATAAATAATTGCAAGAGAAGGTAGATTATGTTGAGTCCTGCTAATCAATACGATTGTAAAAGGGTCAATAGCCCTAAGGTAAACCTAAATAGTAGCTGCCTCATCAACCACATAGGGTTGGGTAAACCTTTTGTAAAGTTTGTGAAATCAGGTGTTAAACATGGTTAAAGGCTCATTTGGTTGTATCCTACAAGTGGAAAACTATTGGTATATGGTACTGGGATCTATATAACCCTAAATTGTTCTATAAAATCAGCATCCAAATGTTCCCATGTGATGATGGATAGGTAAACTTAAATACCATGAATAAGTGACCTCTCCCAGGGAGTAGGAGAAGAGTCTCAAGACCACATCTAGATGAGGGATACCAACTCTATTAATGGATTCTTTAAAAGCTTAAATATGCTCTTTTACACCCCTACTCTCTCCATAAATATACTTAGGGTAGAATTTCTCATGGTTTTTAGGCATATCATGGAGGGCTCCTATAAGTCATAGGAGCAAATGATCTACTCCAAAGAAGGGAGCCATTGGTACCTGAGATGGTTCTTTGGGGAAGGCTCCTATGTCTTCAGATCTGATAGGGCTAGCTAACCTAGTGGTTAATCTTCTTCCTTCAAAAGCTAGAGGAAACCTAAGTGAATCCATATTGATCAGACACTTCTTCGAGTGCCACTTCTATTGATGGCTATTTTGTCACATCAACACTGAGTAGAACGAATGACACTCTACTTCTCCTAAAACGCAACCTAATGATATTATGATTACCCCAAGGTCCCTATAGGATGGGCCACAACAGTGTTGGAGCAACTGAGTGGGCAATGTAATTGTTTGTTCAAGGGGCTTGTGTTGGTAGAATCAATCTGGATTTTGATAATCTCAAAAAGATAGATGTTTCTCTAGAGTTTGAGGTCGTAAAATCTACTATTGATTATGTAAAAAAGGAAACAAGGAGATTAGGGTTTAGAGGGAAAAGAAAACATGAAAAATTAGGCAACTTCTGTACTTGGCTTTTCACTTCATATAACAACATTAATGAGATCAAATTAAACAAGCAATGGATGACCGGTATTCCACAAAATCACATACATTGCAAGTGCAAGATTCTAAGGAAAGGAAAGCAAAGAAGTAGAGGTATGAAAACACCATATTACATGTGTAGAATTCAAACCCTATTCAACCACTTGATTGAAGATTTAACAATTAGGTACAAGATCCATCAACATAAATCATATGCAAGGAAAAGAAAATGAAGATACATTACCACCAACGGGTAGGAACATAGGAATGACCAAGATATTTTCTATTAATTGGTAATAACATGGTTGATTACAAATGAGAAGGATTTCCCACACCCTAAAAGCATATCAAATTTGCCCTTTACATGCCATCAGATTTACAAAATTGCTTGTGCAAGTGCAAGTTCTCTATGTTCCCCCCTTTAACAAATGACACGACTACAATTTCTTATAGGGAGCTCCTTAAAATTACAATTTGAAATATGTTCAGGTCAGCCTAAAATCCTCTCTATGAATCAGCCTCAAAATGAAAAAAAAATGCATTTTCTTAAACAAAAAGGTGATATCAATTCCCCTTCGGAACATGAGCTTGAAAACTTTGAATGGCAACAGTGATTTCTCCTGTTCATGGCCCTTGATGATACTTATCCTTCATCTTAATAGACAGATGGGACATCTTAATCTTATCTTGTAGCTTTGTCATATTAGCCAATTGGTCCTAGAATCCCACAAATAGGGACTTCATCTTCATCGGGTCATCCATCCCTTGTTCAGTAAGGGGTTGTTGCAACAATCCTTGAAACTCATTGATTATATGAGAAGAAGGGAAAACAATAGTGGAAGGATCCTTGAAGGTGCATGGGATAGATGTGATCAATGATTCCACCTTGGTCAACCCTAAATTACTACTGCTGACAATGCCCATCTTAATGAGTTGTGCAGAAGTGGTGCCTTGTATCTTCTGCAAGATGGGAAGGTGTTGCTCCCATGTAGTTAGTTCATTATCAATGGAGCTACCTGAGGGTATTGTTGACCTATTGTCCCCTTACCAAAGTCAAATAGCCCAACTTAAAATATTGAAAATCTTGTTGATTTGGTTAAGTGCCTAGTATTTTTTAGTTTTCAGTGTGTTTTCCTTGCAAAAAACCCAAAAAACTCCTAGGGAAAATCCCTGAAAAAACCTAGAAAAACCCAAAAAATTCAAGATTTTTACCTTAGTCAACAAATTAAAAGGTTCACAAACCTACCAGTTCGCCGACTAACAAGTTCGCCGATAGATGGAATTGCTGGTCATTCAAAGGGGGACTCAAAATTGGCTAAGGAAAAAGAATGCAGATAGCCTCTATCAGCGAATCGGCCAATTTTCTAACTCCCCAAACAATTCTAAAATTCTTAAAATCACTGACAGGGGGATTCATCAGTGAAAAGGAAGGGACAAAAGGCCGAAGGTGAAGGAAAAGCTTGGTTTGAAAAGATAAGGTTTTGTTGATAATGAGCAAAAAGGACTAAGGCAAGGCATAGTTTGCAAAAGTTGAGATTTGCCGACAAGGCAAAAAGAGATAAAAGCCCAAAAAGTGACTAAGGCAAATGAAAGAAAAGAGCCTTACTAGGAAATTGGCACAAGGCAAAACTCATCCAATAGTTAGAATTTTCCCAAATTTGCCGATAAGATGATTCTTCAACAAAAGTCAAAGAGGAAAAAAGAGAAGGTGACACAATTCACGAAAGCGAAGTTTTGCTGACCAAAGAGAAAGTGAACAAGACAAAGCAAGCAAGCTTGATTTGAAAAACTGAGTTTTTGCCGATAAAGGGCAGAAAAAGATAGAGCAAGCTTGGTTCAAATATTTTGAACTTTGCCAATTGAAGAGAGAAGAACAAGCCACAGTTTAGAAAAGTTGGATTTTGCCAATAAGGGCATAAAGAGAAGAACAAGCCAAAGTTCACAAAATTGTGATCTTGCCGACTGAGGGAAAAAGATGAAAATAAACAGAGCAAAAGACATAATGGTTCATGAAAGACAGATTTTTCCGATAGGGAAAAATATAGACCAGAATTTGAGATAAAGTACAAATAATGAAAATAGAGCTTGTAATATATTATAAGCTTTAAATATTTGAAATTAAATATTTAAAGTGTTGTAAAAGCTTTGTATAGGTAGATTTTGGTGGGAAAATACATTTCAAATATCTCTTTTAGCCATTAATGTAAATCAGATCTTTCCAGCTACTCCATTTCTAGATATTTCACATTTAATGTTGCAGATGATGAATTAGTTGCTTCCATTAAGGCAACAAATATCTCCCAGCTACTTCAAGATTCAAGAGATTGTCTGCATTTAGTTTTTGCAGACAGACATTCTTTTGACAGGGATATTTTTTGATAGGCCCATGGGGCGAGTTAATTGTGATAGATGACTTAGGTCAATGATTATAATGCTATATATACATGTAGCAAAGATGTAATGAGGGTTGGATACAGAGACATATTTTTGTGTTCAAACAGAACCCTCCTCTATTGTAACTGTGCCTTTTTAATCAATACACACTGTGTTTTTCACCTTTTCTTATTGTTCCTTAATTATGTGTATTTCTAGAATTGGTTATTGTTTGTGAATGTACAATTCCTGGTAATCCTTTTCTTACCTTTACCTTTGTTAGGATATGCATGATTTGTGTGAATTTAGTAGTTGTATCTCATTATTATGTGCATTTTAGCTTTGTGGGTGTTCTATATTCAAACCTGGTGAATCAACTTTAAATTTCAGTTTCTCCTTCTTTCCATTTACACAATAGTTATTAGATTAGGTTTAGTCTTAGCACAATCTGAATCTTATATTCAAAAAAGGAACCATCCTTCTTTGGAGATTTGATTTCCTTGCAGGGTCCCACACTTGGAAATCACTCCAATGTTTCACTGGATTGTTGCAACATAGTGCTTCAACACAGGGTGTAAATCCAAGTGACAACAGTTACCATCTCCTCACAATATGCATCTAGTGTCTGATAAGCCTTCATGGCCTTCTTTATTGTATCCACCCCTAAGGTCTCTAATGAAATTTTCCATGTGGTGGTTGCAGAAAGAATCCCTTGGGGATCAACAGACTTCTAGTCCTTATTGAGTGCCTCCGACAAGGCTGGTGCAGATGGTCTAGAATCGGTAGGCCCAACCAAGTGTTTGATGTAAGCAGTTAGTTGACCAATTTGTCCTCTGATCTCTTCTTTTGTATCTTCATCTTTCTTCATTCTGGCCAAGATGGTCGAGATAGACTCAGTGAGGGTATGTTTTTGCTCATCCCTAGTTTGGTACCCTAAGACCACTTATTGTATATTATAGTTAGCAGGGGTCATGACTGTTTCTTCTTTGTCTATCACAGGTGTACCTATATGCACTATCCTAACTCCCTGTTGATCAACCATGATATGGGATAAGACCCTAGTCTTCTTTTTTGGCCGGTCTTGAAGTGCTTCTGCAATGGTGGCTGGGTCTTCATCCTTAGTGTATACTTTCTTCCTCTTTTCCACCACTGTATTCAACCAAGTGGGGAGACCCCAGCCTGTGTTGTCAATTGGTGGATAAGACACCTAGGGTGGGGACCTAGTTGGTGATGGTGTCAATACCACTATCTTTGGAGAAGAGGTGGCTAGGTCGGCAATTTTATCCAGGTTTAATACATCCTGGAGCTCCTCTTTCAACAATGATGGGGATGACACCCTGTGATCACCGCCTTCTTGTGCTTTTGGTTCTACTACTGATGTGGGAGGTGACCCTTGGGAAGGAGTAGATATGGAAGGAGATGAGGAATGGGGTGAAGCTTGGTGAGTATCTTACCGAGGAGGAGAAGGAGTAGTTTGCCTGATTGTAGGGGTAGAGGCAATTATTACTCCTAGAGTGGCGGGTTGAGCCCTTCCTCTGATTTTCCACACTAAGGGAGTGTGACAATCTTCCTCAGTATCACTAGAGTGCTAATACTACCTTGGATTTCTCCTTTTCTCTAGCAGTAACAACAACTCTAGTACTCCTTTTCTCTTCTAGGATGGGAGGAACCACCTTGGTCCCCTTAGTAGCATGTGAAGACTCACCCTGACTCACTTTCTTGGGTTTGTCTTTCTTCTTGGAAGGATAGGGATCCATCATAGGATATGGTTTGAGCAACCATTTCTTAGTTCGCACAAGGACTGCTTGGTCCCTATCTTCCAGAGAGACAATTTCATCTTGTTCCCAATTTACATCATCTAGGGGCTAGTTGTAGACTTTGTTTTTCTCATAAACTGGGTCTAAAACCCTCCCATATTCCTTCATTCATTTTGGGACATTTGGGAGGTCAAGCAAAGGCAAACTTTTTACCAAGTGTAAATCCAACCTAAAATAATCTCTCAGCTTAACGTCATGATCATCCAGGCAATCTACCCAGTGGTCTTCGACATCATCCTCATGTTTGAACCAATTCCCAATGAGAGAGCTGACCCACCCAATTGGATCAAACCTTGCTCTAGTAACATCAAATAAATCTAAGGCCCATGGTGCCATCTCTAGCTTTACAAACTTGGCCTATGTGATGCTTTGGCAAGTGTAGCCTCTTATCTTAACAGGGAACTTAAAACTAGGTTTATGTTTGCTAACAATAAGTTTATACACTTCATACACTTGTCTACAAATCTCCAATAATACAACTTTGTCACTAGGGTACCTAGGAAGTTTATATGGAGGCTTTGAGTAGCCCATCACCCTGATGTATGAAAAAGTCTTGAATTGTATATACCAGTGCCCCCAATTGGCCATTTCATTACAAGCTTATGAAGACAACCTCTTGGAGTAGTCGTTCTCCAATGTTTTGATAATGGTGTAGATGAAAGCATCATTGACTACCTTATAATGTTTTTGGCTCTCAAGGAGCTCTAGTTGTGGAAAGTGCTGGTAAAATCAATACTTCCCCTTTCTGAAGAGATCCAACCTGTTGTAATCCTAGGAAACTAGCATGACAGGCTAATAAATAGACAAGGTAGGAGGTCATGTAAAATTCTTTTTTCTTCTCCACCGTGGACAATTGGTCATCTAATTTGTTGATGATGAAGGACCCCCAATCAATATGCTTCCCTTCAATGATCTTCATGTAGAAGTAACACATCCATGGATGCCACTTGTCTGAAGAGGGGAGGCCAAATACCTGACTAAGGAGTGAAATGAATTCTTTTCCATCTTCTCTAAACTCACCCCTTGGTTGCACTGCAGCCATCTTCATTGGGTGTTTTCTCTGTGCTTCCAGCAACTACTGATTGATGTAGGTGGTGGCAGTCTTGGGTTTGCTGGAGTAGAAAGTCTTTGTTGAAGTGAGTATTATCTTCTCATACTACTCAAAAACTAGGATCCCGAAGACCATATCAATCATCTCAGAAGTGATGTCTAAAATGACTTGACCTACTAGTCCGACAATCCTTTTGCTTTCAAATTTGTATGCTTTAGCACATGCTTTAACTAGCTCCAGGGATTAAAGATAGATAGGGAGTGTTGATGCTTAAATCAACCCAGAGATGGCCATCTGCTGAGCCTAAAAGGATCTTCCCTCCGTTGTGTTGATATTGTTCAAGAAAGCATGTACATCAAGAACCCCCATGTATGTGTCCTCGATTCTAGAAAATTGACTAAGCATTTTGGATGTTGGGAGGTACCCTTTGTAATCATGCTTAAGTTCTTTGATTGGTACATCCTCCTCCATGATTGTAGTTTTGAAAAGGAATCAAAAGCAAGGTGATAGTTAGATTTACAACTAACTTTCTTCAAATAAACTTGTTTTAGTTTGAAAAAACATTGTATCAGGGATTAGGTGTTAGGCCTGATCCCTTCCTCATCTTCTAAAATGGCATTGAGGACTTTGGAAGTACTAACACCACAATCCCGACAGGAGGTACAAAAGTGAGGAAGAACCCAGTGGTGCGACCCTTAGGATAATTATGCATTTGAAGTCAGGGGTAGAGCTCAGAGATGTTTCACAACCCTCATTGATCCTAAGTACAAGCTCCGCCAGCCTGGCCTCTCTATAGTTAAATGTTATAGGAAGAATCGGGGAGTAGGGGTCAGGGATGACTTGGTACTCCTGACTTCCTATCTGTAAAGAGTAAACAGGAACCTAGTGAACCTGACTCTGCTAGAGTTATACAAGGTAATTGTCAAGGATTGGGGGTCGGGGTGACTTGGTACTCCTGACTTTTGATTCCTAAATAGTAAATAGGGACCTTGTGAACCCAACTCTGCTAGAGTTATACAAAGGTAATTGTCGGTGATCAGGGGTCGAGGATGACTCCTATCTTATGACCCTAGTAAATAACTTTATTAAATGAAACGCCCCAATGCTGATCCTAACAAAGGTAAAGGAAAGGATAAGCAAGAATCAGGGTCAAGGCCTCAATTGTACTAATGGCTAGGGCATCATTCTCACTAAAGATATGATAAATTTTGATCAAGACCCAAAGATTTTTCAAAGGATTTCTAGCCCAATACTACACTATTGAAGAGAAAACATAAAATAGGTTGCATCTAAGGGAGATCACAAAGGAGGTCACTCTTGCATTCCGTATGGTAACCTAGAACAAAAAATAAAATGGGAAAAGTACAAGGGGAACCGACCCAACTTCAGGTAGGGAGCACAAACAAAGAAAATCAAAGTTCAACAGGAATGCAAAAATAAAAACTACATTTCACTTGCCTTGGTGAAAAATTGAAGGAAATAGCTAAAGAAACCCTACCAGGCTCGAAGGAAATGATAAACTGGATCTGACAACCAGGGAACTCTCCTTCAGAAAAAATCTACTGCAATGCATATGGTATGCTCCTATAGATGAAATCTCTTCGTAAATGTTTAGGCTGGGGATCCAAACTTTAGTATAAGCCTTAGGGGAGAGCTTGAATTACCAAATTCAAAGAGTAAAATGAGAAAATGGATTGAAATGTAATAAAACCCCCTTTCAACACGTGAGAGTCCAACCATAAATGCACTGCTAGGGGTAGTTATAGCGTCGGTTAGATCCTACATCAGGGATAACCCTCAAGACTACACCCGCAATCATACCAGGAGGACAAACCCCGAGGCCCTGACACCGATGACACACGACATTACACCTATTGTCCCTTAGAGAGGGAAGTCAAGAAATCCTTTACAGTCATACTAGTGTGACTAACCATGCTAATTGGTCAATACCACGTAGAAGGGCTATCAGACGGCTGGGGATGTTTTTATTGTCATTCCAGAATGGCAAACCCCACAGGCCCGATGGGTGGGTATATTGCAAGTGTTTAAGAAAATGAAATAATAATTCATCAATTGAGAAGTAGGTAGAAGCCCAAAAAGAAAAGCAGGGGGTCCCTATTTGCCTATGCCTAAATGGGGTGTGTTGTGGAAAAGAGCACAACAGATATGAGTATCAAGAGTAATGTATAATTATTCATGCCATACGTTCACTTATTTGTTGTTATTCCCTGGGTGAAAAATGGTACAGATCCTTCTTGGGTGGTAGTGCTCCTCACACCATGTGCTTTCTGAATTCTTCTTCTTTATTCCTCCACAAAATCACCATGCAACCAACAATTTCTTCTCTTTGCTTTCTCCACGTGGTATAGAAACCCAAAATAGATATGCCTTCAAAAAAACATAGAAATTTCTCTATCCTTTATGTAGATAAAAGGAATGATAGGCAAACTCCAACACCACAAAAATAATAAATAGAAAATTTGGTAGCATTTGTATGAATTGAAGGAAGAAATTTTCCTTATGCCTTCACGTCTAGCATTATTTTCTATCATTGTAGGCCTCTATTTTTTATAGTTGTAGACCTTTGTGGGATTTCAAACATCGATCCCTTTTACATGCTCTAACTTGTCATTACCAATCTCATCCAAAAATCAAGGCTACAAAAAAATAATAATGAAAAATAGGAAAAAATCCATGCAGTCACAGGCTTTTTTACCTATCATGTAAAAACCCCAAAATCCAAGGGTAAAATTCATTTAAAACTACCATTCTGGTGACTACAAATACCTTACATAATTTTCTTCATGTCTGTTGTCTTCCCATAACTTTACTCACATGATTCTCTTCTTCACTCAATTTGCACAGGCACAAGATGAGAATGCTTTGATACCATGTACAAATTTTCAGAGATAAATTGTAAAAATCTAAACCATATTGTTAACATAGTTGACAACAAAATATATAAATAATATTGTTGATATTTTCAGATTTCATACACTCTCAATTGGGATGATTTCAACGTTGTATTACATTGTCTTATAAAGCCATACATATTCTTGTAAATGAAACTAAAAGAACCTACGGGAATGTAACTTCTCAAAAACTAACAAACATTTATTAATTACTAATAGGAGACTAAATTATATGTATAAATTAACATTTACATGTTAATTTATTTATTTATGTTTATTCTAAACTATATACTAAACTATATCAAATGATGTAATACTCCAACAATCCAAACATAACAAACTTGAAATTTTCCTTGTCTTCTTTTTTTTTCTGTGGGGGATAACTTTCATCATTAATCGGTTGGGGGGGTAAACTAGCATTTTTGCTTTAGACATTGTAAATTCAATCATGTCCCTCACACACAATCCCTTCCATTTGAGTATTGCTCATAATCTTCATAATAAATGGAAAATCAAATGTGGATATTGTGGCTCAACATTTTTGTGGCTCAATTTGAAGATTTGTGAGATTCACTAAGCTTGAGGGTTTGGCATATGAGTTTGCTTCCAAATCCAAACTTGTGATCTTTGTTTGAGTCTTTTGGTCATGGCCTCTTACTACCATAGTCTGGCTCTTGTTTGGAAATTAAGGTTCGGGCCAGGCATTTTGTTTGGCATTCACACCACCACTAGGACATCCTCTCCACCAAATGTCACTTCAAGGAAGATTACAGTCTATCATCCAAGGTTCTCTGCCAGCGAAGACCTTCAACAACTCACACCAGGCTTCCAAACCAACGGTCGAGGTTCAAAGGTCGCCATCAAATTCTTTGGGTTGGGGTCTTCATTCTCCATAGTCACAATTTCCAGTCTTTCTTTGGATCGACATAGGATTTTTGTCTCTTGAATTGAAGGGTTGCAGATGTCTTTGAGTGAAAGGTTTTGGATTTATGGTTGTTGCAGGGTTTGCATCCTCCATCATTGTCATCCAAGGCCATAGTGCCAAGCCATTAGGGCCTTACTATCCATCACCGGTGCCCCTCATTGTCATCTCAACACCTTCTCTTCCAATATTCTCACCACCCTCGACCTTTGTTGGAGTAGAGCTCACAGTTAGGGTTCACACAATCCATAGTTGGATCGCTTGGCCTTATGTTGTTTAGGTGTTATTTTACTTTGTAACAAATGTTTATTGAAATTATTTTGTAACAATCCTTGTTTATAAACATTTTGAATAATTGTTTATCAAAGTCTCTTCCCATGCTTCATAGATTCCCATGCTCCAATCCACTATGCCACCTTAATATTTTCCTTGACTGCAAGTAATTATGTCGACATTTGTCGCTAACTTCCAACATTTCATGTTAACTAGGAAATTTTATGTTACCTGTAACATTTATCAATCAATAGTAGCATTTGTTGCTATCTATTTCTATTTTGGTTAACATTTGTTATAACCATGACATTGTATGTAATGACTATGGTTTATAATGTTGAAATATACCAGACAACTGAGAGGGGAGCGAATCAGTTGTCTCTAAAACTTTAACCTCTTATGAATTAACTCATCAAACTCTTGATTGCTATTATTTAGATATAACAATGAAAGCATGAATTGAAAACCTTAACACAACAATACAATCAACACATGAGACACCATATTTTTAAGAGGAAAACCCTATGAGGGAAAAACCACAGTGGGTGTTAGCCCATAGAAATATATAAGTTATAACAACACCAAAAAACAAAGGCTCACTGCCCAAGGGGTGGCTCACTGCTAAGGTGAACTGATTTGATAGAATCTACTCCATGCTTAGGTTTAGTTCCATTGAAGCATAGTATATCTCCTCTGCTCTACTCTTTTACACCTTCGCACTTATCTTCTCATTTCGCACATCCATACCCTTTTCATAACTACATTACATGTTTTTATACAACTCATCAACCTTGGAATGTACATCAAGGTCAACATTACATTCATCAACCGTTGGAGCAATCTCCAAGGTCGACATTACAAACATACATAGAAAATAGGTCTAGACCTAATACCAAAATTTGCTAAGGGAAGGATGTAACAGTTGTCGATTAGGATTGCACCCTTATGCAAAGTTTGTGAAACTCTACAATCCTTCGAAACATGGGATCAAACTCAGGCTGTGGGTGACCTATGGTGAGCTTGAACCTCCAGATGGGTTGTTTCCCTTGATAAAATGATAAATTTGCAGGAAAAAGATAAAAAAGATCTAATGGAATCATTAAAACTGAAACTGTAAATGTGGTGATACACCTAATTTTGATGGAAAACTTACAAATCTGACTCACAATAGATCTCAGAAAACTATCCACACAATCCAGTTTTGGCAATATAATCACAAAAATGTTTCTAAGGAAGGCTGGAAATTATCTTCTTTATGAAGGAAAAAGGGTTTTTCACAACATGAAGGAAAAATATTTAAGTAGCACAGCCTAAGACCTATGATATCACTACACTTAACACTTGCAAGTAAGAATGAGACAATAATTTTAAAGGTTTTGATATTTAAACACAATAAAATCTCATCAAATCACTGATACAAGTAGCATTAATGGAAAGACAAACACTTGATTCTAATAAAAAATAAAGGAAAATATTGCATAAAAGACAAGAAAATGGAACCTGTAACCTGCTGCAATCTCTATAAAATCTGTAATCAATGAGTTACAAAACCTCTTTCTCTCTTAAAGTGTAAAGAGCAAAAAGGCAAGAACTAAAAAATGGGTTACAAACAAACTTTGTCTCTCAATGTGTAAAAGAGAAAAGAATGCAAGAACTAGAAAAAAAAAAGTTTTCCTTACAATATATAGTTTGCTCTCTCCAAGAGGCATGAAAAATAACTGCAGCTAACTACCTCTAAAAATAAGCTCTCCAATTTGATCCACGAGAAAACTAAGAAATCCCTAAAAATAATGGTCAAAACTGCCTCAAAATGAGCAAAAAAGCTCCAATCTACTAGTCTCCATGTGTTTGACCCAAGAGTTGACCAAATTTGTCTATTTTGACCTCCAAGCCATGCAAAAAGACTTAAAAAGTCCTCATTTAACTTAACTCCTCCATCTTGCATGATTTTGCATGTGTAGATCATGTGGAAAATTAATAAAGTAATCATTTGCATGACTTACTCTATTATGAGTTTCAATTTGTCTAAATTCTTCAATTTTACAACTTGTGACAAAATAATAGAGTAATTTATAAAATATTACTTTATTAATTTGTTTACATGATATATAGTTGTAAAATCATGAGAATGTGGAAGAAAAAGAATATACCTTATCTCTCCCTTTACATTTGCCTAATTTGCACAATTTTGCATGATTTTGATGCCAAAATTAGGTATTTATACATTAAAGAAAAAATATTACCCCCTTATGCCTCCCATGCAAAAATTAGGTCACTTACATGCAAAATAATATAATGAACTATCAAAAGTAATGATAATTGCAGCATTATCACCTTATAACTCCATGCAAAAGAAAACCTCCTAGTTGCATTACACATGCACTCAAGGCATAAAAATATTCCCTTATCACTCCATTACATTGCAAAAGAAAATATGTATCTAGTTGCACCTTACATGCACTCAAGGTAAAAATAACCCCTTGTCTTCATAATGCACTTTGTCTTCATATTGCATATCACCCTACAAATATCCTTACCTTATCTTTGTGCCTGCCACTTCACCTTTTCTCTTCATGATTTCATTATGTATAAGGCAAAAGGCTTCGACCATTTCTTGGTCACTATGCATATGAGGGATCTTTGACTTTTGACCTGATTTTGCATATCATGTAAGGCATACTCGACCACCTTATTTGTCTTGTCGACTAGCAGAGAAAAAAAAAGTCTTAAGGCACTAAAGCCTCTCCTTCTAATGATTCGACCCTTTTGACTTAGCCAAAACAAATGCAAAAAATAAATAATCTTGTCGGCCCACTTGACCCTCTTTGGCATAATCACTAAGAATCATCACTTTGGCATAATCACTAAGAATCATCAAGATCAAGTCTTGACCTTGGCATTTTTAGATAAGGTAAATGATTTGTTTTTTGCTAAGTCAAAAATGAGGAAAAGAAGATGCCAATCGAACAAAAAGAAAGAACAAACCCTAAAAGTTACCATTCTTTCAATCTTTCATCTGCTTCTTTAGCTCTGCAACTTTTACTTCGGTCGCCGCTAGGGTTTGACTTCATTGGTTTTTCTTGCCATTTCCATGGCTTCTCTGGTCGATTCTATGGCATTTATTGTGGTATTTCAATGAAGGAAGAAGGTGAGCATGTCTTTTTGGGTTTCTACTAGCAACTTCTTATCATTTCTGTGTTTTATCTCTTCACACTTTGGCTGCGGTTGTGTGGCTGTGTTTCTATGGATATATTCTTACCATGCCTTTTTGATGCAGAGCGCACAGTGGATACAAGAAAAAGGACAAACAAGACGAGGTTCTATTCACCCCAAAAGCCCAAAAACAAGGATCTTCATGGAAAAGTGGGAACAGCAGTTAAGGTTCTTGAATTCTTCTTGGAAATGGTGTTTGGGCATGTACTAGTACCCATCCCATCCATTGGCAAAGGTGCATCGAACTTTGAACTATTAGTTCCTTCACAAACCTCAAGAAAGGCAAGTAGCCCTACAAATAGAGAATAGTCCCAATAAATTTTTATATAGACATCCAAATGCAACTCTCAGACATGAAATAGATACCCATTATACCTCCCCACAACATACTCCAGAATGGGTTTGGGTTGTTTTGGAAAGTATGCCCTAACCAATAACCCTCCTAGTGGTTTTAAGCCTTATTAGGCCTAGTTTGTGAAGCAAGTACCCTTGGATGGAACCACCAAACTCTCTGGACCCCTTGGACACTTCAGATGGATGGTAAAACAATGTATTTCAAGGGTTTTGTGGTCAGGATGCAAGACAATTTCATTCTATGTTTGTTTTCCCACTTCAAATGCAAAGATAACAAGGAAAATGTTGCTAGTCACCTAGGGCATCAATTTAAACACACCAAAAAAACTTTTTCAGTCCTGAGCCTTGGTCAACATGTCAATCACTCCCTCTACTTCCATTCCATTGAGTTTTAGAGGATTCCCACAGTGGAATGAGGTTTTATGACATTTTTCCTACCAAAACCCTAGTTAACCTAGTTAACAGAGCAATTTTAGAAAAAACATGATATCTTCCTCTAGGAATTGAGTTAAGACCTCATACGAGATTCATTTGAAAGGTAACTCAATCCTCATTCCAACCATATATGGCTTATTCTTGTATCTATCTATACAAAACCATACCAAATGCTGCAACGGGACTGTTATAGGAGAATTCTGAAAATTACAGTCACTAAAACGGTCATAACTTCCTTAATATTGCACCAAATTCGATGAGACAAAAAGGAAAGGGAGGGTGATTGAATATAATTTCATTTGAAATCAAAAATAAATTTTCTCCTGCCCGTACTAGGCCATACCATGCAAGAAAACAACAAATTTCTGAAGTAGAATACAGAAAACAGTGTCTTTTATCATTCCATGTTCAAATCTCCAATCACCCACGACTTCACAAATGGATACAAGGCCTTTTAAAGGAATTACAACATGACCTTTCAGTTTCTAACTTCCTAGGAATGAACTAAGAGCCAAATGTCCCTTCAACTTCCAAGTTTGAATCTTTTTTTCAATTTTACATGACAACCTTTACATTGTATGCAATATTTTGCATATTTGAACCTCCTAATGACCTAAACACCTAATAGTGACTTGATTAACCTCATTACAATGTTGAACCATTAAAATTTAATCAAACTCCTCTGGAAGTATCAATTTGTCAAGGTGCTCCTGCACCACTTTTATCTTTGTGTTGTCTTCATTTGTAATTGTAACATTCACATCCTGAGAAACTTCAAAATGAAGGTCGCGGCCTATAGATCTCTCCATACAAGAAAATGAGGTGAGTTTCTTGCTATTCGGCTTTCCTGTATCTTCATTTTTAAAAGTGTGGCTCCATTACTGACAAGGGTTTCAAAAATTACAAGTGGGTAACTATTCTTCAAAGAAAACTTAGCCTTCTAGTCACGACCATACTTCTATGTATAAACATTCTTTTCATCTATGAACCTGAGCATGTAAGATTTGAAAAATAAAAATGAGGATTTCACATAAATTTGCAGGAAAATGCTCTTTCATGGACACGACCTGTATGACTATGCTCTTCTCCTTTTCTGTAGATACAAAAATACAAGGATTTCAAAAAATGGAGATAATGCTTTTTTATATTTCTTGCATAAAAGGCCTCTCCTGGCATGGCCATGATGTTGTATCTTTTCGTTCTCTCCTGCATTTGGTTTCTGCTGAGAAAAACAATATGATTTTCATATATCTTTTCTGTTATATCTTCCTCTGATGTGGTTGCTTCCATGATGCAAAAACACTAAAAAAGAAAAGCTATCCTTTATTTTCATGATGAGATCTCTGTGTTTCTCTTCTTGCCGTTATTTATATCTAGAGAAATATGTGACAAATAATGGGAAGTATTGTTTTAATTGCTCACAAATCCTTGCTAGGGTTTTTCTCCCCTTGTAACATGACTATTCTTTGATATTCCTGGACTGGCTCTGGATTTGCTCTGTAGTTAAACATGTGGAGTCTCATTGTCCAATAATGTATTGTATCTTCTGTAGAACAAGATTGTCCTTTCTCTCTAAGAGCTGTGATAATTACCTTTGACTGTATTTAACATTTCTCAGGTGGACAAAGATGTATTCTTTCATGTCGATCCTTGTCTCTTTCATGCATATGTTACAATCATTATCTACAAACTTCTCTGCCTTGGCTTTCCTTGAAAGACAGTGTGATGTGTTGAAGATTTTGTGGAGGTTTCAAAGATCTTTATACCTGTCATGTATTTCTTTAAGTTGTAGATTTATTAAAGCATTATGTTTTAACCCCATATTGTGTATATGAATGCATTATTTAATCTTCATACATGCTACAAATCTTTCAACTGTTATGGAGAGCAACCTAAGCGAACACTTGGGGTAAGATCATAAGCTTCTACTAGGTTATGTTATCATGAAACCTCTCGCAACAAAGCCTATTGAAACTATTTCATCTGTATATGGTGGTACATGAAGACCTCTGCATTCTAAAGCTTGGCATATGTCTTGAGTTAACTTAACCTTCTGTAATAGATCTACTGTAGCCTATGAAGATACATTTGTCCTTAAACATGTGATCTCCTCTTAAAATGTATCAGGAAATGCTCATGTAAAGTGGTTTCATCTATCTCCAATGGTAATGGAAACCTTTTGCTCATTTGGCTTTGTTAGGTCCTGCTTTGCATTATGAACACTTGTTATTTTATCCTTTGTAGTATGATTGTCTTTTGAAACTTACCATGCCTAATTTTTGCTTCTCACATGACAATCACTACTGCTCCTTCATGTCTTTTGGTTGTCAATGTTGTATTCCTATTACTATTATAGTGATCCCCACTAAAAGATATGACTTGTTATGACTGTACTCCTATCAATGAATTGTTATCTTCTGTTTGCACCTAGGACTGTCGTGGAAAGCCTGAAACTATACCTTATCCTTTAAGGAGTTTTCTCTTGATTTATCAACTGCTCCCTCCTTGACATTATCACTGTTATGTATGATATGACTGTCCTTGCTTCTTTATGACTTCTATATAGTGAGCTTGTAATGATTTCCACTATGACTGTACTCCTATGGAGACTGTTGTTCCATTTATTTCTTTGGATACACTTGACTTATCTAATGATCTATTTACATGCCTGAACTACGACATTGATGTATTGATAAAGAAGGGAGGAAAACTATGAAGTCTTCATGATGGCTGCTATACTTGGTAGTTCATTTGCATGTCTTTGAACTATTTCATTTGTTTTTAGTACTATACATGACTTTATCATTTGATTCTAAATTGTTGTTTTCATGATAAAGGATGAGAGAAATACCTCTTGATGGCATGATGGATTCTTCATGGTTATTTCATATGATTTGATCATTCATTATGGCTAAAAGAAACATGCTTCTTGGTAAGAAAAAAATTGTCATTAATAACAGTGCTTGAGCATGTTGGGCTCAACCCTTGTGGGAGCCACATTTTCTCCACATGCTTAAATGTCTTCAAATCAGCAACATTGCTTTTCCTATACCTGCATAGTGAACAAACAAGTTAGCATAAAAACATACCTCTTGAAGTTGATTGATCTTTCTCATGATGATCTGATTTATTGAACATGTCTGATTTGATCCATTCACATAAAGTCCATAATATCTGCAAGCTAATATGTCTGTTGATAAAAACATGTGATAATTTTAAATATCTGAAGCTTCTAACAAGGCCTTTTCCCCAATTTTGTAGGTACACTGGCATGATCAGGAGCTGAAGATAAGGACATGAAGACCAGCTATCAACTAAGGACATCAACCTTTTGAAAAAGGCAATGATGGATATTTAATATTCTCATATGTTCTTTTTCTTTCCTTTTATCCTCAAATGTATAGCTTGCATATGTCTGCATTGCTTAGTTTAGTCACTCCAACAGCTTGTGTGGGACACATTTAAACATTTCTTTAAACATGATCAGTTACTTTACCTTATGCAAATGATTTATGTATGTTTACTTTTTTGAATCAAATGCATAGGATAGAATAACTGAAACTGATATGAAACATATTTTCAAAACATGATATGAAATGACAGTTTTATAAATACCTCTCTTTCACACTGAAATGTGATCACTTGAATAATTCAATCATCTTATAACTGAAAGATAAAACAAGTTAGATTTGTTCTGTCATTCATTGACTATCTGATATCTTGTCATTAGATCTTCACTTATTAGGATGGTTTGACAGTCCTGATTGGATTGCCAGATTATCCTGTCAACTAATCCTTATTTTCTCTTGTCAAGACATCAGACATTCACTGATTGCAGAACTTAAAAGTTTTCTTTTACTCCTTTTGAAATAATTAGCAAATCAAGTCTAACTAAATTAGGTGTGAACATAATTTAGTAATAGTAATGATGTATGTGGATCACACAATGCCTTAGCAAGGACTCAAATATAATCTTCCACGCAACAACATGCTACTACAATATTCAATACATCTCTGTAATTAGTGAAAGCAACCAAGTCGACCAAGATTGGTGTTCACATTAAGACTTTCAAGAACAGTCTTTATCTTCGATCCAGATTTCTCTTTGCGGACCAATCCAAAAGTAGGAACACGATTAGGAGACATCCACAAGCACATTGAAATCATCAGGAACAACTGCACAACCTCTAACCACTCTGTCAAAATAATTCTTCAAACCATAGCTCATAAACAACACTGTCGGTCACTGTCATAAGGAAAAGATCGCTTGCGGACCACCAAATCATGAACCATTAAAGTTGAAGACACATAACATCATCTCAGACTTAACTCTAGAACCACAAATCAAAATACTTTAATGCGGAGGAATGCGGAGCATAATACATTCTCCTTGTCACTAGTGAATACTCAGAAAAAGTAGCTTTTACTCTGGTGAACATAACTCAATCAAATATTCATACTGAAAGCTCAAACTTGGAATATAACATCTTTAGACATGCTTATAAATAAATTCCAATCCATAGACAAATATATTAAATCTACAGGAAATGCGGAGCAATCTGTTGGATTGTTCTTCTATAGACAAAGATATTCTACAACATACTATTTCTACCAGAGGAGCAAATTTTCTCAATATCCTCAATATTAGGATTTCCAACACTTACATAGGCAAATACAAAGCATTTAACTCATTACAAGAAAGCATCAAAACAAGAGCACAGTTGACACCAATGACAACACTGATATGTTGACTTCAATGACAACATCGGTTAGGCACATACTTGCAACAATCTCCCCTTTTGTCATTGATGGCAACATATGATGTGAAAAACTGTAAAGACCATCAAGAAAAGATTCTCCCCCTTTCTCTTTATGCATCTACACTCTTTATTTTCTAAGTTTTTCACATGATTTCTCTCCCCCTTTGACATCAATGGCAAAGGGCACATACTTGCATCCTGCTACTCTAATCCAACTAAACTTTCTGTGTTATCAATACTTTCTTTATCAGGAACTTATACCGGTAACATCTAGCTACTCCCCCTGAGAGGTAGACCTTAAAACATCAATCCAGACCAATGAATGAAGCTCTAAGCACCACTGGATTGATGCATTCCTATGCATCTTAGTTAAGAACAAGAGGGGTAATAACCCCTAACTTTTCTCTGAGATACTCAAAAGTATCCTTAGGTAGAGGTTTAGTGAAAATATCTACAATCTGATCCTTTGTAGACACATATTCTAATTTTACTTCATTCTTTGTCATTTTTTTCTCTCAGAAAGTGATACCTTATAGATATATGCTTAGCTCTTGAGTGCATCACTGGATTCTTTGAAATGTTTATAGCACTTGTATTATCACAGAGGATTACAATTGGATCTTCATACACAACTCCTATGTCCTGCAATGTCTGCTTCATCAATAACACTTGAGTACAACAACATGCTACTACAATATACTCTACTTTTGCAGTTGACAAAGAGATTGAATCTTGCTTCTTGATCATCCCTGAAACCAATCTATTACCCAAAAAGAAAGCACCTCCACTTGTACTCTTTATGTCATCAACATCTCTAGCCCAATCAGCATCTGTATAAGCACTGAGAGTGAAATCATTATCATTTGGATACCATAAGCCATGATCTGGTGTGCCTTTTAAATACCTCAATATTCTCTTTACTACCATCACATGTGACTCTCTTGGATCTGCTTGAAATCTTGCAACAAGACAAACTGCATGCATAATATTAGGTCTGGTTTGAGTTAGATAAAGCAATCCTCCAATTATGGATCTGTACTTTTTCTAATCAATCTTGGGTGATTTATCAGTTTTGCTCAACTTGCAACCAATCACCATGGGAGTACATATTGGTTTAGAGACTTCCATCCCAAACTTCTTCAACAACTCTTTCACATACTTAGACTGAGATATGAATATTCCTTTATCTGATTGATTAATTTGCAAACCCATAAAGAAATTCATTTCACCAAACATAGACATCTCAAACTCATTTTGCATTTCACCTGCAAACTACATGCACATACCTTCATTGCCTCCAAAGATAATGCCATCAACAAAGACTACAACAATCAGGATCTTATTATCATTAATCTTGAAATACAGATTGTTATCAGCAGTGCCTTTACTGAAGCCTATTGCAACAAATATTTGTCTAACTATGCATACCCGGCTTTGGGTACTTATTTCAGTCCATACAAGGCCTTCTTCAATCTGCACACCATATCACCTTGTTTTGATAATTTAAATCCTTTTGATTGCTCAATGTAGACCTCTTCTTCCAATTCACCATTCAAGAATACAGACTTAACATCTATCTGGTACACTTTGAAGTCTTTAAATGCTACAAATGCCAAAAATATTCTAATTGCTTCAATTCTTTCCACAGGAGCATAGGTCTCTTCAAAATCTATTCCTTCAACTTGAGAGTGTCCTTTGCATACAATTCTTGCTTTGTTTATTACAACTTCTCCATTTTCATTCAGCTTGTTTATGAAAACCCATTTAATTCCAATGACATTGTTATCAACAGGTCTAGGTACCAATTCCCAAGTTTGATTCTTCTCAATCTGTTTCAGTTCTTCTTCCATGGATTTTAGCCAATTTTCATCATTGCAAGCTTCATTCATAGTTTTTGGTTCAACTTTTGAAAGCAAACAGTAATTCACTTGTTCTTCTGCAACTTTTTTTCTTATCAGCACACCTTTGTTTTTGTCACCTATAATTTGATCTTTAGAATGATTAATCCTTACATACTTGGGAGTCTTAACAACATTTTCTGGAGCCTCTTCTTCATCTTGACTAACTTCTTACTCAACTTTTTCTTCATTTTCTATAATCACAGGTTCGTCTGGTTCATAGCAACTCAGATATGATATTCTTTCCTTGCTTTCATGTACCTTCACATTAGCACTCTCAACAATCTTATTCAGTCTCTTATTGTAGCACTGGTAAGCCTTACTCTTGGTAGAGTAACCAAGAAAAACTCCATCACATCTATCATCAAACTTGCCTAGTTCTTCATCTCTTCTGATAAAACATTTTCTTCCAAAAACTTTGAAATACTTCACTATAAGAGACCTTCCATACCATAATTCAAAAGGAGTTTTAGAACTATTACCTTTCACTTAAACTCTGTTTAGGATGTACACGGCAGTATGTATGGCTTCTCTCCAATATACTTCCGGTAGGTCAGCTTCCTTTAGCATAGTCCTAACAACTTCTTGAACTATCCTATTTTTTCTTTTAAATAACGCAAGCGCGTTATGTTCAACTTAAATTTTTTTATGTTTAAGGCTATTAATCATGTATGTATGTATGCCTATATGTATGTATGTATGTATGCCTATATGTATGTATGTATCTATGTATGCCTATATGTATGTATGTATAGTGTCGAGGGTAAAGGAGGGTAGAGATGGGAGTGAGCCAGATAGGGGAGGAGAGGGGTGGATAAGGATTGAGTGATTAAGGTTTAAGGTTAAGGGTTGAGCATTTAGGGATAGGATTTAGAGTTTAGGGATAAGGGATTATAGTTTAGGACCTTGAGGGATTAGGGTTTAGGGTTGAGGCTTTAGGGATAGCGTTTAGGGTTAAGGGTCGAGGGATTAGGGTTAAGGTAGAGTGTTGAGGGTAGAGGGATTAGGGATAGGGTTTAGGGTTGAAAGTTTAGGGTTGAGGGATTAGGGTTTAAGGTATAGTTTAGTAGTTCTTGTGGATAGAGCCAGTAAACAATGGGAGATTATTTGCCTATTTCATAACAATATACCTCCCCCTTAAACCCTAAACCCTAATCCCTCAACCCTCAACCCTCAACCCTAATCCATCATCCCTCAACTCTAATCCCTCATCCCTAAACCCTAAATGCTATCCCTATTCCTAAACCCTCAACAGACTCGATACTATACCTTAAACCCTAATCCCTTATCCCTAAACCCTCCAACCCTATCCCTAATCCTTACACCCTCCACACTCTACTTGAACCCTAATCCCTTGAACCTCAACCCTATCCCTAAACCCTTGACCCTCGAACCTCAACCCTCAACCCTTGACATCAAACCCTAATCCCTCAACCCTTAACTCTGATCCCTCAACTCTCAACCCTAACCCTAAACCCTAAACACTAAACCCTCAACCCTCAACGTCAAATCCTAATCCCTCAACCCTTCACTCTAATCCCTCAACCCTAAACCCTATCCCTAAACCTTCAACAATATACCTTAAACCCTAATCCCTCAACCCTAACCCTAAACCTTGCCCCTAAACCCTAATCCCTTAACCCTCAACCCTAATCCGTCATCCGTCCTCCCTCAACTCTAATCCCTCATCCCTAAACCCTAAATGCTATCCCTATTCCTAGACCCTCAACAGGCTCGATACTATACCTTAAACCCTAATCCCTCTACCCTTGACACTCTTATTTAACCCTAATCCCTTGACCATTATCCCTATCCCTCAACCCTCAACCCTCAACCCTCAACCCTCAACCCTCAACATTAAACCCTAATTCATCAACCCTAAACCCTAATCCCTCAAACCTAAACCCTATCCCTAAACCATCAACCCTCAACACTATACCTTAAACCCTAATCCCTATTCCTCAACCCTTAACCCTTAAAACTTAAACCCTATCCCTACACCCTCAACACTTGACACTATATCTTAAGCCTTAAACCCTCATCCCTAAAGCCTCAACCCTTAATCCTTAAACCTTCAACCCTAAACCCTATCCCTAATCCCTCTACCCTCGACACTCTAACCCTAACCTCGACATTAAATGTTAATCTGTCAACCCTAAACCCTAATCCTAAACCCTCAACCCTCAACACTAAACCTTAAACCCTAATCCCTCAAGCCTCAACCCTAAACCTTATCCCTAAACCCTAATCCCTCAACCCTCAACCCTAATCCATCATCCCTCAACTCTAATCCCTCATCCCTAAACCCTAAATGCTTTCCCTATTCCTAAACCCTCAACAGACTCGATACTATACCTTAAACCCTAATCCCTTATCCCTAAAGCCTCCAACCCTATCCCTAACTCTTACACCCTCCACACTCTACTTTAACCCTAATCCCTTGAACCTCAACCCTATCCCTAAACCCTTGACCCTCGAACCTCAACCCTCAACCCTCGACGTCAAACCCTAATCCCTCAACCCTTAACTCTGATCCCTCAACTCTCAACCCTAACCCTAAACCCTGAACCCTAAACCCTCAACCCTTAACATCAAATCCTAATCCCTCAACCCTTCACTCTAATCCCTCAACCCTAAACCCTATCCCTAAACCCTCAACACTATACCTTAAACCCTAATCCCTCAACCCAAACCCTAAACCTTGTCCCTAAACCCTAATCCCTCAACCCTCAACCCTAATCCGTCATCCATCATCCCTCAACTCTAATCCCTCATCCCTAAACCCTAAACACTATCCCTATTCCTAGACCCTCAACAGGCTCGATACTATACCTTAAACCGTAATCCCTCTACCCTCGACACTCTTATTTAACCCTAATCCCTTGACCATTAACCCTATCCCTCAACCTCAACCCTCAACCGTCAACCCTCCACCCTCAACCCTCAACTCTAAATATTAAACCCTAATTCATCAACCATAAACCCTAATCCCTCAAACCTAAACCCTATCCCTAAACCATCAACCCTCAACACTATACCTTAAACCCTAATCCCTATCCCTTAACCCTTAAAACTTAAACCCTATCCCTATACCCTCAACACTTGACACTATATCTTAAGCCTTAAACCCTCATCCCTAAAGCCTCAACCCTTAATTCTTAAACCTTCAACCCTAAACCCTATCCCTAATCCCTCTACCCTCGACACTCTAACCCTAACCTTGACATTAAACACTAATCTGTCAACCCTAAACCCTAATCTGTCAACCCTAAACCCTCAACCCTCAACACTATACCTTAAACCCTAATCCATCAACCCTAAAACCTAATCCATCAACCCTCAACCCTAAACACTATTAATAAACCCTCTACCCTTGACACTATACCTTAAACCCTAATCCCTCAACCCTCAACCCTAATACCTCTGTTGTTATATGGAGCCTAATCAGACTCGGAGGTTATATTTACCCCACTTTTATCAGCGCGGTTTCCCCCCAAATTCCTACGGGGTCAAGGGGCAGCGCCCCTTGCGGGGGTTTGGGGGCAGCGCCCCCAAGACGGGGTCAAGGGGCAGTGCCCCTTGCGAGGTCCAGGGGCAGCGCCCCTGGCGCGTTCCCTGTCGCGATACAGGGCGGGGTCGAGGGGCAGCGTCCCCGTGGGGGCTCGGGGCAACGCCCCCGAAACCTCACACGATTTTTTATTATTTTATAATGCATCAGAAGTTAATTTTTTCATTGACCGACATAAGAAAACCCTATTCTGTAACCGACAAAAAGTTTGATAAAAAGCGGCTAAGGGTTAGGGTTTTGATATTGTATTGTAGCATTTTGCAGCAGTATTGAGTTGCAGGGATTGTTGATTGTAATCGGTTTGATTTACTGGATAATAATATTGGACTCTCTGTTTGGTGGATGTAGCCCGAGTTTGGGTGAACCACGTTAAAAATTGTCTCTCGCTATTATTATTTTTGTGTATTTCCATTTCTCTGTTTACTCTTTATTTGCATTTAATTGATATCTTCTGCCGGCTAACCCTAACAACCTCAACCCTCAACCCTAATCCCTCATCCCTAAACCCTAAACTCTATCCCTATTCCTAAACCCTCAACCCTCGACACTATACCTTAAACCCTAATCCCTTATTCCTAAACCCTAAACACTATCCCTCAACCCTTAACCCTTAAAAATTAAACCCTAAAACCTATCCATAAACCCTCGATGCTCAACACTATATTTTAAACCCCAATCCCTTAACCCTCAGCCCTAAAGCCTCAACCCTCAATCATTAAACCTTCAACCCTAAACCCTATCCCTAATCCCTCTACCCTCAACACTCTACTTTAACCCTAATCCCTTGACCATCAACCCAATCCCTAAACCCTCAACCCTCATCCCTCAACTCTCAACATTAAACCCTAATCTGTCAACCCTAAACCCCAATCCATCAACCCTAAACCCTAATCCCTCAACCCTAAACCCTATCCCTAAACCCTCAACCCTCAACACTATACCTTAAACCATAATCCCTCAACCCTAAACCCTAATCCCTCAACCCTAAACCCTATCCCTAAACCCTCAACACTATACCTTAAACCCTAATCCCTAAACCTTGTCCCTAAACCCTAATCCCTCAACCCTCAACCCTAATCCGTCATCCATCATCCCTCAACTCTAATCCCTCATCCCTAAACCCTAAATGCTATCCCTATTCCTAGACCCTCAACAGGCTCGATACTATACCTTAAACCCTAATCCCTCTACCCTCAACACTCTTATTTAACCCTAATCCCTTGACCATTAACCCTATCCCTCAACCTCAACCCTCAACCCTCAACTCTAAACATTAAACCCTAATTCATCAACCGTAAACCCTAATCCCTCAAACCTAAACCCTATCCCTAAACCATCAACCCTCAACACTATACCTTAAACCCTAATCCCTATCCCTTAACCCTTAAAACTTAAACCCTATCCCTATACCCTCAACACTTGACACTATATCTTAAGCCTTAAACCCTCATCCCTAAAGCCTCAACCCTCAATTCTTAAACCTTCAACCCTAAACTCTATCCCTAATCCCTCTACCCTCGACACTCTAACCCTAACCTTGACATTAAACACTAATCCGTCAACCCTAAACCCTAATCTGTCAACCCTAAACCCTCAACTCTCAACACTATACCTTAAACCCTAATCCATCAACCCTGAACCCTAAACACTATTAATAAACCCTCTACCCTTGACACTATACCTTAAACCCTAATCCCTCAACCCTCAACCCTAATACCTCAACCCTCAACCCTAATCCCTCATCCCTAAACCCTAAACTCTATCCCTATTCCTAAACCCTCAACCCTCGACACTATACCTTAAACCCTAATCCCTTATCCCTAAACCCTAAACACTATCCCTCAACCCTTAACCCTTAAAAATTAAACCCTAAAACCTATCCATAAACCCTCGACGCTCAACACTATATTTTAAACCCCAATCCCTTAACCCTCAGCCCTAAAGCCTCAACCCTCAATCGTTAAACCTTCAACCCTAAACCCTATCCCTAATCCCTCTACCCTCAACACTCTACTTTAACCCTAATCCCTTGACCATCAACCCTATCCCTAAACCCTCAACCCTCAACTCTCAACATTAAACCCTAATCCATCAACCCTAAACCCTAATCCATCAACCCTAAACCCTATCTCTAAACCCTCAACCCTCAACACTATACCTTAAACCATAATCCCTCAACCCTAAACCCTAATCCCTCAACCCTAAACCCTAAACCCTAGCCCTAAACCCAACAAAACTACTTTGCCTTATGTTAGGTTGTTAAACCCATCATTTTTGACACTCTTCTGTTAAAGATATTTGAGTTGCAAGAATATGTCAGAAAAATGGCTATGAACTTTTTTAATGTTAGTAATGTTATATGGCATGTTTTTCTGGCCCATCTGGGGTTCATTATGCCAATAGGTGTACACACTATGGGAAAAGCTTTGCGTATGGTACATCCACAGTGAGTAATTAACAGTTGAAATCAGAAGGATGATCATTATGAGAAAAGCTTTGCATTGGGGTACATCTATGTTTCTTGTTGTCCACCCCACACTTAGGGGAGGTATATTGTTATGAAATAGGCAAATAATCTCCCATTGTTTACTGGCTCTATCCACAAGAACTACTAAACTATACCTTAAACCCTAATCCCTCAACCCTAAACTTTCAACCCTAAACCCTATCCCTAATCCCTCTACCCTCAACACTCTACCTTAACCCTAATCCCTCGACCCTTAACCCTAAACGCTATCCCTAAAGCCTCAACCCTAAACCCTAATCCCTCAAGGTCCTAAACTCTAATCCCTTATCCCTAAACTCTAAATCCTATCCCTAAATGCTCAACCCTTAACCTTAAACCTTAATCACTCAATCCTTATCCACCCCTCTCCTCCCCTATCTGGCTCACTCCCATCTCTACCCTCCTCTACCCTCAACACTATACATACATACATATGGGCATACATAGATACATACATACATATAGGCATACATACATACATACATGCATATAGGCATACATACATACATATAGGCATACATACATACATGATTAATAGCCTTAAACATAAAAAAATTTAAGTTGAACATAACGCGCTCGCGTTATTTAAAACATGAAAAACAGCACAAACTTTTGTGGAAAAGGAAAAATGCAAAGAAAAGAATAACGCGAGCACGTTATAACGAGAGCGCGTTATAACGCGCTCGCGTTATGTCTTGCTTTGGGAATCCCAAGCCTTGGGCTTGGGATTTGCTTTGGATTTCCAACCCAAAGGCTTGGAGTGCCTTTTGAACAGTAACAGATGTGTTTTTCCATATTCTTCAAGATTTTAGATAATTTCGTTCGTGCTAACCCTCAGATTTGCACGTGTTTCAAGGTCAAACAAATCGAACACCTGGGTAATGTTAGGCTTTCTCTCAGCTATCTGACGATATAATTTTTTTCACATTTTAACAATGTTAAGCCTTTCATCTTTAATTTCTTTTGTTTGTGTGTCCGTTTTTGGGCAAAAACCACTGTTTGGTCTTTTTTTCATTGTAAATTAACTATTCATTGAAATTTCAAAAAAATTACATATTTAGAAACTAGACTCCATTATACAAATATTAAAAAAAGAAAAAAATGATTTTAGATTAGTTTTCAAAATTTATAGGGGTAGCACGACCAAAATTCTATTTTTTAGGATGTGTCAACTTTGAAAATTAGTAAAAAATCAAATATTCATCAAACAATTATCAGAAAAATTGGGCATAAACTACATGCTATTAGCTAATTTCTCACTAAAGCGATTTTAAAAATACCAAAAAAAAGTTGACCTTTTGAGGGAGCCACAAAACATGCTATGTTATGTTTTTTTGATAGAAACAACACCAATTTCTGTGGCTCCCTCTTTTGAACCCCTTAATCTATGCCATTTTCAAAAAAAAATAGTAGTTTAGAAAGTAGACTCAGAGCACTACGAACATTGTTTTGGTAGCATCTCCAAATTTTGAGTGTAACTATGCTCAATTTCTCATCCAAGGCCAGTATTTCCTGATTTCAGAAAAAAAGTGGCCACTTAAGACCCCTTTTTGGCCCCCCATCTTCCTGCACTTACCCATTCATGGATCATCTTCAACTTCCAGTGTCGAGCATCTACCAGCACTACAAGAGGAATTTTGAGGGGAGGTTGCATGGTTTCTCTTCTCATATTAGTTTTGGGAGGGATCATTTCTTCGCATGGAGTTCTTTCCTTCTCACTTTTTGGTGGGCTCACATATACCTTCTCTCTTTTCTGTCCTATGGGAGGAACATTTCTTGTACTTTTGTGATAGACATAGTCCTTGGGAGTCATGTATAGTCCTCCTCCTTCTTAACATGTACAATTTTATTATGCATCATTTCTCTTTTGGAGAGTAGCTTTATTTCCCACTAGGTTTCTCCTTTACTTCATTTATGAGAAATTTGTTTGTACGTGGGTACCTAACATGGCCTAGTAACCAGGACCCATCATCATTTTCATTGTACCTCCTCTCCCTAAGTTGCACTTAAGGGGGGTGTTAGTGTAAATAAGATCATTTCACATCTAGTTAGCTAATCACACTTTCTAGGTTGACCTATTCTATAATATACAGTAGAATAAATTATTATTATTCTAATGAATTAAAGGGGAAAAAGGGAAAGATTTAATATTTTTCCCATAAAATACAAGTCATTGAATAAATAGCTTTCATAAATCATATAAATAAAGATCATTACAACAGCTAGTCAAATAGCTTACAAATAGGATCAAGTCCTTACAACATCTAGCCACATAGGCTTATAACAAAAGAATATCACCATTTAATGTCCTTGATACCATACCATATCTTTGACATTGAACCTAGTGGAGGGAGAGCATCATCAAGGCAATTTACCACCCAACCACAAGGATCATGCCTCCTTGGTCTTACTCCTAAATGGAGAAGCCCGACCCTTCACGAGGGGTCTAGCAAACTGATGTCGACATGCGTGAAGGAATCTAGTGTAACATGATATATCTAGCATTGCAATCAATAATTAAATGATAATGTACTTATATCATGATATGGAAGAGAGAAAAATGAATCAAATAGTAATAATTACTGATGATTAATAAGCTTTGGCCAAAGCATCTTTTGAGTTGTTGATGGGAAGATAGATTAGGAATAGAAACCTACCCTTCTATGTAGCTCCATATTCAGAACCTGTCCATGTTCTTTCTCTAACTCTAATAATAGAAAATAACATAAGTATAGAATGCATAATTGTAATCACACTATACATCATCCATATTGCCTTCAACTTAGATCAATCAAAGAAAATCCATCAATTTAGAAGACAAGTTTTAATCAATTAAATGGTAGTCTTTAATCTACAAATTAAGTCTAATGAATTTTCTTCTAAGAGGAAAATACCAAAATCTAGGCATCTTCATATTCATAGAAATACATATTCCTTTCACTTGAGGAAAGAAAAAGATTAAGTTAGTTCCAACTCAATCATTTACCCAAGGTTCTCACAAGTTTCTCATATTGAAGTTAGGAAAAAGATCTCATTCACATGAGTAAAGGTTTCTAAGTTTTCCACATTCATAACTAGGTTCTAAAAGCATAAAGCCGTATGAGTTCTATCACAATCATTCTATCTGAGTAAGGAATACTTAAGTTTTTGGATACATCACTAAGAAACATCACTTGCTACAAGTACCTACTAGTACAAGAGAGCTCAACTTATAAGGGGGTTTAATAGTAATAAGATACACTTGGTCTACGAATAAGAAATATGACAAGGAAGTATTCTCCAACTTATAGCAACATATAGATGCAAGTAGTCATACATCATACAATCATCCAAACTTCTTTCTAGAAGCCATTAATCATTCATTTAATTTTAAAGACAAGATTTATACAGACAATACAATAGACTTATTCCATAATCCTATGTTCTATCTTTTCAACCAATCATCACAAGTAATAAGCCAAGTAAGAAATTCATTGAATCATATGAGATTCTTATAAAATCAACATTTTCTTATACATAGATTAAGTTTCACAATATAACTCCATACCAAGAGAAGATAGAGCATCGAGGTAACATGAACACAAGACTTCACTAATCAGATTTTTGATCTAAGATATATCTATCTTAATATTTTATTCCACAATACATATTTAGGAAATGATTAAATTCCTTCTAGATTCTTAACAAATCAACATAATATCTCATCTAGCATCTGGGCTAACGAAAGTTCTATTTTTTGTTTAAGCCAAATCCTATATTATATACTTAAGGCTATAACAATATAAATTCTATAACTAAGATTTCTTTAGTCAAAAAAGAAGAACAAGGATCTAATAAAGGATTTACGTTTTTTCTAAACTTACTTCAGTTCATAATAGAAAGAAATCAAGGTATAGCTTACAAATTTAAATCAACTCCTCATTAGATGAAACAGAAACCACAAATAAACTTCTATACATAAGGTTGAATTCATTAATGATTTATAAGCTTGAATCTATGCTCTAGTGAATACAAAGGAAATCATTTATAAACTTCCGTACAATGTAAAACAAATGTATTCAGCTAAGTATGCATGGTATACGTGAGGATACAACTGAGTATGTTCAATGCCATGGATATATATACACATCTCGTAGCTATGACTAGAAAGAAGCTACAGTCACCAACTCAAAGCACGAACCAAATGGCTAACAAGGAGCTACAAATACAAACATATAAATTATTCCCATGTCTAGCTTGATGCAACTGCGATAACATATTTAACTCTTAAATCAACACCTCTCTATAGGGTCGACGCCTTCTAAATACAACAGAGAAAGCATTTTAAACAAACCTAAATGTATAAATTTGGGTGCACGGCTTTGTAGCCATAGCTAAAATAGCATTCATATTATATACGGCCAGCGGGATACATGGTGTCAAATGCAATACAAACATAACTTCGACCCAACATTATATGATGCCATAGATTCAATACAAACATTAAATTGACCTAGCAGAAATAAATATGAGCTTCTAAATCATTGCCACTATAGATGTAATGGTAGGTTTAAATATTAAGGAAACTTCTATTAAGGGCCAACGCCTCTTACATATGCTTAGACAACTTAAAGGAACTCCTAAGAATATAGCTACACCTGTGTAATGCAGAAGAAATGATTTAAGATCAACAGGTCGACGCCTCTACTAATGCCAAGATAATATTTCTGGATCTTCTCAGGATTAAATGACATCGTTGTCATGCAATTTTCAAACACATTCTATGCCTAACAAAAAGGAATACTTTTACAACATCAAGCAAGTGACTAAATAAATATTTAATTGAAAATATTTGAGGGGGTAAGATAGGTGAATAATAGACAAGGTCCGGCCTGCTTCAACCCATCAATCTATTAAACAATACAAATCATAGTAGATAACAGGGCTATCACGGAATGATTCCTCCAGAGGTCATCGAAACCCTTAAAGAATAAAACAATAGATTTCCAAAAGATATAGAGGGAAAACAAGTACAATTTGAGGTAATTTACGAGGTTATGCAATTCAATCCAATTTGAATGAAAACTCAACATTCATGGAAGAACATGCAATTCTAGGAAGCGGTTTAAAACCAAACTTGCAAACATGCAACATGATCAAACATAATTTAATATCCTCAATTCTAAAGCAAAGACATTTTGTGAAATGATTTTGAGAAAGTATATCCAGTAAAACACACCTGTGATAGAATTTACATGAAGAGAAATAATTTCACAATGAATTTTAGCAGCCCCAATCTATAATTCCTTTAACCTGCTCCATAATTCAATTTTCTAAAACCCCCATATGAAGATTTTCCCCTTTTCCTGTGTCTTCCTCCCTAATCTCCTCTATCTTTTCCTATTTAAATATTATACAGAGCATCTTTTAAAAAATGCACACTCAAGAATTGAAGGCAAATGCATTCAATTTTTCCACTACTCCCCATCACAAAAATAGGAGAGGCAATAAATTCCCAATAATCCAATTTTCAAACTCTCTGATATTCTCAATAAATTTGTAGCTACCTCATGTGGCTAAAATAGAATCCATTAACTCAAGAAAATTCTAATGAAGCATTTAAAGAATCTTTCTAAAGATATTAAAATATCTTAAAATAATAATTTGAAATAACATGCAATATATTGCGACTAGATATTCTCAAAAGTCTATCATTTAAATAATTATTCGAAATGCAATTAGTAAATTCATTTCTTTCAAATTAATTATGTAAAATGAATGTAAAGATTTAATCTATATGTATTTTATGTGGTGTGTGCAGAGATCCCTTCAACACATTTCACCTTCGGTCAGCTAAACGCCCTCTGCCTTGATGATACTCTTCCTCCGTCGAGAGAGTGTTCTTGTCACAAACGTAGTTAAAATTAGTCAACATTCAATTAAGTAATATTAATAATAATATTTATTTTCATAATTAAATATCAAAAAATAAGGGTTGTGACATCCTTCCCCTCTTGGAAGAGTCATCGTCCCGATGATCGAGTTAAGTTTATACCAAACCCATAAGAAAGTTCCATACCTTTTTCTAGCCCTGCTTTACCTTTGTGTTACAACCTATCTACCTGATCAGTGTGTCAATTACCTTCAATGTACCTATTTTCTCAACATAAGCCCTGTGTCTAATAGTCATTTACTTAAACAAGTTAGAGTATTCATGGGCAAATTCTTAATATCCTTTGAATATAGCTAGTCAATTGTCATACCTTTTTGCTAAATCATCTAGATAGAGATAGGCATGCCAACTTCATACACATGAACCATCATTTCATAAGATGCATTACTAGCATAACGTAGGAATACACAAAGTGCTTTACTCACAATAAGTAAGAATACAATCACTACAAAGCAATCACATCTCAAACATGATTTCATCAATCGCTTTTTGTTAAATTAGTAGAACGAGACATTAATCAGGACATGATACATATATGCTTGCCTAGTCTACATTGGACATCATATCCTTTACTATAACAAATAAGTAAGAATATCCCAATTCATAATTCATAAGAACTTCATGCAAAAATTCCACTCACATTTATTCTAGGATCTATGTTCTCTTCTCTCTATTAGGCATGTTTCAAGATCCTAACTTATCATCATGAAATAAATTAAATAAGTCTTATCAAATCTTAAGACATTTGTATACAAGTGACTTTAACATTCAGTCCTACCCGAATGGGACATTTCCCTACTATAGGGATAGGAAATAAAATCCTTTAATTTCATCTTGTCAAACATGTCAATCTTGGATGCGACACTTGAACAATAAACACTCCAAACACATAATGGATGAATCAGTTTCTTTACTATTATCACTCTATTTACCAAGAGTATTTGATCAACATTATCTATGTTTATCAAAGAATCATTTCAGTAATCAAAAGAGATGTTTCAACATTAAGTAGTTAAATCAACATAGGTCAACAATATTGAATCTTTACACCACTACATTATGATTTCATCAAGATAAGAAGATCAATAGTAAGTGGAAATAGAACAATATGATCCAACACTAAAACATTGATGGTCAACTTGGATTTCAACACTAATTCACCAATGTTCAACATCATAATAAAATCATTAAAAGGTGATTAAAACACTAAATCACTGAAGAACCATCAATAAGGATTAGTTGTTCAATACTAAATCTCCAGAAATAAATAATTTAACTAATTCAAACATGGTCAAAGATTATAAAGGTCATCATGTTCTCTTTTTTGAAAATAAATCATTATCATTGAAAAGGTGATCATATTATGTCTTTCACAGAGGATCAAGATAAAAGGGGTCATCAATAAGATAAGGAGACCACCAAAGACCAAAATTCAAGTAGATCAATATGATTTCAACACTAAATCAAGAAGATTAAAGTTAATCAGATAATTATGATTTCAAAGACATTCAAAAGTCAAATGGATCAAAATGATCTTGACACCAAATCATAGAAGATCAAGGTCAACATCATATAAGGTGTCCAACTTTTAAAAGAAATGATGATCAATCACTAAACTGCAAAAAGAGCTTCTGCACATAGTTAAATTCATATTTAAATGCATATAACTGCATAGCTTCAAATACTCAAGGTATTCTACTAGTTCTAGCATAATGCTAACAATGCTTCAGTAAGAACTTTAAGACATTCAAGTCAAGAGAGTCAAAATCTTGAAATGCAATCGTAAACATTTCAATTGATAGGAAAGGTCAAGGCAAAACTCCAAGCTAAAAGAATGACCCAAATAATTCCTAATCATTTCTTAAAATTCATATAGTAAAAGTACATAAAGTACAACATTTGTACAAGGTATAAGTATGATCTCAAAGTGTATTACTTGTACAAAAGCACAATTTACATAAAGTATGAATATAATCACTTCACAAGTGCTTCACTCACATAAAATATGAATTCAAGTGCATCACTTGCACACAATATGAATACAATCATTACACAAGTGCATTACTCGCACAAAATATGAAAAGTTCATCAGTCGCACAAAGGCAATAATTTGCATAAAATGTGAATACAACCACATATGCATCACTCGCACAAAACATGAAAAGTGCATCACTCACACAAAGGCAATAATTTGCATAAAATGTGAATACAATCACATGTGCATCACTCGCACAAAACATGAAGAGTGCATCACTCACACAAAGGCAATAATTTGCATACAATGTGAATACAATCACATGTGTGTTATTAGAACAAAACATGAAAAGTGCATCACTCGCACAAAGGCAATAATACAAACACAAGTGCGTAAGGATAGTATATAGTTCAGGACTTAGATGATCTCTTAAAACACAAACATCAATATTTTTCTGCCTTGTCCACTAGACAAAAGGAAATGACTCAACCAACCAACTCCTTATCCTAGGTCATCGATGAAGACCCTTAAGGCAACTTAATTTATCTTCCATAAGGTTGCAAAGTTAAAACTCACATCCTGCGTAGTTAAATAAACATCACTTGAAAATTAGCTTGTCTAAACTTGCTTTCCTTTCATCTCTTTACTATTGAAAATTGAGTACATGCTCATTTCACCAAGCATCCATCTTTATGTCATTATGATCTTTCATTCATCATTGTATCCCTATTCCTTTTGATTTTTCTTCCCAAATCTAGTCCGTTATACATTTATTTCATCTGAGAGGTCTCTCAACTCAAAACATTTCTCTATTTAAGCTTCCACACCATCCCCTATACCATTTACCTTCAAACTTAGAAAGTGTAATTCCTTAATTTGGTTTCAATTCTTTACCATTATTTTTATCTCAGTTTTCTTTCTCCTCGTGAGTTGACTCTTCAAAAGCCTCTTATCTTCCATTGTTGTTCAAGTATCAAAAGAAGATTCAAAGTATTTACCATGGTATGAAATGATTCCAATTCCTTGCTTACTCCTTATCTTCTCCCTCACTAGAGAGTCCTAAGGAAAATGCAACCAAGGCGAATAAAACATGAGGCCCTAACACACTCTAATCAATCAAACGTCTATTCTTCTACTTGGTTCCAAACTGAACCATCTAAGAAACAACAAGATTCCAACTTATCTAAGGAACCTTGGACCTAAAATTAAGGTCTTCAAGACACTTGATGCATCTATACTATCAAGTCATCAAAAAGGTTTACATGAATATAATGCAACCTTAAGAGTAGATGAGTCCAAGCCCTAGTGTTGAATTTGGTATGCTCTGATACCATATGTAACATACACTATAATAAAATATTATTATTCTAATGAATTAAAGCTGAAAAAGGGAAAGATTTAATATTTTTCCCATAAAAAACAACTCATGGGATAAATAACTTTCATAAATCTATATAAATAAATATCATTACAATAGCTAGTCAAATAGCTCTTACAAATAGGACCAAGTTCTTACAACATCTAGCCATATAGGCTTATAACAAAAGAATATCACCATACAATGTCCTCTATACCATACCATATTGTTGACACTAAACCTGGTGGAGAGAGAGCATCATAAAGGCAATTTACTGCCCACCCACAAGGTTCATGCCTCCTTGATCTTACTCCTAAATGGAGAAGCTCGACCCTTAGCGAGGGGTCTACCAAACTGAATTCAGCATGCGTGAAGGAATCAGGTGGAGCATGATATATCTAACATTTCAGTGCATAAATAAATGCTAATGTACTTATATCATGATATGGCAAAGAGAAAAACAAATCAAATATTAATAATTACTAATGATTAAGAAGCTTTGGCCAAAGCATCTTTTGAGTTGCTGATGGGTAGATAGGTTATGAATAGAAACCTACCCTTCTCTATAGCTCCACATTCAACACCCATCCATGCTCTTTCTCTAACTCTGATAATAGAAAATAACAGAAGTAGAAAATGCATAATTGCAATCACACTATACATCATCCATATTGCCTTCAACTTCGAATTCAAAGAAAATCCATCAATTTAGTCAAATGGTATTCTTTAATCTATAAATTAAGTCTAATGAACTTTCTTCTAATAGGCAAATACCAAAATCTAGACATCTTCCTATTCATAGAAACACACATTCCTTTCAATTGAGGAAAGTAGAAGATTAAGTTAGTTCCAACTCAATCATTTACTAGTCTATTATGGCGTTGTGCTTTGGTTTGTGGCTAGGGCACAGTTGAGGTCAGCATCTGATCCCTTTGCTCATTGTTTTATGTGTTTTGTGACTATGGGAGGTGTTGTTTGGGGAGGTTCCAGGGTGTCGCAGTGGTCTTTGCCTTCTGTGTGTTGTTGGGGTAAGTTGTAGGCGGGTGATGTGGTTGTCCAGGTGTTTCTTCTAGGTTTTTATGCCTGTGTTTGGGGTGGTTGTTGGAGAGTGGTCGGGTCTGTCTGTGTTGAGTGGACTTGTTGCCTGAGGGGATTTTGTTTTGGGTTAACCCTAGGCTTAGGGTTTAAGCTCTTCATGGCTTTTTTGAGGCATGGGGCCCTTGAAGGGGGATGGGGAGGCTTCCAAGCTCTCTTTTAGAGATTCCTTTAATGGAATAATCCTTTCATCTTCAAATCATGTGGATGTGATTAATTTCTTAGCCAATGCCACGGCAGACGTGGAAATTGCTAAATGGGAGGTGAAAGTTCTAAAGATCAATGGTTGCCTGGAAAAGAGCCAAGATTAGCCTATCCTTATTATTCAGTCAGACTCAGTTGCTGATGATGTGCTCTATCTGGCAGATCATGCCCTCATCTGCAAATTTATGGGAATCAGGGTTTCCTTGCCCTTTCTTGAACCGTGGGCCCGGAGGAATTGGAATCCTGAGGGAGATATGGAAGTGATCATGGCAGCCAATAATTATTTTTTTGTGGTGTTCTCAAGATTGGCAGATAGGGTTACGATGATTGAAGGTGAACCATATTTCTATAATCATACATGCTTGTTCATGAAACCCTGACATATGGGGTTTAATCTGGTGGAGGAGCTACCATCAAGAATACTAGTCTGGGTGCAGCTTCCATGGCTTCTAATGGAATTATGGAGGCAGGATATTCTACACATGATAGCTTTGTTGTTGGGTAAGCCGGTGGGACCATCCCAACAAATGATGTATCGTAAGGTAGTTTCTTATGCCCTCTTATGTGTTGAAATTGATTTGAATAAGCCGCTCCCAGATTGTTTGGAAATTAGATTAGGATCTTTATCATGGATTCAACAGTTGGATTATGAAGCATTGCCTTTTAGATGCCACATATGTCATGAATATGGGCATCTCCAATGGAAATGTCCTAAAGTAGCCCCTTCATCTCCCTCGAGCCCCCTTCCTCCTCCTTCAGTAGTGGATAAAGGGAAAACTTCAATTTTTGGTGGGAATGGGGATAAGGATGGTTTCATTCCAGTCAGACAACATAATAAGGGGAGAGGGTTGAAAAGATCTTTCAAAGAGCATTAGAAGGATGGGTTTTATAACAGATTTGATATGTTGGAGACTTTTGAGGATCATGATATTTCAACAAATTCTCACAAGTCAATTATTGAGGAAGTAACAGAGGTTCGTGTTGATTTGAGTAAGAATGGTAGTTTGGCCCATTTGTAGGAAGATAACCCCTCTGACATTACGGAGACAGATCAAGCTCTACAAGTGACATATCCATTTGGCCCACCAAGGAATGAGATAATGCTCTTGACTCCTATTCAAGGTTCCTCCCCCTCTCAGGTTGCCAGTGAGGTTGTGGAGGAGAGTTGGCTAAAGAAAGGACCTCAGGTGTTAGGGATACAACAAAAGGCTCTTAATAAAGGAGCCCCATAGAAGACCTTGAAAGTAGGTCTCAAGAAAGATCGAGATAAGGTGAAGTTATTAGGGGAAGCCCTGGTGGAGTCAAGTTTAGTTAGGCCCATAGACTCACACTTCCATAAATGATTGTCCTCTCATGGAATGCAAGGGGTTTGAACAGCATCCCTAGACAAAAGGTTGTTCAAGGTTTGATTCGATCCCAAAAACCATATATGGTGTTTTTACAGGATTCTAAGCTATCTATAGATGGTATGCTTAATATAACCTCTAGAATTTGGGAGCAAGGTTAGTGTCAGTGTGTTGGGGCTCAGGGTAGTGCCGGTGGTTTAGCTTTCTTATGGGATCCTTGCAAGCTCACTCCACTTTGGTGGATTTCCAGCAGACATTCAATCTTAGTTATGGCGACCAATTTTGAGTCAAGGGAAACTATTCTCTTCACGAATGTATACGCTCCCATGGACCTTCTTGGTAAGGTGGATTTGTGGATGCATATCAAATTTGTGCAGTCTATGGTCCCTCCTTTTTCTATGGATCCTGGAAGGGGATTTTAATGTGATTATGAGTATGGCTGAGAAGCAACGAGGAGTTGAAAGGTTGGATGTTGCATTCAGGTTGCTCCAAGAGAGTATAGACTCTTTGTACCTGTGGATATTCAGCCAAGTAATGGGTAGTTTACCTGGAATAACAGACGATGTGGCAAGGAGTCGATCTCTGAGAGATAGGATAGATTCCTTATTTCCAGCTATTTAGTGAGTAATAGTTGGTTTATAGCTATGAGATTCTGGATTGGTAGGGGTCTGATCACTGGCCCAGTTTTTTTGAGGGTTTCTTTTTCAAAATCCTCTAAAAAGCCCTCCTTTAGGTTTCAGCTTATGTGGCTGCAAGAGGAATCTTTACAAGATCTTATGGCATATAGTGGCAGGAGGGGAAGCCTTCGCATGGTACTGCTATGTATTTTTTTGTCAAAAGACTTCAATATGTGAAGTACCAACTCAAGAGGTGGAATCGAGACTACTTTGGGAATCTCTTTCAGGCTAAGGCAGATATTCAGTCCCGTCTGGATATTGTCATGCGCTAGACTAAGGAGTTTGGTATTATGAAGGAGAACCTGCTAAAGGAGTTGGAGTTACTCAAGGAGCTCTCAAGATGGGAACTTAAGGAGGAAATTTACTGGAACAAAAGGCTAGGATTGATTGGCTTCAAGAAGGCGATAGGAATACAACCTTCTTTCACAGCTCTGTTAAAGACAAAAGGGAAAGGAACATCATTACCTCTATCAGGTCATCTAATGGGAACATTCTTTCTTCCTCGTATGATATTTACAGTGAGGCCTTGACTTTCTTTTATTCTCTTCTATTTGAAGATTCCCCTCATTCGCTTGTTGAGGAAGACTTGGTCCTTGATTGCATTCCTCTTGTAGTGTCAACGGAGATGAATGAAGAGCTCATTAAGTATGTTTATTTGATAGAGTTGGAAGGGATTATCTCTAAGATGAGGAAGGGGAAGGCCCCTAGTCCAGATGGTTTCTTGATTGAATTTTTTCAAGCTTTTTGATACATTCTTAAACTTGATGTGCCAGACCTGGTTAGGGAATCTTAGAGCAATAATCAGATGTTGACAGCCATGAATGCAACTTTGTTGGCTCTTATCCCCAAAAGAGAAGAGGTTCAGTCTTTTGATCATTTTAGGCCTATTACTTAATGTAATGTGGTCTATAAGATCATAACTAAACTTATTGTTGAAAGACTTAAGAGTTATTTAAACTCCCTTGTTTCTTAGGAGTAGGGGGCTCTGTGGCAGGTAGGCAGATTCTGGATGGGGTGGTGATTGTTGGGGAGGCTATTCACTCTATGGCAACCTCGAAAGAGAAGGCTATGTTCATCAAGTTAGACATGTCTAAAGCCTATGACCGAGTCAAATGGAGATTTCTGCAATGGATCCTTTTAGCTTTTGGCTTTGGTCGGGACTGGGTTGAGTGGGTTATGAGTTGTGTTACATCTTCTTATTTTTTGGTGATTGTCAATGGAGTCTCTTCCCCCTTGTTCAAAGCTTCTTGAGGTCTTTAGCAAGGGGATCCTCTATCCCCTTATTTATTCATTCTGATGGCTGAGGGTTTGGGTCAAATCTTAAAGCATCATGTGAGACAAGGTTGGGCTCATGGTTGGTCTTGGAGTAATAGCTTGCCTTCTGTCTCTCACCTACAGTTTGTTGATGATACGACCTTGGTGGGCTTGGCCACAATTAGGGAGGCTAAGAAGATTAATGAGGACAAGTCTTTCATCATTTTCTTTAATAATCCTCCTTTGGTTCAGCGTTAGATTGTTAGAATTCTTAGATTTCAAGTGGGGACTCTACCTCTCACTTGTTTGTGCTTCCCCCTCTCTATTGGTCCCCTTGCTAGGGGGTTTTGGCAGTCAATCCTTGATAAGTTTTGTACAAAAGTTAGTCATTGGACCTTTTGTTGGCTCTCTCCTGTTGGGAGAGTTATGCTTTTAAAATATGTGATTCAATCACTTCTTATCTACAGGTGCTTTCTTTTGGTGGCTCCTTCGAGTTTCATTAAGGATTTTGATGCTCTTTCTCAGCAATTTATTTGGGCGGGGAATCTGGAGGCCTCTAAATGGAGTTTGGTCAACTGGGAGACTGTGTTGTTCTAAATAAACTGGGGCTCTGGGTCTTCGACAGGCTTCTATCAATTGTCAAGCTCTTGCTGCCAAGCTTTATTGGATATGGTGCTCTAATTCTCAGCAGGCTTGGGCTAGTATCCTTACTTATAAGTATTTGGGGGATATTGCCAATGAAGATATTCCTAGGGTTGATCTCTCTGGGAAAGGTTCGGTGATTTGGAACACTCTAAAGAAGGGGGTTGACCTCATCAAGCAAGGCTTATTTTGGATCTGTAACAAGGGTTTAGAAGCTCTTTTTTGGCATGATTCTTGGGATGGGTTTCCTCCCATCATCTCATCTCACCTATAGCTCCAGGATCTATGTGATAGATTTGTTGAGGCTGGTTGGGTGCGGGTGGGTGATTTTAAGTATACTCATTCTTTGGGCCAAGTGGAGATAGCTTGTTGGAGAAACCCTCGGGAGTGATCTAAGGGGGGTTCAACAGAGGATAGAAAAGTTTTATCTTCAATTATGTCTTAGAGGATCTGTAACTCTTTGATTTTAGCTTGGGGTTTTAATCCTAAGGGATCTTACTCGGTGGAAGGTGGGTACCAGACTCTTTTTTAGCAAGGTGGTGGAGACTGAGAAGTTCCCTGGTGGAAGAAGGTTTGGAATAATTTTTCTTTGCTGAAGTGTAACTTTTTTCTTTGGGTGGTTGCTCAGAATAGGTGTCTCACTTGGGATAATTTGCAAAAGCATGGTTTTCAGGGTCCTTATGTGTGTGCCTTGTGTGTGCATAGTGAAGAATACATTCCTCATCTTTTCTTCTAGTGCCTATATGCCAAGGAAATTTGACATTCTTGGTGGGGATTGTGGAATAAGGGATGTGTTCATGCCAGTTCTTTGGTGGATTTTTGGAGCAATTTGGGGAGGCCTCCCTCCAGGGCTTCTTTCCTTCAAGTGGCATGGGAGATTGGGCCTTCTTGTATCATTTGGTAGCTTTGGCTTGAAAGGTATATGAGTATTTTCTAGGGAAGTCAACTCTGGGCTCAACAGTTGTGGTAAAAGATTATTAGTATGATTCGAGAGACTATAGCGGTCAAGTGTGATTTGAATGTCTCTAGTGAGGGAGGGCCTTTCAGTGGTTCATGGGTTAGGCCTTAGTGATAAAGTGGGTTTCAACCCTGATTCTAGGAGGGGACGTGGTCCAAAGATGAAGGTTTCAAGGGAAGGTAAGTGGACTTCCCCTCCATCTAGATTTTTTAAGATTAATATTGATTACTCTTCTAGAGGGAATTTAGGCCATGCTGGGATTGGAGGTGTTGGGAGAGATAGTTCTAGTATTGTTGTTTTCTTCTTCTCCCCTTACTTGGGGCATGCAACAAATAATCTGATGGAGGCTCAAGCTATTCTTGTGGTGGTGGGTAGGGCTTGCACTTGGGGTTGGAGGAAGATCATTGTTGAGGTCGACTCTATGATTGTGATTAATATGTTGAATAATCGACAGTTTGAGTGAGTTCATTGGCAATTGGCTATGGTGGGTAGGCATATTTTGTGTTTGGGTAGCTCTTTTGAGTTGATTTCCTTTTTTCATATCTCCAAGGAATGGAATGGGGTGGCAGATTGTCTTGCTAAGTGGGCATCAAAGCAACATGATGGTTGGGATGTTAAGGATTGGGATCAGTTGTCGATGGAAAAGTCTCAGAGGTTGCATCAACTGGTGGTGGATAATAGATATGTCTGATGGGAGATCCCTGGTTTTAGTCTCCTATGGTCTTTGGGAGCTTGCTAGGTTGTCTGCTTTCTGGGCATTTTGGATTGTGTTTCTTTGTCATTTGATGTATTTTGGACTCTTGGCTTTTGAAGCCTAGTTTTAATAAATAACTTTTTACCCAAAAAAGAAATCAATCATTTACCCAAGGTTCTCACAAGTTTCTCATATTGAAGTCGAGAAAAAGACCTCATTCACATGAGTAAAGGTTTCTAAGTTTTCCACATTCATAACTAGGCTCTAAAAGCATAAAGCCGTATCAGTTCTATCACAATCATTCTATCCAAGTAAGGAATACTTAAGTTTTTGGATATATCACTAAGGAACATCAATTGCTACAAGTACCTACTAGTACAAGAGAGCTCAACTTATAAGGGGCTTTAATAGTAATAAGATACAATTGGTCTACGAATAAGAAATATGAGAAGGAAGTATTCTCCAACTTATAGCAACATATAGATGCAAGTTGTCATACATCATACAATCATCCAAACTTCTTTCTAGAAGCCATTGATAATTCATTTATTTTGAAAGACAAGTTTTATATAAACAATACAATAGACTTATTCCATAATCCTATGTTCTATCTTTTCAAACAATCATCACAAGTAATAAGCCAAGTAATAAATTCATTGAATCTTATGAGATTCTTATAAAATTAACATCTTCTCATACATAGATTAAGTTTCACAATATAACTCCATACTAAGAGAAGACAGGGCATCGAGGTAACTTCACAAGACTTCACTAATTAGATTTTCGATCTAAGATATATCTATCTCAAGATTTTATTCCACAATACATATTTAGGAAAGGATTAAACTCCTTCTAGATTCTCAACAAATCAACATAATATCTCATCTAGCATATAGTCTAACTAAGATTTCTTCAATCGAAATAGAAGAACAAGATCTAATAAAGGCTTTATGTCTTTTCTAAACTTACTTTAGTTCATAATAGAAAGAAATCAAGGTATACCTTACAAATTTAAATCAAATCCTCATTAGATGAAACAACAACCACTGATAAACTTCTATACATAATTCAATGCCACTATTAAGCAAGTGATTTTATTAATGATTTATAAGTTTGAATCTATGCTCTAGTGAATACAAAGGAAATCACTTATAAACTTCAACACAATGTAAAACAAATATATTTCACTAAGTATGCATGGTATACATGAGGATACAACTGGGTATGTTCAACGCCACAAATACATATACGTATCTCATACGTATGACTAGAAAGAAGCTACAATTACCAAGTCAAAGCATGAACCAAATGACTAACAAGGATCTATAGATACAAACATATAAACTAGCAATTGGACCCGTAGGTTCAATGGGCACGCCGATAGTTTTTATTATCCTAAAAATTTGTTAGTGATGGATGCCTTTCCCATCAGGGTCTAAATTTGAGAGTTGTATAAGTGTATTTAGGCATTTTTGTTGTAAAATACAATCAAAATTTTAAAAAGGTTGTATCATATGAAAGGAGAGATTTTAGAGAAATTGTCAAAATTTATATAGGATTATGCTGATATATATATTTGGTTTTTATATAATTACTTATATTAAAGTGCACGTCATAGTAAGGCATCATTGAATAGATAATTGTCATAAAAAATTGCTTGACAAGTACGGTCAATTGTCAAATTTAGGCCTTGTAATTCCCATAGTCAAATTCTTAATCACATGGAAGATGTTACAAAATTTAATGCAAATTTTTAAATTGTTTGCCTGTATGATAGGAATTAGTGCAATAATTAACTGTTTTTTTGCAATAAAACTATAAGTAAGTTGTTTATATTATATATATGTAGTAGATTAATTGAATCCTTTATTGTTTTTTATATAACCCCCCATACAAAACAAATGGAATCCTTATCACAAAAGTAGAAGATAAATAATAGAATTAAAATCCTATAGCTTGACAAAGGAATATTCCACTAAAGTCCACAAAGACACAATCTCCATGAATATTCATAAGGACTCATTGGTTTATTAACAACATCACTAAGGGGAGGATGAGCCATTCAAATTCATCATTAATATTTTTTATTAATTTGAGAGTGCTTCTGACAAATAATTGTATAGAAGTTCTTTTCATCAATTTATCACTATGGAAATGTTGTGTAGCAATAAATTATAGTAGTTTAGAGATTTGCCAATTTTGATCAATACATTACTAATTAAGTCTAGTCCAAACCCATTCATTCATATCATATTTATCCTTTACATAAATCATTGTATTCTAAGAAGTTAATACTATGGAAATATAATATCTTTGAACTATTTTTATGTTTTTCAAAAAATAAAACCATAATGACAAAACAAAACAAATAAATTAAAATGAGAGAAAATAAAAGAATACTCAAAATGCAATTATAGTACTATTTGGAAGGCATGAACATTTAAGGTTTCATCTAATTGTAAAATGTAGATGATTGAAGATCTAAGGGGACCTTGAACATTGGTATCCTTGATGGACTGCGTGTTGAGAACTTATACATAAATCATTGTATTCTAAGAAATTAATACTATGGAAATATCATGTCTTTGAACTATTTTTATGTTTTTCAAACAATAAAACCATAATGACAAAATAAAACAAATAAATTAAAATGAGAGAGAAGAAAAGAATGCTCAAAATGCAATTGTAGTACTATTTGGAAGGCAATGAACATTTAAGGTTTTATCTAATTGTAAAATTTAGATGATTGAAGATCTAAGGGGCCCTTGAACAGTGGTGTCCTTGATGGACTGCATGTTGAGAACTTATATGGAGAATAATGTTCACTGATTTTTACCACCATTATATATTTTTTTTTCAGTATGAATATAATGACATGTTTAGACAGTCATGCTACATTTTTGTTTGGCTGTATTTTTTATTTTATAACATGAACCTTTGACATTCTTACAATGGCAAACGTACATAAATGCTCATTTTAATATTTATACCGATATGCTCCTTCTTAAATTGGACAACATTCAAAGCATGGACAATTCTCCAATGATACTCATCACAAGCTTTTTCCCAAATAGATTTTTAATTCCATCCTATTATTTCAAAATACTAATCTACATATCAACCCTTTGTGTATGGGTTGAGATTATGATATGTTAAATCAATTACTTGCAATGCTGAGTATCACAACAAGGTTATTAAATCAAACCATTGCTATAAATTACTATTGGATTGAAAGAATTATTGCATTATTTGAGATTAAGAAGAATTAATTCAATAGGGGTTGTCTCTTGCCAATCCATTTAGATCTCCTTGACATTTATACAATGGCTTGTAAAAGGAGTAGTCAATCTGTACTCAAGCTTATCAATATCCACATGTTAAATGAATTGGTCAACTTTCAAATCTTCTTCTACCAAGCAATTTATTTCTAGACCCAAAAAAATCAAAAACTAAAACAAAAACAAAACAAAATGTGAGCTCACAAACATATTACATCTCCCTAAAAGTGAAGGGTTGTGAAGCAACATTAAAGATCTGTCACCATAAATGAGAAAAAAATCCACGTGAAATTATGTAAATTAGATATGTTATCTATAAATAATCTCAAATGACAGATCTTGATCTGACATAGGCACAAGATAATACACTAAACCCAGAGAAAAGTGTCATACAAGAGATGCTCTCTCCATTATGCCAATGTATTGGATTGATTGCAAGCCCTTCTCTCACATCTCCTGTTGGCCAAGCAACTTTCAACTTAAGTGTTTCTCTCTTTCTTCTTTTTTCCATTCTCTGCAGTTTCCTTCAATTATTCATTCCAGAGACATACAAGCTTCCTTAAACATAGTGCAATGTAATGACACCTCTATGGTATGATAAAACATTACTTTTATCCCTATCATATGAGAGATGTTTGAGGGATATAGACCGTTGAGAATATATGGAGACTTATTGAAAGAAACTAAAAATTGGTACAACATATGAGGAACTGCATGGGACAGTGGATAAGTCTGGACATTGTTGAAAAGCAAGGGTTGAGCTCCTTGTGAAACAAGTGAAGGTTACACAACCTTAACCTTTGTCAAATATTGTAAGAGCCATGATATACTATGTATAGGTTTGTATACCTATAAAAACTCTGTCAATAGTTTAGAAAATGTATTTGAACTACATGGGATAGTGGATAAGTTTGCACATTGTTGAAAAGCAAGGGCTGAGCTCCTTGTGAAACAAGTGAAGGTTACACAACCTTAACCTCTGTCAAATATTGTAAGAGCCCTAATAGACTATGTATAGGTCTATATACCCTTTAAGAGACTTTGTCAATAGACTATGTATAGACAATTGTGACACCTAGCATTTGAAATTATTGATACCAATAATTAAACATTGTTTTCCCTAATATTACCCATAAAAACACTCAAGTCATGTATTTAATCATATTTTTTAAAGCTAAAAATGAATATAATGTGTCTATACCCAACTTGGTTCTTATCCTAGCTTAGAGAGTACCAAAATGATGAATAGTTCATGAACATGCTAAGAATGTCATAAGTGCATTCTGCTTCAATTGACTTTGCCTTAAAGGTCACCAAATCACAATATCTTTAAGGTCATAATTGTTGTTGTATATGTGTGAGACACAAATTAAAAAGGCCATTTCTTTAGGTCATGTATTTAATCATATTTTTTTAAAACTGAAAATGAATATAATGTATCTATACCCAACTTGGTTCTTATCATAGCTTAGATACTACCAAAATGATGAACAGTTCATGAACATGTTAAGAATGCCATAAGTGCAATTTACTTCAATTGGCTTTGCCTTAAAGGTCACCAAATCACAATTTCTTTAAGGCCATAATGGTTGTTGTATATGTGTGGGACACAAATTAAAAAGGCCATTTCTTTAAGTCATGTATTTAATCATATTTTTAAAAACTGAAAATGAATATAATGTATCTATACCCAACTTGGTTCTTATCTTAGCTTAGAGAGTACCAAAATGATGAGCAGTTCATAAACATGCTAAGAATGCCATAAGTGCATTTTGCTTCAATTGACTTTACCTTAAAGGTCACAAAATCACAATTTCTTTAAGGCCATAATTGTTGTATATGTGTGAGACACAAATTAAAAAGACCATTCTTGTTATAGCTTTGAGAACTCCTATACCCTAAGGCAAAGCGTCATATTCTGATTCTAGAATCATGACAGAGACTACCTAGAGAAAGAGACAAAATCAAAATAAAAAAATGATAGTTCTATGGACACGCTTAGGAGATAGTAAAGCTTTAAATTTATCGTATATACTGATACCTCATTACATATATGAAGTGAGGCACATTGCATACTATACATCTCATTTTATGAGGTCAAACAACATGATCTAGACCTCCAAAAGTTTCTTTTTTAAAACTAAAAATGAAACTTGATCCCTCATAGACATGTATGCAAAATGTGGAAACCTACATAGGGCGTATGAGCTATTTGACAGAATGTCTCAACGAGATGTGGTCTCTTGGACTACAATGATTGCAGGATATGCACAAAATGGGTTTGTTGAAGAGGCATTGGAAGCTTTCAAGCAAATGCAACTAGCAGGTGTATAGCCAAACGCCTCAATCTTTGCTAATGTCCTCCCAGACTGTGCTGAAATGGGAGCTTTGGAACAAGGTATGCGCATCCATCAAAGCATAATTGAAAGCAAATTTTTATCAGATGTTGTAGTTGCACATGTCTTGATAGCTATGTATGCAAAATGTGGAAGCATGTGGAAGGCACGTGACCTGTTTAACAGAATGTCTCAATAAGATGTGGTCTTATAGAATGTAATGACTACAACATATGCACAAAATGGCTTTTGCAAGGATGTTCTCAAACTCTTTGAACTAACGAAGCACTCTAGAACATACCCTAACCATGTAATCTTTGCTTGTGTTTTATTTGCATTCAGTCATGTAGGCTTAGGAGACGAGGGTTGTAGATACTGCAATGACATGATTAACTCTTATTACATTACACTTATAATTGATCATTATGTGTGCATGGTTGACCTTCTTGGGTGTGTTGGCTTTCTAAAGGAAACTCTAAACTTTATCATCAAAATGCCAATTGAACCTGTGATAGTTGTATGGATGTCTTTGCTTGGTGTCTGTAGATGACAGAAGAATATAGAATTAGGAGCATTTACAGCAAGTCTCCTTTTTGAGCTGGCTCCTAAAAATGCTGCAACTTATGTTCTTCTGTCAAACATCTATGCAGAAATGGGCAGGTGGGGTGAGGTTCAAAAGGTGAGGAGATTGATGGAGGACAAAGGAATTAAAAAGGAACCTGGATGTTGTTGGATTGAAGTCCATAAAATTGTACATGCTTTTTGTGTAGGAGACAGATCACACCCACAGACATAGGAGATCTATGCAATGTTGGAGAAATTATCCTGGGACATGAGGGCATCAGGGTATTTTCCAGATTCAGAACATGTATTGAACGATGTGGAGGAGGAAAAAGAATTATTCCTCTTCCACCATTAGAGTTGTCAAGAACCTTCGAGTATTTGTTGACTGCCACACTGCAATCAAATTTATCTCCAAGATTGTTAGAAGACAAAATTGTTGTGAGAGATGTAAACTAGTTCCACCATTTGAACAAACATGGACAATGTTCTTGCGGAGATTATTGGCAATTCTAGGTGAAGCAAATGTAAACATATGCTTGCACTACAACAGGTGCATTGTGTCAAACCTGAAGATGTTAGAAAGACTGGTCAATTCTCTTTGAAGCTCTATCCGTAGGAGGACTGAACAACAATGAAAAATTGTAGAAGGGGGGAGATATTTGGTTGAGCTTGGAAATAGCTATTGAGAGCACCGGGATATGCATGCCTATATATAGAACAGGGGACATATATAATTGTGGGTGACACAGCGAAAGAGTCATTTAAAAGGGGGATTACTTGATTATAGAATAAACATTCAAGAGAGATGATATTCCTGGAGTTTCACACCTGGCAGATCTTTGACTCAATCTCTTCTTATCTTGTGGATCAGCATTAATAGTGATCAGAACTGGTGGCATGAAACTATGACTGAAATATAAGAAATCAATGGAGAATTAAAACACATTTCCATGGTCTCTATTTCTATTTATGTCCAAGCTTATTAGAAGCAAGTGCGGATCCGTTGAGGCTTTTTCTAAATCGTAATTTTGTGCTACATGCCTCATTGCCCTATAAATTAAATTAATAGATACAGATCGATCATTGGATAATTCTACGCTTATAACAATGAAAATGATCAGATCGGCCAGAAAGAAGGAGAAATAAATGGAGGTATGTTTTACTTTTTGCTAAAAACTTTGTAAGAAATTATACAATTTGTTAGATATTTTTTATTATCTATTAATTTATAAGTTATTTAATCCACTAAATTATTTTATTAATAAAATTTCATCACATTAACTATTGTCTTCTTTCACTTATGTCAATTCCTTACCAGGTGAATTATAAATCTATAAATAAAGATATTATAATGTGTTATGTTTGTATTAAATAAAGATATTATAAATAAAGATATTTACATAGAGCAGGTAAATTAAAAAAAAAGCATGCTAGAGCAGTCCCATTTAAAGAATAGCTCTAACAAGAGTCCCATGGTGAATACTTGACAATCTTCAGCAAATTGCCACTCCTTCCTTCTTCAACCGTGGGTCAACGTTGTGCACAACTAGAAGCCTAGACTAAATTTGAGGTCACATCTCCTGTGAATTGGCCCCTCTTGGAGAGCACTTCGTCTATGAGAAAAACTCCATCACAAGATATTTAAAAGCAACTTTAAGTGGGCAGGTGTTCAATATTTTTGAAGATATTATCACATGATTCTTACACTTGTTCTTTGAGCATAAAAATGAGACCCTTTTTAGATATTAAATTCCACATAATATGGATAAATTGAATATCAATCTACTACATTATAATATCTGATATTTCCTATGTGCTTTCCAAACAACTTAGCTAATAAACCAGTGGATAACAACATATTTTCCATGTTTTAAAATCCCCCCTACCTAAATGAATGGTAAATTCATTTGGATGACTGTATTTATGATTACATCTCACAATTTGAGATTGGTCAAAAGTTACAGTGAGATTAGAACAAAACCAAGCTGCCATTGCAGTGAGGAAATGGTCTAAAGTGATTGCGTCATTCATCGCTTAGCAATGAGGGGTAGTGAGTCAATGACCATCTAGTATACGCACCAGCCACCTTAAACATGCTTTGTCTTCTCATTCCAACAATTTTAACACCTCACAGTTCACTTCCTCCTCCAACTAGGTTAAACAGAGTATAGAAGAAGTGGGTGGTTGTTGAGGGAGGTGCCACTATTGTTAAGGCCGATGTCATCGTTATTGATCTGTACCTTGGAGGAGCAGTCATTACAAGGTCTAAACGTTGGCAGAAGTGTCACTGCAATGCAATACTGAGAGCACAACTTATAGCATTAGATAGGTGTTTTTCTTCTGTCAAACATCTTTATACCACACTCGGAACAAAAGAACAAACTTCAAACTGTGAGAACAGTTCTTTGCAAACAATCTTGGCCAGGGTAGTTTTACCTATCCCACCCATGCCATATATACCCAATTTCACCATCTTCTGCTAATGATTAGCTACATTTAGTAATCCCTTGACATGCTCCACGAACTCGTCCAAACTAAAACATTCATGAATATCCAGATACACTTTATGGTGACTGTTTGAATGTAAGGGTTTTTGAATTTCGACCACAACTTCTTGAATCAAATGGTGGTCCCTGAAAAAAGGTGAACTAATCTTAATGACATACCTAATCTATGGCAACTATAAAAGCCAAAAATAAAACCACACTGAGGTGGAGGATTACCTGGAATAATCACTGGAACACCAACCACATCTATGGGAAACAGTCTCTAATGCACCTTTCCATTCAAGGATTAACTCGGGAGATAATCTTTGCTGGCTTTCATGTTGCTTGAGGTCCTCTGCATATTTACTTCCATCTCGGTAGAGAAGATCCGTACGCAAAACGCCATAAAACAGGGGCAAGATTTTAATGCCAGATTCAACCATAATTGACACTTCCAGATTCTTTATTTCTTTATTGCCCAGCCATCAACGTGCGTCGGGCATGGAAATAGTCCTTTGAATGTAAAACCTCATCCTATCTGATTCTTTACATTGTAAAGCCAGTCTAGTCAGCGTTTGTCCCCCACAAACGTTATAACAATGAAAACGACAAAAACAAGAAGAGGAGTGACAAAATAGACGAGGCATAATATACCAGCGAATATTTTGACTGAAGAAAATTGGGCAAATGGAAAAGAAAAGCGATGGGGGACAAATTTTAGAGAGCAATAAATAGAAAAGTTATTTTGTTGACTATTTAAGTAAAATTGTTTTAAAATTATTTTGTCTTTTATCATTTATTACTTCTTTTAACAAATCAATGGCTCAGATTTATTCTATGGTAGTGTTAGTAATAATTTATGTATGGGGTTTTGAGTCAGGTCTCCTCCCAAAAATCTAAAAATCCTGACACATTTTGGCCTCTGCAGTTGTTAAAAATGCCAGAATTCAATTAAGGTGCAAGTCAAAAAATGTTGTGGTAGGTTAGAAATCTCCATCGGCCCCTGAAAATTGATAAAAAATGGGTCACAGGCGTTCCAGATGCATATCGGGTCACAGTTTTCAGTTACTGTGATTGTTTTTTGCAGTGGCTATGAGGGTCTCCTGTTTTAAAGTGTCGCGGGTCCGCCAAGTGTCGAGCCTTAATTCATGCCGCACTTTTGTTTCTAACGGGTAACTTTATCGCAGAGCATGCCACGTGGCAGAAACTTTTTCTCTTGTGTTTTAAGTTGCTTCTCGCGGGTGGCTCCACGTGTCGATAGCCGTGATGCTCCTTAAAAGTTTCAATCTGAGTGCGGAGGGCGCCACGTGTCGGCATCCGCCAGTGTTTCTAAAAGACTCTCAAAGTTTCGCAGTCTCAGCCAAGTTTTCGATGGACCCTTAATGTTTCTATTATGTTTCATGCTGCGCCCCGCGGAAAGCGCCATGTGTTTCTAGCAGGTTCTACGAAGCTTGCCAATTGGCAGCTTCCGCGTTATGAACCTTTTTGTTTCTTTTTGTTTTGGTGCTAAGTAAGGATGGAGTGGGTCCCAGTGAAGAATCTAAGACCCTGCGGAAGACACCACGTGTCAGCAGCGGAAGCAGCCCCTTGATAAAGTTTCAACTATGCGCGGAAGGTGCCACGTGTCGGCTTCCGCCGAAGTTTCTGAGCAGGGGCGGAGCATGCCACGTGTCTTTTGTAGCTGCTGCGGAAGCTGACAAGTGTCAGCTTCCGCGTTTGTTTCTTTTTTGTTTCAAAGTGTGGCGTAGACATGGTGGGTCCCATTAAAATTTCTAAGCTACTACGGATGTTGCCAGATGCGGCCTCCGCCGAAATGTTTCAAGAAGTTTCTCAGTTTCTTTGGTGGCCGCGGAACCTACCAAGTGGCAACCTCCGCTTGAAGTTTCGAGAGCCCCTTTTTAGAGTTTCAAGTGTGTCTCAAGTGTCGCGGGTGATGACAAATGTCACCTTCCACATAAGTTTCAAAGCGGCCCCTTAAAGTTTCTGAGCAGCACGAAAGGTGCCAAGTGTCGCAGTTTGCGAAGTTTCTAAAAAATTTCTTTGAAGTTTCAAGAGGCCACGGAACCTACCAGGTGTTGATCTCCGCAAGAGTCTCAAGTGTTTCAAGTGTTTCTCAAGTGTTGCGCGGAAAGCGACACATGTTAGTTTCCGTTGGTGTTTCTTGAAAGGGTCTTTATGCTTCAGAGACACTGCAGAAGCCGCCACATGTCCCTTTCTCAAAGGCTTCCGAGGGGTCTCTAATGTTTCAAGGGTGCTGGGGAGCTCACCACGTGGCGGCTTCTGTGCGTGAGGTTCTGACAAAGGCTCTCGGCGGGGAAGATAAAGGAAAAGGACCCAGCGTTAGAAACTTGAAGTGCCTGCGTGGCACGTTTTTGTTGGTTCACAACTTTTCAATGTTTTTGGGGCTGTTCGAGCGCAGCGACAGGGTTTTGGATCGACGGCCACGTTTTGAACTTGCAGCAGTGGGTTTTTTTTTGTATTTGCGATCATTTTTGGCGGGAGGAACTTCTTAGGCATGCAACTGCTGCATCCTGAGGCTGCGGGTAGATGAAACTTTAGTGGTGATTGTTGCAGAGGTATGGGATGATGATGGACAGGTCAACCACCATTTTTATGATGCAAATCTTCAGGCGGCGGCCCAGATCCTGATCTCACCTGTTCCCTCCTCCTTGTCCCTCTGCTGCATTTATGATTTTGAACGCCACTTTTTAGTGCAGTGTATCTGGTAGGATTTTTGGCCTCCCATGTAATTGATGCTGAGTGCACCTTCCTTGCTGTATATAAGGGACTGTGTGACTCATTTTTTGAGGTTGTTGAAAGTTGGACATTTTTGGCTCTGTAATACAATACGATTGGTTTTGGTTTGCTCTGTGCAGGAGTCCTTGTGAGTTTATGCATCTCCCGTTGTATGTTTCTTGCATGAATCTACTGATTTCATGATTAATCTTATATGAGTAATGATGTTTTGCATGTGTTTTGCTAATTTTGTCTCCAGTATTGCATGTGTCCTTCTTCTGAGTCTAGATATCTAATGGGTATCTGGTTTTCTAGAATACAGAATTCCTGTATTGAATGTTTGATCTTTTAACTTCTACTCAAGGGGTAGATTAAATTGTTTTCAGATTGAATATTGGGAAGGGTATACTGCAATAGGGATGCCATAAGTATAGATAGCTTAACACTCTGTATTGAGAGATATTTGTAAGGCAAATATCACATAAATCCCCTTGAAATCTAGTTTTAGTTGTTCATGCTGACCATTCACAGGTGTATGGCTACTGACTCCAAGCCCTGGATAGGCACCAATCTAGTTCTGTGTTGAGGTTATACACCAGGTCCAGCTCTGCATCCAAACACAACATCAAAATCAAACTCCAAAACAACCATTAGGATAGTAGAATTAGTTTTAGGATCCCAAGTCCTCTGTCTACAATTGAAAATAGGCCCAAAGCTAGCCCCTTTGCTCTTATCTTACAGTTTTGGTCTACTTATAGGAGGACTTATCTGCTTCATGTCAGCATCCCAGCCTTTGTATGCATATTCTCATGGATGTTGAGTAGGGAATACCCCCCTAGGTTTTGCAGAGCCTGAAGAAGAAGAGGAGATAAAAATAGAGTCTATCTCCTATACTGTTGGCCCCTGGCCCAAAGATCCTATTTATCATTGATGGCTACCTTGTAGGGAAATCTGGGAGTAAGCATCCAGTCTGGGAAAAAACCAACAGGTAGCTCTTTTAATCTAGACCATTCGTGTATGTATTTGAGGTAGTGTTGCTTACTAAGGAAACACCTATCGGCGTAATTATTCCCACGACTAGCTTGATGTAGTTGGGATAACATATTTAACTCTTAAATTGACACCTCTCTATAGGGTCAACGCCTTCTAAAGGCATACTACAATAGAGAAAGCATTTTAAATAAACCTAAATGTATAAAATTGGGTGCACAGCTTCGTATCCACAACTACAATAGCATTCATATGATATACGACTAGCGGGATATGTGGTGTCAAATGTAATACAAACATAACTTTAGCCTGACATTATATGATGCCATGGATTCAATACAAACATTAAATCGATCTAGCAGAAAGAAATACAGGCTTCTAGATCGTTGTCGCTATACAATGGTAGGTTTAACTATTAAGGAAACTTATATTAAGGGGTGACGCCTCTTACAGATGCTTATGTAGCTTAAAGGAACTCCTAAGAATATAGCTACGCCTATGTAATGCAAAAGAAATGATTTAAGATCAACAGGTTGATGCCTCTTACAGATGCTTAGGCAACTTAAAGGAACTCCTAAGAATATAGCTACGCCTCTGTAATGTAGAAGAAATGATTTAAGATCAACAGGTTGACACCTCTACTAATGCTAGGATAATCTTTCTGGATCTTCTAAGGATTAAATCACACCGTTTTGATGCAGTTTTCAAACACATTCTGTGCCTAACAAAAAGGAATACTTGTGCAAATTCAAGCAAGGGACTAAATAAAGATTTAATTGAAAATATTTGAGGGGGTAAGATAGGTGAATAATAGATAGGGTTCAGTCTGCTTCAGCCCATCAATCTATTAAATAAGATAAATCATAGTGGATAACAGGGCTATCACAGAATGGTTCCTCCAGAGGTCATTGGAACCCTTAAAGAATAAAACAATAGATTTCTAAAAGATACAGAGGGAAAACAAGTACAATTTGAGGCAATTTACGAGGTTATGTAATTCAATCTAATTTGAATGAAAACTCAACATTCATGGAAGAACATGCAATTCCAGGAAGCAATTTAAAACCAAACTTGTAGACATGCAACATGATCAAACATTATTTAATATTCTCAATTCTCAAGTAAAGACATTCTATGAAATGATTTCGAGAAAGCATATCTAGTAAAACACACCAGTGATAAAATTTGCACGAAGACAGAATTTGGCAATGAATTTTTAGTAGCCCCAATCAGTAATTCCTTCATCTTGCTCCATAATTCAATTTTCTAAAATCCCCGTACCAAGAATTTTTCCCCTTTTCTCATGTCTTCCTCCCTAATCTCCTCTATCTTTTCCTATTTAAAGATTATACAAAGCATCTTTTGAAAAACACACGCTCAAGAATTGAAAGCAAATGCATTTAATTTTTCCACCACTCCTTGTCACAAAAATAAGAGAGGCAATAAATTCCCAATAATCCAATTTTTAAACTCTTGGAGATTCTCAATAAATTTGTAGCTACCTCTTGTGGCTAAAATAGAATCCATTAACTCAAACAAATTCTAATGAAGTATTTAAAGAATCTTTCTAAAGATATTAAAATATCTTAAAATAATAATTTGAAATAACATGCAATATATTGCAACTAGATATTCTCAAAAGGACCTATCATTTATAGTTATTCGAAATGCAATTAGTAAATTTATTTCTTTCAAATTAATTATGCAAAATAAATGAAAAGATTTAATCTATATGTAATCTATGTGGTGTGTGTAGAGATCCCTTCAGCACATTTCACCTATAGTCAGCTAAACGCCCTCTACCTCGATGACACTCTCCCTCTATCGAAAGAGTGTTCTTGTTGCAAACACAGTCAAAATTAGTCAACATTCAATTAAGTAATATCAATATTAATATTTATTTTCATAATTAAATATTAGAAAATAAGGGTTGTGACATATTCACACTAGTTAAGTCTCCACTTAGGGACTTTTAGATTTTTTTCTCACTTCATGTGGTTGAGACACGTGTACTCACCTTTTGAGACATCTAGTTCATACACACTTGCCATGTATGCTCTCACACATGTCATTTGAGATATACAAGTGATGTACATTTGGAGGGGTAGTCAGTCATTTAGTCTTACCTTCCTACCTTCTCATCCTTGCCTATATAAGCAAGGTTCTCATTGTAAATCAAACACTCTCAATATATGATATACATACTTTTGTGCTCAATTTTTCATAGTTAGTGGAAGGCTGTTATGATGTCACATTTAGATCTTGGTTGCTCCAACAACTAGGACCAACTTAAAATATTATTATTAAATTGTTCCTTAACTAAATTAATTAGAAAAGGGGACATGACAACAAGTGCTCAAACTATGATAGATTAGGGTTAGGGTTTGTTTGATGAGATGGTAAAAGATGAAAATTGATAAAATTGCATGAATTATACATAGTTTGAAGGCCTATAATGTGGCCCACACATGCTAATAGGCATTTCAAAGTTATTACATCCCCTTTTTGGATTCAATATTACTATTTACTTTTTCTTAAATAGTGCAGTCATGTGAATATGTTTAACATCATAGAAAATGATGCTATGATTAGAAAAGATTAATTTTATGAAATCATGGATTTTTACTTGGTTATGATCAATCTGATGTTATGAATTAAAAATGTCTTTTCGATATGAAAATGAAATGATTTGATGTAAATGTGTTTTGATCAGAACATTGGTACTCTGACCACAAATTGTATGTGAGATTGTTAATGGCAGGAATAGATGGAACATGTTCACCAAGAAGCAAGAAGAAGAGAAAGTATCTTTGAGAAAGAGAGAATAGACTCTGGAATAACCAATGGGTGTTTGCCACTGAAAATGAACATCAGGTAGATAAACCTAGTTGCCTTGAGATAAGTATTGATTTTGGGTTAAGTCAATTTTGGATGAGAATGTCAAGGTTTATAAGAATAGGTCACTCTTCCTTTCGTAGTTGTCGTGATGAGTATGGGTAATCGACATTTGTGTCGTAATACTCTAAATCATGTCACCAAATATGGATGACCGATATATATTTATATATATAAATGTATACACTTGAGAATGAGTTGTATGTTGTGTCTTGTTTAGCGATTCGGCATAAAAGTCAAAAGTTGTGCGTAAAGTCGACCCCAAACTTCATATTGTGTTTGCGCTTCAATCGTCATCATCGTCATAAAGCTCTACGAGCGTATGATGTAAATGTTTAATTACAGAATTCGACGGATGTAGAATTATTTCTGTTGTGGGTTATTGTCGTATATAAAAGGTTTAAATAATGTTTTAAACCTATGAGACCGTCGAGTGTAATACCATTGGTCATATTGTAATGGTAATATACAAAATCATATATAGTTATATTTAAATAGTCATTAAGGAATAATTCTTATATTCTTTAATGGTGTTAGTAATCGGGTAGTAGCTCAAAGGGTTTCACTCAAGTTGCTATTTATGAAGTCTTTTATTCCATAACATTTTATTCATTCTTGAGCTTTAAACCTAAATGATTAGTCGTCAGCTCAACAATTATTCCAAGTCATGTAATCGATCTAAACTCAAAAATCTGTTAGAGTTAGTGTGGCATCATGTCCAAAATAGAAAAACTGCCACCTTGCTAACTGATAAGCTCCACCTTGCGAATAAGCTGCAAGGATAGTGGAAGATAAAACGAATTTTGTGTTAGTGGTCGCGGAAGGAGGACATATGTTTATAGTCGAGCTTGGTAGTTACCAAGTAGATGGCTATGCGAATTAGTTAGGGGAGTTAGTTTTCATTTTGGACAGCAGGAAAAAGAAAAGAAAGAACTTCTTGATATGGATATAGGGAGTCTTGGATAGAGGCTCGAGGGGATCACAAGAAGACAGTAAACTCCAGAGAAGTAAGGAGACCAGTAGCTCGAAGGTTGATAGGAGTGAAGCGAGGTATCTGAGCTGAGAAGCCAACTATTAGGTTCTCAATTCTTCCTGTATAATCTGCGTCTCTTTATGTGGTTGATGTATTGTATTCATGAGCCAGAAAAATTGATTATAACCTGTTAATCATTATGTAAAACAATAATCATTTCTAAGTGATATCAAATGTTTGGATCATGCTCAAATTTTTAAGATCCTCAGTTAATAGCTTTAGCTTACTTAATTGTATGCCAATGTAATGATAACCGATGGCTTATCGAAAGGGAAAACATTTCTTATCATCCAGGATTAACGTCGACAACGTAGGGGCTTAAAAGGCTGTATTCTCATCATTAAAAGATCATTGTTAGTACTTCGGTTTTATACAAGCTCTTTTGTGTCTAAACAGTGATCATTTATATATACTAGAAGTATGTTTAAGACTATCAAAATACTAATAGGCTGGTAGCATTATGGTGTGAAGGACATCCCGTCAGGAAGTCACTGTGTCTTATATCTTATATTAGTAAATGACTAAGGATTTGCTCTTCAACTTTATTTCGTTCTACAGTGTGGACCCTGTGTAAGCAACGATAAATCTTTTATTCTTTTTAAACATAGTGTAAACATGTGTTGGCTATTATGTGGAACTTGTCTATCATGCAAATAGGCTCCGTTTAAGAGAACAACTTGGGTCTTTTTGTTCTTTATTTGTTCTTATTCTTTTAACAGGGTGTCGAAACAATTTCTCTTCTAGTTTCGACTTTTGTAACTGTATAATGCTGCCTATGCTACCTCACCAACTGCAGAAATTATAATGTATATGGCAGATAGTATAATACCCAGTAGGCTTAAAGCTTATGTTAGAAAGATTTCAGATATCAAATCAATGTAGGGGTTGAATAAAAGGGTATCCTTGAAGATAGAACATTTTGATTTATAAGTACTTGTTTATACAAATGAAAGTTATCTATTTAAATAATACAAAATGACTCTTTATATTAAAGAAGAAATTATTATTGTATTTAAGATAGGAAGTTGGTTAATGACTCTAGTACATAGACTAAAGCCTTGACGAAGTTGCCATCATGCTAGCATAAAACTTCGACTCGATAACAAGTTAAAAGATGTCTCTCTATTGTATATGTCGATAATGTAAAGTTTTGTCTTTGAGAAGATAGTTTAGACAAGCATCAAACTCAATGGTCCACCCGAAAAACTAGTATCAATAACCAAGGAATCAGTAAGCTAGAAATTATACCCTAATCACAAAAGTGGTAATGACTCTGAGAGTCTTAAAGTTTTACAACAAACCAAACTCATATGCATAGAAGCATGTTGAGCTGGAAAGGCTAAGAAATTTATCATGATCAAATGTAATTGTAGGATTGTGATTAAATCAAGTCGAGTTAGGGTGAGTGAACTTACTATTTGCCTTGATACAACGCTAAACATATTGAAATCCTTTGGCCAAGGTAGTGCACCTGCCTCTAGTGCATTTTTAGTTCACCGTGACTGGATGGCATAGCTTGTGGAGTGGTCATGCTTGTCTAGAGGGTATCTAGGGGAATTGCATGATAACAAGGTACGTAGGTCACAACACCAGTACTCAGATGGCTAACACCATTGGTTATCCTAAGTCTATCCTCTTCGAGTAGGGTAGGGCCACTTCCGGGTAGGAAGGTGTGCGGGAGACCGACGGTCTATGGTTGGAGGTTAAGCCTCAAAGGTACTTTCTCTTCTAAACTCCAGAAGCTTGCCGAGACTTGAATTTGGATGGTCGACAATCGAGATGCAGTGACTTTGGTAAGTTTCTATTTTGAAAATGTTCTTAATAACTTTAATCATCATATTGATAAATGTTGAAGATGGATAGACCCCTTTGTGTAACTTATAATTTCATGATTCTTAATTAGTCGATGAATGAACTTCTTTGTTTTAAATTGAAAAATAATTTATCATTTTCTGCTTTTAAACTTAAAAAAAAATAACCTTTGGTTGAACGTAGTTTTTAAGGTGAAAACTAAATTGGGTGTTACATATGGTATCAGAGCTAGCCAAGTTCAGCACTAGGGCTGATGAGTCCACTAAGCTGGCTAAGAATCAACATTATGTGGGTAGCTAATGATTTGATTTACTGTACCAGGATGGTACGTCTCAAGAAAACTGCAAGGAAGTCCTTCGCTGGTAAGGAATGTTACCTAGATTAAGACTATTGAGAAAATGAATGATGAAAATGACATTTGGCTAGATGATATGGAAACTTTTGCCAATGCTCTGTCATGACTCAAACGAATGAAAAGAGAACTCCTAGAGACATCTAGGATGACAGCTCGAATTATTGTCAATTCCTGCCTTATTAGTGTACCAATGATCACTAGGGATTCCCATATACCACCTAGAGCTGAAATCATTGTACTATCATCCGATAGCGAATCTGAGGGTTATACACCTCGTGAATATGTGTCGGACAATGAATCTGAAGGTTACACCCCTCTTGTAAATACTGAGTGAAACATGAAATGTGTCTATCCTTAAAGAATGTACATACTGTTGTGCAAAATATAATAAAGACAATTTTTCTTGAGAATAACTATGGTTATGAGCAATTGATATGTTTTGATAATATTCTAAATGATAAATCATAGAACTAATTAGTACTTGCTAAAACAGGTGAGAAAACAAATAAGCATGGATCAATCAAAGTTTAATGAGAGAGAAGATCGAGAAGGTCACAACTCTCAGGCTAACTCCACCAATAAATTGGACAGAATTCTTAATATGCTTTCCAAAACTAAGGAAAGGTTGGGCAAATTGGAAAAGAAAGTGAGTGAAACTAGGAATACTGAGGGTGAAAATGAGTATTCTAATAATGCAAGTAAAAGTAGGCAACGAGAGCATGGCACATCAAGTGAGAATCAAGAGAATAGTGAATCTTAGAGGGAGACAAAAGATAAACTTGCACTGGAATTATCTAAGGATATGAAAAATATTATTCCTCCCAAATTTGATGGAATGAAAATCGGAGATGCAGCAGAAGCTTGGCTAACCGAAATGGAGAAGTACTTTGAAATTAGAAATTATTTTGAGATTACAAAAGCAGTTTGGGGAGCATATCAGCTATCTGGAGAAGCATCCACCTGGTGGATGAACAAAAAGATGGAATTGGATTTAAGCCCCTTGAAGGTGACATGGAATGAATTTGTGGAACTTTTTTGAAAAAAGTGGTTACCACAGCTTTACTTTGATCAAAAGCTAATAGATTTCCAAAATCTCTGACAAGGTTATTTGTCTGTGGTTGAATATGCGGAAAAATTCACTAGATTGTTGAAGTATGTTCCTCAGTATCAAAAGGATGAAAGATTTCAAATAAGGAAATTCATTATGGGGCTCAATCATTAGATTGGCGGAGAGGTGGAGGTGCATGGTCCGAACACAATGGACCGGGTGTATGAGAAAGCAATTAAGTAGGAACAGAAGATCAAATCCATATCTACTTATCGTGAAAAGAAGCGTAAGAGATTTGATAAGAACTTCAATGAACAGACGTATAAAAAGAAGAATGATAAAGGATATGGAAACAAGAGGTACGATAAAGGAAATCAGAAAAATAAAGGGGGATTTGGTAATGACCGAAGAAATGAAGACTTTAAGAAAAATGACAATTTTAAGAGGAACGATGATGCTATGAGTAGACCATCCGAGAAGAGAGGACCAATTGGAGGTTGTTTTTCATGTGGTGGAGATCATTATGCCAACCGTTGTCCTAATAAAAAGCAAAATGGGCAGCATAGGAACACGACACTTCCTTCGCAGTAGGAAGCATTTCAGGAAAGGATTCATGCCACCCTTGACAATTGACAAGCTGAATATCAGATTACTCCCATTGAGATGACAAGTACTTTATTTGGAGTCCCTGTTTCTATTCTGATTGATACTGGTGCAACAGAAAACTTTGTGTCAACTAGAGTCTTAAGTAAATTTCCTAGAAGAGCTGGTTATATGTCAAAACCATGGACAATAGAATATGCAAATCACTCAAAGGCTTAGGTAGAGCAATGTTTGTTCAAAGCTAAGATTGATATTTCAAACTTTTCCACTGAGGTGAACTTGTATGTAGCACCTTTAGGGTCCTACGACGTCATTTTAGGAATGAATTGTTTGTGGAGACATAGGGCCAAGGTGGATTGTTTTTATAAAACAATTGAATGTTTGGATGATAAAGGAAACAAAGTTAATTTTCAGGGTATTCAAAGGGAAATAAAGATCAGGTCTATTTCATCAAAATAATTAAAATGGGCTAGGCGTAAGGGATGTCAACTTTTTGCAGTCAAAATGGACCTAGTAGAGGAAGCTTTAGAGAAGCAAACTTTTGAGGAAAAATACCCTTATCTTCACAATTTTAGAGATGTATTTCCTGAGGAACTGCCAGGCTTGCCTCCAAAAAGAACCTTTGACTTTGCCATAGATATTAAACCAGGATTTGAGCCAGTATCTAAAGCTCCGTACAAAATGACCACTACTGAACTTATGGAATTGAAGGCTCAACTGCAGGAGTTGTTGTCTAAGGGTCTAATTAGGCCAAGTGTATCACCATGAGGAGCTCCGGTTATTTTCATCAAGAAGAAAGACAGAACCCTTAGACTGTGTATAGATTATCGGATGCTAAATAAGGCAATGATAAAGAATAAGTATCCACTGCCACGTATTGATGATTTATTCGACCAAATGTGTGGTGCAACAGTATTTTCTAAGATAGATTTGAGATCTAGATACCATTAGTTGAGGTTAAAAGATGAGGATATTCACAAGACTGCATTTAGAACAAGATATGGTCATTATGAGTTTACTATGTTACCATTTGGGTTGACTAATGCACCAGCCGCTTTCATGAACCTCATGGATAGTGTTTTAAGAGATTGCCTTGATAAATTTGTCCTAATTTTCATAGGTGATATTCTGATATATTCCAAAAATGAGGAGGAGCATAGACAACATCTTCAAATTGTTTTGCAACGTTTAAGAGAACACAAATTGTATGCGAAACTCTCGAAATGTACCTTCTTTCATAAAGAAGTGCAGTATTTGGGACACACTATATCAGCAGAAGGGATATCAGTTGACCCAACTAAAATAAAGGCTATTATGGAATGGCCTGTACCTTCCAATGTTTCAGAAGTACGAAGTTTTATGGGATTGGCCGGGTATTACAGGAAATTTGTTCTAAATTTTTTAAGTATTGCTAGCCAAATCACTTCTTTGCAGAGGAAAGGAAAGCGGTTTGTATGGACAGGCGAATGTCAAAAGGCATTTGATTTATTAAAAGAAAAATTAACAACAACACCAATTCTGAAAGTCCCTGATCCTGAAGGGCAATTTGAGGTTATTATCGATGCCTCTGGAGAAGGTTTAGGAGGCGTGCTTGTGCAAAATGAGTGTGTAATAGCCTATCAATCAAGAAAGTTGAAAAACTATGAGCAGAATTACGCTCCTCATGATTTAGAACTGGCGGCAGTGATTCATGCCCTTCAGATGTGGTGACACTATTTGTTGGGAAAGACTTTTATACTAAAAATAGATCATCAAAGTCTTCGTTACATATTTACACAACCTCATCTCAATAGAAGACAAAGGAGGTGGTTAGAGTTAATATCAGATTACGACTTTGAGATTACTTACATAAAAGGTAAACAAAACCAAGTAGTTGATGTTTTAAGCAAAAGAAGACACATAGCTTCTATAATCTCTATTCATGCTAATTTTAAAGATCTAGTATTGCAAAGTTTACCTGGAGATGAATATTATGAACAGGTGAAGCAAGCTCTGCAAATAAACCCCAAAGATCCAAGATATGATGGATTCCATTTTGAGTCAGACAAATTAATGAGATTTAAGGGAAGAATCTACGTTCCTAATTATGTAGAACTAAGAAACCTTGTATGGAAGGAAGTTCATTGTGCACCTTATTCTGGACACCCAGGAGTAACAAAACTTTTAGATAATGTCAAACCGCTATACTTCTGGAAAGGAATGAAAAGTGATGCTACAAGGTTTGTGGCAAGTTGCTTGGAATGTCAAAGAGTAAAGGCAGAACACCAACATCCTGCCGGATTTTTATACCCGCATGATATTCCATAATGGAAATGGCAGGTTGTTAGTATGGATTTTGTTCAAGGGTTACCAATGTCCAAGAATAGACATGATGCAATTTTGGTTGTAGTAGATAAACTAACCAAACTAGCACACTTCATTCCTGGAAATTTGACAGATGGAGCTCATATTTTGGCCCGTAAGTTTGTTCAAGAAATATTTAGATTGCATGGGGTACCTGAAAAGATTATATCCGATAGAGATGCTCGAATAACCTCCTAGTTTTGGCAAACTTTATTTTCAGCACTAAGGACTAAACTTAATGTGAGCGCCTCTTATCATCCTGAAACTGATGGGCAAACAGAAAGGGTTAACCAGGCCCTAGAGGATCTACTAAGAATGTATTGCATGGACCAGCAATACAGATGGGAGGAATATATGCCTCTTGTTGAATTTGCCTATAATAATTCCTATCATTCTGCCATTAAGATGGCATCGTTTGAAGCATTATATGGAAGGAAATGCAGAACTCCTATAAGTTGGGACAAGCTGGAAGATAGGATAAGCATTGGACTAGAAATGCTAGCAGATATGGAAGAAAAAGTGAAAATGATTACGAAAAGGTTGGCGGAAGCCAACGACAAACAAAAAAGTTATGCAGATCGCAAATGGGTGCCTAGACAATTTTCTATTGGAGAGAAAGTTCTTTTGCGAGTGAAACCCCATAAAATTTTGGTAAATCTTCAAAGTTGGCTCCCCGATATGTCAGACCTTTTGAAGTCCTCGAGATTATCAATCCAGTGGCCTACAAAATTGCTCTACCTCCAGCCTTGTCTAAAATGCATAATGTTTTTCATGTTTCTTACCTAAAGAAATATTTTGTAGGTAATGACCACATTCTTAAATGGAATTCTTTATAGATACAAGACCCAGGAGTGGTTGTGATCGAGCCACTCAAGGTACTCAAAATGGGTAAACTCCAGTTGCGTAATCAAGAGGTCTTACAATGCAAAATTCAGTGGGACCAATATGGCGAGGATAGCGCCACTTGGGAAGACTATAATGACATCCACCAAAGATTTCCCTATCTTTTCAAAAAAATTAATGTTAAATTATAAAAGCTTGTTTTTATGTTAAAATTTTGCTTGATAAACTCAATCATCAGGGACGATGATTCTATAGGAGAAAGATATGTTACATCCCCTTTTTGGATTCAGTATTACTATTTACTTTTTCTTAAATAGTGCAGTCATGTGAATATGTTTAACATCATAGAAAACAATGTTATCATTAGAAAAGATTAATTTTATGAAATCATGGATTTTTACTTGGTTATGATCAATCTGATGTTATGAATTAAAAATGTCTTTTCGATATGAAAATGAAATGATTTGATGTAAATGTGTTTTGATCAGAACATTGGTACTCTGACCACAAATTATATGTGAGATTGTTAATGGCAGAAATAGATGGAACATGTTCACCAAGAAGCAAGAAGAAGAGAAAGTATCTTCGAGAAAGAGAGAATAGACTTTGGAATAACCAATGGGTGTTTGCCACTGAAAATGAACATCAGGTAGATAAACCTAGTTGCCTTGAGATAAGTATTGATTTTGGGTTAAGTCAATTTTGGATGAGAATGTCAAGGTTTATAAGAATAGGTCACTCTTCCTTTCGTAGTTGTCGTGATGAGTATGGGTAATCAACATTTGTGTCGTAATACTCTGAATCATGTCGCCAAATATGGACGATCGATATATATTTAAATATATAAATGTATACACTTGAGAATGCGTTGTATGTTGTGTCTTGTTTAGTGATTCAGCGTAAAAGTCAAAAGTTGTGCGTAAAGTTGACCATAAACTTCGTATTGTGTTTGCGCTTCAATTGTCCTCATCGTCATAAAGCTCTACGAGCATATGATGTAAACGTTTAATTACGGAATTCAACGGATGTAGAATTATTTCTGTTGTGGGTTATCGTCATATATAAAAGGTTTAAATAATGTTTTAAACCTATGAGACTATCGAGTGTAATACCATTGGTCATATTGTAATGGTAATATACAAAATCATATATAGTTATATTTAAATAGTCATTAAGGAACAATTCTTATATTCTTTAATGGTGTTAGTAATCGGGTAGTAGCTCGAAGGGTTTCACTCAAGTCGCTATTTATGAAGTCTTTTATTCCATAACATTTTATTCATTCTCGAGCTTTAAACCTAAATGATTGGTCATCAGCTCAACAATTATTCCAAGTCATGTAATCGATCTAAACTCAAAAATATGTTAGAGTTAGTGTGGCATCATATCCAAAACAGAAAAACTACCACCTTGCTAACTGATAAGCTCCACCTTGCGAATAAGCTGCAAGGATAGTGGAAGATAAAACAAATTTTGTGTTAGTGGTCGTGGAAGGAGGACAAATGTTTATAGTTGAGCTTGGTAGTTACCAAGTAGATGGCTATGTGAATTAGTTAGGGGAGTTAGTTTTCGTTTTGGACGGCGGAAAAAAGAAAAGAAAGAGCTTCTTGATATGGATATAGGGAGTCTTGGATAGAGGCTCGGGGGGATCACAAGAAGACAGTAAACTCCAAAGAAGTAAGGAGACCAGTAGCTCGAAGGTTGATAGGAGTCAAGCAAGGTATCTGAGCCGAGAAGCCAACTATCAGGTTCTCAATTCTTCCTGTATAATCTGTGTCTCTTTATGTGGTCGATGTATTGTATTCATGAGCCAGAAAAGTTGATTATAACCTGTTAATCATTATGTAAAACAATAATCATTTCTAAGTGATATCGAATGTTTGGATCATGCTCAAATCTTTAAGATCCTCAGTTAATAGATTTAGCTTACTTAATTGTATGCCAGTGTAATGATAATTGATGGCTTATCGGAAGGGAAAACATTTCTTATTGTCCAGGATTAACGTCGACAACGTAGGGGCTTAAAAGGCCGTATTCTCATCATTAAAAGATCATGTTGTTAGTACTTCAGTTTTATACAAGCTCTTTTGTGTCTAAATAGTGATCATTTATATAGACCAGAAGTATGTTTAAGACTATCACAATACTAATAGGCTGGTAGCATTATGGTGTGAAGGACGTCCCGTTAGGAAGTCACTATGTCTTATATCTTATATTAGTAAATGACTGAGGATTTGCTCTTCAACTTTATTTCGTTCCGTAGTGTGTACCCTGTGTAAGCAACGATAAATCTTTTATTCTTTTTAAACATAGTATAAACATGTGTTGGCTATTATGTGGAACTTGTCTATCGTGCAAATAGGCTCCGTTTAGAGAACAACTTGGGTCTTTTTGTTCTTTATTTGTTCTTATTCTTTTAACAGGGTGTCGAAACAATTTCTCTTCTAGTTTCAACTTTTGTAACTGTAGAATGTTGCCTATGCTACCTCACCAACTGTAGAAATTATAATGTATATGGCAGATAGTATAATACCCAGTAGGCTTAAAGCTTATGTCAGAAAGATTTCAGATATCAAATCAATGTAGGGGTTGAATAAAAGGGTATCCTTGAAGATAGAACATTTTGATTTATAAGTACTTGTTTATACAAATGAAAGTTATCTATTTAAATAATACAAAACGACTCTTTATATTAAAGAAGAAATTATTATTGTATTTAAGATAGGAAGTTGGTTAATGACTCTAGTACGTAGACTAAAGCCTTGACGAATTTGCCATCATGCTAGCATAAAACTTCGACTCAATAACAAGTTAAAAGATGTCTCTCTATTGACTATGTCGATAATGTAAAGTTCTGTCTTTGAGAAGATAGTTTAGACAAGCATCAAACTCAATGGTCCACCCGAAAAACTAGTATCAATAACCAAGGAATCAGTAAGCTAGAAATTATACCCTAATCACAAAAGTGGTAATGACTCTGAGAGTCTTAAAGTTTTACAACAAACTGATATGCATAGAAGCATGTTGAGCCGAAAAGGCTAAGAAATTTATCATGATCAAATGTAACTGTAGGATTGCGATTAAATCAAGTCAAGTTGGGGTGGGTGAACTTACTATTTGCCTTGATACAATGCTAAACATATTCAAATCCTTTGGCCAAGGTAGTGCTCCTGCGTCTAGTGCATTTTTAGTTCACCGTGACTGGATGGCATAGCTTGTGGAGTGGTCATGCTTGTTTAGAGGGTATCTAGGGGAATTACATGATAACAAGTTACGTAGGTCACAACACCAGTACTTAGATGGCTAACACCATTGGTTATCCTAAGTCTTTCCTCTTTGAGTAGGGTAGGGCCACTTCCGGGTAGGAAGGTGTGCGGGAGACCGACGGCCTGTGGTTGGAGGTTAAGCTCCTCAAAGATACTTTCTCTTCTAAACTCCAGAGGCTTGCTGAGACTTGAATTTGGATGGTCAACAATCGAGATGCAGTGACTTTGGTAAGTTTCTATTTTGAAAATGTTCTTAATAACTTTAATCATCATATTGATAAATGTTGAAGATGGATAGACCCCTTTGTGTAACTTATAATTTCATGATTCTTAATTAGTCGATGAATGAACTTCTTTGTTTTAAAATGAAAAATAATTTATCATTTTCTACTTTTAAACTTAAAAAAAAAAATTACCTTTGGTTGAACGTAGTTTTTTAGGTGAAAACTAAATTGGGTGTTACAAAAGTCTTCCTCAGTCTTATCACATTCAATTGAGGCCCTTAATGGCATCCTGGGTTGTGCAGAGTAGTATGAAGGGTTTTTAGTTCGAATAGCAGGGGTTCGAGGATTCTCATGTTGAAGGGTGTGATATGGTAGGGGTTTGGGGATTTGCATGCTGAAGGGTGCAATTCTAAAAAGGACCAAGGAGATGGGAGTTGAATACCATTAAGATGGTTTTCACTTGGTACGTTGGCATTAAGATTTTTGAAGGTCTAAAGTTGGGGGTTTAGGGAATGAGATGTAGGGATGTCATTATGCAAGGGGAAACAAAGGTTAGCATTCTCATGAAGGAGGAATTACAGGATAGTGGGGAAGTGGGGAATGACATCCTTTCAAACAACTTCGAAAGAGGGATGATGGTAGGGAGAACACAAAAGGTCTAGAAGAGGGGAGCACGACAGGGATCGGGATTCAAAAATACCTGATATAAGGAGTAGGAATCGAGGTTGAGAGATACCCGGTGTAGGAAGGAGTGGGGATCGAGATTCAATGACACTAGATGCGGGAGGGAGTAAGGATAGGGATTCAGTATCACCTAATGCAAGAAGGAGTGGGGTAACCTAAAAGCCTATCGTGGTTTGGGGATCCACGATATGGCATCCTTCAAGTATGATGGTCGGGGAAAGTTCGCAGACCCACCGCATAGTGAAGATCGAGACTCAAGGAGATCAAGTCCTTTAGTATGAGAAAGCAAGGAGGGAAACAAAACTCTGAAAGCCCACAAAATAGAAGGAAGTAGGGTTGTGGGGGCATGGGGACAAAGGCAAGTCATGCTAGCAAATGAATGCTTGAAGGTCCAAAACATGGGGAATTAAGGAATTAGGGACATAAGGGAAATGAAGGTAAAGGGGTGTTGACATGGGAAAGTCCAAAATTTTGACAAGGAAGACAAATCAGGGGTTCAGGGAATTGGGAATTGAGGGAAAGGGTACCAAGGTAAGAGAAATCCCAGAAACCCACAAAAGGCAAGAGATCGTGAAAATAGGGAAGAGAGGGATGAAGGAAAGACATGACAACATGAGAAAGCCTGAAACCTCACCCAAGTCTAGAAAGTGACCTGAGCACCCTCATACTTAGAAATTGGGACATTACAAGGCATTTAAATTTTAGCATTAACAAACTTACTTGGGTGGAGTCATTGAAGTTACATACCATAAAAGACTACAAAATATTATGTGATTTAATATCCACTTGGATATAAACTTGTACTCAAAAAGAGCTTGTTATGATTACTTGGCTTAATTAAGGTTAGATTCTTTAGATAACTTTGATGAAATAAAAATCTCTTGTGATGCACTTGAAGCTAAATAGATAGTGAAAGATTCTCTCTATATAAAATATCCCCACATCCCAACAAGACTAGATTAAAAATCATGTCCTAAAATGATTGAAGTGAAAAAAAGTGTGAAAACTAGCTAAACCCATTAACTCCCCAAAACCACTATAGCTCAAGGTCATCCACTTACCGTATGCAAAATTTGCTTCAGATTGGCAAGGACCATGCAAAAACATAAGCTTTAATGCTTGGGCTGCAGTTCTTGAAGGGCACATCACCTCTAAAAATCACATCGTCTATAAACACATTTGGTCGTTTCTCTACAAATGACATTCACATTTTTTTGTATCGAGCACTTCTCTCGTCTCTATTGTCACATCATTTTCATGGAAATCTCCCAATCGACAATTCTTTAGCACCTTTGTTAACTACTTGTATTCGACGTATGAGTATTTGTCCTCGAATCTTTCTCCTTCTCCATGTAAATACTCCATGAATTTCTCTCCAAACTTTATTGCAAACACTTTATGGCCTTCAAATTAGAACAAGCAACTCAATTATTAAAAGAATTCAAATTGAAATAGAAAACTTAACAAAATGAAATAAAATTGTCTGAGGATATCGTCAACTAACAAAAAATGGTCAAAGGCCTTTAAAACAAAGTTTCAGGAATTGATTTTAGATGTTTGAAAAAGAAATAGAGCTTAGGCGGCTCATCTTTTTTCAATGAAAAATCCTAACGAAGTTTTAAACAATTCACATCATACATTTGTATTAGTTTATGTGTTTCATGAAAAATAAAAATAATATGGCACAAGGCAAGCAACAACATCAGTTAAGGCAAACAAATCTAGGGCTTGGGAAGTCAAGGGCATAAACAACTCCCTTTATTTATATATATGGGAACATAAGAGATAAATATTCATAATAATAAGATAAAATATATTTTTTTAAAAAAATATCAAACGCTGGTTCATTTGAGCAATTTGTAGGCTACAAGAAGCCCTTAAAATCTATACAGAGCTTTGATCTATCCGAGATGAAATATACCCAACTTTATATTTGCTTTGAGAAAACATGGTTTAAATATAATAATCATAGAATTGTCGCTGAATAATCATGTATTGCCAAAATTGTCTGAGTAATGCATTAGTGAATGTGTAGACAAAGGTAGAGGTAGAGGCGAAATTTGATTCAACGAGCTTTGAAGCGTGTCTGTTTGATTCTTTTCTTTTTGGTCTTTTCCTGCATGCAAAGAAACATGGAATTAAGGAGTGGATTACTTACATAAATAATGGGTTTTTTGGGGGGAGCATAATGTTTGTTGTACAAGCTTATTGAGGGTTTGGTCTGAGGATGAAATCCACAAATCCACCATGCAATCGGGCCACCTGTGATTATTATTGTGACAATTAGATGTGTTGGCAATGGCTTCATCTAGGTTGAGGGTTCAACTCTTGCTCAAATCACCTAATGTTGCAGACTTGTTGTAGCTCATCTTACATGTGATGGTATTGTCTTGGCTTTTGTGCCATAAAACCTAATCAAATAGTGCATGGACGTTGAGGTCTAGCGCCTCTTACAGTTTGACCTTCATTTGTACCTTTGATATATTGCTTAAGGTCACATTTGTTGTTTTTGGACAAGATTTGCCTCATTGAGGTGAAGCAGTGACTGGAATAGTGGGGTCTACGAGAAGCTATGCAAATTGGGGGCAATGGAAGGGGAAAACTGTGGATGATGGCCCCTTCACAAATCTCTAGATACTGTTGCGAGTGATTTAGAGCCCCTACGCTATCCTCAACAAAAACAGATATGAGAACAGGGGATGCATTTGAGGAGGTGATTTCGTTTCATTCTTTTTCTTTTATTTTTTGTAAAACATGTCTATTTCTCTATTTTTTATGACTAAAAAGTTAAAAAATATTTTTTGTAAGATGAAGGACTACCAAATTTTTTACTCTTACAAATCCAAGCAATTAGGTATTGGTTGTATAGACAAATTGCATTCTAATAATTGAAAATTTAATTTTTAAACTTTACAAAGCCTATTGAATAACACAAATATTTCCTTAAAATGTAATAATACTAGTACTTTTATAATTTAAAATGCATTAAAATATTGTAAGTTTGAAGAATAAAATAAAAAATGTAATAACATTGCGAAATATTTTAATTATTTTAGAGAACATGATTTTAATTATTTTAATTAATCTAATATTGTGGTTTAGTAATATTTTTTTCTAAAGATAAAGAATTGTTTATCATTTCAAATTTGTAACTATTATATTTTCAGAACTAAATTTATAAGGAAAACATTATGTGAATTCGTTTTGAATGTCTTGGGTAAATAAAATTGAAATCTAAAAAATAATTTAATTTGGTAAAAATAAAATAACACTAAAATATTTACTTAGCTATAAAATTAAACTTTACAAAGCCTATTAAATAACACAAATATTTCCTTTAACTATAAAACTAAACTTTACAAAGCCTGCATATTTGTATTATGTGGAGAATGTCTGCTTAAGATATTAAAATATAACAATATTAATACTGTGATAATTTAAAATGCATTAAAATATTGTATGTTTGAAGAATAAAATAAAAAATATAATAACATGGTGAAATATTTTTCATGATATTGTAAATTTTTAACTTTTTAGTAAATAGAATTGAAATACTAGATTTTGAACTCTTAAGTAAATAAAATTGAAATAGTAGATTTTTAACTCTTAAGTAAATAAAATTGAAATCCCAAAAATAATTTAATTTCTTAAAATAAAATGTGTAGAACCCTATATTTTTAATAGTATTATTAATATTATAACTTTGTTCCTTTGACAAAAAATAATTTTTAGGTTTAGCTAATGAAGCAAAAAATTAAATTTGTCAAGTGGGTGTAGTCTAGTGGTTAAGACCATTTGATCATTATTGTGGAGACCATCGTGGTCCTTAAGTGGAGTGTTCGAATTCTGATGTACTGCCAGCCTAAAAACCTATCGCCATCCATTCAGGGATGTTTATAGCTTTTTGTTGCACTCTTCGACAATCCGTAGAGTAAATCAAATTTGTGAGACAAGAAAAATAATCTTGTCTTTGATTGGTTTACAATCAATAGATTAATAACTAAATAAGTGCGAACTTATTGCAATAGTACTTGCCTAATAAATAAAAATTCGATAAAATTATGGGACCCGTATGGTCCATGGAATACGTTTGTAGCAACAAAACATAACGGTCCGGCACTCGATTGTGGATAACGGTAGCAACAATAATTTGATTTCATACGTTTCGATTAATTATTATTAATTATTAGTGGTGCGAGAGTGGAGGGATGGCACTGTGCCATGTTGCTCTTCGCCTGCTCGATGTAAATGTTTCTCCAGCAAAACTCCAAAAAAAAACTAGTATTTTCTCTTCAAAGCCAATTCATCTATTTCGGAAATGCAGACGCCTGGCAATTTCATCTACGCCGCGAGCTCTCCTTGTAAGTTCTCTGTTTTCAAGCTTCCAAATAATCACTATGTTCGCTGTAAAATTCTCTGGTGTAAAAAGAGTGATATAGTTAGGTTTAAATATAACAACATGGTGTAATCAAGAGATATAATTTCGGTTTAAAAATAATAAGACAGTGTAATTGAGAGGAAAAACAATGATTAGTTAAAGGTTGGAGTTACAGGGAGAAGCAGGGCAGAGGGGGTACACATCTGTGTTGATTGTACCAACGGGAGTGGGGGCCACCATTGGGGGCTTTGCAGGGGATGCTCTTCCTGTTGCTCGAGCCATGGCTTCCGTTGTCGACTGCCTTATTTCACATCCCAACGTAAGTTTGTTTCACCACTGTCTTTCATTTATAAGCTTGAAATCAAATACCTGGTTATGGTTATGTTTAAGAGAATTTAAAATTATTTGTAGCTGGTTGTCTATTTTTAACTATTTGTAGATTGAGTAATTGTGTTATTTTCTGACACAATTGTTACTTTAAATCAGCTAAGCTGCTGTAAATGAGGTTTTCACAGATGGGTTGGCTGAATCTTATTTAAATTTATTTTAGACTATATTTATGTTCTTTCGTTTTAATTTATTATGTACTTACTCAACGTTTAGTTACAACAACATCCATTCTTTTCTTTATATTTCTTGCATCGCCCTTTTGCTACTATTGTTCTTCCCAGAACATCTCTCCAGTGGGGCATGGGATATGATGAAGAGGGGTACCATTTTGAAATAGGGTATGTGAGCATATGAATAAGGGACAGTTATGGTATGTTTAAGTATAGATGTGCTCCTAGTTTCCTTCTCAATGGAGTGGGGAAACATGGGGACAAACCTAGAAATTCTCTCAAAATTGTAGGCAACTTATGGACCTCGTAAAGAGGGCCTTAGGTTGGTCCTTGTAGAGGGCCCTTACAAACATACCCAAGGCACAAAACCTAGTGAGGGTCCTCCTAACAATGTTCTAATGGAGCGAGTATCAACATCTTTGAGGGCCCTTCTAACAATGTTCTCAGAAATGAGTATGCACATCATGTTGAACCTGTCCACTTTGACAAACAGATTGTCAGACCAACTCCTTAACTTTTCTAAACCTATAACACAGTCCATGGAGCTGCCTATCCCTTTATTTATTTCCTTGTCATTGAAGGGTGAAAGAAGATTCAGCCATGCCTTCTCACTCCCTATATACTATTTCTTGTTTTCCTGTAGTGAATGGAGGACAGCAAAGGGGACGACTGTACAAGAAAATAAAACAATATAGAAATAAAAAATTAGAGATTAAAATAATTTTAACAAATGCCCAAATTAGATGTAGTCATTTTTTCTAATTAATGGCAGCAAACAAAAAGTTAAAATGATAATACAACAATTCTACATCACACAGTGACACAAAAAAGGAATAGTCCAATAAGCGTCTTCATTATGTAATTTGGAATCCAATCTCAAGCTCCATGATGGTGATATGGCATACTAAGATCCATGTCTTATTTTTTCTTTTTTGATATATAAGATGCTATCGGGGGGGTCGCTCCCATATATATTAATATGAAAAACAGATCTACAGTAGCACATCAGAGGAAGATTTTACATTCTTGGTACATTTGCTTTCTTGGGCCCATGGTGTAACAGGAAATGGAGGCCTTTAGATAACTCAAAAACTCTCTCCACCTCTTGTGGAGATAGAAGAGAATCATGGTGACTGACAAAGAAGTTGAAAGTTTCCATATTGTCCTGGATCAACCCGCCCCTGAAAAGAGTAATTGCTTGTTTTAAGTTCTCACTTGCATGCACCGTGGCTATGTCGAAGATGCCTCCCAGACTGCAAGTCTTTGACCTTTTGTTGAAAGCTGAAATAGCCTTCATCACTGTAGGTTGGAGACGAGCTTTGATGAATCCGTCTGCAACCAATTTCGCCCAACGCTTTCTTCCCATTACCAAGACATGGTTTGTTAAGCACAATTCTAGTAGTCGGTCGTTGTGAACGTGAGCATCAGAGAAGATTTTGTTATCAATGACTTTCTCGATTGCTGTTTCCACTTCATTTGACTCAATATTGAAGATCCTTCAGGGTTGAGTTGAAGCATCCTCCGTGAGACATGGGCAATTGTAGCTAGATAGTTGAATGCGGCTCGCCGTTTTGGTTGAGATGTTGCCATAGTGGCCATTTAATTGGCTGGTCTTGCAAAACCCAATGTGATCTTATGAAGATTTCAATTGTAGTATGCCAGGCTTAAATGACCCACAAAGTATGCATGGGTTGGAGTGTATCTCCCAAGGACTAACTCGTGAAGAAACAAACATGCTAAGTATTGTCACGCCTTGTTGTTTTCGTTGTACGAGGATTAGGGAGGCAGATTTCCCCATCTATTTTTATCGTTTGAAATGACTTCCTCCTTTGTTTGGTCACATGCTCGGTTTGCTAAAAAATTATCCGTGCAATTCGCCTCTCGATAGCAATACCTGTTGTTAGATTATCCATACTGCCAAATATCTCCTAGATGGATTTTGCAATGTTACACAATTTCTATTTGTTCACCCGATGATTTTAGATTGTATCAATACGTAATTGTGAATTGCCTTTGATGTCTATGTTGAAGATTCATTTTTCCTTGCAAAGTTTGAGTCCTTCTAGAAGAGCCTGAAATTCGGCCTCATTGTTGGTGCCATTTGGAAGTTTTTTGGAGATGGCCCAAACTAATATCCCATCCTCATCTTTGATGGAAACTCTTGCCCCAGAGATCCTCGGGTTTCCACACACTGTTCCATCGAAGTTTAATTTTAATCTGCCTTTCGGTGGGGGCACCACTTGATTTTTGCCTGTTTCACCTTATTGTGAATGTGTTGTTCGCTAGTATTATAACAAGGGAGGATTTTGAGACAATCCCATTTTTTCATTATCATCCCGTCCTAGCTTGTGAATGGTTTGGGGGTCTTCCTTCCCGTTGCCTGTTTCGCCATCACTACTTCACATATTCCAGCTTCAATTTTTTTTAATCACCTCTTCCACACAAGACTCCTTTTCCATTGAATATGCGATTGTTACGTTCCCTCCATAACTGCCAGATGATCATCGAAGGGCCAGCAATTCAGATTTCTTACCACATGGAATTTCTAATACGCGGCCAACTTTTGAAACAATCTAGAATGTTGTTTGGGAGAGTGCCACTCCACTCCAAACATCCACATAGCCAATTCCAGCAAGTGCTAGCAAAGGGGCAATTGAGAAGTATGTGATTGGCAAATTCTTCCACTGATTTGCATAAAACACATCAGGATGGGTTAGGAATACCAATGGTTTATAGATGGTCACCTATCAGAATTCTCTTGTGCAAGGTAGTCCATGCAAAGCCGCCGGCCTTGGGGAGGCCCCACTGATTCCAGCATAGCTCAGTCGACCAGTCACTGCTCGCTTCTAATATGTTTTGCAGCTTATATTCAATTTTAACTGAGTATACCCCTGATTTTGATCTAGTCCAAATTATCTTGTCTTCCTTTGGATTTAAGAAGACCTTCCTTGAATCCAATTTTGCTTTTAAATTTCTTTTTAAATCTGGTGATATAGGTAAGCCATCTAGACATTTCCTTTTCCATTGTCGACCATTGGATGATTCAACAAGGGTTAGATAGTTGATGTATAGGGGCCCCTTGCTTTTGTGGTTATTTCCATGCAGTTAGAGAAACATGGATTATCCGCTAGTGGGGGATATCCATTCTAGGAGTCTGCCCAAAATCCGGCTTTGCTATTGCTGTTGACAACCCACGAAAGGTGATTTGTGATTAGACTTCTGCATTGTAGCATGAAACTCCAAATGTGTGACCCCCTCAAAGGGTTGGGATTTGTCAAGATTCATACTAAATCATCTCAATCTAAATACCTCTTCTGGAGTATTTAGCACCATCATGCAATCGGATTTTTGAACATCTTCCATATCAGCTTTGCCCCCAACGTAGTATTCTATTTTTCAATTTTTCTGAAGCCTAAACCCCCATTCTTTTTTTCCTTACAAATATTGTCCCATCCAATGAAGGGGATTCGTTTGTTTTCATTGGATCCTTCCCAAAGGAACTTTTTCATTATGCCTTCCATCAAAATACATGCCATTTTTGTTACCTGGGAACTTGATAACAAATAAATGGGAATTGCCAAGAGCACCGCTTTGATCATTTGTATTTTCCCAGGGAGTGAAAGCCACTAACCTTTCCAAGAGGCAGCTTTCATGCGGCATTTGTTTATTGTTTCCTCCTACAGATTTGTTCTTATTGCTCCTTTGAATAGTGGTACTCCAAGATATTTGCTTGGTAGTTCTACGATGTTAAAACCAAAAAGAGAGGCAATTTGCCGTCGAAGGCCTTGTGTAATGACCACCCTAATTTTTTTTTTTCAAAATAATGTCAGCTGAAATCCAAAAGCACAGACAATCTTCGAAACACTTTCTAATCACTGAGGTGGGCAAGGTGAGAGCATACGGTGTTCGAATCACACTTCTAATCATCTGCTACAGAATTGAATGCAATGCAAATGTTTATGTACACACTAGGCGTCCACGACGACCACATGCCTCGCTTATTCAATGGAGTATGTAATGTGCAACACAAGCATGCACTATGCGGTGTAGCCAACCACTTCTATGTTTCTTCAGCAGAGTGCATGATAGACATAATGAGTATGCAAGGTACTGGCATGGTGCAAGTCTTGATTCATACCAAAATGGTCGTTATTATCAGACTTGGCCAGTTATGAAATGCTATAGGGATTGGTGGTAAACCATCCAATCTTACAAAATGAAGCATGCATTAACATCCACCGGTGGTACTACCATTCGGGGTTATAAACACAGAATAGTTGCAACTTAAAATGTAAATACAATGATCGGAGAAGTTGCAATATCAACTTTATTTTTGTTATCTATTGAAAGCACTACTGCAACACAAGGAAAACTCACTGAAATCACAAGATAATATGATTGAAAGCATGAAATAGCATCTAAACTGAAAGCACTATATGATATACCATTCCAAGTTGAACTAGAAGTCTGATTGAAACTGAAACCCAATGAAATCACTATTGTTGCAGGTCTGATATACTATTGCAGCACTGAAAAACCCTAGCAGCAGTCCCCAAAATTACTTCACTACTCCCAAACACTACAAACAACAAATACTACCCAAGGCGCCACCAAAGAAAGAAAGGTATCACAGAAATGTGAGGCGTTCCAACTGCAATAACCCCACGCCCTCCATCAGCAAGTACGGCCCTTGTTGTAGCAGTGCGGCTAGCAAAAGATATTGATTTTAATCTACTAAACTCTTTAAAAATCCTCTAAAGTTTGTAGGAATAATGGCAGCCAGCAACTAGTAAGTGTTCCTTTGTATCATTCTTACATTTGCATCAGATTTCATCATTTATTGGCTTCCAACAGCATAACAATCTGAAAGCAAGGGGTACGCAAGTACTCTTCACTCAAGGAGAACCGTCAACATCGCCAAATACACCACCAAAGCCACAGTACAATAGCCATGCATCCCCTGGAGGTTACCAAAGCAATAGAAGTCCGAGAAACAGAATACAGTACGACAACAAGGGAAGGCCTATGATACAGTGCACGAAGTGCAATGAATGGGGCCACTTCGCCCAAGAATGTTAGAATGGCCAAAACCCCGGGGGAAGACTATGCAAGTGGTGTGGACCAGGCGACCATGAAGATAACGACTACCCGAAGCAGAAAGGCATCAACATGCTGAATGTGGAAGAGCAGAATCAAGTACTAGCAGTCACTACGAGAGCACAAGAAAAGAAGGCTATATACCCCGATCCACTTACAGAAAAACAAAGAATGAAAGAAGCAAAAGCCGAAGTGGAAAGGGTGATGATGAAGGAAAACAAGGTTGCTTTGGATATCCCAAGTACCTCTCGACTAGTAGAGGCCGAGAGTAACATCGTACGACAGATACTGCAAACCACTGTACCTATCAAGGTGACAGACCTTCTCCAAACTATGCCACAACTCGGAATGGCAATCACAAACGTAGTCAGTAATGACCAACGACAACGACAGGAAGGTCTAAGGAAGGAATTAATAGTAGAGCCTCCACCGCAATGTGAACAAGTCATCAACCCAATGTTACTGTCGGTAAACATCAGGAAAAACCCAGCTATCGTACAAATGGAGATTGGAGGGAAAATTCTAAACACGATCATCGACAAAGGAGCAGCAGTCAACGTACTACCCGAAGACACATGGAAGAGTCTCGAGAAACCTACACTCTGGCCACCGACATTCCAATTGGTGGGTGCCGACCAGCATGGCATCAGGCCGTTGGGAACATTGATGGCGCAAAAGGTGACGATTGGGACACAGCCATTCTTCCTGAACTTCGTAGTCATCCCGGTGCAGAAGAGGGGGTACGACGCATTTCTCGGAAGAGGATGGCTGGTGGCAGCGAGAGCAGATCACAACTGGAAGAGAAACACACTATCCATAGAGAGCAACGGGGAAAAATATGTGATCGACCTAGTAAATCAAGCAGTCAATGAAGAGCTGGCATCATCAGATTCAGAATGTGAAGAAGGATGTAGAATGGAGGGAGAAAGAGAAACCATAGAGCCAAACGAGGAAGGTATTTTAGACCTCCATGAATGCTCAAAGGATGAGACAAATTCACTGAACGGGTTATTTCATTGGCAGATGGAAGACTATGAATTCTTCCAACCGGAGTGCAACATGATTTCAATAAGAGAAAGTGGCAAATGCTCTCGGGCGACTAGTGAAACACTCGGCAACCTTGGGCTAAGTGAAACATTGTTGACGAATGAAGCACTTGACGGATTGGCAGACACTCGACCACTTGGCAAGAAAGAACTGGTAAAGAGTGACAAAGGGGAGGAAAGTAATAATCAAGAGGAAGTAACGCTTTTCTAGAAGCATATGAAGAGTATAAGGAAGGAGAGGCTAGAATAGACAGTACACTAGAGCAACTAGTGGCAGAAACAAGTCGACTAGAACAGACAAGTCGACCAGGAGAGGCACAGAAAGAATATACAGAGGGTGAAGCCAACATAGATGATACACTTGCACATAAATTTGAACCAGACAAGATGATCAGGTATGACGAGCCATTGGCAAGCAAGGTGAAACGGGGTGATGGAACTAGCGACAGGAACCTAGTATTGAAAGCACTGGCCAGAAAGAGACCATACAGAAGGAATAAGGATTATAGAGTATTTCTGTCAACTTGCAATTTTTTGGCAATCGGTGAAAAGCAATAGAGAAAAAATGATGTTAAAAAGTCAGATAGTTTATTTTTTCAGAAGACAACAGTTCCAATTCCAATAAAAGCACCCAGCCCTAGGACGCCCCTGCCGACGATTACAAAATCAATAAAGGTACGTCTCCGAATACTGAAGTTAAAATATTTAAATTGGAGGATATGGCTACTTGTTGGACTGGCAAATTACCCTTGCAGCAAAAATTCGGAAAAGAGAAATATTATGATAGAGAAATACTACGAGACAATTTACGCGACAAGATACTTCTACAGTTGGAGTTGCAGATCGAATGTGGACCGCGACTGAGAAAAATAGAAAAGGTCGACTCAGTTTGCTCTGGATAGAAGATTGGAAAAAATAGAGAAGAAGAGATTGAAAAAAAAAAAGGAAAAACGTACGGCCTCAGCCATTCGACTGAGGACATACGGCCTCAACTGTACGATGTAGGACATACGGCCCCACCATAAGAAAGGAATCGTATGTCGTACGATTAAAACAAAGCCGTACGAAGTCCCAAGAATTGCCTTTCACCACAGTACGACATCTTTTTGGGATCGCCATAGGAGTATCCCACTCGAATCCAAATTCTACCATCATCTGTGTGGGTCGTACGATTGGTTCATTGAGCTCGCCATATGCCTTTCTTTGTTGCTGACCGTACCAGTTTTTGCACTGTAGATGAGTTGTCAAGAATCGAGAAAAATGATGTGCATCATGAAGGTTCGAATGGTTTTGAAAGTCTTATTTTGCGCTACCCCCAGACCCCATGAGGGGTGCTGCCCCTCGACCCCGCTGGGAGTGCTGCCTCCAAACCCCCGCGAGGGGCGCGGCCCCTCGACCCCATTGGGGGCGTTGCCCCCAAACCCCCATCAAACTAGTACTATCTTGATTCAGTGAGCAATGGGGTGCAACATTCGCAACATTCGGTGTGCTATCAGATTAGGTCCCTTGGTTGGTTGGTCTACTAGCAGGTGTTCCGAATGTGTTGGTTCTACTTTTACACAACTCCTACTTCAGCATTGTCGTCAGTTTGGCAGAGCTTACTTAATGTCACTTGATACTTCATGGTTTTTTGTCGTCTAGAAGACTAATTTTGTGGGGGGATGATGTAGTTGGTCATAATTGTAGTCGGCCGTAGTCGGCCAAGTAAATAATCATGAATTAATTAATGTTGTGCACAGTTAAGTTTAGGAGTGTTATCGGGTTAACCCCGACAGTTGGATAGTTGTGGAGTCGTTGCCAACGGTTGGTATCTCAACCAACCTTGGCATAAGTTATATATTGAGTTGATACTTGTAATCGAGAGGCAGCATTGTGACATTGTAGTGTAATACTGATATATTCAATGAATGGAAACAATGCTTTATTCTGTGCGATTTTATTATAAATTCGTGTTCTATGTTGTGCACTATACTACTACCTTCTAGTTCTGTTTACTCCATGTTTGTGTGAAACACCACATTGCCAGTAAACAAAGTTTAGGGTTAGGGTTTCGGAATTATCATGTAATTACATTCATTCACTCAACTTCATTATAGTGGGGATGACAAGACATTCATTGGCACATGATACCTCCATGCAGGCCCTTATGGGGGGCATGGCAGATCACATGTTTAGTTCCTCCATACAGGCCCTAACGGGGGTTTGGTAGGATCAAGCTGTCATACAAAGCCTCCATACGGGCCCTTATGGGGGTATGGACGGGGTGCAGATCAGACTTGCCCCCAAACAAGCCTTAGGGGGTATGGTAGGATTGCTTGCCTCTGGTCTGTTTGTAATTTCCCTCCTATGATGGGTGGTCATATTAAAGATAACAAAGAAATATTTATATAGATTCAAAGTTGACCTGTTCACAATATTATATGTTATGCACAATAAGTATAATGGCCTTGAATATATGTTTACTTGGAGATCTGAGTCTATAATCTATGAATGTCATAGTCTGCCTTTAATCTCCAAGTCGAATGGTTCTTAATATTCTAGATGCTTCCTTTTATTTATGTCTTCCTTTTCCTTGACTGCTGGTCTGTATTAATCATTGCAGACCTTTTATTACAGAATATCTGATCAGATTTCCTTTATTCCTTTCAAATCTGCATATATTTATACTCATGCATCTGCCATATGATCTTCTTTTCAATTCTAATCTGCAGACCTCCTGGTTCTGTTCCCATCCTTGTACTCCACATTGTCTCTTTTTATACCAATTTTAATGCCCAAAAGAGGCGTCTATTGAGAAGAGACGACTTTATGATAAGATACATCTTTTACAAGGGAGGCATCCTTTTCAAAATGAGTCAGTCTCTATTTAATTAATCTTTATTTCCTTTCAAACTAATAACATTAGTTAATTCTTGCAATTATATTTTAATTCTTAAACAGTGCGATCTCATGTTTCAGGTCTGCTACTTTATGCTAATTGATGATATCCTTTATGAGCGCTTTCATAACCTTAATCGACTTCCATAAATTTCAATGATATCAAGTGTAAACTAAACGTTGACTTCTTCAGTCAACCAGACATGTCGAGACCTGCAAGAGGTAACCTTGCCGGCATTTTCTATCATAGTTTGGTGTATTCATTTGCTGCTCCTTACCAGATATTTATTGTATCACCTTATGATACGTATTTTAATTTGCTTCTTTCATTAATTCTTATCATACCGTATCACACATAAGGCATCATTTCTATGAGTCGGCCATATCACTTTGAAATATATTTATAGTATTAAATTATAATAATATTGAGGTTGTTTATATTTAATATTTATATTTACTATTTATATTTATTTTATATAATATAACAATATATCTAAACATTGTATTTCACAAAGGCACTTTACCGTTTTTATCATGTTGTTTAAATCTTTAATTTAAACAATGTTTTAATATCGGGACATCACACCAGCCCTCTCACTTTAGTAGGAAGAGGCCCACCGGCCAACTTGCAAGTTCATATTGTAGATCTGCTAGGCTTAACAAACCTAGTGACCCGCATGGCCTCACACCCATCACCCACTTTTTTATGGTCTTGAATGTTAGAGATGCTACCTAAGTCCTTCAAGGATTGTCTTTGTTCATGCTTTCCTTTGTTACATTGCCCACTTTGTGTTTTGTATTTTATTTTTCTTGGGATGTGCCCTGCAGTCCCCCTGTCCTCTCTACATTCTATCTCTTTCAGTCCCATGGACCAATTTTGGTCTTCCGTGAACATTATTACATAAATTAAATTAACTTCACCAAGAAGCAATCAACTGTATATTCAAGTTAATGGACAGAACTGGCCCAAGAGATTCTGGTGTAAGGGTAATGACCGACTTTTATAAGGGTGCGACCCAATCTGGAGAGTGGAAATAGCAATTCTGTGTGAAGCAGCATAGTGGAGGTAATTATCTTACACTCAATTTGTAATGGTTGATACCTGCACATAATCTAGATATTTTTTTTAGCAAATTAAACTAGGTGCATCAGAATGGCATGGGCACATGTCCAAACAGAAAAATTGTTCTGATTGTCAACATCATATCCTAAATTATCAATCAACCTACTGTGGAAGTGCTAGGTAAAACTATAGCTGTTGGGATTAGAAGGCAGTTTCATAAACTTACATGATTATGTGCTATGTAGACACTGTAAGTGGTTCTGTGGTGTCACATTAAGAATGAACACAACCTTTAGTGAAACATAACGGATAGGAGTTTATAAAAGGTGCAAGCAAAGCACTTGTAAGCATTACTAAAATCAGCAGATTTAACGAACTTTAGTCAAATTTTTACCTGACCTGAGTCTTATAAACAGTTTTCTAGATTGAGCAAACAAAAATATGAATTATTGTATCCCTTCATAAAATATGGACAAAGTTGTCATGATACAACTAGTAATATAATTCCCCCTACGACCTAATTTTGTCCACCTTCTATGCAGGTTCTAAATGCAGCAATGCTTTACTGGCCAATGCCTAATGCACTGTATGTAGAAGGTTATGCCTTAGATAGATTTGCTGAAGGATTATGGGGACTTCAAGCTGTTCATCAGAACAAGGTGGGCCTTAAATATATTCTTATATATTTTATTTTCAATGTTGCACATACTTTTAAGATTTATCATATTAAGATCAGTGTTGCATGAATCATCCATTGGATCTGTGATTTTACATTTACTATATATGCATATTTATTTTTTGTATTTTCAATTAAAGCAGATTGGACTAATTCTGGATGCTGGAATTGAAGATGATTTGCGGGTGCGGCATTTGCAAGTAGCTGATGCTGCTCGAGCATCTTTAGGTCTACCTGTTATGGAATATGTAACAACAGATGTTCCTTTAGAGGTATGCATATGCATAACTGAAGTTATATCACATGAGTGGAAATTCTGAGATGTCATCTGATTTGCAAAAATAAACAACTAATATGATTCACGTATGCACATGTTCCCAATCTATTTTATAGAAGATCTCTTAGGAAACTCGTCATACTGAAATGATTTCTCAAAATTTGTTTCAAGATCATCTTCGTACAAATTTATTTCCAATGTAGTGCATTAGACACATGAGAGTGTAATTCATAGTCACCAGGGGAAGGGGACAGGGATGCCAATTTCTAGATACTGGTAACACCAAAAGAAATAAAAAATTCATATTTATATATTGAAATTTCTAAAAACTAAAATACATCAAATTCTGAATTCATATGACAAACAGTGAATGATGAAATAAAGTTCACAAAGATGCAAAATGCATAAAACATTTTAGCACATTTCATGAGATGATGAAGAAAGTAGAAATTGTATTCATCATAAACATCTGAGTTCATAAAACAGAAGAGTTGAGAGTACAAGAGTTCTTTATTTCAAATTTTAATTGTTTCATATATTTTGTAAATTGATTTTGCTTTTCTTTTTTGGGTAGGAAATGGGGAATTCCCTATGAGACAGCCTTGGCAGATGCAGGAGATTCCAAAAGTCTGTGAGCCCTAGGAGACATCTTGATTCCCGTCTTGCTTCTCTGAGCTGTTCCCCTGTACCTGAGATGGTCTCAAGTACTAGGAGATGCGTCTCTTGGACTCCATGGTGTAATTATACATTAATTCATTAGCAGCAAGTTTATGAATGGTGATTTGAAAAACTAACTTTATTTATTGGATTTATTCAAACTAGCCACATGGAAAATCCAGTCCAAAGTAGGGGAAGAAAAATCTTACCTCTTACTCGGTCCATGTGGCCATTGCTTCAAAATCATGACCACTCCAGACAAATTATGTTGCTAGAAACCCAGCCTCTGGCTGACATTATTTTATGGCTGAGAAATATGTTACTTTGTGGGACAAAACGACCATTTCTCAGCTGTCCACTGTGTTTTGCAGCTTCAGAAATTTGTATTTTGGTGGATGAGGAACCTGCTCATTTTCAACATTATTTTCTGCTGTTGCAGGCTTCTTCCAAGCTGTTTCAGCTTGTGAAAGCTGTTTTAATTATTTTTGATATATTTTCCTTGAAACGTTTTGTCATCATACATAACATGCAGCATGCACATTGTAGAAATTAATGGCTGTTGCTTTATACTTGTTTATGCGATCATTGATAGGACATCAAATTATTTACTTAAGATGATAGAAATAATGCGATTGTTTTCTTATTTAAAAAAATTAAACATTTTTATGTTTTATTATTTATCTGTATGGCTTGGTTATTGTTTATCAGTATGCAATAACACTATTTGTATTATGGGTGAGCATGCTTTTTGGTGAATCATGATAACTATGTCAAATCTTATGATGTTTGAAGTTTGAACCTCTACCACTGTGTGAATATAAATTTCATAAAACACATATATATGTATACTAGTTTCCTCTGTGGGAACCTCCACAAAATCTTTTCTTGTAAAATTATAAATGACTACTTATGGAGATCATCTTGAGATGTTTTGTACCTAGGGATATGATATTATGAATGTATATAAGTGGATGGAGATGCCAACATGTAGCACACATCCCCTAAGTTAGTTATATTGGGTCATGTGGACAACTTGTGTAATTAATTATATTAGGTAATGAGTAGGCCTAAATTGGGTTTACCAGTTTACCCCTCCATTATGTTATTAGGAGGAGGTCTATATAAAGAAGGTGAATATCATTGTAAGGATATGAGAAGAGTATGATATATGTTTGGTATCTCTTGGAGATATAGTATGGAGTGACTTCTTCCATAAGGAGTATTGTATGATGTTACCCTACCTAAAGAGTTTATTTTATTTCTGCATATATTGGATATTAGGGCATCCTGGCCCATGAAAGTCTTGTGTTGTGTGTGATCTATCTTCTACATTGTGTTATTTCCATTATTATATGTGTGAATCTTGTAATGCCCCAAGCTTTCACCCAAGACATTAACAAGCAAAAATCGGACGAACAAATTTTCATGTTGCAAGTGCGACATTTACATGTTGCATTGCACATTCATGCGCACAAGGTCTCGTGAAAAAGCACGACACATAGAAGGACCATCACAAATGTACCAAGCATGGTGACACGAGTAGAAGACTTAGCCATATTGTGTGACAAAGTCATTATGATGAACATACGAGAGGGTAGAGTTTCCTCTAAGGTAGAAATCAGATCCAAGTCCATGATCTTGTTCGCTTGCAACCACAAGGAATAGAATGACAGTGCCACCCTCTTCATTACACATCCCAAGACGACACAATCGACAACTAGGAAGGCATGGGAATGACATCCACTCACTAGGATTACCTACACAAGAGGTAGGTCAATTGAAAGATACAAGGTCTCAACCAATCGAACTATTGACTAGTCGCACAAACCAAGACAACTCTATGAGATAGAGATTGGCTTACTTCAACAATCACCCCTGCTCACAAACAAGTAGGAGATGGTGGAGAGGGTACGACGACACATCCCAAAACCTCCAACACCAAGAACATACGTCCATAAGGTCGTAGACGTGACAATCAAGACCCTAGACACACACACCAAAGGTCGGGTACGAGGAGATCGATATCTCACAAAATACAAGTACAAAGATGGGCTTGTTGCAAAAGGATATGTGCAGCAGGAAGGGTTGCCTGGTGGATTACGAGGAGACATTTGCCACTACTACAAAGATGGTAGCCTTTTGATTGGTAATCTTTGTTGTTGCTTAGTTTGGATGGAGGATGGAAAGTCAGTCAATTGGATGTCAGAAGTGCTTTCTTCAACAGAGATTTAGTAGAGGTTGACATGGTCCAGCCACAAGGGTTTCAGGTTCTAGGAAAAGAACATTTGGTTTGCAGGTTTGTGAAGTCCTTGTACAGACTGAAGCAGGTTCCTAGAGCTTGCTATATAAAAACCATTCAACATCTTTGAGATTTAGGATTCAAAAGAAATCATTTTGATCCGAATTTCTATATAAAAGTCTTTGGTTATGGCATTGCAATACTGGTTGTTTATGTTGATGATCTTGCCATCAATGACGGCGGAGCCAAGTCAATTCAAAAGTTGAAATCTGACCTTTGTTCCATTTTTTGAAATGGCTGATCTCAGGCTCCCGTAGTATTGTTTAGGCATAGAATTTGGCAACTTAAGTGTGCTATGTGTGTATCACAAACTAAGTATGTCAAAGTTGTTCTTGAAAGATTCAAAATGTGAGTGCACTGCATCTACACCTATGGAAGTTGGGATAAAATTCACAATTAATATTGATTCACCACTAGTCAATGAGTCAATGTGTCATCAACTTGTGGGTAGTTTGATTTATCTTACTATGGATCGGCAAGATTTGTGTTTTGTAGTAAACTGCCTTTCTAGATTCCTGTCCAAGTCTCAAGAAGAATATGGGCAAGCTACAAAATGTGTTCTTCGATATGTCGAAGGAATACTCACCTTTGACATTCTTTACCAGGACTCTGCTAATTTCATGCTATTTGGTTATAGAGACTTTGAGATTGATTGATACTTGCTGATCTACAACTAAATATATCTTTACTCTTGGATCAGGAAACATGTCACGGTAGAGCAAGTTACAACATACAGTTTGCCTTATCTTCCACTGAAGCAGAATACAAGGCATCCATTAGTACATGATGTGAAGTGATGTGGCTATGGATGATATTGGCTGATCTTCAACTTGGTCCCATTACTCTGAATTCACTCTTTTCTGATAAATAGGGAGTCCTCAAGATGGTGAAGAATCCAGTCTATCACACTATAAGTTATAACTAAATATATTGTGGTCCGTCACCGTTACATGCTAGTTAATCCATAATGAAAACATTTGTCTTTATTATTTCCCTAAAGAGAAGCGGATTGCAGACATAATGACTAAACCGCTTAGCAGAGATAAATTTGTCAAATTTAGAGATAGGCTTGGTATTGTATCTGGTTTAGTCATTAAGTTGGGGGGATGGCGAGTAAAGGAGTGGAGGTATTAGATAATAATAATAAATGTACATTTAGATGTAGCTGTTAGCTATATGTGTTTGTTGTTTGAGTTAGCTTGATAATAGGCAACTTGTTATGCCTAAATCAGTCACTGGTTAGTATGTTATATTGTTATTAGGTTCTTGTTTGTATTATTAATTATTAGGATGCTAGCTTAGATATAGCTGCATTTTCTCTTGTAATTTCTCAGTCTGCACTATCAATCTATCATGTAATTTCTCAGTCTACACTATCAATCTAATAATAGTTCTATTAATGACTCTTTATAGTCTTTATGTACTGTTTTTGTATCGATATATCACCACCTTATGGCCTCAGTGACTTGTACCAGGTGCTGGAATTTTGTAGGATCTTACCCTTATTATAAATATAATCTCTTTTTAAAAATAAATGCCAACTATACAAAGACGAAAAATGGATTAAGAATAGTTTTCCTGATGTAAGTGCTAAGCACAGATATAATATTCTGTATAGGCATTAGATTAAGATATGCTAGTTGTAATGTGGTAATAAATTTGTACGTGGTTTGCAGGTAGAAAAATGGGTTGATGTGCGTACTGGGCAGTCCACAGGACGAATTAGACATCCCGATTCACTGCTAAGGGCAGTTGACACTCTTATCAATTGTGCAGGTGTGAATGCTGTAGCAATTGTTGGCCGGTTTCCAGATGATGATCTGGATGAGTTGGAGGACTACCGACAAGGGAAGGTTAGGTTTATCAAGCTCACGCAGTTGGGCTCTTCTCCTCTATATGAACTCATGAAGTACATTTATCATTTTTTCTCAAGCAAACCCTCATAAATTTGTTTTCCTTGAATGTATGGAAAGCTTGATTCCAATGGAATATGTTTGTGAGAGATTGTATCATTGTCTGAGTGTTGCAAAAGCTTTTCTGTGAGAGTTTTTGCTGCATTAATATGGATCCAATAGGCACTATGTGGAAGTTTCTTTTGTTCTATTGATTAATGCTTTTGCTTTATGTTTCCATCTTCAGTAGTTCTCTTAGTTGGGAATGATGGCATATTGGGTGGTATACCGTGCATTGTGTTGTCCATGTTTTATCATAAAACCTTATCATCACTCTGATAATTATCTTAGGTCTGTGTCTTTTACAGGGAGTTGATGTCTTGGCGGGTGTAGAGGCTATAATAAGCCACCTTGTGGTTAAAGAATTCCACATTCCTTGTGCACATGCTCCTGCATTATTGGCTCTTCCCTTAGATTCGTCACTTTGTCCTAGGTCTGCTGCAGAAGAGGTACAATCACAACACTAAAACTTACATGCAGAAAGCAAAGACATTTTTCACTTTCATATCTTTCTTAAACATTTGAAAACTTTGGTCTACATTTTTTCTTGTTTAATGGAATGTTTGCTTTTTATTAAATGGATGAGTTAGATTGGACATACCTTCTTGCCGTCTGTACTAGCTGGTCTAAGCAAGGCACCCCAATATGTTGTAAAAAAGGAAGAATATCCTGGTTATATCTCAAGGCAAGGTTGCATATGGGCAGATGTTGTAGACAGTGTTGTTGTTCCTATCGATGCTTGTGGTGGGTCTGGAACTCTTGCTTTTGGCCAAAAAGTAGGATCCAAGGTATGAAGGAAAAACTTATCATTAACTCATGTAAAAGGTCATTTTGTAAATGCATTAGCTGTATTTGAATATATTCTTTTATTGGTACGGAAAAAAAATATTGTGATAACTCTATTCTTTTGTTTAAAATTTTCAGCCGCTGATTATTGGAGTTGAGGAGAATGAAACAGTTCTTGATGACACTCCTGATAAACTAGGTCTTAATGTGGTATAACATCATTGCCACAAATCTATAGACAAATTCAAGAGTTTCTGTAGGAATGAAGTAAAGTGTTATATATTTTTGCGGAAAGAAGGTTTGGACATTATTAAATTGTTCATGATAGAAATGATTAAAGGAGTAAGCAAATATAAGCTGAAATGTAATACTCCGGTTATATTTCTTGATGTTTAAATTAGAATCCATTGCTTACAAACTACTAGTTGTTTGTGCAGTTGAAAGTTGCAAACTACTGGGAAGCATTGGGCGTCATTGCCGCCCATAAGTCAGGGATTGATCCTAAGTCTCTCCGTAGAGATGGGGTGAAACACATTCAATGCTCATCCTCTATACTCCAGCAGAAGATTTTTCCAAATTCCAATCTACAAAATTCTCCTGTTTTACATTGAATTTGATCAACCTTCATCAACAGGAAACATGCATGAAGCTTGTCACTTCAAGGACTTCCTTCCAACTTATTCACTTCATGCGAGTGATTGTTCAATGCAGAGAGGAACAAGTTATTTTAGAAGTGGCCATGTTTCTAAGAAACCAGTGTAGGTAAATATCACATTGTTCAGCTGCACAATTTCAACTTTGCACTTTCAACATTCATACTAATGATGGTGCCATGATGTCTAAATTTACATTCTTGTGGAATTAAGCACTGTAATATATCTCCTGCCAAGGTGTTAAGTATTTACATGCTAGTGGAACTAAGAATCATAATGTATCTTTTGCTGTGGTGTTGGAGAAGATAATTACAATATTTTTCCCTTATTTTCACATTGAATGGTATCTCACATGACCTGATTGATTGGAATACAGACTACTGGAAGGTCCTTATGAGTTTTATCCAAAAACATTGCAAAATACAAGGGCTTCTGCATGAGGAAAAAAGCTGTATGGAGTACATATGTTGCTGCAGAAGCATTAAGGATTTTTTCGTAGTCAAACCTTCGTTACATGCTGACAGTGCATTTGTCTTATCTACCTGATCAAATCACCAGAGAAGTACCAATCTCCATTATATACAACTTTATATTGTATTTTGGGAGATCATAACCGGCAGATTTTCTTCAATCTTTCTAATTGAAGTGACATTGCTGTTTATTATTTTGTGTTTTTTATTGAATCAATCATCAAAATTATTGTGAGTCGTACGATTCGCACCATGGAAATGCAATTTGGAATTTTCTTGAAATCATTATATATTAACATGCTTTTTATCTGAAACTTGGACATTAGAGGTTATTTTTACTTATTTGAATCTAGGATAATGTTTCTTATCGATGAGTACATGAGGGTTGTTGGTGGCCCTTATTCCTATATCAAAAGATAAACAAGAAGAAACTGCCACGAATTCAATTATAAGGGATTTGAGCATTCAGAAACAAAAACAAGGATGTACTCCATCCATTGTCTCTGGAAAAACAATTGCATGACTGTGATCGAGTAATTTTCATCCAAACATACTACTGACTCCAAGACAACATGTGTTTATTGATCACAGCCATTGAAGAACATAAACTGAACTCTTAGGATGACATTCTAAGTCCTAACACTATCCTTGAAACTTATTGATCTCTTCAAAGTACAACATAAAAAGAAAGTGAGATCTTCTGGAGGTTGGGGCTTTTCCTTCCTCACAGGCAACCTTGGAACAGTCCGTAGGGATGGAAATGAAATAATTCATTCAAGGGGTTCTGTCTAATGCTATGACGAGCCTTGTCTTTAATGCTCACAGAGGGATCTAAAGATATAACATACAGTTCAAGCTTGGCAGACTACAAAGAAACTGGAAAACCATGATGAAGCAGGAAACCCCTGATCTTCATCTTCATCATCTTCATTCACCGGCCAAGCCATTCCAATGTATTTGTACTTGACCAAACTTCATGAATGAAGCATTGCCACTGTGTTTGTAACCCATGAAGAAAGACGTGAAGTTTCACCAAAGGCCCAAACTGCCAGGCATTTAATCTATAAAGAGGAATAATAAAAAGCAGCACTGAGACTCTCATCAAAGGATACCTGCCACTTGGGAGCAGGACATAGCAGGGATTTTCATTAAGCCAAAGATCTATCTAGAGGGCACCATCAAAATCTACCTGTGATAGCATCATGTCACTTCCAGTAAAACAGATTCCACTGCCCAGATTCAAAGACAGGGGCTAACATATAAGGTTGTCGAATAAATCTGGGGTTGGTTAAGAAGTCTAACCCATCATTGTGCCCTTAAGATCCACACTATTTGGACTTTTTTGTCAGTTTGCATTCACGGTATAACCTGTGAATCATTTGATACATTGCCCTTCTTTGCTATTGTTATTTTCCTTGTTTCTTGCAAGTTGGCAGAGCACTCAAAACATGGTTCTTCATCATAATTTTCCATCTTGGAGTTTTGAAAAGAATGTTGTTAAGAAAAACTCTGAATTATCGAGATTAGGCCATGTGGTTGTCTCTCTTTACTTCCCTTAAAAAGACTTTTTGCATTATTTTCTATTGTATTCCTGAGTTATCTTGAACATGCCAAGTGTTCACTCCTTGGTGTTTTTCTTTCTCGGTCCTCTTTTGTTTTCAACCAAGATCTAGAAATCTGTTGAGTATTTCACTGAATATGGTACCTGTCATGCACAGGTTATAATGTCATTGCTTCTATTTGAAAGGCTTCACATTCAGCTATAATGGAATAGTATGGCATAACTCTTTTGGAGTAAATGCCTTGAGGTCCTCTTAAGACCTGGCAAAAATGTCTTTATATTCTTTGAAGAGTGATTCAAACTTTCTCCTCAAACTTTTTCCATTCTAAAGGAGAATGACACTTTCCCAAATTTACAAATCTTGGTTCTTTTGCAATTCCGATATTAATCTTCTTATACTCTGAAGAAGTTCTACACCCTTGATATACTTGTCATGTCTATCAAAAATATTCCCTAGATACAATAACCCTTTTTGAATTTTATTCCCTTTTATGCCTGAACCATGATCTACAACACTTATTGTTTCATTCCTCTGTACCAAAGATTATTTATAGGATGACGAACTTCCCTCAAAGAAAAAGTTTTTGAATTGATTAGTTTTATCAAGGAAATCAATGAGCTGCTAATCATCATTAAAAGATTGTCAATTTGAGGAATTGTCTGGGATTGTAGGTTGGTATATCATTTTAATAGTGAACATATTTTGCTTGAGTTCGGGATATGGAACAAACAAAGATGTTGAAACAGATAGAGTGGCTGCTCTACTATTTATTAGAATAATTAAACACAGAATGGTTACCAAGATATTCGATATTAAACAAAGGAGTGAAAGCATCCTTAAATAAAATTACAAATTCTATATTTGAAAAGGATAAGAGCAACAACTAAGAGCAAAAGACCAACAACTAATAAAATAAAAAGAATAAAGAATATTCCTAAAGTCTATCCTAAAAGCTAATTGACCATTATAAATAAAACATTACTTTAATACCCTCCCTTAATGGTCAATCTATTAACTCTACCAAGCTTATCCCAAAATTTTACAAATTTGTCAGGACTCAAAGACTTGGTAAGAATCTCTGCAGTTTGATCCTTAGAAGAACAATACTACAACATAATCGATCCATCTTCTACAAGTTATTTGATGAAATGATAGATGTAGTTCCACATGTTTGGTACGCTCGTGGAAGACTAGATTCTTGGCAAGTTTTAGCACCCCTTGATTGCTACAAAACAACGGTGAAGACACTACTTGAGGCATCATGTTTGAAAGCATCCTTCTGAGCCATACTACCTCACATGCTACTTTCACTACTCCTCGATATTCTACTTCTGTCGAGGATAGAGGTATTGCCCGTTGGTTCTTGTTGGTTAATGTGACTGCACCTATACCAAGACTGAAAACATAACCAAAAGTGGATTTTTTGTCATCCACAGAACCTGCCCAATCTGAATTTGTAAACCCAATTAGCTTAGGATCTTTGCTTCTACTGTACATAATGCCAAAGTCAAGTGTCCCTTTCGCATATCTCAACACCTTCTTTGTTGCAGTCCAATGTTCTACTTTGGGTGTTGTCATGAATTGAGAAATGAAACTCACAACATAGCTCAAATTAGGGCTAGTGGTTGTAAGATAAATTAAGCTCCCCACTAGTTGCCTATAAGCCAACTCATTGACTGTTTGAGAGTTAGTTTTGGCCAAAAGTTTCAGCCCTTTTTCCATAGGTGTTGACGAGATTTTGCAATTTGTTATTTTGAATTTGTCGAGCAAACTCCTGACATGTTTGGATTGTGAAATAAAAATGCTGCCACCTGTTTGCCAAACTTCTACACCTAGGTAGCAATGTAAGAGGCCTAGATTAGTCATGTCAAAAGTTGTACTCAAATCTGATTTGATTTTTTCAATTGTGCGTGCCTCACTACCGGTAATAATGATGTCATCTACATATATGACTAGTAGAATGATATCATTACCATTGCTTTTGACGTACAAATTTGGATCCAAAGGACTTCGTTGGAATCCACATTCAACTAAATACCTATCAATTTTGATGTACCATGCCCTGGGTGTCTGCTTCAAGCCATTTAAAACTTTCTTTAGTTTGCATACAAGATGCTCCTTCTCTACAACTTGAAAACTCTGAAGTTGAGACATGTACACTTCTTCCTCCAAATCTCTATTGAGGAAGACACTCTTTACATCCATTTGATGGATTGTCCGGCCAAACTGAGTTGGCATGGCTAGGACTAATCAGATGGTGCTCATCTTTGCTGTAGGAGCAAAGGTCTCCTCGTAGTCAATACCTTCTCTTTGTAAGAACCCTTTTGCGACCAACTGAGCTTTGTACTTATCAAGAATACCATCTGCCTTGTACTTGACTTTGTACACCCACTTGCAGCGAATGTGTTTCTTCCTTGGTGGAAGATCTGAGAGATCCCAAGTTTTATTTTTCATAAGACTTTCATGTTCAGTGGCCATGGCCTTTTCCCTTTCAGGTTTTCCTTTTGCCTCCTCAAACACCTGTGGCTCATAAACTCCCTAAATATTAGCTATTAGAGCAAAGTTAACTGTGTTCTGCTTGCTCTTGCCTCTCGATGATCTACCTCGATCATTTCGCTTACTCGAACATCTCCAATGCTGCTTTCCTGCCACTTTGCTCTTTTCTTGGGAACATCTATATCCAAATAACTATTGTCAGTATGACTTGGGTTACATGTTCCTGTATCATTTGGATGTTGATCTAGGTTATCATCAATGAATTTAGGTACTGTTACCTGCCTATGAGACTCCTCGTGCCAGAATCCTCCCCTCTTTAGGTGGAGCTACTTGAAACTAAACACTTCAATTTTTAGCCATAACAAGCTGGTCTTCAGTAATCTTGATCTCTAAAGAAAGCTAGAAGGGCCCAACTTCATCATCAATCACATCTTTGTTGAAAGTCAAGCAGTTAGTGTCAACATCAATCAACCTGTATGGCTTATGATTGTCACTCTACCTTGTAAGCATTAATTTCTTACTCTTATGATCTAACTTGGTTCTCTTTGCATCTGCAATCCAAGTATAAGCAATAGAACTAAAGACCTTAAGATGACTAACTTTTGGTTTCCTCCCAAACCAAGCTTCCTTTGGGGTCTTTTGTTGCACCACTTGTGTGGGAGACCTGTTTAGCAAATAATCTATTATATAAACTGCCTTAGCCCAAAATTTCTTGGGAACACTCTTGTTCTCCAACATACACGAGGCCATCTCCATGATAGTATGGTTCCGCCTCTTAACTACTCCATTTTGTTGTGGAGTGTAGGGTGTTGTATATTGACGTTTTATGCCATGTTTAGTACAAAAGTCATTGAATTCATTGGAACATAATTCACCTCCATTATCAGATCTAAGAGTGATTATGTTACAATCAAACTCTTTTTCTACTAATGCTTTGAATTTTTGAAATTCATTTAACACGTCTGATTTTAATTTCAGAAAATACACCCACATTTTCCTACTAAAATCATTACAAACAAAAGAAAATACCTAGCACCAATGACCAATGCCATGTTCTTTGGTCCACAAATATATGCATGAACCAGCTGTAGGACTCTTTGGGCTCTCCAAGCTTGTTCGTCCTCATATGGAGTTCTATGTTGCTTCCTTGCTTGGCAAGCTCCGCAAACACCTTGTATCTGTTGTTGAATGTCAGGAAGGCCATCAACCAAATTCTCTCAAGCCAACTAAGAGAGATAGGATAAGTTGAGGTGCCCATACCACTGATGCCAAAGTGTACTGATATCAGATGCACTCTTGGCTGCCAATGCATGCTCTTGGAATTGTCTAGTGTCAACCAGTTGATACAAACCATGATCTTCTATTCCAACTGCAATAGTATTTTGTCTCCTTGTCAACTATGTAGCATTTATGTTTGTTAATGATGACATCCAAATTTGGACAATGTCGCATAATCTCCATTCCCGATACATAGTACACATTGAGAAAAATAATTTTTTCCCTCTAGAGGATATTTGCATATTCCCTTTGCCAACAACTGTGTGCTCCTCACCACCACCGAAGATCACTGAATCAAAGCAAACCATGTACTTCGTGAACCAATCTTTCTTGTGAGTGAAATGACGAGATGCTCCTGAATCTATGTACCATGCAGATGACTTTGACCGATTTGCTAGTCGTTTGACCATGATTGCATTGAAGGATAATTCCTTCTCAGAATGCTCTGCAACATGAGCCTTTGGTTGAGGCCCTCCCTGGTTGGATTTTTGTTCATCCAACCTCTTTCTGTAGTGCTTCTTCATATGACCCATCTTACCACAATAATGACGTGATGTTTTTCAGATTCTTTGAAGTATCCTTATTGTTACCTTGTCCTTTCTTCTGTGGCCATTTGCCTTTGCCCTTGTCTTTGGATGCAAATGTCTGTTCCACACTCTACGTATCACTGCTACTGTTGTAAGAGCTTATTGCACAACTCTTTGAACTTCAAGTCAACACTAGTAGAGGTAATATTGAGTGTCTCAATAAAATGCTCATAAGCCTGTGATAAGCTTTTCAATGTGATTACCACCATGTCCTCTTCTTCCATCTTTCGACCTATGGATGATAACTGATCTTGGATGTTCTTGATCTTGAGTAAATGCTCCTGCAAGGACGCTATCTCATCCATCATTATCAAAAGAGCATATTCTTCAGGAAGAAGGCCGTGCTTTTATTTGAAGTCTCGTGTAGTTCTCGCCAATACTTCCAAATTTTCGTAGAGGCCATACCTATTTGAACCTCCGGAAGCATTTCATCAGTCACTGATAATTTTATCAACATGAATGCCTCTTTGTCATGTTCGTCAAACTTGTCTTAATCTTTACCTGCAATTGCTGGCCGATTGTTAGTACCAAGGACGATCTTTTTGAGACACCTATACTCGAAAATCGTTAGCATTTGCTCTTTCTACGTGTTGTAATTTTTGCTAGTAAAAATGTCGCCTGCCTTCCAACATGATGTTGGATAATGAGGCCATCTTCCCTCTTGTAAGGTGCAATTATGGAGTAAGAGCAAAAATAATAAATGCCCTTTGCTGCAATAAACCCTTTGCTAACACTTTCAACAAATTATTTTGCCCTCGCTTCTGTCTGTTGCCCTAGCCACAACAAATATTCATTGAAACCTTAACAATTTGTCTTCCCTAGGTGTAGATGAAACCCTAGACGTAAAAAATATCCATGATTTTGTAAAAAAATCGTCAAAACTAATGAATAGTTCACCCACGATTTTGATAGAAACCCAGGTAGCCGCTCACGTTTTTGAAGAAAACGTTCAGAAAAAGACCATGATTTAATAAAAAATTGTTAAAAATCAGGACCAAATCACCTGTTGGGTGCAACCTATAAAAAACAGTGTAGAAAACTAAGTAGAAGAGGCGTGATTTCTGGTAAATTTGCCGAAAAGAGGCATTTCTTCTTGCGCAACCAGTTGTGGCTAGCACAAAACTGACTCAAAAAATGATAAACAAAGGTGTGATTTGATTAAAAAAATACGCCCAAAACGTGTTCTTGCCTGGCATGATTGTTGATAGAGAAATCTGCCCCTGCAACGATGTCTTTTGGCTCTTCATGTGTCACGAGCATTCCTCGAATCATCACTGTTGGTAGCAGTCCCTAGATCTTCTTGCGTTCACCGATCCCAAAGTTCAAGTTTGGCTCTAATACCATATTAGAATAATCAAACACAAAATGATTAATGAGATATTGAATATTAAACAAAGGAGCGAAAGCATCCTTAAATAAGATTACAAACGTTTTATCTGAAAAGGGTAAGAGTGACAACTAAGAGGAAAAGACCGACAACTAATAAAGTAAAAGAATAAAGAGTATTCCTAAAGTCTATCCTAAAAGCTAATTGACCATTATAAATAAAACATTACTTTAATACTATTTTCTTCTATTGAAATGTATTCTATCGAAAAAGTATCAAACAAATCTATTCTATCCCATACCCGATTCATGTAATGTCTAAGGCAGTCCTTTTTGACTTGAAATCGTTCTATAATCTGCTTTACAATTAATTCAGCATTCCCTTCTACCATTAACAACTTTATGCCCATATACTTAACATTTTTAAGTTCAAGAAGAAAAGCTTCATGTTTTGCAGTATTATTAGGGCACTCAAAGTGTAAGCAATAGGCAAAAGGGTGTAACTCACCTTCAAGAGAGATGTGAAGATTTCCAGCTTTGGCATTTGCAATTGAGCAGCTGCCATCAAATTGTGAAATCCAAATTTTATGATTTTAAACTATGCTCGAAACAATCTGTTTCTTTATTGTGTGCTCTCTTCTGAAATTAGTGTATATACTTGGGTTTTGCTTCTTCATATAATATGTTAGCTCTAGGATCTTTTGGTTTTTCAACTATGAAATTAGATTTCCATTTAGGCTACAAGTGAATCTTTTTCCCTCTGATTGGAATTGTGGTAGATGGCCAATCCAATTGAATTTCTCCACCCAAATCCTTGCAGAAGCTATGACTTAAAAGAAGTATATTATAGCTTGTTGGAATATTTACTACTAGAATTGTCATCATCACTCTCCTCTGGATAAACCAAACCTATGGATCTTCCAATTGTCCAACCAATGTCATGAGCTTGGATTCTAGTGAATAACATTTACCATAGGTCTTGGTACAAGACAACTCTAAAGCATTCATAACCGTTAAGGGAATCACATACATTAGCTGATGATCCCAAGTCTATAATACAATTGTTAAGTCCTCCTATGTAGAGAGATACATAAAAAGGCTTTGGTTTTTCTTCTAATGTTGCAACTGTTTTAGTCAAAGTATGAGTAACGAAAGAATTAGGCTCCTTTTTAACGTACCCAGCAATTTTGTCAAGCTGATGAGGATGGTCTTGGAAGTGCTTCAATTGAGATATTTGTGCCTTGTTTCATCATGTAATCCACTGTAAAAACCAAATTCACTATGGCAAAATCTAGAATTGCCAACATAAAACAAGAGTTTCTATGGCAAAAACAAGAATTACCATATTAAATATTGAACTACTATGTGGTAAAACAAAATTAATATATTGGTAAATATATATTTATTGAGATCAAAGAAGCATTAAATTGGAAAAAATTGCCAAAATCGCGATTAATCGTGGAACTCCAAAAATCCCGACCCCCCCTCCCCCCCACCAAAAAAAAATGTGATTTCTTGAAAAAAATCATTGACCGGCTCGTTTGACTGTTTTTCTCAAATTTTGCCATCTTTTATGCGATTAATCACGATAAAATCACGTGTTTGACCAATTTTTATGCGGTTTTTGTTCCCCGCGTGATTTTTAGCTCGCAGTAGGGTTTATACCCATGCTTATCGTTTCATTTTGCCGTTCTTTCGTGTTTCCTTCTGGCATTCTTCCTTACTATGACGCTGGAAACTAGGACGATGTTGGATCTCCATTTTTTTGTTAGTCCAAACCAAGTATTTTTTTGTCACTGTATTTTAGAGAAACTCACTCAAATACAGTCACTTGGTATAATTTATAGCAGCAAGATGACCGATCAATTTCACTAGAAATACCACTCTTTTATTCTTTAGGGGTTTGTAAAGCTAGTTTCTTTATGTATGGTTGGTTTTGGAAGTTATTGGGATAAAGTCATTGCACTGTTTTAACTTTTAGATGCTTTTAATGTATTCATAATTTATCAGTGTCTATATTTGTTTTGTTATCCTTAACAAGCTATGGTATTGATCTGTAAAAACAATATGATTTGTATACCTCATCCTTCAAATTCGTGCTGTGATTGCATTGATGTTGTTATGCTATTATAGATAGCCGGTTCTATTCAAAGCACTTTGTTAGCTTGATCATTTTTGAAGTTTATATTACGTTGTTATGAATGGATGACTTTGTCCATGTGGGTTAGAACTATCATTTATTTTGCTTAAAAGAAAAGTATTATTTATTGTTATATACAAGGGGAGTATATACAAAAATATACACCATTTACAGTAAAATTAGCAGTGTTCCAGAATAGCCAATGGCAATGCACCATTAGATTATCATGACTATTATTCAGATGACTAACAAAATCACTTTGTGGTCCCTACCAAAAAATTGACAACCCACCATTTAACCACATCTGTCGAAGCAATTCATTCACACAATGAGGCCTATATGCCTTGCCTAAGTCATACAAAAGTTGTAAGTGCAAGCTTTAGCCTAGGGCCATAAGTGAACTAACAACAAGAAGAAAACTGTTAAGGGCATCCGAAAGGCAGAAGCACCAACTATCAACAGCATCTCATGAGGAAAGAAGCTAGAATCTTCTTAGCCCCTCTTGCAATCTTTGTCAATTTTATTTTCAGATGACATAGCTCCATAATGGAGGGGAGGCTAGCACCCATAATGGTGGCCAAGTTGAAATTTTCGTTGTTCCAGATGATTCTAGGGGTCTGCCAAAAATCATCTAGCTGCATCTTTATTTTGCACCCCCCTACTTCTCCCTTCTCCCATCTTCTACCTCGGCTTGAGGTTTTGAAAATGCTACCAAACTCAACACGAAAAATCTGGCTATCTAAAATACAAGATTTTCTACTCACTTGCATTTTCTGCAGTATATTACTTGTATCTCTTGATCGAGTTCCCCTGACTTGTCCTATCGGTTTTTGATGCAAGAAACTTGTCAGATCAAACATCGTAGAGGCTATTTGAAAGTAAGGTTGCTAGCACATTTAGTTTGATTACTTAGATTTTATTTCAATATGTATGCATTGTTAAGGGCCTTGCTGAGAGCTATCTTAGGAAGGCTATAGACTACATGCAAGGGAAATTATAGATAGATACAGCATGCATGGGCTGTTTTTTAAGTAGTTTTTAGAATATTAGATTTCATACCCCTCCTATGCTATCATGGGCATTTGGCCTTCCCTAATCAATGAGACAATGGTGTGGTGTATGTAATGTCCCCTTTTTGAGCTAGACTTGTGTTTGGGTTGAGCTTGGACTTTGAAGGATGAAAAACTAGAATGTTGGACTTTGAAGGATTTTGGCTAGTATTATTTTATAATATTTTTCATAAAGCCAAAATGTTATCATTTTCAAGCCAAGGCAAAAGTGAAAGATGGAAGAAATAAACGTTGGACAACTTGAAGATTGAAAAAGGTGAAAAGGGAAATAAAATGCAATCTTTAATTGTATTTTATTATTATTTTATTTTCCTAAGGAGATCGACGCCAAGGAGAAAAAAGAAGAAAATAAAATATAATATTTTATTATATTTTATTAATTAATTATGCCAATGAGAAAAGTGACGCCTATAAGGAGAGGAGAAATAATTGAAAAATATTATTTTATTGGCCAAGGAATTGGCCCAAGGAGAGGGTTAAAGCAATAATAAAAAATATTATTTTTCTCCTAGAGAAAATCGGTGCCTAGGAGGGTGAGCTTTAAAAAATAAAATATTAAATATTTTATGGATGGGCGTCCAAATGGGAGGTATAAGGAAGAGTTAAAAATAATAAAACTATTATTTTCCAAGGTGAACGCCTAGAGTGAAGAGGCAAAAGAAAAAATAAATAAAATAATGTTATATTATTGGGTTTTGGCGTCTAGAGGAGAGATACGGAAAAATAATAAAATATTATTATTTTATTGTTTTTTAAATGATGATGGTTATAAGGTGAAAATAATTTAAAATCATCAAGTTGAAGGATTGATTTCATTGGTGGAATTGAAATTGTATAGAATTTGTCAAATTGGAGAGAAGAGGATAAATAGAGAGTGTTAGCTTCATTTTGGAACTATTGATCATTTGGCAAATTTTGTGTTTAAGAGTTTTCTCTTGGCTGAAAGTGAATTTCAGTTTGCTCAAGGTTGTGTTCCCTTGGCTTTTGTGGTTTGGTGATGCTCTCATTCCCCTATGATGAGGTGAATTCGCATGGAGTTCATCATGGAGCTTGAATTGAGTGTTTTCATGGAGTTTATTATGCAGATTTCGTTTGTACATGGAGCTATTTTCATCAACAATTGATATTAGAGGGTTTATGGTTGGATCACTTGGTATATAGAGAGTTTTTTTATCATTTCCACCTTTCATCTACATTCTGATTTTCTGGTACAACAACTACAATAGGGTTTAATCTTCAGATTTGAGTGTTGTTTGGCATCTTTTGGAGGGTTTGAACATCATACAAGCTTCCAAACCCTAGTCGCTTTCATCCTAGGCTTGGCTGCTTGCATTTGGAGCCTTATTTTGGCACATTTTGATGATAATTGAAATCAAGGTTTCATATCAGCAAACTACAGCTTCATATCAGCACCTACAGTTCATAAATCAGACTTCATTTGGCTTGGATAATCATTGGTATTCAGCATTAGCTAGTTGGTATATTGTTGTGACTTCATTGGAGATCATTTGTACATGATTTGGGTCATCATTGGACTCTATTTTCAGTCATATACTTGTTTGATTTTGATATCAGACCTTCTATTTTTGTAATCAGCCAACTACTATTGAATAAAGAAGTCAAATTCTCCATCCGAGTATGTCCATTCATGTTTTGTGTTGATATTATGTTGTGTTAGTAAGTTGGTTGTTGCATTTTCAATCATTTTTGGTGTTGCTTTATTGTTATATTACAATCTTTTCATCTACACAACATTGCAAACATATTGGCAAAGACAAATTGTGAAAACCCTAAGGCATTTGGAGGGAAAACAAATCTGAAAATTTCAGACCAGCAAGTGAAAAATTTTTAGTTAGATAAGACAAGGTTCTTATAGTGTAGTAAACAAGTATGTCGATTCCTTAATTTATATGTAACTGTACTAAATAAGATTGAAGTAACAAATTGATATAAATCAAACACACATTTAAAGTAAGACTTGAGATATGTTGGTTCCTTAATTTATATGTAACTAAAATCTACTTCCATCTCCTATTTTGAACAAGTATTAAGTTTGTAATCAGCTAGATATATCATTAATATGCTTTCTTAAGTAATCTAAAGTGGTGGAGATAGTGAAATAGTTAGATGGCATGCTAGTAAGAAAACATATAAATCAAACACACATGAAAAGAGAAATTAAAACAAGGATTTACCATAGAAATTTGAATGTAGGAAAACTTTAGAAGATTGAAAGTATTGTAGGAAATTTGAAAGTAATGTAGGAAAACAGTTGCAAAGATTTTTTGGATGTATTTGATCTCCTTTTTGGACATACTTGTATTCATACACCAACAAAAATAAGTTTACGAAGAGTAGAAGTGAAGCACTATAAATGTTGTTATGTTATTGATAACCTACTTAATTTGTACATGCCTGAAGACTAGATTCAAAATCTTTTGTAGATTTGGTCATAATGCCACGTCAGAGAGACTTTGCATGGACACATTGCATGTCAGTGGTTGGTACAACCAAGGTCAAATGCAACTGGTGTTTGAATGATGTCAATGGAGGCATATATTGCTTCAAATGACATTTGACGAAGGAGGCAGGACATGACACCACTATGTGCACTTTGTGCCCTGTAGATGTCACATATTAGGCAAAATAAGCTCTTAAAACAATTTTTGATGGTAAGGCGAAAAAGGCAAGAATTGGGGTAGAAGTGGCTTCTACTTCTATAGATGGTAGGAGCAATCCTTTGGATGAGGCAGGTGCACAAGAGTATTTCAAGGAGTCCGAGTCAACATCTACTTCTACAACATGTGGCCCAAAACATAGGTGGAGATATTAATTCTTTCTTTGCACCTCGTAGTACACCAGGATCACATACCACTTTGGAAAGTGCAGGATGGAGGAAGAATGGCCATGAGTAGACAAAGAAGGCAATTATAAATTTTCAGTACTACTCTAGGTTGCCATTCCATGTTGTCGGGTCTCCATATTGGCAAGGTTTGGTGGATGCTATTGCAGTTGCAGGTCTTGGATTCAAGGCCTTGTCTTATAAGACACTTAGGGTTGGTATGCTCAATGATGTAATACATGATGTTGTTAGTGAACATCGATTAGAGTGGGCAAAGACTGGATGCACCATAATGTTAGATGGGGGGACAAATAGAATGAACCAAATTCTCAACTTCCTTATCTCTTGTGATATTGGCATGGTTTTTTTGAAATATGTGGATACATCAAATAGGATCAAATTTGTGGCTGCACTATTTGAGTTGTTTGACGAGGTGGTCATGGATGTAGGGCCACCAAATGTGGTTCAATTTATTACAGACAATGTTGTTGCTTGTGTTGTTGGGAGACTCTTGATGGACAAGTATCCCTATATGTTTTTAGTCTGTTCGCAACACGTTGTCTTGATCTAACACTAGAGGAGATTGGAAAACTTGAATGGGCTAGGGAGCTATTGCAAAAGGCTCACACAATTATCAAGTTCATCTATAATCACACAAGGGTGTTGTGTATGATGCACTCTTTCATAGAGGGCATATAATTAGTTCGACCAGGGTGACAAGATTTGCTACATAGTTTCTTACATTGCAAACTTTTTGCCAGTAGAAAATGAATTTGAAGCGAATGTTTGTTTCAAATGAGTGGATGGAGTCTGGTTTCACAAATCAAATAGATGGCATCATAGTGGTAGAGTAAATTTATTCTGTGAGTTTTTGAGATGTAGTTGAACAAGTTGTAGAATTTTGAGAGCCTTTGGTAAAAGTTTTTAGGCTAGCGGATGGAGAGAAACCCCCCATAGCCTATTTGTATGAGGCCATGGATAGGGCCAAGGAGGTGATGAGTAGGATGGAAAATAACAAGGACATATACATGCCATTATGGGAGATAATTGATAGGAGATGGGATCGTTAGATGCACTCCCCTCTTTATATTTTTGGATATTATTTGAATCCAACGTTCTTCTATAGCCCTCATTCAAAGATGATGTTGAAGTCTCATAGACCTATTCACGTGCATAGAAAAAATGTTCCCTACCACAGAAAAGTTGGAGATAGTTATGCCAAAGCTGCCAATATATAAGTAAGCAAGCAATTTTTTCTTGAGTAGGGTTGTTGTGCAAGGCAAAAAGACCTTCAAATCAAGTAGACTTTATAAACTTTGGGTAGTCTTTCTATATGATGGACATGTACATTAAATATGTTAAGTTTTTATAAAATCTTACATGATATCATCTTGAAATAATGTGTTTTTCAATGCAATGGTGGGATTTTTTTGGTCAAGAGGTAAAAAATCTTCGATGGATGGTGAGATGCATTTTGAACTAGACATGTAGTTCATTTGCTTGCGAGCATTCTTGGGGTGATTTTGAACACTTACATTCCAAGAAACATAATTGTCTAACACAACAACAAATGAATAACTTGGTGTTCATTCACCACAATCTTTGCCTGAAGCTAAAGAAAGTGCAAAGTTAAGTTTTGAAATACTTACAATCATATTATAAATTGTAATCGTTGTCTTTCACTTTCAATTGTTTAATCTAATTTTTATATGGAAAGAATTAGGTACTATTGAGGAACACCAACCAATTGACCTCGACAAGCTCAATCCATATTCTAAGTGGATTGCATATGATGGTGTCCTTGTTGATCTTGGGAATTTGATATTTTGACAGAGGCCAACCTTGATAGTGATCCGGTTAAATGACTTAGGAGAGGCTTTGACCCAAGAGCTTCATCATCAGGTCCTACAACCTTCTAGTGTAGCTCTCTTCGTAGCATGAAGAGTCATTGGCTACATTTGATTTTTTGGAAGTTTGTACTTCGTTTGAAGGTTGACTTTGTACAAAGTAGATTATAATTGAAAATTTGAAAACTATTAGCATCTTGTTATTATTTATGCACTATGATGTGTGCATTATGCAATGTAATGCAATCAACAATATGAACATAAATGACAAAAAATTATATTCCACGATTGATGGGCTAAATTCTCAATTTTATTTGCTCTCCATATCTATATGCTATTGAAATGTTTATAAATTTTTTAGAATATTATTTTTTCTCCCCTCTTATGTTTTTTTACTTTTTTTTTAAATCTGATTTTTTCTTGTTTAAATCTCTCTTTTTTTTAAAAAAATCTTATACTTTTGGTTTGCCGATTTTTTCCCCATAAGATTTTTGTTGCTATGAATAAGATAAGTCACAAAAGTAAATCATCCATTGTAGAATGGTAACTACCACCAATGAGGAACACATGAAAAATATCAATTCTAAGACCAATCAATATTCATTGAGCTCTCATGTTGTGATATTTTGTATTGATGCACAATTCCCAACCTCTACAATGTTTTTCAGGTGTTTCACACCCTCATTGCACTTGATATGGTGATTACCTACAATCTTATTTGAGGTTCCGCCTTGGATTATGTTTTCTATTGCCTCCCTCTTGGCATACAAAACCAATTCGGGGTTGAAGTTTCTCTGACTATGTTGATTCCACACCATGTTGCGCCGCTACCTCTAGCAGCGTTTCTTGGTTTTCTTGTCCTACTCGTTACTCTACTTGCCTGAGTGCATTGCCTCAGTACCGGATGCTAATCAAATATTGCTAGTTATTTTTGGTAATATTGCTACAAATTTCTTGCTCCCTAAATGTTTTAGCTTTCTTTCTATCTTCGCTTGCCTTCATTGCAAGATCCTCTTATACTGCTTGGCATTCACATAAGTCAAATTTTCTCCTATACCTAGGACTTTAGTTTGCATGCATCCTTGTTTTTACATGTAAAAGTTACTCTAAAACCTTTGTTGTTATGTATGAATGAGTAGGTTGATTCTTTGGGCAATGTGGCATAACATATGGTATTAGCATGCCCATGTCATGCCCATATTTACACATGGACATAAAAATCATCAAAACATTTTTTTTTAATAAAACAACTCTCACAAAATTCTATTGTGCTTCATGTGATGGTATAATGTGTGCACTCGATGACGTTGCATGTGCAACATTACACAAAACACACTGTATAAAGTGAGGGAGGAAAAAGAGAAATATACGGGTGATGCAAACTCATTTCACACATCTTGTGAAAGTGAAGGTAATCTAATTAGGGTATGATGTCACTACGCGTGACATCTCAAGGGAGAACCTCTATGAGGTAAACCCCCTCTAGGTTCCTAGTGAAAGCAAAAATGGTCTTGCCTCCAAGGCATGAGACCTAAACACCTATAACTAAAATATTAAACCCTAGCATGCTAAACTAGAATTGGAAATATGAGATTTAAACAATAGATAATACCCATGTAAAAATGACATTTAAATAAATTTAAATACAATTAAGACAACCCTTTAAATTTGCAAAGCGTTTCTGATTTAAATACTATAACAAAAAAATCAAATTAAATTTAACAACTATAAAGGTTTCCCACATTCAAATTTAAATGCAATATTTAAATAATAAAAATAATTGCGATAAGTTATTTTCAAAATGCTATTTATGTATACACTAAAAAATGAGTGTGCATGCACAAATTAAAACTAGTTTAATCTATCCTACTCACAATCTTTTGCAACCTCAAGATAAGACTAAAAAGAGAATTCAAACTAAACTAGTGCACCCATGATTATGGAATTCCTTTGATATGTCCTAGATTACTGTTTGAATTGCTCAAATGTTTAAGTGCTCAAGCTAGTAGCATGTATTTGCATTCAAATTATTGATGAAAATGACAAGGGAGGGCTCCAATTTATAGAAATTTTGAGAATTCAATTGGAGGGCTAGGATCAAATATTGAGATCAATGGTCCATGATGCTTGAGGCATCTCAAGCAAGGAGGGGATGACAAATGGCAATTGAGGATTTGATGAGAATCAAATCTCCATAATTCAAAGGAGATCAAAGGTGGAGAATTGACTTTGGGAAGATTGGATGGTCAAAATTGAGTACGCTGATGGAAGGTATGGAGGAATAAATGAAAATGTGAGGTTTGATTTTATTCAAATTTAAAATTGTGGGTTAAGAGGACATGTGTGAATTTTAAATCTGAATGGAAGATTTGTCCATACTTCCAAGTACCACTTGCCATGTACATGCATACACTTGCATGCACTTTTTATGACAAATGTATCCTCTAGAAATTTGGGGAGATGTAATTATGGATTAGCCCAAATAATCCCATGTGCATGTGATTAGAGGAATAAATAATGATTAAAAGAAAGTAATCAAAAGTAGACAAAAGATGAATTAAATAAATAGATATATTTATTTAATTTTTTGGAGGAAGGGGAAATATAGTCCTAGACAAATAAATATTTATCTAAGGGTAGATTAGATGAAATGGATAATTTAGTGATTTTAGGTGGTGAAGAGGAATCAAAAAACATTAATTAAATAATTAAAATATTATTTAATTAATATGGATGTCGAAATGGGATAATTGCTCAAATTTAATTGATCAATTATGGAAGAAATAGTCGTGGGATGACGTGATAAATTTTAGGTGTCTACAATTTAAATATTCTCAAAAAAGTAATCTTGCTCAAAATTTAAGTTACGAAATCAAATTCCGAACTATTGAATTTAACTACTATAATTAAATTAACTTTTCAAGAAAAGGTTACAATAATTAAATAATTTAAAACCAACGACTATTAAATTAAAAATGTAAAACAATAGGCATTGCCAAACATTTAATCACAAATTAATCTAAATCATCTCTCTAAAATTAAAATGAAAATAAACCTTTACAACTAGCTCCAATAAGATTAATTCTCTTAACTAGAATTAATTAAATCTAAAACTACATTAAGGGTCACTAAGTCATTAGGGCAACTCTAAAACCCTAAGACTCAAGCTTAAATAGACACATTTCCCTCTCATTTGTCACTTATTTCAAAATTACAAATTGAAAGAATAGGGAGGAGTGGAAAGCAAGCTAAGATTCCGAAGGTAAAAATTAGTTTTTGTATGTTTTGCTTTCTAACTTCATTTTTTAATTTTCTCTATATTTCATTTACTAACATCTAATATTTATTTTTCTTTTATTTACTAACTTCTTTGTTTTCCTATGCTCTATTTTCATATATATATATGAAGGGCACTCATTTTACCAACCCAAACACACAACAATAACAAAGAATAAAACAATGAATGCAAGAAAGAAACACATGCTTTATATATATATATATATATAAAAAGGGCACTCCCCTTACCAACCCAAACACACAACAATAACAAAGAATAAAACAACAAATGCAAGAAAGAAGCACATGTTTTCTATTATCTCAATGTGATGAAATTACAATATTCAGGGAAATTACAAACTACAACCACATGGGCAAAAATTTGCAAGCCAAAGCCACCATCTGCATTGCTGAACTCCCCCTCTCCTGTAACCCCCATTCGCCTCCTTTATCTGGAATGCGTAACCGCCCTAGAATATTCTAGAAGATGTAACTCCTCAAAAGAATATATTTTCATTTTTTTAAATTTCGGTAGTGCAACTTCTTGGGATTATAACTTTTGATCCGACTGTTGGATTTTCAATTATTATATATCGTTGGAAAGCTCTCGAAAAGACGCTTGGCTGAAAAATGGCTCGTTAAGGTAAATTTTGATTTTTGGCCAATTTTCGGGCCCATCTGAAGCCTCCAAGTGCCTCGATTTTGACTTTGAATATTTTTATCAAGATTTTGAAATATGAAAATATTAATATCCCACAAATGACAAATGATATTGAAGCGATTTCTTCACCATTGGCTTCAATTCACCATTCTGGAGGTCTATGTAAGATTCTGCGTCCATAGGTGCACAAATGCCAACTTATTAAAAATAGTAACCTTGCCAATTTTAGCCCTTATTGAAAAAAAGAAACAATATTTTTGGGTGATGCAAGAATGTTCTTACACCCTAGATGCTCCTACATCATATATATATATATATATATATATATATATATATATATATATATATATATATATATATATTCAACCCAAGACCTAACACCCTACTTGTTTATAGGTTGTCCCGCTCCAATTATTAAGCTAGTCGTATGATGTACAACCATCTCTATGGTTCGAAGAGGGAGGCTATCATAGAACGGGATTAAACTTCTCATTCTATGGGGGGATTTTACTTGACCCCTACAACCTAAAGACAATAAGAAAAGTCCAAGCACTGGGATTGAACGAGCCATCTAGCCCCAACCAACCCAACTTATTTTATTTATAGTGAAGAAGCTCTACATTATTGGCCAATCAAACCCAGTCAAATTGAAGTATTCCCCCTAGGGGCATGGGTTGGGTGGTCCTACCCTCTCCTAATTAGTAAATCCCTACAATGTTATTTGATTGGCCCCACCCACCCATCAGTCACAAATATATAAGGAACCCATTAAATGAAGATTCGTAGAAAAAGAAATGCAAGGAAATTTTTGTTGATTGAAAAAAAACATAGAGAAAAATAATGACAACCTCATTTTTCTTAGGATGTGGCAGACTATGGTAAAAAGGGGCCAACAACACTGTGTTGTCATGGCCCCTTGAAAGGGGCTCACAACAAACACAGCCTATAGCCCATGGGGGGCGAAGCCCCCAACCCCCATAGGCTTGTGGGCCTTTGGGGAGTGGGGGTTCCCTCTCCCCACTACCATCAGTTGTTACAAGCTACACGGTGCAAACCTAAAACACTTTAAACTTTATTTCTATTCCTTTTTGACATTTAAAAACCATGTGATTTGTTTACGTAGTCAACACTACTATATATATATATATATATATATATATATATATATATATATTCTTTTAACTTAATTTTGTAAATACAAAAAGGGAAAAGAGAGATCTTTTTCAACATTATTATATAAGAGAAAAAATACATTTATTTATTTTTTCACAATAACTAGAAGGTAATGAATGCATGATACAAGAAAACTTTTATATTTTCTTTTCTTAACAAATGAACATAATCTTACTCATACTAGTAACAACATAAACAATAACAAACAAATGAGCCTGTGTGCGAGAGCTCACCTGTAGTCGTGGATAAGCCTGTTGAGGACGGCAAGGTGTTAAATTTAGACATTGGCCGTAAGGGTCCTCTGGGCATTCAGGGTTTGGGTCCTGGGCTGCAGGGCTTGTCTTCTACTGCAACAGACAAAGAGGAGTTTGTGACTGGGGGCAACACCGTCGGGAACGATGGTAGTGGGGTGCCTGATGCAGGTCTCAAGGTTCCTAGGGGCCCGAAGAAATCCTTTCCTGCTACTGTATCTGGCTTTGGGGCTCGGTCTCACTCACCTCAACTTGGCTCTCGGCCTATCCCTTGTGCCCGAGAGTTTCCTGTTGTGCTGTGTGGTCCGGAGGTCACATAAAATGAGGACCACTATTGCAATAATGGTGTGATATGTAGATTTAATGGACTTTGGCCCTCTCTGCCCAACCTCCATTCTTGGGTCATGGAGTCTTGGAAGCCATTGGTTGAAGGTAAGATTGAGTTGTTTCCTTGTGCTAGAGGGTTCTTTATTGTAGTTTTTGATTCCTCAGAGCAGAGAGACTTAGTTCTCGATGGCAGGGTTTGGTTATGGGGACAACATTCCCTTTCTATCAAACCCTGGACTCTGTCCTTTAACCCCCTTACAGAGCCGCCTAACGCCAAGCCCATTTGGGTCCGTCTCCCAAATCTCCCTCTCCAGTTTTGGGAGGATTCTTGCTACGAGGGCATTGGCAATGCTATTGGTTGCTTCCTCAAGGTTGATTCTACTATGTCCTTCATGGTGCATTCCACGGTAGCCTGCATCCTTATGGATATTGACATCTCCAAACGTCTTCATGGAGATGTGGTTTTGATGGTAGGGGATAGGCCCTGGAAACAACTATTAGATTATGAGGGCATCCCTTTCATATGTAGAAGATGTTTTGCTACAGGGCATTTGGCCTCTAGTTGTCCCCTCACGCACTGCAAGAGCACTGCTACTTGGTGGAAAGATGCTCTCTTGATGCACTTGACTGTTGGTGTTTCCCGGGAGGATTGTTCCTCTCGGGAGGATGTATCCTCTAATGGGGATGAGCTTCCTATTGGGACTGTTCCTGAGGGGTGGTTGCTACTTCAGTTCCCTCGCATTCTCTGGACTCTTTTGATCGTTCCTCTGCTCACTTGTCAGCTCCTCCATCCTCGGGCAAGATTCCTTCTTGCTCTATTCCTGCTTCTTCCTCTTCGGTCTTGCCTTCTTCAGCTTCAGTTTCTGCTGTCAGGACGTCCTCTACTGCTACTGGGTCTGCTGGGGTTGTAGCTGTGGGGAATGGTTCTTCCTCTCCACTTGCTCCTTCCCCTTCGGTGGCTTGTGCGTATGTTTCACTGCCTTCTTCTCCCACTTTTGTCGTCGGAGAGGATGATGTCTTATGGACTGTTGTTCATAGAAGGAAGCGGGGTCTTCCTAAGCATGTTTCCCTGACCCATTCTTGGGCCAAGGGTGTTCATCCTGCTAGATCAGGTTCTTCTTTTGTTTAGTTGTTCCTCGCTACCTTGTTGTAGCTATTTTGTCTGTGTGTCGTTGTTGTGCTGCTTCTGGCTCGTTTGAGCCTTATTTTTCCCTAGGGGCTGCTCTGTATAGGGTTCTAGACCCTCTTTTCCAGCTAATCTAATAAAAAACATATTCAAATGCAAGAAAATACTCAATGATATATATTCATAACTTATAGTAAGGGAGAAAGAACACTATCTTGTAAGTAAAAATAACATTTTATTTGAAATAATAAATGACCAACAACTACAACTTCTATCTCCTCTTTTGCACACAAGGCTCTCCCAAATTCCTTAAAGGTACAATATAAAATATCATTACACAATCACTCTCATCATAGAATGAGGAGTTATTACAATTCAGGTAACTCAAAGATTAGAACAATGCAAACAACCCCATTGGTAGAACGTAGTCCTCATTCGTTGTTTCATAAAACTGACAAAATAAGAGCTCCACAATAAGGCCACTGGAGGTTGGTCACCTCCCAACTGTTGGGTTTTCCCCTAAGCTAGGAAGCTTTCAAGGAAACCTAGATAGCACACACAAGGAAAGAAACTTATTTTCTCAACACAAGACACAAAATACAACTCCCAACATAACCCAAGGGATTCACATATACAAGAATCTATATCAAGATTAAAAAATAGGAGGATAAGAGGGGACTCTCTCCAACAAGGGGAAAGTAAATAGTTATAAATTAATCTTCCTTAAACCAAATATTTCCATCCTCCATATGATTTATCAACTCTTACTTCCTTCACATAGTCATCTAAAAAATAAACAACTTTCTTCACACAAATATCTCATATGAAAACAAGGCACTCATGCCCAACTTCTTCTCATAGGAATAAGTCTTTCCTCGAGGAGGTTCCACACCTCTCTTTAATCCCTTACTTGGGTTGCTCTCAACAAGTGGGAGAGCCTAACCCATCACAAGCCCCTTCCGAAACACAACACAAAACCACAAATAAACAAACACAATGACATATCAAACACAAAAACTCCATTAACATTCAAACTACACAAACAATAAATACATATATCTTAAGAAGCATGGGGAGCTTACCTCTCCAAGTTTTTCCAAGGATTTGGTGAGTACCTTGATGAAGCTCCCTCCAAGAACTTCACTCCAAGCTCTCCAAGCTCTCTCTCTCTCTCTCAACACAAGAAAATAAAAAATGAACAAAAAATCTTATCTAAACCCTTAAGAGGGTTATAAATAAAGGTTTTCACGTCACTTATCCTCCTCCAATGAGGAAATGGCACATGGCTTCCACTCACTCATCCCCTTTCCGTCACACAAATCCCAAAGTGCACATGGTCCCCACAAATGCTCACACATGTGAGACATTGGAAAGAGTAGTGTACTTTATACACTCTTCTCCATGAAAGCTCCAAGACATGCTTTCACATATGTGAGGCCTTGGAATTGACAAAATCCACATACATGAATCTAGGAGAGAGGAATGGGATGATGACAAGTCAACAATCCTTCTTCCTCAAGCTCATTTTTGTCACACTCTTCTCAAGGGACTTGGAAAGGGTCATATCTTGTTTAAAGTCCAAGATTTAGAGCCCAACAAGTACCTAACCCATAGGTACTTGTCCTAAGGACTTAAAAACATCAAAAAGAAAAAGAAAAAGACATTTAAAGACCCTTTTAAAACCCCACTAAAAACAAATCCGAGTTTTGCCAACAAAGATGACAATTCACCCCACAACCCAACTTAACCAACCTTAGAACAATTTAAAAATAATAATTACATCCCAAAATCTCACATTACAACATAAATTATAAACAAATACTTTAGTCCCCATTATGGACTAAGGTCAAATATTATTGGGATAAATCACATTAGGGTTTCCAAAAGACCTTTGAATTTCTATTAGCCATGGAAATTCCCTGCACACTCAATGACACATTAATATGTCCAATAAATAGTTGAAGCAACTTGAAATGAAATTTCAAATATAATTACATTCTATACAAAATCAATAATCCAATTGGTGATCATAATTCATTTAATCATCACAATGCATATCAATTCAAATTCAATCTCACATCTCATAATGACATCTCATGTCCATTCTCCTAATACACTAAGCATAGATAATCATTATCAATTTAAAACCAAACTAGATTAATTGAACAATTGAAAGCATAATTGAATGTTATATTCCAAATCAAATCATGGTAATAGAAAAAGAATATATAACATACATCCATCACATAAAAATAAAATATAACTTAGCTATCTACTAATTAGATCATCATATGTGAAATAAAACCAAACTATTCTAATCATGATACCAATGTCTCAGATAGTCTACTAGTAATATCATAAGTCCATAATCAAAATGTGTAATATCAAGGAGTGTCAAAACAATAATAGGTTTATTAGTGCAAATAAATTCGCCACAAAAGGGTGGGCCTCACATCCTCCCTCCCTAAGACTAGACTTCCTCCTAGAAGTCAACAAAAGAGTGCCCTCAATTGCATATCATCCTCCCATGTCATTACAACCTCATCATAGCGGTCCCATTGGACCCTAACTTGGTTCAACTCACTCTTGAAGGGCCAACATCTGATGAGCCAAGAAGCAAATGGGCTCCAAAGCTAGCTATCTGTCTGCCTCTATTTGTAAGGCACCCCAATCCAAAACATGAGTCACATAAAAAACATATTGCCTTAAAACATAAATATGAAAACATCATGGATGCGTGACGGGCTAGGTGGCAAGGCTAAATGATAGGCTACAAGACCTATCCACTCCAAGATCGCAAATGGACCTACAAATACAATGCGATCTTAGAACCATCACCATAACATATTAGACTCTTATGTGACCACACTCTCAAAAACACATTATCACCAACTAAGAAGCTTTGATCCAATCTCTTGGCATCAACATACTTCCTTTGACAATCCTGTTGCTACATATCGCACACCAACTCTAGCCCAATAGCAACTCTGTCCTCAATGTGATCTCAACTCAAAGATGTCTTACAAGGTCTGCTATATAGTGCCTAAAACAATATCATACCCAAGGCATTGTGATGGCCATTATTGTAGGCAAATTCCACTAGGTAGAGATAGTCCTCCCATCTAGACTAATGATCCATCACATACATCCATAACATATCCTCAAGCATTTGATTCACCCTCTATGTTTGTCCATCTATCTTAGGGTGATGTCAAACTGAAATTGAATTGCATCCCAATGCCGATTGTAATGCAATCCAAAAGGATGAAGTAAACACAAAATCTCTATCAGAAATAATCTAGTGAGAAATCCCATGGAATCTGACAATGTCATCCAAAAAGACTCTCGCCATTGTTGGAGCATTATATATAGTCAGCACAAGAGAAAGTATGCAACCTTGATCAACTTGTCAATCATCACCATGATGGCACCATGGCGTCAAGATGACAAGGGTAGGACAGCTATGAAGTCCATGGAAATGGTGTCTCATTTCCACTCAGGTATGTCATGGGGGTAAAGAAGTCCTATTGGATGTTGGTGCGCGACCTTGACTTTCTGACACTTAAGGAATCGAGCAACAAAATCTACTATGTCTCATCACATACCTGCCCAATGATATAACTATCTAAGGTCTGCATGCATTTTCTTCACCCAAGCATGTGCTGCATAAGGTTGTTGAAGATACAAGACAACTGAAAGCGGGGTGACTCAGTTGTATTAAAAAATTTCAACCCTCTAAACAAAATCACATCCACATTCACTTACTTTAAACTCTTAATCTGTTATGAAGTTTAAACATGAAATTCAGAAACCAAACTTAAACATATCAACACCATTCACACATGAACACCAAATTTTTACGTGGAAAACCCTAAAAGGGAAAAACCACGGTGAGTGTTAGCTCACAATATAATGTAGTAACATTACTGAATTATAGAAGAGGCTCACTGCCCAGGGCTCACTGTCCAAAATGATTACTGCAAAAAGGCTCACTACCAAAGGGTGGCTCACTGTCATGAACTGATTTGATAGCATCTACAACATGCCTGAGTTCAGTTCCATTGAAGCGCAATACATCTCTTCTTCGCTGTCTTTACAACACACACTTTATCTTCACATCTTCACACACTCACATCACTCACGGATTCATTACATATATTTATACCAATCATCAACCTTGGAACATTCATCAAGGTCGGCAATACAATTTACAATCATTGGAACTATCTCCAAGGTTGGCATACATACATAATTCAAATTAGGTTTGGACCTAAACAAACTTACAGAGAAAATGAATGAAGGAAGAACACTTCATGGCTTAGCTTAGACCCAAACACATCCTTACATGCTTCCTCATGCTTCTACAATCCAAGAAACACATCCGCAAAGAATGTTAGCACCCAAGTCGGCCAAACTGGTGCAAACATCAAGAATACTTAGACACACGCTTCCAAGAGCTTCATTATAGCTTGCGGATCAAGCACACGCCTTCAATACATTCTAGAGACATCCATGAATAACATATAATCACCTGGGAGCCAACAAATCCAACCACAACATATCTTACTTGAAGACAACAAATATCACTTGAAGATAAATCACAAACTGCCCACATCAAACACTGTTGAACTCTGCTAATCAATAACTTACTTTCCGGAGCACCAAACCACAAATCCTTCGGAATGAAGATAGCTAAGGACCTTATAAGCATATGGCCAAAAATGCAAGACCAAAAACCAAACTGCAGAGAAATGCGAAGCAAAATACTTTCTCCCTATCACACTGCAAATGCTGCCAGTCAAAGTCTTCAAACTGGTGAATAGAACTTTTGTTGCACAGCGATCCAGACCACCAAATTCTAGATTTAGCATCTTCAAACACTTCTCTAAGACATCCAAATCTCATACTCCAGTCTTCAATACATAGGAAATGCGGAGTAAAAACTCAGACAGTGTCCTTAACATAACAACTCAATCAATTAACAAACAACAATATCAGAAGACAGTTGACACCAATGACAACACAAACATGTTGATATCAATGACAACACCGGTTAGCATATACTTGCAACAATATCCCCCTTTGTCATCAATGACAACACCGGTTAGCACATACTTGCAACAATATCCCCCTTTGTCATTAATGACAACATATGATGTGAAAAACATGTTCCACCATCAAGACACAACTCTGCATCAGAACTCCCCCTTTAGTTTTACACATCTGAACTCTTTCTCCCCTGAGTTTTTCACATGATCTCTCTCCCCCTTTAACATCAATGGAAAAGGGCATCACATCTCTTCCACTACACATACTTGCCAACTACTACTCTTATCAGTCTGAAATCAGTCTTTACTCCTGAATACAACAATCATCTCAAACCACTATTTGCTCCCCCTGAGTGGTAGCCTCCAAGATCAGTCCAAAAAGAGAAATGTACTTTGAGGCACACTGGACTGATGCATCTCCTTATGCATCTAGTTCAAGGAAGGAGGGGCAACAACCCCTAACTTCTCTCAGAGATACTCAAATGTATCCTTTGGAAGAGCCTTAGTGAATATATCAACAATTTGATCTTTTGTAGGCACATACCCAAGCTTCACTTCATTCTCTGCAACTTTCTCCCTCAAAAAGTGATACTTAATTGAAATATGCTTTGTCTTTGAATGCATCACTGGATTCTTTGAAATATTTATGGCACTTGTGTTATCACAAAGAATAGGGATTGGCTCATCATACTCAACTTTGATATCCTTCAAGGTCTATTTCATCCACAACACCTGAGTACAACATGATGCTGCAACAATATAATCTGCCTCTGTAGTAGACAAGGAAATTGATTCTTGTTTCTTTCTATGCCAGGACACCGCCCTATCTCCAAGGAAGAATGCACCTCCACTTGTGCTTTTCCTATCATCAACACATCTGGCCCAATCTACATCTATATAGGCACTCAAGGAAAAGTCATTGTTCTTAGGATACCGCAAACCATGATCCAGAGTGCCCTTCAAATACCTGAATATCCTCCACTGCCGCAACATGTGATTCTCTGGGATCTGATTGAAATCTGGCCACAAGACAAACTGCATGCATGATATCCAGTCTAGTAGAGGTTAGATAAAGTAGTCCTCCAATCATTGATCTATACTTGCTTTGATCAACCTTAGGAGATTCATCATTCTTGCTCAACTTGCAACCAGTAACCATTGGGGTACATATTAGTTTAGAGTCCTCCATTCCAAACTTCTTCAACAACTCTTTAACATACTTGGATTGAGAAATGAAAATACCTTTACTAGTTTGAATGATTTGCAGTCCAAGGAAGTAGTTCATTTCACCACACATAGACATCTCAAACTCTTTCTGCATCTCATCTATAAACTTCTTACACATACCTTCATTTCCACCGAATATAATGTCATCGACATAGACCTCAACAATCAGAATTTGGTTTCCACTTATTTTGGTGTACAAATTACTATCTGTGGACCCTTTATTGAATCCCTGTTGCAACAGGTACTTATCCAATCTTGCATACCAAGCTCTGGGAGCTTGCTTCAATCCACACAAAGCCTTCTTCAACTTGCATACCATATTTGGTTTGTCTGATAGCTGGAACCCATCAGGTTGCTCTATATAGACCTCTTCTTTTGACTCACCATTCAGGAAGGCATACTTCACATCCATCTAGTATACTTTGAAATTTTTATGTGCTACAAATGCCAAAAATAGTCTGATAGCTTCCAGTCTTGCCACCAGAGAAAAGGTCTCTTCATAGTCTATTCCTTCCACTTGTGAGTAGCCTTTACACACAAGTCTTGCCTTGTTTCTCATAATTGTTTCTCATAACTTCTCGAACTTCATTCAGTTTATTCCAGAATACCCACTTTGTTCCAATCACATTCTTGTCTACAAGTGTAGAGACAAGTTCTCAAGTCTTGTTCTTCTCAATCTGCATTAGTTTTTCTTCCATTGCTTTGACCCAATGTTCATCATTGCATGCTTTATTTACTATTTTAGGTTCTACCTTTGAGAGTAAATTGAGATTTACTTGATCTTATGCAGCTTTGCTTCTTGTCAACACACCTTTCCTTTTGTCACCAATAATCTGATCTTCAGAGTGATGTCTTTGCACATACCTAGGGGTTTTAGGAATTCTTTTTGGAGCTTCAACTTGAACTTCTTCTTCCGGAGCAGCTTGCACTTCAGTCTGAATTTCCTTGTCTTTGTCTTTTTCAATTTTATCTGTATCAATAGATCCATTTGACTCATCCATCTAGCTCTGGGGTTTTCTGAATATCTTCATCTACCTTCACATTTGCACTTTCAATGATCTTTCTCAATCTTTTGTTATAGCACCGGCAAGCCTTGCTCTTAGTAGAGTACCTAAGGAATATAACTTCATCACATCTAGCATTAGACTTTCCTAATTCTTCATCTTTTTTGATGTAACATTTGCTTCCAAAAACTTTGAAATATCTGACAGTACGAGTTCTTCCATACCACAGCTCATAAGATGTCTTTGTTTCTTTTGCTTTGACTTGCACTTTGTTTTGAATGTAGACAGCAGTGTGTATGGCTTCTTTCCAATATACTTCTGGTAGGTCTGCTTCCTTGATCATTGTTCTAGCAACTTCTTGAACAGTTCTATTCTTCCTTTAAACTACTCCATTTTGTTGAGGAGTCCGGGGGGCAAACAAATGTCTCTTTATTCCATGTTCTTCACAAAAAGCATTAAACTCATTCAAAGTAAACTCACCACCTCTGTCAGATCTCAAACACTTGATTCTCAAATCCAACTCATTTTCAACCAAATTGTCAAAGTTAATGTGACACATTCTCCTATGCCATAACCAACATTCATTTGTCTGAGCCAACAAACAACAATTATCAGTGCCTTTTAAATGATAAACATTACCATGTGAGTCTTCTTACCAATAGCAATTAAAGTTCCAGAGCTTTTTATCTCACACCCATTGTCCTTAAACACCAGATTATACCCTTTGTCACACATTTGTCCAACGCTTAGAAGATTATGCTTTAAGCCTTTGACATAAAGAACATCATTTGTATTATGCTTGCCATCAAAAGTAATTGATCCTTTTCCACAAATCTTACCAGCTACATCATCACCACCTAACTAGTCCTCCATCATACTTTTCAAACTTAACAAACTTACTCTTATCTCCTATCATGTGATTTGAACATCCGTTGTCAATGATCCATTCATTTTCTTTTTCAGCATGAAATGCAGACAACTCTCCTAGACTTCCTTCCTTCACACAGCTTGCAAGATTAGCAAAAACAGGTTCTTCTCTTAGTGCAATAAACAAGCATTCACTACCATTACCATCATCAAAATTAGGTTCATCATCAATTATACCGTCACCATCTTTAACATAGTAACTCTTTCTTACCATCTTACCTTTACTTTCATTGTTTTTGATCTTTAAAGCTCTTTCAGGACATCTTGAAGCATAGTGACCAATTTTACCACAACTGAAACATTTCAAAGGTAACTTACCTTTGAACTTTCCTCTGTTGCCTCTTTTCATTTTGCTTGCAAATTTTACCTCAAGCTCTTCAAAATCTTCTTCATCTGATTCCACAGCATATTTATCTGATATAGCATTCTTTTCTTCCTTGGCCTTAAAGGCAGTTTCAGTTTTCACAAGGCCATCAGTAGTACCAAATTCTCTCATCTCAAAAGCAGTTAGTTTACTAAGCAATTGATCTTTTGAAAGCTTGCCCATATCAAACAATTCTTCAATGGTAGATGCCTTGTGACTATAAGATTTGGGAAGAGTTCTGAGTATCTTATCTACAACATCTAGATCCTCTATCTTTCCATCAAGACCCTTGATGTTGCCGACAACTTCATCAATCTTCTGTATGTAACTTGTTATGTTCTCATCCTTAGACATTCACATGGTTTCATAAACAACCTCACCAATCCTCAAGATTTTGTAAGGTCCATAGAAACATGGCTTGAGCTTTTTAGCTCCACTCCTTTTGAAAGAAGATTGTTTGTAAGGCTGCAAGATCAATAAAACCATATCCCCCACTTCAAAAGTTCTCTCCAACCGATATTGATCTATACATCTTCTGTTGATTTTGTGCTTGAATATTCTCCTTAAGTACTTTCAAAATTTATTGGCTTTGTTGAACTAAGTCTATTGCCTCTAGCATTTTGTTGTCAGTGATAATCAAATCTACGAAGGCCAATGCATCATATATATATATATATATAAGACTTTGAATGGAGTCATACCAATGGACATATGATGTATAGTATTATAGAAGTGCTTTCCAAGATAGAGCCATTTGATCCATGTTTTTGATTAAATAAAAAGGTTAACAAAGAACCCTACCTTTATAAGTGTTAGATTCTGCAAGAAGCGAGCCAAGATCTGATGTCGTTTGTAGATCATATACACTCTAGTCGACAAATGATCGAAGATCAAAATAGCGAAATGGAGAGAATCCTGAAAGAGAGAATCAAGAGACAAACTGCAAGAGAATTTTGAGAATGCTCATATTACTCTCACTAACTACCCAAGAGGGGAGAGGAGAGCTGTATATATAGTACATAATGAGCAAATACATCCAAGAGGTGTAATAACTCCAACTACCCAAAATAGGCGGGAGTTTTACCTACTTGGTAAAAGCCAAAATAATGGTTATACCTACTTAGTAAAAGACAAACAAATGGTTATAAGAGGTGGCATAAAAATCCAAAAGAGGGCGTGAAACTCAACTACGCAAGTGTGGGAGAGAGTGACACATGTAGCTAATGGATAATGCCATGTGGCCTCATAGTAACCAAGTCTAATATAACCTAAGCAAGCTTAATAATGCGTAGGAAAAAAAAATATCCCTAAGGAAAATAAAAAACCTACACTAACACCCCCTTAAATGTAGCTTTAGGTGGGTGAAACCTGGCAAATGAAACATGATGAGGTACCCATGTACAAAGAATTCCCCCCAAAAGAGAAGTCCCCCACAAAGGAATCCCCCCCCCCCCAAAATAGAGAGAGAAAACACCTCCCAAAGTAGAGAGAGTGAAAGCGAAGGAGTAAGAAGCCCCTCCTAAAGTAGACACTAGCTGCACCCCTAGCAAAGCTCACATATGAAGGAACTTGCTCTCAGTGAAGGGTTTGGTGAAAATATTTGTGATATGCTCTGATGTCTAAATGTACTTGAGATCAATGATGTTTCCATGAATAAGCTCCCGGATGTAGTGCATATGTATCTCAATGTGTTTTGTATGTTGGTGATGGACTAGATTCTTTGAGATCTGTATTGCACTCTAATTATCACAAAAGATGATTGTGGACTTTCTGAATTGAATTCCAAACTCAGTGAGAATATTCTGAAGCCAGATGGCCTCAGTGGTGACATTAACTAACCCTTGATACTTAGCCTTTGTAGATGAAAGAGCAATTACAAACTGCTTCTTGCTCGACCAACAAATTGGACCAGAACCAAGTGAGAAGCAAAAACCTAAAGTAGACTTGCGATCCTGAGAATTCCCTGCCCAATCTGAATCTATGTATCCCACCAAGTCAAAATCCACGTCCACTGCATAATGAATGCTATAACTGTGAGTGCCCTGAACATAGTGGAGAATCCACTTAGCTACTTTCCAATGCAACTCACGAGGCTCCCGCATGAACCGAGAGACCATGCCCATGACATATGAAATGCCAGGCCTCATGTGAGTCAGATAGATGAGACTTCCAACAAGTTATCGGTATAAAGTGCCATCAACCAACGGTGAAGAACACTTAGCCTTAAGTTTGACCCCTAACAAAAATGGATTCAGTGCAGGCTTATAGTTAGTCATTCGAAATCTGGACAGCATATCAAGTGCATACTTGGGTTGTGCCATGAAGATACTTGAAGATGACTGAGTGATCTCAATCCCTAAGTAGTGCAAAAGACCCAAGTCTGACATCAGAAATCGATCATGAAGAGCAATTTTCACTACTTTGATGGTGGATGAGTGACTCCCTGTGATCAACAAGGCATCAACATAGAGAACCAGAAAAGTGAGAGTATCATCCTACTACAGAATGTATACATTCGGATCATAACGGGATCGAGTGAACCCAATTGACAGAAGGAAGGAGTCCATCTTGGCATACCAGGCCCGAGGAGCCTGTTTGAGGCCATAGAGAGACTTCCAAAGTCGACAAACAAGTGAAGAATCTTGAATGAACCCTTGTGGCTACTCCATGTAGATTTCCTTTTGAAGGTCACCATGAAGAAAAAGCACTCTTTACATCCATCTGATGGACTTCCCAATGATGGGCTACAGCTATAGCAAGGACAAGTCAAATGGAATTCATTTTGGCTATTGGCTCAAAAGTCTCAGAGTAGTTAATTCAAGGCCCCTGGAAAAATCCTTTGGCGACCAAGCAAGCCTTATGTTTGTCAACCGACCCATCTGCTGTAAATTTTGTTCAATAGATCCACTTGCATCGAACAAGTTTCCTTCCCTTAGGAAGAGGGACTAAATCCCAAGTATGATTCCTTTCCAAGGAACTGAACTCTTCTTGCGTAGCAGCATCCCACTCGGGGACACCAGAAGCTTCCCGAAAATTTTGTTGATTAGAAGTTGAAGCAGCGAAGAGATGTGGAGCATGCTGAAATTGTGAACTTGTTCTTCGAGTATCAGAAGGATCACCGACCCAATCACCAGTTGACTGCAAAGTTTGATGAGCCCAAAGAGGCCCTGTGGCAGGAGAATCTAGAGGAGAATCATCAACCTCTTAATGATGAGTAGGAGGAGAGGGTGGATACTCATCATCACTGTCGCCATCTGAAGTGGAGGAAGAAGACTCTTCATCATGATTGGGAGGATTAAGACCCTCTAAAGAACTGTCGTCATGCTGCAATGTCTCCAATGTGATTGTAGATGGAGAAGTGGTAGGAGAAAAATCGGAAGAGTCCTCGAAACGAACACTCCTCTCGACGAACAACTCGTGAGTTGTAGGGTGGAGAAGCCTATAGCCTTTGACACTATCTGGGTACCCAACAAATATGCAAGGCTTGCTCTGCGGATCCATAGTCTTGCGTTTCTCTGCTAGAATGTGGGCCCATGCAAGAGAACCAAACACTCGAAAGTGCTTAACTGTGGGTTTCCGATTGTCCAATCTTAGAAACGAGTTGCCCCCTTCACAGCTTTGTGAGGAACCTGATTATGGATATAACATGATAGTTAATGGTCTCTGCCCAGTATTGAGGTGCCATAGACCTGGAGTGTATCATACAATTGGCCATCTCTTTCAAGGACATGTTCTTGCATTCTACGACACCATTCTATTGTGGACTGTAAGGAACCGTGTGCTAAAGATCAATGCCCTCAAAGGCACAACTTCTCAAACTTGTGGTTGAGATATTCCCCCCATTATCTGTGCGCACTATCTTGATGGCCTTCCCTAACTGTTTCTCCGTAAAAGCTTTGAAGTCCTGAAAAGACTCAAAGATCTCATACTTCTGCTTGAGAAAATAAATCCAAGTGTATTGGGAAAGCATCAATGAATGTCAAGACATATCTATCCCTGCTAAAAGATGGATGTGGAAATGGCCCTATCAAATCACTGTGTACTAACTCCAGAAGCTGTGTGGCCCTCCATGCTTTGTCTTTATCATATTTCTCTTCGAGATGCTTACCAAGAATGCATCCCTCAAAAACTCCATCAAAAAAACAAATAGAAGGCAACCTTGAAACCATGTCCTATTGACTGTGATACTGCAATTAGCGGTAATTCAAGTGGCCAAACCGCTGATGCCACAAATGACTCACCTCATCTGAATGAGTGAGTAGTACTGTCAAAGGAGAGTCAAGAACAAAGTGAGAAAACTGATATAGTCTACACTGATGATCTGCATTTTCCACACAAACTATAGACCCATCGTGCAACTCACTGATTACCACTTTGTCTAGTATGAACTCAACCTACTTGCCAGACCTTGTGTGAGCGATCTAATAAATAGATAGGAGATTAGTTGACAACGATAGAACGCAAAGAACACCCTGAAATGTTCCTTCTCCCACGTCAACAGATCCTCTCCAATGCACTTCAACATGAGTGTCATCACCCATTAGTAAGGTAGGCATAGTACATGGCTCTAAAGAGGTAAAACCATCCTATGAGGAAGCCATGTGGTGTAAAGCACCAAAGTCAATGATCCAGATATCAAGTTGTGATGCAACAACAACTAGGGCCTTGCCCTTTCCTTTCCCCTTAATATTTTGTGTCCTTTGAAGACCCTTCTAATGAACTTTGTTTGACAAAATCAGGCACCTTGATATTGTTCTTCTCAAGAAGATGTGAAAGATGATTAATCTGCTTCTTTAAACACTTACGTTCATCATGGCTAGGCCTTTTACAATAAGAACACTTGACCTTCTTCTTAGGTTGTTCACCTTTTGATGAAGAGGTCTAAGTAGCTGCATTTGAAGCAACAGGTTTCTGATCTTTCTTCTTCTCTCCCTAGTTCTTTTGTTTCTTATCTTGTTTTCCATACCCTTTCTGTTCTTTTGTGCCTTGCTTTGTAGCTAAGCCATGTGACTTAGAGGGTTTAATTGTACCCATGTGAACTAGTTTATCTCGCTCCTTAATGAGTTCTACAACAAACTCATCTAGTGAAGGCATTTTATAGTTGGAACCAAGAGCACATTTTGTGGCATAAAAGGTAGAAACAAACACAAAATAGTTTGGACCAAGCTTAGAAAGAATGCTTAAGATCAATTGTTTGTCTTCTTTTTCTATTCCACACTGTTTCTTTTAATTTTGTGAAGTTCTTTATGGTGTAAAAATTGCTAGGACTCAACCCTATGAGTTCGTTCTCCAATTGATGACCCCTTAATTCATCTTGCTTACCAAAAAGACTTTCCAATGTGGTCCACACATCATTGAGTGTTTTAGTAGATTCAATATGAAAAAGTAAGTCAGGAGAACCTGACATACATAGAGTGCCAAAGGCTTCATCACATTTGTTAAACCATTTTATTTTTTATGCATCATCTTTGGGATCTATCTCAAGTCTTATTATAACTCTATGATATTCATGCCTTTTGAGATAGATTATCATCTTTGATTTCCATTCAAAATAGTTATATTGTGTTAAAATGGAAACTGTTGATGCATCCATTTGTGCAGAAAAGTAAACTAGAATGCAGAAAGAGAAGTGTGAAAAAAAGACACAAGACACCTCCTTTTTCACTAGTTTCTAAAATGACGCCCCTAGAAATTACAATGTTGGCACTTCATAATTAGTGTGATTTACAATGCAAATATCAGATTTTTAGACTCTTACAAGGCCCAAAATCACTAAAATACTGAAACTACAGCTCAAGTACAATTTGAGATCAAATTGAGAGCACTGATGCATATTACACACAAAAATATGAACCCTAGAAAAAATGACACCAAAGACAAAATCCGTTTGTGCAAGTTATGGCTCCCGGAAGGTCTCAAAATGAGAACTGCACAGTAACTTCTGAGAATCTTCAATTTCTGGAAATCTGGAGTCAAATGAAAAAAACCAACTTCACCACAGCGACAAGCGTGAAATTCTAGCCCAAATTAAAAAAAGAATCACAAGAATAGGCCTCCGTATGGCCGAGAACAACCCTCCGAAGTTAGCCTTCCAAACTCAAAAGCTCAACGGTGAAGGGGGAGAAATAATCAATACTGGCCTGCCCCTGTCATGCTAACGTCACCTCCAAATTTGGCAAAAATTCTCTAATTTTGATAGAACCGCCAGTTTTAGTTACAACTTTCTAAGTTTAACAATTACCAAAAATGGCAAAACACCAAATAAAAATGGAAGAGGTTTGGTTTGGAGGTCTGCTGAATTTACTGCTAAATTTAGCAGACTGGAGCGATGGCAGGGTTTAGGCACCATGGTGGCATTGCTAAAAGTGGTCCGCTAGGGTGGAGGGCGCTGAAGCACCGCTTCAAAGGGCAGCGACGGGAGGATAAAAGTCTGCATAGGGGTTGGGGTATCGGGCCACTTTACACAGGGTCGAGCCCTTGTATTAGGGCTGAAGCCCTTTAGATTTAAGGAAGCGCTTTATGATCAACACTCAAAACACATCATTCAAAGTGCTTTATTCATAGCGCTATAAAACTTGCTTAAGTCGCTTTTAACCCAAGTGCTTATGCGCTTTCAATATTTTTTTTGAAAATTTAAGTACAATTAGATTTATTGTTTGTATGGCTCGGAAAACTAAAAAAAATTGCCTCAAAAACAACTTTTGGACAGTCGATCTTTAAGTTTTCGAGCGTTCTGAGCACGATGGCAAGGATCGTTTGGGCTCAAAATGCTTTGATTTATCAGCTACCTCCAAGAACCCCTCTGAAAACCTCTAGTGCAACTGGGTCCTCTGATCTCCGAATTTGGTGAAACGAAAGCCAATCTTGACTTTTCTGAGCCTTCTAAACATTATTATCGAAAAGCTGCAATCACCCAAATCTCACAAGAACACACATATGCATGTCAAAGTAATACATATGCTTATTTTCCTTGAAATTGTCCTGATTCTCCAGATCATCCAAGGATGCAAGAGAAGAGCATACTGGGTTTTTGAGAAAATATTAGCTATCTATTAGTCTCAAATCTCTCAAATATCAAGACCACAAAAATGAACTAAACCAAACAAATTCTAATACCATGTTAGATTCTGCGAGAACTAAGAACCGAGCCAGGATCTGATACCAATCGTAGATCATATACACTCCAGTCGACAAATGATCGAAGATCAAAATAGCGGAATGGAGAGAGAATCCTGAAAGAAAGAATCAAGAGAAAAAATGCAAGAGAATTTTGAGAATGCTCACATTACTCTCACTGACTACCCGAGAGGGGAGAGGAGAGTTGTATATATAGTAAATAATGGGCAAATACATCCAAGAGGTATAATAACTCCAACTACCTAAAATAGGCGAGAGTTTTACCTACTTGGTAAAAGCCAAAATACATAGTTATACCTACTTAGTAAAAGACAAACAAATGGTTATGAGAGATGGCATAAAAATCCAAAAGTGAAACTCAACTACCCAAGTGTGGGAGAGAGTGACACATGTCGCTGATGGATAATGTCAGGTGGCCTCATAATAATCAAGTCTAATATAACCTAAGTAAGCTAAATAATGTGTAGGAAAAAGAAATATCCCTCAGGAAAATTTAAAAAACCTACACTAACAATAAGAGCCAAAAGGTTGGGGCAAAATGGGCCCCCACTAGGGGGCCACAGACAAATAGTACAATAAATAGAACACAAACAAAGGTTCGACAACCTACACAATGTCGGACCCCGACCTCTCGAACCACACACCCTTAATCCGAGTGTGGGAAGCCGAGACAAATTTGGGAAGACCCCTTTTCCATCTTTGGACAATCGTCCATGATACATCATTTGCTAAATCCTCAGAGCAAAGGAAGAGGAGAGGGGAGTCCTCCACCATCACCACCCGAGACAACTCCCGTAGAGAGTGAGATAGAATGTCTAAAGAAGCGAGATAGAATGTCTAAAGAAGCCACATGCTGCACAATATTCGTTGTGTCAAGAGTAGGAATCCCATCATAATTCCTCAAATACCCCTCAATCCATTTATTCACAATTTTTGTTTGTCCATGTCGATTGCCCATGTTCACAATAGTACATGTTGATTGTTGCTCTGCTACATAATTCCTCAAATACGCCTCAATCTATTTATTCATAATTTTTGTTTACCCATCTATTTGGGGGCGATAGCTAGTGCTAGAAGTCAACTCTATCCCTATCAACCAAAAGAGCTCCTACCAAAATAAACTAAGGAATTTGTTGTCCCTATCACTCACTATGTTTCTAAACAACCTATGGAGTCTAAATACCTCCTTGAAAAACAAATCAGCCACTTGTGCCTTGAACTCCAAAGAAATAGCAAAGAAATGAGCATACTTAGTGAGTCTATCAACTACAACAACTAAAAATGTTTGCTCTATCTTGTTTTGTTGACAAGCTACGCACTCTTTGATATGCTTAAGGACATCATCTTTAAGTCATTTCCATGGAAATCTTTCCCTGATCTGCTTATATGTCCTGCAGTATCCAAGATGTCTTGCAAAAGGTGTATCATGGACAACGCTCAAGATTTTATCTTTCATCTTCAATTCAAGGACAAGATAAACTCAATCCTTGTAGATAATGACTTCATTTGCTACTTTGTTCCTATCATCTTGTAACTTGCCTTCCATGATGTTAATAGCAAAGAAATTCTTGGAATATTCTACTAGAATATTAGTTTTCTAATCAACAGAAATATCGGACATAGAACATAGAGTCGACTTTCTTGACAAGGCATCTGCTACTATGTTCTTTCTGTTAACATATTCAATATCAAAGTCATAGGCCTAAAGTTTACTCACCCATTTCTATTGTCTTTCATTCAAGTCCTTCTGGGTAAGAAAATACTTCAAGTTGTGGTCTATCTCCACCACAAATTTGCCACCAAGTAAGTATTTCCTGAACTTAGATAATGCATGCATAATGGCTAACATTTCCTTATCATACATTCAAAACATTTTTCTATTTCTTTTGAGTTTTTGGCTCTCAAAAGAAATTGAATGCTTGTTGTGCATCAAAACCACTCCAATCCCTTCCCTTGAAGCATCACACTCAAGCACAAAGGGAAGTAAAAAAATCAGGAACAACCAACACAGGGCATGAACTCCTTACTTCTTTGAGCTTGTTGAAAGCTCGATGTGCTACATCAATCCATGCGAAGGCTCCCTTCTTAGTTAAATCAATTAAGGTTGCAACCAATTGTGAAAACCCCTTAACAAACCTTTTATAATAGCTATAGAGACCAAAAAATTCTCTCAGTTGTGTCAAAGTCTTTGAAGGTGGCCAATCCAAGATGGCTTGAATCTTTTCTTGGTCTCCCTGAACCCCTTGAGCACTGATGACATGTCCTAGATACAAAATCTCAATCATTCCAAATTCACACTTGGACTGTTGTGCATATAGAGCTTGTGTCTCTGGGATGCCCAAAACTTCATCAATATGCCTCATAAAGCCTTCACCAAACCCTTGAGAGGTTCAATAGACCTTCTAGGAACAACAAAGTGAGTCTCCTTGCAGAGACACCATGAACCATCATGGACAACTTCTAAAATTTAGCCACATAGCTTTCCACAATAATGTATTGTCTAAGATGGGCCAACTACTCCCTGAAATAGATTTGTGGGTCTTTTTTGTCAAACTGCTCAATTAATCTTCTACTGAACTCATTGTAAGTATTGACGAGACTATGACCCTAGATGACCAACCCATGGTAACATCATTCATGAGCTATGCCTTCAAAGTGAATAGTGGAAAACTTGATGGCTCCTCCTCAAACATGGGTTTGACTGATAGATATGTATCCAACTTCTAAATCGATGCACAAGCTGTACAATTGCTTGACCCATCAAAAATAGAAATAGCCAACTTCCCCTGTAGTCGGTCATAATTGTAGTCGGTCGTAGTCAGCCAAGTAAATAATCATAAATTAATTAGTGTTGTTATGTAGGAGTGTTATCGGGAATTAACCCCGACGGTTGGATAGTTATAGAGTCGTTGCCAACGGTTGGTATTTCAACCAACCTCGGCCAAGTTATATATTGGCTTAATACTTTGTAGTCGGGGCGACCCCACGGCATTGTAACATTGTAGTGTAATACTGATATATTCAATGAATGGGAACAATGCTTTATTCTGTGCAATGCTGTTATAATTTCATGCTCTGTGTTATGCACTATACTACTTAATTCTGTTTACTTCATATTCTGTGAAACACACCATATTGCGGTAAACATTTGGCGCCGTTGCCAGTTCGAAAACGGGTCGAGGGTGACAAGTTGATGACAAGTGGAGTCGTCCAATGCCATCGGGTGACAAGGAGATGACAAGTTGAGACATCCGATACCATCAGACAAGTGACATCGTCCGAACAAGCCGTCGGGTGTATCTAGCATCAAGAAAATGGCAGCGTAATGGGGCAACCAATTGACACCGACGAGGAAGTACAAGACAGAAAGCACGTAGAAGAAATAATACAAGAAATTCAGGAAGAGCGCGAGGGAAGCGATAGAGAAGAGAATGAACCCAGAAGTCGAGAAGATGAAGTAACTCAGGAATTAGTCAAACTGTGGTTATTATCAGTCGGACAATACGTGCGAGACGAATCTATCCGCAGAGAGGTTCCAGAGGAGGTTATTTCAGAGAACCTGCATGTTAATAGCGAAGTGGATAACCTTTTGAACCGCATTCCTCGACTTCTGGCAAGGAACCTGATAGCCTTTCAAGATCTTCGAGAAGAGAGAGACAGGGAAGTGCGACGACAACAAATTCTCAGAAGGTATGAAGAACGTCTAAAACAAGAGGAGGAACGTGACGCTGATCGCCGTCGCACGCCGTACAACTGAGAAAGGCATATGCCGCATCGGAGAGTTATCCATATCGGACGACGAAGGGCCGAGAGTTGGAAGATCTGAGCCTAAGACCCCAGGGCAGAGGGAGTATCAGAACGAACCCGAGGAGACTCAAGGTGTAGAGGACGCTGACAGAGGACGCGGGGAAGACTCGAACGTGGTCGAGAGTGCAAGTGACGCACTAGGACGTTGCGAGAGAACCAGTCCAGTCAGGTCCAACGCACAGGGAGGGCATCGGGGAAGGATGGTGACTCTGCCAGCCGAGAGGCAGAAGCTGCCAAAATTTACGGGGGATGGGTCAGAAGATCCAGTACGACACTGTAAGACGTGCGAAACGATTTGGATAGCCAATGGGCAAGATGATGTGGACTACTGGCTGAAAGCATTTCCAGCGACACTGAGAGATAGTGCCATTGACTGGTACACAGAGTTGGCCCAAGCACATAGGGTATCATGGAGATTACTTAAGAAGGCATTCCAAGACGAATTCAAACTTCTGAGGGATGATAGTGAAATTGTAGCGGAGATCTACAGTACAAAGCAAGGGAAGCACGAGAACGTGCGAACCTACAACCGGAGACTGAAAGAATTGTTGGGAAAACTGGAGACTCAGCCGGCCGACGGGCTGAAGAAGCGATGGTTCATCGAAGGGTTGCGTCCATCGCTGAGAAAGAAAATGAAAGTCGTGCCTCCGTCATCATACAATGAAGCCTACAATCGAGCGATGGATATAGAGAGTGAAAATAAAATATCCTTCCGAGGGAAAAGGAAGACGGACGACGAGGAGAGTACGGATGACAACAGCGACAGTGAGTCCAAGACTGTGCAAGCACTCAGGAAGGACATGATGAGAATGATGAAAGAACTGAAGGTCGACAAGGAGAGTATGAGGGAAGCCAGAGAACTGTGGTGTACAGATTGCAAGGGGGAAGGTCATACAAAGACAAATTGTCCAAAAAAATTGTTTTGTGATATCTGCCAAGTGATGGGACATTCCATCAAGGAATGCCTATACAATCTGAAAGCAAGGGGTAAGCAAGTACTGTTCACTCAAGGAGAACCGTCAACCCCACCGAACACACCACCAAAGCCCCAGTACAATAGCCATGCATCCCCTGGAGGTTACCAAAGCAATAGAAGTCCAAGAAACAGATTGCAGTATGACAGCAAGGGGCGACCTATGATACAGTGTCGGCAATGCAATGAGTGGGGACACTTTGCAAGAGAATGCCCGAACAACAATCAGAACACAATAAATGCATTATGCAAGTGGTGCGGCCCTGGAGATCACGAAGAAAAAGATTGCTCGAAGCAAAAAGGGGTGAATATGATCAGTTTCAAGGAGAAGGATGAAGAGATCCTAGCGGTTACCCGAGCACAAGGAAAAAAAGCGATGTATCCAGATCCCCGGACCGAGAAGGAGAGACTTCAGGAGGCTAGGAAGGAAGTAGAGATGGCAATGGAAACAGAAGAAAAGAACAGAAAAACAACTACCGTACGACCAGAGTCAGAAAAGAGCATCGTGAACCAGGTGCTACAAACCACTGTATCGGTTAAGATAGCAGATCTTTTACAGAGCATGCCGCAATTAAGAATGGCAATCTCGAAGGTGATGGAAGGGGAACCAAACAGGCAAACAAAGGAGGAAGACATCATAGTGGAGCCACCACTCGAGGGAGAACAAGTCATCGACCCGAGACTGTTGGCAGTAAACAGTGGCAAGAACCCAGCCATCATACACATGGAAATCGGTGGATATCATCTAACAAACACAATAATCGACGGGGGATCGGGAGTGAATGTTCTGACAGAAGATACGTGGAAGTGCTTGGGGAAACCTACACTATGGCCACAAAATTTCCAGTTAGTGGGAGCAGACCAGCACGGAATTAAAGCGCTGGGAGTGCTAATGGCTCAGAAAGTAAGGATTGGCACCCAACTTTTTCGATTAAACTTCGTAGTCATAACAGCACAAAATGCGTCGTACGACGCATTACTCGGCCGAGGGTGGCTGATAGCCGCCAAGGCCAACCATAACTGGAAAAGAAACACATTGTCAATAGAGAACAAAGGTAAGAAGATCGTCATAGATCTGAGAACACAGGTTGTGAGTGAAGAGTTGGCATCAGATTCTGATTCAGACGGAGGGGAGTCAGTTGGCAGAGGACCAATAGAACCTGATGAGGAAGGAGTATTAAAACTGCAAGAATGTTCTGAGGATGAAACTAATTCCTTTAGTGGGCTCTTCCACTGGCAAATGGAAGACTATGAGTTCTTCAAGCCAGAGTGTAACATGATTTCAATAAGAGAAAGTGGCGAATGCTCTCGGGCAACTAGTGAACCACTTGGCAATATCGGCAATATTGGGCCCAGTGAAACATTGTTGATAAATAAAGCATTGGATGGATTGACAAACACTCGACCACTTGGTAAGAGGGAACCGGTAATGAGTGACAAAGGGGAGGAAGGTAATAATCAGTCAGAAGTAACAGAGCAACTAGTGGCAGAGACATGTCGACCAAAACAGACAAATCGACCAGGAGAGGCACAGAAAGAATATACAGAGGGTAATGCCAAGATAGATGATACACTTGCACATACATTTGAACTAGATAAGGTTATTAGGTATGAAGAGTCATTGACAAGCAAGGTGATTAGGGATGATGAAACTAACGAAGGGAAGACAACATTGAAAATATCGGCCAAAAAGAGACCATACAGAAGGAATAAGGACTATAGAGTATTTCCGGCGACTTGCAATGTTTTGGCGATCGGTGACAATCAACAAAGAAAAAATGATGTTCAAAAGTCAGATAGTTTAATTTTTTTGAAGACAACAGTTCCGGTCCCAATAAAGGCACCCGATCCTACCGACGATTACAAAATCAATAAAGGTACGAAGAATGAAGTTAAAATATTTAATTTGGAGGATATGGCTACTTGTCGTACTGGCAAATCACCCCCACAGCGAAATTCTAGAAAAGGGAAAAATATTACGCGACAGATTACGCGACAAGAAAGTTCTAAAGTCGGAGTTATAGATCGAACGTGGACCCAGTCGGAGAAAAATAGAAAAATCTGGTTCAGGTTGACAGGGATGAAAAATTGGAAAAGACGGAAAAAAAAAAGTCGGAAAAATTTTGAAAAAATTGAAAAAAAAAAAAGAGTACGACGTACGGCCAGGCCGTACGACGTACGACCAAACCGTACGATGTACGTCATACGACCAGGTCATACGACCAAGTCGTACGTCGTACGACCAGATCGTACGTCGTACGACCAAGGCCGTACGGCGTACGACCAAGGCCCGTCCCCACAATTTTTTACGAAAAAGAAAAGGACATTTCAAGATTTTTTTCCATGCCTGAAGTGGATTCCACTGTCCTAATTCCTGTTCTCAGCCGATTATATGAGTTTTTGGATTGCAGACGAGTGTTCGATTTTGTTAGAAAAATGATGTGCGCAATGAAGGTCTGAATGGTTTTGAAGGTGTTATTTTGGGCTTGGCGGCGGGGGCGCTGCCCCTCGACCCCGCCCTGTATCGCGACAGGGAGCGCGCCAGGGGCGCTGCCCCCGGACCCCGCGAGGGGCGCTGCCCCCAGACCCCCGTTGGGGGCGCTGCCCCCAAACCCCCGCGAGGGGCGCTGCCCCTCGACCCCGTTGGGGGCGTTGCCCCCAAACCCCCATCAAATTAGTACTATCTTGATCCAGTGAGCAATGGGGTGCAACATTCGCAGCATTCAGTGTGCTATCAGATTGGGTCCCTTGGTTGGTTGGTCTACTGGCAGGTGTTCCAAATGTGTTGGTTCTACTTTTACACAGCTCCTACTTCAGCATTGTTGTCGGCAAAAGCTTACTTAATGTCACTTGATGGTTTTCTGTCGTCTGGAAGACGACTAATTTTGTGGGGGGGATGATGTAGTCGGTCATAATTGTAGTCGGTCGTAGTCAGCCAAGTAAATAATCATAAATTAATTAGTGTTGTTATGTAGGAGTGTTATCGGGAATTAACCCCGACGGTTGGATAGTTATAGAGTCGTTGCCAACGGTTGGTATTTCAACCAACCTCGGCCAAGTTATATATTGGCTTAATACTTTGTAGTCGGGGCGACCCCACGGCATTGTAACATTGTAGTGTAATACTGATATATTCAATGAATGGGAACAATGCTTTATTCTGTGCAATGCTGTTATAATTTCATGCTCTGTGTTATGCACTATACTACTTAATTCTGTTTACTTCATATTCTGTGAAACACACCATATTGCGGTAAACATCCCCAACTTATGGTGAAGATCTATTTGATGTTGATTGCATATGATCTTGGCTCATTTCTAGATCCATTTCTTGTCTTCAAATTAATGAAATTAGTGAGATATTTATGCTTGAAACTCTAAAGCAAGAGCTCTATACTCAACATAATAAGCAGTAATATCATCATTTGTTTTATTATGTACTTCAACTTCTAGTGGTTCCTCTTCCCTTCATACGACAATAGGTTTTGGAAGGGCCTAACATCTAAACCAATTACAGTTATGTGGCTGTTGTTATTATTTGTTGAAGAACTCCCTTCTCCATTTTGATTATGGCAAGGCTTGGAAACATTCATGTTGTTCTGCATTGTTTACATAAATTGAGCCATCATATTTGTCAAATGTTGTTGATATCTATCATCAGCGTTATCTTCCTCTATCATGACTCCTTTATCTATTCCCTCTATTGCTGGTTTTCATGACTCAATCTTTAGATTCTAATGCTCTAACTCTACATTATGGTGCTTTGGAGATTGAGTCTTTCTTCTTTCTCTCTGATAATATATGTATTATGTCACTACCATGCATGTAGTATACTCTGCATCAAATGGTTAGCTTTCTCTACAGGCTAGCAAGATCACAACTTTGATACTACTGTAATGTCCCAAACTGGAATTTTTTATTTTATTTTTACAATTTTATGATAAAAATGCATAAACCCTCACACTTTCTAATTATCAAGTTCCCAGATAGGCCAAGGTGAGCATACAATGATTGGGACACTAACTTACTGGTGGCAAGCCGCGCAACTCTACAATGTGTGCAAATGTTGGAAATGAGATAGGTAAACTAATGTCTTAGCAGCATAGCCTTCCAAATTTACAATATTGAAATCAACTATAAATCTTATATTATTCATGGCGGTAAACCACACAAATCAAAACAATAAAAATATTATTCTAATAAACTGAAACACTAATTAACAACAACAAGAATCTCTCAGAAATGTTTACCAAACAACAATATAATATGCTAAAATCTTATATGAATACCAACACAATGAATATACAACATTTTTTAACTTGTACAGTTGATATAGAACAATATTCAGCTGCTAAAAATGATTATTACCTCTAAAAATTTGAATGGAAATTTGAAGACCAAAAAATTAATACTCTGAAACCCCTAAACAGCTGAACAAGCAATGGTATTGCCAGCACCAAGTGGTACGGCTGCAAGAAATCACCCCAAACTGACCACGACTCCCTCTAGACAATGTATGGCTAATGTAATACTGAAATAGGCACTCAATAATAGTTGTGATTCCTTCTATTAAATCAAACACCCTTCTATAACAATGTACGACCTGCTAAAAGTGTTCACAAAATGTTGCATAGAATGTACAGCCTGGTCAATGAAATGTACAGCCTGAAATTTGAAATGTACAACCCTTCCAATATGAATAGGAGGGTTTTCATCATCGAATTCATCTTTGCCAAAGGGGTTTAGTCCTAAGACAGAAAAGATGAACATATGTTCAATCTCAAGAAATTGAGGTTTGATAATATAAACTGGATGCTTTCTCATTTGCCAAACTCCTTATTCAGACTCTTGAGGGAAATATAGCTGAATATTTATATTATTTTTCCCTTTTCCCTCCACAACTTTATTTTTTAAAAGGTCTAGAAAATCCTTTAATTAAACATCACTTTTGAACCTCAATCCTTGCAACATTTTATTATCCCTCTTTTATAAACATAAGTTGCATTTTTATGAATATAACATAAAGTTACTTTTAGGACAACTTAACTTAAATTATTAAATTATTTCCCCTGCATCACCCCAATAGCCTACAGGAAAAAAAAGGCTATGGGTCTCCAGATGACCTATGCTTGGAAAGGGGGCATGACATTGTCATTTCCAGATTTTGGATCAAAAGTTGGGTCCTAGTGTTTAATGAAAACTCATTAAAGCCAACTAAGTAGTCTTAACTTATGGTGTGGTGATTATTCAGAGTACAATCAGGTTGAATGATTCCTCCTTGTAGCTTGAAAAAATTCATGTGAAGTAAAAACCCTTGATGATGCTAACCCAATTACACTTGAGTGAATCCATAATCTACCCTTGCATTTTGTCATACAAGCTTTCGACATTGCATTACATTTCTTTTTTGGTTAAAAAGAGCATCCTTCTATCTTCACATCCTACATTCGAAGTCGTCATTTTTCCTTCTAGCAATGATGCATTGCCAAATCTAGGAGTTTGTACCAATTTATGAGCTCATAAACCCTTAAGGCACTATGTTTGGACACCTTTGGTGAGGTTGTTGTAGTGTTAGGGAATGAATGAAGGCCTTTTTTATTGGTCAATATGAGCCTTCTTTCTACCTAAACTAAATATGAAGATTTATAGACCTGTGTCGAATTCATTTACTTGGGTATCCACTTTGCTATTCATATCTCTACTACTATCAATGTCAATTGATAATGTCTAAACTTAAAAAATTACAATATTGGAGTAGTCATGTAATCTCCCTCTAGCTAGGAAAGTATGATTGTGATAAAATTTTAGTAGTGAGGAACTTCTACTATTACTTGGCTTTTCCACTCCTACGTGGCTTATAAAATGTTGGAGAAGTTGCTTTTACAAGCTTTCTTTGGTGTAAGGGAGAAGGAGCGACAAGAATTCCTCAAGTATCTTAAGACATAATTTGCACTATTGCAAGGGATCAAGGGGATATAAGAACAGCTGTAATAAGCACTTATAGGGTAATAGTTGCAATAAAGTGAATGGTACGAGTAGTAGATGGAGATTATTATAGATTTTTCACAAATACTTCAAATCTTAAAATCTGTTTAGTAAGTTGAGGTATTCTTTTAGCATTGTGATATACACGGTATTGCCAAGGTATTTTTTCTTTTAAGTATAGCTACATTAAGCAAATGTTGGCACCTTGGCAAGCAGTAAATGGGCATCCTTATTGCCGCTATGAGGGCTTGTGTGATGTTTGGGATCTAACATTAAGGCCTATACAGATGTTTCGTTCCCGACATGGACAACTTGACCTCTTGTCAATTTGCATCGTCTAGCTAGGACACCATCCTAAGACCCATCATATCAATGCTAGGGTGCTCTATCACTAAGCTACCAGCCCTTTGCAATTAATGGCTCCTATTAAGTTTTGAATATAGCACATTATCTTCCAACACTCCTCCCCCACTCCTGCCCCTACTTACCCCTCACTCCTACATCTTGGTGCTTGGGGATCCTAGCTTTCTAGGTTTAATGCTGTCATTTTGCAAGGACAAGCTTAGACTTGAAATTAACACCTCCCACATGCATGGCGTGGTGTTCTGCCTCTAACGTACCAGCCCCTTTCAGTCACCCGTTCATTTTCAGTTTGGAGTGTAGCACATTCTCTTCCAGCGTTAGTTTTGTTAACTAGCGAAAGATTGGCAAAAAAGGATCATTTGTTGAGGAAATCTTTGGATTAAGAGCAGAATCAAAGGTACATTTCATGCAATCTAAACCAATCACAAATGCTATGAAGGGTAGGCAAACTAATCCATTATGAGCACTTCAAAATAATCAATGAAAGCTATCTTCTCAGACCCTTACTGGAGAAACTGCAAGAGGAGCAACAAGAAGGATGTAGGTAACTATGTAACAATAGACATGAAAAAGTAAAAGTAAAATAAACCTCCTATATCTCCACAATCGAACAAGCAAGGTGGTTGAATAATCCAATGGCACAGGGATAACACTGTTGCTAGACTTATTGGAAAACGAGTGCTTCTTTCAATATTGAGTCTTGGGGTTGCTAGTGGTTCACTAAGGTTTGGCGATAAAATCTAGACTTCGTAAGCTTGGGATAACAGTCTTTCAGTCAAAGTGAAAGAGAGGAATTGGATGGTCATGTTCTTTGGAGGTGTGATTATGGCAACACATTCTTGACAAGGTTATAAACTAAATTTTTGTTCATTATGCCAACACATTTTTTTTTGTTGACCAGGAGAAATAGAGTTATACTTACTATCGCAAGAACACTATCAAGCTACACAACCACTATGCCGGAGGCTAGCCCCACTCCAAGTGGTATTGCTAGGGTTTGAACATACAACCAATATTTGTGTCTTTCAACAACTTACCAATCAGTCTAAACCCCAGGGGCTAATTATGCCAACGAATTCATGGTCATGTTTTTTTTGGATGTCATTGCTCTTAAGCTAAGCGAAAAGAAAGGAGGAAAATTGGAGCTAGACTAAGCCATCATTATCTACTCCTAACACCCAAGGCTGAAAATTACTTGAATGTTCATGCCCTTGTGGTGGTGTGCTAGTATGTCTGTTTGCCCTACTGTCATGCCAGTCAACTATAATCAATGCTTTGCAAGTGAAAAAGGCTCTGCACCACCCAAATTGGAAATGTCTAGAGTAAGTATATTACAATTGTTGACAATAGCAGGTTTTGAAATAGAAAAAAAAATGACATTTTAATAAATATCTAAAATAAATTTATGACATGAAAGGTAATTCCCCAGAAATCCGTTAAGTTGATGACTTTGGGACTTTAATTACACCTCAATGGTTAGCCATATTATAATAATATTTAGCAATTTCTTTGCACCCTCATATTTCCTTGACACTAGCTGAAAGAATGCCTGACATGACTTTAACAGCTTCACCCTGTAAAAGAATACGTTTTCCATCCTCTACCACTTGAAGGACCAATTTCCCACCTCTCTTTGATGCCTGATTCACAAAAGGATTGGACAAATTCAGACAACCACCCAAACTATGAGATATTTGAGGCATCCAATAAAAAGGCAACCATAAATATACTCTCATGTATAGGCAATTATGCATATGCATGAAAAAGAAATCAAACAGAAGCTGTAAAGAAAGATTGGTATCTAATTATATGACTAGCTGAAAGCATCCTCCATGTGCTCAACTCCTATCTAAACCTATTATCAAAAGTACAGTTTACCTGGTGAGCAACTAAGTGGGTTTTCCCAAGCTTTGTGGCCCAATATGGTCCCAATGCACAGTGGGCACTTCCACACACAGGGTCCTGAAAGGTGAAAAGAGAATGTAATACACAAACAAGACTCCAATAGACTAGAAAAGGAATCAATTCACAAATCCTCATGTTAAAATCTGACGAGTAAGATGGTTATCACATAAATACAAGAGTTTCTTATGGGAGTAAACTTGCCCTGTTCTTACGATCAAAGCAAAATGCAAGATCTCTTGAACCTCCCAGGAAATTTATGTCAAACTTAATTGAATATTGGGGATCATTTTTCCTTTTTACCGCATTTCATGATTTTATGAATGAAGATGCATTTTTGAATTCAAAATCTATGCTAAGGAACCAATGATACTTATTGTATCTATCATTATTTGCTTTTTCAGTTATTCGTCAACTGGGGTTTATTATAAAACACACAATATGAATTAAAGTTTGACATAAGTTTCCTCTTCAGAAGATTTTTCAATTAGTGCCATACAATTAATATTTTAAAATTTTCAAAATTAACAACATTTGTTTGAGAAGAACATTCCATTTCACTTTGAAACTTCAAATTCCCTACCTCATCAATGCCATATTTTGGACAGAAAAAACGAGAGTAAAAGTCAAATCCAGATTGCTGGGGAGCAAGCCCTGTTACGATGACCCCTCTGCCACTGCATTTATAAATTTCATCAAATTGAGGCTGTAGGCTTTCAACTTGTTCTCCTGAAGCAAGTTCAATCTTCAAAAAACAGATAACATTAGCCACCACAATACATAATCTTCTTGCTATGAAAACATTGGATATTCATGCTACTTCCCTACACATATTGCCTTTGACAATTGCAATTGTATTAAGCATTATAAATTAATTTTAAAAATGCATGGAGCAGAACTGTGACAGTGCTGCTTGTAACTTACGTCCCTCAGTCCTTGAATCTAAAAATATCAGGTAAAGATGCTAATCAAAATGATTAAAGTAGTGATCTTGTGTAGTCTTCTACTGATGTAAAGTTACTTTTGTATGTATTCCTTAAATTTGTATGTTTCAAATTTGATCTAAATGACAGAAAACAATATGCACTATGAAGATTCCCAGGCTTAATGAAAGTTGTAACATCGTGTAGCTCTTGTCTGAGTGACAGAAAGATTCATTCAGAATTTTGAAATAAAAATCTAAGACCATCCTGAAAAATTGTGCCAAGCTTTGCACAATTTTAATTATTTAGAAAGTATGAATTACAACCTGAGGAGCAATTGCTCTTGGCTATCATATGCCAAAGAGAGTGAAAATAAAAAAAATGTAAGGCAGCTTGGCATGGAAAGGGAACAAAATTGGCATTTTGTATCTTCTTCAAGATCCATGATCAGGATGAATTGGCGAAAAGATTACAGATCTGAAGCTCCTAGGAGTTGCAGGCTTTCTATAAAAGATTTTCTATTGGCTTCTCCAAGATAACCTTGAAAGAGTTACTAAGGAAAACCAGAACTCAAGTAGACAGAGGCAACAAAAATCGTTGATATCCTTAAGAAAGTATTAACCAAAGATTGATGTAATGTCCCTTTTTTTGGTCCATTCCAACATTCTTGGAAAGTTCCAAGATTCTTGGTGAAGTCCATCATCCTTGGAGAGTACCAACTTTCTATGGGTGAAGTTATATACTGCAGACCGTAAGTTGGGAAGTTATATCCTGCAATACATACCATAAGTTGTGAAGTTCTATTCTACAATACCGTAAGTTGTGAAGCCAAAATAAAGTTAAAGTGGAAAAAATAAATACCGCAACATAAAGAAGAGATTGAAGAAATTTTGGATACTAGGCTTGGAAAGAGCACTAGGAATAGGCAATATGAAGAATAATTGGTGAAATATAAGAAAAAGTCAATTGAAGATTCATTATGGATTTTTGAGGGTGAGGTAAATTATTTTCGTTTCCCCCTAGCCACTAGAAAGTGAGGGACTCACTTTTCAAATTACCCTGCGTGTATGATGCAAAAGCATCCAAGGTGTAAGAGTAATCTTGCATCACCCAAAAACATTTATTTCACTTTGTTTGTTTGCAGGTTTACAAGGATGTTCCAGTCATCATATGATCACCGCAAATTGTGGTTCTTATCACAAAGGCATATCAAAGTTCCAGACACCGTCACAGACATATTAGAGTTCAATTCAGAATTATTGTTTTAGCCATGCAACCACCATACGAGCTTTACGACAACACATGGTTATATTTGTAAGCTCATTGGTCCTAAGGAGGTTCATGGTATGAATTGCATCATGATCCAATGGATATTCTTTACCACATTCATCCCAAAAGGTTACTAGCTACATGCCACGAAAATACATGTTTCATCTTGCATTGAGTTTTGCGCCACCTTGTGGCCGACACAAATCACTCCAAAGACTAGGACTCGCTATATAAATGCCACTCAAGGTCATTTGAAAGGCAATTTTTAGTTAGTAGGTCAGTTAGCTTTGATTCTAGCTCACATGTCAATAAGAGAGTTCAGTGGCAGAATAGAAGATTTGTATTGCAATATCATATGAGAATTCTATAATTCGCACCTGGTTGTGCCCATGTATCTTTAAAGCCCAAGGCCTCATGTTGTAAGCCCATTGTGGCATATTGTGATGTAATTCATGACTATGAATCAATAAGATCTATTATTGTTATTCGTGTGTTTCTATATTTGGATACATAGTTGGACAATCCTTAGTTGGACCCTCCACCCATGACTGCACCAACTTGACAACCTGCTATTAACATGGAGATGTTTGTGCAAAGTCCAAAGGAATCCCAACAAAATTACTCCTTAGCATTGGAGTACAAGAATACCACATACATGACTCACACTAAAATCTACTCACATATAGGGAGTCCATACACATCCCTTGAGGAATTAGTGGGTACACACACATGCCCTTATCAGCATTAAAGTACAAGGATACCACATACATCCCTTGGAATTCACAAGAATCCATACAAGATTCACACTAAGAAAATTAAAAGCAATGGTACACTCTTAAGCAACTCCAAACTCAGTTTTCAAAAACAAAGGATTTGGAAGTTATACTACCGTGCACAAGGAAGTCTAGCTGCCACCGCACAACATGGAAGACATGATCATTAAGCACATTGGTGAATGTACAAACCAAAGAACAAATAGGAAGACGTACATCTCTTCTAGGAGATATGACATATATCCTACATTCTTTCTGAAGGATTGGATCTATCAACATCTATACGTCATTGGTTTCTCTAATTTACGCCTTGTAATGTCTAGTTTCATTCAAGAGAAATCACCCACAAGTCTTAGGATCTCTTTCTCTCAAAGCCAAGAGCAATGGAAACAACTGCTTTTCAAGAAAAGGCAAATGGTGTAAGTGTAGGCAATCCATCCCCCTTCCTCACCCCAAGGCAAGTCCACACCATTGGTAGTAGATTCATAGCTCAAATAGTCTTACAACCCATGAAATTTGCATTCTCTGTGAATAACACTGTAGATTTGCACCTCAGTGCTTTGTAGTGTATGAACTTCACATTCTCTATGAATGACATTGCAAATTCACAACTCGATAGTTCACAAACTTCACATTCTCTACAAATAACCATTCCTCCATAGGGATGCGTCACCCACCCCACAAAAAAGGTAGCCATTCTTGAGATGGGGATGTCCCTGAGACAGTAGGATGCCAAGGTGACATAACCCCACCACCACCAACAAGTAGAGGACAACCTCGGGACGTTTCCCTCAAAAATGGGATGTCTCTAGGGCTTCCCCCTGATTGGGACACTGAGGGGATGTCGGGGTGTCCCCGAGACTTGCAAAAACTTTGATGTGTCCCTAATGCGTCTCAAAAACTTGTGGTCGTCCCCCACACCTGAAAGAGCAAAAGAGTATTTTTTTTAAAAGGATTTTTTTAAAAAGTGGGCTTGTAGCCCTAACTCAAAAAGTAGAGGGGAGAAAGTGGTGAGGGTGGGATGGTGATGGATGTTCATTTTTATCAAGTTTTCATAAATGTTTGTGAGTTTCCATTGATTGTTGTAAGGAGTTTCTAAAAACTCATCTACTAGAACTAAGAAAACAAAGAAGAAATAAATAAAAAGATTCAAGAATGACGATATTCTTGTCTTCAATTCTGTAGCCCTCATCATTTAGATCGGTCAAATTCTCTAGCTTCACCGTTAGTCCTCCAAAGATAAAACATTTGGTTGGAAATAGTAAGGATTTGGTGTTAGAGAAAACATAGCGATAAAATTATGAAAAAAATGGTGTGCACAATGAAGGTTCATGTGGTCTCAAGGCCCTTAATTAAAGCTTGGTGGCAAGGGCTTCGCCCCTCAGACCACGTAAGTGGCGCTGCTGCTCGACCCCGCTAGGGGCTCCACCACCAAACTCCCACTAGTTGTTGTCCCCAAATCAAGGTTTAAGTAAAAAAGCAATCCCACAACCTAGTTAGAATATTGTAATTTGTAATAAAGGACGTGGAAATTAAGAAATTGACTAATCAAGTAGTAACTTATTGCATCGTCACATAAACCTTTAGAAGAAGAAACTTTGAAGAATTAGACTTTTACAATAAATGGCAAACTCATCAAAAACAGTAAGTCTTTTAAAGTGAAGGGAGGGTCGTTCTGACCCCTAGCAAGACAGTCTTGAGTCAAAATATTTGACAAGAAATATAAACTTGGCCCAAGAAAGGAGCATGACATCATCAATTATCAATTATGAAATAATTCTTAAAAACATTAACAACTAAGACAACAGCAAAAACAAGTACTTCAGTAAGGCAATATTATGATGGACTGAAAATGAGGTAAATCCTCAGAGACTGAATTTCTTAATTTCCTTTCTTCTAAGATTATTGAAAGTTGAAAGTTGAAACATCTAGAACAAGACAAAAGAGCAGGCTGTTTCAACATCATTTTATGGCTTATGCACATCATGTGCACGTGGAAGTAATTCTTTGGGACAAAAGAAAATGGATTAGAAAGAAAAGATGCTTACAAATAAATCATTTTTTGTCGTCCTTCTAACACTCTGCACTTCAAGTCCCTTGAGGCTGTTGGACAGCAATGGAATATCTGAAGAGTCACAATCAAACACTGAAAGCTGTGGAAAATTCAGTTCTATAGCAAATCTCTCTGTCTTGCTTCCAAACAATTTGCCTTCTTTATTAAACCCTTCAATTTTGAGAGCAGTTAAAACTCCAGACTTTGTGTGGAAGAGCACCAAATTGCAATTTACAAGACCTGAGGAGAAGAGGAAATGTGCAGATGCTAAAGTTGCATGGCCACAAAGATCAACCTGCCACAAAACCATAGAGATGACATGAAAAAGTGATTGCAAAATATATGAAGAAAGTACACTGCATTATGTCAGACCATAATTTCCTTATAACATCTAATAATGATCCGATCCAAATTAGTTGTCATTTTCAACCACTGTGTGTCTTACTTAAGTTGGGTCCCAAATACGATCTGTAAACAATAATACCAGTGAGCAAATATCACAAACTTTAGCTCCTCATATCAGGTATGTTAGCCTGAAATACCCAAAAAAGAGGAGAAATGATGTGCAAATTGAGGTGTAAGGAAATTTTCCATATAGTAGGGGTACTGTAGTATCCTTGCAAATTACATAATATAAATGAGGTTCTATAATGGTCTAGAAGTGGCCCAAATTGAACTTTTCATGCTGATTTCTGCTTGTGTCAACGTGAGAGGATTTCAGGAACTTACTGGCCAACAGATGTCAAGCAGGACCCATGGTTCATCATTGATTCCTTTGCTTTTATATTAAAATTTACCACAGTAATATGTCTCTATTTTTCTGAATTTGTTAGAGATACTCCTACTAGTACCTGCAAACACTAATGAAATATATGGCATATGTATAAAATACCCACTCACGCATCTTATATAAGTCTGTAATCAATACACAATTGGTTTGGAATGAATAGACAACCCTTCTTATTCATCATCTTGTGTCATCAGCCATCACTAATTTGGGACTCCAATCAACTCCGTCCCCATCACCAAGATAAAACTATAGCCATAGTGTTTCTCTAAGTTTTTGGTATGCAGGGATGGATTTTGAGGACAGAGACAGCAAAAAAAAAAACCTCAATATTTGAATATTAAATTACAAATAAATTTTAAAAAATAACTTGAACAAGTTAAAAGAAGCTGAAATTTCAAAAAGTAAATACAAAGTGTTGAATTTACAATGACAATTCATTGATCCAATAATCCATCTAATGATATGATATTCATTTCATCAATCATTAATATAAAGTACGAACTACATGTGATAACAGTATTTGCATACCTTATCACACATTTGTCACTGTTTTAGCTCCATTAGCCCTTGTGCGTGTTTCGCCACATTTTGAGCCTTTTCCCTAGCCTATGTTGTCTCTAAGCCTTGTCGTTTCCCCTTCCCATGTTGCCTTACCCTTTGTTATATTTCCTAAGTGGTACTTTTATTTTAATGATTAGTCCCACCCCATGTCCTAACCTTTCCCTTTATGTTACCTAGGTTGTTGGCCCTTTTCCTCCATGTTTCCCCCTTAGTTTGTCACTCCTAGTTAACTTTCCCATGTGAAGCCCACCTTTACCCTTCCCAAAACATGGCCAAATGGTCAATTTGCCACCAAAACAATTACTTTTGAATGTACACTTGTCCACTAATGATTCCACGAAAAATTGGGCCCCAATCTTGCTGAAGGTCATTGTCTCTATTATAGCTCCCAACAGGTCGGCCTTGACTTTTTGAGATCTTGAGATATCCTTCAAATGGAATATTAATTAATGCTATACCTACCCATAACCAACGAGCCTCTCCCAAGATTCTTCCAAGATTCCTATAAATATCCCATCCATTCTCTCATTCTTACATAAGAAAAGCATAATTTTGCATAGGTTGTCAAGAATTTCTATTTATAGCAAGAGTACGACTGAGCAAAGTATTCCAAAACCTTTTTGAGTGAGTCAGCTTCAGCCTCCATTCGACATAATATTCATTTCCAACTTAGGTAATCTGTCCGCTCCATTTCTTTGCAAGTAGGTCCTGATTTTTCAATGTTTCTAAGTATGCTTGCAATTTTGTGACAAGTTTTCTATAAATAAAGTTGCATTTTTTTGAGTAATTGCAAGGATTGGTCATCCATCCATCCCACCACCCTTCCATGCCCTCATGCACCCATTTTCATCTCATTCATATTATTTTTCACCCTAACCCGTCTCCCATAGGCTAGATTGCATCCTTTCTAGATTAATAAGCTAAGAATCCAAGTTTTTAAGTCCAAACCCTCACTTCCAGCCCTAGTACTTCAGAATAATAGCCCTTCACATCCCCTCATTCAATCTCTCTTCAATCATCAAAAGCCCATTTGGCCATTTTGCCAAGTTTCCAGCCACCCCTTTGTGAGTGTACACCCTTTTTCCTACCCTTTCAAAGACCCTAGCCAAATCCATAACCATCCTCCATTAGAGATACTTCAGATTATCATTTCCACACCTCATACCAATCCTCTAACAACACCCAAAAGCATTTTGCATAAACACTTAGTTTGTTGTCCAAACCCTTTCTCCCACCCCCGCTTGTTTGCATGGTTCCCAAGAACCCTAGAACTAGGTTTGGAGTTTTAATGGCATATTTGTGCTTCAGACTTAGTTTCTTTATCAAAATTAGTTTATTGCATTGCTTTACATCATTTACACCATGTGGATCCATGTTTGAATACCCACAAGATGTCTGACTAAGGCAGACATCCCTTCTAACCCATGTTTTTGCAAGGATCACCACTAGAGAAGCATAAAGTTGCAGGATTTTTCTGAATACACTTACAAGATTTGACCAGTATCATCAACTGATTCTTATTAGGCTGAAGAACACTTTCCAGATCCATAAAGCTTTATGTTCCATCTTCTGTCAATCACTAGCCACCACCTTTGGTTAGGGCCTTCCAATAGGTCACCCAATCTTTAGCAAGGCTGCCCAGTAGGCCATCGAACAAGGTCAGAGCCTTCCAGTTGGCTGCCCATTACTCAAAACAGGTCCAAGTCAGGTCAAATTTTCATCAAATCAACAATGTAGCATCCTCAGAGCATCCATAGGCCATCCATGATTAGAAATCATCAATCTATCTATCAAGTATAAATGTTCCATTTCGTCCATTTGAATCAATATGCATTGCTTTATGCCTTGCACGCATTTCCAGGTTTAATTTGCAGGTACAAGCACAACACGCTCAGCATACAGCCTTCACAGAGTCTACAACCCACCCTGTTGATCCCAAGTCCAAATTCCTTCGAAATCAGGTGAAATTGTTCCAACCTTTCATGTCCACTTTCTTATGCATTTATTGTCCACTCGTTTGTTGTTGATAAACTATTCTCTATTGCATTTTGACAGGTGTCAGTGAATCAGACAGATCAGGCCAGAGACCTAGCGGAACCCAGAAAAGATCCAGAACCCATTCTACACCACAAGGCCACCCAAGAGGACCACCATCACCAACAGCGTCCAAATTTCACCAACAGACGCAAAATTTGATTTCCAACACTTTCCAGAACTGGACTGACTCATTCCAAGTGCATCTAGAACCTCTGATTTGCAATTTTCCATAGCATAGCCTAGTATTTTGCATCTCCAATTTCCAATTTCAGTTTGCATGCATTTCCATTGATCGCACCTAGCTTGTCCCAGCTCTTTTGAGTGTTTAGGGATTGTCAATTACAGTTTGGCTGGTTGGAGATGGCCTTAGGATTCACAGGATTTTGCTTTTGCATTAGTGATTCCTCGACATAACCCTAATTTGCATCATCCTAGTTCCACATTTGCACACAATCACTCTATATTCCCACACTCAAACTTTTGAAGGTTACATTTTGGTGAACCTGATTGGCTTGCATTTCCACTTCTGAATGGTACATAGAGTGAGTTTGTTTTCATTCTCCTCAGTTTGGCCCTTAACTTTTTTACATTAGCTCCCTGTAATGGACTCCAAGAACCTTCATGCACTGCATCTAAGATTCTTGGACCCCCATTACTTTACCTCCTTGGCCACTCATCCACATATCCTAAACCATATCCTAGACTTCCTTAGTAGTCCTCCATCATCCCTCTCATCAGCCCTCAGCCATTTTCCACCTTTGTTACTTTCTTTGCCTCCCATCTATGTGACCTTGAATGGTTAGACTCCTTCATCCCACCAACTTTAAACCTTGTCCCTAGTGCCTCAAATCTTGTTGTCTCCATTCCCCCTCCATCCCCTACCAATTCACCTAGTTCACCACCTTCCCACACCATAGATCCAAGTTCACCCTATGTTCCATTACCCCCTCCTAATCATGTTCCATCGATTGCTCCTAGCCCACCAAATGTCCCCTTATCCTCTCCAAATCTTATCACATCCCTTACCCGTGCATTACCTAATGATAAGCCTACACTCCTAACCATCATTGACCTTGCCCCACCAATTGACCTTTCCCGTCCACCTACCTATGATTTATCACCTCCTTCCTCCCCCCGTAACCACAATCTAACACCATCTTTTGAACATGAGGATGCCTATGATGAACACAACATTAATCATCCATTTATGAAGATCTCATTTCCTTCTACCAATGTGTCTACTCTAACGAATTTTGATGCTAATGAACAATACAATAAGATTTCTCCAAATGAATCATGTCATGATAAACCATTTATGATGTCCTCTTTTCTTGTTGTTTTACATGTCACACATCCTATGCCCACTTCACATCCTACAACCAAACCTTTGACATCTCCTTCCCATATTACACCACCTCCCTCCACTTGAACTCCTATACATCCACCCTCACAAGAGCCATTGCCTTCCAACCATCATGGACCACCACCTAGTTGCACATATGACACATGCTCTCCTCATCATAATGTTGCACCTTACCCTCAAAACAAATGTTTATCCATCTACTTCTGCTAATATCGTATCCTCACCTATCCCATTCACTAAACCAAGTGAACTCTCACCTCCTCCATCCCACAACCTAGCACCTATATCCTCCCCGTTACCACACATTTTGACCAAGCATGAGGAATTTAGCACATGTGATGTGATGGACTTATGTTGTGAAGAACCTATCATGATGACTTATTTTCCATACCCTTAAAATGATAGCATGCTTAGTCAGTTTCATGAAATCCTAAACACATTTACCATCTACCCTCCCCCTCATTTTTACCTTTCTACCATCACACACCATGTGCCCACTTCACCACCTATGCCAAACCCTTAACCGCTCCTCCACTCTATGTTCCATTATCCCCTCCTAATCCCATCCCAATAACGACACCTAGTCCATCCTATATTCCTTTATCCCCTCCTGATACGATTCTGACACCTAACCATACACCATCTTATTCCCCTGTTCCTATCCTTTCATCCTCCATCAACTCCTAATGCCTGGTCCACCTTATCCATCTCTATCCATTCCTTCCAATCCTCCTCCACACTACATCCTGCTTTACACCCCAACTAGTCATGTCCCTCCCATAGGTGAACCACAATCTTTACAACCTCAACTTTATCCACTATCCTCCCCCCATTTCTCCATAGATCCCACTTAGTTGACATTCAAGAAAAATAATAAAGACAATGATGACCTAGATGTCCATAGTACAAATCATTATCAAGACTACTAAAACGGAAATGGCAACCCTACCAAACATTTGTCCAAGTCTCTCCAACAAATAGAAAAACTCAACTATAATGACCAAACTTTAATATTTCTATTCTCAAAACATCGAAAGATTATGCTCGAAATTGGTTTGATACCTACAACATAAGTTACACAAAGTTTGTCCCACAAGCAATGGCCTTTCTTAAGTTCTTCTCCCCAAACACCAATGCCTTTGACAATATGGTATGCATGTCTTTAAAATCATGTGTTATCAAACATGTCCTCAAGTTACCTAATGGAACATATCAAGACATCGAAACCTCTTTAAACATCTACCCCCCACCATAACACCCCCACCCATACTAATTCCAATGCCACTAGCCCCATACCTCGTCTCAATGTCCAACCAACTCCCCAAACTGTCACCTCGCTAATAGTCCGACCAACTCCCCAAAATGTCACTCCACTTGTTGTCCAAGGAGCTCACCAAAATATCACCCCGCTAATAGGCCAACTTCTTGAAATGATTACCAAACAGTAGGACATACAACACTCGAAACCGAAGGAACATCACAAACCCTGCCACTCTCCCATCCACCACCATTCACCTTCCTCCTCCACCACATGTCCCAACTAGCACAAATATAGACTATAACATTCTCAAACAACTCCAAGCTACACAAGCGAAAATATCTTTATGAGATTTGTTACAAGCCTCTCCTCTTCATCGAGACATGCTTCAACATGTCATGTCCTGATATTAAGGCATTGTTTAAATTAAAGATTTAAACATAATATACAATTCAAATGATAGTTATGTATGTTTAAATAAATAATATTGTTATACATAAAAATCATTGATTTAGATATATTATAATCATATGATAATATAATATAATATATTAATAAATATAATATATATTATTAATAAATATTATAAATTAAAAATGTATATAATATATATATTCATTGTCAAAGGAGGACCGACTCCCATTGAAGGAAGCTGCAGATACATATTAAAAATGTAACAAATTTATATCTTGTAAAGAGCCAAATAAGTATAAATAATAAATATGAATAAAGAAAGTATTAAATAAACTACTACATATTATAATATGTAATATATATCTAAGTCATATCATAAGAACCGATGGAATAAAGCTCAATAATAAGTTAAGAGTTAAGATCAATCTATAAGTCAGCAATCTAAATAAAGAGTCTTATATATGATGCGGACCCCTCATACATGTGCTACAGTGTAATAAACAAACGCATGTAGTGTGTATTAGAATATAAGAAGTCAAGTTGTAATAAGTGCGATTAGTAAGTAGCAAGCAGCGCTACGTCTGTATGAAGTATTGTTTTATAAAAGACGCATCCCTTAAAGGTGATATATTATGGAGGAGTTAGTTGATATTGAAAGGGGGAGATCCACACTGATATAAGAAAAAGAGCAGGCAGAAAGCAATTAAATCCATTCGAAGAACCATTATCATCGACCATTCAAAACATCAACCAGCAATCGGAAAAGAGGAATAAGCAATAACAAGTCTGCTACCATCAACAAGTAAAGCAATTGATCCAACCTACAGCAATAGATTCAAGAAGGATAGTTATCACTATATCAAACATATACTCCTACAGATCGGGATCCAAGCAAGGAAAAGATCATACGTATAGTCAGGGTCTATAAAGTATAAACATATAGTAGTGAAGCATACATTCAGATCGAACAAGACCAGCATTATTTCAATATAAAGATCAGAGATTTAATAAAGAGAGGTCATCATATATACAGATCGGGCATTCATACTTGCTGATCAAATCAGATATACAACAGTATAACAGCAAATCATACTTACAAATCTATTATAAGCCGTCCTTATTACAGCATCAAGGTATGAATCTAGCATAAATCTCATGACTAAAGTTTGATGATTACTACATACTCAGTACAAGAAAAATATATAAGTTATATAGTTATGGAACTTGTAAAGGGGCATGATTACCCAAGGATAGATAAGAGGCCTTAGTGTTAATCCACCCAACATTGTGAAGAGGAAATAAAGGTTAGGGTTGGCAATTGACCAAAGGATAGGTATGGTTCGAGTGGTCTAGGGTACCCCTCCGAACCAAGAAAAAGGCCCTTGTCTCAAGATGGTCTAGGGTACCTTATGAGACAAGTGGTTAGGCCTTTGATTCGAGTGGTCTAGGGTACCCTGAATCAAAGGAGAAAGTTAAGATAGGCCTTAGGATGGTCTATGACTCGAGTGGATCTAGGGCACCCCTTAGAGTCAAGAAAGGAAGGACCTATGACAGTTGGTATGACGTTGCACCCTAACAAGTTCACTCCTATAAGGTGGAGGGTTTGATTAACAATAGGCCCAAGTATATCTCTTCCATGGTAACATGAGACTTACATAATAGATCTATGATAATAAGAGAGCACATAGTTTATGTTTTATTGACATAGAAAAGAGGAATTGAATACTAATGTACTCTTTTACAAGTTGAAATTGTTTGCAAGGTTGCGGAAATTTTGGCTTGCTAGAAGGGGACATTACAAGTGGTATCAGAGCAGTTATCCTGCCATCCTGTGAATGATAAATACTCATTATTATTGATTATGATTCTTTGCATATGTGTTAATGGTTGTGGTTGTAGGAACTGAATATGCACCAGAAGTAACATTACATTAGTAATGATTCTTATGTATTAACTTCATTATGGAATTAATTCTTAGAAGTACTAACATCTCTTTCTGGGAATTTATGCAGGATGAGAAATCAAGGATATCCTAAAAGAGAATATTATAAGATTTATATGATTCATACCTTGTGTGTTACTTGTATTCATGCTCATGCCTGATATACTTTGTGATTTATGCACTCATATGTGTATTATGAGTAATCATGTGTTGCTTCATCCTTATGGGTATTACTCCGTGTTTTGACTTCTTTGCCTTACTTGTATGTTTCCTGTGTGTATATATCCTTGTGTGTGTTCACATATTTTATTTCATGCTTCATGTCTGTGTGTGTTTATGCGTCTTCTTGTGTGTATTTACGCTTCTTATCTGTGTAATCTTGTGTATTTTCGTGTATTGCTCCATATTTGTATGCTTCCTATTGGTATGCTTGCTCATGTTGATGAATGTGTGTTTCTCATATCTAATATATATTCTCGGTGTGTATACTTCAAACTCCATATATGTTCTTACGCATGCTACTTAGTCATTCATGTGTATGTTCTCTGTGTGTACTTCATTGAGTATATTCTTTATGACTTTGTGAATTATAGGTATTCAAGCATGTATTCAAGTGTATTCTTCATGGCTTATACTTTGTGATGAATGTATACTTTGCAACATACGAGTGAAGACTATGTGACATGTGCATATTCATACTTTGTGAACTATGACTTGTATATTCTATGTCTTTGCAATTGTATGCTCTATGACGTTGCAATTGTATTCAAGTGTATTCTCTATGCTTTGTATTTGTATTTGAGTGTATACTCTATGGTTGTGATTTCATTTAAGTGTACAACTCTATACATTGTAATTGTATTTGAGTATATGACTCTATGCCTTGAGATTGTATACTCTGAGTGTACTTATAATTGAGTATGAACTCTATGATTTGTATTTGCATGTGAGTGTATTCCCTATGACTTGTATTCAATTGTATACTTTATGACTATGTGTATTCGAATGTATACTCCCTGACTTGGAGTGTTCAAATGTATACTACATGATTTATGTGTGTACTCCCTGACTTATGTATGTTTAAAAGCACACGTCCTGACTTACTTGTACTCATGTGTATGCTTTTCGTGTGTATATTTGCGTGTTAAATGTATGCTTCATGTTTTACTTATGTGTGTATTCATTCTTGTCTTGCATATATTCTTCATTTCTTGTGTGCATTCAAATGTATGCTACATGACTGTGACTTGCATCTGTATTCAATGAGTAGGCCATGATTTGTACTTGCATGATGTGTATGCGGGGGCATACCTTATAATTTGCATGACTTTGTATTTGAGTGTATGCTTTTGCAAATTGTATTCATATGAGGTTATTGAATTCGAGTATGATTTCGACCTTGTATGTAAGCGTATGCTATGAAGTTGTAATTGTATTTGAAACTTGAGTGTATGTGTATACTCTATGACTTTGCAATTGTATGAAATTGTATGACTTGTATTTGCAACTGTACGAAGTGTAATTGTATGATTTGTATTCATATGCAAATGTCAAGTATGATTATGTATTCAAGTATCACTTTGTATTCGAGTGCATGACTCATATTTGTACTTTGTGACTTGTATTTGTATTTGAGTGAATACTCTTTGACTCTGTATGATCATGTATACTCTAAGACTTTGTATTCAAGTGGATGAGGTATTTGTATTCAAGTGTATTCTTTGCGACATACGTTCCTACCTTATAACTTATAGTCATACTTTGCAAATTGTGTGCATTCATGTGAACATCTTATGACTCGTATACACAGGTAACTTCATGTATTCATACTTTATGCAAGTGTGCTTCATGAATTTCATCTATTTATATGTATGTTTCACATATATGGTTCATGTTTCCTGTATATACGTGGTGACTTATGTGTATTCATATGTATATTTGTAACTTGTATTCATATGTATACCTTGCAACTTGCATGCATTCATACTTGCGACTTATGCAGATAAACTTGGTATATGCCATGACATATGTATGCTTTGTGAATTAAGTGCATACTTTATGCTGTTATAAGCATGTATTGCATATTATGTGTGAATACTTGTATACTTCATACTTGGTGTATCAAGTGTATGTTTCATGTATCACGTGTATGCTTGTCATGTATTAAGTGTATATACTTCAGGTCTTACGCGTACGTGCTACAAATTCGTGCTTCACATACAATTGTGTGTATACCTCACCATATTCAGTATATATACGTATATGCTTCATACGTGTATCATGCCTACGTATGTGTGTAATTCATACCTTGCATGTATTTAGGGGGTATACTTCATGTCCTACGTACTACATAGGTATTCCTTGAGAGAAACTTGTTTTGAACTACCAAGTCTTGTTGTAAATAACAAACACATGAATAGATCGAAACACAATTGACCTCACACTTGGGATAACACTAAGCACTGGTAGTCGAGTTGAGACAAGAATACTATCAACAATTCTCATTGCTTGAGGACAAGCAATCTTGAGTGGGGAGGGCTGTCATGTCCTGATATTAAGGCATTGTTTAAATTAAAGATTTAAACATAATATACAATTCAAATGATAGTTATGTATGTTTAAATAAATAATATTGTTATACATAAAAATCATTGATTTAGATATATTATAATCATAATGATAATATAATATAATATATATTATTAATAAATATTATAAATTAAAAATGTATGTAATATATATATTCATTGTCAAAGGAGGACCGACTCCCATTGAAGGAAGCTGCAGATACATATTAAAAATGAATCAAATTTATATCTTTTAAAGAGCCAAATAAGTATAAATAATAAATATGAATAAAGAAAGTATTAAATAAACTACTACATATTATAATATGTAATATATATCTAAGTCATATCATAAGAACCGATGGAATAAAGCTCGATAATAAGTTAAGAGTTAAGATCAATCAATAAGTCAGCAATCTAAATAAAGAGTCTTATATATGATGTGGACTCCTCATACATGTGCTACGGTGTAATAAACAAACGCATGCAGTGTGTATTAGAATATAAAAAAGTCAAGTTGTAATAAGTGCGATTAGTGAGTAGCAAGCAGCGCTACATCTGTATGAAGTATTGTTTTATAAAACATGCATCCCTTAAAGGTGATATATTATGGAGGAGTTAGTTGATATTGAAAGGGGGAGATCGGCACTGATATAAGAAAAAGGGCAAGCAGAAATCCATTAAATCCATTCGAAGAACCATTATCATTGACCATTCAAAACATCAACCCGCAATCGGAAAAGAGGAATAAGCAATAACAAGTCTGCTACCATCAACAAATAAAGCAATTGATCCAACCTACAGCAATAGATTCAAGAAGGATAGTTATCACTATATCAAACATATACTCCTACAGATCAGGATCCAAGCAAGGAAAAGATCATACGTATAGTCAGGGTCTATAAACATATAGTAGTGAAGCATACATTCAGATCGAACAAGAGCAGCATTATTTCAATATAAAGATCAGAGATTTAATAAAGAGAGGTCATCATATATACAGATCGGGCATTCATACTTGCTGATCAAATCAGATATACAACAGTATAACAGCAAATCATACTTACAAATCTATTATAAGCCATCCTTATTACAGCATCAAGGTATGAATCTAGCATAAATCTCATGACTAAAGTTTGATGATTACTACATACTCAGTACAAGAAAAATATATGAGTTATATGGTTATGGAACTTGTAAAGGGGCATGATTACCCAAGGATAGATAAGAGGCCTTGGTGTTAATCCACCCAACACTATGAAGAGGAAATAAAGGTTAGGGTTGGCAATTGACCAAAGGATAGGTATGGTTCGAGTGGTCTAGGGTACCCCTTCGAACCAAGAAAAAAGCCCTTGTCTCAAGATGGTCTAGGGTACCTTATGGGACAAGTGGTTAGGCCTTTGATTCGAGTGGTCTAGGGTACCCCGAATCAAAGGAGAAAGTTAAGATAGGCCTTAGGATGGCCTATGACTCGAGTGGGTCTAGGGCACCCCTCAGAGTCAAGAAAGGAAGGACCTATGACAGTTGGTATGACGTTGCACCCTAACGAGTTCACTCCTATAAGGTGGAGGGTTTGATTAACAATAGGCCCGAGTATATCTCTTCCATGGTAACATGAGACTTACATAATAGATCTATGATAATAAGAGAGCATATAGTTTATGTTTTATTGACATAGAAAAGAGGAATTGAATACTAATGTACTCTTTTACAAGTTGAAATTGTTTGCAAGGTTGCAGAAATTTTGGCTTGCTAGAAGGGGACATTACACAACAAGCCTTAGAAAAGATATTTTTGCATCCTTCAATTCAACTAACAGAAATAGCTTCTATGATAGAGTTCATGCAAGATATCTCATTCTCTGAAGATGAACTCCCACCTCCATCATTCAAGAAGCTCTTCCTTTAACCATTACTACAAGATATCAAATGAAAGGAATAAAGCATGTTCTTATCGATTATGGTTTCCAGCTCAACATCTGCAACACTGATTTCTTAAGAGCAATTAAAATCAACTATTCAAACCTGGATAAAACTAACCTAGCATTTTGTGGTTTCGACAACCTTAATAGAGAACCCCTAGACACAATCACCTTACCTGTCACCATCAAACCCCACACCACAAACACCCTATTCTGTCATGGATGGAAAATCACCTTACAACTTGCTCCTAGGACAACCATGGTTACATGCAATGCGATCCGTTCCATCGACTCTCCATAGATGTTTGAAGTTCATGTATAACAACCAATCCTACACCTGTGCCCGCTAATTAAAAACCATTCCCCCATTGCCAACTCACAACCAATCCTACACCTGTGCCCGCTAATTAAAAACCATTCCCCCATTGCCAACTCACAACCAAAGAAGTCCTTTTCCCATATGATCCATACAGTGCACCTTTAAGTTTTCACTTCACCAAAGAATCAGCCTCCACATCTACACATGACACGAAAGTCAACAACCTAGTCACGTCTCATTCACCTGAATCCCCCACAACACAAGAAAAAGTCGACTTTAATGATTTCCATATACCAATGTTACAAATAGATCTTCATGAGTATGGCAAACCACCACAATATTTCATGTCACACCCAAACACTCAACCTAAGGAAACACCCACATCTTCACCCCAACCAAAAGAGACACCTTCACCAAAAACAACTTTCCCATCAACAACACCAAGCACATCCCATTCAACATCACCATCAAAACACAACACAGATCCAACAATCAAGATAGCACATCCATGGCTTCTAGTGCTCACCAACCTCGTCTTACTGAATGGGCCAGATTATATGGAAAAGGATTTTAATGGTTAGCACCTAATGGATATCATGGACAAGGCTTAGGGCGATATGAACAAGGCATCAAAGAACCAATCCAACTCAAATATCAAACCACTACAACTGGCCTTGGATATCGCCCACAACGAGTAAAGAATAGCATCAATTCTAGTTGTTACATGGTCACTCACATTAATTACCAACCACCCAACCTAAACTTATCACTACCCATTCCAAAGAATCCATAGCCCACATGGACCTATTTTCAACACCCACTTTACCCAACATTCTAGAGCTTCATACCAACTTCCAACACCAGGTGGCCTTGGTTGACAAAGATTAAAATACAAGAAAGCCAACACCTTAGATGCCATGATCATGACAAATCTTGTACATAGTTTTTCTTTTCTTTTCTTTTTATTTCCTTTTATGTGCTACTACCTCTTTGTCATGTCCCGATATTAAGGCATTGTTTAAATTAAAGATTTAAACATCATGATAAAAGACGACGAAGTCGCTTTTATGAAATATGGTGTTTTGAATAGAAATAAGCACGTATGTATTAATATTTAATACATATAAATAATATTATTAATATATAATATATATTATTAAATTATATAAAAATAAATATTAATAATACAAATATAAATATTATAAATTATTATAAATATAATTATTATATAATATATAAGTTATAATTACTAATATAAAAATAAATACTAAATATTATAAATATATATAATCGGGCTGCCATCTTAAAGCAGTGACTCTTAATTAAAGAAAGGCATTAACATTAAAAGAATGTGAAATGATTCATAGGGATTGGCTAAAAGCAGCGACCACATTAACTAATACAAAGGCAAACATTGAGCGATCAATAATAAGGCTACAATCAAAGTTAGCAAGGTGCAGCGATCAATAGAATAGGATTCATTGTCTATGGCAAAAGGGGATGGCTGAGTATTCAATAGACATTGGCAGCGATCAACACAAACTAAAGCAATTCATTATGGTGCGATCTGCCTTGTTATAAGTGCAGCAATTACTATGCAGTAACAACAATTATTGGTAGGTATGATCATACGATCCTTTATAAAAGTAATCACTATTCTTTATGAAATGGTGTAAATTGTTTAAAGGAAGAGGTGTAAGTAAAGAGTTGCTTAAAGAGTCACATTCCTTCATGAGAGGATAAAAGAGGAATCAAGCATTCCAAAAGGAACCATCGAATCAGCCATACACAATATCATCTCTTCCATCAACAATCCCATCATTCATCAATTCAGGAATCATTCATAAAACAATTCAAATATAAATCAAGCATCTCACATTCATCAATCTTCGAACCATTCATAAGCAAGCACTTCGGATATAAAGCATCCCATCATTCATAAGCAAGCATACAAATCATTCTAGACAGCAATGCAAGTTGATATACACATATATATCTCAGCAATCTTAATAAGAGGAACAGCCATTTCATATTCTTTTTGTCCAGCCATTATTGGTGGATATTATTATTAATACTTAGTTCCTATTATAGGAACAATAGCAATTAAAGGAGGAATTTCAGATTCCCTATAATAGCCTTGTGAGAAATCAAGGTATTCACTATATTGGTGATCATAAGATCAATTGTACATCCTTAAGGAGAGCAAATCCACGAATCAGTATGACATTTCTAACTTATATATCTATCTATGCTTATATAACGATACTTAGTCTTGCCCATGATATACGAGGGACGTTGCATGTCTTGCCGCGTCATTAATCTTGTCTAATGCCTATGAGGACGTTTGGGTCATTAAGGAAGGGCGATTTATTATTATTATTATTAATAAGTCTTGCACGGTAGGTGAATCTCAAATGGTGAAGTATTGCCAGGCGTGCAATGAAGCCCTTGAGCCAAGTGGTGAAGTATTGTTGGGCGTGCAATGAAGCCCTTGGGCCTATGGCAGTGGAGATTAGTTTGTTATTAATGTCTCACACGGTGGGTGACTTCCAAATGGTGGTATCGACGGGCGTTCGTGACACCTTTTGGCCAAGTGGCGAGGTATGTCGGACAAGCATGAAACCCTTGGGCCTCTGGTAGTGAAGCATTGTTATCCAGCGCCTTGACGAGTATATACCTATCCTCAGCTAGGGTTAACGATTAGGTTAGATTAACGACCGGGCACGACGATAGCTATTCCTAAAGTATATCATGAGGCAAAAGACGTATCAAGTATAAGTATAATAAAGTATGAAGAAATAAAATTGAATATATGCTCTCTCTAATAATGTTATATTCTTGTTCATTATTATTGATTATGATCGTGATGTTGCGAACCCTAATGATTATGAAAGAATATATGTATATTTGAATATATGTTATTGATTATGATTATGATGTATTGATTTCATTACTAAATTGATTTTTAATAGTACTAATGTCCCTTTCTAGTAGTTATTCTTGTGTGCAAGTTAAGAGATCAAGGATATCCTAAAAGGGGACATTACACTCTTCCTTGTTGCAATGCACCGAGTAGAGCTAGCATTTGATTTTCGTTGTGTCATTTCTCGCCCACTTGTACATATGTGTTTCCATCCTATCTTTTGTGTTTTTCATTGTCCTCTTTATACATGCTTCAAAATAATTTGGGGACAATGCAAAGTACCAAGGCTTTAAAACCCTTGATCATGTTGACCCAAAATGTTTAGTTGTATCCCTTCCTTTGCCTTCTCTCAATCATTCAAGAACCAAGGACCAAGAACAATTGATTTCACAAATGATATCTTTTATTTACACACCAAGGATACCCAAGCATTTGCCCAAATTTGTTTTTCCCAAATATGCTTGCTTGCTCCTATTGCCATTACCACATGCACCATTTGAGTCTTTATCCTATTCCTCCCTAGCATTTGCCATGATGTAAAACAAGTTATAATCATAAACACTTTGGATATTTGAGCCCTTCATCCTCCACTCCACCAAGCCATTCACTTTACCTTTACCCATATGCTAAGCACTACATGTATCATCAAGTTCATGAGCATTATCCCCTCTATACATCCCAATATCTGAAACTCAGTTGCAAAGTCTTAGAACCTCATAAGTGGACAATCCCTTCCTCGAATCCTTCCCCACTTGCGTAGAGACATCAAAAATCAAAATCATGCCTATTCCATAAAATTAAAAGCAAATTCCAAAAGAAGCAAAATTCCAAAAAGGAAATTCAAAAAGCATGTCCATAATTGTCTAATCTATTCCTTGGTAATGAGCCCTTGCATCTTACTAGTTGCATGGGGTTAGGTCATGAGGGTGGCATCCAAAAAGCAAAAAGTCAAACAACAAAGCAAATCAAAAGCATCCAAGACTATGAGATGCATTGCAAAGCTATATCAAAATGACTCGAAGGCCCTATCAAACACCAAAAAGCAAAAACTCTATCAAGCTTGAGGAATCCCTTTCCTTGCCTATTCTCGATCCTCATTGATTTGTCCACTATGAGCCATTCTATGATGAGCCCTAAGCTAGAATGCCTTTCTTCCCATTTTATTGGTTCCTATGACTTGAGAAGTAACAAAATGCAAACGCATATCTGCTTCCACCAATCCATTACCCAATCCCCATATGACTGATTGCGTCGTATAATCCCTCAAAATCCAAAGCAAACTATGGTTACAAATTGTGCTAGCAAGCCACTATTCACCTCATCCCTCACTCCATTATCCACTTTACCATTTAAGCCTTCATCATTATCCTTAAAACTTTTCCATTCCACCCACAAGCCAAGCATACAAAGCAAATTGGACCAAGCCAATCCCTTGGATATCCTGGTGCATAAACATTGGAAATTATTTTGAAATACATTGATCCAATCCTTGACCTTGAATACCTTGAGAAGAAACATTTTGTTATCATTTGTTTTCTTTTGCCATTTGCCCTTTGCCTCACCTTTTACTTCATCCATTTTCATCCACCATTTGCCTTTTGTTTTCCATCCATCCTTTGTTGCCTTTTCACCGCTTGTCATCTTTTGTGTTTCGTTGTTCTTTGTTGTGTGCTTTGTTTTGTGTTTGAGTCACATCCCATTTTTGAAGTTGGAGAATGATAATCCAATATTTAGTCACTATCATACATTGCTCCTATTAGGACTCGCTCCAACCCAAATTGTGAGATGCGGCACATCCATTTTATTTTGATTTCCTCGCTTGCCCACCTTTCAACTTTTTTTTTTAGCTCCTACATATCATTTATCATCTTTTAATGAGAATCTTTTCTATGATCTCATGGCACCTATCTTGGACCTCATCATGACTACCATTTGATCCTTCATCATTGGTCTTGTTACCCATTTGCACATGTCACCTTCGCCAAACCTTCATTGACCATAGTTCCATTTTTCTCGTGCCATCATCTTTGGACCACCCCTTGGGGGCATGACCAAACTCCTCGTGCTTCATCATTGATTATCCATTGATCTAGCGGTCTTCCTTTCATCATCTATCCTCTTGAGCTTAACCATTGCCATATCCTTCAACCTATTCTATCAAACAAAACCTTGAGCCTCATCGCAAAATCAATTCAACCCTTGTCGGTAGTTTCCTAGTGGTCCATCATTTGCACATCATCTTTTGAGCACCCTTGGGGGCATGACCCATGATGTTCCCCTTGCTCACCACTTAATAACGTCGTCACTCAAGGGCATGAGACCTAGCTTGCCTTGTGATCCCTTTTGAGCTTAACCTAGACCTGCATTTAAAACAAACATCATGAACATTTGGCAACAACATCAAATCAAATATCAAACACAAATTGAAACAAACGCGCAAAACAACAACCAAAACAATCAAACATCAACTCTCTTTTACCTTATGTTGATTGGCTCTTTCATGCTAGCTCTTTTACCAATCAACATGGGGGGCATATATCTTTTATCAAGCTCGCTATTGTTCGCCCCTTCAACCAAGCAACCAACTCCAAACTACAAACAATCCATGCCTATCCTATCTAATCAATCAATCAACGACATCAACTTTCAAATAGAGGTGGCTCCCGCCAAATTTGCCACATCAACCTTTCCCAATAGGGGTGGCTCCCACCGAATTTACCACATTAACCTTTTGCAAACAGGGGTGGCTCTCGCCGAATTTGCCAAACCAACCTTTCCAAACAAGAGTGGTTCCTACCGAATTTGCCACATCAAAATTTTCAAAAAACCAAAATCCCATTGTCATCTAGCACTTTTCTTTGCTGGCCTGGCCTGGCCTCATCTTCCAATTTATGCTACTATCTAGAGATTTCCAGTCAATCACATTGACACATCATCCAATTACCATTAGTGGGTCACTGCCACGTTTTCCTCAAATTCTTTAGGGAGTGGATCTTCATAGATCCCTTCCACCAAAAACACTGGGTTAGAAGCTTCAAATAATCCACATGATCCATCCACTACAACTGCATTTGCATTTAGAATAACTAAGCCTATCGTACTTTACATGCCTTATAATCTGGTCATCGTTTCCCAATTGTTTATGTTTGTGTAATGCTTTTGTTAACGTATAGTGACTACTTTTACCTTGGGTGCTTTGCAGGAATGGGTATGCAAACTCACACGAATAACAATGAAGATCAAACGAAGACCAGTATCTCTCCTTTTGGTATCCATGTATCCTTTACATTTAATGATTATTGTCGTTGTATTCTTTCCTTTAGCAAACTTCCTCTTTAGCCAATCATAAGCCTACTAAAGTGGGGGCAAAATGTAATAATGATATTTGCATACCTTATTACACATTTGTCACCATTTTAGCGCCATTAGCCCTTGTGCGTGTTTTGCTATATTTTTAAGCCCTTTCCCTATCCTATGTTGTCTCCTAGCCTTGTTGTTTCCCCCTTCTCATGTTACCTTAACCCCTGTTATGTTTCCTACGTGATACTTTTAATTTAATTATTAGTCCCACCCCATGTCCCGACCTTTCCCTTTATGTTTCCTAGGTTGTTGACCATTTTCCCCCATGTTTCCCCCTTAGCTTGCCACTCCTAGTTAAGCTTCCCATGTGAATTCCACCTTTACCCTTCCCAAAACATGGCCAAATAGTCAAATTTGCCACCAAAGCAACTACTTTTGAATGCACACTTGTCCACCAATGATTCCATGAAAAATTGGGCCCGAAGCCTATTAGAGATCACCACCTGTATTATAACTCCCAACAAGTCGGCCTTGACTTTTTGAGATCTCCGAATATCCGTTAGATGAAGTATGAATTAATGTTATACCTACCCATAACCAACGGGCCTCTCTTGAGATTCTTTCAAAATTCCTATAAATAGCCCATCCATTCTCTCATTCTCACATAGAAAACACATAATTTTGCATAGGTTGTCAAGAATTTCTATTTACAGCAAGGGTACGACTAAGCAAAAGTATTCCAAAAATTTTGTGAGTGAATCAACTTCAGCCTCCATTCAACAGAATATTCATACCCAACTCAAGTAATCTGTCCACTCCATTTCTTTGCAAGTAGGTCCTGATTTTTCAATATTTCTAAGTATGCTTGCAATTTTGTGACAAGTTTTCTATAAATAGAGTTGCATTTTTTTGAGTAATTGCAAGGATCAGTCATCCGTCCATCCCACCACCCTTCCACGCCCTCACCCACCCATTTTCATCTCATTCAGATTAATTTTTCACCCTAACCCATCTCTCATAGGCTAGATTGCATCCTTTCTAGGTTAGTAAGCTAAGAATCCAAGTTTTTAAGTCCAAAACCTCACTTCCAGCCCTAGTACTTGAGAATAACAGTCCTTCACATCCTCCCCTTCAATCCCTCTTCAATCATCAAAAGCCCATTTGGCCATTTTGCCATGTTTCTTGCCACCCCTTTGTGAATGTACACCCTTTTTCCTATTCTTTCAAAGACCCTAGCCAAATCCATAGCCAACCTCCATTAGAGATACTTCAGACTATCGTTTCCACACCTCATACCAATCCTCTAACAAATCCCAAAAGCATTTTGCACAAAAACTCAATTTGTTGTCCAAACTCTTTCTCCCACCCCTGCTTGTTTGCACAGTTCCCAATAACCCTGAACTAGGTTTGGAGTTTTAATGGCATAGTTGTGCTTCAGACTCAGTTTGTTTATCAAAATCAATTTATTACATTGCTGCACATCATTTACACCATGTAGATCCATGTTTGAATACCCAAAAGAGGCTGAGTGAGGCAGACTCCCCTTCGAACCCATGTTTTTGCAAGGTTCACCATTGGAGAAGCATAAAGTTGTAGAATATTTCTGAATACGCTTACAATATTTCACCAATATCGTCATCTAATCCTCATTAGGTCAAAGAACACTTTGCAGATCCATAAAGCATTTTTTCCATCTTTTCTTAGTCACTAGCTGCCACCTCTAGTTAGGGCCTTCCAATAAGTCGCCCAGTCTTCAGCAAGGCCACCTAGTAAGCCATCCAATAGGGTCAGGGCCTTCTAGTTGGCCGCTCAATCTTCAGCAAGGCTGCACAGTTCTCAAAATAGGTCCAAATCTATTAAAAATTAGGACCTTAGGTTACTAATCATCACAAATAAAATATAAGAAAAATGAAATGAGAATTACAAGATGCACAAATTCAACACATTACACAATATATATATGGGGAAAAAAAACCCATTAGGCATCATTCTATTATAGAACACTTACATAATTGTCTATAAAAATATAGACAGAACCTAGAGATATCACTTCTCCTCACTTCCATATAGCCAATAATACCTCTTGTGCATAGTGATAGAATTCACTATAAATCTCCAAATTGCATTACCTCTCAATGAGAGAGAAGCTCTTTAAATATAAGAGAACGGGTGTTAAAATACCTGAAGAGGCATTAGTCACACCTATTCAAAACTACCATTTATAAATAATTAATAATATAATAGTTTATTAGATTATTAATTATTAAATGGTATATGCTTTATAAAGCATATAATAATCATGAGGTTTTATAACCTTATATAAGAACAATACATAAATGTTACAAGGGCATGACCCCTAATAACATTATGTTCTAACACTCTCCTTTAATGTTAATAGAGGGAATAACCTATCAATTTTTATAAAAGAAAAAATGAATTACTCCAGTAATGTAGGTCTTCTTTGACAAATAAACAAGGACACAAATCTATGCCAAAATGAAGATCATGCATTCCAGACTACATGAAGGTCATCTTGTCATAATTTATAACCCCGGTGTTTTAAAAAATGATGTTTTTTAATGAGGTCTATAAAGTTTTGATGGGAGCCTAGGGCTCCTCAAACCAACCTTCCCTAGGTTCATTACATAGTGCCCATACATCTTATATAACACAACGCTTTCACAAGTGGAAGAACTACAATATGAACATAGGTCTTACATAAAATGCCTAGAGGTCCTATTTATGCCTATTAGGTCTTACATCTAGAGTTTAGCCGCTAGGAGGTGTCCTTGACATGCACACTCCCCCTCAATGGCAACTCCTTAAGGCCAAGCATTGATCTAAATTTGGAGAATTTGGTATTACACAGGTTTGATATGTGATTAGTGGGATTCCAGTCTAGTTCTTCTTGATCATAGTATATCTGCCACCTAATAATCAGATGAACAAAACTGAAGAGAAATTTTATGATGGAAAACTTTCCCTTGAATGAAGTGCCCTGTAATGTCCCGTTTTCTAGATTGATCTTTTACAGTTGACCGTTGGCCTATTCCAGAGACCCGTAGGCTACTCGGAGGTTGAAATTGGGGTTTCATGTTTTGGTGGTTGCTTTTGTTCGTGGATTGTGGTTTGGTTGGCAGTTTCTTTCCGGGTTTGTTCTCCTTAGTCCCTGTTGGTTACGGCTATTTTTAGTAAGTTCAGGATTGGCACCAGAATGGGATTTTGAGAGTGGGGTTGGATTCGTCTTGTCAAGACCTTTCCAACGAGCTATAGATCATTGATTTCTGACATCATCTTGGCCTCCGTTTTAAAGTCCGTAAATTAAATATTATTATTTAATATTAATGTTGTTTTAAAAGAGGGGACTTTAAGGTTGAGGTTGAAAAAGAATAGAAGAGTATTATATTATTTTCCCTCTCATGTTTTATCCCATATGCAAGAGGATTTTAGAGACTCCCAGTTGGAAAGGTATAAAAGGAGGAAGAGTGCTCTCATTTGGGGATCCGAAATCTTGATAATGTTATGCTGCCGTAATGGTTTTGGGACTGCTTCGAGGAATGAATGCCTCCTAGCCTGGGCTCACTTCGTGCTTGAGAGATAGCACCTAGGGAGAGGTTTGCTGATAGTAGTGATTTTGTAGTGAGGTTTGCATTGTAGCTTGAGTTTTATTTGTAGTTCAGTTATTTGCATTTTATGTCATTTTTTGGAGTTGCTGATAATAGGGCTGAATCTGTAGTTTCATTCATATTTCCCTTTGTCTATGTTGGGCGCCCCATTGTGCCAATTTACAGAATTTATTATGAAGAATCTAATTTTCTAGAAGGAAATCGCCCTTCTTGCTGGCCGCCCCTCTTTGGAGTGCATTAGAAAGCATGCTAAATAAATACTTGGGTTTAAGAGTGGTCTATAGTGTGTAGCTTGGTTGCCATTGTCATAGGAGTGCATTGCATCAGATTTGAGGTCATTTAGTTGAGAAATGAGTGAGGTGTGAGCATTTTTGTAGGGTTTTATGTTGCTGGTTTGGTTTTTCAAAGTTGCTGATCCGTCATTTCAGTTTGCTAACTTCTATCATTTGAGTTGGGTTGGAAGTCTCTAATTATTGTAAGCTGAACAGTAGTACTGTCAGCACTTCATACTTCTTCTCATATTTGCTTTATAATACTTTGCATCTCCGTCATATGGTAGCTCCAATTCCACTTCGGGTTGGAAAGCACATTCTTGACGTCGAGTTATTTCAGCATAATAGTTGGTAGGGATCCTCTGACCATATGCTCGTCATCATCAGGCGCATTCTTGGTTAGAGTTCTTTATATCAGCATTGCATCAAGACCCTCTGACCATATGCTCGTCGACATCCGACGCATTCTTGGTTAGAGTTCCTTTATCAGCACTGCATAGAGATCCTCTGACCATATGATCACGCCATCCTGGTGTACATTCTTGGTTAGAGTTGAATTCCGCATCGTTTGGTTTAATTGCTAACTTCAACGATTGTGTATTGCTTTGCTTGTTGTAATTGGAAAAGTGAAAAAATTGGCTTGGTATATTTCAGTGGTATCAGAGCCACGCATCCTACCATCCTGTGAAAACAAACCTTCTATGAGTGACAGAGAACAGAGGTACTTAGCAAGAGAATACAAGAAGGCTACCAGTCAGTTTCATTGGCATCAGGCCCCAGAAGGTCAAACAGCTTCAGAGGTATTAGGAGCCAATTGTGAGTCTTCTCCTGAAGGAGAAATGGGGGATAATGAGAGGACGTCGGGAAGTAACAGAGATGATAGTGGGAAAGGAAGAGAAAGATCATTAAGTCCGGCAAAGAGGTTCGAGAGAAAGATGGATACCTTAATGGATATGATATCTCTCATGATGGGGAGAATAGGTCAGAACCAACCTCCACTAAACAATTCAGGACATAGTGGAGAACACAGTGCCACCAACCAGCATAATGGACATGCTGCTCAGCCTGCTTCAAATAGCACATACATTTCTTCCAGGCCATTCAAACCCACTTTCTTGGCACCAGTAAAACCTCATCTTGATCCAGAAGAAAATGTGTCCTTTGTTGAACAGTTGAGACTCGGCCACGCTGAGTATGATTCTCTACCTGATGAAATTAAGGCAGATATGTCTTATAATGATTTTATGGATCATAAAAGGAAGGATAGAGGGCAAGGAAGACATTATGAACAAAGGAGGACAATAGTTCATGGGGATTTGCATCAAGCTATCAACAAGGTTATGCTTCCACATTTTGATGGGAGTGACAATAGTTCAGCCAGAGCCTGGATACAGAAGTTAGACAACTATCTAGCTCTCAGACCCATGGAGGAGGAGGAGGCGATTAAGTTCGCTACGCTACACCTGGATGGGGTGGCGCACGAGTGGTGGTACCATGGTCTAGTCACCTTGGGTCATCGGTCTATCACTACCTATGATGAGTTTACCAATAAGCTCATAGAGAGATTTGAGAAAAAAGATCCAGAAGTGCATTTCAGAGAATTGGCACAACTTAAGCAATATGGTACAGTTGATGCCTACATAGCTGAGTTTCAAAGGCTTTCAGTCATGGTCACAGGAGTCACTGAGAGGCGCTTGGTGATCCTATTCAGTGAAGGATTGACGGAGCCACTCAAGGGTTGGATTAAAGCTTTTGATCCACCCTCTCTACAAGAGGCAATGAAGAAGGCAAGAAACATGGAGTGGGCTGCTCCTAAAGCAAAGTTTCAACCCAAGCCATCATTTCACAAAAGAGATAAAGGAAAAAGACCTCAGCATAAGGAGTTCAAACAGCATCAACCTCATGTCACAAGGTTGGATCCTGAGACACTTAATGAACTCAGAAGAAAAGGGTTATGTTTCCGGTGTAGAGAAAAATGGTCCCAAGATTATGTTTGCCCAAAAGGAGGCAAATTTCATCAAATTGAATACTATTCAGCTGAAGAAAGTAATTCTGATTTGTCAAACCAGTAGTCTGATTCTGAAGACAGTGAAGTGGAAAAAGTCCCAGAGGAATCCGAAGATGAAAAGGGAAGTGGAGGCACTTTGGCTCAACTTTCGAGCTTTCAAAGGAATGAATCCTTCAAAGTTCGAGGGATGATTAAGGGGCAACGCATAGTTGCTTTGATTGACACTGGAGCAACGCATAACTTCATTGACGAAGCTGTGGTGGCAAAGAAGGGGCTGCAAACAGAAGAGTTTGAAGGCTTCAAGGTTATGGTTGCTGATGGTTTTCACATCACCTGCACTAAGAAGATCTCAAACATGACCATACAAGTGGGAAACTATGAGGTCAAGGACGACTTCTATGTAGTCAAAATTGGAGATACGGATGCTGTCCTAGGCATTCAATGGCTGCGTTCACTCGGGGAGATCACTCTAAATCTGCAAACCATGGAGCTCAAGTTTCAATCCGAAGGGAAGAATGTAGTGATAAGAGGAATGTCCAATGGTGGTCCTCGGATCGTGTCATTCAAGAGGATGGCGAGGCTGATTCGTCATGATCAAGTTGAGTGGGTTGCAGAGTGTCTGATTCTTCCTGCTAGTCCGATTGAAACAAAGAGAGACTACCCTCCTGATATTCAGTCTTTACTCAAAAAGAAGAGCAAGGTGTTTGCTGATTTACCTCCTAGACCACCTCCTGATCGAGGTTCGGAGCATGTCATAGAGCTCAAGGAAGGAGCTAAACCAGTTATTACAACTCCTTATCAGTATCCTAAGAAGCAAAAGGACGAGATTGAGAAGAACATTCGGGAACTCTTGGAGATGGGCTTCATTCGTCCAAGCAAGAGCCCCTTTGCTTTGGCAGTTGTCCTGGTGAAGAAGAAGGATGGTACCATCCGCATGTGTGTGGACTATCGTGCTTTGAATCAAAGCACTATCAAAAATCGATATCCCATCCCGAGGATAGATGAGCTCATTGATGAGCTACATGGAGCCAAGTTCTTTTCAAAGATCGATTTGAGATCGGGTTATTACCAGATTCGAATGAGAGGATCCGATGTTGAGAAGACAGCTTTTAGATGTCACTATGGCCACTTCGAGTTTCTAGTCATGCCATTTGGGTTGACTAATGCTCCTGCTACCTTCCAATCATGTATGAACAAAATCTTTCACAAGCAGTTGAGGAAGTTTGTATTGATATTTTTTGATGATATCCTGATCTACAGCAAGACATGGGAAAAACATCTCAAGCACTTGGAGGAAGTGCTTAGCATCCTGGAATCAGAGAGTTTGTTTGCCAAAGAATCCAAATGTGAATTTGGAATGAAGGAGTTACTTTACCTTGGCCATATAATCAGTACTGAAGGAGTGAAGGTTGATCCTGAAAAGATCAAGGCAATTGTTGATTGGCCACCTCCTGAGAATTTGACTCATCTGAAAGGATTTTTGGGTCTTTGTGGATTTTACAGAAGATTTGTGAAGGGCTACTCTCAGAATGCTACTCCTCTTACTGACCTCACGAAAAAGGGTGCTTTTTGTTGATCAGAAAAGGCTCAAACTACTTTTGATAAATTTAAGGGGATCATGAGCTCTTGTCCGGTTTTAGCTATCCCAGACTTCTCCAAGCCATTCGAGCTACAGTGTGATGCATCCGGTGAAGGAGTTGGGGCTGTTTTGATGCAAGACAAACATCCCATTGTGTTTGAAAGCAGAAAATTAAGAGGTGTTGAAAGGACCTACTCCATCTACGACAAGGAGATGCTTGCCATTATGCATGCATTAGCTAAGTTCAGACAGTACTTGTTGGGGAGCAAGTTTGTGGTCAAAACTGATCACAATAGCCTCAAGCACTTCATGCATCAAAAAGATTTGAACGAGAGGCAACAAAAGTGGGTGAGTAAGCTTCAAACTTACGATTTTGACATCGAATATGTCAAAGGAAAAAACAATATTGTGGCTGATGCTCTTTCTAGGAGACCTTATTTGAGCTTATTGTGTGAGCTTATAGCTGATTGGAGGGACATGTTGCTTGCTGATTATGCCAAAAATCAGTTTGCAACTAGCATCATTGAGGGTACTTTTCTTGACGAAAGGTACAAAGTGGTTGAAGGGCTGATACACTACAAGGGTAGAATCCTTGTGGTGGCTGATTCTAAGCTCAAAAAGAAGATTTTGTTGACCTTTCATGACATTCCACTTGCGGGTCATCAAGGGTTCTTCAAGACATATAGGCAGATCAGGGAAAGATTTTCTTGGAAAGGGCTGAAAGGGGAGGTTCAACGTTACATTCAGGAGTGTCCCACTTGTCAGATGAACAAGAATGAGCATACTTTACCAGCTGGTCTTTTGCAACCTCTTCCCATTCCCAATCAAAAATGGGAAAGCATATCAATGGACTTCATCACAGGGTTGCCCAAGGTTCAAGGTAAAGACTGTATCTATGTTGTAGTTGACAGATTAACAAAATTTGCTCACTTCTTCGCCATTGCCAGCTCTTTTTCAGCAGCCCAAGTTGCAGATTTGTTTTTTCATGAGGTGTTTAGATTACATGGGTTGCCAAAAAACATTGTGAGTGATAGGGACAGCAAGTTCCTAAGCACTTTTTGGCAAGAGGTTTTCAGAATGAGTGGTACAGTGCTTACTCCAAGCACTAGTTATCACCCTCAAACCGATGGACAGACAGAGATAGTGAACAAGTGGTTGGAAGGTTACCTGAGAAACTATGTTTCGGAGCAGCAAAGAGCTTGGGTGAAGTGGCTTCACATGGGTGAGTATTGTTATAATTCTACTTTTCACATGTCAATAAGGATGTCACCTTTCATGGCTCTTTACGGTTATGAGGCTCCTAGCTTTGCTGATTTGGTGTTTGGTGATAGCAAAGCCCCTCACGCCAAAGATTTGTTGTAGCAGAGTCAAGATATCTTGAACTCATTGAAGAACAATCTACAGATTGCACAGAATCAGCAGAAGATGTATGCTGATCAGCGGCGTGTTGAGCGCTCTTTTGAAGTTGGAGATATGGTTTATCTTCGACTACAACCTTATAGACAGTCCACTCTCAAGAAAAGTGGAGCTGAGAAGCTCAAACCACGTTTTTATGGGTCGTTCAAGGTCACTAGGAAGGTGGGGGCAGTAGCTTATGAGTTGGAGCTACCTTCGGATAGCAAAGTGCACAATGTATTCCACATGTCTCGCCTCAAGAAGGCACTTGGACACAATGTTGTTGCTTCATCACAGATGCCACCCTTGGATGAAGGACAATTGGTTTTGATTCCAGAAGAGATTCTTGATTCCAGGGAGCGTTCCTTGAGGAAAAGAACTATCAGAGAGTATTTGGTGAAGTGGAAGAACTTGCCTATGGAGGATGCTACTTGGGAGAATGATGAGATTCTGCAGCATCCAGGCTTACAATTGCTTGAGGACAAGCAATCTTGGGAAGGGCGGTCTGTAATGTCCCATTTTCTAGATTGATCTTTTACAGTTGACCGTTGGCCTATTCCAGAGACCCGTAGGCTACTCGGAGGTTGAAATTGGGGCTCCATGTTTTGGTGGTTGCTTTTGTTCGTGGATTGTGGTTTGGTTGGCAGTTTCTTTCCGGGTTTGTTCTCCTTAGTCCCTGTTGGTTACGGCTATTTTTAGTAAGTTCAGGATTGGCACCAGAACGGGATTTTGAGAGTGGGGTTGGATTCGTCTTGTCAAGACCTTTCCAACGAGCTATAGATCATTGATTTCTGACATCTTGGCCTCTGTTTTAAAGTCCGTAAATTAAATATTATTATTTAATATTAATGTTGTTTTAAAAGAGGGGACTTTAAGGTTGAGGTTGAAAAAGAATTGAAGAGTATTATATTATTTTCCCTCTCATGTTTTATCCTATATGCAAGAGGATTTTAGAGACTCCCAGTTGGAAAAGTATAAAAGGAGGAAGAGTGCTCTCATTTGGGGATCCGAAATCTTGATAATGTTATGCTGCCGTAATGGTTTTGGGACTGCTTCGAGGAATGAATGCCTCCTAGCCTGGGCTCACTTCGTGCTTGAGAGATAGCACCTAGGGAGAGGTTTGCTGATAGTAGTGATTTTGTAGTGAGGTTTGCATTGTAGCCTGAGTTTTATTTGTAGTTCAGTTATTTGCATTTTATGTCATTTTTTGGAGTTGCTGATAATAGGGCTGAATCTGTAGTTTCATTCATAAATCTGAAAATAAAAAGGCATTTGTTCTGGGTACTTCATATTTCCCTTTGTCTATGTTGGGCGCCCCATTGTGCCAATTTACAGAATTTATTATGAAGAATCTGATTTTCTAGAAGGAAATCGCCCTTCTTGCTGGCCGCCCCTCTTTGGAGTGCATTAGAAAGTATGCTAAATAAATACTTGGGTTTAAGAGTGGTCTATAGTGTGTAGCTTGGTTGCCATTGTCATAGGAGTGCATTGCATCAAATTTGAGGTCATTTAGTTGAGAAATGAGTGAGGTGTGAGCATTTTTGTAGGGTTTTATGTTGCTGGTTTGGTTTTTCAAAGTTGTTGATCCGTCATTTCAGTTTGCTAACTTCTATCATTTGAGTTGGGTTGGAAGTCTCTAATTATTGTAAGCTGAACAGTAGTACTGTCAGCACTTCATACTTCTTCTCATATTTGCTTTATAATACTTTGCATCTCCGTCATATGGTAGCTCCAATTCCACTTCGGGTTGGAAAGCACATTCTTGACGTCGAGTTATTTCAGCATAATAGTTGGTAGGGATCCTCTGACCATATGCTCGTCATCATCAGGCGCATTCTTGGTTAGAGTTCTTTATATCAGTATTGCATCAAGACCCTCTGACCATATGCTCGTCGACATCCGGCGCATTCTTGGTTAGAGTTCCTTTATCAGCATTGCATAGAGATCCTCTGACCATATGATCACGCCATCCTAGTGTACATTCTTGGTTAGAGTTGAATTCCACATCGTTTGGTTTAATTGCTAACTTCAACGATTGTGTATTGCTTTGCTTGTTGTAATTGGAAAAGTGAAAAAATTGGCTTGGTATATTTCATGCCCATGATCTTCAATGTGTTTTTCTTTTCTTCTCTTTTTTTTTTTGGAAATAGGAGTCTTTGGTAAGAATAAAATAACTTTGGTTGTCATATAATAAAGTGGGACTTTTACTATTATCCAATATGAAACTCTTCCAATAATCTTCTAAGTCACATTAATTCTTTTGAAGCTACTTTTGTATTCATCCTTTTGACCAAAGAGCCATAGAGGTAGCTTGTTTAAATATTACTCCATCCATATGCACCTACACCATATTTTTAAGACATAGCCTGAAGTAGATTTTCCTATTAATAGGATCACTAGAATAGTCAGTAACACAATAATCAAATAAAGTTGATTCTTGATGCAGGAATAATAAAGACCATAATTAATTATACCTTTAATATATATTTGTCATTTTCCAATGATCATATATTATTCCATAGAAATCTAGATGTGATAACTATTGTATAGGTAATATCTAGTCTAAATATGGTAAGGTAAATCAAACTTATTACAAGGTAAGTTTGGTCTTTTTATATGATAGATTTATGGTTTGATTACTACTAGCCTTTAATATATATTACAACTAATTTGATCATATTCCATTTCTTAAGTGCACACTTGTTTTGAGATACTTGTAATTGATCCTAGAATATAGCCAATACAATGGAGCTATAGTGATATGACAATACTAAAAAATGATGATAATTTGTCAATCTTTATCAAGGAGATCATTAAGGCATGAGATTTTCACAATCAAATGTAGTTATAAATTCCCATGTTTATTCAAGGAGAGAAAAAGTCATTCGGCTAAACATATAGTAACAAGTGAGCTATCATTTCCAAGTTTGCTCCTCGGACAGTTTCTTAGGACAACAGCCACCCATTATGAGTAGGTGCTTTATGCTCAAAAAAAAATTAGAGAAAAGAAAATATAGTAGCCAAAAAATGCTTTGAGCAAAAGATTGAATCAATTTCCAAAAATATCTGCACCAACCTAGATAGTAGGCGTAAGCTGAATAGAATCTTGAACACTAGTTGTTGTAATCTTGATTACAAAAGAACTTATCTAGTGAAAGCGAAAGAAGACTACTTTAGATGTTCTACCTTTTTTCTTGAATAATTTATGAGATCTTTATGCCTTTGTCAAGAAAATTATTCTGGGATATATTTGTTTAGAATGCCAAAATATTGTGGATCCAATATTTTATAACTATCATCCCATGTCTACAACAATAACTAAGTTTGAAATGTCAAGCTGGCTGAAAAAAATCTACACCTTTGAAAAGAGAAATGTTGGTAAGATCAATAGTTGTAATTTATTAGCAACAAGGCCGACATTAGTAACTCATGACTATCAGCAGAGCGTTATACATAGAACAATCTATGTGCAACTGGAAGACAACCCATGGAGTCTCCAAACAAAATTATTAATCAAACCTTTATCTCATTTAGTGGAAGACTTTGGGGATGGGCATGTATATTGGTAGAGATAACTTTCCATGACACTAGTTGAATCATCCTTCGCAGAGTATACAGTAACAATTAACAAATAGAGATTAAATGCACACCTTGTATATTGAATTCAACGTATAGAACAACGATTGGTAAGTAGTAAATCATGGTGAAGCAAACTTTATATGATTGACAAGTTTTTTAAATTTTAACATTGGGAGCTTTAATAACTTTGCACAAAGATCTTTGACAAGGATATAGGGCAGAGTACCATAGTAATAAGCAAATACAGTTAACAACCAATCATGATTCAAGTGATACACAATATCAACTTTCTATGCAAGGACTTTTTAGGGATATTTTGGCAACCAAGTATGGTATGAATACCATAGAGTGATCATCTAATTCATTAATGTCATAAAATGCATGTTGTAGTTCCCTGATCCAAATAGATACCTCAAGCAACATTATCCCAATAATGCATTTCTATCTCCATTTCCATCTGTTCTAAAATTTCAAATTAATTCAAAGGACAAGGTGGCGGATACAGAACAGTGCCCAAGACTACCATCATTGCATCACCAATTATTTACATTTTATTTATAGAAACATATTTATTTAGCTCCTAGGGTTAAAACTGCTTCATGTAGGCACATTGAGACGTTGGCTGTGTAAAAAGAGTCTAGGTGAATTTGAACCTTGCAATGTATATGCCCATGTAAATGCCAAACTATATTTGGTTTTGTTTAGATAATCTTCTTGTAAAAATGTCCATAGCTGGTGTGGAGTAAAAATAATAAATCCAATAAAACTAATCAAAGGAGGGAATTTGCAATTTACATTTTAATTTTTATCCTTTCCTCCCTTGGCTTGAACATTATTTTTGTCTTTAATTTGTATCCATTGATGCGCATAGATTAGTTAGTTAAACTTATGCTAGTGCCATTTCAAGCTTATTGATCGTGACAAAATAATAAGTTGGCCATTGCTCGGACTTTTAGTTTCTCAATATTATCTCCCTAACATTAATCCATCCCTCTCTTATGTGTGTCTAATTGCCACCCTTAACAATACATATATACATTATTCAATCTTGAATTGTAAGATGGGCTTAGTGTTGAAGAGATTTTTACAACTCAAACTGTGCATTTTCCTTTACTTGTTGTCGGTCCATACTATAGTATAGCTCACCCTAAAATCGAAACAAGTCGACCCCTAACATAAGATATAGTTGGCCTTATAAAGAAACAAAAATGTGACTATATCTAGCATCCTACCTATGCTATATACATGCACACAAGTTTACATATTTTTGCATGGTTTTCATTTCGAAATGGTGTTTTCATCTACAAAGGCATGCACCAAACACTACCCTCACAAATTCTCTTTGCAATAATTTGTCTTCTCCTACGTTACCTCCATAAAAAAGCTTGCCTTCTCTATGGCTTGTGACAAGGTATTCTCATGCAAATATCGCTCTTTCATGGCTCTTCATTTTTTTTTTACATCGAAATCCTATCCCTTTGTATGGCTGCTTTAGACTAAACTGGACAATGATCTTTAACTGCTTTAGTAAATTTCAACTATTCTTTATTGGATGTTCTTCATCATGAAAGGTGTGTTTGAAGGTTCTATTTATCAATGCTGCAAAAAGACGGACAAGAAATGAAAAAATGTCAAGATACAGTACTGATAGAGGATGGATTTCCTTGACAAAGGGTATGATTGCATTGTGATGCGCACACCTACTAAGGTAATCAATTGGTGGGTTTTAAATAGCATGCAAAATCATACATGGTGCAGATGGGCTGACCAAGAGTTGTCAAGGAAGGATTTTGCACAATCACTCGCGCATAATCGAAGCAAAGGAGAAGACCACAGCAGAAGCTTCGAAGTACATTCTAGTTGCACATTAGTATCAATTGTTCCATTAAAATATTTGCAAAAAGAATTTAAAAGGTCAAAGGTGTACAGTACAACATTTAAAATGTCACTGATAAGTTTAGAAGATGTCTGAGGACTAAGTGGTAAAAGTCTCAAATGTTTGTGCATTGAAAAGCATGTGATATAAAAGCCTTTCCAAAATTGCTTACCAATCTTTTTGACCAAGATGTGTTCAGTAGTGGCATGGGGACCAATTCGACTTGACAATGGATAATTCCAACCAAATTTGAATAAACAAATCATGATTACAAAGGGAAAGCCCATTTGTATGTGAATGTGATGCAGCATAGGCTTAGAATATAATTGTTTTGTCGTGGAGGCAGACGGAGATGTATTGACCCTTTCAACAATAATATTTACAAATTAGAAGATGCAAATAAAGATAATATGAGATTGGTGAGTATATTTGATGCCCTTCTGCTGGAGGTATCACATTCTGACGTCCTCAAACTACTCAACTCAATCAAAGATACGCTTGCTTCTTCCCTACATACATTCATGACATCAACGAAACTAAACCACATGGGATCATATGCGCTATTTTTTACCTCAATGTGTATTATGTTCAGCATCTAGCCAAGCATTTGGATATTTCATATTTAGCATTCAGTTCTACAAGAGCACTTCCAAAAACCATTTTAGACATACCCTTTCATATCTTGGGTTGTATTATTTCATATCTCTCTGATTTTATTCTAAGTTGCCGATACAGGTACAAGAACGGGCTCAAGTTCGGGATTCGGGTACGCCGACAAAAAAATCCCAAGTATGGGTACAGCTGTATATATATTATTATAAATAATATATAATATTAATATTATTATAATATATAATATACAATATTAATACTATTATATTATATAATATAATAATATATTATATTATTATAATAATATATTATTGTTATATATTATATATATTATATATTAAAAAAATATGCACTAGTGACTATACAAAATTTCAAATATATTTGATACTTGATACTAAAAATAAGTTAAATAACAAAACTGTAAGAAACACAACGCATTTCTAGCTCAAATTCAATATGGAGAATCTTCAGAACAAAATGCCAAGCTTCAAAATCTGATCAAACAACAGCCTTCACATTCTGAGCTTATTCTAATGACCTCGGTTTTTTTTCAAATCAGCAAAATTCCACCGTAGATTTGAAAGATTTTTGTTTTCTATCGATTCAAAAAACTAATAAGGGGCTTGCTCCACAAATGTCATTCAAAAGTTGCACCAAGAAAAAAATCAATTAAGATAGAAATGCTTGTGAAATAATATTGGAAGATTAATTGTACATTTGACGATTTTTTAGGAAAGGACGGCTTTGGGTGTGGCTGGGAGTTCCCGAGCATGTCTAGGGACGGCGAGGGTACGGCCCGAGTACCCTGTGGGTACGTCTAGCGACAAGGGCGTACCCTCTTTGTCCCATCCTCACTCCCACGCCTACTCCCATCTGGACGTACCCACAGGGTACCTGGGGTGGACCCTGGTCGTCCCGTCCTCACTCTAGCCAAGCATTTGGATATTTCATATTTAGCATTCAGTTCTACAAGAGCACTTCCAAAAACCATTTTAGACATACCCTTTCATATCTTGGGTTGTATTATTTCATATCTCTCTGATTTTATTCTAAGTTGCCGACACAGGTACAAGAACGGGCTCAAGTTCGGGATTCAGGTACGCCGACAAAAAAATCCCAAGTACGGGTACAGCTGTATATATATTATTATAAATAATATATAATATTAATATTATTATAATATATATTATATAATATATAATATTAATATTATTATAATAATATATTATTGTTATATATTATATATTAAAAAAATATGCACTAGTGACTATACAAAATTTCAAATATATTTGATACTTGATACTAAAAATAAGTTAAATAACAAAACTGTAAGAAACACAACACATTTCTAGCTCAGATTCAATATGGAGAATCTTCACAACAAAATGCCAAGCTTCAAAATCTAATCAAACAACAGCCTTCACATTCTGAGCTTATTCTAATGACCTCGGTTTTTTTTCAAATCAGCAAAATTCCACCGTAGATTTGAAAGATTTTTGTTTTCTATCGATTCAGAAAACTAATAAGGGGGCTTGCTCCACAAATGTCATTCAAAAGTTGCACCAAGAAAAAATTCAATTAAGATAGAAATGCTTGTGAAATAATATTGGAAGATTAATTGTACATTTGATGATTTTTTAGGAAAGGATGGCTTTGGGTGTGGCTGGGAGTTCCCGAGCACGTCTAGGGACGGCAAGGGTACGGCCCGAGTACCCTGTGGGTACATCTGGCGACAAGGGCGTACCCTCTTTGTCCCATCCTCACTCCCACGCCTACTCCCATCTGGACGTACCCACAGGGTACCTAGGGTGGACCCTAGTCGTCCCGTCCTCACTCCTGCACCCACTCCCGTTTGGACGTACCCACAGGGTACCCAGGGCGGCAGGGGCATACCCTGGCCGTCTTGTCCTCACTCCCGCGCCCGCTCCCGTCTAGTCCCATACCAAGGGTAGAAGGTGCCATTCCGATAACATAGATTTTATTATATTGATATCCACAGAGAGGACTTTGCACTCATATTTTCCTCTTAAGAACAATTCTCTATATATATTAAAACTATATATCTAAAAAAATTGTCCACTAGTAACCAAGTCAGGTTGATGGAAAATAATGTTTGTAAAAGAAAAAAAAACTATAAATCACATTGAATTTGTTTATGTCTCTGACTTGACTTTTTTTTAAATGAATCATTATAGAAAAATGATAGAAAATTGTCATGTCCCTTCTGTAAGGGGTCAAACCTCCTCACCCTTCTACGGTGTTTTTCAACACCCTATATATAATATATATAGGTATATTAATTATAATAAATAATATTTAAATATTAATTAATAATAAATTTTAAATCTTTAATTTAATAAAACATTATGAAATATTTAAAATTTGGCACCTTGGCCGACTTGGGTCAAAGATAACAACATTGAAGGCCGACTTGTTTTATTACAAAGCGGCGAACAGGTATTTAGAAGGGACAATTTGGTAAGCAAAGGATCATCACACACATTCTCTCATTTTCCAAATTTTGCTATATGTGAATCATTTCAACTGAGACGCAAACCTCAAATTGAATCTACCCAAGTAGGACATCACCCCTTCCTTGAAAGCGTTGATTTGCCTAATCTGTCTCAACCTTCAGATGGAGACCTATAGGGACTAATAGCCACATTTGTGCATTTCAGGCACCCAGGCACGAAAACACCAAGATCCCACGGGCGGCATACTGGAAGACCTGCGCTAAGGAAGATCAGAATCCATCACACCCACGACTGTGTCAAGGCGAAATTGGTGTCTTCGACACTAAATAATAGAGTAAGGTGCAAGCGAGTTGCGTGTGGGAGCCACCAACGAAGGCAAGCACATCATCTGGGGACTACATACTACGAAAGACGCACTCTGCCACTTAAAAAGATCCCAACTTTCCGCTTACTCCAAGCTCGCATTTGTAAGTTAATAAGGAGCAGATTTTGGCTAAGGGAGCATGAACAATATTATTGTAATCTAAATATTCTTATTGATCAGACATCTAAGCAGTCATGTTTAATTCTTTTGAACTTATCATATTACTATGAGAGTTGCAAGGAGTAGTTGTTTCAGTACATTATCTGTTTGAACATATATTGGAAAGTTAGTGTTTGAATCATTGTTTCAGTTCATTTCATTTTTGGTCATAAATTGGAGGATTGCTTTGAATAATTGTTCCAGTACATTACATTGGTAACAAAGCAGCTGACCTGCCAGCCTGAGGGAAAATTAGTGTATGTAGGGTCCGAATCAAAGAGATTAACGTGCATTAGTCAGAGAAAGAAGCAAGAGGTTGAAACACAACAGATAGAAGTTGGAATAGGAGGCAGCCGTGAAACCAAGATGGCAGATAAGGATGATTAGAGGATGTTCCTGCAGCAGATGGCAAAAAGACATGAGCAAGTGATGAGACAACAAGAGCAGACAAATCAATTACTCATCCAGATGATGTAGAATATGAACAATTCTAACAGATCTGCACTTAATAATGGGGCAAAATGCAGCAATAACAATAGTGCTGCCACACACACGAATAACAGCAAGGGACCAACACCCCGTCCCACGCAGCCCACATTTTTGCCTAGAACGGAGCCACCTCTAGAAGAAGTACCAAATCAAGCAACATTTAATCCAAGTGATTGTGTAGCTGAATATTCAAGGATTGATCCGGAAGTCAAGGACATTCCTTTCATGCAATTCTACAATGCTATGAAGGGTCTAGGGGAAGTCACTTCGTGTAGCAAGGCAGTAGAGACCTCCAACACAAGTTAAGATGTCACTCCCAAATTTTGACAGTTCTGGGAAGGTCACAGCTAGAGCTTGGGTTCAAAAATTAGACACCTATCTCAAACTAGCCCCTATGATAGAAGATGGGGCAATCCAGTTTGCTATTCTCCATCTCGATGGTGTTGCACATGAGTAGTGGCATCATGGGATCGTCACACAAGGACATCAAAACATCATGACCTATGCTGATTTTACACAGGCTCATAGACAGATTTGATCAAAAGAACCTGGAGAGGTACTTTAGAGAATTGACAAGGTTGAAACAACGAGGTTCGGTAGAGTACATTATTGAGTTCCAAAGGCTGTCAGTCATGGTGCCGGATATGGTTGAAGATAGACTCTTGTTCTTGTTCATTGAGGGATTGAAAGAGTCACTTAGGGGCGTGGTTGGTGCTTTGGAGCCTACATCTTTACAATATGCAATCAAAAAGGCATTGAGATTGGAGGTTGCTACAACTAGGAGCAAGTCCTACCCTAAGAATGCACCCACGGAGCAGCGTAAAGAAGACATCCCTTCACCGATGGCCCTAGGTCCTAAACCAAACAAGGGTGAAGAAATTAAGAACGAGCTTTGAAGGAAGAAATTGTGTTTTTCTTTTAGAGTCATGGGAGCTGGGACATAGAGTCGACGTAGGATGAGTTGGAATTCGAAAGCACTCCAAGAAGCACTCTCGCTACTCTTTCGGAGCACCCAAGTACCATGTGTTGAAGGCACGAGACAACTGAGAGGGGGGAGTGAATCAGTTGTATCCAAAAATTTAACTTTTCTTAAGCAAAATCACATTCACATTCACTTACTTTAACCCATTAGTCTGTTATGAAGATTAAACATGAATTGCAGAAACAAAACTTAAACACATCAACACCATACACACATGAACACCAGATTTTTACGTGGAAAATCCTAAAAGGGAAAAACCACAGTGAGTGTTAGCTCACAATTTAATGTAGTAACAATACCGAATAACAAAAGAGGCTCATTGCCCAAGGACTCGTTGTCCAAAGAAATGCTCATTGCCAATAGGACTCACTGCTGAGGGGTGGCTCACTGTCGAAGGTTGGCTCACTGCCAGGAGGGGTGGCTCACTGCCATGAACTAATATAATAGCATCTACAACATGCCTGAGTTCAATTCCATTGAAGCACAATACATATCACCTTCGCTGCCCTTACAAAACAAACACTCTCATCTTCGCATCTTCGCATCCCCCACAAAAACACACGAATCTTTTTCACTTATTTATATCAATCATCAACCTTGGAATATACATCAAGGTCGGCAATACAATCTACAACCTTTGGAACAATCTCTGTCATATCCCTATATCAAATCGATTATAATTATATTATTAAATATAAGTAATATAATTATTAACATAAATATGAATAGTAATAAATTAAAAATATAAATAATTATAGATATCAGATATTACACAAATATTATATATTATATTATTATCAATATAAAGTAAAGATTAAATGTCATTATTATTGATAATAATATAAATTATTATTATCAATAGAATAACCACGGTCTTATATAAGACGAAGCCCCTAAGGTAACGAGTCACTTAGTGTGTTGGATGCCAAACACTCTGAAGCCAACCATAGTCTATTGGTTGCGTTACTTAGAATCACAAAATTGTAGTGGCGCTGACTCCGAAGAAGAGCATATTCTACTTGGACACTGATTCACATACTGGCCAATATGATCACGGACATCACTTCTATCATTTCCACAGAGGAGAAGATCAGCCACAGAGTCGTCTAAGACCAGCAACACTCACCTTGAGGCTTCATCAATAGTTTGGCTAGAGGTGACTAGCTTGAAAACAACGACTAGCATCCGATCTGAATATAGAATCACGACGACTTCACATACCTTGGCATCTTTAGACTCTCGGAGACAGCGATCAAAAACCAACAATTGAAGAACCTTCACTTGTCGATCCTGCTATAGCGAATGCATACAAAGACAAATATTATAAATATCCACGTCAGCGAACTAAAGGAAAGAAGACAAAGTGAGATAAAGACAAATTAGTTAATGTCAAACATGTTAGAGATTATCTTATGGGCTAACGTTTCATTCCAAACACCGATCATGGAGGGTGGCATCCCAAACTAAAGGTAGTGTCTAATCATGAAGGATGATAGTATAAGAAGATTGTGGGTCTCCATTCAACCAAGGGGTAAGGAATCCATTATCTCATTAACTCACATCTCAGCATCTCATCTGATCCATTCGAACACCATAACAAACAATCAAATAATCATCGATCACAAACAAAGATACATCTGAATATTAAGGTACGGCGGAAGCAACAGCAAATAATTCTTAACTCTTCCAAGCATCGATCCAAGCACTAGATATCATCATTAATTCATACAAGAATATCTTTCAAGGCTGCAGTCTAGTCTATAACAGCAAGTAAGCATCTTCATATTATTCTTATTATCTTTGTCTGATTGGCTGCCATACTAGCCTAGGTATGAAGAAAATGATATTTCCATTTCATTCATAACTATGATGGCATTTGTTCTTATACAGTCAATCACTGATAATATAATGTGTAGACAGTCATATTCATTTGCTCATGATAATGTATTCTGTATCAGTTATGATAAACTCTGATTTATGAACAATCATATGCTTGTTCTCATAAATGTATCGATTCTGATAACTCTAATTTATGAATAGCAATCATATGCTTGTTCTCATAAATGCATCTATCATGATAACCTTGATTTATGCACAGCCATTCTTAGTAATGCAATATGTACATTCCATTATCCATGATGATATAATCATCATGAATAATGAAATGTAAACAGTCATATAGAATGATCATTTATAATATATCTAGTATGCAATAATTCAAGTGATATATTTTGTAAATGCTATGTGATTTGCTAACCTCATATGAGAGGTGAAAGGAAAAGTACCAAGAGGCCATTCATGGGTTTTAAAGGCTTCTCCCATGAGGTATAAGGTACCCATGATGCAAAGGATGTTTATCACATAGAGGCCTTGTCACATGAGGTATAAGGTACCCATAGTGCAAGGATAGTGATGTATAAGGCCTTGGTTACTTGATGTAAAGCATCATAAGAGTACCAAAGAGTCTCATAGAGGCCTTGACAAGGTATTAAGGATACCGTATTGAGTCTAAGGATAAAGACATTAGAGCCCCATGATGGATAACGGTAACTCTCCTCTAATCTCCCATAGGTTGTTAAAAAATGACATATGAATAGATAAGTAGATTGCAATTTGTATTGATGAAGATTATAGATCATGTGAAATGTCATGATAAGAATATGCAAGGCATATTGATGATGATCATGAGAGTAACATGTGAAATATTAATGATATGCAAGGCATATGAATAGTGATCATAAGATTCACTTGTGAAATATGAATGAAAGATAATGTGCATTAGAAGCAATCATAAGATTAGCAATAATGATATGTATTGAAAATACTATAGATTCATAATAGTGAAATACATAGAAAATGATCATAGAATAATAATAGTGAATTACATCTGAAAGTAACCATAGCTTTGATCATAGCAATGTGTATGGATAGTAATCCATGATGAACTAAGTTATGAGTTGATATTTTACCATAGAAAGAATAAAGGCAATGTTATTATATGTGGCTTTAAATGAAAATTTACTAATGTTTTCTTTTTGTGAGTTGAAATTGTGTGCAAGGTAAGGAGAATTTTGACTTGCAAAAAAAGGGACATTACAATCTCCAAGGTCAGCAAACATACATAATTCAAATTAGGTCTGGACCTAAACAAACTTGCAGAGCAAATGAATGAAAGAAGAACACTTCACGGCTTAGCTCAGACCCAAATACATCTTCACATGCTTCAACACACTTCTACAATCCACGAAACGCATCCGCAAAGAGTGTTTGCACCCAAGTCGGCCAAACTAGTGCAAACACCATGAATACTTAGGCACACGCTTCCAAGAACTCAATCATGGCTTGCAGACCAAGCACATGCCTTCAACACAATCTGGAGACATCCATGAACAACATAAAGTCACCTGGGAGCCGACAAATCCAGCCGCAACATATCTCACTTGAAGACAACAAATATCATTTGAAGACAGATCACAGACTGCTCGCAACAAACACTGTCGAACTCTGTTAATCAATAACTTGCTTTCCGGAGCAACAAATCACAAATCCTTTGGAATGAAGATAGCTAAGGACCTCATAAACATATGTCCAAAACCGCAAGACCAAAAACCAAACTGCAGAGAAATGCGGAGCAAAATACTTTCTCCCTATCACACTACAAATGTTGTCAGGCACAGTCTTCATACAAGTGAATAGAACTTCTACTGCACAGCAATCCGGACCACCAAATTTTGGATTTAGCATCTTCAAACACTTCTCTAAAACATATCCAAATCTCACACTCCGGTCTTCAACACAGAAGAAATGCAGAGCAAATACTCAGACAGCATCCTGTAAGCTAGAAAACATCTGCACAACTCTGTCTTCAGTATGAACCATTTTTTCTCAAAAACACTTGGAAACTCAATGTCAGGAACATATTCTTATCATTTTCAGCACTTATACAATGCAATACAAAGCAACTAACTCATCACAATCAAGTAACAAAACAAGAGCACAGTTGACACTAATGACAACACTGATTAGCACATACTTGCAACAATCTCCCCCTTTGTCATTGATGGCAACATATGATGTGAAAAACTGAACATGTTCCACCATCAAAACACAACTCTGTATCAGAACTCCCCCTTTCTTTTTACATATATGACCTCTCTCTGATTACTGAATGCTTTCCTTTTCTCTGAGTTTTTCACATGAACTCTCTCCCCCTTTGACATCAATGGCAAAGGGCAACACATCTCTTTCCACTGCACATACTTGCATTTGTTCTTAACTGCCCTAAAGGCTTCCTTTAGTCTACAACATTCTTCAATATCACTACCTACTCCCCCTGAGAGGTAGACTCCATCATCAGTCCAAAAAGGAATGACTCTTGAACCATACTGGACTAATGCACTTCCTTATGCATCTAGTTCAACAAAGGAGGGGCAATAACCCCTAACTTTTCCTGAATATATTCAAATGTGTTCTTAGGAAGAGCTTTGGTGAATATGTCAGCAACCTGATCTTTTGTAGGCACATCCTCAAGCTTCACTTCTTTCTCTGCAACCTTCTCTCTCAGAAAATGATTTGATAGAAATATGCTTTGTCCTTGAATGCATCACTAGGTTCTTTGAAATGTTAATGGCACTAGTATTATCACAGAAAATAGGAATTGGATCCTCATACTCAACTTTGATATCCTTCAGAGTTTGTCTCATCCATAGCACTTGTGTGCAACATGATGTTGCTGCAATGTATTTTGCCTTAGCAGTAGATAAGGATGTTGAATCCTGCTTTTTGCTTTGCCAAGACATAGTTGTGTCTCCAAGAAAGAACACACCACCGCTTGTACTTTTCCTATCATCTATACATCCGACCCAATCTGCATCTGTGTATGCACTTATGTTGAAGTCATTGTTCTTGGGATACCATAAACCATAATCAGAAGTGCCTTTCAAGTACCTGAATATCCTCTTTACTGCCATAGCATGTGACTCTTTAGGATCTGCTTGAAATATGGCCACAAGACAAACTGCATGCATGATATCAAGTCTGGTAGCAGTTAGGTATAGTAATCCTTCAATCATAGACCTATACTTGCTCTGATCAGCCTTAGGGGATTCATCATCTTTGCTAAGCTTGCAACCAATTATCATGGGAGTACAAACTAGTTTAGATTCTTCCATTCCAAACTTCTTCAACAACTCCTTGACATATTTAGATTGTGAAATGAAAATGCCCTTATTTGTCTGATTAATTTGCAGTCCAAGAACGAAGTTCATCTCACCACACATTGACATCTCAAATTCTTTTCGCATCTCATCTGCAAAGTTCTTACACATACCTTCATTTCCACCAAAGATTATATCATCTACGTAGACTTCAATAATCAAGATTTGATCTTTGCTTACCTTGATATACAAGTTACTATCTGTAGACCCTTTAGTAAATCCCTGCTGCAACAAATACCTATCCAATCTTGCATACCAAGCTCTAGGAGCTTGCTTCACTCCATACAATGCCTTCTTCAATCTGCATACCATGTTTGGTTTGTTTGATAACTAAAATCCATCTAATTGCTCTATATATACTTCCTCTTCCAACTCTCCATTCAGAAAAGCAAACTTCACATCCATCTGTAATACTTTGAAATCTTTATGTGTTGCATAGGCCAGAAACAATCTAATAGTTTCCAGTCTTGCCACTGGAGCAAAAGTTTCTTCATAATCTATTCCTTCCACTTGTGAGTAGCCTTTGCATGCAAGTCTAGCTTTGTTTCTTACCACCTCTCCAATCTCATTCAACTTATTCCTAAAAACCCACTTTGTTCCAATCACATTCTTATCTGCAGGCCTAGGGACAAGTTCCCAAGTATTGTTCTTTTCAATTTGCATCAATTCTTCTTCCATTTCCTTAACCCAGTATTCATCTTTACATGCTTCAGAAACTGTCTTAGGTTAAACCTTTGAAATCAAGCAGAGATTTGCCTGTTCTTCTACAGCTCCTTTTCTTGTCAATACTCCTTTCGTCTTGTCACCAATGATTTAATCTTCAGAATGATTTCTTTGCACATACCTAGGGGTTTTAGGAACTCTTTCCGGAGCTTCTTGTTCTTCAACTTGAGCTTCTTCTTCTGGAACTGCTTGCACTTCAATCTGAACTTCCTTTGTCTTTTTCTCCAACTTTCTCTGGATCAACAGATCCATCTGACTTGTATCCATTCGGCTCTGAGACTTTCTGAACATCTTCATCTACCTTCACATTTGCACTTTCAATGATGATTCTCAATTTTTTGTTATAGCACCAGTAAGCTTTGCTTTTAGTAGAGTACCCGAGAAATACGCTTTCATCACATCTAGCATCAAATTTTCCCAACTCTTCATCTCTTCCGATATAGCATTTACTTCCGAACACTTTGAAATACTTGACAGTAGGAGTTCTTCCATACCACAGCTCATAAGGTGTCTTTGTTCCATTTGCTTTGACTTGCACTCTATTTTGAATATAGACAGCAGTATGAATGGCTTCTTTCCAATATACTTCCAGAAAGTCAGCTTCTTTGATCATTGTTATAGCAGCTTCATGAATTGTTCTATTCTTTCTTCCAACTACTCCATTTTGCTGAGGAGATCTAGGGGCAAACAATTGTCTTTTTATCCCATGTTCTTCACAAAAAGTATTGAATTCATTTGAAGTAAACTCACCACCTCTGTCAGATCTCAGACACTTGATTCTCGAATCCATTTCATTTTCAACCATTGCTTTAAATGCCTTGAACTTGTCTAGGGCTTTTGATTTTTCTTTAAGGAAAGTAACCCAAGTCATTCTTGAATGATCATTAATAAGAAGCATGAAATACCTGTCACCTTGTAGGCTTCTTGTTCTTGTAGGACCACAAAGGTCTGTATGCACGAGCTCCAACAAATTAGTAGAGGATTGTTCCTTGCTCTTGAAACTTATCTTTGTTTGCTTCCCAAACTGACATTCTTTGCAGATGGCATTAACAGGCTTCACAATCTTAGGTAGGTCTCTTACAGTTTGAGCTGAGCTTATTCTCACCAGATTATCAAAGTTAATGCGACACATTCTCCTATGCCATATCCAACATTCATTTGTCTGAGCCAACAAGCAACAATTGTCAATACCTTTCAGATGATAAACATTACCATGAGTTTTCTTACCAGCAGCAATTAATGTTCCAGAGCTTTTCCTTATCTCACACCAATTGTCTTTAAATATCAGATTATATCCTTTGTCACACATCTGTCCAACACTTAGAAGATTATGCTTCAGGCCTTTGACATAAAGAGCATCATCTGTATTATGCTTGCCATCAAAAGTAATTGACCCTTTTCCACAGATCTTACCAGCTGCATCATCACCAAATCTAACTAGTCCTCCATCATACCTTTCCAATTTGACAAACTTACTCTTATCTCCAGTCATGTGATTTGAACATCCGCTGTCAATGACCCATTCATCCTTTTCCTCTTTAGCATGAAATGCAGATATCTCCTTTTCTTCTTCCGGACTTCCTTCCTTCACACAGCTTGCAAGATTAGCAGAAACAGGTTCTTCTCTTAGGGCAATAAACAAGCATTCACTACCATTACCATCTTTAGAATCAAGTTTATCATCACTTACACCATCATCATCTCCAACATAGTAACTCTTTCTTACCATCTTACCTTTACTTTCATGGTTTTTTATCTTCAAAGTTCTTTCAGGACATCTTGAAGCATAGTGACCAATTTTACCACAATTGAAACATTTGAAAGGTAACTTACCTTTGAATTTTCCACTGCCTCTTTTCATTCTGTTTGCAAATTTTGCCTCAAGCTCATCAAGGTCTTCTTCATCTGATTCCATAGCATATTTATCTGATCTAGCAGTCTTTTCTTCCTTGGCCTTAAAAACAGTCTCAGCTTTCAGAGGGCCATTAGTAGTACCAAATTCTCTCATTTCAAAAGCATTCAGTTTACCAAGCAATTGATCTTTGGAAAGCTTATTCATATCAAACAATTCTTCAATGGCAGATACCTTCTGACTATAAGATTTGGGAAGAGTTTTGAATACCTTATCTACAACATCCATATCATCTATCTTTCCACCAAGATCCTTAATGCTGCTAACAACTTCATCAATCTTCTGAATGTAACTTGTTATGTTCTCATCTTGAGACATCCGCATAGTTTCATATCTGGTTTTCACGTTCTGCAACTTGGACTTCTTGACAGATGCATCACCTTCATAGATACTTTTCAACTTTTCCCAGATCCCATGAGCAGTTTCCAGATCCACAACTTTCGCCATTTCAGTGTTAGATAAAGCATTTAGTAGAGCATTTTTAGCTTTGCCATTAATCTCATAGGCCCTAATTTCACTTGCAGTCCTCGGACCACCATTAGGTATTTTGTATTCATCTTCAACTATTCTCTAGACATTAAAACTAATGGAGACAAGATAACTTTGCATTCGTACCTTCCAGAAGGCATAGTCAGATCCATCAAACCGAGGAATGTCTTTGTGCGCCATCTCAAATCTACCTTAAGTTGTTAGGCTTTCTTCCAAGGAACCAAGCTCTGATACCAATTGTTGAAGGCACAAGACAACTGAAAGGGGGGCCTGAATCAGTTGTATCCAAAACTTTAACTTTTCTTAAACAAAATCACATTCACATTCACATTCACTTACTTTAACCCCTTAGTCTATTATGAAGATTAAACATGAATTGCAGAAACAAAACTTAAACACATCAACACCATACACACATGAACACCAGATTTTTACATGGAACACCCTAAAAGGGAAAAAAACACGATGAGTGTTAGCTCACAATATAATATAGTAACAATACCGAATAACAAAAGAGGCTCACTGCTACAGGGCTCACTGTCCAAAGAAATGCTCACTGCTAGAGGGCTCACTGTCCAAAGAAATGCTCACTGCCAATAGGGCTCACTGTCGAGGGGTGCCTCACTGCCGAAGGGTGCCTCATTGCCGAGGGTTGGCTCACTGCCAAGGGGGGTGGCTCACTGCCATGAACTGATATAATAGCATCTACAACATGCCTGAGTTCAATTCCATTGAAGCACAATACATATCACCTTCCCTGCCCTTACAACACAAACACTCATCTTCGCATCTCCGCATCCCCCACACAAACACACGAATCCTTTTCACTTATTTATATCAATCATCAACCTTGGAATATACATCAAGGTTGGCAATACAATCTACAACCTTTCGAACAATCTCCAAGGTCGGCAAACATACATAATTCAAATTAGGTCTGGACCTAAACAAACTTGCGGAGCAAATGAATGAAAAAAGAACACTTCACGGCTTAGCTCGGACCCAAATACATCTTCACATGCTTCAACACACTTCTACAATCCACGAAACGTATCCGCAAAGAGTGTTAGCACCCAAGTCGGCCAAACTAGTGCAAACACCAAGAATACTTAGGCACACGCTTCCAAGAACTCAATCATGGCTTGCGGACCAAGCACACGCCTTCAACACAATCTGAAGACATCCATGAACAACATAAAGTCACCTGGAAGCCAACAAATCCAGCCGCAACAGATCTCACTTGAAGATAGCAAATATCACTTGAAGACAGATCACAGACTGCTCACAACAAACACTGTCGAACTTTGTTAATCAATAACTTGCTTTCCGGAGCACCAAATCACAAATCCTTTGGAATGAAGATAGCTAAGGACCTCATAAACATATGTCCAAAACCGCAAGACCAAAAACCAAACTGCAGAGAAATGCGGAGCAAAATATTTTCTCTGTCACACTACAAATGCTGTCAGGCACAGTCTTCATACTGGTGAATAGAACTTCTACTGCACAGCAATCTGAACCACCAAATTCTGGATTTAGCATCTTCAAACTCTTCTCTAAAACATAATCCAAATCTCACACTCCGGTCTTCAACACAGAAGAAATGCGGAGCAAATACTCAGACAACATCCTATAAGCTAGAATACATCTTCACAACTCTGTCTTCAGTATGAACCAAATTTTCTCAAAAGCGCTTGGAAACTCAATGTCAAGAACATATTCTTATCATCTTCAGCACTTATACAATGCAATACAAAGCAACTAACTCATCACAATCAAGTAACAAAACAAGAGCACGGTTGACACTAATGACGACACAAACATGTTGACATCAATGACAACACCGATTAGCACATAGTTGCAACACCATGCTTTTATAATTCAAGGAGTTTTGCAAGTACACGAAGTGATAGTATTGATTGATGGGGGCGCCACTCATAATTTCATAGATGCAAAATTGGTTTCAAAAAAGGTTTGGTCGCGGAAAAAATTGATGGGTTTAATGTGATGCTTGGGGACGGCCAAACTATCATGCCTTGTAGGGGTTGAATACGCCAGCCCAACTTATCTCTGGGAGGGTATCAAATTAAGGATGATTTCTATGTTGTGGGATTAGGCGATATGGGCGTAGTCTTAGACATGCAATGGTTGCGCTCACTTGGAAGATTTTGGCAAGATTACCAAATAATGGAGTTCCAATTCAAAGCGGATGGGAAGGACGTGACACTATGAGGCACTACGAATGGAATTCCAAGCACGACAGGGGTGAAAAGAATGAAAGCATTTGAGGGTGACACGAAGAAATTCTCAAGTGTTGCTTTGGACAAGGGAGGGCTTGTGGACAAGCACGACGGTCTCTTTTAGCTGATCAAATCTTTGCTTGTGGGCAAGCAAATATGGGATGGAGGGACTGTCATGTCCCTTCCGTAAAGGGTCAAACCTCCTCACCTCCTACGGTGTTTTTCAACACCCTATATATAATATATATAATGGTATATTAATTATAATAAATAATATTTAAATATATTAATTAATAATAAATTTTAAATCTTTAATTTAAGAATAACATTATTAAATATTTAAAATTTGGCGCCTTGGCCGACTTGGGTCAAACATAACAACATTGAACGCTGACTTGCTTTATTGCAAAGCGGCGAATAGGTATTTAGGAGGGACACTTTGGTAAGCAAAGGATCATCACATACATTCTCTCATTTTCCAGATTTTGCTATATGCGAATCATTTCAACAGAGACGCAAACCTCAGACTGAATTTACCCAAGTAGGACGTCACCTCTTCCTAGAAAGCGTTGATTTGCCTAATTTGTCTCAGGTGGAGACCTACAGGCACTAATAGCCACATTTGTGCATTTCAAGCACCCAGGCACCGAAGCACCAAGATCCCACGGGCGGCATATTGGAAGACCTGCGCTAAGGAAGATTGGAATCCATCACACACACAGCTGGGTCAAGGTGAAATTGGCATCTTCGACACTAAATGATCAATTAAGGTGCAAGCAAGCTACGTGTGGGAGACACCAACGAAGGCAGGCGCATTAGCTGGGGATTGCATACTACAAAAGGCACACTCCACCATTTAAAACGATATCCCAGCTTTCCGCTTACTCCAGGCTCGCATTTGTAAATTAATAAGGAGCAGATTTTGGCTAAGGGAGCATGAACAATATTGTTGTTATCTGAATCTTCTTATTGATCAGACATTTGAGCAGTCATGTTTAATTCTTTTGAACTTATCATATTTCTGTGAGAGTTGCAAGGAGTAGTTGTTTCACTTTCAGTACATTATCTGTTTGATCATATATTGGAAAGTTAGTGTTTGAATCACTGTTTCAGTTCATTTCATTTTTGGTCATAAATTGGAGCATTGCTTTGAATAATTTTCCAGTACATTACAAAAACAAAACCACTAAAGTTTTAAGTTGAGGGACACCCCTTAAGTTTATTTTTGTTTGGAAATAAACGAGGGCTAATGGTATTCAATAGACATAATTACCTAGAAAAAAATGATTAGTAAGCCTAACCTGCTCTAATACCATGTTAGAAATTAAGATATTAGGTTACTAATCTTCACAAATAAAATATAAGATAAATGAAATGAGAATTACAAAATGCACAAATTCAACACATTACATAATATATATGGGTAAAACCCTTCCGCGTAAAAAACCCCATAAAATATCGTTCTATTATAAAACACTTATAGAATATCACTTCTCCTAGGGATATCACTTCTCCTCACTTCCACATGGCCAATAATACCTCTTGTGCATAGTGATAGAGTTCACTATAAATCTCCAAATTGCATTACCTCTCACTAAGAGAGAAGCTCCTTAAATATAGGAGGGGTGGCAAAATACCTAAAGGGATATTAGTCACACCTATTCAAAACTACCATTTATAAATAATTAATAATCTAATAGTTTATTAGATTATTAATGTAAGATCCCTGTCTTATTTAACCCAAATTTTTCCTTCGTTGTCCAAAATTTTCTGATTTGTTTTCCCATTGATTTACTTGTGATTTTGAAGATTTGTTTTTACATACATGTAGTTTATGATATGAAGATGGAAAGGTTCAAATATAAATTCATATGACAACAAATAACAACAATAAAATAGATAGAATAGCTGGAAATGCAATTTCAAATTGAAGTTATGAAATTGGTTTCTTCATTCACATACCTAGATCATGAAATGACATGAATCTAATACATAGATGATCGCTGATTACATAACAGCCATGACTGATTTTCAAATCAGACCTCCAATGATATACACATAAGCCTCAAACAGTGACCAAGCCCTAGTACAATGTATAAATCGTGAAGCCCAATGGTTGACGCCTTCCTGTAGATGATAGATGATGATGAATCGAAGGCAAAACAAATATCTGATTGCTGTTATAAACCTGTAGCTGCTGCTGTTACAAAACCTTGATGTCAAATGCCAAGAAAAAAGCCAAGAAAACCCTCTAAATTCAAGCGGCCATGCACCAAAGGGTAGCGATTAGAGTTAGGAAGCCAAATTGATGATGAAACCCTATTGTAGATGCCAAACACTCCTCAAATCTGAAGTTGATATCAATTTTCTGACTGCTGTTACAAATTTCAGACCATGCATGAATGATGGGAATCACCAAAAACACCCTCCTTTGCCAAGCGATCCAAATGTAAACCCTCTTCAAACAATTTATTGATGAAAATATACCAAAACAAAAGCCAATCTGAATATCAAACTCCAACCCTAGCTGATTGCAAATATCAAATCAAACCCTAGCTGATTGAAGCAAAATCTCCATTAAAAATCCTCCGGTTAAGCTCCATGATGAACTCCACATGAATCCATCTCTCATGGTGGATTGAGATCATCTCCAAACCACTTCAATTCAAGGGATCATCTCCTTGAACAAACTGAAAATCACTTTCAACCAAGAGCAAAAACTCAATATGCAAAAAAACCAAATGATCAAGATATGAAAAATGATGCCAATGACCTTTTATACTTTTCACCTTGGGCACCCAATTGCAATGAAATATAATCCTTTTTCAAGTCCATCACCAAAAGAAAATATTATTTATTTATTTTCTTTTAATTTTTTTTTTTTTCTCCAACTTGGATGTCCCACATAAATAATAATAAAATAATTTTTTTTTTTTTTTTTTTCTCCCTTGAGCGCCGACTTAGTGGAAAATAATATAATATTTTAATTTTCACTCCAATCTTCATTTTTTCCACTTTTTTCATTTTCCACCTCTTGGCATAATATTTAATTAATTTTCATTTTTCTCCTTGGCTAAATATTTAATTAATTTTGATTTTTCCACAAATATTATAAAAATATAAAAAATCATCTCCAAACTTCATTTTGTCAAAGGAAAAATCATTTTTGCCACTAAAACCCCACTTTCCATTCTCCAAGCTTTAAGTTATCCAACATTTCAATTTTTCATTTTCCAATCCTTTCAATGTTGTCTTGGCTGAATATAATATTATTTTTGGCTTTATAATAATGTTATAAAATATTACTAGCCAAAAATACAAATAAAATAGAGTGTTGAGCCAACTTTCCGTTCTACAAGCCTTCAAGGTCCTAGCTCAACCCATAAACAAGTCTTGCTAAAAAAGGGGACATTACAATTAATTATTAAATGGTATATGTTTTATAAAACATGTACTAATCATAAGTTTTTATAACCTTTTATTAAAACAATATATAAATGTTCTAAGGGTATGACCCCTAATAACATTATGTTCTAACAAAATCAAGGCAAATTTTCATCAAATCAGCAATGTAGCATCCTCAGAGCATCCACAGACCATCCATGATCAGAAATCAACAATCTATTAGGTATAAATGCTTCATTTTGTCCATTTGAATCGATATGGAGTACTTTAGGTCTTGCACCCGCTTCCAGGTCTAATCTGCAGATACAAGCACGAAACGCTCAAAATACAGCCTTCATAGAGTCTACAACCCATCCTATTGATCCCAAGTCCAAATTCCTTCAAAATCAGGTGAAATGTTCCAACCTTTCATGTCCACTTTCTCATGCATTTATTGTCCACTTGTTTGCTACTGATAAACTATTCTCTGCTGCATTTTGACATGTGACAGTGAATTAGACAGATCAGGCTAGAGACCTAGCAAAACCCAGAAAAGATCCAGAACCCATTCTACACCATAGCAAGGCCACCCAGGACAGGGTGAGGGCCACCACATTCACCAACAGCTTCCAAATTTCACCAACAGATGCAGAATTTGATTTCCAACACTTTCCAAAACTGGACCGACTCATTCCCTGTGCATCTAGACGCCCTAATTTGCAATTTTCCATAGCATAGCCTAGTATTTTGCATTTCCAATTTCCAGTTTCCAATTTCAGTTTGCAAGCATTTCCATTCGATTGCACCTAGCTTGTCCCATCTCTTTTGAGTGTTTAGTGATTGTCAATTAGAGTTGGGCTGGTTGGATTCACACGATTTTGCATGTGAATTAGTGATTCCTCGACATAACCCTAATTTGCATCATCCTAGTTACACACAATCACTATATATTCCCACACTCAAAATTTGTAATCTTTTTGGAGGTTATACCACAAAGTCACAAACTCAAAACTGAGAATCAAAACTATATCAAAATGCCAAAACAAGAAATGCATGGCTGTATTGAGCAACAAGCTCAGTAGTCGGAGTCATCATTTTTGTTTCAATTTTAAGTATTTTTGTTTGTGATTTTTAGAAGTTGTCGACAAGTGAGAGACATCCTCTCATCCCCAAGACTGTCAAAAGGTGTCAGGGACAGTAGGGCATCGCCTTGAGGTTTCCTAAGTGTGGGGATGTCTCAAGTGGCAAGGTGTCCCCTACTGTGGAGGAGAGGGAGATAGATTGATTGAGTGATCACATAGAGAGGGGTAAACCCTTATAACAAAATGCGTAGCTTCTTAGACAAGTTACCTACATACTACATCATCTAAGCTCAATAAACCTTCTAGAATGTTCTCACACAATTTACCAATCACTATTAATAATCTACCTAGGCACTAATACTTACTACCACTTGTATAGCATGATGTATATGAGCTTTATAACAAAATAGCTCATTTATATTAAATAATAAAATATGTCATGTTTAGGAACACAACATGCCAATATATTGAAAATTATTAAATATGTTGTGTTTAGGATCCATTACTTTATGTTGAGTGACATATTGAGGTGAATTGTTTTTGTTGTTGTTGAAAAGTAGACTGAGAACCGCTTCCAACAAGCCTTCATTCGTCAATTTTGGAGTTTTGTGGAGAGAGATATCTCTGTCACAAGTCGTTCTTGGGTCATTTGGAAAGCTGCAAGTTCGGGTACCTTGACTTCGCCTGGTCGTAACTTTCTGCTCAAGTATCTGATTAAGGTTCTATTTTTTGTTGGAAACTAAATTCAGTATTTTTCTAAAATGGGTTGTTTTTTATAACTTTTCATAAAGTATTGAGAGAGATAAAGGGTCCGCAGGTAGACACATTATCAGCCTCAAATCTTAGTCTAAGAAAAAATGCTGAAAAGAATATCCAATGCATTTGATAGAGACCTTAATAAATTCACAAATTATTTAGATGTTGCATCAAGATGTGAAAGGGAAATAGATGAGTGGATAGATCTAAAGGATATAGACATAGAATGGTATGAGGATTTTCTTATGTTTATATGAGGATAATTTGTTTTGGCTTCTCTTTTGTGAATCTTCTGCATTTCATGAAGAAAATTGTTTTCAGCCTATTTTTGATAATTTTCCTCTCCTTTATGATGAGTATATAAGCAAAGAGGATAGTCAAGAAGGTATAAAGATCTCACAACTTCTTTTTGGCAAATTTTGTTTTCTTTATGGTGAATCTTCTAATAAGGGAAATACATCTATGGAAAGAAATGTTGAGGCAAAGATGATTGTGCATAAAGTAATCAATCTTAAATAACTTGGAAATATATGTGAATGAAAATTTTAATTAGGCATGCATAGATCCCTATGACACCTTTGAGGATGTACACCATATAACAGTGAATGCGTTCATTCAATTCATCAAAACAAAGTCTTGTCGAATTTTCTATCCATAGTTAACAACTTTAAAAATTTGATTCATTCAAGAGGTCAGAAAAATTTGGAACTCAGAAAAAGAAAATTTAATTTTTTTAATTTTCTATTGGAATTTAAAAGTCCGGACTGAATCAGGCAAATCTGTCCAGTCCAATAAATCCAGATTCCTACATATTCAAGTGGCTTCATATCTTCGTTTCCAAGTCAAGGACAAAGAAGAGGAAGAAGAAGGAGATGCACTGGAGAGTCTCCATTTGGCTCTAAGATTTCAGGACAAGCTTCCCAAAGGGGAGGGCATGTTGTGTTCCTAAACAACAGGGAATCACTGATACTGTTGGTCTGTAGTGATGTTTCTTGGCAATGGGTTTTACACCACATCAATTTGGTGTCTCTGAGTGCATCTGTTTTCTTTTATGCTGTTCTGCTTTCTGAGTTTTTTCTGACATGCTAGACTGAGTGTTATGCTGTTGTAACTTTTCTTATGTGCACATTTATGCTAGCGTATGAATGTATGCTCAGTAACAAAGTGTATCAGAGATTTTGAATCAGTATTCAGGTCTGTTTTGAGCAATATCTTGACCAGTCTGGATCAGAGCATCATGAAAGTATGGACCAGCATGTCTAAACCTCGGATTAAATTTGTCTTCTGTTGAAAAGATAAATAAGAAGCAGTAGGAGTTAATTCAAAGAATGACTAAGAGCATCTCACAAAGACCCTGGGGGTAAAATGGATCATTTAGTAATATGATTGGTCTATAGCTGGAAGGAATAATGCCTTTGTTTTGTTCCGCTCAGAAGCTAAAGGCTGTTAGCTATTTGTATCAAATGCCATAAGCTCATTTTGGTACTTCATAGAAATGTATTAGCCGTGGCCGGTAGTTTAACATTTATGGTTAAACTTGAAGCAATGGTATTTTCCCACCTGCCATGGGAATATTAAGGTACATAAAACTTCTTTGTCATGATGGATGCTGGCTGCTCTCTGGTAACCCATCCAAGGTCTATTTATGGTACATGAAACTTCTTTTGACATGATGGCTGCTGGCTGCTCTCTGGTAACCCATCTAGGGCCTATCTAGGTAGTTCCAGCAGGATGACTACCTGCTGTTAATTTTAAATGTAGCTTGAACAGGTGTTCTAGTCTCGGGTGGTGATTACGAGGCTGGAAACACAGCTGAAATAATTATCTTCATACCTAGATAATTGATTTCTCGAGAGACTTCTAGATATTAAGGTTTAGAGTCTAATTAATCCTAGCCATTGATTTAGATTAAATCATGGCCATTGGTTTTCAATGAGGGGATTATAAAAGAGGATCAATAGGCATTTGGAGAATATAGATCCGAGAAGTATTTGCAGCGATAGCAAATAAATAAATTTGCAGCAATAGCAAATTGATTTGCAGTGAGAGCAAAGGGCACAGTGATAGCGTTGGAGAGCAGTGGAATTGCCGGAGAAGGAAAATATTGCCGGAGCAATTTCAGCAGGAACAATTGAGGGAAGGGAATTTACAGGAAAGAAATTTCCAGAGCTCTGTCAGTAAGAGGCAAGCAATTTTGTATCTCTTGATTTTCTGCAGTTGAATAGAATTCTTATCTGCTGACTGGTTTTCCCTTCGGGGTTTTTCCAGAGACAATTTGTCCAAAATATTGTGTTGATTTTATTTTTCTGTCTCCGTGATTTTTCCGTGAAATTGCAGCTGTGTTATTAATTAATATTTGTTGTAAATCAATTATTTTTTCGGCAGCCAAATAATCTAACATAAGATAGGAAATTAATAATCAGTAGCTGCGATAGATTTTTCACATGGTATCAGAGCGGATCTGAGGGCAAAACAGGCACAGGGGGAAAGGAAAAATAATAAATAAAATCTAGGGTTTATAAAACCCAGTTTGACCTCTTCAAAATTATTATTATTTTCTTCTGAAATGGCCTCAGCAGGTTTAAGAGATCAGGACAGATTGGATGGAGCCTCAAATTTTGGTGTCTGGAAAGCCAGAATTTCTTTATTGCTGGAAGAGAATGGTATCAAGGATTATGTGACCACTGTTGTACCTGTACCTACAAATGCAACACAGCTCTTAGCATATAAGAAGGAAGATGCCAAGGCAAGGAGGCTGATTCTTGACGGTGTTAAGGATCATATTGTTCCGCATATTGCAGAGTTAGATACAGCAAAGACGATATGGGACGCCATTATGAATCTGTACCAGAATGCTACCCTTAACCGGAAGCTGATTCTCAGATAAAAGTTAAGGAATACCCGGATGAATAAGGGAGAAGACGTCACAAGTTACCTCACCAGACTTAGACTTGTCAAGGATGAATTGGCAGCTGTTGGAGACAAACCAAAGGATGATGAGCTAGTACGAATAGCCCTGAATGGGTTTACTAAGCAGTGGGATGTCTTTGTTCAAGTTATTAATGGACGAGACACCTTACCGAGTTGGGATCGACTATGGAGTGACTTCACTCAGGAGGAGCTTAGACTAAGTCTTGTCAATGGAACCAGCAGTAATAGTCAGAAAAGTGAGGTGGAACAGGAAAACATTGCCCTAGCAGGAAAAGGGAAAGCGAAGAAGGGGTCTGGCAAAGGATCAAATCCAAAAAGTGAGAAGAAGGGCTTATCTAAGATCAAATGCTATGGCTGTCACGAGTTCGGCCACTATGTCAGTGATTGCCCACAAAGGAAGAAAAATGAAAAGAAAGGCAAAAAACAGACGGCAGCTTCAGCAAGTGTAGATGAGCTTTCTAGCAGAATGGAGGATGAGTTTGCACTCATAGCTTGCCTAACTAGCTCAACCTCACAGGTTGTTTGGTATATAGACAGTGGGGCATCATTTCATATGACAGGAGTTAGGGAGTACTTCTCCAGCTACAAGGAGGACATCAGATTCCAGATTCAGATGGGGAACAAGTCCAAATGTAATCCAGTTGGGAGAGGGACTGTTCTATTTCAGAGGGAGAATGGCAAGCCTATTTCCATTCATGATGTGTTGTATGTGCCAGGCTTGGGCATGAATCTAATTTCCGTATCTGTTCTTTAGGATAAAGGCTACAATGTACTCTTTAGAGGGGTGCATGTTTTAATCAAGCATAAAGATTGGAAATCACCCATAGCTATTGGAGTTAGGAGCGGCCGACTTTATAGGTTGCAGTTTGATACTCCTAAGGCACTAGTGAGCAGCAATAATCCTAGAGATCAAGGAGAGTTATGGCATAGGAGGATGGGCCATATACATCATAGAGCACTTAAATTGCTTCTTGAGACAGTGACAGGTGTTCCAGACGTGAGCACAAAGCATGATGATGTATGTAAGGGATGTGTATTGGGGAAGTTTGTGAAAGCAGCTTTTCCAAAGAGTGACACTAGATCCAAGGGGGTTCTTGATCTAGTATATTCAGATATATGTGGACCAATGTCAACGAAGTCTCTCAGAGGATATGAGTACTTTGTTACTTTTATTGATGATTTCTCCAAGAAGACCTGGATATACTTCTTGAAGACCAAGGATGAGGTCTTCAGTCACTTCCAGGAGTTCAAAGCTCTTGTGGAGAATTCGACAGGCAGAAAGGTAAAGGTTCTTCGGTCAGACAATGGAGGCGAGTACAAAGGGAAAGAGTTCCAGGAGTTCTGTACCAGGGAAGGAATCAAGAGAGAGTGGACCGTTCCTTACAACCCGCAGCACAATGGGGTTGCTGAGAGGAAGAATCGTTCTATATCGGAGGCAGCAAGGGCTATGTTGTATGACCAAGATATGCCACGTTACTTATGGGCAGAGGCATGCAGTACAGCAGTATATATACAAAACAGGGTTCCACATAAGGTATTGGGCAAGATGACACCAGAGGAAGCATTTTCAGGGAAGAAGCCAGATGTCAGTCACTTCAGGATATTTGGGAGTTTGGCATTTTGTCACATTCCAAGGGCTACACGTTCCAAGTTAGATCAGACTGCAGAGAGAGGGTACTTTGTGGGGTACAGCGAGACCTCAAAGGCATATCGAATATTTATTCCAGGGACCAGAAGGATTATTGTCAGGCGTGATGTCAAATTCATGGAGGACAAGGCATATAAGAGGTCCAGAGATTTGCCAGCAGATGATCAGAATGAGCAGCCAACAGAAGCTCCAAAGATTGTTCAACCAAAACAGGGGCAGCGAAGCACGAGTACAGTTACTAGTACAAGCACAGGCTCAGGTGCTGAGAGTTCGCAGAGTATGGAGCAACAGATACAGCAAATCCAAGAGATGCATCAAGAAGATATGGAGTTTGATATTTCATCCTCTATAGTTGACAGGAGGAACCGTGAGGTTCAACAGACACATAAGGATACTCAGGAGTTTGTGGGAGCTCCTAGAACGAGTAGTAGGCAACGGAAACAACCAGCCAGGTATAATGACTATGTGGCATTGGTTAGTCAGTTGGTAGATAGCGAGCCTTCCAGCTATCAGGAGGCTGCACGACAACAGGTGTGGCAAGATGCGATGGTTGAGGAATATACCTCAATAATGCAGAACGATGTGTGGGAGGTTGTGCCTAGACCAACAGATAGGGCAGTGGTTGGATCACGCTGGATCTATAAGATTAAGCACGGTGCAGATGGTAGCATCGAGAAATACAAGGCAAGGTTCGTGGCCAAGGGGTTCTCTCAAAAGGAGGGAATAGACTATGAGGAGACATTCGCTCCAGTGGCCAGGTATACTTCTATACGAGCCATAATCTCACTTGCAGCACATATGGGATGGCAAATCCATCAAATGGATGTCAAGACGGCATTTCTTAATGGTGAATTGTTAGAAGAGGTATACATAGAACAACCAGAGGGCTTTATAGCACACAGCAGCGAAACCCACGTGTGCAGATTGAAGAGAGCTTTGTATGGACTCAAGCAGGCTCCCAGGGCGTGGTATGAGCGCATTGATAAATACTTGCAGGGAATAGGCTTTGTGAAGAGTGAGGCGGATGCTAACCTTTACTACTTGATGGTTGGGGGTGAAGTTCTCATTCTTGTTCTATATGTGGACGACTTGTTTTTAACAGGTTCACTAGGGCTCATAGAGGAGTGCAAGAGGGACCTTGCAGCAAAGTTCGAGATGAAGGATTTGGGGCTTATGCACTACTTTCTAGGCATGGAAGTGTGGCAGACAGATGGAGAGATTTTCCTTGGACAAGGGAAATACTGCATTGAAATCTTGAAGAGGTTTGAGATGCAAGATTGCAGAGCCATGTCTACACCTATGATCACGAATTGGAAGAAGGTAAACTCATCCAAGGAAAAGGATGTAGACCCCACCTTATACAGGATGTTAATTGGATCTCTCATGTATTTGGTCAACACTAGGCCAAATATATCTTTTGCAGTAAACTCTCTTAATCAGTTCATGGTTGAGCCGAAGAGAGTGCATTGGATAGCGGCAAAGCATGTGTTGCGGTATTTGCGTGGTACAATCGAATATGGGATCAGATATGCTCGAGGTGATGGTATCAAGTTGATAGGCTATACTGATGCAGATTGGGCAGGTAGTGCGGTGGACAGGAAAAGCACTTCAGGGTGCTGCTTTAGTTTGGGATCAGGAGTTGTCTCTTGGTACAGCAGGAAGCAAAAGTCTGTGGCTCTGAGTTCTACAGAAACAAAATACATAGCAGCTAGCATGGCAACATGTGAGGCTATATGGCTTCAGAAGTTGCTGGTAGCCTTGTTTGGTCAAAGGGTTGAGACTACAGTGATACACTGTGACAATCAGAGTTGCATCAAATTATCAGAGAATCCAGTGTTTCATGATAGGTCTAAGCATATAGACATCAGGTATCATTTCATCAGGGATTGTGTACAGCGGAGAATTGTTCAGCTACCGTATATACCTACAGATCAGCAGGTAGCAGACATTTTGACAAAGGCATTGGGGAAGGCGAAATTCATCTTCTTCAGAGATATGTTGGGTGTTATGCAGAACACCTTCCTCGCTAAGAGGGAGTGTTAATTTTAAATGTAGCTTGAACAGGTGTTCTAGCCTCGGTGGTGATTACGAGGCTGGAAACACAGCTGAAATAATTATCTTCATACCTAGATAATTGATTTCTCGAGAGACTTCTAGATATTAAGGTTTAGAGTCTAATTAATCCTAACCATTGATTTAGATTAAATCATGGCCATTGGTTTTCAATGAGGGGATTATAAAAGAGGATCAATAGGCATTTAGAAAACATAGATCTGAAAAGTATTTGCAGCGATAGCAAATAAATAAATTTGCAGCAATAGCAAATTGATTTGCAGTGAGAGCAAAGGGCGCAGTGATAGCGTTGGAGAGCAGTGGAATTGCCGGAGAAGGAAAATATTGCCGGAGCAATTTCAGCAGAAACAATTGAGGGAAGGGAATTTATAGGAAAGAAATTTTCAGAGCTCTGCCAGTAAGAGGCAAACAATTTTGTATCTCTTGATTTTCTGCAGTTGAATAGAATTTTTATCTGCTGACTGGTTTTCCCTTCGGAGTTTTTCCAGGGACAATTTGTCCAAAATATTGTGTTGATTTTATTTTTCTGTCTCCTTGATTTTTCCGTGAAATTGCAGCTGTGTTATTAATTAATATTTGCTGTAAATCAATTATTTTTTCGGCAGCCAAATAATCTAACATAAGATAGGAAATTAATAATCAGTAGCTACGATAGATTTTTCACACCTGCGACAATCAAATTATTTGCTATCAATGCACATAACCCTTTCACAGAACGTACGCCCCACAGTCACTGTACATAACCTTTTCATATAGAATGTAGACCCTGTCCCAAAAAACATGCTGAAGCAAAGTTACACAACCAGTAGATGTGGGTATGGGCATTTAGGACGGGGGCATTCAGCGTGCAGCATCGTTTATACTTCCAAGAACATACGCCCAGAAAACTCAAAAAATATAATTGTGTTTGAAATAACCCTAAATGTAATAAACAATCTTACCTGGCAGAAATTTGAAATCCATAGGACCATACTCTTACCCTTTCCTAATATATAGCACCTATAATAATTTTATCAGCAATCACAATTAAGCACCGTCCATGTGACCATTCTGTTAAACTATTCCAGAATTACTTGAACCATCCACTCCAAGTTTTTAACATAACCCAAATTCTAAAAGTGAAGCGGAAAGAACCCAACTGCAAAATTGCTAACCTCTGTTACTGGGGTGAACCATCTCAATTCAAACTCTTCAACCTCATTATCTACAGCATTTCCATTTTGATTGGCATTTTCTCTTCTTCGTAGGAAAGCAGTCTGTGAGAGATTGAACTCTGCTGCAACTTTTTGCATCCACTCTGTATCCTTATCCTCCTCCAACAAACATACTGCAGCAGGATTTCCGCTGAATGGTTTGTCCGTAAATGCATCGATCTGGAGGGAACACGAGTTTAGAAAAAATAAACGAACATTAGATGAGAATGGTTCGACTATAAGCAGAGCAGGATGAATTTAGTAAACACGTACCACCGCGTAAGGAACGGAGCCAAGCCCATTTTCCGCCATGTATCTCACCTAATAGGTAGCTGAAATTTAATTCAGGGATGGCTAAACCGAAAGCAGCTCTGTTGGATTGAATGTAGATACGAAGAGGAAAAGGAAGTTCGTTGGCCTCCTAACAAAGAGCTTGGACTTTCAAAGGAGCCGGCAGACTGATCTCATTGGTGACGCACTAGTAAAAAAGTAGTATTGATTTTTAAATTGGTTTCTTATAGTGGGGTCCCGTGGAAAGGGCGGATGCTCATTTCTATTGACTTCAACTTCTAGTTATTGGGCAAATAGTTGAAGGGGATTCATGTAATGTCCCCTTCCTTAGAGTTGACATCAATTAGCCTATTCAATGGTTTTCGTACGCTAATGTTTGATGAATAGGCAACTTCGGTGGAGGTTACCAACAGTTATAACATATATTGGAGGTTTGGCTGAGTTCCGACAATAGCCATGAACAAATCTTCCCTTTCCAAAGTGTCATTGGACAAGTTCTCTACAACTTACTATTTTTAGTAAGTTGGGTGGAGTCACCAATAGAGCCTGTTGGCGATATTTCTATTCTATGACATCGGTGGGAGCGACTTGTATTAGTTTTTCGATATTTGAAGTGACTAATGAATATTATTTTAAATATCAAAAATATCAAAGTTAAATTAAATATTTAACTTATGATATTTAAATGTTATAAAATTACTTTATTTTAAAGTAACTAAAGGGATATAAGTGTTGTTATTAATTTAATGTGTTAGGGGAAGTTTGGCGCTCAACTTATGGGAGTCATAAGAGGTTATTAATTTTTAATGAAATATTATATTAAAACTCCAACTTGGGCGTTGAAGGGGAGGAGAAAATAAAAGAGAAATATGGGAGCTCATTTGATTATTCTGATACATATTATTTTCTTGAGCTTTGTTCATGTTGGAGGATATTATTTTCTTGAGCTTTGTTCATGTTGGAGGAGCTGGTTTTCCTTCTAGGGTTTGTGAAGATGGAAACCTTTGCAAACTACACTTCCTACGTGGTTGAGAGACACAATCTGGGAGGTTGCTGGTGATTTCATACAAGAATCACACTTGGACTTCAAATGGCGTAGTATAGGGTTAGAAATAAGAGTTATTGTAGATTTTTCCCTGAGAAGGGAGTGCAAGCAACATATCAAAGATTTGAAAGATTTTAAGGAGTTTGGGTGACTTGGCCTTTATCTATTGTTGGTCGTACCATCCAGATTTGGCCGTACCATTGTTCATTGAAGTTGTGGGTTCATTGGGAGGGTTTTAACTCCATTCTTGGTGTGGGATCATCATTGCAAACCTGTGAACTCATTCTTAGCATTTTGGAGTAGATTTTGGGGCATGTGCATTTAGTGTTCATGCTATCTTGGCATCCCTATTGCAGCCGTACCATTGCCAGAGGATGTTGTGATGATCTGAGGTTTCTAACTCTTTAGTTTGAGGCCGGTTTCATTGTTGCATAGAGTATATAGAATGTATTTGACGCTGACTTCAATGTCTTGAGAGCAAAAAGAATGATATGAGTGTTTGGAGTGAAGTCATACAATTTCCAGATTGTTGTCCATGTATATCGGAATTCAATCAATCAAAAAATTGAAGTGGGTATGTTTTAAATCTTTTGTTCTTACCTTTCTACCTTCTGGGTATTGTTCATTTAAGCTCTATGTACTCTTTATATTTTATGGTTATAGTTAAAAGTTGTATTATTTTATCGTTACACTGTTACAATCAATATCAAATATGAAACAAAGCAAACAAACGAACGAAAAAATTTAGCATCAAAAAAACACACAACAATGGTGTATATTACAATTCATTTCTATTTTTCACACGGAAGGATTTATGATGTTGTTTGCGGTGTTAACCTTACAATGCCTCGAGAGGCATTGTAACTGGTGCACTTTTTTTAAAAATAAACTATTTTGCAGACGTTATTTGGGGGTAATTTAATTACTTGTAAAGATTCCACAATTTCCGCGTAAAGTTATAAAATTCCAATCTAGAATCTTTTTAAAATCTAAATAATACAAATAGTCATTCCAAACCTCAATGTCACTCTCTTTATTGTGCATCTAAATTTAGTGGTCGTTACAAAACCCTTGGATTTCTTCACGCCATCCTGCAAGAAAATAAAATAAAATTATATTGATGTTTTTGAATCCATATATTAATATATGTTCTACCTCCTCGAAGACACTCTACAAACATAAATAATTGCAAGATTTAAGATGAGTTGAAGGGGAGTGCGAATGGAAAACAAAAGAATCGCGTTCCAAAGAATCAATCCAAGGCCGTGGAAGAATTTTTTTTTAAAGGTATTTGCATCAATTCTTTGTTTCCCTAGCACAAAATTTATTTCAATGCAAGATATTTACATTGCCTCCTTCCTTGAATTTTTTTTAACATGTAGAACTATGCAAATAACTCAGGCAAGCATATCAAATTGCAAGATTTGAGGTGAGTTGAAAGGGAGTACGAACTGAAAACAAAAGAATCACCTTCCAAGGAATGGATCCAAGGTCGTGGAGGAAATCCTTTACTTTCTCTAGATGAAATTATTAGAAGATAAATAATGTGATATATAATAACCAGAAGAATAGGCCATGCAAAGCATATCATACCATACAAAGCAAAGTAGAGCATACAAAGTAGGGCATACAAAAAAGAGTAGAGTATAGCAGAGAAGAACAAACAGAGAAAAGCAAAGCAAATATAGTAGAACATAGCAAAGCAAATAGAGTAGAACATAGCAGAGCAAAGTAGAGTAGAGAAGAGCAGAGAAAATAGAGCAAAGTAGAGCAACGCAAAGTAGAGTAGAGCAAACAAAGCAGAGAAAATAGAGCAAAGTAGAGCAAACTGAACAGAGCATAATAGAGCAAAGAAAATAGAGCAAAATAAAGCAGAGCAAACAAAGCAGAGCAAAACATAGTAGAGCATATAGAGAAGAGTATAACAAAGCAAAGTAGGGCATGCACTATTTTCATATTCTATCAGGTGTATTAAAGATTTCATGAGAAGAGTGATGTATCTTGTATATTTCTACTGCTATTTATATAGATGAATATATACATGGCGCTCTTTGTTGTTGGAATTTTTTCCCAAAAGAGTTTCTTCATGTAAATTTTGTGTTATTATAGTTTGTTGATTTTATTTGTTATTTGTTGATTTGTGCATCTACATAATCTTTGTAGTAATCTCAGAAAGAAACTAATTTCAAATTTGCATAATCCACAACTTCTTAGAATTTACTGGTAATAAAACATGCAATTATGGTTCACTAAGTTAAATAATAATGCCACCATTTACATTTGGCATGAACATGGATGCATTCTAAAAAAGTTAACAAATAATAGTATTAATTGTTAATATGATTAAAATAACTCTTAATTCTAAAATTACATATATCCATTTTATAATTTAACAAATGAATCCTTTATTATTTATGATGATTTGTTATTTTTTGATGAAGTTTAGAAACAATTAAAAAAATGTACAATGAGAAATTTGCAAAGACTTACAATTGATTTTTCTAAAGATAGATATGCTAACTTTAACCTGAATTTAAACCCTAATTGTAATCCTACTCATAACTCTAACTTAGTTCTAACCCTAATTCTAGCCATGATCCAAACCTTAATTGTAATCATAACCCAAATTTTAAGCATAACCGTAATTCTAACCCAAACCCAAATTTTAATCATAACCCTCAATCTAAACCTAATTATAAATGTAACCCTAATTCTAACCATAACTGTAAGATTACACTTAGCATTGATTTATAAGCCTAACCCTATATCTAACCCTATTTATAAGCCTAATCCTAACTCAATCTCTAAACAAAACCCTAATTCTAAATCTCACCTTCATTCAAATCCTAACTCTAAACCTAATTCTAACTTGAGTTGTGCCAACATTACACTCAGCATATATTTCTATAAATATAGATATGCTAACCCTAACACTAATTTAAATCATAACTATAACCCTAATTGTACATGGAACCCTAACCCTAACCATAATTTGGTACATGAATAAAACATTAAATGTAAGGAGATTTATAAACATAACCATAACTCTAAATAGATTAAAACCTTATTCTAACCCTAATTTTAAGCATTACCCTAATTCTGACCCTAACCCTAATTCTAACCATAATCAAAACCCTAATTTTAAGCATAACTATAATTCTGACCCAAATCCAGATTTTAATCATAACCCTCAATCTAACCCTAATTCTAAATCTAACCCTAATTCTAATCTAACCTTGGTTTCGACCCTAACCCAAGCCCTAATTCTAAATCTAACCCTAATTCTAACCATAATCATAAGATTACACTTAGCATTGATTTATAAGTCTAACGTTACATCTAACCCTATTTATAAGTCTAATCCTAACTCAATCCCTAAACAAAACCCTAATTCTAAATCTTACCTTCATTCGAACCCTGATTCTAAACCTAACTCTAAACATAGTTCCATAATTTGGTACATGAATAAAATATTAAATGTAAGGAGATTTATAAACATAACCATAATCCTAATTAGATTAAAACCTTATTCTAACCCTAATTTTAAGCATAGCTCTAATTCTGACCCTAACCCTAATTTGGTACATGAATAAAACATTAAATGTAAGGAGATTTATAAACATAACCATAACTAGGTAATTAGATGAAAACCTTATTCTAACCCTAATTCTGATCCTAACCCTAATTGTAACCATGATCCAAACCCTGATTGTAGTCATAACCCTAATTCTAACCCTGATTTTAAGCATAACCCTAATTATGACCCAAACCCTAATTGTAATCATAACCCTCAATCGAACCGTAATTCTAAATCTAACCCTATTTAACACAATTCTAACCATAATTTTGGTTGTAACTCTAATACTAACACTAACCCTAATGCTAACCATAATCCCAACCCTAATTTGAACCCTAATTATTTTTATAACCCTAAACCCTGATTGTAGTCATAACCCTAATTTTAAGAATAACCCTAATTATGACCCAAACCCTAATTGTAATCATAACCCTCAATCTAACCGTAATTCTAAATGTAACCCTATTTAACATAAATCTAACCATAATTCTGGTTGTAACTCTAATACTAACACTAACCCTAATGCTAACCATAATCCCAACCCTAATTTGAACCCTAATTATATTTATAACCCTAACCCTAACCTTAATCCTAACATTAATGCTAACCCTAATTGCAATTCTAACCCTAACAATAACCCTAATTCTATTCCTAACCCTAACCCTAACCTTATTTCTAACCGTAATTCTAACCATAATTCTAACCCTAACCCTAACCCTATTGCTAATTATAATTCTAACCCAAACCTTAATTCTTCCCCTAACCCTAATTCTAACCATAACCCTACCTTAATTCTAAACATAATTATATCCCCAACTCTAATACTAACCCTAATTCTAACCATAATCTAAACCCTAATTTGAACCTTAATTGTATTTGTAACCCTAACCCTAACCCTCACCCCAATACAAATGCTAACTCTAACCCTAATTCTAATGCTAACCCTATTTCTAAAGTACTTTAGAAGGATATCTAACCATAATTCTAATCCTAACAATAACCCTAATTCTACTCCTAACCCTAGCCTTCACCACAATAATAATTGTAATTCTAACCCTTGCCCTAGCCCTAACCCTCACCCTAATTCAAATTCTAACCCTAACCCTAATTCTAACCCTAACGCTATTTCTAACCCTAATTCTAGACCTAGCTCTGATGCTAACCCTAACCCTAATTCTAACACGAACCCTTTAGTAACCCTAATTTTAACCCCTAACACTAATGTTAACCCTAACTCTAATTCTAACCCTAACGATAACCCTAAATCTATCCCTAACCCTCAACCCAATACTAACCCTCATTCTAAACCTAACCTTGACCCTCACACCAATACTAACCCTAACCCTAACTATGACCCTAACCCTAACCCTATTTCTAATCGTAATTCTAACCCTAATTATGGTCCTAACTCTAATACTAATCGCAACCCTAATTCTAACTTGAACAATAACCCTAATCCTAATTTTAACCCTTAACTCTAATCCTAAATGTAATCATCACCCTAATTCTATCCCTAACCTTACACCTAACCCTAACCCTTATTATAATCCTAACCCTAACCCTAACCCTAACCCAAATCTTAATTCTACCCCTAACCCTAATTCTAACCATAACCCTAGGGTTATTCTAACTATAATTATGGCCCTAACTCTAATACTAACCCTAACCCTAATTCTAACCATAATCCAAACCCTAATTTTAAGCATAACCCTAATTTTGACCTAAACCCTAATTGTAATCATAACCCTTAATCTAACCCTAATTGTAATAATAACCCTCAATCTAACCCTAATTCTAAATCTCATCTTCATTCAAACCCTAACTCTAAACCTAATTCTGACAAGTTGTGCTAACATTACGCTTAATATATATATATATATATATATATATATATATATATATATATATATATATATATATATATATCGAGAGGAATCATCAGGTTAGCCCAGCGACCTGAAGCTTAGCTCTTTGATAGGGTGAGCCCTCCTATAACCTCTCGAGCGATGGACAATGGACCCCACCGGTAGACAAGCACCACACATCGCAAGAGAAACCGCTGCAAGCAAGAGTCGAACTCACGACCTGGGTTGCCTAAAACGACAGCCGAGACTGAGTGAGCTGACTCGTGGGGTCACACTTACCATATATTTATATAAAGATAAATATGCTAACCTTAACACTAATTTAAATCGTAACTATAACCCTAACCATACATGGAACCCTAACCCTAACCATAATTTGGTACATAAATCAAACATTAAATATAACGTGATTTATAAACATAACCATAACCCTAATTAGATTAAAACCTTATTCTAAACATAATTTTAAGCATAACTCTATATCTAACCCTAATTTATAAGATTAATCATAACCCAATCCCTAAACAAAACCATAATTCTAAATCTAACCTTCATTCAAACCTTAAAAAACAATATATAATTATAATTTTAATTAATAATATATCTAACACATATTATAATATTATATTATATTATATAATTATAATAATTCTTATAATTATGTAATATAGTTAAAATTAACCTTGCAACTGCAGATACTACTAGCATACCTATATTTAAAAAATATATCTAAAGTACGTCGAGAGATGTCCTTCCTGAGGCACCTATTTTTTAATCACTAATCCTAACATTAGGCGTCTGGTGAAGGATATATCTCGACGTACTTTAGATATATTTTTTAAATATAGGTATGCTAGTAGATAATAATATATAAATTTCAAAACCCTATTCATGGGGCTAGAGGGACTAATCCCTCTTTGAATTCGAGGAAGGGCATAAGCTAGACAACGCCCCCTAAAAGGATGGTGCAAAATTAATTTTGACAAAGATTTGAGAGGAAACCTTGGGATTTTAGGAGCTGGTTGTATAATCAAAAATCACAAAGGAATCATGGTTGAAGCGGCTTCCAAGGGTCTTGTGTCAGGGACGAACAATGAAGCAGAAGAACATGCACTCCTCCTTAGACTAAAAGCTTGTGAACAATTTAGGATAAAAAAGTGCAAATATAGGGCAACTTGATGGTCATTGTAAATGCAATTAGGAAGAAGGGGATGCCAAATTGGAAAATAAATAGCATATTAAGCCAATGTTGGCCTCTCAAATATATCTAAAGTACGTCGAGAGATATCCTTCCCGAGGCACCTATTTTTTAATCACTAATCTTAACATTAGGCGTCTCGAGAAGGACATATCTCGACATACTTTAGATATATTTTTTAAATATAGGTATGCTAGTAGATAATAATATATAAATTTCAAAACCCTATTCATGGGGCTGGAGGGACTAATCCCTCTTTGAATTCGAGGAAGGGCATAAGCTAGACAACACCCCCTAAAAGGATGGTGCAAAATTATTTTTGACAAAGATTTGAGAGGAAACCTTGGGATTTTAGGAGCTGGTTGTATAATCAAAAATCACAAAGGAATCATGGTTGGAGCGGCTTCCAAGGGTCTTGTGTCAGGGACGAACAATGAAGCAGAAGAACATGCACTCCTCCTTAGACTGAAAGCTTGTGAACAGTTTAGGATAAAAAAGTGCAAATATAGGGCAACTTGATGGTCATTGTAAATGCAATTAGGAAGAAGGGGATGCCAAATTGGAAAATAAATAACATATTAAGCCAATGTTGGCCTCTCAAATATATCTAAAGTACGTCGAGAGATATCCTTCCCGAGGCACCTGTTTTTTAATCACTAATCCTAACATTAGGCATCTCGAGAAGGATATATCTTGACGTACTTTAGATATATTTTTTAAATATAGGTATGCTAGTAGATAATAATATATAAATTTCAAAACCCTATTCATGGGGCTGGAGGGACTAATCCCTCTTTGACTTCGAGGAAGGGCATAAGATAGACAACGCCCCCTAAAAGGATGGTGCAAAATTAATTTTGACAAAGATTTGAGAGGAAACCTTGGGATTTTAGGAGCTGGTTGTATAATCAAAAATCACAAAGGAATCATGGTTGGAGCAGCTTCCAAGGGTCTTGTGTCAGGGACGAACAATGAAGCAGAAGAACATGCACTCCTCCTTAGACTGAAAGCTTGTGAACAATTTAGGATAAAAAAGTGCAAATATAGGGCAACTTGATGGTCATTGTAAATGCAATTAGGAAGAAGGGGATGCCAAATTGGAAAATAAATAACATATTAAGCCAATGTTGGCCTCTCCTAGATTCGTTAATAGATTTTTCAATAAAACATGCATTCAAAGAAATCAATTCTCACACGGACAGGGTTTCTAGCTTCACAATAGATGTCAAAAGGGAATGCATTGTGGATAGGGCACTATCTATGTTGCAACACCTCGATCCTTGCATATTCATTAATTATCCTATCACTATTTGTGAGGATTCATCATACAAAGGTGGTAAAACGGTCAAAGACACATGCAAGGTCAAAGAAGGACATCCTTTGACAACAAAGTTACTGGTATACAAATTGATGGGTCCTAAAATCATTGCTCACACTCCTAAAGTGATTAACTCATTTCAAGGCCATGGACTTGTCATTTTGAAGGTGACTTGATCAACTCATCAACAAAATATGAGTGATTAAAGGCCAATTATTGAGAGTGGATAATCTCTCCTTCACTTAATCGAGCTTAGCTAGACTTAGGAGGGTGTTCTTAGAGGTATCTTTAATAAGATTGATTACAAAGGAAAACTTACAAAAGAGAGATCGTTGAAGTTGTATCCAATGTATGCTTGACCCCCAAAGATTGTCACTAGGTCACAGACTAACCAACTACATATAAAACATCTTGTTAATTTGATGAAGACATCATTGCACAAATGCAAGATGAAGGTATACACAATATGATTCCTTAGAGTAAAAATTGTTACAATCTGTTGGAGATGTTTCCTTGTTTAATCACTAAATCATGAGGCACACACAAACTAGCAACCTACTCCTAAACTATGGGTGAAAGATGTTTTTCATTTTAAGAATATGATGGATCATGAACTTCTAGGACTTGTGCCTATTCCAATGGGCTATGGAGTCATAATTTATCAAGAGAAGCAATGAATTGAAAACACAACAAGAAATGATCTAAGCACAATCATACATCAAAGATATGGTATCACATAACAAAGCATGCTTAATAATCCATGTTTGTACTATATAAATCCATATGAAATATAGAAATGGCCATTGCAAAAGCTTTGCTATGAATTAGAATATTGTCACATTCATCAAATCTCTATTACAATTATACAAGTAAATGTGGCAAGAGGAAACCCTAACCGAAGTTTAAAGGTTCCCCTGAAGATCTACATATGACCATGGAGACATTTAGTTACAGACACCATTCACAATATTACAACCTCCTTGTGATTTACAAATACATTTCTCTTTGAACGAAATGGACTTGTAAGAGTTGAAACCTTGAATGATTCTTGGCACTTGTAGGTGTGAGGAAGAAAAGAAAATTATCAACCCTATGTATGTCAAACAACCATGTATTTATAACATGTCACACTTTGCCTCTTGGTCACCCATCAGGAACTCAATGTACTTTGGCAGGTCATGGTATTAAATGCAAACTAAGAAAACTCCCATGAAATCTATGTTTGAGATGTTTCCAACTCAAAATGAATGGTACGGGGCTTGCGCGAAGATTATTAGTAGATGGAATTCAACCACTACATTCATGGCAACCATACCTTCCTTTATGATCCACTATTGAAATCTACAACCGAGATTGCACCCATGAGATGAATGATTGTGTTTGGGTAGAAAAAAATTGAGTAGTTGCAAGGGTCAAATCTAATCATTAATGGCTATCTTGGGAGTTGTTAGAGCATTCTAGAAAGTATCAAAGAAGTTTGGAAAATTTGCAAGATTTTGGTGCGGGTCCAAACATGAGGATTGGACATTACCAAATGAGGATGGCAACTTTGTAGAGAATTCCTATGGAGCTAGAGGTGGGAACTAGACATGTCATGTGGCAACGTGAGATTGTTTGGGAAGAGTAGAAGTGAATGAATGTGTGAATGTGAGGAAGAACTAGACATCGAGACATTAGGGAGCTAGGAAAAGTTGTAAAGGAAATCTAGAAGTTCATTAGGTTTCTGCAAAGGGAGAAAATGAATGATTTGATGATGTGGGAAATGTGAGGTTTGGTTGCAGAACTAAATGTCAAGACAGGATATGAGGTGAAGGGAATATATCCTAATGTCCAAGGAAAGTCTGCAAAGATGAGGGAACTGAAGATATGGAGGTGTGAGAAAAGCCTGTGAGAAAGGGAGGAGGAACCAGAAGTAGGTGTGTCTAGTTGTCAAGAGAAATTCTACAAAATGGAATGGGAAGTGGAATGGAGAATTTGTGGAAATAGAATGGAAGTTAGGAAGTTCAAGAATGGGATGAAAATAGAAGTGGTCTAGAAGAACTCTGCAAGTTTACAAGATAAAGGAAATAGGAGGGAAGGGAACATGGGAACATAGGATCTACAGGAATAAGGAAAGAGATGGGAGGACCGCATATCATAACTTGAAAATGGAAGTTCGACAATTCAGTGGGATCCCACAAATTGGAAGAAATGGGTAGAATGAAAAGACTAAGGGGCCAATAGAGTTTTGTGGAAATTTTATGTGGGAAAGGAGGGAGGAACCTGACAAGAAGTGAAAAGGAAACATCTAGTAGTCAACCAAAAGTCTACAAATTCACAAAAACACTAGAAAACAACTTAAATTTCCTGAACCTAGAAATTTCTTGGATTTTTACAACTTCCAACACATGAGAGGACATGGGGGGATGGCTTTGAAAAATGCTTAGGCAAATTTTGACCCAAAGGAATACCCACTTAAAATTTTCCAAACCAGCTATAGATGGTGGGCTTAATGGGGCTAATTTACAAAGGGGACAAGAACTTGGACAATTTTTGCATTTCAAGTTGGGTCCCAACATTGGCTTTGGTTGGGGGTGTCTGTCTCTTGCAGGCATAGTGAGAATCTAGATGAAATCTCAAGGAGAAGACCACAAAAAGGAAACAATAATGAGAGACCAAGACAATTACACTTCATGACCAACAAGGGTCACAAAACAAGGGTCGCAATTACACAAAGACAGAACACACAAAGGCACAAATATTTACAAGTCAAAATACCTCATTACTTAAGAAAAGTAGCTTGAGATGTTGGCCATGGACTATAAACTCCATGAATTCTTCAGTTAAGCTCTTGAGATGGTACACATTATGACCATACTCATCTGCAACTTCATATGGCCCAAGCTAGAAGGGATCAAACTTCCCATGCTTTCCTTTGTCATCTATTTCGGCATTCCACATAAGAATCATATCACCAACTTGGAAGTTTTTTTGAAGTACTCTCTTATCAAATAAATGTTTCATTGCATGCTTCTATGATAACATCTTGTCATGTGTGATCCTCTTATTCTCATCTAGTTTTGTTAGCTCCAACATCCTTTGAGAAATTGCATAATTTTCATCTCCTTCAACATCATGTAGAAACTGGTGTACAAGTAGTTCTAGGTTGATTGGCATCTTAGCATCTAACCCATAAACTAATTCAAATGGACTCTTACCAATATATTTCTTATAGGTTACTCTATCATCCTGCAATGCATACTTCAATTTGTCATGCCACCTCTTCTTATTCATGTCGAAAGTTCTTATGATAATCTCTATGAGGATTTTGTTATTAGATTCAATGTGTTCATTACTTTGGGGTTATAAGAGGATGAGTGAATTAGATCAATCTCGTACTTAGAGTATAAACTTGAGATGTCATGGGATTTGAAACACACAACATTATTAGCAACAATGTTTGTAGGCACACCAAATCTAGTTATTATGTTATTCAAGAAGAAGTCTACTACCACCTTAGATGTAGCATTACAAGTTGGATTATAGGTTATTCTATCACCCTACAATGCATACTTCAATTTGTCATCCCACTTGCTATTCATATCTAAAGTTCTTCTGATGATCTTTATGAGGCTTTTGTTGTTGGATGCAGCATGTTCATTGCTTTGGGCTTGATAAGAGGATGAGTGAATCAGATCAATCTCCTACTTAGAGCATAAACTTGAGATGTCATGGGATCTGAAAGAAACATCATTGTTAGCAACAATGTTTGTAGGCACACCAAATCTGGTTATTATGTTATTTAGCAAGAAGTCTACTACCACCTTGGATGTAGCATTACAAGTTGGAATTGCCTCAACCCACTTGGTGAAATAGTTAGTGGCTATAAGAATCCATTTATATCCATTGCTTGACCTCTCCTGAAATTCTCCTATAAAATCAATACTCCACTATTGAAAAGGAACTTCAACCATCATATACATAAGAGGGAGAGCACCTGCAAATTTCAACTTTCCTATAAATCTTTGGTAAGCATCATATTTCCTTACTATCTCTACCACATCCTTGAATAATGTTGGCCACCAATATCTTACTCTGTGGATCTTGTGTGTAGGAGTCTTAGCGTTGAAGTGTCCACTACAAATGCCTTTATAACACTCATTAATCACCATGCTAGATTGTTCTTGTTCTAAGCATTTGAGTAGCATCCCATCATGATTTCTCCACATCAAATCATTATGCATCCTTACATACCTTTGAGACTACATCTTAAGTGTTCTTTTCTAATTATCGTTCATTTGAAGGGGACAATTCATATTTTTTTACATAATATATAAATCCCTATACCAAGGGTTATCTCTCAAATAACATAAGTCAACTGTATAATTATAATTTACCTCATTTATCTCAGTTGCATCCAAATTTGCATCTACCATCAGTCTGGCAAGGCCATGACCTCTAACTAATTTTGTAACTTGCACCTCCATGTCATACTCTTGGATCTTATTGATCTATCTACATCTTTTACTTGTGGCTTCTTGTTGAGTGAACGTGTCTTTCACAACTATGCAACACATATGCAATGATCTTTGCACCTGTCGGATAAGACCTATAATTCTTGATAGCTTTAACAAGGGCATAAGGATGTTTTTCCATAATTGAATACTTCAATTATGTAGCTTGTAGAGACTTGATGAACAATGCAATGGGATGCTCATACACATCCTTGTTCTTTTATAGCAACATAACAACAACAGTATAGAATGAACCAAAGGAGAAGATTTGGAAAGGTTGAGATTAATCTAGACTTGCCAAGACCAGTGCTTCTTTAAGAGCTTATTTGATCTTTAGAAATGCATCATTTGGTTCCTCACTCCATGTGACTGATTGTTCCTTTTTCAACATCTTGGAAATGGCCTTTGTCTTCTCAACAAAGTTAGGGATAAACCTCCTAACAAAGTTTATCTATTCGAAGAATGATTGCACACCTTTGACTATTTTAGGTCAAGGGATGAAGTCAATAGCTTTTACTCTTTTTGGATCTATCCTCACCCCATATTTTGATACAATGTGCCCCAACAACTTGCCTTCTTTAATACCAAAAATGCATTTTCAAGGATTTAAAGAAATCCCATACTCAAGGCATCTTTTGAAAATCAGCTCCAAATGCCTGCAATGATCTTTTCTTTATTTGGAGTAGGTAGTCAGGTCATCTTGATATACTACTATGATTTCATCAATGAGGTCTGTAAAGGCAATATCCATAGCTCTTTAAAAAGTGGACCATACATTTTTTAATCCAAATAGAATTCTCACATAAACACAGGTACCCCAATGAGTAGTGAATGTAGTTGTGTGTTGTTCTGACTCCTTGACCACCACCTAGTTATATCTAGAGAATTTATCCATCATGGACATCAGTTCTAATCATGTTACCCTTTACAGTAGATAGTCCATAATCAGAAGTGGGTAGTTGTCCTTGAGAGACTTAATGTTTAAGTTCCTAAAATCCACAGACAATCGTATCTCTCCATTCTTCTTTAGTAGAACAAGGTTAGACACACATTCAAAAAGTCGGATAGGTTTGATAATACCCCCTTCTTTCAATTTTATCAATTCCTTTTGCATTTGGGGAGCAAGTGTAGGATTGTTTGGCCTTTGCTTTTGTCTAAAAGGTTTTGCATCAGGTTGGAGGGGAATTGTATGCTAAAATAAACCCTCCTTGTAAGCTTTAAGTTCGTCATAGGACTATGCAAAACATCTCTTGAATCTCTTCAACAGTGCAATTAGTATCTGCTTTTGAATTGGCTTCAATTTCTTACCAATGTAAATCATTTTAGGTTCTACCTTAGCACCTAGATTTACACCTTCAATGTTATCTTCATCAGTACTTTTGCTCCTATATCAACCTACACTATTGAACATTCCTTCCAATGCTACTAACCTTTTAGGAATGGTGTTTGTGACATCCCACTTGTTGTACCCAAATTTAGCACTATTATTTTTTGTTTGTTATAATTTTTAACCAAAGTTATTAAGTGTTTGTTCATTTGTGTACTCGATTACTTCTATCCATACGGGATAGGCACTTGTCCATATAGGACAAGCATCTATCCATATGGGATAGGTATGCCTCCATCCATCTGGGATGGGCATCTATCCATACGGGATAGGCATTTGTCCATATAGGACAAGCATCTATCCATATGGGATAGCTATGCCTCCATCCATCTAGGATGGGCATCTATCCAAACAAGATATGCATCTATCTATATAGGATAGGTACATGCTTTGGCCAGAGACTTACTCATCAGGATCAAATGGATCCTGAGTCACTCACTGATGGCCACACTCCCTATTGAGAGTGCACCAAGGTCACCGTCATTCAGGAGTGTGTGTGTATATATATATATAATGAATATATTTTATCTTATTTTTATCTTAGTGATTTCGTCCTTAGATAAGTGATTCTCTTGGGTGCATTTAATCAAATGATTAGGTTGCTAACCCATTACTTTGGATACTTTCCAACCCCATACCTGAAAACTTGGGTACTGGGAACCTCCTTCGTTCACTAGATTGCCTACATACCTACTTCCAAATAGGATCAAGGTATAATATATATGTAGTTCTAGTTTCTAATATATGTTTGATGTGAACTATTTAATGTGGACACATAGCCCTTTCTAGGGCCCCTTTTCCCCAGACAATTCATCTTCAACTGCTATGTGATGATGGTCTTATTTTCCTTGAAACTATATGATGATGTTTTTATTGATATGGATCTATCGTTAAGTTTGTTCTTTTATTTAATATTTTATTAGTCTTCTATTCGAGGAAGATTACCCGTTCCTTGGATTTAAATAAACATAGTATCCTTGATTACTCCCTAGCAATTTATAGGGATGGTGCCACATATGTCGTTGTTGCAGCTATATTAGGCTATAAGTGCAATAGTTCAAGTGCAATGACACCACCTGTAAATGTGAACCTGAGGCACTATCATTACTGAACACTACGAGTTTTTAGTTTTTCATATCTTGTTTAAGTTGTTCAAACTAAACTAGAAAATGAAAGAAAATTCTAAAATGCCTAACACATATTGAATGATATTGAAATTAAAAAAAACTTAAAAACAAACCGTTAAGGCTATCATTAAGATTAATTGTATTAGTTCATTGAGGTTGAAACAAAATTTAACCATTTTAATACTTCTATCAAAGCATAACAAGAAGATTCGAATTGAGACTTTTAGTTTATACTCATTTGCTAATTAATTCAATTTGTCATGTTAGAGAACACAATGTCACTAGGTTAATTAGTAACCTCTACTTTTTGGTGATGTCACTATGATAAGGTAATACATATAATAATTAATTTGGTTTAAAAGTACAATAATGACTACAAGTATATGAGTCTAATGTTAAGACAAATCACAATTTTGCAAAATTTTGGGACAAGGAAAAGGAAAAAAATAAGATTGTGGCCAAGATTTTAAAGTTCCTAATGGTAAAGTTCCTAGCCGACCTTTAGATGATCAATGGATGTTAATTAAAAATTTAATAAACTTACAACAAAGGGAACTAATGGTATGGTTTATATAAAATGGTTCTTGAGATTATAAATTAGGATCGATGTTTGTTTTCTTGAGCAATATACTCATTAGTTCATTATTTAAGGTATGTTAATTAAAACTACAAAATTATCCTTAGGTGTTGATTCACAACATTTTAATCCTAAGGTTACTAAACTTGAATACTAAATCCTCATCAATAATTTTATCCAACCTAAATAACTCTAAGATTACATATTAATATTGATATAATGTTTTCTTATGTAGCCTCTAAATGTCCTTCCCAATATATAATTATTTATTTCATTTATAACTTAATCTATCATACAAACTAAAAAGATTTAAGTATTGTTAACTAAAAGGATAAATCATTTCATGTTAATGAAACTTAAATTAATTTTAGCTATTTACAAAATAAAATTAAAAGTCATAAGAATTATTTAAAATTGGCACAATTCAAGATCGATAATGCATTTGAGTGCATTCTAAATGTTGGTCTTCTTAGGCAATATAACCATAAGTTAATCTATTAAGGACTTTGAACAAGCTTCAAAATGGTCTTTAGTAGATTTTTTTTTGGTCGATAAGTGAGGGAATTTTTAGGCTGGCCCACTCCAGCAGAGGTCACAAGGGGGACCTCCCCATCGAACTGCCACCGCCACCGCAGCGCGTATCATCAATGGTGCGACCCTGCTAGGTCTGCCATCACTGTAATCATGCCGCTTGTGGCGCGGATCGCCACCAGTGAATTCCACACTGTACATCACTGCTTCCATGACCTGTCGAGCTGCGGAGACCAGAGTACACCAAAATTCAAACACACTCCACTTAAGGACCACGGAGTGCCAAGAGTCACCTACATAGAGCCACAACCATTTAGAAGCCAAGATGTCTTTGCGAAGATTTGAACCCTGGTCTCCATAATAATGACCAAGTGGTCTTAACCACTAGACCACACCCACTCGACTATCTTTAGTAGATTATTATTGCAATACTTGTACAATTAATTACGATATCACCAACTCTTTCTTTACTGACTGAATTTGATGAATAAATCAAAATCTCATAAAACATTATCGTACATCCATAACGAAATAATTCATACTCTTTTTTACCTCTTAACTATAGCCTATACCTATTAATTCACATTACTTATTTATTCTATATGTAGTAACATCATCAACTTAAAGTTATAGTCACTTAATGTTTCATAATATGTGTTCAAAATGCAATTCATCTTAATGGATAAATCCTATAGTAAAGGTATAGATTATTATATCTAATGCTATAATTTAAAATCCATTTATGTTTATAAACACCAATAACTTTAATGTATGGTTACCAAATCAATTAGGAGCAAAATACCAAGAAAATTACTTCATGACTAAATATATAGAAGCAAAGAAATAGTCTCAACCAAAATTTTAAACATTCTAGGAATAATATTATTACTACCAATACTACCATAGCTGAAACAATACTTAAAGAATAAAAAATAACCTAGACATTATCAAATAGGCTAAGGTTTGACAAAGAATTGAGTATTTGGGAGGATGTAGTACTCCCTACCTTGTGACACAAAGCATGTTTGGTGGATGGTTGGGGAGTATGAAATCCCCATGAACCCCAATATTTTATCAAACAATACTACAAATCTTGCTTCTAAGACCAATAATGATTTAAACCAACCCAACTATAAACTTCTCTCACTAGGAAGAATGCATACAACTAGTTAAATATGAATGTGAAGACATGGATTCTTTGAAGTAGATTAAGATCAATATAACTCCATAATCTCCAACCACAAGGATAGAAATTAATTTAGAATTGACCCCAAAACACCTTTGAAATTCCCCTCTCATGGAATGCAATGATTACATAGGATATGCACAAAAAGCTTTAAAACTATTGGGTAAATACAATTGGCAGTTGTAAAGATTCAAGATAGGAACACTTGTGTGATAATATCAAAAGATTTAGAGTATATTTGAAGGTTAGCAAGGAGCAATGAATTTATTGCAAGATAAAAAATAAAAGGATTTGACTTGTTAACCTCGTTTGAAATAGTTAATTGACTTATCAACTCTACTATACACACATGTTTGTCAGTGATAGAATTAGTCATTTTACACCCAATTTTTTTATCAATAGATAATTACCCTCTCAACAAGATAAAAAGATTCAAACCCAGAAACTTGTAGCTTCCATAAAATTGTTCTTGCGCAAACATAAATTCATGTCATGATAAAAAGAATCTACTAAACACTTAGAGAGAGCTCAAGTGATTGAGAAGGTGGCATGAAGTTTTCATGGTATGTACCACGATTTGAATGGTAGTGTAGACACTTAAAAATGGCTAACACATCATATCCCATATCATTTAATAATAAATCACTTCATTCTTCTATATTGATTTTAAATCATTCTTAATTATTCAATTAACTAACATTTCCTCCACATATTAATTAAATAAACAAATTAATTTCCATTTTCTCCACCATAAATAAATAAAATTAATATTTTATTTATTTTCCAACATTATCCATGTGCACATAAAATTAAATAATTAATTTATTTAATTTTTCATAATTTCATCTCACCATGATTCTCTCTCATCACTCTAATCACTCTCAATCAAATCTGTTAACAGATCAATCAAATAAATTGACTAATCAATCTATTCAGTCAACTCACCAATCAAGCTTGTTAACTCCCCTGATTCATGAGAGGACAAGGACACTTGTCACTCTCTCATCTATTTAATTCTCTCATTCAATTTCAACCATTGATCTCTCCAATAATTCCTCACCATTGATCTTCATATTTGAAAATCTATAAATAAATCCTCTTCTAAGTCATGATGATCCACATTCATTATTGTAAACTTATGTTGTTGAATCTCATTCATATCATCCATTATCATCCATTGTTATATGCTAAGGTTATGCTAAAGTTTTGAGCAATCTACATAAGATACTATAATTTGAATCAAAGAGAGCATATCCAAAGGAGTTCAGGTGCATTCCTTTTCCACTCTATCGGTGAGACGAAATTGCATTTGAAGGGAAAGTATAATTGTGTTATTTGATTGAGGGATAGAGATTTTGGATTTTTGGATAGTGTGGGATTTGGATGCTCCATTTGGATTAATTTTTTTTTGCTTGGGAACCCACACCATTTTTGTTTTTTCTTTTGGAGGTGTGGGCTTTTGCATCCTTTGAGATGGATTTTGCTCTATTTTTACGTATTGATGCCCTATAGCATGATAGTCCTTAGGCTCTAGTGGATTTTTTGCTTTATGTAAGGACGCGTCCCAATTTTTATTTTGGAATCCCATGGGTTTTGTGATAGCTTCATGTTTGGTCGATGTATGTATTTATTGGTCATGATTAGAAATTTTAGGAGATTTAAGGGAGCGGGATGTGTGGATGAAGAGATTAGTGGATTTGTGAATGAAAGGATGAGGGGATTTGAGGACGGGAATATTGGGAGTTGGGAGGAGTGGAGGTAGAGTGGATGGAGGGAGATGTATGGTCACATGCTTTTGAGAATGGTATGACGATGGAGGAGGAATGGCGACATATGATTTGGAGGTGAGATGAGGTGTACCGGGTTTGGGATTGGAAAAAGTGGATTTTGGAAGCATGAAGGTGGTACCAGCATCTTTAGATTGTTTCCCTTGAGATTGATAGCCAAGGCCATGCGATTGTGGAGGAATTTTGACATGGATGGGCTCCAAAATACCTTGTTCATGAAGGCCTGAGCCTTTTCCTTGATAGTTCATATTTTGGAGCATGCAATGTGCGATGGCATGTTTATTGTTTTGGAAACAAGACGCAAGTCCATAAGTAGATGGGGAAGGATGCGTGGTGGATAGGAGTTGTTCCTCTCCTATGAGAGAACCACTATAGATGAAGGTGTTGGGTCAAAGGGGACAGGATAATGGATTTGGGATAGGGTCAATAGGAGATGGTGAAGGATTAATAGGGGATGATGGGGGATCAATAAGAGATGGTGTGGGATTGATAAAGGGATGACTTGGGATGCTTGGATCTTGATTAACAATATGCTCATTAAGATGTGGAGTTATATGATCCAAGTTATTTATTTGATTGTCTATGTTTTCTTGGTGACCAAGTGTCTCATCATGGGATATTGGTGGATGATGGATAGGACTAGTTAGATGATGGATAGAAGTAGATCATAGATATTGGTGGCTTGAGTAGTTTGGATAGGTTGATCTTGACTCGGTGAGGAACAAGGTTGATCATGCTTTAGATTTGACTCTTGACACAACTCTTGGTTTTCTTGGATGCACGTGATAGGCTTTGGATCATTGACAATGTGATTGCATGAGGGATTTTGATTTGCATTTATGGTAAGAGGTTCTTCAAGAGGCATGATAAACATTGGACTAGATGATGGTAATGGAGGAATATGCATGATACTTGGAAGCTCTTTGATAGGCACATGGATATATATCTGATTGCATGATGGTGTTTGATTCCATTCTAATAGCCATTGGATCACATCCTTCATAACTTTAGGGGTTGAGGAATTAGGAGAGGAATAAGATGGATAATATAATGGATGGACAATAATGGCAGATGTGTAGGATTAGGATTAGGATTGGGTGGAGGGATAATAGGAGGGGAGTGTGTAGTTTGTCTTGATGTTTGGATAATCTCCTCTAATGAAGTAGATGGAGAAATGACAGATGTTTGGGATAGGTTTTTGGATGGAATGGATGATGGGGTGGGTGATGTGGTTTTGATGGGTGTTAGGTGGGTGACAACATCATAAATGACACATTTGGCTGGTTTTGGGGAAGTAGGGTGGGATGAATCCATGGGTTTGTTTTTGTACTTATACTTAGCTAGGATTTTGTTGATGAATTTAGTAGGAGAGTTCGATTGTGGATTAGATAGTGGACTAGATGGTGGATTAGATTGAGGGAATGATATAGAATACGATGGTAGACTAGATTGAGGAGATGGAGGATTTGCATAGGATGCATAGGCTCTAGGGTGGCCTTTCCCTTGTCAAGGTTAGTATCATAATGATGATGACTTGAATGAATATTGGATTTTGGCTTAACGAGTAGCTACTACTAGCATGTTCTTGTTGTAAAGGAGCTTGATATGGATGTTGGATGATGTAGGAAGATGTGCGTTACTGATACTTGTTTTGAGAGATATTCATGAGGTAAGTTGATGTAGGATTGGCTTGATATGTGGTATATGATGGGGATGTATTAGGTTGGGGTATTGATAGAGTAGATTGAGATGATGGATGGATTGTTTGTGATGATGTGACCATATAAGGGGATGAAGGTGGGTATGAGGTTGACAGGGATGACACATGGGAAGGGTCATAAGAATGGTCTTGAGAATCTCCAATGATGAGATATGCTAAAGGATAATGAGTGATGTCATTTCGGTATTGTGCTTTAGCAAGAGGATCTAATCCTTCATACTTACATTTGAGTTCTTTAAATATTACATTTTGCTGGTATAAGGGGGATATTGGTTGAATTAGAGATATAGTTTGTTGAGGATTGGATCCATACATGTGTTTAAGTTCTTGTATTTCTGCATAATCTTGGTGTGATAGGGATATTAGTTGGATTGGAGATGGAGTGGGGTTTGACATAGGCTTTTTAATTATCACAACCATTTTGTCAATGGGGATTAGATTATGAGTACACTAGTGATGGTTTAAAAGATTTGGATAAGAATGATGCATGTGATTGGAAAAGATCAAGTTTGATGGGATGATGATGATTTGGATTGCATTTGGGATTAAGATTGAGATGTAACAACCTATTAAATTTGATTTGATGGATGTGGGATAAACTCTATTACCTAAGATGGGGGATGCTCTTAAGCAAAGATAAGGACTAAAAGGATCAAAGGACGATTGGTCTTGATCAAGGACTTGATCACAATTCAAGGTTGATGGATGAAAGATGAAAAATGACAAGGTGATTTGGATGACAAAGTATATGATGTGGATGGATTATGGATTTAGATCTTAAATGATTCAAGATTTGGAAAAAGGGAATTTTGTTTCAAAGATTTTTTATCACTGGGAATTGCACCCATATGCAAGGCTGGTTAAAGCACTGCAATTCCATGTAACATGGGACTAATCTCAGGTTGTTGGTGCCCTATGACGAGATTAGACCTCCAGATTATGGGCTAGTTCCCTTCAAATGTTATATTGAGACGTATGTTTTTACTTTTTGGGAAAAGGGAAGAAAGAAACTAAATGAATGCTAAAGGTAAAATGGTGATGCACCTGATATGGATAAAAATAATGCAATCTGATTCACGATGTTTACCAAAAATCTAACTTTTACACAATCCAGACTTGGCATAAATACCACCAAAGTGATTCTAAGGAAGGTTTGAAAACAGGTTTTTATGAAGGAAATAGTTTTTTCACAGCATAAAAAGACTATTTCTGGTTAACACAACCTAAGACCTATGATGAATATATGCTTTAATGCTGCAAACAAGGAGGTGAGACAATAATTTTGAAGGTTTAATAATAAAACACAACAAAATTTCATCAAATCACTTCAACATTCAGCACAAAAAGGAAAGGTAATTCAACTGATCTGAAATAAACAAAGGAAAGCTTTGCAAAAAAGACAAAAGATAACTTGTAACCTGTTGATCTCTCAATAAAATTGTAAAAGTGAGCTACAAGAATTCTCCAATCTATCTGAATCAGAATGAGAATCAAGAACTACCAAAAACAAACTTTTGCTTTACAATATATAGGTTTGCTCTCTCCAAGAGGCATGCAAAAATATGGACTTGCAGATAACTGCCTCTACAAATACTCATTCCCGAGCAACCTCAAAAATCCTCAAAATTAGGGCCTAAAACTACCACAAATTGAGCAAAATAGCTTCAATTTGGGCCTCTCCATATGTTTGACCAAAATTTTGACCAAGGACCCTAAAAATAATCCTAAAAGACATGCAAAACCTCCTAGGTGGCCTAGTTAACTCAACTAATCAATTTGCATGATTTTGCATGAGCAAAATTGATTGTGAGTAAATACTAAAGTAATAGAATATTACTCTATTATTGGTTACAATTTGTTCTATTTTTATTTTACAATTTATGAAAAATAATAAAGTAATTTATAGAATATTACTTTATTATTTATTTACAATTAATTCATATGTAAAATCATGCATGACTAGGAGAAAAATATGACTCCTTATCACTCCAATTACATTTGCCTATTTTGCAAGATATGAGTAAAAAATAGGACTTAGGGATAAATACAAAACTCCTTATCACTCCATGATCAATGAGAAAATATTATCTCCCTCTACAAGGAAAATAAAAAAAATCTGAGTCACTCCACATGACATTCCATGCACAAAACAAATATGCATAAACATCCTTATGGCTCCCCTTTGTTGCCTTAGTGCACATACATTACATTTTCTAAATCTCCTTATATCCCCATATGCAATTTGAGATCAAGGAAGAAAAAACAACTCCGTTATGCATAAAACCCCATGCATAAAAAATGCTCCATTATATCTGCACCATCATATATTGCCACCATGCAATCTCCTATTACAATTGCCTTTATGCAATAATCAAATCAATACAAGACAATACCTTATACATCCCATTCAAATCATACCTCCACCATGCATGAATGCTTACCTTTGAAAACTCCATGTATAGCCTTATGCATATGCCTGTCTAAAATCACACCTTCTTGGCTTTGTTAGTCACTATGCATAATTACGAGATATCCCTATCTTTGGATGTTTTGAAAAAGGACAAGGAACTTGAGCATGTGTATTGTTGTCTATGCAATAGCTGACCACCAAGGAATCTTCAAAAGGTTTATAAGGCTTGAAGCCTTTCCCTCACATCACATCGGCCCTCCTAACTTAATAAAAATTAAGCATTAATCTTTTGTTTGTCGGCTACTCCATGTTATGATGGCTAGGAAAAGGTCTTGACCACGACTCTGCTTTTGGATAATGTAATTATTAGTATTTTACAAGTCAAAAAACACACTTGAACAAAGAACCTTCGAAGAAAAAGTGAGGAAACAACCCTAATTTTTGTTCATTCTTCATTTTGACTTCCTTCTTCGAGCTCTGCAACTGCATTATGCCAGCCTAGGGTTTCAACCTCTCCATCATGGCTTTGGTCTTCTCTCTTCAACGGCTCTTCTTTGTTATTACCATGGAACTCTGCATGATAAGGAAGAAGGTAACTCTGCTTTCTATTTCATATGAGACATTTTAGAATATCTGTAGCTTTATTTCTTTTTAATGGTCGCAGCCTCCTTCTTTCATGGTTATCTCCATCATTGTGCACTCTTTAACACCCTCTTTTTGTTTCTGTATCTTTCTTCCTTGATGGTCTTCATCTGATCTTGAAAGTTTAAGGCCACTGTGAGGCCGTGGAAAGATCTTTCCTCCTGCCAGCAAAAAAGGGTAAGCACTTTTCATTTTCATCTCTATAGCTTCATTTGTCTTTGGTTTTACTCTTTATAGCAAGACAGGTCTATTGGTAGACATGGGTATCGTATTTTATTATAAAAAACGCTATATCACTGTTGGCCATGACTATGTATCTCTTCTTTTTACCTTGATCTGTTTGTATCATACAGAAAACCTGAGGCTTTAAAGTTTTGAAATGAGGGTTTTGGCATCTTTTCTCCATTTTCAAAGCTTTTACCTGTTCTGGCCATGCTCCTTCTGTAAATAGGCATTAAATGTTGTAGACTGTCAAGGGTTTGTGAGCTTTGAAGTTAGGGTTTCAACCCTTCTTGCACAAAAACCTTCATAATGCCACAACCATACTCTTTCACTTAATCTCTTTCTCTTTTGACTATAAAGAAACAATGGTTTGATATATCTTTGAAAAGATCTTGTTTAGTTTGCAGATGGGTATACCTTCTTTCATGTTTCTTTCTCCTCTGGCATGGTTATGACTGTATCATCTTTTTGTTTGAAACTTCTTAACTGTGTTTGCAAAAAATGACATTAGGGTTTGATATCTTGACATGGGTATACAATTGTTCATAAACAATCTCTCCTTCTGTGTAGCACTTCCTTGACCGTGGATTTTCCTATAGGCAAAGCATTCAAGAGTTGAAGTGTTAGCAAATGGAGTTTTCTTTCTTTACTTCACATAACACTTTCTCCTTCTCTTTGTGACTGTCACACATTACTAATGATACACTTTATCTTATCTGTCCCACTGTAGCTACTGGGTAGAAGCAAATTTTTTGATATTATGTATAACAACAAATCATTTGATATCTTGTATGATAATTGTTATCATTTCTGGAAGGCTGTACCTGTAGCATAAATGGCTTCTTATGCATATCTCTTCAGGTTGCTAACTATAATATGATGGATTGTCTGTCATGTGGAAGCATCCTTAACTGTGTACTTGTCTTTGTTGCAACTGGATTTATACTATGGCATAGATATCATGTTATTTTCTCTTGACTGTCATATGTATTGGGATTCTTTTGTGCATAAATATCATGCATTTTCCTCCTTGCTGTCTGTGGCATTCTTAAGGTATATCTGTAGCATAGATAAACATATTCATACACTCACTGCTTGTCTCATCACTTGAATGTTATAGTATCAAATGTATCATGCATTTTTGTCTCTTGTTATCTGTTTACTATGACTGCATCATGATGGCATATCACTGCTACCTTCTTTTGTGATCGTGTTTGCAAAAAATGTAACTGTAGCTATGATTACATGTTCTTATCTCTCCTTGATGCTTCTCCTTCATTATTGACTAACTCCTGTAGATGGGTATGGTAATTTTCATATGCTCTGACTGTCTCTTGCTTATATAAGCCATTTTGTTGATCACTATCCCTGACTATCCATGGTGATGGTGACTAAACCTATATTTGTTATTCATGGTATCTCACTTTATGGCATTGTTGACTATATCACGGCATCACTGTAGCTCCAATGTGTATGAGGTAGAGTTTGTTTGATCAAAATAGTTGATAAGGTGTATGGAAACCACCTTGCTATCTTTGGGCTGTGGTATTCTTAATACTCTACTATGTATAATGTATTTGGATTCCTTCCTTGCTTTAGACATGACTGTCTCTTATTCTTGGATTTGTACTTGACTGTTATGTCTGTGATGACCATTCATTGTGTTCTGGTATTTGCTATGCATTATGTGCTTCATCCCTGGATGCTTGATTGTTTGAACATCTGACTATATTTAGACTGTAGCATTCATCTTCATTTATAGGTTCTCCTTAATGCCTGAATCATATGAGATTCTTGGCCTGGCTGTTTCCTCCTTGAAAATTAAGACCCATCTGCTCCAATAGAACTATTTCATGATATCTTCATGTATCTTTGATGGTTTGAAGTTTTGAGGCATTGGTGACAACCTTTTGCAAAGTTCATATCCTTCTTTCAGGATGACTGTACACTTATCTCATACATCTTGTGAAGTTTTACTTTATGGTAGTCAAGTTGGCATATTGTTTATGATTGTATTGCCTTCCACTATTTCATCTGTTGTTCCATGTGGCATTTTGCTTGACTATCTCTATGAAACACTTGCAACTTGAATGTGATATAACTGTTTAAACTTTGATCTTCTTAGACAGTATGAAAACAACATGAGAAGTACCTGGTATAAAATGTTGCTTCATATTACTCCTTTGTCATAATGAGATGACCCTTCACATGATTTATTATGCAACTTGTTCAAATGATACATAAGTTCTTGTATCCTTCTTTACTCTATCTCTCTTCTCTTTATCAGGCACAATAAACTGAAAACTTGTATCACCCCCTTAGATGACTGTAATCTGATTTCTGCATTTTGTCTTTTTGTCAATCTTAACTCAATCATATAATTTTGATTTGCTTCCATCAACTATAATAATGTCATGATGACATCTCCTTTATGTAAGTTGATTAGATGATGCATGATATAGCTTAGAATGATGCATTATGTCTTTTCTGATACTCTTTTCAAAAAATGAAAAGAAACATGTTGGGCTCAAACCCTTGTGGGAGCCACATTTAATCTACATATTTATTTGTCTTCAAATCAGCAACAAAACTTGTCCTATACCTGCACAGTGAACAAACAAGTTAGCATAAAAAGTACCTAATAGTGTTGATTGATCTTCTTCATGATTTCTTCCTGATTTGTGTCATTATCTGATCTAAATTCTTATCTTGAATGCATGATATGATAAGTAGATGTCTATGTTTGATAAAAGCATGTGAGAACTGTAAACATCCAGAGCACTAACAGGGTTGTCCCCAAAATTTACAGGTTTCAACTAGATGGTGGCTTGGAGTGAAGATTGAAAGCTGAAGACTTGAAGGCCGACTTCAACAACAACCTCCATCATCAGGCAATGATGGATGTTTAGATTTATCATATGTTCTTTTCTCTTTTCTTTTATCAAATAGATACAGAGCTTGCATGTCTACAATTGCTTAGTCTAGTTACTCCCACAACTTGTGTGGGACATATTTGAACACTTCTTTTAAACATGATTAGTTAGTTTCTCTGATACATATGATGTATATTTATTTCCTTTTCAATCAATGCATGAGATAAAGTAATAGATACATGGATGTATGTTCAAAACATGACATGAAATAACAGTGTAATACAATATCTTTCTCTCTTTTATTCAAAATTGATTAACTAAATAATCAATTTAACTTATAACTCCTGAAAGATCAAACTTTGTAGAACAATTGTATCTCCTTGAATGTTTGATCCCTCGATAATCAAATCTTTTGTCATGATAACTTATTAGTCCTGATTGGACTGATAGGTTATCCTGACAACTGGATCTTCTTTTCTACTTGGTCAAGGCATCAACCATTCAAGAAATACATAACTTTGAAGTTTTCTATTATTCCTTCTGAGCAATTACACTTAGGTCCAACTAATTTTAAGTGTGAACAAAAAATTAGTAACAAGACTCTCTCAAAATATGGACTATGGATTCTAAGATGATTAAACTGTTTGCAAAGATTCCAAGACAGAAGCATCATTCTGCTGATCAAAAGCGCAGGTTTATGATACAAATGCATAGGGATATCAGACAAATGAGCCAAAGGACAGTCAAAAGCGCGTATATCGGATAAAGGCACCAATCTAAGTGACAAAGCGCATGTTTACAAGACAAATGTGCCAAATGATAGTTTTTCGTTGATTAGAGAGCTTTCTTGGCAAGAGATTGATCAATACATAAAAACAAAGCAAAATCCATTTCAAAGGCTACAAAAGCCCACACCTCCAAAAGAAAAAACAAAAATGGTGTGGGTCCCAAGAAAAAACAATCAATCCAAATGGAGCATTCAAATCCCACTCCATCCAAAAATGCCAAAATCTCTATCCCTCATCCCACACCCCATACAAAAATCCTAAAATCCTAAGTCCATTCAGGTTTTTAAATCCTTAAATCGGCAATCCCAAAATCCCCCATCCCGATCCCAAATAAAAAATCCCCATTACTCCCCACTCTCCATCAAAGTCAAAAACTTCAAAATCTATCAAGATGTGTGCAAACATTGGTCATAGTTCCCCTCAACCCCACGACATTCCCACATACCTCCATCTCCCCATCTTACATCCTTTATCCTGCATATCTCCCCTATCATATCCCTATGTCCATGCTTTTACATAATCCTTTCATCCATCATCCATTTATCCATCCATCTATCTATCCCCCATCCATCCATAATCCACGTCATAATCCACCATCCACTCCATTCCATCTTCCCTCATCTACCAACATCCATGCGCATAATTAAACTCCACATGGTCCATGTGGGACAACATCCAAAATGGGACACTACTACCTTGCTATAGAAATAGGCGCTTGAGTCCCCATCCTCCTCCAAAATTCTTTATCCCTTCATCCAAAATTCCCCCTATTCCCTCAAAAAAAGATAAATAAAAAGAGAAAAAATCAAAATAGTAAAGGGAAATCATTCATCCAATGGTGAAAACCACCTCGGTGACACCTTGGATAGGTACCATGATGAAAACCTAGCAAACATGCATCATGTGTAGATCAATTGATTGTCTATGCACCTTACACTTGGGGGCATGTTGTCTCATCTATCTCATCTTATCACTTTCATCCTATCATTCCACCCATTAGTTCTATATCTACATGCTTATTCCATTGATTCAACCCATTCTCCCCTTCTACATTTGACCTTGATAAGGATAGGCTTTGGACAACTCTTGATATACCCAATCTTTTCTGCCCAATCCCATTACCTTTATCCATCATAAGCACTGTCATGTCAAGTCCTACTTATACCTAGGGTGGGGCATGTTATTCGTATGCGACATAGTCCTTGGAGATCACATCCTGAACCCCTCTATCCATCCATTATAAACCTACCATTCCTCCCATCCATTATCACCAATCCTTTTATCCATCCATCCTTTCCAAGCATTCTATCACGCATTCTAATAAGCATCATCTCGCCTTGTCATCAACAACACATATCTACATTGGGGCATATAATTCGTTTACGAAGTAGTCCTTGGAGAATACCCTAATGCACCCAACTTGTCTATCCTACATTCTCTCTTCCTCATATCCACTATCGTTACACCCCCCATCCATCACCTCACCCTAATCCACCATCCTTTGACCTAGTTTTCCCTTGTCATTGGTATCCGCAAGGAACCTATCCAACTGCACTCCAATACAACCATTTCCTAAACAAATCCACCCTTCCCATCCTAAACCAATAACTCACCATAAATATCCCAAAACTCAAAAAAAATCACATCATCCAAAAATCCAAGCAATAAACCAAAATGCAAGTCATCCTTAACCCATGCCAATCTAGTCAAACAATATAGCCAAATCATCCAATTACATATCTTGGTCTTGTTTCCAATCTTGTTGTCAACCCTATCAATCAATCCTTATCCAATCATCATCAAAAAGATATATTGTTCCTGCATCCTTGTGTTGCTCTACGGATATATTGTTCCCCACAATGACAACAATATCATCTTTAGTCCAATCAATCAATCATCTATTTTCAGCTTGACAGGGGCAATCACCTTGTGTGTTTTGAATCATTTGTGCATGCTTGCTTTCTTGCTTGTGTGTGTTATCATTTTATCTTGCATCTTTTATCTTGCATTTGTATTAAGTCCTTACAACATATTGCTACAATGACATCATGGTCTTCCATATCATGGTGCCCTACGGCATATGTTTGCTTGTGACCTTTATCTTTTTTGTGTGTCAGTCCTATGCATTGGATACATTGTCACCTTGGTGTTATATACCTCAGTGAATAACATCCATTGCTATATCAAATAAATGATTGCTCAACTCAAGTCAACATAACTAACCATCAGAATAAATCCATCGTTCTTGTTTCATCCATAATCATCTCCCTTGCATCCATCTTTTCATTTTCTCTATTTTTCTTCCATCATTTCTTTTCCATCTTTCATCTAACTTTTTCTTCGTATCTCTTCTTTCGAGAGCTTACCCCTGTTCTTTGAGCCCACCTAACCTCTCGAGGGGGCATCATTCATTCCATTAATTTCTTCTACCATCATCTTTCCTTGTTACTATCGCTTTTAATGATTGGGGCATCATCATCTCTAATCCAATTATAATCTAATCGTTATCTTCTAAACCAAAGTTTTCTATTCAACATAACACTATATTTTAAACTTCTTTGAAATAATGTTACTTCACAACACCATCTCAAAGAGGGGCAAAACATAGACACTTAAAAATGGCTAACACATCATATCCCATATCATTTAATAATAAATCACTTCATTCTTCTATATTGATTAAATAATTCTTAATTATTTAATTAACTAACATTTCCTCCACATATTAATTAAATAAACAAATTAATTTCCATTTTCTCCACCACAAATAAATAAAATTAATATTTTAATTTTATTTATTTTCCAACATTATCCATTACACATAAAATTAAATAGTTAATTTATTTAAGTTTCCATAATTTCCACCATGATTCTCTCTCATCACTCTAATCACTCTCAATCAAATTTGTTAACATATCAATCAAATCAGTTGACTAATCAATCAATTTAGATAATTGATCAGTCTACTCAGTCAACTCACCAATCAAGCTTGTTAACTCCTCTGATTCATGAGAGGACAATGACACTTGTCACTCTCCTATTTGTTTAATTCTCTCATTCAATTTCAACCATTGATCTCTCCAATCATTCCTCACCATTGATCTTCATTTCTGAAAATCTATAAATAAATCCTCTTCTAAGCCATAATGATCCACCTTCATATTGCAAGTTTATGTTGTTAAATCACATCCAAATCCCCCATTATCACACATGTCAAGGTTATGCTAAAGTAATTGAGCAATCCACATAAGATCATATCATTCAAATCAAGGAAGCATAGCTATTGGAGCTTGGTTTTACTCTTTTCCACTCCCTTAAGAAGAGGAATCGCATTTGAAGGGAAGGTAATTGTATTATTTATGTGGTATTCATTGTTTGTTCTTCATTTGCACTTTTCTCATCCACAGGTAGTGTGTTCCTACCACTAACCTCCTATTTGACTAGGATATAAACGGGGAAAGAAAAATGAAGAGTGGCATGAGTAATGCAACCACACAAGATGAACCTACTTAGAAATTCAAGGAAGACATTGGTTGGGTATTTCATAGATTAAGCCCAATGGTGATTCCTATGATAATTATCGCATTTGTCCAGATATTGTGTCACCTTGACTTTGGTAAAAAAAATTGACCTTTCTACTTGCCCCCTGCTAATTAGAAAATTTATAGAGTCTTGTTGACTTGTTCAGGTTAACAAAAGATGAAAACTTGGTCACTCTGAAAGTCCAAGCAAGTTGCTTATAGGTTTAAGTATGGATTAAAGCTCCACCCCCGAAAAATAGAAAGATCCCAAATAATCTCAAATTGGTTTTTGCTAATACTATTGCAAGCAACGATTAAGTAGGACACACGTATATCTTCATGGTACAAAATATTAGGAATCGACAAGGATAAATTCTCTTCTAAAACATACTCCCGATACAAAGTATACAAGGATTACATTAATCCACACCTCTAAGTGGAGAGAAAAACTTGATAGACCTAATCTTTAGTCTAAGGCATTGATCCTTAAGAATTGGGTTATCTAGCTGAATCACCTCAAGACCAAATTTTGTTCCATGCTAGAAGGTACAATTAAAGTCATCCCATATTCAATCTTTACCAAATTCATTCCAATATGCAAATTTATCTACTATACCAGTTAGATTATTCATACATCAAGTACTAGTTCAATATATATAAGCTTCAAGAATCATTTCATCTTCCTTATGAATTCATCTAAATAAAGATGCATTTGACATTATTATATTTGATTCACATAATCATAGCAACCTACTCTCTTACAAATATTTCATTGTTAGCCTTTAATAAATTAAATTTACAATAGAAACTTGCGTAATCCATTCTCTCAAACTATAAGTTAAAGACATTCATCAAATACAATGATTGTCCAATTTGTTTTCTTAATGAAGATTTGAAGATCATTCACGCCAGTTAAAATTAGATCCTCTGAGTTAATTTATGGACAAAGCCTTGATTGGTCTGTAATTAGAGTTAATTAAGTATAGAGCACATTTGACATGTCTTAGGAAGGATTCACTTACAATTCAACAAAGACAAATGCTCTATCAATTGAATTATACTACATCATTTTGAAGAAAGATTTAGGAATATGTTAGCCAAGATATTCTCTCTGAGCCAAAATACATTTGTCTCCTTACCTGTCTATTTATACTGTTATTCTATCACTAGAAAAATATCAAGAAAGAAAGGATGGGCATGAATGAGGACATAAGGCCAGTGAATTGTAATGACTAACATTTAACTAGTCTCTATATTATATGAAACACATGTCATTTAGAAGATAATCACCCCATATACTCCATCATAATAGAAGTAGAGCAATATGAAGAATAAACGAGAAAAGTAGATAGCACATAATAATGCATTGCTAAATAAAAATTTATACAAGCAATATTAACAATTCAAATAGGTTAAAATCTCACACCTGGTCCTATAGCTCGTCTCCTCCCGCTCCCCCATCAATGCTTACCCTTTGTCCCCTTTTATAGAACTTTAAAATTCATTTTATTTTATTTTATCAATTTCAGAGATTCTTCAACTCATGGAGGAGTGAAGAAAGAAATGAGTTTATTATCAGTTACAAATTAACAACTTATGCATGCATTCACTTAACTAGGTAATCAAATTAAAATTAAATCTTAATAAAAACAAAATTAGTTGTCTTACATTTGCATGTAAATGATTAAGGAAAGGAACTAAAATTGCTCACTAGTTTATCTATTTCTTTCAAAAATGCATGTGTACATGCAACTACTTAATTTACTCTCTAATTAAAAGGCATCAATAGTAAAGTACTAATTAATAATTCATTTATTTTTTCTTAATTATCAATTAAACTATTATTTTATTTTAAATTATTAATTTGACTTTATTAGCTCAAAGTATAAATTAATTTAATCTAATTTTCTCAAATCTTAATAAATTATAAAACTTCCTTCTTCTTCCCATCTTCAAATCTTTTAATTTGCAAATAGGTTTTGGGTTGTCTGGAACAGAGTCACCACTCTTCACTCAGAAGAGATGAATTTTTCTTTAGTAGAAAAATCTCCCAAGCATCAAACAAGAATTTATATCCATAGTATCTTTCCATCAGTGTAGGTTGAAGGGCTCCCAACTCACAACACAAACAAAATGCAAAGTTTCATCATTGAAACATTAGGGTCTTCAAGATAAGAACCAAATTAAACTACTCCCTGATAGCGGTGTCATTCTGTTGGGTCCTGAAATCATTGCTCGCACTCCTAAAGAGATTAATTCACTTCAAGGCCAGGGACTTGTTGTCTTGAAGACAAATCAATCAACTCATCAATACAATTTGAGTGATTAAAGGGCAATTGTTGAGAGTGGATAATATATCCTTCACTTTGAGCTCAACTAGACTCAAGAGGGTATTCCTAGAGGTATCCTTAACATGATTGATTACAAAGAAAAAACTTATAAAAGAGAGATCGTTGCAGTTGTACCCAATGTATGCTTAAGCCCCAAAGATTGTCACTAGGTCATAGACTAACCAACTACACATAAAACCTCTTATTAAGTTGATGAAGAGATCATTGCACAAATGCAAGATGAAGGTATACACAATATGATTCCTTAGAGTAAAAATTGTTACAGTCCACTAGAGATATTTCCCTAATTAAATCACTAAATCATGAGGTGCACACAAATTAACAACCTATTCCTAAACAATGGGTGAAAGATGTTTTTCATTTTAAGAATATGGTTGATCATGAACTTTTAGGATTGGTGCCTATTCCAATGGGTAGTACAAAGTCATAATTTATCAAGAGAAATAATGAAATGAAAACACAACAGGAAATGAGTTAAGCACAAACATACATCAAAAATATGGTATCACATAATAGAGCATGCTTAATAATCCATCTTCATACTATATAAATCCATATGAAATACATAAATGACCATTACAAAAGCTTTGCAATGAATTAGAATATTGTCACATTCATCAAATCTTTATTACAATCTTACCACCAAATATGGTAAGAGGAAACCTTATCAAAGTTTAAAGGTTCCCTTGAAGATCTACATATGACCATGGAGACATTCAATTACAATACCATTCACAATATTACAACCTTCTTATGATTTACAAATATATTGTTCCATAAGGGTTTTCCACCTTGAAAACTCCTCCAATTTTTAAAAAATAAATTAAGATTTTAAATAAATTAAAAATATATATTTCATTAAAATACCTACATGTTCTCTCTAAAAATTAAACAAAAAAATTATTAAAAACATTCAAAAGCTAACCCAAATTAAGTTTTTTTATTGTTGAGTTATATGAAATAAATATTTCTATTTTATTTTTATTTTTTAATAAAAATTTATTTCTAATTTGAATTAGATTTTGTTGAAGTTGAATTATAGAAATAAATGTTTCTAATTTTTCATAAAATTTTTGAACATTTTAAATAAATTAAAAATATATATTTCATTAAAATACCTACATGTTCTCTCTAAAAATTAAACAAAAAAATTATTAAAAACATTCAAAAGCTAACCCAAGTTAAGTTTTTTTATTGTTGAGTTATATGAAATAAATATTTTTATTTTATTTTTATTTTTTAATAAAATTTTGTTTCTAATTTGAATTAGATTTTGTTGAAGTTGAATTATAGAAATAAATGTTTCTAATTTTTCATAAAATTTTTGAATTGTTCAATTTTTTTGTATTAAATTAGAGATGATTTTTTTAATTTTAATTTTAATTGGGTATGCAAATATGCTTTGCTCTTCATCGTGCATTACTATTAAAAATGTCTTTTTTTTCATTTTTTCTCATTGTAAAGCTACCAGTGATGATTTGAGATCTCTGTAAAGATTTTCTTTTCATTCTAAATGCATAGTTATTATTATGTAGCTATATCAAACATGTGACATTGAACTCAAACTTATGTACTTAAAACAACACAAATTAAGCAGAAAAATTAAGTTTTTGTTTGGGTTTGAGTTGGCAGTTCACCATATTTTTACTTAGATTCAGATGCTAGAATTTTTTTAACCACAAAACCAACACAATAATCCCTACTTCATATGACATGTTAACAATGGCCCGATTGCTGTGGTCATAGTTTCCTGAAGTAGGAGTGGAATCGGCCAATCAACTTTTAACATAGAATAAATTTAGTTGTTCTAGATTTTCATTAACATATTGGTGGAAACAGAGCACCAAACAGATATTGTATCACTCCTTGACAACAATGAGAATGATGCCTTCAAAAAAGGAAGAGACAAGTACAAAACTTCAACTTGAGCACAAAGCTGAAATTCGACAGAGTGTACCTCCTTCTGCATTTCAGAATAAAAGTGTGAAAGAATGGTTTGCCAAATTAATATATGCAGAATATCTATGAATGGAGATTCAGATCACTTTGTAGCTATATTTAAAAAAAATATCTAAAGTACGCCGAGAAGGATCCATCTTGAGGCCCCTTTGAATCAATTTTAAATATAAAATAAGTGCTTAATTGGATGATTGTGACCATTAATTAGCTATTGGCTGTAAATCTTAAGTGCTTAATTTTAAATATAATTAATTTTTTTTATATTGTTTTATGCATATGCTACCATTATTTTTTCATTTATTACAATTTTAATTTAAAATAATTTAATTAAATTACGCATTAGATCCATCTCTGCGTACTTTAGATATATTTGTCTTTAAATATAGCTATACTAGTTTTAATTTTTTAATATAAAATCAAAAAAGTTTGACACAAAAATACTTAAAAAATTGAGGAAGCTATGGCTGTATATAAAAATAAATTAAAATTAAAAAATTGGCAACTACTTCTTACTATTACATATAAAAATAAATAAAAATTAAAAAATCTTCTTTAATTATATATATATAATTTATTCATTTATTTTATTTTTTAATAAACATAAATAAAAATTAAAAAATTGCAATTACTACATTTTTAATTTCTTTATATTAAACCAATAAAAAAAATTCTTCATATTAATATATACACATACATTAATCTAGATTAATATATTATTTAATCATTTATTTTATTTTATAATAAACATAAATAAAAATTAAAAAGTCGCAATTACTAACACATACACATACATTAATATATATTATTTATTTATTTTATTTTATAATCAAATAAAGTTGGAGAATGAACTTTCTTTTATTTTCTTAAATTCTACTTCAAATTTTTTTTTTAAATTTTACTTTTTAAATTTTGTTTCTAGTATATTATTATTAATAAATTAATTTTAAAAATTCAAGTAAAGTTTAAAAAAATAAAAGAAAGTTCAGTATGATGTATTATTTCTGAAAAGGAAGCGATGCCTCTATTAGGGTTTCCTTCGGTGCTTCTGGATAGATCTCTCCATGCCAAGGCCCAAAGGAGGGGCAATGTCATCTTCTCCATGCACCGGATGCTACAATCTGAGGTAATTCTTATTTGAAGGTGGTTGGTGATCAGGGAACATCGATTAGAAGGCAATTTAATGATTAGAAGCAGCCGACCTCGAATCCTAATAGTTGTATTGCGCCACCACCAAGATTTAGGAGACAGGTCGAGGACTTGGCTAAGTGGCCTGAGTCTCCTCATCAAAAATGGGGAAGGAGCGTTGGCCTGGGGGGTTATTCGGGAGTGGGAGTGACCAATCACAGTGAATTATAGATTCCTCAGGCTCTCCGCTATGCTTCCTCATCCCCAACGGTTTCTTTTGATGGGGATATTGCTGATGAAATAGCTGAGAATGTAAATTATTTTGCACAGAAGGGGCTGGTTGGTAGATTTCGGGGGTTTTGGCCATGCCTGGTGGAGTTGCACAACTGGATTGCAGAAAATTGGAAACCTATTTAGGAGGGGGATGTAGAGATTTACCCCAATGCAAAGGGTTTTTTTTGCGATGGCTTTTGATTCGATGAAAGACCGAAATACAGTTCTCTGTGACTATCAGTGGAGCTAGAAGGAGCAACATTTATTGATGCTGAAACCTTGGCACCCCTCCTTCAACCCTCTCACAGAATCCTTCGACATGGTTCCTGTCTGGATAAGGTTGCTGAATCTCCCTCTTCAGTTTTGGTGTAAATCTTGTTTTGAGATCATTGGCAGTTCGCTGGGGAGGTTTTTGGGGGTGAATGAGGGCTCCTTAAATTTTCTGCATACTACTTATGCTCGCATTTTAGTGGAGATAAACATTACAAAAGATCTCCTTGCGAATGCCCTCCTGAAAATTACGAATATAGAATGGTGTCAACTACTCGACTATGAAGGCCTTCCTTTTTGTTGTTGATGTTGTTTCAACATTGGTCATTTGGCTGCACATTGTTCAAAATAATGGCATGCAACCCAGGCTACTTGGTGGAAAGAAGTTGCCCCCATCATTACTTGGTGGAAAAAGATGATCAAGATGGCAAGGCACCAGATGAGCCACCAAAAGGTGTTGATATAGTCTTGGGCAAGGCTCCACCTAGTGTTTCCCAAGTCTCTCTAAAGGCGGCGGCCTCTTCCTCTGCAGTGGTGAATAACAAAAATGCTGGTGATGCTCCCACAAATGGTAAATCCCCCACTACTGCACCAAAGAAAAGAAACTAGGCCCAGAAAGGAAATCTTGGCGATCCGGAGGCCTCGGTGGAGTCCTCTCAAGTGGATCATGATAATGTTAAAATTACATTACTTCAGAATTGATGTCTACAGGGGGAGGACTCAACAAAGGAGTAACAGAGGAATTGGGTGGGGGCTCATTAGAGGAAATTTGGATGAAGGTGCAAAGGAAAAAGAAGAAGAATGAGGTGAAATTTAACATACACCTCCACTCACACTCAAAATGTGGTGAAATGGTGGATGTCTGAGACTAGTGTTGGGCAATGTTCTTTTTGAGGTTTTGTCTCCATAGGGGACTGATTTGAAAGGCACCATTTTAATCCTGGATGCCAGGTTGAATTTTGGTCAGGGTGACTTGTTGATGATCCCCTGCTTCAAATGTAATGTTTATATTTGATATTTATTATATGGTTACAACCCCTTAGCTGCTTTGCATCAATAAAAAAAAAGTTCATTATGCAACTCCAAATTGTTATAAAATTTTAAATATTTTTATTATATTTTAATAATATTTAACTTGCGTTTAACTCCTTTTTCCATAAACTTGCAAGTCTTTTAAAATGTATTATTTTTTATAATTAAAAGAAATAATCATTTGACAAAAAGAAAGCATCTTTTGATAAAATAAAGAATCTTGTTTTAAAAATTAATTAAATATTTAATTATTAGAAGAGCTCAATGGAGAGGAGATAATATTATGTCTCAGAACGAACTGGACTAGTATGAGTCAAAATCCTAGATGATTCTTGACACTTGCAAGCATGTGGAAGAAAATAACATGATTAACCATGTGAATGTCAAACAACCACGTATTTACAACATTTCACATTTTGCCTCTTGGTCGCTCATCAAGAACTCGATGTATTTTGGTAGGTCATGGTATTGAATGCAAGTTGAGTAAAATTCGATGAAATTCATGTTTGAGATGTTTCTCACTCAAAATGAATGGTTTGGGGCTTGTGTGAAGACTATCAGTAGATGGAATTCAACCACCACATTCATGGTGACCATACCTTCATTCATGATCTACCATTGAAATTTGCAACTGTGATTGTGCCCTTAAGATGAGTGATAGTGTTTGGGTGAGAAAATAGCATTTGAGGAGTTGCAAAAGTCAAATCTAGTCATTAATGGTGATCTAGGGAGTTGTTAGAGAGTTCTAGAAAGTATTGGAGAAGTTTGAAAATTTTGTGAGATTTTAGTGCAGGTCAGCACATGAGGACCAGACATTGTCAAATGAGGTTGGCAACTTTGTAGAGAATTCCTGTAGAGCTAAAGGTGGGAATTGGACATGCCACATGGCAACACGAGACTAGCTAGAAATAATAGAAGTGAATAAATGTGTGAATGTGGAGAATAACTAGACATCGGGACATTAGGGAGCTAGGATAAGATATGAAGGAAATTTAGAAGTCCATCAGATTTTTGCAAAGGGAGAAAATGAATGATTTGATGTGGGAAATGTGGGGGTTGGTTGCATAACAGGACATTAGGATAGGATATAAAGTGAAGGGAATCTTGAAGTACAATGAAAGTCTACAAAGATGAGGGAGCCAAAGATATGAAAGTGCAGGAAAAGCCTACAGGAAAGGAAAGAGGAACTAGAAGTGGGTATGTCCAGTTGTGGAAAGAAATTCCACAAAATGGAATAGGAAGTGGAATAGAGAATTTATGGAAAAAGAATGGAAGTTAGGAAGTTTAGTAATGGGATGAAAATGGAGGTGGTCCAGGAGAACTTCGCAAGTCGCAGGATAAAGGAAAGAGGAGGCAAGGGAACATGGGAAGAAAGGACATGTGAGAATAGGGAAAGGGACGGGAGGACCGAATATCAGAACTTGAAAATGGAAGTCCAACAGTCCAGCAGGATCTCGCAAATTGGAAGAAATGGGCGAAATGAAAAGACTAAGGGCCCAATAGGGTTTAGCTGAACTTTTATGTGGGAAAGGAGGGAGGAACTATATGGGAAGAGAAAAGGAAATATATCTAATAGTTAACCAAAAGTTTGCAAATTCACAAAAACACCAAAAAGAACTTAAACTTTTCGAACCTAGAAATTTCTTGGATTTTTACTTCTAATGCACGAGACAACATGGGGGAATGACTTTGAACAATATTTAGGCAAAATTCAACCAAAGGAATACCTACTTAAAATTTCCCAGATCGACTATATATGGTGGGCTTAATGAGGCTAATGTACAAAGGGGACAAGGATTTAGAAAATTTTTGCATTTTCAAGTTGGGTCCCAACATGAACAATCATAGAGAGATATGTGATCTTCTCCCATATCCAACCCATAAATGATTTTTGCCCTTTCCATTTTTGACGATAATGGTTTAGCTCCAAAATGGATACAATAGTAAGATTGGTGGCAAAAAAATGACAATTTTCATTCTTGGGAGAAATCATAGAACTACGACTAAGGAAGATATTCAAAGTGAATGTGGTCATCATGATTCATTTCATCAGGGTAACCCTCAATGATCTATTTTTATTAACAAACCACAAATATAGGGTAAACATAGATGTTTCCTCCATGTTCGCTACAATATTTTTGCAGGCTAAAGAGATGAAGGAGGTGATATGTGTGGTTGCAGAGTCTTTGATTCGACCTTGGTGGTGTCACAGGATTTGAGCCATCTTGTATGATACAGTGACATGCTACAACTTTCATCCAGGGATGGGCAACTTACCAACTTTCAACATTGTTTTGACATGCATTGAGCAACAAGCTTAATAGTTGGAGCCATCATCATATTTTGCTTTAATTCTAAGTTTTTTTTTATAATTTTTAAAAGTTGTCAACAAGTGACAATCATCAAAGACATCCTAATGTCCCCAAGATTGTCAAAAGATGTTATTTACCCTTCTATCTAACAAAATGAATACTTGAAATAATGAACAGAATTAACAATGCATACCAAATAGAGGACTAAAAGCATATCTTTATTTACACATGAAGTTATTACAGCAGTAGACCAAAGATGGTCAGCCAAGGATCAGAGTCCATCAAACTAGATCATACCGCCTTCCTTGACGATACAAAGATTTTTTAAAAGACCTGATGGTTGCTAAGAGGAACATGACTGTCGACTAACCAACTCTGACTAACTGACTCTTATAACTACCTGAAAGTTGACAATTAATTAATACATAGTCTGATAACTCATATTATCAAATATAACAATAGTCATCATACATTACCTACATCATCCCCCCCAAAGAAAAAGTCATCTTCCAAATGACATAAAACCATGAAGCATCAAGTAACATTAGGTAAGGTGTGCCAAACTAGTGACAACACTGAAGAACCTGTATGCAAACCTGAAAGTACACGCAGAGTAGAATTAGAACCAACACCTCCTGGACACCTGCCAGTAGACGGAGAATGTTGAAAACCAAACAAATAAGGAACTGGATCTGAAGACACACTACAGGCTGAAAATGCTTCACCCAATCCATCATTGAACCCAGGTGATACTGTAAAAACTTCAAAGTTATCCCCGTCAGGAAAATCTTTTGAAGTACACCCAAGTGGATTTGTAAGCACTTCAGAAGCATTTTGAGCATAAAAGTATGGCACAGTACCCCCATATGCCATGAATGTACTTGTATTCACATGATTAAATTCCCTATTTTTGCCAAAGTCATAGTTTGAGAAAGAACCAATTATAACTGCAGCAAAAAAGTCCTTGTATATTTCCACAGGATACAAAGACAAAAAATTGGAGAGATTGTGCAACAGCAGCAGGAGCAAACTTGATTTGAGGTGATGATAATGGTCATATTGAATCAAGGAGCAAAGGAAAGGCAAGTCGTACAATGAGAAAGTGTTTTACTATAGAATATTGGAGGTTGTACGGTACATGTTGGATAGAGGAGGATCATATGGATGCAATAGGTATGAGAGAGAATGAAACAAATCATACAATACCAATAATGATGAAAATCGCTAGTGTTCACCGTAATCATACGATGGAAGAAAAGGCATATTGACCGTACGGCAAAATAAATTAAGAAAGACCATATGGTGATTACTAGAAAAGGAAACTGTAAGATAGCAAAAAAATTTGATAATTTACAACAACCAAAATATTTGTGATATTATTTGAAGGTACGACCAAGCTAAAAGAATTTAGCATGGGAGAATGAAAGGGTCATATGATACCAGCAGACCTTTTAATTTGTTTCCCTCCCTTGGTAATATGTCGTATGGAGAAATTTGAGATATAAAAGTTTTTAATGTCTTTTGCCCTTTGCAATCATACGGTAGTATAATGAGAATTTTTAATATTTACTTTTTCCAATTTTGAATGTTTTAGTATTTTTTAAATTTTCTTTTAGCCTTTTAATTTTTCCTTTATTTTCTTTTTTGAAAGGACATTTATTATTTAATTATTTAATTTTTGGCTTTTCCACCCAATGCAAACTGGAGCAATTTTTTCTATTTTTCTCGGATGGGGCCAACCTGTTATCTATTGCTCCAACTGCAAAAATTTCCTATCCTACACATGGTACGATATTTTTCCCTTTTCTATAATTTTCCAATGAAGTTGATCTAACATGATGGTAAGTATTCGTATACTCCACATCAGATATTTTAATATTATTTCTTTGAGATGTATCTGTTGGTTTTTTCCCTAACTGGATGTTCATTCCCAGATTTCCCTACAAAGTAGCCATCAGTGATCAACAGGATCTCTGGGCCAGGGGCCAACATTATAGTAGATAGACTCTATTTTTATCTCCTCTTCTTCTTCAGGCTCTGCAAAACCTAGGGGGGTATTTCGTATTCAACACCCATGAGAATATGCTTGTGGGTTGGCTTGGGATGTTGATACAAAGCAGATAAATCCTCCTATAAGTAGACCAAAATTGTAGGATAAGTGCAAAGGGGCTAGCTTTGGGCTTATGTTCAGTTGTAGACAGAGGATTTGGGTCCTAAAACTACTTCTACAGTCCTAATGGTTATTTTGGAAGTTTGAATTTAATTTATGTTTGGATGCAAACTTGGACCTGGTGTGTAATCCCAATGCAGAGCTAGATTGGTGCCTATCCAGGGCTCAGAGTCAGTAGACATACACCTGTGAATGATTAGCATGAATACACTAAAATTGGATTTCAAGGGGATGTTGTGGTATCTGCCTTACAAATACCTCCTAGAACAGAGTGTTAAGTTATCTCTACTTAAGTTATCTCTACTTAAGGTATCCCTATTGCAGTGTATCTTTCCCAACACTTAATCTGAAAACACTTTAATCTACCCTTTGAGCAGAAGTTGAAAGATCAAGCATTCAATACAGGAAATCTATATTCTAGATTCCCAGACATCCCTTAGATATCTAGATTCAGAAGGACACATGCAATACTGGAGACAAAATAACAAAACACATGCAAATACAACATTACTCATATAAAATCAATCATGAAATCAGTAGATTCATGCATGAGACATACAACAAGAAATACATAAACTCACAAAATCACCTGCACAAAGCAACCAGAACCAGTTGTATCTCATTACAGAGCCAGATATGTCCAGTTTTCAACAACGTCAAAATGAGAAACACAACCTGCTAAATACAGCAAGGAAGGTCCTCAGCATTAATTACATGGCAGATCAAAATTTGCCAGATACATTCCTTCTGAGGAAAATGGCCTACAAAGATTAAATGCAGTAGGGGACAAAACATGGAGAAGCAAGAAAAGGATGAGGGGCAGATGAGCTCGAGCCTTGTGCCACTGCTGGAGAATTTTCTTGCCATAAATCAGGTAGATGACTATTCGACCATTTGCCCATGCCTCTGCACATCGCCATTGATGGCTCAACCACCCGCGGCCACCAAGAAATGCATTTTTAGTGTGTTAGACATTTCCCGCCAAAACACAATTGCTGTGATAATTCAAAAATGCAAGAAACATATATCCCACATGCACCCCGCGGAGACCACCCTGGCACCTTATAAGCATGGTCACAAACATAATAAGTGTCGAGCATTTTGCCTCGCTCGACCCACGAATCCTCAGCCAAAAGCCTATTACCCTGACATACACCATCGGAGCAACCAAAAATCCCTTCGCCGACCTCATGTGTCACACTAATGAACACTTCACACTCCTTCGTTGGCCAGACATAGACCGTCGGAGAAACCCTCGCCGGCCCGCCCGATAGCCTTCATCATGCCGATGGACACTTCCATCGGCAAAACCCCAAAGGCCAATAGGCAAAATTACCCCGATGAAGCCTCCGCACCCCCTGTCGGCCAGATACCAACCATCGGCGGACCCTTCACCTGCTTGGCCGATAGCCATGTCACTCCGATAGCATCCTCCATCGGGATGACCCCTCCCATCGGCGGAGCCAAAAATAACTTCGCCGATAGACCAATCTCTCACCAACCACACTGTACAACCCTCATCAGCCAGAGTAACCCTGTCGGCCAAACTCTACACACTCTGCTCAACGCACCAAATCATGCCAATGAATAATAGCCTTGAAAACATCCCAACCAAATAACACATCGGCGTGACCAAAACCATCGGCCCAACAAAAAACTTCCTCGCCGACACCTTCGGTCATCCTGGTGGCACTTACAAATTACACACTGTCGGCGAGACCACCTACATCGGTGGAACCAAAAACACTTCAGCCGATGACCACACACACGCCGATGACACCATCGGCTAGACCAAACGCATCGGTGGAGCCAAAATTTCCCTCTCCAATCACAATACTCTTGCCGATAGGCAATTCACATCCCCCGTCGGTGAGACCCAAACTGTCGGAATGACAAAAAGCTCGGCCGCCGATAGACAAAGTCTTAGCGATAATGCCCCCATTGCTATCAACATGATCGCCCAGACACATGCGACCTCATGCCGACGGACAAGAAAACTTTAGGATTTGAATGAAAAACCTGCAGATGTCCAAGCTTAAACCCTAAACCAAAAAGATTACCAACAGTACCTTCATTGATTTTGCAATTCTTAGTGAAGTTAGGTGCCTCCGTCAAAACTAGATTTGTCATTTTTTGTGAACCTTGTACTGCGTTTGGTATACATAAATTGTCCAACTTTTCAAAATAATTTATTAGTCGCTACTCTTCACTGATCTCTCTAGCTTCAAGAAAATTACAAGTCAACGGAAATACCTCATAGTCCTCCATTTTCTAGTGAAAAAAGCCATGGAGAGAATTTGTTTCATCCTCCAAGCATGACTGTAATTCCAAAATCCTTGTTACATCCCCAACTTGTGATTAAGCTTAATCTTACTTTTATGTGGTAAAAATGATAAATAATCTTAGATTAATGATTTGATGTTTGTAGAAAATATCAAGTTGAATAATTGATTATATGGATTACAATTAATGCTTAGATTAGACATGAGATTACATGTTTTGAGATTATCTTATCATAATGTTATATGATTTAATGACGATACACTGATCATGGTTATATGGTTGTGAGTGTAATAAGGAGAAGAATCTTCCTTCAAGAGTGGAAGGAGAGTATCACCTGAGAGAAAAGAATAGACACTATGGAAAAGACTCGTTTGCCATCTGAAGTCTCAAATTGATCATTATGTGAACCATGTGAGAGAAGGTATGTGTCCTTAGTTGCTATCTCAAATTTGTCTTGGAAGCGACCATTATCGACTTGACGTGGAAAAAGAATTTTCCAACGTTTAATTTTGTCAGTTTGGTCGAAAGAGTTTTCCGGTTCTTCTTTCAGCTCTGCTCAGTGTTTATAGTGGATGAGAGTAGAAGGTAATGACAAGGGAGAAAGTCTCGACCCACGTTCGCACCTAAGTCATTATTGAATGTCGACTTGATTTAATTGGTGATGTCACCTTTGAGTCAATTAATATGTATATGGTAATATTGATATATGTTTGATAATTAGTTTGATATGGGGATAAAGATATCACCCTTATAATTTAAAGTCTAATTGTTTACTATCTTCTTGAGATCATTTTCTGTTCGTGGATTGTGTTTTTAGTTTTCGAAGGGGAGTATTTTTCTCTCCGTCGACCCCGAATGTAGGGGAGTGGGAGAAATGGTTTCTTGGCCGCGGGGTGACTAGGGCAGGTGGCCCTCAGTTTGTCATGAGGAGCCTCCAACATGGGAGAAAAACATGCATCATGGAAAAGAAAGCACTTTCTCTCAAAAGAGAGGAAGAGAGTTGTGAAGTGGGTAATTGTTGAAGGGCGTAAAGTGTGGTTTGGGAGATCAGTGCATGCACGCTAGTGAAGGGAAAAAGAATGACTGTGGTAAGCTCACACGAGGAAGCATGAAGACATTAACCAGCCTGAGTAAGTTTATATGGAATGATTTCTTTCTTATAGTTTAGAAGGTTATTATTGTGTCAAATGGGCTTTAGAGCTGGCCAGGTTGAGACCTTTGAGCCATGCTCAACATTTATATTATGTTTATAAAGTGTTAGTGTTTTGAAAGGGAGTTATACCCTATTGTTCAAGCTATCTCAATAGCTTTCTATTGATAATAGTGACTTAGTATTGTTGTTGTTATGTTGTATCGATAACCATGCTAATGGAAAACTAACTGCTATTGTTCTTGAAACTGTTATGGCTTACTAGCACAAATAAACCACTACAACTGTGAATATAGATATATATATGTTCATTAGGCTTGACAACAATACTGTCACCTTCAGAGTCGAGCCATGTTACCTTTATAGTGCTTTAATAGCTTCGCTATCATTCATGAAGCTTATCATCATATATGCAATGGTGTGTTCGATAGCTATGCTATTGTGATTTATGTATACTCTTTGGGCTCACCAAGAAAGAAAGGTGTTGGATGATGCAAAGCAGGGGTATAAAATGATCAAACACAATCAAACAACCACTCACAAGAACCCTTAGTCATTAATCTATTGGCTTTCCTTCTCAAACTGCCATTGATCCTTGTAGCCTTTCAAAAAGGTCTTTTTGACCATAACTTTTGGAGCACACCTACCATTCAAAAAGTTAGACCAATTTGAGATACCCTTTTGGCCATTACTACACATATCTAGAAATGGGGTATGGTTGCTTTGTTCGGAATGGATCAAATTTTGATTGTCCTCTTTCTTATTAGGCCTAATAAGGCAATTAGGCTTGGCAACAATTGGGTTTTGGGCTCAAGGGTCTATGCTTTTGTTCTAATACTTCCAACACCTCAAATGGCCTCAATAAACTATTCCCTCCTAATGGACCATCCTACAATAACCCTTACAACAAATCCTCTAAGCCTCTAGGGTTTTCTAGGTCTGATACATAGAGATATCAGACAGTCACGACATCTTCACACGTGCAAACATCCACACCTATCTCTGCAACCTTGGAATATTAAAGTACATGTCCAAACAGTCCATTCCACCAAGTTTGAAAGTTTTCCACCAGTGGAATGGAGAATTATGCATTTTTCTTGATCACTGGTTACCCTACCTAGGGTTTGGACTAGACAGGAAAGAAATCACCACAACTTCCTTAATTCCTAATGAAATTGGATGGAACAAAAAGAAATGGAGAATAGATTCACTGTACTTTTATTCCCAATCGGTTTCAGACCAATATAGGGTCATACAGATCCGTACCATGCAAGATAGCAATAGAAAACATTAGGAAAATGCAGAAATAGAAATGCTTTTATTGCTTCAACTTCAAGATTTCAACAACCAACCCTTGGGTCATACAATATAGGCCTAGATTTATGCCTCTACAAATAGGTTTCACCATTCAACCGACCCCATCTACCATTTTAACAACTTTTGAAAACAACAATGACAACATTTGATAACTTTACAAGAATTAACCAATTGACCCCAAACTTTCACAAATGGGTCCAAATGGACAACAATGGCCCAAAATGACATTAACATGAAATAACACAAACCAAAACAAAATTCCAACTTTTGACTCTTGGAGGCATAATGGACCTGTGGGTGCTCCTGCACCATACTCCCTAGAGGAGAAAAGAACTCAAGTCCCCCTTGAGTTAAGACATGCAACAGTAAATCCATGCCTAATAATATCATCCTCAAACATCTAAGTAGCATCTTCATTAGGCAGACCCTTCCATTTGACTAAATACTAGAAATAAGCTTTGTTCCTTGTCGTTTTGATTGCCTTGGTGTCAAAGATACACTCTAATCCTAGTGGAAGGTCTTGGACCCACTTATCATCTGCAAATGCTTGGAAACTTGCATCATGACCTGCAACAACATCCCCTTGTAAAGGGTGCAAAGAAAAAACTAAATCTTTAACCTAGAAATCATGTGCTCCATTGTTCACAACTGCTATCTACTTATATCTGCTAACTCCAACTTGTAGCTTCTCCCATTTTGCTTGATGGATTGCATACATGGCAATAACACCTTGCTCTCCTTCAATATCTTGCTTCATTTTGACCTTAGGCCTCTCACCCCTCAAGTTTGAATCTCAACCAAAGCATTTTGTCTTCTCTCTTTGTCTCTATCATCATGGCATCAAACATGGTTGCTTGATCAATGTTGCTACTCTCTTCCAAAAGAAGTAAATCATATCTAACCTCCAATATCTCCTTGTGTAATGCCTACAATGAATGTGTGTATTCTTCACCCTCAATGGAAAACAAAAGAGATTGAGTCCTCCTTGCCTTTTCAATGCCATCAATTCTCAGATTTGAAAGAGACCCTTGCATCACAACTATGTGATGTCTTCCACACTCACCCAGTAATCCTTGCAACTTGTCAAGTGTTGTTTGAAGGGGCTTGGACTGAGAATCAATAACACAACCCATATCATCTAAATTTGCAGTGTTTAATGTTGCTCTCTCCTTTGGATCTGCACAATGAGTGGCCTTTTCTGTCTCTCTGTTTATATCAGTTGCCAAAACAACAAATGGAACCTCTAGCTTGGAATTGAGCCTCTTAACCTCATTTTGTATTGGCTTACCTTCACCAAACTATCCAAGCAATACAAAAATAATTTGGGCTGCATCCTCATATTCCAATTGCAAATTCTGAGTATCTTCAATCACATTGAAAGGTTTGTCTTCCCACTCTGGAAATCCTACATGAGGACTAGTACCTTTCCTTGGAATGTCATCTATTATTAGATTAACATGCTCTTGCAACAAATCTTGAACCTCCAATGGTAATTGATCAACCCTAATTGTTGTCATAACAGTCCTAGGTCTGTTTATGCTTGCAAACCCTGTATCTTCCTTTCTATGGTTTGTACAAACTCCTTCTCATTTACCAACATGACACTAGAACCCACTTGTGGTTCTTGACTTTCTTCTTTCAAAGGTGTTAAGGTGTAAGAAATCCCATCCTTCTCTATGGCATAGGTGTTTTTCCTACCATCATGAACTGCCTTTCTATCATACTGCCAAGGCCTACTAAGAAGCATATGGCAAACATCCATTGGAATGACATCACACAACACTTTGTCCTTATATCCCCCTATTTGGAATTCTACCCAACATTTCTCATTAACTAACACTTGTTGTCCTTTGTTTAACCATGATACCTTATATGGAGTGGCATGGGGTAATCTTTTCAATTTTAACTTATTTACCATTTCAACAAAAACCAAGTTATCAGTACTACCAAAATCAATAACAACTTTGCAACATTTACCTTGGCACTTGCATGTAGTCTTGAAGAGAGACTTCCTCTGTGGTGGTTCTCTCTCCATTGGCACTTTCATCAAGGTCCTTCTCGTCAACAAGGACTCTCCAACTTTTGGATCAACATTGTATGATGGAGAATTAACATTTTCATCATCCTCACCTTGTGCAATTTGATTCCTCCTTTCACCTCCAAAAGAAGTAGATGACTGTTCTTCAGTGCATTTCCATGCTTGGTGGCCTGCAAATTTGTTGCACTTATAACAGTTTCCAGTGAATCCACTTGATCCTCCTCTTTGGCCTCCAAATCTGCCCCTAAAATCTGATCTTCTGCCCCTAAAACTGCCCCTTGATTCTGAGACTTGTTCTTGTGAGTTACTTGTCTCTCCTTGACTCCCATGTGACTGTCCTGAATCAACAAATGATCCTCTTCCTCTAAAACTTGTCCTTCCCCTACCTCTACTTTTCTTCTCTTGCTTTCTTTGCAACTTTGCTTCAGTCTTCAAGGCTAGTTGATAACATTCTTCTATTGTTCTTGGACTTGTGAGACTTAATTCATCTTGTAGGCTATATTTCAACCCATTAAGTTATCTTGCAACCTTATCAACTTCATCCTCCATATGACCTAATCTAATACTCAGTTTGTAGAACTCCTCTGTATATGCCTTCACATCCATATCTTTTTGTCTCAAATTTTGTAATTGCCTATGCAATTGAGTGGCATAATCACTAGGTAGAAATTTACCTTTCAACTTTGCAACCATTCTGTTCCAAGAGGTGATTTTGGATTCGCCTCGCTTCCTTCTCTCATCTTGCACATATTCCCACCAAAGGATGCCTGATCCTTCAACTTTGTTCTTACCAACTTCACTTGTTGTTCTTCAGGCACATCTTCAAAATTAAAGTATTTGTCCATTTCTCCTATCCAATCAAGAAGTTCCTCACTATTTAGACTCCCTGAATACATTGGGAGTTCCATCTTGACCTTAGGACCATCATTCTTGACAACCTTGAGTAGCCTCTCCATCCTTATCTCTTCAACATCTATTTCTTTATCTTGTCCTACTTGTAGTGTCTCCTCACCCACATCTTCTTCATCTTCTTGGTCACTCATATCTCCTATGACCATTCCTCTTTTCTGATTTCTTTCAAGTGCAAAAAGTCTAGCTTCAAAGATTTCTCTCATCTCCCTCATCTCTCTTGCATGTTTCTCCTTCAACTCACTCACTTCTCTAGCAATTGCATTCGCTCTTGGAGGCATCTTTCCTTGTCTTCAATTCAATTCTTCTTTTGGTTTGGCTTTGATACCAAAATGATGCAGAGCAGGGGTATAAAATGATCAAACACAATCAAACAACCACTCACAAGAACCCTTAGTCATTGATCTATTAGATTTCCTTCTCAAACTGCCATTGATCCTTGTAGCCTTTCAAAAAAGTCTATTTGATTATAACTTTTAGAGCACACCTGACATTCAGAAAGTGAGACCAATTTGAGATACCCTTTTGGCCATTACTACACATATCCAGAAATGGGGTATGGTTGCTTTGTACAAAATGGCTCAAATTTTGATAGTCCTCTTTCTTATTAGGCCTAATAGGGCAATTAGGCTTGGCAAAAATTGGGTTTTGGGCTCAAGGGTCTATGCTTCTGTTCCAATACTTACAACACCTCAAATGGCCTCAATAAATTGCTCCCTCCTCATGGACCATCCTACAATAACCCTTACAACAAATCCTCTAAGCCTCTAGGGTTTTCTAGGTCTGATACATAGAGATATTAGACAGTCAGGGCATCTTCACATGTGTAAACATCCACACCTATCTCTACAGCCTTGGAATATTAAAGTACATGTCCAAACAGTCCATTCCACCAAGTTTGAAAGTTTTCTACTGGTGGAATGGAGAATTATGCATTTTTTTATCACTGGTTACCCTACCTAGGGTTTGGACTAGACAAGAAAGAAATCACCACAACTTCCTTAATTCCTAATGAAATTGGATGGAAGAAAAGCAATGGAGAGTAGATTCACTGTACTTTCATTCCCAATTGGTTTCACACCAGTACAGGGTCGTACAGATTTGTACCATGCAAGATAGCAATAGGAAATGTTAGGAAAATGCAGAAACAGAAATGTTTTTATTGCTTCAACTTCAAGATTTCAACAACCAACCCTTGGGTCGTACAATATAGGCCTATTTATGCCTCTACAAATAGGTTTCACCATTCAACCAACCCTAACTACCATTTTAACAACTTTTGAAAACAACAATGACAACATTTGACAACTTTACAAGAATTAACCAATTGACCCAAAACTTTCACAAATGGGTCCAAATGGACAACAATGGCCCAAAATGACCTTATTAACATGAAATAACACAAACCAAAACAAAATTCCAACTTTTGACTCTTGGAGGCATAATGGACCTGTGGGTGCTCCTGCACCATACTCCCTAGAGGAGAAAAGAACTCAAGCCCCCCTTGAGTTAAGACCTGAAATAGTAAATCCATGCCTGATAATATCATCCTCAAACATCCAAGTAGGGTCATGCGAATAAGGTCATTTTGGACCATTTAGGGTCATGTGGGTACCTTTTTGATGGCTAAGTAAGAAAATTGTAAAAGTTGTCAAAAGTTGTCAACAAAAGTGCAAAAGTGCATACAACTTTGTAACTTTGGAGTTTTAAATAGGAAATCAGTTTTGGGCACTTACGATGAATGTATTTTGAAGGGGAAAGTGATTTCTCATGCCCAACAGTTATGGAAGGTGATTGAATGAAAAAAAAACATCAATTCTTGCAACATTTTCTTATGTTTTCTGTGTGCAACAGTCTAAAAACCAAGTTGTATGGCCCTATATGCATTGGTACGGACCTGAAACTGATTGGAAAAGTTAAATAATCTTTTAATCTTCCAAATGCAATTGGTTTCATGAATTTTCCATGGTGGAAGTTGACAGCCCCAAACCCTAGCCAAGGTTTCCAGTCAATTTTCCATGGTGGAAACTTCGTCCTTGAATTATTTTTGCTTGCTAGAAACCCTGGCTAGGGTTTGGGGCTGTCAACCCTAAAGATGCTATAACTTTTGCAAAACAGAATGAAAATTCATGAAACCAATTACATTTGGAAGAGAAAGATGCTTCAACTTTTCCAATCAATTTCAGGTCCGTACCAATCCATATAGGGACATACAACTTGGTTTTTAGACTGCTGGACATAGAAAACCCCATGCATCAAAACTGTCTGGTTTTCTAATTTTCGTTTTGATAGATATTGGTGCAATGGAATGTTTTATTTCTCCTAAAGTTTTGAGTAAGATATCTAGGAAAGTTGGATACATGGCAAGTACTTGGTTAGTTGAATATGCAAATTAGACCAGAACTCGAGTAGAGCAATGTTTGTTTGAGGCTAAGGTTGAACTTTTGAGTTTCTCCACTAAAGTGAACCTTTACGTAGCTCCATTAGGCTCATATGATGTTATCCTTGGAATAAACTGGTTATGGAGACATAGGGCTAAAGTGGATTATTTTGCAAAAACAATAGAATGTCTAGATGACCTTGGGAATAAAGTCTTTTTACAAGGTAACCCTAGAGAGGTTAAACTAAGACAAATATTTGCCCTACAAGTGAAAAGAGCTCAGAGAAAAGGATGTCAGCTCTTTGCTGTTAAAATGGAAGAAATAAATAGTCATAAGGAAACTAATTTCCAAGATGATTTGATGTTTAATGAAGCTCAAAAGCTCCAAGGAGTTGAGAAGAGGGAGTCCATAGATCAAGAGAGATCAGATATGGATAGATACCCTTTTCTTAGGGATTTTAAGGATGTATTTCCAGATAAGCTACCGGGATTACCCCCTAAAAGAGATTTTGATTTCTCTATAGATATAATTCTAGGTTCAGAACCTATATCTAAGGCTCCATATAGAATGACTACAACTGAGTTAATGGAGCTAAAGGCTTAATTGTAGGAATTGTTTGATAAAGGATTCATAAGACCTAGTGTATCACCCTAGGGAGCACCAGTATTTTTTGTGAAAAAGAAAAATGGTACGTTGTGGTTATGTATAGATTACCATATGCTAAATAAAGCAACAATAAAGAACAAGTATCCATTGCCTCGCATTGATGATCTCTTTGATCAAATGCGAGGAGTGACTGTGTTTTCTAAGATCGATCTTCAATCTGGATACCATCGATTATAGCTAAAAGATGAGGATATTCACAAAACAACCTTTAGAACAAGGTATGGGCATTATGAATTCACTGTCCTGCCCTTTGGATTAACAAACGCACCTACAACGTTTATGAACTTAATGAACAATGTGAGTGCTTGGACAAGTTTGTCCTTGTTTTTCTTGATGATATTCTAATTTACTCCAAGAATGAGGAGGAACACCTTCAACATCTAAGGATTGTTCTTCAAAGGTTAAGAGAGCATAAATTGTATGGCAAGCTCTCTAAGTGTTCTTTCTTTCAAAAGGAAGTGCAGTATTTGGGTCATATAATTTCAACTAAGGGAATAGCTGTGGACCTGGCCAAGATTAAAGCCATATTGGAATGGCCAGCACCAAGAAATGTACCTAAGGTCTGAAGTTTCATGGGCCTAGTAGGTTATTACAGAAAATTTGTGGCAAACGTTTCAAAAATTTCTCACCCTATTACTTCCTTTCAAAGAAAAGGCAAAAGATGTGTATGAGGATATTTATCAAAGATTTCCCCATCTCTTTTAAAACTTTTCATTATGATGAGCAAACAATTTTTCTTTATGTTGATTTGATCTTTGAAGACATTAAATCATCAGGGATGATGATTCTTATAGGGGGAGATATGTTACATCCCCGACTTTTGATTCAGTGTAATCTTACTTTTATGTCGTAAAAAGGATAAATAATCTTAGATCAATGATTTGATGTTTGTGGAAAATATTGATCAAGTTGAATCATTGATTATATGAATTACAATTAATGCTTAGATTAGACATGAGATTACATGGTTTGAGATTATCTTATCATAATGTTATATGATTTAATGATATACATTGATCATGGTTATATGGTTGTGAGCGTAATCAAGATAAGAATCTTCCTTCAAGAGTGGAAGGAGAGTATCACCTAAGAGAAGAGAATAGACACTATAGAAAAGATCGCTTTGCCATCTGAAGTCTCAACTTGATCATTATGTGAACAATGTGAGAGAAGGTATGTGTCCTTAGTTGCTATCTCGAATTTGTCCTGGAAGCGACCATTATCAACTTGACATGGAAAAAGAATTTTCCAAGGTTCACTTTTGTCGATTTGGTAGAAAGAGTTTTCCAGTTCTTCTTTCAACTCTGCTCAGTGTCTATAGTGGACAAGAGTAGAAGGTTGCGATTGGGGAGAAAGTCTCGACCCACGTTCACACCTTAGCCATTGTCGAATGTCAACTCGATTTAATTGGTGAGGTCACCTTTGAGTCGATTAATGTGTATATTGTAATATTGATATATATTTGATAATTAGTTTGATATGGGGATAAAGATATCACCCTTATCATTTAAAGTCTATTTTTTTCTTATCTTCTTGAGATCATTTTATGTTTGTGGATTGTGTTTTTAGTTTTGGAAGGGGAGTATTTTTCTCTCCCTCAACCTCGAATGTAGGGGAGTGGGAGAGATGGTTTCTTGGCCGTGGGCTGACTGGAGCAGGTGGCCCTCAGTTCACCGCAAGGAGCCTCCTGCATGGCAAAAAAACATGCATCATGGAAAATAAAGACTTTCTCTCAAAAGAGAGGAAGAGAGTTGTGAAGTGGGTAATTGTTGAAGGGCATAAAGTGTGGTTTGGGAGAGTAGCACATGCACGCTGGTGAAGGGAAGAAAACAACTATGATAAGCTTGCACGAGGGAGCTTGAAGACATTAACCAACCCAAAGAAGTTAAGCTGGAATAATTTCTTGCTTACATTTTAGAATGTTATTATTGTGTTGAATGGGCTTTAGAGTCAGCTAGGATGAGACCCCTGAGCCATGCTCAACATTTATATTATGTTTATAAAGTGTTAGTGTTTTGAAAGGGAGTTAAACCCTGTTGTTCGAGATATCTCAATAGCTTGTTGTTGATAACAGTGACTTAGTATTGTTGTTGTTATGCTGTATCAGCAACCATGCTAATGGGAAACCAACTGCTATTGTTCTTGAAACTATTATGGCTTACTAGCCATGAATAAACCACTACAACTGTGAATCTAGATATATATACGTTCATTAGGCTTGACAGCAATGTTGTCACCTTCAGAGCTGAGCCATGTTACCTTTATAGCACTTCGATAGCTTCTCTATCATTAATGAAGCTTATCATCATACATGCAATGGTGTGTTCGATAGCTATGCTATCATGATTTGTGTATACTCTTTGGGCTCGTCAAGTAAGAAAGGTGGCGGCCAAGTATGTTAGCTATGGATAATATCTTTGCATGACTGTGTTATCACCTTGCATGACCGAATGGTCATTTCTTTATGACTGTGTTATCACCTTGCATGGCCAAATGGTCATTTCTTTATGATTGTGATATCAATGAAAGTTAAGGCCGAGTCATGTGGACGTAAGCCTAGTTCATACTTTGTTCATTCACTGTGTAATGATAATGCATGACTGGGTTTCCAAACTTGACTTAGATTGTTATAATGTAAGGAATTTAAAGATTCTCTCTCTTAATCGAGCATTAGGAGAATTTAGTTAGTCATTGCCATAGTTGAGTATGGTTGTGCATGACCTGAATGATATGGTATCACATAAATGTTATAAGGGGACGACTGAAAGAGGCCACTAAAATCAAACCCTCATGCAAAATGTATGCTCGCGAAGTTGTGAAAGTAAGTGGAATCTTTGAACTACTTGAGTGGTGTAACTCAAGATAGTTACAATGAACTTTAGTGTATTCATGTTGTCTAAACCTGCTAGTCAAGTGGAACTTACTAAAAACCCTTTGTCAATAAGGGTGAATGTATAATAATTATATGATTTTATATTGCAAAACTCTAGGAAACCTTGATGAAGGTAGGAGTTCATGAATCATGATTATATATATAGATAATAGTTGTTATGCTGATTTTGAATAATCAAAACAAGGCTATTAGCGAGAAGGGATTACAGGAGAATCCTTGACCCAGTTAAGTTCCCTAGAGAACCTTCGAAAGTTGTTTCAACTGTATCTTGTTGATTTGAATAATCAACTACTATGAATGTAATGTTTGCATCATGGAATAGGGTGATAGGGAGTCACAGTTTCCTGAATTGCGATCGAAACAATGGTGTGAGACGTCAGGAATTAGAGCCAATAACCTAGTCAGATGGACTAAGGTTTACTTGGTATTTACATTACCCATGTATATGTGAATAATTATCTTAGCCTAAGAAATGGCACTAAGTCAAAATGACTATAGGATATGTTGATAAGACAAGTTGTGTCTATAAACTTTGTAGGATGAGATAGCTTCTAAGTCAAGTCAGAGTGTGCGAACAATTGGATACATTTATTGAAAAACATCTATTTATATTAAATCTTTGGCCAAAGTAATGCATCCCTCTCTGCATGCATTAGTCGGTTCACTATACTCCAGATGGCATAATGCTTCCAGTAGCATCATACATAGTTAGAGTGGATCTATAGTTGTATGACTGTGAAGTATTATGAAGGACACAACACTAGAGACTCAGATGACAAACCTAATTGGTTCCTTGTATCTATTCCCTTTGTGAAGGGTAGGGCCACTTCCAGGTAGGAAGTTGTGCGAGGGACCGCCAGTATGTGGTTGGAGGAAAAGCACTCAGATGATGCTCTCCTTCCCAAGCAGAAGACATTTCGAGGCTTAGGAAGACAAATATCAAGATTCCAAGTGCAACATAATTCTATTTATATGACTTGTTAGTCAAACATTATGTATAAACTTATCATTATTGCTATAAGCAAAACATTGTAATTGTATAGTGAAAGGATTCACTATTATGTTATCTTTGGAACATGTTGTAAATTTTAGTTTTAAAATTATCCAGAAAAGATATGCATTAGATTATTGTTTATGATATTGATTATTACTATACCTAATTGTGATTATGTTAATTATGACCTTATACTTAATGGTAATTAAGTTGATTAATTTTGGGTAATAAGAGATGACTTGTTACAATCCCTTCATCGTTCAGCTCCATCAAACCCTGATCATGCTTCTTCGTCCATTCTTCTTCATATTCTAAATCTGATGAATCTGAGGAAGCTGATTCCTCACTTACTACTTGATACTTCAAACTAATTATATACTTCCAACCCTTGTTCTTGATGGAGATTGCGTTCCTTTTCTAGTGTGGTTGGCTTTGGCTACCACCAACCAACCTCGACCCAACAATGCATCATATGCTTTCTTTCGTAATGAAATGACCACAAAATTCAACAAAAATGCTTGGGTTCTAATAATTACCTTTTGGCCCATTAAAACTCCAAGTGCTTTAATACCTTGTTCATTTCCACACACAAGTTGAAACGTTGGGGGCCAAATGGTCGACTTTCCTAGACTTCTCGAAGTGTCTTTCAAAAGTACGTTCACACTAGACCCACCATCAACAATTGTATTGGTGAGATTCCTTCCAAGGAGATCCATATTTACCACTGTTAGTTTCTTTGTCATGTTAACTATTAATAACATAGGACCAATCACTTGGTCTCCCGACAATGGAGGTTCAGTTATCAGCTCTTCATTCTCTCCAAATTCCAAATGGGTCATGACATGCACCATCTTATTATTCCCTGATGCAATATTAGTCATAGAATTTCAAAGTTCAGGAATATTTTGTAATAGATCCACTACTTTAATTAGTATAGTAGTTTGAAGTACTTGCCTTGCAATATTTTTTCACATTGTAATTGATTTGTTACCGTACTTGTATTTTCATTTCAGTGGCATCATTCGTTATACATAGCATCCTCCACTTTGGCTCTTGCTTCACAAAGTTTTTCTTTTTCTATGTGTGGGTCTGAATACACAACCTTATTTGGTTGTGCTCAAGTAATGACCAATACTTCATTATGCCTTTCGACATCAGTCATGTTGATGATGGCCTTTTGTTTCATACATTCGATGTCTTCATGGTCTCCAAGTTCACACCGTTTGCACAATAGTTGCAATTCGTCCTACTTATTCTGGCAGTCTCTCGCAAGTGTCCCCATTCATTACATTATCGACATTGTATGATAGGGTGTCCTTTGGGGTCATGCTATATTTGGCTTTGACCTCCTCCTCTTTAATTTTTATAACCACCTAGAGATGTGTTCTATGACTTCTATGGAGTGGACTGCTCTCCCTGTGTAAAGAGCACTTGTGAATTCCTGGTCTTCAAATTATATGGGCACTCTTTTATTGAATGACCCATAACCTGGAAAATCTCACAAAACATTTTTCTAGGACAGTTCTCTTTGATGTGACCTTCATTTTTACACTCAATACAGCATAGTTCATTGGGTTCTTTGTTGTTTCTTTCTCTGCCTTCAATTCTTTCATCATCCAGAGCATGTCCCTCCATAGCACTTGTACCATTCCTGATTCACTATCATTGTTGTCATCTAAACTTTGTCTTCCTCTACTTTTCTTTTACCCTGAGAGGACATTTGTCTTCTCTCTATGTCCATCGTCCGATTGTAGGCTTCTACATAGGAAGAGGGTGGTACTGCCTTCATTTTTTTCTTAATGATAGGATTAGACCTTTGATGAACCACTTTTTCTTGAGACCATTAGCAATTTCTTTTTCTAACCTTACAAGTAGTTCTTTAAGTCTACGATTAGAAGCCCATATGTTTTCATGTCTATCTTGTCTTGTATTGTAAATTCCTACTAGTATTTTATTATCATCTCAAAGCAATTTGAACTCTTCCTCAAAGGCCTTCTTTAATTTGTCCCATGTGTTTCGAGAGGCTTGGTCAATTTTTTTATACCAATCAATTGCCACACTTCACAAGGTGGTTGGAAAAGATAGTAGCCAAATTACTTTATCATCTTGCCCATTTAATGTCTAGATTGTTTCACAAGTCTTATACTACCTAATGAGATCCTTTGATCCATTACCTGTAAACTTGGGCAACTTCTACTTTTTTCTACTAGGGCTTACCATTGTTTTGTTCTGACGTAAACCTAGTGCATTGAACCTACTTTCTAGGGAGTTTTGATTTGAATGATCTGGTGCTTCTCTTGTGCTCTTGGCCACATGAGAATCATTCACTCTTCCCACAGCTTTACCATTCCATGCACTTGTTTCGCCTTCAAATTTTCTTTTATACATGCTTGGCTTGACTTCATCTCCTTTGATTGATAACCCTTCAATGTCTCGAAGGTTGCTCTCATATGCTTCTATGAAGGAATCCGACTCCAACTCCCAACTTCCCTTGTCTAGAGAAGGTTGTCTTGACTTTTCAACTTGATCTAAAAGATCAATCCACACTTCATCTCGTGGTGGAAGGTGTCTTGCTATCTCCTCCCACTCTACCTCTGTTTGATTATTTGTAGTGGAAATGCGTTCTCTCTCCCAACTATGACTCCTACTCACGCTTCGACTATTAATCCTACTTTGGGATGGACTTCGACTTCAGACTTCAGCTTCAACAATCTCTTTTAGTCTTCCTTTGCATTCTCTATGTTGTACCAATCTTAAAGATCATCTAATCTCTTGATCCTGACCACATTGTGGTTTCTTCCCGCCTTTATTAGGGTCTAAGGGCATGAATCTCTTATATTGGACCCGATTTCATTTGAAGTAACGACACCAATGTTTACCCTTCTATCTAACAAAACAAATACTTGAAATAATGAACAAAATTAACAATGCATACTAGATAGAGGAGTCAAAGTATATCTTTATTCAAACATGAAGCTATTACAGAAGTAGACCAGAGACGGTCGGCCAAGGATCAAAGTTGATCAAACTAGATCAACTGCCTTCCTTGACAATACAAAGACTATTTAAAAGATTTGGTGATTACCAAGAGGAACACAACCGTCGACTAACTCTGACTAACTGACTCTTATAACTAACCAAAAGCCAACAAACAACTAATACATAGTTAGATAACCCATATTATTAAATATAATAATAGTCATCATACACTGACTACAGATGTTAGGGACAGTAGGGTATCACCTTGAGGTTTCCTAAGTGTGGGGATACCCCAAGTGGCAGGGATGTATCCTTTTGGGGAAGAGGAAGAAATAAATTGATTGAATGATTATAAAGAAAGGTGTAAACCCTTATTTATAACAAAATGGATAGATTCGTAGACAAGCTACCTAAATACTAAATCAACTAAGTTCAATGAACCTTCTAGAAGATTCTCACACAATTTACCAATCACTATTAATAATCTACCTAGCACTAATACTTACTACCACTTGTATAACACGATGTGATAAAATATGAGTTTTATAACAAAAAATAGCTCGTTTAAATTAAATAATAATAAATATGTTGTTTAGAAACACAACATGCTCATGTATTGAAAATTATTAAATATGATGTGTTTAGGATCCATTACTTTATGTTGACGAATTGTTGTTGTTATTGTTGGAAAGATGAGAACTGTATCCAACAAGCCTTCATTCATCAATTTTGGAGTTCCATGGAGAGAGATATCTCAGTCACAGATTGTTCTTGGGTCATTTGGAAAATGGCAAATTCTCGTGCCTTGACTTCGGTTGTTCATAACTTTCTGCTCAAACATTTGATTGAGGTTTTTTTTTTTTTTTGTATTGATGAAAGCAATGTACAAATAGAAATGCAATCAAAGACTACTGTAAAAAAATTCAGCCATAGACTAACAGTAGCAAACTACAATATAAGATAGCAAATGAACAATGCACAGAGTTGTAACCATACAAACAGTCACATATGGCCAGCAACCATTAAACAACATCAAACATTGTAACCCCTTGAGAACATAATCCATGACTGAAAATTTTGTGTGTTCTAGACTGGAGCTGAAGAATAACATGAGGATCTTTGAACAAAATTGCAGAAATAAAGTGCACACCCCCAAACAATTGAAAAAGTAGATAATTAAGTTTGATGACATGTTGGAAATTAAGTTCAATATTTTTTTAAAATGAGTTATTTTTTATAACTTTCGATAAAGTATTGTGAAAGATAAAGGGCTTGCAAGTAGACATCTAATATCAACCTCAAATCTTAAGCTAACGAAAAATGCTGAAAAGAATATCCAATGCATTTGATAGAGCCCTGTTGGTAAACAGATTTGTCACTGTAAAATAAGCTTCTTGAATAACTCCATTCGCCCTTGGATTAGCAACAACCTGCTCACAACAGTTGAACAATTGCAGGTCTATGTCGATTGCTCTCTGCGTTTAAGAGGGGCAGCTTCCTCGTATGATAGGGGTATTTGGATTTTCTGGAATCATAAGAACAACAACAAAGAAATAACAAACACTAATGATTAAATAAGAGTTAAACTTATGAATTTAAGTTCCATGCATCCAAGAAGAGATACCAAAACTTGATGCGAAATATCTTTCTCACAATGCAACTTTGAAAGGAAAGCACATGATCATTATTGATGAAACATACGAATACCAATAACAACACATGAAATCGAGTTGAACACACATTCAAAATATTTCTTTATTGCTTTCAAACTTGAATAACACTATTCGAGTCTTTCATACACTGTCATATGAAAAAGTGGAACCCCCTTTGATTGAATCACAATGATATATTTATAGGTGAGGTTAGTAACCACTTAAGGTAACTACCTTAACCACTTTTGTAACTACTTGGTATAACTACCTTCATAAATGTCCTAATTTTGAATAACTAACTTTCTTTCACAAAGCTAGTTGCTTAGAGTAACTACCTTGCTTAGGCACTTGAAATAACTACTTTGTAAGAAAGAGTTAGGATGAACCAAGGGCCCTTGGACTTGAAAGAAGTGAACCTGCTCAAAATGGTGGAGCAAATTAATGTAGTACTTGTGAAGAACAAATGAAGTACTTGCAGTAGTGCGAGGAATGTTAAGCACAACTGTGATCTCCTTCCATTTTCTATCATTTATGACCATTTGCAGTCCTCCACGAGCAGTTACTTCCCTGTATAATAAATAGAGGTCTAGATCCTTACTACCAATCTTTCGAATGCTGATTCCAAAGCTCCCAATTTTGGTGTTATTGGAGATGATGCTGGCGTAGGTCTTGGAAGATACTTGCAAAGGTTGTGGAACGAATTTTCAATAGCCAAATGCATATATCTGAAGTTAATGTTGTCCATGAGATGACATTTCTTTGAGGCAATTTGTCAAACAGTTCATGGACCTTGTCTATGCTTCCAAAAATACATTTTGAATACACGTTTGCCAGGGTGGTTGTATCTACAGTAAATACTCAAAACCTACTTTCAATCATGCTATGATGGATGTCCATAAATTGCCTTGGAAGCTCTCATTCAAGCACATACCAAGAGGATGTCAAATAATTTATGCAATGTGTGTGCTTCCACATTTTGCCTATAGTATTACCGTTACAGCTACAATCATATTTGCTTGAAGATTTTTGAAACCTGTTTCAACATGTCCATCTATGTATATCTTGCAACCATTTGTATTCCATGAGATGACATTTCTTAAGGCATTCTATTAAACAGTTCTGGTGCACTTGTCCATGGTTCAGCATCTGCGTATATGTCTTCCAGAAAACTTGCACCTGCAACATCTAACAAAACCTTCCCTCTTTCATCACATTTTGATGGATGTCTACTCCTGTTTGAAGGCTTCCATTTTAGCACAGATCGGGATGATGCTAGGAAAAGTTGTGGAGTCTAGTTTTACAAATGTGTTTGCTTAGAAGCTTTTAAGACCTTGTCAACAAAACCATTTTGTGAAAAACCTGAAGTTTCTTCCAATAAATTTATCAGCAATCGTGGTGTTCCATGAAATCACAGGTCTTGTTGGTGACCGTTTTCAAAAGACCCCATATGCACAAGTCGAGAGGATGCTGGCCCGGGTTCTGGTATTAGAAATTTCACCTGCATATGGTTTCTTGCAAAACTTTCAAAAGATTATTCAAAGAACCCAATTTGTGCATATCTGCAACAATTATATTCTCACCATGTTTTTGAACTCAAGCATGCAAAATCCATCACTTGTTTTACCACATTTTGGAAACAAATTTATTTGAGCTTATACAAAACTAACATCACCGCATTCCATGAAACCACGTTTCATTAAAGCATTCTATCAAACAGTTTGTGATCTTTACGAAGGATTCCACACTACGCCAGGCTATGAAATTTGTTTTTACACCCGCCAGTTGCACTTTCTTGTAAGTTTCTGTAACCATTTCAATAAAAACCTTTATGTGCAGATCCTTGAATTATGGCAGTCCATAAAACCACGTTTCTTTGAAGCACTTTGTCAAAACGTTGTTGTGTATTATATTTGCTTCCATAGTTTGTATCAATGTCTACTATTTTAAAAATAAAAGAGCGGTGGCAAATATTGTATCTGAAAGAAATTCCATTCGCAGCTATGCTTTAATGGATACCCAAACCTGATATATGCCACAAGCTAGTAGGGAGAGGACACTGGTCAAAGGTTATGGCATCTACTTTTAAAACTGTCGGTCATATTCCTGCGAATCCATTTTGTAAATTTCTTGCAATCGTTGTATTTCTTTAGAGGAAACCTTTATGGTGTTTTACATTAAGGATGTCTCCATATCCTACATGCAAGCGCACTGTCGCACATGCAAATGCAATAGTTGGAAATATAACGTTATTTGCGGGTACTCATAGGGAATATAGGCGGATTTAAAGGCATATGGAGAGTGGAAGGTTGGTGATGTAACAACGTCTCCTTCTTCGAAATCTTTAGGAGTTTTTATGAATTCTCATCGGTGTTTTGAGCATCTTTAAAAACTTGTTGTAGATATTGAGAACTTTGAAAACCAAACACCTTCTCCGATGAAGATAGTGGCAAAATGCAATAGATATTAGTTTTGAAAGCCGGTTGCATCGCCGATGAACTCTACTCAGTTTAATATCGGCAGTTTAGGTGACATTCAAAAGTTTGTCAAAGGAAAATGAAGCTTTCTGAACCAAACGGTTTCCCCGATAATAAATAACTAACTCTCCTTTGTTGACGTTTAATTTCTGGCAAGTTTGAGATGAGGCCAACAAGCCCTTAATAAATTCACAAATTATTTAGATGTGGTATCAGAATATGAAAGGAAATAGATGAGCGGATAGATCTAAAGGATATATGCATAGAATGACATTATGATTTTCTTATGTTTATATGAGAATAATTTATTTTGGATTCTCTTTCATGAATATTTTATATTTGATAAAGAAAATGATTTTCAGGCTTTTTTTTTTTATAACTTTCCTCTCATTTATGATGAGTATATAAGCAAGGACAGTGAAGAAGCTATAGATATCTCACTTCTTTTTGAAAAATTTTGTTTTCTTTATAGTGAATCTTCTAATAAGGGAAATACATCTATGGAAAGAAATATTGAGGCAAAGATGATTGTGCACGGTCATGAGAAAGTAATCAAGAAGAGTGTTCAACAAAAATCTTTTTTAAATTTCAACATATAATGATGATTAGTTAAATAAAAAATTGGAATGTGAGTGAAAATTTTAATGAATCCATATGATAACTTTGAGGATGTACAACAGAGTACAGTGAATGGGTTCATTCAATTCATCAAAACAAAGTCTTGTCAAGTCTTCTACCTAAAGTTACCAAAGTTCAAAAAAATTGATTTGTTTAGTGGGTGAAAAAAATTGGAAATTAGAAATTAAAAAAAAATTAAATTTTCTATATAAATCTGGACTGAATCAAGCAAATCAGTCCAGTCCAACAAATCTAGATTTCTAGCTAGTCAAGTGGCTTCATATCTTCATTTCCAAGTCAAGGACAAAGAAGAGAAATGAGGAGGAGATGCATTGGAGAGCTTCCATTTGGCTCTAAGATTTGGGGACAGGCTTCCGAAAGGGGAGGGCATGTTGTGTTTCTAAAAAAAGGGGAATGAATCATATTGTTTCTCTATAGTGATGTTACTAAGAAATTGGTTTACACCACATAAATTTGGTGTCTCTAAGTGCATATGCTTTTTCTTATGCTGTTCTATTTTCTGAGTTTTTTTCTCACATACTAGATTGAGTGCTATGTTGTTGTAACTTTTCTTTTGTACACATTTATGCTAGTGTATGAATGTATTCTCACTAACAAAGTGGATCATAGATTTTGAATTAGCATTCGGGTGTGTTTTGAGCAAGGTCTTGACCAGCCTGGCTTAGAGCATCATGAAAGTATGGACCAACATGTCTAAACCTTGGATTCAATTTGTCTTCAGTTGAAAAAGATAAGAAAGAAGTAGGATAAATTTATTCGAAGAATGACTAAGAAAGTCTCACAAATGTTGGGAATTAAGGTGTCTCAACCTTGGTAATTCCTTGCATTTATTATTTGTAATGTATTGATTTATTTAGCCTATGTTGTAATTTTGTTGCACATCCTATTTTGTCATTTAGTGTGAAGTGGCATGGTGAGTTGTTACTCCACTTGTAAGATGACTAGGATTGTCAACTCACTCCATGTGGAGATAGGTGTCCCCTTTGTGTGTAGAGGTTTTTTGCCATGTGTCGGCATCTTGACTTACGTGTAAGTGAATCTTGACCGAAACTTTTATGACAGATTCCTATGACAGAATCTATGATGCGTAAGAGTCAAAAATGGAATGTTCTATAACTGGTGAAGACATGTGTCACAAGGCATCTTTGGGCACCCCAAGGAGAGTTATGACATGTTTTAAGAGAATATGCTATTTTTAGCATGTGTATGACAGATTCTCTTACAGCTGTAAGATATGATAGTTATGACGGATTCTATGATAGTCGTAAGAGTATCTGTCATAGCCCAACACGGGAATAGGTGACCTCTTTGGGATGGGGTGATATGACAAGTGTTGGACAAGTGTCCCTAGGCATGGATTTTGGGCCATGAGGCCATGTTGGATGCCCATCTCAAGATAGGCTCATTTTTGCCTTGTAACTTCTTTATAAACACGTGCTTTGAGAGGAGATGTGGTGTGTGATTGACAGGTACTGTTATGCTGCTAGACTGTCTCCAGATACGAGTGTCGAAGACTCCTGAGAGCTTGCATTGCAAGTGCATTGTAAACCATTACAGTTTTGATAATACACTGTGCGGGTTTTGGAGTGTGGGGTTTTTCACCTGATAAGGGTTTTCCCCGCGTTATATCTTGTCTCTCTCCTCTTCTGTCTTACATTCTTGTGTTGTGTATTGCTGCAATATCTACATTGTTGTGTTAAACATTCTATAATTGTAAAGTTTAAAAAGAATTTGCACTCTTCTCTCCTCATTAGATTAGTGTAGGAAGCGATTTTTGTACACCTAGCTTCCTTTCAGTTGGTATCAGAGCTTGATCACCTTTGGTCCTAGTTGTTGGGTAGGGGTTTTTTGGGCTGATCTTAGATTGAGTGGGAGTTTGTGCAGAGTATTTTGTAATCTTGTTGCAGGAAAAGAGATGGCAAGCACATCTAGAAGATTAGAGGTGGAGAAATTCAATGGCACAAATTTTGAGTTATGGAAACTTAAGATGGAATACATGCTTGTTGATCGAGACCTATGGGAAACCGTATCTAGTGTAAAACCAACTGCAATGGTACAAGCTGATTGGGATCTCAAAGATTAGAAGGCTAAGGGTCTCATAAGACTCAGTCAAGCTGATTCTGTCCTGTTAAATGTCCATGAGGAGAAGACCACGAAAGACCTTTGGAAAAAGCTGGGAGATGTTTATTAGGCCAAATCCTTGGTGAACAAGCTTTTTCTGATAAATAAGTTGTATTCTCTGAGGATAGAGGATAGAGGATCTATTGTAGATCACTTGAGTGCTTTCAACATGTTACTTGCACAGTTGACATCCGTTGGTGTGAAGATGGAGGAGGATGATCGTTGTATGACCTTGCTTTGTTCTTTGCTGGACTCATGTGATCATCTTGTTATGGCTATTGGGAGCACCACATCCACTTTCAAAATGGATGAAGTGGTATCTTTGTTGTTATCTGAAGAGATGCAGAGAAAGTCTTTTGAAGCAGCCAAAGAGGCTCTTGTGGTTCGTGGAAGACCCAAGGAGAAAGGGAAAAAGAAGGACAAAAAAGCTGAGAAGGGTAGATCCAAATCTCGTAGAAAGTCCAAGGCTCTTTGTTGGAACTATGGAAAAACTAGGCATTTTTGAAAGGAATGTAAAGAGGAAAAGAAAAAGAAGAAGAAGAATGCCCTAGATTTAGATTATGACAAGTCGCAAGATGATGGTGATGCCTTCATTGGAGCCCTGGCCACCCATGCATCTGCTGATGTGTGTTTGATAGATTCTGGTGCATCATTCCACATGACCTCGCATCGAAGCTGGTTCACGAAGTATGAAGAGTTTGATGGTGGAAGAGTGCACCTGGGTGACGATTCTCATTTGAAGATTGTTGGTTGTGGAAGAGTCTCAATCCGATTCCCTAATGGACGGGTGAAGGGGATCATTGGGGTTATGCACATCCCAGGCTTGGCACGAAACCTACTTTTTGTAAGAATGTTGAATGATACAGGTGTGCAGGTTATCTTTTCGAAGGATGGATGCAAGATGACTAGAGGATCTATGGTGCTTGCGAAGGGTACTCAGAGAGGTCCCTGTTTCAGCTGGAGGCATGCACTTCACAATGCAATAGTTCTTTTGACTCGAAGAAAAGAGCTGTAGTCACTTCATCCCCACCATTTGAACAAGAAGTGAAGAAATTTGTTGTAATAAATTCTGATGGTAGTGCATCTTGTGTACCCAAGGGTGCTCATGCTTTGGAAGTTAAGATTCTTGCTGAAAAGACAATGTTATGGCATATGAGATTTGGCCACATTAGTGAGAAGGGTCTTAGAACCCTGAAAAATAAAAATGTCGTTGAGGGGTTAAATGTTTGTAATCTCGAGTTCAACTTTTGTGAACATTGTATATATGGAAAGCAAAACCATGTTCAATTTTACTCTAGTTCTCACAAGTCTTCTGGTGTGTTGGACCTTATTTATTATGATGTGTTTGGTCCTGTTAGTGTTCCTTCAATTTCCAAATCTATATATTTTGTATCTTTTATAAATGATTACAGTAGAAGGACATGGATTTATTTTCTCAGAAGCAAGACTAAAATCTTTAGTCGGTTCAAAGAGTTTAAAGCTTTTGTTGAGAATGAGACTAGTAAAAAGATTAAGTGTTTGAGAACTGATAATGGTGGTGAGTTTTGTTCGGCAGAGTTCGATAAGTTCTATAAAGAGCAAGGGATTGAAATACATAAGATAACTTCATATACACCGTAGCAAAATGGAGTTGCAGAGAGGATGAATAGGACAAGATGGAGAGGGCTAGGAGTATGCTTAGTGGAGTAATCCTCAAACAAAAGTTTTGGGCTGAAGCTGTAGCCACTGCTTGCTACCTGGTAAACAGGTCTCCTACATCAACTCTTGTTGGTAAGACACCTATGGAGGTGTCAGTGTGAAAGGATACAAGCTTTGGGATCCTGTGGCTGAAAAAGTGTTGTATAGCAGAAGTGTTATTTTCAGAGAGCTAACATCATCTCCCATTGTTCTACAGCCAGAAGAAATAGAAAAGAAAGAGGATGTGGTTCAGTTTCCTTCTACCCCTGAGAAGACTAAATCGACAGACCCTGTGAGACCTGATGATGAGGAGAGCTCTAACAACTCTAAAAGTTTAGAAGAAGAAGTAGAACCTCAACCTTAGCCATTGAGGAGGTCTACATGAACAAGGAAGCAACCTGATAGGTTTGGTTATTCATTGCTTTATTCTAGTTGTGCTTTTGCCTTGCTTACTAACACTAATGAGCCTAGAGCTATGACAGAGGCTATGGGCATGAAAGATCCAGGTTCCTGGAAGGAGGCCATGGAAGATGAGATGGCTTCTTTGGAAAAGAATAAAACATGGGACTTGGTGCCCTTGCCTAAAGGATGGAAACCTGTTGGATGCAAATGGGTGTTCAAGATGAAATTTGGTGCAGATGGCAGTGTTGAAAAGTACAAGGCCAGACTGGTTGAGAAGGGGTATTCACAAGTGGAGGGAATTGATTATGGTGAAATTTTCTCTCCCATTGCAAAGTTGACATCTATTCGGTTCTTGTTATCTCTTGCAGCAACAGAGGTGGAGTAGATGGATGTGAAGACAACATTCCTTCATGGTGATTTAGAGGAAGAGATCTACATGTCACAGCCAGAGCATTACATAGAGAAAGGTAAAGAAAATTTGATTTGCAAGTTGAAAAAGTCTTTGTATGGTTTGAAGTAGTCTCCTAGGATGTGGTACTTGAAGTTTGATGCCTTTGTGTTGTCGGTTGGATTTCTGAGATCAAAATCAGATCATTGTGTGTATTATAAATTTGACAATGATCGTATTCTCATTATTGCATTGTATGTTGATGATATGTTGTTAATTGGGAATGGTAAGAATATGATTTCTTATTTGAAGTCTTAGTTGTCAGCACAGTTTGAGATGAAAAATCTGGGGGCAGCCAGGTACATTCTGGGAATGGAAATCAAAAGAGACAGAGCTAACATAAAACTTTGGTTAAGCCAGAGTAAGTACGTGAAGACCGTGTTGGATAGGTTCAGCATGGTAGATTGTAGACCATTGTGTGTTCCTATTTCTTTAGGGACAAAGTTGTCTATTAATGATTGTCCAAAATATCCTAGTGAGGTGGAGGACATGAGCAGAGTACCTTATGCTAATGTTGTTGGCAGTTTGATATATGCTATGGTTTGCACAAGACCAGACATTGCCCAAGTAGTGGGAGTCCTTAGTCAATTTATGGCTAATCCTAGACGAGTACATTGGGATGCAGTTAAGAGAGTGTTCAAATATTTGAGGGGTACTTCTGAGTATTCCATATGTTATCATGGTAATATTACAGGACCTTCGCATTTTGTTTGTATTCATGGATTCTGATTGGGTGGGTGACATTGACAACAGGAGATCCACCAGTGCTTATGTGTTCACTATGTTCATCCAAGTATCGGTATTCTTATTGTTCAGAAGAAAAATTTACAACCCTCACCCAGTTGCAATTACAATTACTTACCTTTCGAAAGGCTACAAGGATAAAAATTATCTTCAACATAACTGCCTCCATCAAATTTAGAAGAAAGTAGTTTTTTGCCTTCTTTAGGAAAAAAGTAGATTTAAAAATAAAAGATTTTTGTTTTCTTTCAAAGATAAGCTTCTTGCTTTCTTTGATCTCTCTTTTTGTCACTGTTGCAAGTATGTGCCTAACTAGTGTTGTCATTGATGTCAACATATCCTTGTTGTCATTAGTGTCAATTGTATCTTATTCTATTACTTGTTTAGAAGACTTGTATGTTGAGGATATTGAGAAAATTAGTTATTCCATTACTTGTTTAGAAGACTTGTATGTTGAGGATATTGAGAAAATTAGCCTCTCCGGAAAAAAACAAGTGAGTTATAGAAAAGTGCAGTACAGACAGTGAGTTGTATGCTGAAGAACAGTCTGGTAAACTGCTCTGTATTTATTCTTGCTTGAAGATCATGATTTGTGGATAGGAAGTAAGTTAGAGGTATGTCTGAGGATGCTACATTTTAGGTTTGAGCCATCCTCATGAAGATCTGAGTGAGTTGTGTTCACCAGAGTGAAACCTATTTTTTTTGTAAGTACAGTTGAGACAGGAAGACAATATTTGGCTCCGCATTCCTCCACAGTAAAATATTTTGCTCTACATTTCTAGAGGGAAGTCTAAGATGATGATAGGTGCCTACAATTGCAATGGTTCGTGGTTTGGTGGTCCACAAGCTATCTTTCATTTATGACAATTGAAGACAGTGAAGCTCATGTGTTACGATGAGAATATTCCTATGGATAAAGTGGTTAAAGTTTGTGCAGTTGCTCTTGATGATTATAACGTACTTGTGGATGTCTCCTAATCACGTTCCTATCTGGACTTTGGTCTGCGTTAAGAAATTGAGATGGTGTGTGAAGATTGTTCTGAGATAACATAGTGTGTAACCAGTCTTGGCCGACCTGGTTGATTCTGTGATTGTGGAGATCTCTAGAAGATTGTGGAAGTGTGTTGTGGCATGGAAGATCGGTGTTTGAGTCCCAGCTAAGGTATGGCGTGATCTGCATTTCATTCCCTTTGCATGATGTTGTAATAGGTCAGGACCTATTTTGTAAATGTTTGTAATACCAACCTTAGAGATTGTTCCAATGGTTGATGCTGACCTTGATGATCATTCAAAGGTTGATGTAGTGTATAAATACTTGTAGATGAGTCGTGGAAAAGTTGTCCTTGAGTGAAAATGAGAATATATTAAGAAAGGTCCAAAGGTAGAGAAGAGAAGAGGCAGAGGAAATAAGAGGAAGAGCATAGCAGAGGAAGAGCAGGGAAGAGGAAGAGCAGAGCTGAGGAACTATTTATTCACAATAAAGAAAGGTGTTGATTGTGGCAGTGAGTCTGGCAGTAAGCCACCAGTAGGGTTTAACATCCCTCAGGGTTTAACAACCCTTATTGTAATCTTGCTAGGTTTTGGGTTGAGGCAGCGAGTCTGCTAGACCTAGTTGTTCTTCATGGCAGTAAGCCAGTATGTTTAGGCCCGTGGGGTAACCAAGTCTGAACATCACTATTTCAAGATTGCAATATATATTGAGAGTTAATCCTCTCCATGGTTTTTGCCCACCTTGGGGTTTTCCATGTAAATTTGGTGTCTCTTGTGTTTGATGTTGTTAAGTTTCTAATTTCATGCACTCATTGTTAAATCATAATATTTGTGGATAAGTGATGAATGTTTAATTGCAAAAAGTGTTTAAGTTTTTGTGACAACTGATTCACCCCCCCCCTTAGTGTTCCGGCGCATATCAACAATTGGTATCAGAGCCAAGTTCCTTGGAAGAAGTTTAACAACTTGAGGAAGATCCAAAATGTCTTACAAGAAGGAAGCGCCACATTTTGATGGAACTAATTATGTATTCTAGAAGGCTCGGATGAAAAGCCATCTTCTTTCTCTTGGTGTCAAAGTTTGGAAAGCTGCAGAAACATAATACACCATACCTCAAAATGGTTCGACGACTGAAGATGAAATCAAAGAATATGAGATAGATATCAAGGCAAGGGATGCTCTGCTAAGCTCATTAACCGACTCAATTCTGACGAAAGTGGTGGATCTTGAAACTGTGAATAAGGTATGGGAAAAGTTGAAAAATCTGTATGAAGGAGATGATTCTGTGAAGGAAGCCAAGTTACAAAGTCTGAAAGTGAAATATGAAAGCTTGAAGATGAACAATGATGGAAACATATCAGCTTTTATGCAAAGAGTTGATGAACTTGTTACAGGGATAAAATCCATAGGTGGAATTCTCGAAGAAAAGGAAATTGTTATGAAAATACTCAGATCTCTGCCCAAGTCCTACTGTCACAAGGTGGCCGCGATTGAAGAATTCATGCAAGTAAAAATAGTTAACAGGGACTAGTTGCTTGGTAAGCTTACTGCTTTTAAAATGAGGGAGTTAGATGATGCTCTGCCAAGAGTTGAGACTGCTTTCAAAGCTGGTACTCCTGAAAGTACTTCTAGATCAGAAAAGTATAAGGTAGAATCCAATGATGAGATAGATGAAGTTGAAGCCAACTTTGTGGACAGGTTGCAAAGAAGATCCGGTAAGTATAAAGGCAAATTACCTTTCAAATGTTTTTCTTTTGGTAAAGTAAAAGTAGGTCATTTTGCTTCCAAATGTCCTGAAAGAATTGAAATAAATAGAAGAAGGTATGAGAACAGGCCTAGGACCCAAAAGAAGTGTTATTATGTTGAAGATTTTGATGATGATGAAGAAGTATCAGATAATGGTGAACTAGATAATGCTAATCCCTATGTAAATGAATGCTTGTTCATTGCTATTAAGGAAGATCTTGTGTCTACTAATTCCTCTAGCTGTATGAAGGAAGAAAAACCAGTGGAAAGTGCTTTGGCTGCTCAAGTCATTAAGGACAAAGATGAATGGGTTATTGATAGTGGTTGCTCTCACCACATGACTGGTTACAAAAGTAAGTTTGTAAGTTTGGAAAGATATGATGGTGGACTGGTTAGGTTTGGAGATGATACGGCTGGTAGGATTTGTGGAAAAGGATCTATTTCTTTTGATGGCAAGCATAATACTGAAGATGTCTTGTATGTGAAAAGATTAAAGCACAATCTTCTGAGTGTGGGTCAAATGTGTGACAAGGGCTACGCCTGAAGCTTCAAGGACAATGGATGCAAGGTCAAGGAAAGCTCCAAAACAATCATTGCAATTGGTAAGAAGACCAAAGGTAATATCTATCACTTGAAAGGAACCGAAAACTATTGCTTGTCGACTCAAATTGATGAGAGTTGGTTATGGCATAGAAGGTTGTGTCACATAAACTTTGATAATATTATGAAGATAAGTATTGTACAGATTGTTAGAGATTTACCTAAGCTTGTGAAGCCTGCTAATCTGGTTTGCAAGGAGTGTCAATTTGGGAAACAGACAAGAAAAAGTTTCAAAAGCAAGGATCAATCAGTTGGAGGACTACTTGAGCTAGTGCATACAAATTTGTGTGGACCTACAAGAGTAAGAAGTTTGCAAGGAGATAGGTATTTCATGTTGCTCATTGATGATTACTCTAGAATGACTTGGGTCACCTTTTTGAAAGAGAAAGTTGAAGCTCTAGATAAATTCAAGGCATTTAAGGCAATGGTTGAAAATGAGATGGTTTTAAAAATCAAATGCTTGAGGTCTGATAGAGGAGGAGAGTTCACATCAAATAAATTCAATTTCTTTTGTGAAGAACACAGAATAAAGAGACAGCTATCTACACCCAGAACTCCACAACAAAATGGAGTTGTTGAAAGGAAAAACAAAATAGTTCAAGAAGCTGCTAGAACCATGATGAAGGAAGCTCATCTTCCAGAAGCATAGTGGAGAGAGGCAATGTTGGCAAGAGATACTGCTAGGCATGTCAGATGTTGTCATTGATGGCGACTAAATCCATCTTACACATACGCATTGTATCATCTGTTCATACCGGAAGTCAGATGTAGATTTGTCTAAGTTTGGATAGATAGGAACATGGCATATGACAGGGTTCAGCATTTTGGTCCGCATTTCTCCACAGGAAATCATATTGTGCTACAGATCTGAGGAAATGTTAAGAGATGTCAGGGCTACCTAAATATAGAGTTTTAGCCTCCAGTGATAAAAACATTGAAAGTTATAAGCATTTGAGTATCAGGTTTTGGTCAGACAGTTTAGTCTAGTGAAGAACAGGCAGACTTGATGTATGATCCTTGTGCGGATGAAGAGAAGTGGTTGGTCGAGTAATTTATGAGATCCAATGGTATTGGCTAACATGTGAGGGGACTTGGATACATAAGTTTTAGTTTGAATTGATGTTTGTGCATGAATTCAGCTGACAAAACAGTGTTCTTGAAATAGCTTCCAAGTTTTCTTAAGGCTGACTCCAGTTGATGTAATTTCATGTAGCGGATATATATGATTGATGGATTCGAGCATTTTGGGATGTGAATGTACGAATATGAAGGGATAAGTGTGAAGTATAGTAGTATCAAGTGCGAAGCAAGGAGATCTAAGCTTTGGATCATGGCAGAACAGTAAAGCAAGGCAGAGAAAGATGAAGTGTGTAAAGTTAGTGTACTAAGCTTAACTAGAACTATTATTTTGCATAGTTAGATGCTATTCTTCAATTCAAACATTTTAGTGAATTCTTGTAATCAATTTTGTAGGTAGTGAGCCTCCTTTGAGTAGTGAGCCCAAAGGCATGTGCCTTCCCATTTGTAATAATTTTAACAGAGTATAAATTCTTGTGGGTTAACCCCCATCGTGGTTTTTCCCTTAACCGGGTTTCCACGTAAAAATCTTGGTGTTCATGTGTTATAATCTTATTGTTTCTACTCTTATGTTCATGCTTCTTACTTTTGGATGTATGTGGTAAATTAGTAAAGGGACATAATATTAAGTTTTGCAGAACACTGATTCACCCCCCCTCTCAGTGTTCCTTAATTTCAACAATTGGTATCCGAGTGAGGTTCCTTAAAAGAAGTTTAACAGCTTGAGGAAGATCTGGGAAGGTGTTTTCAATGGGTTCGTTCAAGCATTCTGATAGTATCAATCAACAACTTCAAATAGCCTCAGAAGATCTTGATCTGTCCAGAGCAGAAATCAGAGATTTGCAAAAGAACCTTAAAGATGCTGAAGATTTCATTGAGACCTTAAAAGGACAACTGAGAAAATTTAATGAAAAGAGGAAGGAGCTACTTCATCGGCTAGCAAATCAGAATGAAGACAATGACATGGATGAGGCCCTGAAGGAGAAGACAAAGGAATGTGAGAAGCTAGCAAAAGAAATTATTGTCCTAAAACATGAGATGGAATTCGGGGTGATGAGACTAACCAAGGAAATTGAGGAAAGGAAGAAGACTGAAGAAAAACTGAATCAATCTCTAAAAGAAAGAACAAAAGAGTGTTGTAGATTGGACAAAATAATTGGTCATCTAGAATCTGATCTACAAGAAACTAGGGATAATGAGAATCAACTTGAAAGATAAATTATCATTCTCAAACATGACCTAGAAGTTGCAAATGAATATAAAGAGAAATTCAAGATAAGATCAGGTAAACTTGAGGTGTTGCTTGATAGTCAGAAGAAGGTAGATGATAATCATGGTCTAGGATTTGAGAAAGGTGAAAGATCTAGATCCAGTCAAAGAAATCCTAAAGCAAGAAATCAAAGAATGAATCCTAGAAGACCTCTAGTAAGATAGCCTAATGCTCAAAGGTATCCATCTTTCAATGGCAATTGTTTCAAATGCAATAAGTATGGTCATAGAGCTAATCAATGCAGAAGTAAAGTGAATCAAAATGCATAATCTCTCTGGTCAATGCTTTAATTACAAAAAGATAGGTCATAAGGCTAAGGAATGCAGAAGTGGATCAAGGATTCCTCCTAAGAACAAATAAGTGTTCAATGGAAGATGATTTACCTGCAATAAGTTTGGGCATATTGCAATGCAATGTAGATCTAAACCTGCTCCAACATGTAATTGTCAGAAAAATAAGATTGTATGTTTCAACTATAACAAATCCAGACATATTGCTAAATTTTGTAGAAGCAAAAAGGAGAACTCACAGGCAGGTAAAGGAAAACTGAGCAGAAGTTGGACAAAGGCAAGAGAAAAGTAGATGTGAATGAGATCCAAAATGAAATGAACAAAACATGGGTGAAGAAAAGTGTAATGAATGACAGTGATGGGTCCGCATCAAAATCTGGTGCTGATAATTCCTCCAAGAATTGAATCAGGAGCTCTGGCTCAGGGGGAGCTGCATTGAAAATCTAATTCCCCCATCCAGTAAGTGGGTGCCTGAATCTAGCATGATGAATGAAGATAAAGAAGCCTATTGCAGAACTGTTGAAGCAAATTTCAGAAGAAAAGAAGCTAATGCTATTGATTGCGGAGCAATTAAAGATTGACTATATGCAAAGTAACCGGATGAATTAGGGCAAAGCATTTATTACAATGAAGAATTAGGTTTTGCGGAGGATAAAAGGTCATTCATTCAAACACTTGAATCACTTTGCACTCGAAGAGAACAAGGAGAAGAGCGCCTAAAATTTTAGAGACCTGAAGTGTGAAGAACGAATTCAATAGTTAACCCTAATTCCGTGAAGAAAAAGGTATTTTCCTATGAAGCTTTGAACTTGTAATCTTTTGAAATGGCTACACCTCTGGTTGTGAACATCACTGAGTGACCTAGGCCAAAGTTTAAGAAGCACCCTTTCAAGTCCACTAAAGTTGATCCGATGAGAGCATTTTCTGGAGTTCCATATGGAGTTCTTCACACAAAGGATATTAGGGCTTACATTCACGCGCCTCTAGAGGAGCATGGCAACTCAAGGTTTGTTGATCTATTCATGAATCAATTAAAAAGTGATGATTTTAAGCTCAAACCAGAGTACAAAGTCCTGAAAGACAAGAAGTTCATACAATTTGTTGAGTTTCTGAGTTTCACAGAGGACGAGTGGGTCCGATATGTTTTGAGCCGTATCCATGATGAGTTTTTATGGCTGAATCATCCATTTAAAATCACAAAAGATGCAATAAGGGCAGTTATAAGATTGAATTCAACCGGTACTCTGCCTCAATTGAAGGCCGTAAAGAACTAGGAAGTCACAGAGGCAACCATATCAAAATTTGACAAGAGAGCTATGACTATAAATGATATAGAGGATCATGGGGTTAGATTTACATCAATGGTGATAGGGTACAAGATATATTCCAGTAGAGAAAATTCAATGTTTAGAACAACTATCTATACTGCATATTAGATGGTAAAAGAAGGTGCAGACTATGATGTCTACGAACTGTTGCTGAACTAGCTTATGGAGAACCTAAGCAAGATAAAGAAGGACAAGAAGTACTCATTCAAATATGGTATGCTAATCATATGTCTTTTCTTTTATTTCTTAAGTGAGCTCCCTGGGAATAAGAATTTATATTGGTCCAACAACTAACCGGTAGTAGTCCAGATTAGAAATCATTTGAGTTGTCTGGGTAATTATGATGCACAAAAAACTGCACTTTGGGGATTCTTCAAAAATTTCTAGAGTATGATGCAAGCTAGGGAGAGAATACCTAGGGCTGTGGTTGAGAAATACAAGGACACCATTTGTTTTATGGTTACTGTTGATCAATGCAAAATGGAAGCAGTGGAGCCTAGAGTTGTGTGGATCATGCCCATGGGGTATGAAGTGGATGGATAGGTATTGGAGTTGTATGCACAACATATGTTGAGCCAGCCTAGGGATCCAACTAAGGAGAGATTTGGAACATATAAAGAAATTTCACTAAAATTGCATCTTGAATTTAAGGCTCCTGAAATCAAAAGGACTGTGAGGAAAGAAGTTGAGCAGTTGGCTGAAAATTAGGTCTTACCAAGGAAGCTGTGAGACAATATAGGGAAAGGACAGAAAAAGTTGAGAAGGAGAAGCAGAATAGGGAACATGGAAATGTTCCAGCAGAAACCCCTTCTAAGTCAAGGATTACTAGGAGTTCTAGTTTAGCCTCTGGTGCATCACCTTCTCCTACTGCGAAAAAACATACTAGTAAGGAAGGAAAAAGGACAAAGGTAAAGAGCAAAAGAACATATGTCAGTGTGGAGAAAGAGTACGAACAATAAACTGATTCAGATGATGAGGTTAAAGAGTTGAAGGCCTCAGACACTAAAGCGGCTAAAGTGTCTAAGGAGAAGCCCTCCGAAAGCAAAAAGTCTAGTTAAAGGCATAAGATAGAGACTGATTTTGAGAAGCCTACTCCTTCTGTGGAAGACATCGTTAAGTCAATCACTGTAGATGGAAACCTAAAGCCAATAACTGAGTTTTATGATCATTGCAGTGATGCTGACAAGAGAATTTTGGAGGATGCTACTTTAAAATACTTGAATGTATTCAATAGAGCACTAATGGAGATTTTGTCAAAAGTTCCTAAGAGTTTAAGAGACATTCTAGAAATAAGAAAAGAAGCTACCAAATCAAAATAATTGGAGCTAAGGGAACATGTATTATCCAGTCTGTGTCCCATAATCTCTAGAAAGGAAGCTGATAAAATTTATAAAGAAGTCAAGAAAGAATTCAGAAGCAAGAAAATGATGAATAAGATGATGATTGGAGACATTGATGAAGTTGTTAAAGAAACAAAACAAATTCTAAAGAAAGCAGTGGACAAGAACAAGTTTTATGTGGTTACAGAAGAACCTATTGATACTGATGACACATCAATTTTGAATGATGAAGAGTTGCGGAAAAATGAACAACAAACTGAAGTAGATGATGTCTCTATTCTGGAAGAAGAAATATTGAATAAAGAAGATGAAGAGATGATGAAGGAAGATCAAGAAAAGGAAACAGATGATGGAATTGATTCTTCCATTCTGGATGTTGAGGAATTTGATAATACTACTACTGAGGATACACAAACTCCTCCAGAGAATAATGCAGAAGACATTTCTGAGATAGATAAAAGCAAATATGCCTCTGATGATGATGCAAAGAAGGTAGAAGCAGAGAAAACGAATGAAAATGATGAGCAAGGCATTGTGGTTGACTCCGAAAAGGAAGAAGATGGAGGCCTTGAAGAGTATAAATCTAAAACATCATTTTGGGCAAGAGACACTGTAGAAGCAGTAAAAGAAATTTTGGAGAGAGATAAACAAGTTGTAGAAGATCAGGATATAATACAAGGACCAAGCAATTTTGATACTCTGTCACTGATATAGAAGATGAAGTTGGCCTCTATTGCACAAGCTAAGGCTAGAGAGGAAATATTGAAATCCCATATAGAAGATAGTGAATTGCTTGGTCTTGCATCTGAGATTTTGGAGAAAATCATCCCTACATTTCAGAAGGGCTCATCAACATCCCCCTTGGTCAGTTAAAGAGTCTGATAAACTCTGTAAGTACTCATTTTGAAACTTTTGAGAAGTCAACAGAAGTTAAAGTTAGAAATGAATACAATGAGAAGAGATTTGCTGAAATAAGGAAAATAATTAGTTATGATAGATCGTGCTTGACACTTGTATAAAGAGTATTCAAAATGGTCTCTCTGAAGGTGCAAAGATTTATAAGTTTTGCCTAAATTGGTCTAAAGTTGTTGAAGACATTGAGAAGAAGATTAAGGACTTAGAGCTTAAATTGTCTAACATCTTTCAATCCTATAGTCCTCTAACTGAGTCTGTAACTACTAAAGAATGTCAAGTAGTGGGTTTGCGAAATGAATTGAGTGATTTAGAGAAGGAAAAGGTTAAAGTTTTTGGTAGATTGGATGAGCTCCAGGGACTAATTTCCCCCAAGTTAGAAACTGTGTATGATCTATTGGTAGAATCCCAAGTTGTTGCTGCTACTTGTGATCCTACTAATCTTCAAAAGGCAGAATCACAGGCATTTTTGTTCAGTGGGCATATATTTGTTTTGGGCAGCATAAAGAAGAACTGGGATAGTGAATTGTCACAATTGAAAAATATTTTTGGTGATATCTTTTTGCTAATGAACAAGGCTTAAGGACTATTTGTTCATATGAGGAAGTATATACTTAGAGGTTTGACCCATGTACATAAAATTTTTGCATGAATTTTGATATGCGGATCCTAGCCTTTGCCATTGATGTCAAAGGGGGAGAGGAAAAGTAGTGAAAAATGAGGAATTCATCAAAGGGGGAGCATTGGAAATCACAAGTGCACATGGTAAGGGGGAGTTATTCTAACACTTACTCATTTTTCACTAAGTGTTGCCATCAATGCCAAAGGGGGAGATTGTTGGCAAGAGACACTGCTAGGCATGTCAAATGTTGTCATTGATGGAAACTAAATCCATCTTACACATTCGCATTGTATCATCTGTTCATACCAGAAGTTAGATTGTAGATTTGTCTAAGTCCGGATAGACAGGAACAGGGCATATGACAAGGTTCAACATTTTGGTCCACATTTCTCCACAGGAAATCATATTGTGCTATGGATTTAGGAAATGTTAAGGGATGTCAGGGCTACTTAAATCCAGAGTTTTAGCCTCCGGTGATAAAAAAGCATTGAAAGTTACAAGCATCTGAGTATCAGGTTTTGGTCAGACAGTTCAGTCTAGTGAAAAATAAGCAGACTTGATGTATGATCCTTGTGCGGATGAAGAGAAGTGGTTCGTCAAGTAATTTATGAGATCCAGTGACATTGGCCGACATGTGAGGTGACTTGGATACATAAGTTTTGGTCCGCATTGATGTTTGTGCATGAATTCAACCGACAGAATAGTGTTCTTGAAATAGCTTCCAAGTTTTCTTAAGGCTGACTGCAGTTGATGTAATTTCATGTAGCGGATATATATGATCGATGGATTCGAGCATTTTGGGATGTGAATCTGTGAATATGAAGGGATAAGTGTGAATTATAGCAATATCAAATGCGAAGCAAGGAGATCTAAGCTCTGAATCATGGCAGAACAGTAAAGTAGGGCAGAGAAAGATGAAGTGTGTAAAGTCAGTGTACTGAGCTTAACCAGATCTATTATTTTGCATAGTTAGATGCTATTCTTTAGTTCAAACATTTCAGTGAACTCTTGTAATCAATTTTGTAGGCAGTGAGCCTCCTTTGAGCAGTGAGCTCTCGGCAATGTGCCTGAAGGCATGTGCCTTCCCATTTGTAATACTTTTAACAAAGTATAAATTTTTGTGGGTTAACCCCCACCATGGTTTTTCCCTTAACCAGGTTTCCACATAAAAATCCTGGTGTTCATGTGTTATGATCTTATTGTTTCTACTCTTATGTTCATGCTTCTTACTTTTGGATGTACGTGGTAAATTAATAAAGGGACATAATATTAAGTTTTGCAAAACACTTATTCACCCCCCCTCTCAGTGTTCCTTAATTTCAACAGGCAATTCACACTGCAGTATATATCCTAAACAGAGTTCAAGTAAAAGGTAACAGTTCAAAAACTCCCTATGAATTGTGGCATGGTAGAGTTCCTACTGTGAAATATTTCAAAGTCTTTAGTAGCAGATGTTATATCAAAAGAGAAGAAGATCTAGGCAAGTTTGATGCTAGATGTGATGAAGGAATCTTCCTTGGTTACTCCACCAAGAGTAAGGCCTACCGGTGCTATAATAAGAGGCTGAATAAAATCATTGAAAGTGCAAATGTCAAAGTTGATGAGTGTAAGGAAAGGTCTTCAGAACCAAGTGGATATGAGTCAGATGATCCAGATGTTTCAGAAGTGGTGCAGCATGAAGACAACACAAATGAAGAAGAACAAGCTCCGGTAAGTGCTACCAAAACTCCAAGATATATAAGAATCAGTCATTTTGAAAATCAAATCAGAGGAGACAAGAGCAAAGGGATCTTACTTAGAAGAAAAGCTGCAAAAGAACAAGTAAATTTATGTCTAATCTCTAAGATTGAACCTAAAACTGTGGATGAGGCTTGCAAAGATGAGAATTGGATAAAGGCCATGGAAGAAGAATTAATGCAGATAAAGAAGAATCAGACTTGGGATCTTGTTCCTAGACCAGCCGACAAGAATGTAATTGGCACAAAGTGGGTCTTCAGAAACAAAATGAATGAGAATGGTGAAGTGGTAAGAAACAAAGCAAGATTGGTATGCAAAGGATAAGCTTAGGTTGAAGGAATAGACTTTGAAAAAACTTTTGCTCCAGTAGCAAGGATTGAAGCAATAAGGATATTTCTAGCTTTTGCAGCATACAAAGATTTCAAGGTTTATCAAATGGATGTGAAGTCTGCCTTCTTAAATGGAGAGTTGGAAGAGGAATTCTATATTAAACAGCTGGAACGATTTCATTCATCAGAGCAAGGGGACATGTTATGCAGATTGAAGAAAGCATTGTATGGATTAAAACAAGCTCCTAGTGCATGGTATGCACGGTTGGACAGGTACCTGATACAGATAGGGTTCAGTAAAGGTACGATAAATAGTAATCTCTACTTCAGGATCAATGATGAACAAACCCTGATTGTTGTAGTCTTTGTTGATGACATTATTTTTGGAGGCAATGAAGGTATGTGCTTAGTTTTTGTTGGAGAAATGTAAAGTGAATTTGAAATGTCTATGTTTGGGGAGATGAACTTCTTTTTAGGTCTATAAATAAGTCAATCAGATAAGGGTATCTTCATTTCTCAGTCTAAGTATGTGAAAGAGTTGTTAAAAAAATTTGGGATGAAAGACTCTAAACCAATATGCACACCTATGATAACTGGTTGTAAATTGAGCAAAGATGATAACTCACCCTTGGCAGACTAGAAAAAGTATAGATCTATGATTGGAGGATTACTTTATCTGACTCAAACCAGACCTGACATAATGCATGCAGTGTGTCTTGTGGCAAGATTTCAGGTAGAACCTAAGGAATCACATGTGATGGTAGTCAAGAGAATTCTGAGATATTTAAAAGGCCAAATAGATTATGGTTTGTGGTACCCCAGAGACAGTGACTTTGTTCTCAGTGCATATACTAATGCAGATTGGGTTGGAGATGTGGATGACAGAAAAAGCACAAGTGGAGGTGGATTCTTCTTGGGAAAAAGATTAGTATCTTGGTTGAGCAAAAAATAGGATTCAATATCCCTATCTACTACAGAAGCAGAATACATTGCAGCAGCATGTAATTGCACTCAAGTATTATCGATGAAGCAGATGTTGAAGGACATCAGAGGGTTAAAGCAAGAAGTTGAGTATACATTTCGCGGAAGTCTCCCATGGATGAAAAATGCCGCTTGTAATGGGTACCCGTTTTGAAAAAAATGGGTACCTGTTTAGGATCGAGCTCCCGAAGTAAAACGGGTACCTGTTTTAAAATGGGTACCCGTTATAAAATAGGTACCCATTTTCAAAAAGTATTTTTTTATTTTTTTCCATGCCTATGGCTAATTTTTTGATTTTTTAGAAATGGGTACCCGTTATTTTTAAAACGGGTACTCATTTATAACAGGGACCCATTATGAACGGGCACCTATTTATAACGGGTACCTGTTTCTAAAATTTTGAAATTTCAAACCCACCAATTTGCATTAGTTTTAGGCTTGGAAACTCAAGCCTTAACTTTGGACCTACAACTAGGAGACTATGAAAACAGCAAGAGAAAAAACTAGTTTCACCACTATGGCTGATGACTTTTTTCTCAGAATATTTTAACGAAATTAAAACCCATTATAGATCTGAAAGTCTAGTTTGCAAATATGTAATTTTGTCTACTATTGAACATAATTTTCTATTTATTATTTATTTTCTAAACAAACTAACTCATAAATTTGAAATAACATAGGTTACTATTTTTTAAATAACTTTTGATTTTAAAATTTTTTGAAAAAAAATTATGTCTGACCAAACTAGACATCATTCTTTACATGATGAAATTTTTTTTTTGGTGAATTGATTAGTTTAGCTCAAATTATGTTGGTCGTACATGAGGGGTTTTAAAAAATACTAATTAGGGCCATTAAAAAATTAATAAAAAATATATATATTTATCAAAAAATTACAAAAAAATATCTTGACCAAAATTCAACATCCTAAGAATCTTTCCACAAAAGGAGTTAGAAAAATACATTAATTTAGGTCAAATTATATTGGCCGTACACATGCATGCTTTTGCAAAAAACAAAGGACTTTTTAAAAAGCCACTTTTTGTACATCAAATAAAAAACCAACTTGCATCATTTGGGTATTAGAAAAAATTACATATTTGAAAATAGAAACAAAATCCTACATTTCTTATTTTTACATCATCTTAATATTTTATGTGCAAGTGCTTCAAATTGTCACTCCAAGTATGACAAAATTTGAAAAATAAGAAAAACACTTCCACTTTTTGGCCAAAAAGTGAACTCATCTTCTTGCACTTACCCCAAAGTTGTGTATGAAGATCCAATTACAATCTTTTGTGACAATACAAGTGCCATCAACATATCAAAGAATCTAGTGATGCATTCAAGGACAAAGCACATATCCATTAGGTATCATTTTTTGAGAGAAAAGGTGACAGAGAATGAAGTGAAGTTGGAGTATGTTTCTACCAAGGATCAGATTGCAGACATCTTTACCAGTCCTTTGCCCAAGGATAATTTTGAGTATCTAAGAGAAAAGTTAGGGTTCATCACCCCTCCTGCTCTAAACTAAGATGCACAATGGTGCATCAGTCCAGAGGTGTTTAGAGGTCTGGATTGATGCTTTTTAGGGATACTTCTCAGGGGGAGTAGTCAAAGAGTTCAGAGGAAAGATTAGATCCGAGCAGAAGAGTGCAAGTATGTGCCCTTTGCCATTGATGTCAAAGGGGGAGAGAAGTCATGTGAAAAACCTAGAGTGCATATGTGTAAGAGAAAGGGGGAGAATTTTGGAGAAAAAAAGAGTGCAGGTGTGTAAAGAGAAAGGGGAGAATCTTGTCTTTATGGTTGTTACAATTTTTCACATCATATGTTGCCATCAATGACAAAGGGGAAGATTGTTGCAAGTATATGCCTAATCGGTGTTGTCATCAATGTCAACATATCCTTGTTGTCACTAGTGTCAACTGTATCTCATTCTATTACTTGTTTAGAAGACTTGTATGTTGAGGATATTGAAAAAATTAGTTATTCTATTACATGTTTAGAAGACTTGTATATTGAGGATATTAAGAAAATTAGCCTCTTCGGAAGAAACAAGTGAGTTATAGAGAAGTGCATTACAGATAGTGAGTTGTATGCTAAAGAATAGTCTGGTAAACTGCTCCGCATTTATTCTTGCTTGAAGATCATGGTCTGCGGATTGGAAGTAAGTTAGAGGTATGTAGGAGGATGCTACATTTCAAGTTTGAGCCATCCACATGAAGATCTGAGTGAGTGTGTTCACCAGAGTGAAACCTGCTTTTTCTGTAAGTATAGTTGAGACAGAAAGATAATATTTGGCTCCGCATTCCTCCGCAGTAAAATATTTTGCTCTGCGGTTCTAGAGGGAAGTCTAGGATGATGATAAGTGCCTACAGTTGCAATGGTTCATGGTTTGGTGGTCTGCAAGCTATCTTTCTTTTATGACAGTTGAAGACAGTGAAGCTCATGTGTTCCGGTGAGAAGATTCCTATGGATAAAGTAGTTAAGGTTCGTGCAGTTGCTCCTGATGATTATAACGTGCTTGTGGATGTCTCCTAATCATGTTCCTATCTGGACTTTGGTCCGCATTAAGAAATTGAGATAGTGTGTGAAGATTGTTCCCAGATAACATAGTGTGTAACCAGTCTTGGCCGACTTGGTTGATCCCAGTGATTGTGGAGATCTCTAGAAGATTGTGGAAACATGTTGTGGTGTGGAAGATCATGTTTGAGTCCCAGCTAAGGCATGGCGTGATCCACATTTCATTCCCTTTGCATGATGTTGCAATAGGTTAGGACCTATTTTGTAAATGTTTGCAATACCGACCTTACAGATTGTTCCAATGGTTGATGCTGACCTTGATGATCATTCCAAGGTTGATGTAGTGTATAAATACTTGTAGTTGAGTCATGGAAAAGTTCTCCTTCAGCAAAAATGAGAATGTATAAAGAAAGGTCCAAAGGCAGAGAAGAGAAGAGGCAGAGGAAAGAAGAGGAAGAGCAGAGCAGAGGAAGAGCAGGGCAGAGGAAGAGCATAGCTGAGGAATTGTATATTCACAATAAAGAAAGGTGTTGATCGTGGCAGTGAGTCTGGCAGTAAGCCACCAGTAGGGTTAAACAACCCTTATTGTAATCTTGCTAGGTTTAGGGTTGAGGAAGTGAGTCTGCTAGACCTAGTTGTTCTTCATGGTAGTAAGCCAGTATGTTTAGGGCCGTGGCGTGACCAAGCCTGAACATCACTATTTCAAGATTGTAATATATATTGAGAGTTAATCCTCTCCATAGTTTTTCTGCACCTTGGGGTTTTCCACATAAATCTGGTGTCTCTTGTGTTTGATGTTGTTAAGTTTCTGATTTCATGCACTCATTGTTAAATCATAATATTTGTGGATAAATGATGAATGTTTAATTGCAGAAAGTGTTTAATTTTTTGTGACAACCGATTCACCCCCCCCTCTCAATTGTCCGGCGCATATCAATAGTCACAAATTCAACAATCTCCACCTTGACAACAATTTACCTGATACTTGTTCATGCCCATTCATCACTTTTTCTGCAAGCCAGGAGAAGCCAAACTCCACCTCAACTTCTCTAGCAGTACTGGTTTTGTAAAGATGTCTGCACAATTTTCTTTCGTATAGAATTTCTCAAGAGCTACTCCACCTCCATCAATAACTTGTCTAACAAAATGGTATTTAATTTCAATATGATTGGTCCTACTATGATAAGCTAGATTTTTAGCCAAATGAATAGCACTTTGACTATCACAGAATGCATTCACCTTATCCTACATTTTTTCAAACTCACCCAAAAGACCCTTTAACCAAATTGACTCTTTGCATGCATGTGAGAGTCATATATTATGCCTCAATAGTGGACAAAGCAACTATTCTTGAAGCTTTGACATCCAACAAACAGGTCCTCCTGCAAGAGTAAAGACATAACCTGAGGTAGATCTCCTTTTGTCCAAATCACCTGCAAAATATGAATCAACATATCCACAAACTAAATCACTACAACCATTAAAGGTAATACAATAATTAATTGTGACTATGAGATAACGAAGCACCCATTTCACTGCTGCCCAATGCTTTTTACCTGGATTTGCCATGTATCTACTGACAACATCAACTCCATGTGAAATATATGGTCTTGTACATACCATCGCATACATTAAACTTCCTACTGCATTAGCATATGGTACACGAGACATATAATCCTTTTCTTCTTTATTACTAAGACAAACTTGAAGAAAGCTTAAAATGGGAAGCCAAAGGGATATTTACTAGTTTTACATTATTCATATTGAATCTCATAAGAATCTTCTCCACATACTTTTGCTTTGATAACCAAAGCTTACCATTTTTCCTGTCTCTGTGTATCTCCATGCCCAAAATTTGTTTTGTTGCTCCTAGATCCTTCATATCAAATGTCCTAGCCAACTGAGCCTTTAACTTGTTGATCTATGTCATGCTTTTGCTTGCTACAAGCATATCATCAACATATAACACTAAGATAATAAATAAACCATTTTCCAAACTTTTGAAGTAAACACAATGGTCATACTCACTTCTTGTAAAATTTTGGCTCACCATGAAGGAATCAAACTTCTTGTATGATTGTCTGGGTGATTGCTTCAGGCCATACAATGACATCCTGAGTTTTCTTTTGCTATCAAACCCTTCTAGTTGTTCCATATATATATATATATCCTTCCAAACCTCCAAGTAAAAATATTGTTTTAACATCTCACTGCTCTAACTCTAGATCAAATAAAGCAACTAATGCAATTACTACCCAAATAAAAACAAGCTTAACAATTGGTGAAAAATTTTCATGGAAATCAATACCTTCCTTTTGAGCATACCCTTTTGCTACCAGTCTTGCTTTGTACCTTTCAACTTTATTATCAACACCCTTCTTCAATTTGTAAATCCAATTGCAACCAACAATTTTTCTCCCCTTTGGAAGTTCTACCCAGTCCCATGTATTCCTCTCCAAGGCATACATTTCTTCTTTCATTGGAATTTTCCATTTAGCACTTTCAATATCATTCATTACTTCCTGATAACAACTAGGTTCCCCATCATTAGAAATCAAAGCAATAGATAAATTATAATCATCATACCTCTTAGGAGGATTTTTGACAAGTGTAGATCTCTTTAGAGTTGGTTATGGCATTTCCACATTTTCTTGTATATTTTTTGCATCCTCATCTTCTTCTTCATAAGCTTCTTCTTGCTCCCCATTTTCTGAAGATGGTTGAGTTTCTAAATGAATTTGTTGATGTTTTGGTACTTGTTCCTATTCCATTTCAACTTCTACTATGTTTGATTTTATGAGAAAAGATTCATCAAAAACTACATCTCTGCTAATGATGATTTTGTGGGTGGTACGATCCCACAATCTATATCCCTTAACTCCATCACCATAACCGACAAAAAGCATACTTCTTTGACTTGGGGTCCAATTTAGAACGCCGATCTTTTGAAATAAGAGCATAAGCATCACAACCAAAAAATTTTAGATTTGAGTAATCACAAGAATTACCTTTCCATACCTATTCAGGAATCTTACAGTCTATTGCAACTGATGGTGATTGATTTACCATATAGCATGTTGTATTGATTATTTTTGCCCACAACTCTTGCTCCAACTTGGCATTACTGAGCATGCTTCTTGCTCTCTCTAGAAGAGTCATGTTCATGCGTTCAGCAACACCATTTTGTTGAGGAGTGTAAACTGTGGTTTTATGCCTTTCAATCCCAACTTCCTTGCAATAATTTTCAAATTCTAAAGATGTGAACTCGCCTCCATTATCTATTCTTAAACACTTGATTGACTTGCCAGTACTCTTTTCAACTAAATCTTTAAACTACTTAAATACACTAAACACATCAGCTTTCCTTTTAAGAATATAGACTCACACTTTTCTAGAGTAATCATCTATAAATGTCACAAAATATGATGATCCTCCAAATGAAACTATAGGGGATGGTCCCCAAACATCTGAATGAATATAATCTAGGATACCCGTACTTATATGACTTCTTTTTTTAAACGTTTGTCTACACTGCTTTCCAAAGACACAATAATTACAAAAATTCAAATTCAAAGATTTTAAATTTGGAAGTAACTTACGATTTACCACAGTACCTCTAGTCCTTTCTCGCTCATATGGCCCAATCGCTGATGCCATAAATGAGTAGTTTTATTTACTTTTTTAGATACCACCGCTGCTTCACTTATTTCAATACTCCCCTATAACTTGTAAAGGTTCCCAATATTTGTAGCCTTCATTACCACCATAATGTCCTTGGACACTTTCAGTGATCCACCTTGACATGTAAATTTATAACCTCCAAAATCCAAAACTCCCAAGGGAATTAAATTCTTTTTAAGTTTTGGTACATGTCTTACTTTTGTCAAAGTCCTCACAGTACCATCAAACATTTTAATCTTAATTCTCTCAATCCCAACAGTCTTACAAGAAACATTATTTCCCATAAGAACAACACCACCATCAATAGTTTGGTAAGAAGAAAACCAACTTCTATGTGGACACATGTGATGTGAAGCACTAGAATCTAATAACCATTCCTCAAGATATTGTGAAATATTACAAACATATAGTACTTCATCAACTGTACCTGAAATTGTTTCAACCTAATTTGCTTCATTTTTGGAGTCATCATTGTATTCTTTCATTTTCCAACAATCTTTCTTGAGATGCCCATTTTTGTTGCAATACCAACATTTTCCTTTACCCTTTTTGCGTTTTGACTTAGATCTTGATGTACCTCTCAAATTTTCCCCCTTTTCTGTGGATCGACCTCTAGCCAACATTTCTTCTAAAGTGGAGGTTTCTAATCTATATTTCCTCCGCACCTCCTCAGATAAAAAAGCTCCCACAATAGAATCAAATTCAAGGGTGTTAGTTGTGCTAAAGCTAATGGAAGTGACTAAGTGATTCCAAGATTCGAGCAATGAACACAATAACGTAATTGTCTTGTCTTCATCTTCGATTTTTACACCCATACTAGTTAATTAACATATAAGAGTATTGAAACATTTAAATGATCAACAATTTTGATACGTTCCTTCATTCGCAAACTATATAGCTGCCTCTTCAAGTAGATTTGGTTTGTCAAGGATTTTGTTATGTAAAGGCTCTCCATTCTGCTCCATAAGCCTGCTGATGTTTCCTCTCCAATAATATTAAAAGGAACATCTGCCAAACACAACCAAATTATGCTGAGAGCTCTTGTATCAAGATCTTCCCAGTCCTCATCAGTCATATTCACAGGTTTCTTTGTCTTTCCTACCAATGTCTTGCCAATCCTTGTTGAACCAATAGATCACGCATCTTCAGCTTCCACAACTCAAAGTTATTCTTCCCATTAAATTTCTCCACCTCAAACCTTGCATTCGAAACCTTTGCCATTTGATGTTGCAGAACAAACACCAAATCCTAACACAACCGCTGCAAAATAAAAGCTCTGATACCACTTGTTGAGATACCTTCAGATTTAAAGAATAAACTTAAAATTCAGAATCGTATAACATTACAGCACAAATTAGTTGCAAAGAAAACAGAGACAGTAACAAAATAAATGATCACACATCAATAACACAAGGATTTACGTGGTAAAGCTCCAGCAATATGCCAAAAAAAACATCCACGGGGCAAAGTATCAGTATTCTTATTGTTCAGAAGAAAAATTTACAATCCTCACGTAGCTGCAATTACAATTACTTGTCTTTTGAAAGGCTACAAGGATAAAAACTATCTTCAACATAACTGCCTCCATCAAATTTAGAAGAAAGTAGTTTTTTTCTTTCTTTAAGAAAAAGCTAGATTCAAAAACAAAAGATTTTTGTTTTCTTTCAAAGATAAGCTTCTTGCTTTCTTTGCTTTATCTTGTTGTCACAAATCCAACATTGTAGATAATAATATATAAATTTCATATATATATATATTTTACAAAATATTGTTTGTAAATTTAGCTGCTAATTTCTTTTCAAACATTTTTTAGAATACTCTTCACTCTCCTTCATAGGTTAGCTAATGGCACCATGCAAAGTAACTTTGTGATGTTTATTTAATTAGTAATAACATTCAAAGTGTTATCAAACATTAATATGTACAAATATTTCATTCTATGCTTTCTTAGTCACCAAGGTTATTACATAAAGACCAAGGTTATTAATATTTATGTCTATTGGTCATTTAATAGAGCTTTTAGGTACTGTTACTAATTTTCAAAAATTGTATGGGTACATGATAATTTTATAGATTTTTTATGATTTTATACTTGAAGAAACAACTTCAAAAGATACCTCATGTAATAGACCATGTTAAATGTATTAGTCTTAGAAATTAAAAGAAATCATAGACTTGTCTAATATTTTGTGTTATAGGCATCCCTAGATGCCTTGAATCACTTATTGAATGCATTTGAATGTTTAATGTTAACTTATTATTACAACTTGTTTTAATGTTTATTTATTGTTACAATTCGTTTTTATACAATTGCAATATTTACTTATTGTTACAATGTGTTTTAATGTTTACTTATTGTTACAATTTGTTTAAATTATACAATTGCAATGTGTTGTATACAATACAAACATTGAATAGATAAAGGTTGACCGAGACATTCAAATAACAACCAAAACATGTATTATACAAACATGAAAATGCACGAATGTCATTACTATACCCAATAAGAAATCATATTAAATAGTTACTTATTTGAACAAGTTTACCATTACATGGACAATTACTTTAACAACACCATGTTGATTTATTACAGACAATCACAAGTAAATCAAACGTGTATTGGATGTTTCCCTTAAGGCTCAACTTAAAGATAAGGACCATAATCGATGCTCTTCATTTTTCTACACTTAGCATAATTTGCATTTTCTATCTTAGAGTGCACGCTCCCAAATTATTCAACAACGCTTCGAAGTTATTTCTAAATAATATTGCCCAGAGGCAAAATTGGTGAGCTAAGAAGCAAAATTACACTATTTGAGATTAGATTTGCACGACAGAGAATGATGAGGGAGGTAAATCTCAGAACACACAACAACACAGATTGCTCACAAAAAATAGGAATGTTCTTTTATTAAACTAGAAAACAAATTACATCACATAGATCAGAATTACATTATATGATGAAATTCCCAACAGGCTGCAACACATTACAGCTCCCTTCCTCGGGACTCTAGAACCTTATGCCTTATGTAGCTGTCACTTTGCTAGGGTTTCTATTTTCCCTCCTTTTCACGACTCCCCACCTTTTTCCCTTTACCTCCGCTGCTTTGCAGAGATAAAAGATAGGCTATAAATACACATTATTCCCAATGTTGGCTTTGACATTATTCCCAATGTTGGCTTTGAGCGCCAAAATGAGCCCCATTGTCCTTGCTCCCGCCCAAGAACAATTTTTGAATTTTAAAATTGGAAAACTAGATAGTGCAACTTCTGTGAGCCATAAATTTAGATCCAATCGTTGGATTTTCAATTATTATAAATCGTTAGAAATATTGCAAAGAGATCTACACCATTCTTTCGTTAGATCTCTAAGATCCACAACTTCCAGCCCTTTCCGAGGCTTCTAAGGCCCTCAATTTTGAGTTTGAAACTTCGTTGGATGAAATCTTTAATAACTTGAAATATGGGCGTGCTCTTGGGATGAAACTTACCAAGAATGCTTATTTGACTATTTCGAAGCTTTGGGAAAAATTTTGGGCTCAATCGCTTTTCTGATATAGGGTTACTAAAAATAGTAAGTCTTAGTATCTTTAGCCTTTTTTAGAACTTTGAAGGTTCTGAATCATTATTCAAGCAAATGGGTATCCAAAAATCCCAAATTTGAAAGAAACAGAAAATAAAATCATTTTTTTTGGTGATGCAAGATTGCCCTTACACCACTAAATGCACATGCATCAGACACCCAGGGTAGTTTGAGAAGTGACCTTGTCACATCTCAGGTGTTTAGGAAAAACCCAAATAGTCAACCTCTGTCTTAGACAACTAGGAAGAATCTTCAACAGGCATTCCTCTCCACTTAACCAGATATTCTTCATATTGCTTGTTCCTGGTACTTCTTCCACATGACTATCCAGGATTTCTTCTATCTCCTCCTCTGAAGTAGGTGCCAGAATATTCCATTGTTCTTTTGTTGGTCCATCCTCTATGCCACCTTCATGATACTCTATTAAATCAACAATGTTGAATAAAAGTGAAATGTTGATTCCACTCGGTGGCTCTACCTCATATGCATTTCTTGAATCATGCTTTTTCGAATCTTGCATAGTCCAAATTTATTCATCTTCAACTTATTATATGTACCAACATGAAATCTTTCTTTTCTCAGGTGAACCATAACTTCGTCTCCAATATTGAATTCCTAAAGCCTTTGCTTCTGATCTGCCTTAGCCTTGTACTGAGAAGTCATTTTATTAATGTGTTGTCGTACCTCTTCATGCAAGCTCTTCAAGTGTTCTGCAAAGTCTTTGACCTCAGCACTACTCTTCTCTCCTATGTCTATCTTTCTCAGTTAAGAAGCATTTCTTGGACTACTTCCATATACAATTTGGAATGGGGATTTACCAGTACTCCTATTGACAGAATTGTTGTAAGCAAATTCTGCTTGTGGTAGAATCAAATCTCATCCTTTGGGCTTATCTCCTACTAAACATCTCAGCAGGTTACCCAAACTTCGATTCACTACCTTTGTCTGTCCATCAGTCTACGAATGATGTGCGGAACTGAACTTCAACTCAGTCTTCAACTTCTTCCATAAGGTCCTCCAGAAATACCCAACAAACTTGGTATCTCTATCTGAAACTATACTCCTCGGTAGACCATGTAGTCTAACCACCTCTTTAAAAAACAAGTTTGCAATGTGAACAGCATCACTGGTTTTCTGACACGAAATGAAATGTGCTATCTTTCAAAATCTGTCAACCACCACAAATATTGAATCATGTCCTCTCCGTGTCCTCGATAAACCAAGAACAAAGTCCATGCTAATATCCTCCCATGGTCCCTCTAGTACAAGTAATGGCTGATATAGCCCAGTATTCTGACTCACTCCTTTGGCCATCTGGCATACTCTACAACTTTGCACAAATTTCTTCACATCCCGGTGCAACTATGGCTAGTAATAATTTTCATTAACAAGAGCAATGGTCTTATCTCGACCAAAGTGTCCTGCCAACCCTCCACTATGTTTTTCCTTAATCAGGTTCCCTCTCATGGAACTCCTTGGAATGCACAACTGGCTTCCTATGAACAACATATCATCTTGAATTATGTAATCCAACCATCTTGTCCTATCCAGAGTAGTAGGCTCCAAACAAGCTTTCCAGGCCTCTGCAAAGTCTGGATCTTTAGGGTACAAATTCTTGAGTTCACTGAACCCAACAACCTCTATCTTCATCTCTATCAACAAAGTTGGCCTTCTGCTCAAGACATCTGCAACTCTGTTGGACTTCCCACTCCTGTGCTTCAAAACAAAAGTATAACTCTACAAAAACTCAACCCATTTTAAATGCCTTTGATTTAACTTTCCTTGGTTATTCAGATATTGCAAAGCCTGACGATCAGTATATAAAACAAATTCTTTTGGCAATAAATAATGTCTCCATTTCTTCAAAGCCTGAACTATAGCATAAAACTCTTGATCATAAACAAATACTTTTTCTTGGCATCATTAAGCTTCTCACTGAAATAGGCAATGGGCTTACCTTCTTGACTCAAAACAACTCCTATAGCACTACCACTAGCATCACAATCAACCTGAATTACCTTGCTGAAATCTAGAGTGCCAAAACAGGTTGCTCCGTGACCTTCTTCTTCAACATCTCAAAACCCTTGCCTACCCCTGTCATCTATCTAAATTCTTTTCTATCCCCTCTCATTGTTTCAATTAGGGGTGCACAAATGCTACTGAAACTCTTGATGAACTTCCTATAAAAACTTGCCAAACCATGAAAGGACCTTACCTCTGTAGCACTCCTTGGGGTCGGCCATTCAATGATAGTCCTCACTTTCTCTGGGTCCATCTTAAGACCTTTAGATGAGACAACAAATCCCAGGTACACCAACTCTTTCACAAAACTACATTTCTTCAAATTAATCAACAACTTTTCTTCCCTCAGCTTCTCAAAAATGTTTCAAACATGCATCAAGTGCTCCTCTAAAGTCTTACTGAAAATCAAAATATCATTTAAATAAACAATGACAAATCTACCCAAAAACTCTTTTAGTACCGCATTCATGAGCCGTATAAATGTACTTGGTGCATTGGTTAGCCCAAATGGCATGACTAACCATTCATATAAGCCCTCCTTAATCTTGAAGGTTGTCTTCCATTCATCTCCTTCTCTAATTTGAATCTAGTAATATCCACTCTTCAAATCAATCTTCGTAAAGTACTTGGCTCCACTCAAGAAATCCATAATATCATCCATCCTTGGCAATGGAAATCTGTACTTGATTGTAATTTTGTTGATGGCTCAGCAATCTGTACACATTCTCCACTCCCCATCTTTCTTCGATGCTAGTACTGCAACTACTGCACATGGACTTAGGCTCTCTCTTATCAGTCATTTCCTTAACAGCTCGTGAACTTGTCTATTCAGCTCTTCATTCTATGCATGAGTCATTCTACGGGCTGCCTTATTTGGCAAACTAGTTCCTGGTATCAAATCTATTTGGTGACTTATCTTCTTCACCATTGGTAAGCCTTCTGGTACATTATCAGAGACAATGTCTCAAAATTCTTCAAACAAATCTGAGACTTATGTTGGTACATCTTCACATTTCTCGTGGCTGATCTTAGGAATCAACACAAAGCAATGACGCTCGTGCCTCATACCATCCAAAAATTTTCTACCATCAACCAAGAACTACATACCTTTTCTTCCACCTCCTTCAAGGGTTTCAACTTATGACGAACTTCATCCTTTGTCAGGGAATAGGTGTTTGCATAGCCATCATGGAGAGCATACCTATCATATTGCCACGACCTTCCCAATAGCATATGACATACATCCATCGGTATGATGTCACACAACACCTCATCATGGTAGTCTCCAATCTTGAACTTGACTAAACACTGCTCATTGACCAAAGCTCTATGGTCCTTCTGCAACCATGCAATCCGATATAAATGTGGATGCCTTCTTCTTGTTAACTTCAACTTGTTAACCATCTCCTCTGAAACAAGATTGTCAGTGCTTCCATTGTCAATAATAATATCACAACACTTACCTTCACACTTGCACCTTGTGCGGAATAAACTCTTCCTCTGATCTAGTTCTTTCTCCTCATTTAACATAGTTCTTCTGACAGTTAGGTTTCTCCCCTTTCAACATCTTCTAAATGCTCAGACTATGCATCATCATCTACATGTGCAACTCGTGCATTAACTTCAATTCTTTTATTTGTCCTTCCTTGATGTTGCGGACAATCGTATGCTCGATGTCCTTCTCCACATTGAAAACATGTTCCTCTAAAACCTCCTCTTCCAGGTCCTTTCCCAGGTTGGCCTCTTCCTCTTCCTCTTCCTCTTCCTCTTCCTCTTTGCTCACCATTATTTTGGTCATGAGGGCGTTAGGCATTATCTCCTCTCTAATTTCGATCGGTGTCAACTACTTCACTTTTCTTTTGATCTTAATTTCGGCCTCCATAGGATCTTCCACCAGTCCTTCTACCTTGACCTCTTCCTCTTTGCTTGCTTTCAAATCTTTTATTCAACTTCTCTTCCACCTTCAAGGAAAATTGGTACGCATCTTCTATGGTGGTTATTCTGACCAGGCTCAGCTCCTCTTGAATACTTGGCCTCAACCCATTAAAGTAATGAGCTACCTTCTCCTTGTTGGCCTCTGCATGGCCTATCCTGATAGTAATGTTATAAAACTCTTATGTATACTCCTTAATAGACTTGTTACCTTGCTTCAATTCTTGCAACTTCTTCAACAACTCCAACTCACAGTCCACAGGATGAAATGCTTCTTTAGTTTGTCCACCATCCGATCTCATCTGGTAATCTTTCATTTTCCTCTTCTATTTCTCTCCAACTGGACCATCTTCCACCAAATACCGGCATGGCCCTTCAACTTCTTTTTTGCAAACTTGACCCGTTTTGGATCCTCCATATCTTCATATTCGAAATATTCCTCCATATCATTTATCCAATCAATAAGCTCTTTTGGATTCAAATCTCCAGAATAGGTAGAAACTTTGATCCTAGGCCTCTTTCCAATCTTCAAAATAGCCCTCAACAACCTAACTTCCATAGGATCTCTTGCACCATCTTGTTCTTCCTCAGAGAACTCTTCTTCTTCAGCTTCATCTTCGCATTCTTGGCTCAAACCCTCTTCACATCTATCCTCTCGCAATGCATCGATTTGCCTTTGTAGGGCTCTGAAACCCTCTTCTGTCAAAGCATTTCTCCCACCACGGTTTCTTTGTGGAGGCATTTTGATCTCTACAGCAAACCCACAACCTCAAGTCCTAGTGCAAATTGCCTCACGGCTAGCGATCTGTCTACACACTCAAGTACCCTCACTCTGATACCACTCGAAGAGGGAGGTAAATCTCAGAACACACAACACAGATTGCTCACAAAAAACATGAATGTTCTTTTATTAAACTAGAAAGTAAATTACATCACATAGATCAGAATTACATTATAGGATGAAATTCCCAACAGGCTGCAACACATTACAACTCCCTTCCTCAGGATTCTGGAACCTTATGCCTTCTATAGCTACCACTCTGCTAGGGTTTCTATTTTCCCTCCTTTTCACGACTCCCCACCTTTTTCCCTTTACCTCTGCTGCTTTCTAGAGCTAAAAGATAGGCTATAAATACACATTCTCCCCAATGTCGGCTTTGAGCGCCAAAATGAGCCCCACTGTCCTTGCTCCCGCCCAAGAAGAATTTTTGAATTTTAAAATTGGAGAACTGGATAGCACAACTTCTGGGAGCCATAACTTTAGATCTGATCGTTGGATTTTCAATTATTATATACCGTTGGAAAGCTTGCGAAGAGATTTACACCATGCTTTCGTTAGATCTATATGATATGCAGTTTTCATCCCTTTCCGGGGCTTCCAAGGCCCTCAGTTTTGAGTTTGAAACTTTGTTCGATGAAATCTTTAATATCTTGAAATATAGGCGTGCTCCTAGGTTGAAACTTACCAAGAATGCTTATTTGACTATTTCGAAGCTTTGGAAAAATTTTCGAGCTCAACCGTTTTTCTGATATAGGGTTACTAAAAATAGTAAGTCCTGGTATCTTTAGCCTTTTTTGAGAACTTTGAAGGTTCCGAATCATTATTCAAGCAAATGGGTATCCAAAAATCTCAAATTTGAAAGAAATGGAAAAGAATTTTTTTTTTTGGTGATGCAAAATTGCCCTTACACCACTGGATGCTCTTGCATCAGAGAATGAATCTATGAAATGAATGTGGAAATAAACTAAGGCATAGATTTGAACTAGGATGAAATATAGATCCAACACATTTGATCAAGACTTATTATTCTCAACCTTGAGAACTTCTGATTTTAGTATGTACAACACTACACATCTACATACTGATTCGGAGGATAAAGTGGAGAATGTTGAAGGTGAGGTTAATACTAGTAAAAAGGATGAGTCTGTGGGCGTGGAGATTGAAGAGGATGGCCCTAGCAACTTCCCTGAATTAAATGTTCAGGGTTCAAGGATGAAAAATTCCTCTAGACTGAAAGAGGATACTATCAAAATCAACAAGGGAAGTAGGAAGACCAAGAAGGGCAAGGCTATCAAGGATCTCAACAACAAGGTTACGGAGCTGGAAAGGAATTTCAAAATTCTGGCTAGGTTCGTATCAAAGGTTATGCACAAGTCGGCTACTATGTTGGCGATCTTGTAGGATCTGGAGCTCAACAAGCACGGCATCGAGAACAAGCAAATGAAGGATTACGAGGAATTGTATCACTTCCTCACTGAGCACTGGGGCTAGCTGTTCAATCAGCCCTAGGGTTTTCTTTGTTGCTGTTGGTTGGTGTTTTGTTTGCTGTCTGTCTGGTGGTGGTTCGATGTTTCTGTGTTTTTCTGTTTCTATTTAGTTTCTCTAGTCTTTTTTGTGTGTCCTAGAGTCTGTTATGTAATGGGTTCAACACCCTAGTTCTATCACTTACTTTAATAAAAAACACTACACATCTACATGCACCTTAGATTCCTATGAAGGATACATCATTGCACATTAAGATTGCATTCCTTTTATATGTCACAAAGATTCTATAGAACCATATTTTTTTAATTTGCCACCTTCTTTTGTAGATGATAATGTGTTTAAAGCTAATCATTAATCCACACTTGATGTGAGTCCTATGAATATTCATGATAGCTTTTCACATAGAGATAGCTTCCATGATGATGGCATACGTATTGATGGTATTTCATTAGCCTATCATGTAGGCATGCAATTGATGCTTCATTACATTTTCTTGCATTACAATGATATTATGAGCCTTAGTGAGGAAGTATTACATGATGATTATATGATGGTACTATAAATGCTTCATTAAATGTTAAATCGTTATTGCTTGCTAATTATGAACATTTAGATGATGGTGTTTTAATTATTAGTGAATTTAGATTATACTTAAGTGATACAATTTTAGAATGGTTTGATGCATCTTGTTTTCATTACACTTCCTTCACGAATTTAGCACATGTTTTCATTGACCATTTATTTGGCCCTAGTTCACAAGAGGATAGTATGGACTTAGCAATGTTTTCTCATGACTTATCTTTCAATCCTTGTTCTCTTACTATCCACGTGACTTATACATCTACTAAACTTACCTTCCATCCTATGATATCCTCTTTGAAACAACTTAATGTAAGTCTATACATGGACATTCTATGGGCAGAGGCACTACACTCACACATATAGTTCAAAATTTTATAGACAAAGGGAATATAAACATTAACCATACTTATGAGCACAAAAAACCCTCACTAGGTAAAGCTAAATAATGGGAAAACAAATTAGGTAAGTTAAGAAGTTGGTCTTGTTCACCATAACACACGCTACTTTGAGGTTACACATGAAATAAAAGAGAAGCTCAACTAGATATGAAAAACAAATTCATTACTTAGATATCAATATTTTATTAGAGAACCATTATTACTAATAATTGAATGAAACGTGTTCATCAAATCTAAAAAGTAACAAATCATGTAATGCCAAATGGGTGCACCAATAAAACATGACTAAATGCACAAATATAGGTCTAACCAATTCTTAGGGGTCTTTTATGACACCTCAACAAAAGCATGTTGATGTGGCATCATATTTGACGATGTCAACTTGAAACCTTTGGTTTAAGCAGTGAACTCGCCAAGGAAATTTCTATAAAATGAGTAATTTGAAATTGCCACATATGATTTTGAGAGGTGTAAAGTTAGAGGACACAACTACTAAGTTCTTTATCCTAAAGCATCTCATCTCATGCTAACATACACTTTACACCATCAACATCCATTATACTAAGGAACAATGTTTTCTTTTCTTTTTTCTTTGTAGCTATTGTTAAAAAATCTTTTTTATATGATAATTTTTTTTTATAAGAGGGGTAAAATTTTATTATAAAAGAAACCACCAGTACATAACAAAGAAAGCAATAGACCACAGAAACAACAAAAGGCAAAAACAGAACCAAAGAGCCACACCCAACCAAACCAGAACTCGAACATCCCACCACACCAAAAGGCCCCAAAAAGGGACCACAGATAACCCTTCATGTCTTCAGAGATCAACCTTTCCAAACTTCGAATACAATCTTGGGACAAAAGATCCCACTCTCTAACATTCCAATCCCCCCCCTGATCAGAGGCCCACTTAGCCAGACAATCAACCACTTTGTTCCACTCCCTAGGGACATGGACAAAGGAGACAATCCATCGAGTGACTCAAACGAAGAATCTGTCTAACCACCGACACAAACTGCCACTGCATGCCTTCCACAACCTGCTCATTCAACATATTAGTCACAATCTGAGAGTCAGATTCACAAATAACCATTTTCCAGCCTAAAGCACACCCTCTCTCCATAGCACAAAGAATAGCTAGGGCCTCCATCAAATTGTTCGAAAGCTGCCCCTTATAAATAGAAAAGAAGAATAGGGTAGTTCTCGAACTATCTCTCCCTAATCCCCCAATCCCAACATGACCAAGGTTCCCTCTGGAGGAGCCATTCGTGTTAATCTTAAAAACCCCTGGAGGTGGAGTCCACCTTCCCTCTCTCTAAATATTTCCCTTGGAGTGGCCCCTTTTCCGAGCCGAGGAAGGCCAAAGGCATCCTTCCACTAACTTCAAATTTTGGGCCACCTGCAATTCCCCACCATCCAACCTAATAGAAAGATCACACTTCACTGCTAAAGTCTCTTGGAGCATACTAAGAACCCTCTGCCACAACTGCTAAGCCACCAACTGCCTCCCTTGAAAAAATCTCTGATTTCTTTCCAGCCAAAGTTGCCACACAATAAAAGGACCAATAGTCCAAGCTACTTGAAGATAAGAGGCCTTAGCTGAGGGTCTTCCCAAGCTTCTCCAAAAATCCACCAAAGAAGAGGCATGAACATAGCCCTGCTTCCAAACACCCCACCAAAGGTGCCGAATCTCCCTGGCCAAGGAACACTGAAAAAACAAATGAGAAAGACTCTCCTCACTACTATGACAGAGGAAGCAAATAGAAGAACCTAGAAATCCCCTCTTTCGCATGTTATCCCAAGTGAGGCATCAATTACAGGCAACCAACCAAAGGAAAAAGTTACATTTGGGCCACCCAAACTTATTCCAAACAAACTTCCACCAAGAGGAGTTGATCTCCCCAAACTTATGCCTATCCAACACACGATATCCAGAAGCAACATAATACACACCTTTTGGGTTCGGACCCTAGGCCAAAGAATTGCTCTCCCTCAAGAAACTACAAACTCTACCAGCAAGAATACGAGCTAACTCCTCCTGATCTACCTGCAATCCCCCCGGCGGCCACTCAATAGAGTCTTTCCATCTGTAAACCTCCACCAGACCCAAAGATTGAACCGATTTGAAGTGCCCCACTCGACTCCACCCCGTATCAAGAAAGAGGTTGCATAAAGGTTGTAAATGTGGAAACTCTGACAAGATAGGCGGGTGGCTATCCCAAGAGTCATGCCAAAACAGCGCCTCAGAACCCCTGTTACAAATCCATAACAGCCCCTACTTAATTAGGTTGCCCCCCCTTTTGAGAGTACCCCAAACCATGGATCCTTTACCAGAGAGACTAATCCTAGGGATGTCAACACTTTCAATTCCCCCCAAGTACTTCTAGTTAAGGATTTTAGCCCAATCTTGATCCTGACAAGTGCACCACCTCCAATACAGCTTGGCAACCAAGGCCTGCCCAGTAAGACTAGCCTGCCAAAGACCAAGACCTTCCTCTTGTTTCAACCTACAGACAAAATCCCACTTGACCAAACTCCACTTCGAAGATTCCAAATTCTCAGCCCACAAGAATTATCTGGACAAAGCATTAAATTCATCAATAAAGCTTGAGGGAGCCCCTTGAACAAAACACATGTAGGTGGGAAGAGCTTGAATCATTGAATATAATAATTTAGGGTTGTTGTTTGGAAAAGATTTTTTATATATTAACTCACATAAGTTACAAACATAACATAAAATCTATAGTGTTGGATAGAGGGTGGTTGTGGGGTGATCATTCATTGTCCATCAAGCCTAGGACCCGCTAATTCAATCCTCTTACGGAGCTGCTGAATACCAGACCTGTTTGGGTCAGACTTTCGAATCTCCCTCTCCAATTTTGGGAGGATTCATGCTATGAGGCCATTGGCAATGCCATTGGACGCTTCTTGAAGGTGGACTCTACGCCCTGGGATCTTGGGCATACTACGATGGCTCGTATTTTAGTTGATTCGGACATCTCCAAACCACTCCATGCAGATGTTGTCTTGATGGTGGAGGACAGACCATGGATGCAGCTACTAGACTATGAGGGCCTCCCTTTTCGGTGCAGGAGATGTTTCTCCATTGGTCATTTGGCCTCATGCTGCCCTCAGGCTCGCCGCAAGGTGGAAGAATGCTCTCACTAATCATTTGACGGCAGGCACTCCCTCTTTAGATAGTTCCTCCAAGGAGGACGATCCTTCCTTGGCTGAATCATCCTAGGAGTTTGTGCCTCCCGAGGATCCTCTACTGGTTGTCCCTTCAGTGGAACCATTGGTGCCTCGAACTGTTGTCGCTGTTCAGGCCGAGCCTGCCCGACCCTCAATGATCACCTCTGTTGGCCCTTCGATTGCCCCTGACTCTTCATTTGCATTGTCGGCTCCCTCGATGCGTGGTGGCTAATTGCTCGTGGTGGTTGTAGAGGATCCGCTCCTCTCGCCTTACTCGGTGGACTTCGACTCAGAGGCTTCTTGGTCGATTGTGCAAAGAAAGGACTCCCCAAATTTGTCGTTGTTTCATGGCCTAAGGTTAAGGGAGTCAGATTTGTCCCCTCAGGTTCTGGGGTTGTCTAATTCTCGTCTGTTGTTTGACAGTTGTTTGTCTACTGTCCCTGTCTTGTCTCTAGTCTGTGTGTGGCCTGAGTTGGCTTGTCCTGTCGGGCCCTAGGGGCTCTTGTTTGTAAAGGGTTCAACCCCCGGTTTATTACCTTATCATTATCAAAAACATAAAATCTATGAATCAATATAAATGAAACTTGGTGAAAAATAACTATATGTATTTTACTAATAAAACTACAATTTGGCATACATTGATCTTAAAATATTGTTGTACCCATACAAAACTTGCGTATTGTCAAAATTATCAACTGAAATTTTTTATTTTTCTATCTCTAATGTGTTTCAAAATCTCGCCCACTTCACCTATTGTTGTTTATTTTCTAGCCTCCACAAGATCATAAATTTGAGCGCTTAGAGAAATTAATTATTCAAAGATTTCTCTTCCTCCCAACCACGACTCGACCTTCCTCCAACTTCATCCATCTGACCTTGATTTGGTGGTGGGATGGCCCACCTCTCAATCAACTTTCTGAAGTATTCCCCTATTTGGAACATCCCACATTAGAACATCTAATTTGGGATCATTTCCTTTATGATGACCGCTCATCACCTTGAGCACCTACATTTCTCAAGGGCTCAGCTCTCGAAGGTGACTTGACAAGGAACAGTCACAAATTCTTTTGGTATCAACATGATTACAGATCTGCAAATATATTACTACCAAAAATCTCCACACTGAGGCTGGTTGCTACCAAGCCACTTAACAAGAAGCAAATTCTACGCTTGAGTTTAATTGTTTTGAATTTTTCTTAATTAAGTTTGATATAAATTTTTTTTTTTTTTTTAAAAAAAAACTTTTATGAATTAAACTTGATAAAAACTTTCATGTAATAAAAACTATAGAAAACAATTAATTTTCACAATTAGTTCTCGCTACCAAGATAAGGAATCTAACAATCTTTCATAGCAAAGAATCTCAATTCTACAAATTAGCTTGTGTATGTCCCAATATAGTTCAAGAACTCATAAGACCAAATGGGTCATCTTACGGTAGTCTCCCCTTTGCACTAAGCCATTTTGAATTATGTACAGCAATTTGCTTTTCATTCATAGAGAAGGGCTAGGAGAGTTTCAGTCCATCACAGTCTCAATATTGTTGTTTTCTACAACCAAAGTTATAATATTAAACCAAGAAAAAACACATACTTGTATCTGATCATGTTAGAGTCAGTGTTCAGAACAAAATCTATCCTTACATTTTTGAATTGTATTGGAGGAGGATAGGGATAGTGATGATAGAAAAAAAGGGGAGGAAGAATCCAAATTTGTACAACTCAAAGTTACAAGCAAGGCCAAGGTGACAATGCATAAACATTAAGGGGGCCAAGAAGCACCATGGAGTGCACTCAAAGGCCATATGGTATAATGCTAGTATAACATACAACTCCAGTAGTAACAGCCCCCTCACACGATAAAATTTTATCACAAACTCAAAAAGTAGGGATACAAATGACTTGTGAAGGTTCACGAGTATTAGAATATTTCTAAATGATTGCAATAATATCATCACACGTCACAGAACTCCAGCTAAGTCTCCAATTTATTCCGTGTATTCAATGTCTAATGGTTTTGGACAATTTTGCCCTGAAGTGTAACCAAACTCAAACTGGAACATTATCAATTGGCATTGTGACAAACTCTACCACCCCCGACTGTGATTATCCTATAAATTGAACTCACAAAGTATTCAACATTCAGTTATTGTGTAGAATATCTGGCCCCACTTTCCCAATATTGTTTCTCATTAAGGAAACATATGAATGGACAAATAACACTTAGAAAATGCTGGACGAATGGTTATTATGTCATTCATGCCCGCACCCAGTCACTGACCTAAAATGTATAAGATTGAAAGCTGTAACTTCTGTGGAACAATAAAAACCAGTCAACTCTTTGAGTTCAGCTACAGGCCCTGGATGATTCTGTAACTAAGTTGACCCAAGATGTGTGCTGAACAATACTCTCTAATAAAGGAATATTTACATCTTCAAATACTCTGCCCTGATAAAAACAAATTTAGACCGTCAAATAGTTGCTGTTTCTGAAGAGTATCAATCCCCAGTTTAGCTTCAATTGGAGATGATCGTGCCAGTTGATGAAATTCTTGCATTATTTTATTTCAGTAAGATATTATTGTAATTTGTCAGCTATTCTTCCCAAGGCATCAGCAAGCTTCCCCAAAACTCCTACCAGACTTTCTGCATGTTCATTTCTCTGAGTCCTATCCAGTTGACAATTCATATTATGAGCCTCAACCTGAGCGCTCAGCAGTTGACCATTTCTCTCCAAAATAGAGAGCATTTGTTGTTTCAAGTCCCTGTCCTCATCCACTTCAGATGAAACATGCATCCTCTTTTGACCGGCACCTGAAGAAGTTGACACTTTTTCCCCATTTGATGTTGGCAACTTGTCAGATTTTATACCTGCATTGTAATAGTTCAACCATGTTATGCCAAACTAATTCAATCATAATAATTCTAAAGTAAATTTGTAGGCCTTTCTTTTGTGCAGTAAGATCATACCAGCAAGCATTTGCATTAGGTGTTAAAAGACCAAGACACATGCTTAATAATTAACCAGTGTCAGTAATAAAATTCTGAAAAAGTTCATTCCCATAATAATAGCATTTTTTATTTTACACATCATAGTATTAGTAGACCACTATCAAAAGATCAATAAGACTAGATGTCAAGCTGTAATTTTCAATGGAAAAGTGTTCCACAGCGATTTTCCCTTCAAGGAAGAATGCAAATATCTTCAAGACCTAGAGAAAACAATAGTAAATTTGAAGACTCGTAAGTATGTATAGAAAAATGAAACTTGAAAACTACAGATATATATAGAAAATTTAAAACTTAACATGTATATGCATTCAATGGGGAGAAAAATTCAGAAAAGTCAAATATTTCACTTGCCATCAAAACAAGTCAGGCCAACTCCAAGAACTTTATGGGTGCTACACTACGACAGGTATTTAGCCTTTCAGATCTGCCTAAAGAGAAAAGACTCGAGAAACATGAAAGTTCAGTGAACAAACCCCTTTCTGTAGACTGTACATGAGACAACTTGTTGATTTCAGACCTACCAACTCCTACAAAACAGCCTAGATAATACATATTGATCAAAGAAAGTAGGTTGGTGGACCCACTGCCTAATCAAGTCGGCTCACTCATCAACCCCAAAAATGGCCTGCCAGTTACATTTAAGACAGTGAGCTGGGCTTACTACCAGATAATCAATATTATTGGCATGGAACCAAAACAATTTTCCCCATAACTCTTTTCTTGAGACCCTAGTCAAGCAATTTCCCTTCAAGACTTATTAAAAAATGCCTAAATTAATCATCAACATTGCATACACATTGTGGGACTTTGAATGTATCCAACCACTTTGGGTATCCAAGACAATTAATTGCTTAATAAACTGATTTAAATAATGATAATAGAAACAGTAACCAAAACAAGAAAATAAATATGATACTAATGAATTTCACACTCAGATCTATCCAACCTTTGTAGAAAAACTTTCAAAATTCATACTTTAATGACTTGGTCCTGGTCCTTCATATGGCACAAAGTGTTGGGAGGATGTGAAGTTTGATTCCCTTGTTTACAGTCAAGCATTTGAAAAGCTTGAGAAGTAGTTAGTTCCCATGTTCATTAGTGCAGGAAGCAGTTTTGCACGGGGTTTTCATTCTACCACCAATCTCTATGGCAGTTTTCAGTGTTTACTCACCACAACTTCCAGCTCTCAACTCTCAGCCCTCAGTACTTTTCACAAGGCATTAAACTATCAAACATGTTTTTTGTTCAAAACAAAGATTGATTCCCTTGGGCTGAGCTAAAATCTTGTTTTCTTTTGACTAATGTTGATTTAAATACTCTCAAGGCAATTTAAAAGCTTCTAGCAGACAACATCATTCCACAAACTAGAAATTTCAACCACTAGTTGTTGAAGATATTGGAGGTGGAATTGTAAAACTCAATTTCAACAATATAAACCTACCATAGCTTATCAAAAGTTCTGTCTCCTATTATAGCTTAGCTCAACGAGCACTGGAGACTTCATTCCTCACTAAAAATTGGAAATGTTAAGACTAAAGTGAATTTGGAAAAGCCCATATCGTGCCACAAAAAGTAGCTTTGCATCATATTTTATTTATCAGGGTTTTCCTTCAAAAAATTTAAGGTTGATATTACATCATCTTTGGGAGCCTTATATCAAATGTCCAGATTGTAAGGAACCATAGTCTTTTAAGCACTTTTTTTGGTTTTGTCCTGAAGCTAAAGTTGTCCCAAATTTGACTTCCTACATGTTCCAACCTCATCACCTCAAAAGTTGTCCTCCTTAAAAGAGTTCAACCAGTTGGCCTACATATATAGCATAGACTTGGCAGATTGTCAGTGAGCAAATTTTGTTCTTGCTATGGAAAAGTAGAAATGTTGTATTCCGAACACATTTAAACTGTAGTTATTTTCCATGGTAGGATAGAGCATTTGTTATCTCCAAATTGTTCATGCAGATCCAAAACCAAATAGTCAAGGTTGCAGTTAAAATGGACCACCTCTATAAGCTCACAGTCCAATGGGGCAATGCCCCTATATGATGAGCAGAACCCTACCTGATGCCACTTTTGGGCACCATGGGCCCCCTTTAGACAAGACGAAGAGGCATGCAACCTTTAATGGACCCCACAACTACCTTAGGAGTTCAAATTGCTTGCCTCACCATACTTAGCTCCAAGTTTTGATTGACATACAAATTGGGATTTATTGCCACATAAAGATGAGATATTGAAATGACAGAAATGATAGGAAAAAGATATCAATGCTAAATGGCAAGTGTACCCTAAAATTTCACCAAGTTAGGACATCCATGATAATAGTGAAGATAGTGAAGCTGGATGGGAAGTATCACCTTAAAATTCCATCAAGTTAGGACATTCATAATAACAGTTAAGCTCATATCCCAATGTTTGTCTCTTGATGGTTTTCTTGTAATTGGATCGTGTGTCCTATAACTTTGCTTGTTTTGTGACAAACTCTACCGCCGCCATACCTGAACCTGAACTGGCAACTTCATATAAACATGAAATATATAAACCTGAATATATAATATTATAAACACTCGTGTAAAGTATTTGAAATTCTTCATTTGCAGCAAATTAAAAACCTTTTGCTGCCAAGGCGCCAGAAAAATATTGCTCCTTCAAATAAATTTATTTTGCCTCAGAAAGAGGAATGTTCTGTAGAAAAAATCTGTGTTTTTCTTTTTTAAATTCATTTTTTTAGCAACACTGGTTTCATCCCAGGTACGGTCAGGGCACGTACCTGGGCCTGTGCATTCACCGAGGGTGCATCTGAGATGTACCTCGGCCAGATGCACAGGCCCAGAATGTGCCCTGGGTGTAACCAGGCTGGATCCAGCCTGGGATCATCCAGACATGTTCGATTCAGGTATGGCCAGGCATTTAAGTGTACCCAGTAACACAGGTTTTGATTCATGCTCTAAGTAAAAAATGCAAACTGTAAAAGGATAATCCAAATTATGATGTAATAAGGATGAAATTAATGCAGTCAAATAGGATGAGCCCAAAACACTTTATTTTCAAGGCATCCTGAAAAGCTGGATCACTATCTGCAAAGCTAACTAAGTGGTTGCATGAATGGAATAGGATTTCACATAGACAAACATATTGATATTACTAGTTATTTCAATTTTTTCTATTTGATAATCTTTTGAGAATTTCAAAAGGTTTAAACTTTAAATCACAGGAAACTTAATAAAGTATTGAAATTAGGTAAAATACTGTATTGTTTTTTCATTTTTATTATTTTAAAATTTTGTGAGACTTTGAACCAGGGTCCTAGGTTTAAATCTATGAAGCCAGGTTTGCCCGGTATGGGCCCTGTATACAGTCCAAATTGCTCCAGGGTCAGGTCCCAGCCTCGGTTTGTCCAGGGCACTGCCCAGGCAGCCCAAGTATCTCCTGGATACATCTGAACATATTACTAGTTATTTCAAATTCTTCTATTTGATAATCTTTGAGAATTTCAAAGCAGAACCTTAGGTTTAAATCTCAGGAAACTTAATAATATATTGAAATTAGGTAAAATACTGTATTGTTTTTTTCCTTTTTACTATTTTTAATTTTTGTGAAACTTTTGAAGCAGGGTTGTAGGTTTAAATCCACTGTAGCCAAATCAGCTGTTTTCCCTACCGATTCCGGGTACGAGTACTTCCTGGAATCGGGTACTGCCCAAAAACCCTGCAGAATCATCCAGGGTTTGGGATTTGTTAACCCAAAACATCTCCAACCGATTCCACCAGATTCCAACCACTTTGAACGCTGACATGGCATTTTTCGAAGGATTCCGACACTGACGTGGTGTTTTTTCAGGATTCCGATGCGATTCCTGAACAGGCGCAGTTTTCTCGGTTTTCTTTTTTACTTTTTTAAAGCGAAAACCCTAGCCGACGTGTTGTATACCTAAAAGCATCACATTTCAATGATTTCATTTGGTTTTTTAATCCTCTATGTCTGCCGCAGCGAAAAGGAAGAGAATTGAAACTCTTGGGCACGAAAAAAAGCAAAGCGTTGCTGTTCACCTCTGCCCACATTGCACGATAACAGGCTTCAAATGTTCACCTCCGCCGTGATGCATGATAACAAGCTTCAACTGCTCGATCTAGGAGGATTGAAAACCAGGTAAGAATCGACTGCCATTTTGGCATTTTGTTTTTTAAGTCTTCATATTTGTTTTTAAATTTTAAAAGCATTTCAAAACTAAATCATTTTAGCGGAAATCGTTTGTCTAGACTGTATTTAAAATTTTTAATTAAGAGTAAATCCGGAACATTTAAACTGTTTAATAGACTGTATTTAAAATTTTATGATTTAGTTATTAACTATATTTCAAAGTTTCAAACGATTTAATTGCTATTTTTGAATTTAATTTTATAAATTATTAAATACTATTTTAATAATTTTACAGCATACTATATTAAAATTTAAAACCAAAACCCATATAGAGTAAAGTTAATTAACTTAATTCTAATAGTACTTAATATTTATAAATTTAAAAAGCAGAAACCTATAACTTCTAAGTGTATCATTAATATTATAATATATTTATTTTTTAATTTATATACTCCAAACTTAAATTAAAATTAATAATATTTATTATTAAACTAATTTGTTATAATAATTAATAATTTAATAAATATTAATTTTAATTTTTTAATTTAAAAATATACAAATTTAAAATAAATTTACATTTGTTGTTCAATATTTGTTTTTTGAACTTGTTGTAGACAGAGCATTGGTACAATGGCAGCCAATACCAGCTCCATTTGTCGACCCACCTTCAAAACCAACCCAAGTTCACCTTTGTGGAGGCATGTACAAATGACAACATATTCGAGGTGGTGGGACATTTGTTTGGATATGCAGTCTTTGTAAAGTGAAGTATACTAGCTCGTACAACCAAGTGAAAGCCCATTTATGTGCCATTTCCAACATGGGAATCAAAGCATGTCTAGGAAAGGATGGTCCAGGTTTGCCACCTCATCAAATCGCAGAATATATTAGAGAGCAGAGGAAGCAGAGGCAAAAGTTGTCTGTAGCACAGACCATCCTTTGAGGAGAGGAAGGGAATCACAGAGCTCCCCTGCTTCTCCATCTCCTAGTGCCTTCCTTGATGTTGTAGTAGAGAGCCACTCATTTTTTGGTAGAAATGAAAAAGAGCCCACTAATGTGAAGAGAACGAGGGGGGCATTAGAGAGGGCATTTTAAAATGACGCTAGAGAGATTGCAGATCAAACTGTTGTAAGATGCCTCTATGCAAACAATTTGTCTTTTAATGGTGTTCAATCACCATATTGGTAAGATATATTGAGAAAAGTAAATGAAGCTCCAAAAGGGTACACCGGCCCAAGCTATGAAAAGGTGTGTAGCACGTTAATGGCAAAGGAGGTAAAAAATATAGACACTCCATTGGCTCCCATTAGGAATTCATGGAAACAAATAAGTGTGTCCATTGTTTACAATGGATGGAAGGATATGAGAAATAAACCACTAATCAATGTGATTGCAATGTCCCCTAAAGGGGCAATGTTTTCAAAAACCGTGGATTGTGAGGGGCAAGGGAAGGATGTACAAATTATCGCTGACATCCTTATATAGTGCATTCAGGAAGTTGGTCCTCAAAATGTTGTCCAAGTCATAATGAACAACGTAAAGAATTGTAGAGCAGCTGGTATGTTGGTTGAAACACGGTTTTCACATTTATTTTGAACACCATGTGTTGTCCACACGCTTAACCTCATGCTACAAAAGTTGGGTAGGAAACTAAATTGGATCAAACAAGTCTATGCTAAAGCCAAAGAGATCCAAATGTTATCACAAACCATCACATTCTCAAGCCATTTTTAGATCATTTTCGCAATTGGAGCTGCTGAAAGTAATTGAAACACTACAATTATTAAATTTTATGTTTCACTTTAGTAATTTACTAATTAGTAATTAGTAATTTATTTTTTAAAATTTTATTACTTAAGTATGCTTTCTTCTTTGTTTTTTTTTTGTTTTTTTGAATAGGTCACTGAGACCCCATTCGCATCCAACACAATCGTCTTGAGACAACTTCTGAAGCTGCGGAAGCCACTTTCTAGCACGGTCATCAACCAAAGTTGGTATGGAGGCAATCCAATAGTGAGAGGGCAACAAATGTAAAGTAGATGATTCTAGATGACACTTGGTGGGACCGCATGGAATATCTTCTTACTTTCACTGAGCCCATCATGAGCGTGATCCATTTTACTAACATGGATAAGCCATGTTTGGGACAGGGATATGATGGCATCAACTCAATGATTGAGAAGATGAAGTCCATCATAAATGAAAATAAGCAAGATCCTCAAGAAACTTTCTTCAGGGAGGTGCAAACAATTTGTGTTGAGTAGTGGAACAAAATGATCACCTCACTACATCTTATTGCTTTTGCATTGGCTCCCAAGTTTTACAACGATGAGATTCTTGCTATGTCGTCAAGGGTGCCACCATACAAAGATCCAGAAGTCAACGAAAGGTATAGGAAAGCACTTACTAAACTCTTGCCCAATCCTAAAATAGAAGATATAATTACAAATGAGTTTGCTGAGTTCATAGCCTCCAATGGTCAAAGTGTTTCTGTTCTCCATGACAAGTATAGGAAGGATGCTCACGCTTGGTGGTACCTCAATGACCATACATCACCACACATCCAGACTCTTGCAATAAAAATTTTATCGCAAGTAAGTTTTTAATTTTTATTGCACTCTCTAAATTTGAATTGTTTTTCATTTTTAAAATAATAAAATTATTAGTTTCATCTTTAAAGTTTGATTTACAATTTTATAACTGTATCTATCACTTTGCCTCAATAGGTTGCTAGTTCCTATTCATCTGAGCGGGATTGGAATACATACCCATTCATCCATTCAATGAAACGCAACTGATTGGCAGCAAGTCAGGCAGAGGAACTAGTTTATGTGCATTCCAACTTGCATCTTCTTACTCAAAGACAAAATGAGTACAAGGGGGCACAAAGTTGTGGGATGTAGATCCAGGGCGAACTGACTTGGATTTTTCAGTTACCACACAATCTTCACTTTTTGTGGAGTTGGATAGCCAGCATACTTTAGTGATTGCATCAATGTTGCATGTGCTTCTCATCTACCTAGATCATCTAATGACAATGTCAATGATGATGCTAACGTTGGTCTTCATGATGACCCATATGATGTTGATTACTAATTGTATTATTTTAATATTGAACCAATGAACAATGAATGTCTATCATGACATTCAAGTTTTGACAAATTGATATCAAATTTGGAATTAGTTTATTGTATTTCAAATTTGTAACATTTATGGTAGTTTTGTTTAGCATATGCATGATGTCATATTCTAAATTTAATTCTTGTTTTTAGGCTGCAAATATGTATATATTTATGATTTTTTTTGGACATACCCAGCCCCCAAAAAAATTGTCATATTAGCATACCGTACCCACGTACCTGTACCTGTACCTGATTCGACAACTTAGTTTAAATCTATGAAGCTAGGTTCAACTGGCATGGGCCTTGTATTCGGCGCAAATTGGTCTAGGGTCAAGTCCCAGCATGGGCGAACTAGGGCACTGCCCAGGTTGCCCAAGTATCCCCTAGATACTCTAAGATGTACCCAGGGGATACACAGGCTGCTCGGGCCATGCCCTCGGTGGTGGACACAATGTATTTCTGCATAGTGACCATGTGCACATCAGCTACGGCAACATTGTGCCCTGCACCATGTTTACCAACATGTTTTGTTGTGTGCTTATAATAGTAGGTTTTGGCTTCATTGACAAAAAAAATATTTTTTTAATCTATCTATGTATGGGGGAAAAAATTGCCATACCGGTGACCCCATAGCTAACTCCGTACCCAAACCAGCAACTTAGGATCAAAAAATAGAAGGATACACAATAAGTATTGAAGTTGGCTAATTTATTGGATCCATTTTTCATTAATTCCGTGAGAATTTCAAAGAGGGGCCCTGGGTTTAAAATCTATGTTACTGGTTCATTCTCCAAAGCCCCTAGATCCAAGTCCAATTCAAACACGGTCCAAGTCTTGGTTGGGATCCCCTGGGGGTCGTTCGGGGTCTTGCCAAACAAATCTGAATTCAGCAGGGTTTGCTGTAGGGTGAATACAAATTTGTTTTGCAGGACTTGAACAGAATCCAAGGCAAACCCATCTGCAAAAGGCAGCTTTTTAATTTTTCTAAGTTGTCGGTTCTAGTTCGGATCCTGGTTCGGGTTCGCGGGTTCAGTTCGTGGATTTGGCCAAAAACTTTTTGGGGTTGGGTTCGTTTATATATATATATGCAGCCTAAAAGCAAGAATTAAGTGTAGAACACATAGCATCATTTAATCAACAAAACCACCATAAACTCTTGAATATCATAAAACATAAAAATTTAAATATTCATTGCTCGAACTTCAAGTTCAATATCAAGATTCAAAATAATAATATCAAGTTCAACAATCAATTTTCAATGTCAAATGACAAATGTCATCAATCATATGGATTTGCTAAATCCTCTATGTCATCATCATCATCAACATCTTGTACATTAGTTGACGCAAGAACATTTGAATAACCACAACCAACGCCACTGCCACTCGCTAAAAAAGTGTGCTCGCTCTCTGATCCCTCAAGTGCAACATGTTGGGAATGGGAACTACAAGCATCCATGTCAATTTGCTCTGGCTCCACATCCCACAACTTTGATTCCCCTTCCTTATAGTCATGTTGTTTGTGCGAAAGGAGGCGCAAGTGGTAATGCACATACACTAAGTTCTCCATCTTTTTTGAGTGCAATCGGTTGCAATTTATTGAGTGGATGAAAGAGTACGTGCTCCAATTCCTCTCAGATGCAGATGAACTAGCAACGTATGAAAACAAAGTAGAGAGAAAGAGTTAAAAACTTATAAGTTATAAAATTTAAGTTTTGAAAATTTTAAAAATTTAAAAATTATAAATGAATTATGAAACTTCAAAGTTTAAATTTTTAAAAGACTAAAGATAAAAAAATAGAAATTTAGTAAAACTTACTTGTGCTAAAACTTTGATTGTGAGAGGTTGTAGGTGCCGGAATTGTTGGCCATGAAAGTACCACCAATTGTGAGCATCTTTTTTGAATTTATCACGAAGAGCCTCAATGCTTTGACCATTAGAGTGTACAAAATCAGTGAACTCATTCGTGACCATATTTTGCAATTCTGGATCAGGGAAGAGTCTACGAAATGCTCCCTTGTACCCTTCAAACACTTCATAATCTCTCCATGGGGGAATCTTATTTGGCACTGCAAGAATCTCAGCACTATAATATTTTGGAGTCAATGCAAATGCAAGAAAATGCAACAGGGTTGTCATTGTGTTCCATCTATCCTCAATAATATTGTGCACTTGTGTGAAGAAAATTTCTTGATTATCTTGCTCCTTCTTATTTATGATGGTCTTTATCTTCTCTATCATTGAATCAATGCCATCATATATCTCCCCCATGCAAGGCTTGTCCATGTCAGTATAACGAATCATGCTCAAAATGGGCTCGGTGAAACTAAGGAGATACAACACACGATCTCACCAAGAGTCATCTAGGATCATCCTCTTAACATTTGATGCCTTGTCAATGTTGCTTTGCCTCCATATGGACCAAGTATGGCTAAAAACCATGTTGGAAAGAGCATCTTTGACCTTCACAAGTCGTCTCAAGGAAATTGTGTTTGAGGCAAAACGGATCTCAGCAACCTATTAAAATATCAAAAATAAAAATATAATAATTAAAATTTGAACATTTAAAAACAAACTTTAAAGAAGAATTAGAATATCTGAAATTAAAGCATAGAAAAAATATATTACTTCACTTACCTTCAACAACTCCGATGTAGAAAATGATCTAAATATGCTTTGCGACATGTGGTGGTTGGTGATGAACATTCGTATCTCCTTGAAATCTGCATACAACTCTCTAATCCAATCAATTTTTTTTCCAATCTTTTGTAGCATTAAATTGAGCGAGTGGATAGCACAAGGTGTCCAAAAGATATGTGAATATCGTTCCTCAACCATCAACTTAGCAGCTCTACAATTTTTTGTGTTGTCCGTTATCACTTGAACAACATTACAAGGTCCCGCATCCTCAATGGCTGCAATGAGGATGTTAGCAATAAAATTTCCATCCTTCACCTCCCCCTCACACTCCACAGCTCTCAAAAACATTGCCCTTTTAGGGGACACTACAATGACATTGATCAAAGGCCAATTTTTTTCATCTTTCCATCCATTGGAGACAATCGACACCCCTATCCCAATCCATGGATCCCTTATGGGCTTCAATGCATCTTCTATACTCTTGACCTCATTTTCCAATAAAGTGCCACGCACCTTCTCATAACCCAAGCCCTTATACCCTTTTGGAGCCTCATTAATTTTTTTCACCATCTCTTTCCAATATGGTGAGCAAACAACATTGAATGACAAACCATTTGCATAAATGCATCTGGCTATATGTTGGTCAGCAATATCTCGAGCCTTATTTTGAAATGATGTTTCCAAAGGTCCCTTTGGTCTCTTGTTTGGAGTGTTTGTGGGTTGCTCTTGAGGAGTGACCAAAAATGGGTGGCTCTCTACCACAACAGTGTCTAATGGAGGCTTCATTCCTTGAGTTCTACTTTTTTTCTTTGGTAAACTTGCTAATGCTTTACGACTTGTTGCTTCATCTGTTGCTTGTTGCTCCATGATATATGCCATCACTTGCTCTGGTAGTATAGGTTTTTTATTCTTTCCTGGGCAAGCTTTGATACACATCCTAGGGGTGTTACACGAATGGGCTTTTGCCCAACTATATGAACTAGAATATTGCACATCACACCCATTACATCTCCAAATGTAGCCCCCACCACCTAGAACTGGTTGTATCATTTCAACATACTTCCAAAGAGGTGAATTTGGATCGGTTTTGAATTTAAATTGACTTGCAGAGCTAGAACTAGCTGCCATTGTAATTCCTATGGGTGTGGCAATAAGCTTTGTAAACAAGACATTCAAAACAAAAACAAAAAAACCTAACTTGTTTAATATGTTAACTAGTGAAGCATAGTGATACATTCATATAAACTAAGATTTTTCAAAAAAAAAACAAGAAGTTGAAAAGAGTTTGTTTGTTGTTTAAAAATGCAAGATAAATAAATAAATAAAACCTACCTCTTTGCAAAAATCTCCTCCTTTGATCTTCTTGGCAGCCTATAAACACTTGCAAATGTGTAGGAATAGTGGTGCAATGGATTTCAACCTTCAAGAATCAATCTTCAAGCCTCTTTGTTCAATCACAAACAACTATGGAAGTTCAGCCACAATGAAAACTATTTGTGTTTTGCAAACAAAATGAGTTCAAATGGCTTTGATTTTGTGTTTAAAATGTGTTTTTAGGGTTGCCTTTTCATTCTAGGGTGAATGGTCAAAGTCAATGAGACTTAAAATATATTAAAACAAAAAACAAAAAAATAAAAATAAAAAACCCGTTTTTTGGGCGGATGGGCGATGGGTTCGCCGTCGGTTCTGTTTTTGGGCCCCGGGTTCGCCCAGGACGGATCCGACCTGTTTTGGGCGGACCCTGTCCGGACCGGATCGGATCACGGACCCAGTTTGAACCGGACTCAGATCCAGCCGAGTCCCAGGCGAATCCGGCTACATAGTTATTTTTAAATTGACTTATTAGTTATTTTGCACCCCATGAATTTCAGCACAGGCTTTGTGATCAGATGGTCAAGCAACATCAGATTGAAGTCCCCTAGCACTGAGAACACATCATGCGCGCCCACCTAGACAAGCCTCTATGAGTTTATGTCTCATACACTTGTTTCCGTCCCCCTTTCTCTTTGTTCAATGGCCACCTTATAATAAACAAACAAAACCACCATAAAATCGCTGGCATATGGTTTCCGCATCATTATAACTCAGGCACTTCTGTCTTCAACCGTATCGACCAAAGACAGAAGAAAAATCGCAATTGGAAGCCAAGTAGAATGTGGTTGGAATACAATTACTTCTCTGTTCCATGATGACTGATGAGTATGTGCAAAAAGAATGATGATGTTTTGGTGGCAGTGTTATTACCTGCCACATTTATTTGTAAAAAATAATAATTACCGGCTTCACATTATTATAAACAACACATTCTTTACTTAAAGCGTCTTTTTAGCAATATTATAGACAACCCCAGAGACATATTAAATTTTTGAACATGGTTTATATATATATAAAAACAAAAACCATAAACTCTTGTTGTTTGTGGAAATAATAACCAAAACCACCATAAAATCGCTGGCAGATGGTTTCCACATCATTATAGCTTGGGCACTTCTGTCTGGAACCGGATGGACCAGAGACAGAAGAAAAATTGCAGGCAGAAGCCGAGTAGAATGTGGTTGGAATGCCATTACTTCTCTCTCCCACGATGACTGATTTGTATGTGCAAAAAAATGATGGTGTTTTGGTGGTGGTGTTATTATCTGGCTGCATTTATTTGTAAAAAACAATACTTACTGGCTTCACTTATCATAAACAACAGTTACAACACATTGTTTACTATTAGGCATCTTTTTAGCAATATTATATACAACCCCAGAGACATATTATATCTTTGAAAATGGTTTATATATATATGATTTTTATTTTTATTTGTACGGAAAACCCAAAACAAACCCAACCCCCAAAAAATTGCCATCGAACCCGAACCAGTAGCTTAAAATCCCAGGACATGATAAAGTGCTGAAATTGGATAAAATACAGCATCCATTTTTTTGTTTGTTGTTTTATTGATTTTGTGAAAATATCTATGTTCCACGGTGTTTCAAGGAGTGCAAGAGATGTGTTTGAGGGACAGCAATCCGGGGGCCATTTTTTGGGTATGGCTGGGGGGCGGCAGTCTATATCTATATATATATATATATATATATATATACACAGAGAGAGAGAGAGAGAGAGAGAGAGAGAGTCAAATTTCTACAACTTTAACTAATATTGAGTAACATGACATGAAAATTAAGACAGTGACAGCAGTACAGCAGCAATAAATGTAGCATGACAGCAGGATAACATCAGTATAACAGCAATAAAATTAATCATGACAGCAGTGACAGCAGCGGCAATTGTATAACAGCAATAAATATTAAATCTATGAACACAAGGTGGACACTGTAGTGCTAAATTCACCTCCAAAGTTCAGTGCCCTGGTGGTTGAGAACTTGATCAGGGTTCTTAGTGGCTCCTCAACACCCAAACCAACCTACTTTGAAACAATAGGGACTTTGTTTTGGATGTTTTTTCCATATTTGATACAGGTCACTTGGGTGCATTATTATCTTGCAATGAAAATGAAAGGTACCATGGATCTGAAGAATGTTACAATAGCGCTTACCAGCCTCCATGCTTAATTGCAGAAGTGTAATCTGAAACTCATTATTGATTGTTCTATAGACAAAATCATTGATTTAATCAGTCCTAGTTGACACTATTTTTTTGGCAGCTGATTCATTGAACCTGCATTAGATGCTGTTGTAGAGTTATGAAACTCAGTTGCAAAAGAAGATGCACATTTGCATATTGAAACATTTGGGGGCAAAACTGTGTCAGTACCTGTTACTTTTTAATGCAATATTGTTCGGCATCAGTATATAATCATGGAAACTGTGTGCCACTGCCATATTAGCAGGGTGACTTATATAACTTACTATATGCAAGAAGTATACACACCCCATGGTCTTTGGCAGGTGGACAGATGAGCAATGTAATAAATTAATTTGTTTGCTGAATATATTCAAGGTGTATGGTTGTATTCTAAACAATTCCCAGAAGTGTAACATAAGCTTTGAGTACTCTTATATGCACTTCTACATTTCATTTGCTCTAGCATCAAGTCTAATTTCAGATGTCTGGGATCTCATGAACTGCAACAGATGGTAATTCAGCATGGAAAGACTCCATTTTCTGACTATAACACACACAGATCTTCTAAAGGTTAAAATTGGGAAGGATGGCAAGCCCATATAAGAACATCCATATTTTATGTCTTGCCTATCTTCACTGTAGTGAAGTCATGGTGGATTTTTTCTTTTTACTGTTACACATTATAAAAAGTATGACTGCCATGGGGGGTGTCTGGCCATCCGCAGGGCAGTCGAGGGATGTCTCAGACATCCCCATCCACCTCAGGGACGGCCAAACGTCCCCATGGCGTTTCCTGTCCATATACTGCATTTCCAAGACATTTCACCATTTTCAATTTTTTTCAGGACAGCCAGGGGATGTCCTCTGCCATCCCACCATACCTGAAACACCATTGGGGACGGGGATGGGGGTTTGTGGGGTCAAGGGGCTCCTAGGTTCAAATCCCAGAATATATAGGAAAGAGTTGAAATTGGGTAAAATACTGCATGCTTTTTAATGCATCCTCATTTTTTGTATCTTTTCCGTTTTACTAGTTTTGGGAGAATTTCACGGTAGAGCCCTTAGTGCAACTCCCAGGAAATGCATTAAAATATTGGAATTAGGCAGAACTACTAGATCATTTTTTTTCTATTTTGTCCTTTTTATTAATTTTGTGAGAAGTTCAAACCCCACGACACATTTAAAAAATGTTGAAACTAGGTCCACTATTGCATCCTTCCTTCGTTTTTACTAATTTTGTAAGAATTTTGAAGCCAATTACTATGTTCAAGTCCCAGGAAACATAATAAAATGTTTAAATTAGGTAAAAGCTTCCATCTTTTGTAAACTATTTTTCTAGAACTTCAAAGTGAAGCCCTAAGTTCAAACCCCAGGAAACATGACAAAGTGCTAAAATGAAGCCAATTAATATTGTTCAAGTCCCAGGAAACATAATAAAATGTTGAAATTAGGTAAAACCTTCCATCTTTTGTAAACTATTTTTCTAGAATTTCAAAGTGAAGCCCTAAGTTCAAACCCCAGGAAACATGACAAAGTGCTAAAATTAATTAAAATGTGGCATAGAACCTGCTAAATGCGGAAATTTAGTAGATGAAATTACTGTGAGACAGAGAACAAGGGTTTCAAACTGTAACTAGAACTAGGGTTCTTACCTGACGGCGTTGCCAAAGGGCTGTCAAGAACTTGTTTTTCAGGAGTACCAGCTACCTCTTCATCCTCCTCCTCCTCACCTTCCACCACTCCTCGCGTGCACGGCTGCTCAAATTCCTCTTCCACGGCCGATCTTCCGCCGCTCTCCAAACCCGCAGCCCCGACGCCGCCACCACCCGCAGGCTTGGCCTCTGGCGGCGGCAGAGGCGGCGACGACGGCGTTCTCGTGAAGACGTGCCTACCGCTAACAATAGACCTCTCGAGCACATCGAAAAGCTCCCGGTCAAAAAAAGCCGGCAGCTTGAACTCCCTTTTCGCATCGCTGCGGAGCGACCAGAAGGAGCGGTCGGCGTGTTGGGAATCCCAGTCGCGGATCCGCTTGTAATCCCTCCACAGAGTAGTCCAGCGCTTACGGCACTGCACAGGCTCACGGCTCACGCCGTGCTGCTTGCAGTAGGATGAAATCGCCGCCCATTTGGACTCCGGGCAGCTGTCTGTCGCCCTTGAGCGGCGGCCCTTGCATTCCTCCACCCGTTTGCCCTCGATCAGCACAAGAATTTCGTGGCGCGTCCAACGGGGAAAGCGCGGCGGCGTTCGATCCGACGGATCGCCTAATTTGTCTTCGTCCTCTCTTCTGACCTCCCCTTGCGCCATGGCTTCAAGGGTTTCTTCTTAAGCCCCTCTGTACTAGACCTACAGCCGAATGAAGAAGAAACGGGGCTCTCATTGAAATCTCCTGCGTAATGACAGGTGGCGAGAATGATTTGGCGAAGCGCAATGGGGTTGGGGGAGAGAGGATTCTCGTCATTGGGCTTTGCAAGATGGGGGCCAGCATTTCAGGGAATTCCCAGGGAAGGTTGTCGCTCTTTGACGGGACTTAATTCCTTTTCTATTCCACTCTGGATTTTGATTGGCGGGAGTATTTAGCCTTTTTGGGTTTCTCTTTGTTTTTACTTTTCTATGCATACACGTTGATTGGAGATATATTTTGGCTGCGCCTCGGTATCAACGTTCCGCAGAAGCTGCTGAATAATCGATAACTTGCCACGAGTCGTTACGCTGTTGGCTAATGAGCCAGCCAGTCGGTCTCATATTTCGGTTTGCTGAGCACCAAATGGTGGAGTTTATATCATTTCAACGTGCTTGCATGGAACGTCTATACATAGAATAGAATAGAAGGTTTTTAAGTCAAAGATACATTGAATGAATGAATGAATGAAGATTTTTAATAACTCTATGAGCCCAAACAACCTATGTGGGACCAATGGATACCAACAATGCCGCCTAACACAAAAGCCCCAGACAGACCTGCTGCCCAAATAGTGCCTTCTTATTGCCTTCTTTTTCTTTCAGAATCCTCGATCTTTTGTCGCGAATCTTAATCAAATAAATTGCACTATTTGTTATCCTTTCTTCTTCGAACAGGGTAGCGAAGGAGACCGCATTCAAAATATCAATGTAAATGGCCGAGATATCCTCGTAGGTCGAACATTCCATGATATAGTGTCATTTTGTTTCCACAAGCCCCAAGGTAGAAAAACAACATATCTTATCTACCCACTCCTCTTTCAACTATGTCCACCTACCGGTTTCACACCTGAGCTGATGTGAACTAGTCTTTAGCTGAGCTATTAACATTTTCACTTTCCATTTTTTTTCTACCCCTATATATGTTTGTGTAATGGTTTTTAAAGGAATTTTGGTTTTTCCTAGAACAAATTGTAAAGGAAAATAAACTTTCTTATATGATTAACCTTAAGCTAATTAAGTAAATGCAATCAATTGAATATAAATCAGCGTAGATTAATTAGTGATAGCTAGTTGCAAATGAAAATCTGATAATTGTAACAGTTATATTAGGGAGCACTTAGCTCTATGACTGAAGAGTGTGTGTTAAGGAAGAATGTTTTGGAATCAAATTAGTATATGCTCAAAAAAAGGCAATTTCTCTATCAAATGAATTCCTCAGACTCTGCATTGATCCTATGCTTTGTTTGGGGTTGAGTATTACAGTCTAGGTTAGATCTACGAGTGTGGATTCATCCTCTAGCTTCGGATTTGACCCTGCATAATTGTTTACCCCTGCTCTTTAACTTGCCTTGTTGATTTTTCATTGCTTTGTCGCTTCAGTTGGTCTAAGGGCTGGCAATATAGAATACCTTTGAAGGGTCATTGTTTCATCACAAGGAGACAATTTCTCCCAAGTCAACCCCCATAAATGTGTACAAAGTCGAAAGACAACAAGCAAGCCTTCTAAGATGATGTATGTAAACTTGTTACTCCATCTAGTGCACCAAATCTAAGTGTTTTGTTATGAATTACTCCTTTAAGGATCTAGAATGAGAGAAAATGCTCAAATGTGTAATGGATGGACTTGAAATGAATGCAATTAAATGTCTTCAAATACAAGCACATAGCATCTAATTTCGTAAAATGTGTACTTAGTTAGCTTAGGGTGGGAAAATGAAAGGGTCCAATCAACAAGAATTTAAATTTGAATTTTAGAAAGGGAAGGGTTGAGTCCAAAATGACCTTAGATAATGAAACAATTAGATATAGGTGGTTAATGGCTAGATGAAGGTAGGTGCATAGACGAATGTGATAAAATGTGAGGATGGGGTGAATGTATTGAAGTATGCATGTGCATTATAAGGTAAGGGCTAAGTTTATAGGAATATGTGTATATGGATGAGTAAAAGCTAGAGGAACAAGCCCAGCGTCACACAAGATTGTGTCATTTATTAGCATGTACATGTATCAAGATATTTCCTCAAAATAGACACAAATCTAAATGGGAAATGGCATAGGTATGCAAATTTCACCAACAACAATAAATATCTAAAAATAATAAGTAAAGTACTTATAATGAGTAAAACTTCTAGGTATAAAAACTAAAGTAAAAATAAATACATTCTACAATTCACCTAACACAAATAATTAACAATAATAAAAGCCTACTAATAATGTAGTAATGTAATGAATATTATAATGAATGTGGCAATTAAATTAAATAATCAAAAAGTACCTATCTTTAGATTCAATGAAGAAATGGTTGTAATGGATGTTTAAAACTAATTCACTAATGTAACAGGAAATCTAGATATGTAGGACAACAACCTTGGGATAATGAAATTATGTCAACTATCAGGTTCAAGGTTGATCCTAGGGATCCAATCTTTGCCCTTACAGAATTGAACCTACCATGTGAATTTGAACTTCCCTTATCGAAATGATATGTTTGAAATTGTAATGGCCTATCCTCTATACATGTAATGACATGTCCTTTGGGAACATTAGATACTTGACAATTTAATGCTTGTTTTTTTTTAAGTAAAGTCTAAGTTACCATTTGTATTTGGTTTCACTACAACATCACTAAAAATATATTTTTTCTTGATTTCAATCTATGTTTATAAGGTGCACTCACAAATTCTCTGTTAAACTAATGAGGATTACTTTAACAACTTTTGAGTGTACAACGCAATAATAATAAATCCTTAATTTTCATAGTAGCAATATTCAAGGGTTGGTAGTTATCTTTTAGTTTCCATCAATATAACTATTATATCACATAATTAGTACAATTAAGAAATCAAAACAAAATCAAGGTGTTCTTCGCACAATAAATTTATAATATCTTAACAAAATTGTTCGCTTGTACCAATATTTTTACAATTAAACTTAAATCATTCTTTCTATTATGAGAAAATTTATGTCCCATATATATCTAAAATATTATCTTTATAATGATAATGTTAATTTTCCAACAAGTTTCTTCTATCTAAGAAATTAAAAGAGACCATTTGACTATTCATTAGGATATGGAATTGTTGTTGTTTTATTGGACAATGCAAACATTTACAATAAAGAGCAATCCAAAAACTAGGGATTGCACAAGGAAGGAGTGGAAAAAACTTTACAAGGCATAAACATGGGAATAAATCTTACAAATACAGCACCAAAACAACAACAAAACATAAAACCAATGTTGAAGAACACTAGAAAGAGAGCTATACAAGGTGATATACAAGCCTCAAGAACCGCTACACAACAAAAATCAGCTACATCCTTGCAACTTGAGAAGAGCTAGACATGTAAAAGAAGCCTCAAATCCTTCACTATACAAACTCTATTTTTATTGAGCAACTATATCATTTGTTGTTTGAGTTGTTGAATATGGTAATCAATATTCATGTTCTTCTTTGACTCCCACTATAATTGAGCAAATAGAGAAGTTGATAAAAAAACATCATAGTAAAGCCTTAAAAATATAGTTTCTTGGTGATAATTATGATTAGCAAAAATTGCTTTACACCTAGTTTTCCATAAATGCAATAAAATAACATGTCTAACAACATCGGCTAGCACATTATTATGCAATCCCACACCCAATAAGGCCTCTTTCAAATTCAATTTATATTTAAAGATAACTTGCCAGTCATTTAGCACAACCTCCCATTAACTTTAACAAACGATCAACTCCAAAAAACATGCCACAAATTTTCATGCAATTGACAAAAAGGACACTTAACTAGTTGGATTACAATATATTTCAACATGTCCCCAATGGGTAGTTTGCAATGTAAATCTTCAAAGCCACCATCTGAGCATCACTATCGACTTTTGATTTCTAGATTTGAGCCCTCAACTTTGACCAACACTTTTGACTAAACTGACAATTTCATTTAATATTCAAATGTGGGTTTAAAGGTAGATCTAGAAGTAGATGTAGATAAATTTTTTTAAAGGAAAAATTATGAAAGGATAAGATGAAATCCATATCTAGTCTTTGAAAAAGTTGCATTGAACAAGGGTGCATATTTTCATAGTTAGATCTAATGGTACCAAGGCCTACACAAAAATAAGAATCTACTCATACTTATTACTCAATCCAAAGTGAGTTTTAGAAACATGCCAGGACATCTAGTTTGAGACAGAAAAATCTCAAATATCTCCAAAATTATAAACTCCTTTTTTAAACAAGTAATAATCTTGTTTAGGAAAACTTATGGCAAGGGGTTGACCATGATATTGTATATTCTTGTTCTACCAAGTGGACGAAGAAGCAAAACTAAACATTTGTTGTAAAAAGGCTTCTCTCCATTTTAAAAAATGTCAGACTTGTTGCCGAGCCTTCCAAATAGACTATATAGGAGGTCAAGCTTTAATTTGAAAGAAAGAGGCAAGAAGGATCTTGTCCAACCAACCCACTAGCTGCCATTTACCTTTAATAGAAGAAATAATAATTTTATTCCGCATTAGGATTTTCCATGGTTCTTCACCTCTAACAAATCTAGTTATCCATTTAGCCATCAAGCAAAAACCCTTGAGCCTTTAGGTCTATAATTCCCAATCCACCTTTGCATTTTGGTTGAATGTAATGAGCCCAACATGTAGATATATAACCAGCATTACCATCCTATTTAGCCCAAATAAACTGAAAAATAATTTTATTTAAGTCCTCATAGCCATTTTTGAAAAGCATCCAATAGGATGAGTAATATATATGAGTGGCAAGAAATATTTTATTAGCTACTTGGATTCTGCTCACCAACGAAAGGAATTTATTCCCCAACTGAAAAATTTGTTCTTGATTCTATTAAAGAAATAGTTCCACATATCAAAGAGAGAGACCCCTAGACCAAAAGGTATCCCAAGATACCTAGTTATCTCTCTGTGTTTAATTTGTCTCCATTCTCGAGGAAATTCATTGAGGAGTAGGTCTTGATTGAATCATAAAAAATTTAGTTTTACGATGTGTTAATTTAGACCCCAAGACTACACAATACAACTCTAAAATATCCATGGAATTGGTGATATCTTTGTCAAATTTTCATAAAAATAACAAACTGTCATCAACATAATGTGAATTAATGACAACTGCATTGTGAAGAATGGAGATTCTTGATATAAGTTCCATTTGGTTGGATTTTTGTAATAGATAACCTAAGGCATCTGCCATAAGAACATATAGAACTGGAGCTAAGGACATCCCTGTCTAATGGATCGTTGTAAAGGGACTGGATCTATCTTTAAGTTATTAACAATAATTCAAGCATTAGCATCATGAAACAACATTTGGACATTTGCTTGAATTTGGAGACCAAAGCCCAGCCATTACATCATGTTAAGAACAAAGCTCCAACATATTATGTCATACGCCTTATCAAAATCAAGTTTGATCAATATAACATTTTGACCTGTTTATTGTGCCCATTCACAAGTTTCCCATGCCAGAATAAGATTATCAAGAATATATATGCCAACAAGAAATCCAATTTGTTCAACACTTACAATGCACCTTGCACTATAGGTTTAATCCTAATAGTCAAAGTTTTTGCAATGATTTTATAAGAAGTATTAAGCAGTGTGATAGGGCGCTAGCTAGAAATGGTGTCTTCATTTTTCCATTTAGGGAGGAATTTAATTAATCCTCTATTTATGTTTAGTCCTAGAGATCCTTTCTCAAATGCTTCTAGGTATAAACAATAAAAATCATCCTTGATATGTTGCCACATAGCTTGGTAAAACTCCACTAGAAGCACATCAATACCCAGACTTTTGTAAGGTGCCAAAGAGAAAACAACATATTCCAGCTACTCCAAAGAAATAATTCTATCCAATAATCGACTATAATCAGGATTAATTTTGTTGGCAATATATTCCTTGATTATCTTCTCTAAGGTTTGTTGAATATCCTTCCATTAATCTTCTTTGAATAGTTCGTCATAATTTTTTTTAAATAATTTGCATATATCAAAAGCGTCCACTTGAAGGACATCTAATTCATCCCTTATAGCACCATTTTTATCTCTTTTGTGCTTGTAGTTAAGATATTTTAAAAAAAACTTAGAGCCCTTGTTTCCTTCTTTGATCTATTGTAATGTTGCTCTTACTTTTGTCCCTTGTCCTCTATAATTGTCAAGTTTGCAAAGTTTAGCCTTGATAGTAGCAATAGAAGTTTATAGCTCGATGTTACTTGGATATGTTACTTGAATCAACAATAAGTTGTTTCCTAGCATGTTCAAGTTTCTTTTATAGGGATTTTTCCCTAGGTTTTCATTGCCAAGCCATTATTTTGCCAAATGAACACAAGAAGTTAGTGCATTGAGAAATGGCTACATTCCACATTCTATCTATGAATCCCCTTCTTGTAGTTTAGGTATAGAGTTTCAAATCCTATCAAGGGCGACCATAAAAACATGATTCTTTAGATGAGAAATATTGAGTTTAAAAGGGATATGATATGCAACACTACGTTTTTGAGACATAGAGATGGTGCAAAAGATAGGATAATGATTTGAAGCATAGTACAATAGTTCACCTGAACACACATGCCAGAAGAATGATGGACCTGTGGTAGATTAGGGGATATATAAAACATATCTAGCCTACTTAATTTCCTATCACCTCCTAATCTGCAGTTGGACCATGTTAACCATTTTTTAGAATGGTTGGTAAATTTATTATGGAGGGGGTCAACTACACCTAGTGAGTTTTGACAAAACAACCAATTATCAAACTCTTCATTGCTAAGTTTAAAATGCTTAGACCAACTACAATCTTGATTGTGTTCCACCATATTAAAATCTTTGCCTAGAATCCAATCAGCAATAGGTAGGTATTTAGACATCCAATCCCAAAACTCAATCCATTCTTTAGTTTAATATAATTAGATGCATGAATAGAACAAAATCCAATGGGTATCCATTGCTAATGGTAATGGCCCAAACACAGCTATGTGAATGGTCCTCACCCATACCAGTGACATGACCCATGGTGAAAGATCAATAACAACATCTCCTCTATCATCTCTATAGGATGTATGAAGAAAAATGTCTCTCCGTGTATTTCATAGAGATGCCTTGAGTCTATCATTATTGAGTTTGACTTCTTAAAGGAATAAAATATCTGGTTTCCATTTCATAACTAGCTCTTTGACTTTAAACTTTTGATGAGGGGGCGTAATCCCTCTTGCATTATATGAGAGTAAAATATAATTCATGATGAGGGTTAATAGTATCATCTTCATGATTCAAAACACTAAAGTTTTTGGCAAGAATAGATGGTTGTCCACTATTCTCTCGATCTTTAGAGGTAGCAAAAGGGGATTTATATCTTTGACAACAATTAGGTGGAGAAGAAATGGATTCACAAACAAGAGATCTAGGAGGGGAATGGTAAGGAGATGAGGAACAATCTTAGGATGGAGAATGAGAGATAGGAGTAGGAGAGGAACTAGAAGGTTCTTTCCTCTTCCTAACCATTCCCCAACTGTCTGTCATAACCACATGTTTATAGGAGGAGGATTAGGGTTAGCATTAGGTGGACTATTACAGGTGGAGGAGGAAGAGGATGGGCCCTTATAAGGTGCATTAGAAGGAATGGAATCAAGAGGAGTGGGAAACATGACAATTTGAAGGAGTGAGAGACAAGGGTGGATGAGTAAATTTATTTCTCCTAACAAGATAATCACAAATCAAGTGGCAATTTTTTGGCAAAAAAATATGCATTGGGCTTATTGGGGTAGACTAAAGATTGATCCTATTCACAACCATGGCCAATAAGTTTAACATTCTCAACAAAAGGTCTGTTCAAATCCATTTATGCATAAACCCTTGGGTGGAGTCTTAAACTAGAGAATTTATTAGAGTTGTGTTTGTACCAAATAACTCTGCCCAACTGAGAAACAATATCCTTTAGGAATGGTCTAAAGGCCAAATTAAGATAGCGTAACTCAACCCACATGGGATAAAGAGCGAGATGGGCCTTCAGGACAAAAATTAAAATTCCAAGCCTAAAGATAACAAACCTGCCCACAAATCACCCATGTGCCATATTGCAAAACTACTTGTGCATGATTCATTGAATTAAACACGAAAGAAACATACCCTTTCCCTAAACCTATTAATGCTTCAATTTCCCAACCTCAGTTTTCCCATTTCAATCTATCCCATTTATAAAAAAATTGTTTTAGTAGGTATGCCTCTTAAAAAGAACAGAATAATAGTTTAGGTTTGACATTTAGAAATAACATTCATAGCATCATCAGGAAATTGTATTTCTAAAATTTTACCTGATTTGTTGTGGTAAATTGCTTCTTGCATTGATTCATCAAGTTCTCCCATACTGTTTGGGTCTTTTTTGTTCTCTATCACTAGCTCTCCAGGATGAACCACATCTATATTAAACCTTTTTACCATTTCTATGTTTTTCACTCTACTATTTTCACCCTCCAAGTTGTGTGAATAATTCATATCATCTAAATCTTTAATTGAGTCATTTTCTTGGTTTCTTTCTGTAATGGTCACCACATTTTCTTGGTTTCCTTCTGCAATGGCCACCACATTTTCTTGGTTTCCTATAATGGCTACCGATTCAACTCTAGGGTCTCCTCTAACTTGCCTAGTTGTAGATTTTAGTCTTATTGGAGCATTTACCACCACAAAATCCTTCCTCTTTTGTGACTAGGAATTGAAACTATTGTTTACACTATTTTCTCCATAAAGCTCTCTCATGTTCACTTGTTTCATCACCTAGGATATGGGATTGTTGATTATACTTTCATCTTATAATTACTTTACCCCCATTCAAGAGCAAAACTCATAGTGTTATATTAAATATAAACTCTAATTTTAGAGATGCTATCATTACTATAATAAACCCCAAATTGTACTTTGCTATCATATTGATCTACTAATTTAATAACTATATAATTACATGACTTGATCCCTGTAAAAAATCAATAGAGTCATCCCAATAACAAACCTTGTAATGCTACCATAATAAATGATTACAATTCAGGAAAAAATAAATAAACAAATAAATAAAATAAAATTATCAACGTTTACATAAAATAAATCATAACAAGGAGTTTGTTGTCATATTGTGATTTGTTTATTTTGACTCGAGACATACCTTCAATAGAATTTAATTATAAAAACACATTTCTCAACACCCTAATCTCTTCTTTCATTATACTAAAATAATTTTGTTTATTCACTTACTCTTAAACATATGAATAATTTGGGGTTTGTGTAGAGGAAAACTAATGCGTTGTAGACTTAAACAAAATCCAGGGTTAAACCTAATTGAATAGTCCACTTTATCATTGCATTCCTACATTGAATTATCAACCAAGGAGCGTAAGCTTATGATGATGCTTGCACTATATATGCCTTCAAGACTCGTTTCTATCTTAAACTAACTCATACAGACTTATTCTAATCAACTTAATTGACTGAAGTTCACAGAAATGAAGAACAACAAAAATAGTTAAAAACCTAGTTGCTACGGGTACCCTCAGCATAAGCTGAAGATAGCTATATTCAACAGAGAATTACAAAATTAACTTGAAATACATGGAATGGTAAAAGAATTGACACTAACTTTCGAAGGACTTCAATTATGTATTATATTCATGAGTCACAATTATTAGAGATAGCAATCATGATTTCTTACTTATTTCACGATGCAACGTATCAGATAACATGAAACAACTTAACTAGAAATGCATGAATAAATAAGCGAATGTTTGAAGTGATAGTTAGTACCTTGAGTGGCCAGCTCAAGGAACTATCTCACTTCTTTTAGAAACTAAATCTACTTCAAATCTTCACACATTTCCCATGACACTGTTGAATTCAATTCATATCAAAGACATAATCTTCTTCAGATTTTATTCAAAATCAAAACATGTCTGGAATAACTAATAATTGTAAAAACAGAGTAACAGTTGTATAGATAGAAAGTAAAAAATAATAACTAACTAATCAACGAACTCATCCCCTAACTTATACAAAAGTGGGAGAGTTTTATGCGATCTTCCAACTAACTGTGATCATCAATTCATCCCTAGATATCAGGATATAGTTTTGAGATCAACTTATTAATTATCTAGAACAAAGGAAGCAGAATCCTATTTAAATAGAAATCCCACACAATGGCTCATGAATGAAAACACATAAGTTGCGGTTAGACTTCTAGAACAAGTCTTCTTCTTCTCTTGCATTTATTCTTCCATGATGACCACGTTCATCTCCATCGATCTTCACTTATGGCACTTGGACAACACTGTAATCAATTCCCCTGTTCTGCACTCTGCTGCAATTACTCCTTCTTGAATGCCATGTCTTTGTTGCAAAAGGTTAATTATCCAACATATATACACAAAATAACCTTTCATATTAAACTTATGAAATCCAATCTATATTATATGCATATTAATAATTTAAATCTTCCACTTGATAATATAACCACCATATTCCATTTATCAACATAGGTTTAAAATCTCTGAGAAGTATATGTGAAACAACATATAATAAAGGTAATGTCTGTAAGGTTCTTGCAAGATCATGTGAAAAGGTCTTTAAAACATATAAAAACATTATAAAAGAAAGTCAATATTTCAACCCAACATTTCCCCCCAACTTAAACTTTTGCTTGTCCCTAAGCAAAACCAAGGAACTAACATCTAGGGCAAAAGATTGTAATGCAAAGTGATTTTTCTGACGTCCATGTTTTCTTTGACTCCTCCTTGTTTGAGATAAAATCCATTGTAACATGCAAGTCTCTCCATCCTGTTTAGCTCAACACGCCTACACTTATCACCTCTCCCTCCTGTCTAGTGTGACACTGGGTAGAGAAGGATAGGAGGCTGATAAGTAAGAGGCAACCATGCTACTCCCTTTTGCTATAAGATATGGATGTACCTGCGTAACCTCTCAAACATATTCATGAAGTTTTGGAAAGAGTGGGTTTCCTTCTTTTGCAATTTTGGAGTTAGGCTATTCCACCTGTTTTGCACATACCTTTAACAATTCTGAATGATGGACTCTGCTAATCTCTGTATCCTTATGTGATCCCTGAGTCTTAAATCCATGATCACCTTACCTGGACCCTTACGAGAAAGTAATGTTAGCCATTGTGTCAAGATCATTTCAGGTTCTAAGGATTCTTTCCTATTGGCAGTGGATCCTTCTTTTCCTGCTCCTCATACTGGTCCATCACTTCTCCCTTAAGTCATTCATTTTTAAAGTATGACATTAGTGCTCTGATCTATAGGTCTCCAACATAGATGCAGGGGTTCCATTCTATGTCCTCATCCATCAGGTAATTATGCAGATAGTATTCACACAATTGGTCCTGTTCTTCTAGACTGACCTCTTTGAAATGTTTGCAAAAAATGTGCCTTGAATGCAAGTCAAGTTGATTATTGATAAATCTATTAAACTAAAAACTAAGGAATTTCTCTTGTAGAAACAATGCATAAACCCTTGGTGGAGGTCTGTATCCAATTATTTTCTTGGGTCTATCAATAACCTCTGCTAGACGATCCTCCAACCTTTTGATTATCAAATCCTTTTCTGCAACTATTGCATTGAGACTATAATTCTCTTTTTCCCAATTCTCTTTTTCTTGCTTAGTCTTATCAGTCAATTTCATTAGTTCAAAGCCCAAAGATAGGGTAGTATGGTACTCTGGAGTCTTTGTCACAAGAGGTTGGAGAGTAAGTACTTCTTCTTCCTCAATTTTTGTTTTATTTTCAGCCAATTGTGCCAACAAGTCTAAATTAGAACCATGGCCATAAGTCTAGATCTTCTCCTCCAACTCCTGAATCCTTTTCTCTTTCTCTTTATCTTTCTCTTCATACCCCCTTACCTGTTCCTCCAGCTGTCTTATTATGTCCAAGGCTTCTTGAAGTTCCTTCCTAATATCTTTGTCCTCTAAAAATTCCTTTTCTTTTTCAACATTTTCATCATTTCTTTCTCTAGGAATATCAAAAACTTCTTTAGCAAAATCATCAGGCACAAGTTTACCCATCTTTCTTGCAGTAAACAAATCTTCTAACTCAGAATCAGAAGAAGAAATATACTTTCTTTCCTTGCAGACATATCAACATTTCCACAGGCATCTACAGAGACATCCTCAAGAGGGTTTTCTCCTCTATCTGAATCTAGATTCAGAGGAGTTGGATCATTGTCCTATTGGCCTATATTTTTGTCCTCTCCTCTTTGTTTCTCAACAACTTTTTCTTTGGCACCTTGCCTCCTTAACCTACTTGAGCGTCTAGGAGTGACTGTTTCCTGCTTATCTTCCTTTTTCCTCCTTTTATTGTCCCCCTTCTTCCCCCTTTCCCCTAAATTTCCTTCTTTTGTTGCACTCTTGTGTTTGCTCACTCCCTCCCTACTCTTCTTTTCCTTACCAGATGTTGAAGGAGTGGTTCTTTTAGTTTTAGGGGTGGATGTTGAGGGTTCTTCAGCTGATATAGACCTAAACTCTAGAGGGTTCTCATGTTGTGGCTCTTCCTACTCAGTTTCAAAAGAAGGCTCAAGCTCATATGGAATCTCATCTTCTAGTTTTGGTGCCTCTAAAAGTGTTGAAATGTCTACACATTGTTTAAAATCTTCCCACCCAATCTGTGGGTACTGAATCCTTAAACTCCTCTTTATTAGTAGAGCTATTAAACAATGGTGGGAAAGAGTGGTGTCTGCCTATTGTCTCTGATATTATGAAGACGTCCTTTTCAACATAGTATACATATAATTTGGAACATTGACAAGTTTTTCATGTCGTAAATGGTTGAGAAATTTAAGATGTGCAGTATATAACATATTGTATCTACCATCACATGTAATATACTTGATAATATAAAAGAAACATTTCCCCCAAAAGAAGGGAAGAGCTAGTTGTTTGGTACCTTGTGTGGTAGAATCCAGGTGTTCACCTCTTTCACAAAACTCCTCCCTAGCCGCAGCTGCATCAGCTCTAGCTCGGTACTCGGACCCTGTTCATGGCAACGCTGTGACCTGAGCAATAGCTAACTCGGAAGCATCTATAGTCAACCTCTTCACCATTGCTTCATCATATTGTAGAGTAAATGCAAATTCTTTCAACATATCATCATCATACTCTATAAATTTTAGGAAGTAATCTAACCAACCTACTCTCATGAAGAGCGGGAGAACTATCACATCCTCCAGTATTTCCTTATGTGCCGAAGGTTCTCTTCTGATTAGGTCCCCTCCTATTATTGCTATGATTTACAAACTCTACAATGTCAATTTTTTGCACAATGTCAATTTATGTTGCTCAATTCCTGTTGTTTTAGCTTGCCACCCCAAAAGAACCAATCTTACAATCTACCTCTTCTTCCCTTTTCACTATAACTTCCTTAGGGTACTAATTCACTCATTGGCAGAATAAGGTAAGTTCATGACACGGAATATTTGTCTATTTTTTTTTTGAAAGGCAAGGTTTTCAAAGGCAAATGATATTCAAATGGTAAAAATAAAAAATAAACCCCTCCCCCCAACTTAATTGTGAAGTGTCCGCACTTCATGTGGTAGGTATTATGGAATGAGGAGTAGTGATTAAAAGAAATGATGGTAATATTCGTCGCATGCATGAAATAAACTATGACTAATCATGAATATAAAAAGAAATCTAGTTGTAATAATTGAAAGTTTATGAATGTACATATGAAGTGGAAATGAATAATTAACATACCTTGGAAGTTGTGAACAACTCTGATGATTTGAGATGATATGCATGCAGCGAACGAGATATAATGAGATAGAAGGTGGTAGGTATGGCTACAGAGATATAATGGGATAGTTCAAGATGATGGAGAAAAGTACTAACTCATAAATGTGAATTGATACGTGGAGCAATAGAATGAAGCAGTTGAAAATGGATACAAGCATGTGGAATGGGCGGGAGAATTTAGGTATTGTTCACCAAGTGATGGAAGAGAGCTGCATATAGATGTTGCTATAGGTGCCTCCAGCACAGGTCCTGACTGTCTAATTGAAAACACAATATATTAGGTCCCAACTGAGTTACGTCCCAACTGAATGAGTGAAAAATAGGTCTCGGTGCAAATAACTAGTTGTAACCATGGAAATTGTGTTGTGTGTGCATGTGATTTTTAAAACAAAGAAATTTAATTTTCAGCAACAGGGGTTGAGTATTGTAACTCAACCTCCACATCACTAGACAGTGTTGGTGGATCAGAATCTGAAGGTGTATCAATTGGTATCACATCATCATCATTAGGAGTGTCGGGAGGATCATACTAAGCAGCTAAAGAAATAAGAAAGTCATCCCTCTGAAGTGGCTTTTTATACACTTTTAACCTATGCCCGTTTACCAGTAGTGAAAACTAAACTTCATCAATAGTCTGCAATTGAACTACACCGTTAGAAAAGACTTGCTGGATCTCATATGGGCCTAACCAACGGGACTAAAGCTTTCCCTTGAAGTCCTTATACCTTGAATCATAAAGAAGTGTCTAGTCACCTGCAGTGAATTCTTTTGTCTTTATGTATTTGTCATGCCATTTTGCTCTTTATTTCTATATGACCTCAGTGTGATGAATAGCCTCTAGTCAGATTTCATTCAAAGCATTCAAATATTGTAGCCTTTCTTGTTGTGCTGTGGTCAAATCCATTCTTAGGTCCACTGTTGTCTTCAGGGTTTTGTGTTCAAATTCAATAGGCAAGACTGTTGTCTTGCCATAGACCAACTCATAAGGTGTAAACCCTGTAGTTGTCTTCCAGGTTGTTCTATATGCCCAAACAACTTTAGGGAGCCTAGAAACCCAATCTCTTCTATGAAGTTGCACTATCTTTTTCAGGATGTTCTCAATTTCTCTATTAGTGACTTCCACCTGACCATTAGCCTGAGGATGGTATGGAGTGGATTTCTTATGCTTGATCTGATATTCTGCAACCAATTTGGTTATTAAATCATATGTAAACTATGGTCCTTGGTTAGTTACTATTTCTCTTGGAACACCATACCTAGTGAAGATGTCTCCATACAAGAATTTGGACACATTGCCATCTCTGGCAAATTATAATGCCTTCACTTCAACCCATTTAGTTAAGTAGTCAGTACATACCAGGATATATTCTTTGTTGTTTGATGTAGGAGATATAGGACCCACAAAATCCAAACCCCACTTGTCAAAAGGAGCCAATGAGATTTGTGGCTGCAAAGGCATCTCATCACTTCTAGTAGGCCTCCCCATCCTCTGGCATCTATCATAGCTCCTAGTGTACTTGATAGCATCTTTATGAAGCGTTGGCCAATAATATCCTATTGTTAGTATCTTGAAGGTTGTCCTCTTAGTTGCAAAATGTCCCCCACAAGGCTCATCATGACAAGCCTTCATTATATCAAATACTTCATCCTCCCTGATACATCTTCGCATAATATTCTGACCTAGTGTAGAATAGAAATCCAAAAATCCAAGAGTAAGAGAAGCATTTATGAACTAGTTGCCTCTTCTCCCTTGGAGAGAAGTATCCTGGAATCTACCTTGTAACCAAATAATTGGCTATATCTGCATACCATGGAGTGTGTAGTGTGAGAGCAAATAGATGCTCATCAAGAAAAGAAGCATTAACCACTCCATCCGAAGACTGTGTAGGTAGTCTGGAATCAACAACAACATTGGCCTTGCCTGGTTTGTCAACAATTGTAATATCAAACTCCTGCAACAACAATAACCACCTTACAAGTCTGCTGGTGCCCACTATGGGTTTATTCATCAAATATCGAATGGCTACATGATCTGTATGAATGAAAACCTTGTAACCAGTTATGTAGTGCCTGAATTTATTAATTGCATAAACAACTGCTAACATCTCTTTCTCTATCATAGTATAGTTTAACTCAGCTCCTTGCAAATTCTTACTTACATAGCATATGGCATACTCCTTGTTTCCTTCTTGTTGACCCAGGACTGGCCCAATGGCAAAATCAGATGCATTTGTATGGATGTGAAAAGACAGTGACCAATTTGGACCTCTGAGGATAGGGGCTTGTGTCAAAGATGTTTTTAGCTTTTCAAAAGAGATCTGACAATCTGATGTCCATTCAAATTCACTATCCTTGGTCAGTAGGGTAAACAGAGGGGCAACAATCTTGCTAAAATCCTAAATGAACCTCCTGTAATATCATGCATGACCTAGGAAGCTCCTTACATCCTTCTGTTTTTGTGGAATAGGCAGGGTAGATATGATTTCAATCTTCTTTGGGTCAACTTGGATGCCTGCACTTGAGATGAAATGTCCCAAGACTATTCCTTGTGTCATCATCAAAAAACACTTTTCATTACTCAACAAAAGGTTATGCTCTGTACATCTCTGCAATACCTTCTCCAAGTTGTGTAATGCCTCATCAAATGTGTCACCATATGTGGTGAAGTCATCCATATAAATCTCTATACTATCATGTGCAAAATCAGAGAAAATACTAAGGACTACTCTTTGAAATGTAGCTAGAGCGTTGCACAAACCAAAGGGTAAGATAGAGTAGGCATATGTCCCCCGAGGGCAAGTAAACGTTGTCTTACCTGATCCTCTGGAGCAATCTTAATTTGGTTATAAACACTAAAACCATCAAGAAAGGAAAAATATTTCTTGCCTGCTAAAGAGTTAAGAACTTGGTCAATAAAAGGCAATGGAAAGTGATCCTTCCTGGTAGCAATATTCAATTCTTTGTAATCAACACAGACCTTCCATTTGCCACCTTTCTTGGGGACTATAACCAATGGTGAAACCCATTCACTGTCTGAAATGGGGTATATAAAGCTTGCATCCAAAAGCTTCTGAAGCTCAGCTTTAACAATTTCCCTAAGGGCTGGATTCATGCGCCTTTGCTGCTGCCTGATTGGTCTATATCCATCATCTATGTATATCTTGTGCATGCACAAGGCAGGATCAATGCCTTTCATATCATTATAATTCCAAGCAAATGTTGCTGAGTGTGTATGTAATATTTCATGCAAGGATTGTTGTTGTTCATCAGTCAATGTATTGTTAATGTTCAACATCTTACCTGGCTTGACTTCTACTTGTTTGGATAGTTCTTGAATGGAAGACAAATCAAGGTTGGGTAATATAGGTAAGTATTGTTGAGGTAATAACACATGGAAGATTTGGGAGACTTCTTCTGATGAACTGCTGGGTATTATGCTACTCAAAGGGTCTTGTAAGCAAGATAGACAATCTTGCTACTGTGGGTGTCCTCCACAATTGTTTTGTATAAGATGAGCAATTAATTCATCTTCATCTGGAATGTTTAATAAAGGGTTGCATTCTATAGTCATCAGGGTTTGCAGGGAATAGGTGTCCTCATCCTCCAGGCTAGGCCAAATGGTCTACTCAAGCTCATGATATGGCTGGGCTAGTAAATATAAAACCAATTTCTTGGTCACTGTCCCATTAGATATGATCATGTTGCCAGATCTGCAACCTATAAATGCATCAGCAGTGGCAAGCCATGGTCTACCTAGTATGAGAGGATATCTAGCAAGATTAACCTTAGGTTGCAAAACTATGAAATCAACAGGGTATTCCCAAGAATCTAATGCAATGACCAAATCTTCTATGACTCCTTCAGGTTTGATTGTAGACCTATTAGCTAATTGAAAGATTGTCTGAGTAGGCCTAAGGCTATTCAATTAGAGTGTCTACATTGTCTCCTTGGTCATGACATTAATTGTAGCTCCTAGATCTATCAAAGTATTCTTAATCAGAGTCCCATTGATCTTTACATCCACCATTGGACTACCTGGATTTGTGTATTTGAGAGCAATTATATTACCCAACATGATGTTAGCAAGGTTACCTAAAACATGCACTATCTGAATGTCTATTCTCTTCCTTCCTGGCTTATTTATGCAAAGATCCCTAATAGTTTTGGTATATATAAGAATATCCTCAATGGCTTGGATTAAGGGAATTTTGATGCTTATATCTTTTAGCTGGCTGAGAAGGATAGTATCAGGTTGGGTTGTTTGCTTTTGCATGGCCAAGTGCTCAGGGAAAGGAGGAGACTTATGTTGTAAGGTAGTTTGTGCATCTTGGGCTGATTTAGGATCCAAGGGTGGCTTATCTGAGGCTTCTTCAGTGGGTTCTTCATCTTCAAGCTCGGTAATTTAGGGAGATGAAGGCCCTGCAAGTTGCTTCCCTGATCTAAGATGAACATTACTCACTTCCACCCCATAGGTGGGATATTGCATTACCTCATTAGTATAAGCCTGCTGGACATGCTTGTTGTTAGGGTTAGGTGCAAGCTGGGTAGGGATTTGGGTAGGTCTAGGAGGTGGATTTTGAGGTGGTGGTGTTATGGCTGGCTGTTGTGGCTGAGATGGAATCATAGGTTACTGAAATTGTGTATTTTGCTGCCATTATTGGCCCTTGTTCCATTGAGGCTGCCATTGTTGTTGCTGAGGAGACCACTGAGGGTTATAGTTGGGACCTTGAAAATTTTATTACGGCCATGAGACAAGCTGTTGTTGGTCCAACCAGCTTATGGAGTAGGCCATTGGGGGTTTTGCCATGCATTTGGGTTACTAGGCCATTGTTGAGCATTCCAAGCAAAGAAGTTTCAATTTACAACAGGAAAGGGAGAATTAAAACTAAGTGGATCAGAGAGCATACCTTGCCTCTGCTGCCAAGGTCTCCTCTGAGCTATAAAGAATAGTTGCCCATCTTCTCCTTCAAATGGTTGCAATTCTGGCCTCTTAATCTTTTCTTGTTGGATGCTGGCCACCCTTTTGCATTTATAGTTGGCCTTCATCTATTTACAGCTGGGGCAATACTCAGTAAGCATTGCATCTGCCTCTTCTTGTTTCTTCTTGATATGGAGAGTGTCCAGCTGTGTAGCCATATGGCTAATAATCTCCTCCTTCATGTTGGTCAACAAGTTACTAATCTCTACCCTTGAAACTCCATTAGTTGCCTTGCCTGTGATGGCTACTCTTTCTCCCTTTGGTTTTCTAGAAAATGTTCTAGAATAATTTCTGCATGCTGTGTAGATATCTTCAAAGGGAAGTTGAGATATATCCCCTGTTCCAATGAGATTGAGGGCATCCATGTAGTCATCATTAACTCCTCTCAAAAAGACTAGCTTCAGTCATTCTTCAAACAATCTATTCTAAGGGTTTTTCTTCAAGGCAAACTGGAATCTTTCCACATAGTCTTCTAGTGGTTCATCCTCTTTCTGTGACATCCTAAAAATGTCATCTCTTCTCCTACCATGTCCTTTGTAGTAGTCTTTATATTTTGCCAAGAACTTTGTCTTCATGGTATTCCAGTCTGGAATGACATCTTTCCCCAATCCCATAAACCACCTTAAAGCTACATCTTTTAGTGTGGCAGGGAACAACTTGAGTCTGTAAGGATTAGTGGTGTAGTCATAACTCCTACACAAGACATCAAACTTGAACAGGAAAGTGTCAGGATCTTCGGTCACCAAGCCGTAGAAAACAGACAATATAGAAGGTGGTATATTTTTTAGAGTAGCAACCCGTGCTTGGTTTGGGATAGGGAATTAAAATGTTGCTTGTCTTGGAGGATCACCTACTACAACATCTCCCATGGTTCTAAAAGTCCCTTTTGTGGCAGTGGAGGAAGCTGATGGAGATGTAGGGGATGTTGATGAAGATGTAAAAGGAAACTTTCCTTCAGCGCTTCCTACTATGTAGTTGATAAAATCATATGTGCCCTTATTATTCTAAGAAGTTGAAGGGTGGAATCTACCTCGGTTATCTCTTTGCCTCTACATATAGTATTTTGAGCTTTATGTTTTTGCGGTCCTACACAGTGTTAGTAGAATGCCTGGTGTTTCTTGAAAAATGAATTTATTAAATCTAATGCTGAAACCAAGATTTAACTATGAAAGCATATAAAACTAATGAGACTATGAAGATAGCACCATCCCCGACAATGACGTAAAAAATGTAGAGGAAAACTAATGCATTGTAGACTTAAACAAAATCTAGGGTTAAACCTAATTGAATAGTCCACTCTATCATTGCATTCCTACATTGAATTATCGACCAAGGAGCATAAGCTTAAGATGATGCTTGCAATATATATGCCTTCAAGACTCATTTTTATCTTAAACTAACTCATACAAACTTATTCTAATCAACTTAATTGACTGAAGTTCATAGAAATGAAGAACAACAAAAATAGTTAAAAACCTAGTTGCTACGGGTACCCTCAGCATAAGCTAAAGATAGCTATATTCAACAGAGAATTACATAATTAACTTGAAATACACGGAATGATAAAAGAATTGACACTAACCTCTGGAGGACTTCAATTATGTATTCTATTCATGAATCACAATTATCAGAAATAGTAATCACGATTTCTTACTTATTTCACAATGCAACGTATCAAATAACATGAAACATTTTAACTAGAAATGCATGAATAAATAAGTGAATGTATGAAGTGAGAGTTAATACCTTGAGTGGCCAGCTCAAGGAACTATCTCACTTCTCCTGGAAACTAAATCTGATTCAGATCTTCACACATTTCCCATGACACGTAGTTGAATTCAATTCATATCAAAGACAGAATCTTCTTCAGATTTTATTCAAAATCAAAACATGTCTAGAATAATTGATAACTATAAAAATAGAGTAACGGCTATATAGCTAGAAAGTAAAAAATAACAACTAACTAATCAATGAACTCATCCCCTAACTTATACAAAAGTGGGAGAGTTTTATGCGATCTTCCAACTAACTGTGATCATCAATTTATCCCTGGATATCAGGATATTGTTTTGAGATCAACTTATTAATTATTTAGAACAAAGCAAACAAAGTCATATTCAAACAGAAATCCCACACAATGTCTTATGAATGAAAACACATAAGCTGCGGTTAGACTTCTAGAACAAGTCTTCTTCTTCTCTTGCATTTATTCTTCCATGATGACCACATTCATCTCCATCGATCTTCACTTCTGGCAATTGGACTGCACTTTAATCAATTCCCCTGTTCTGCACTCTATTGCAATTACTCCTTCCCAGATGCCATGTCTTTACTGCACAAGGTTAATTATCCAACATATATACACAAAATAACCTTTCGTATTAAACTTATGAAATCCAATCTATATTACATGCATATCAATAATTTAAATCATCCACTTGATAATATAACCACCATATTCCATTTATCAGCATAGGTTTAAAGTCTCTAAGAAGTATATGTGAAACAACGTATAATAAAGGTAATGTCTATAAGGTTCTTGCAAGATCATGTGAAAAGGTCTTAAAAACATATAAAAACATTATAAAAGAAAGTCAATATTTCAACCCAACAGTTTGATGATGTTTTTTTAAGATTTCCTAATTTCTTTAATGTGTAAGTTGTAGGTGTAGACACCTAAAAATGTCTCGACCACCAAACTGATTCCCGACACCCCTAAACTTACCAATTCCCTTTCCAACTAATTAATTAAATTTTTATTTAATTAATCACCCCGTTCATTTTCTAAATCCACACCATTTTATCCCAAAATTGAATTAATTTTATTAATTCAATAGTCCAAACCTTAGCCAAATGATTTAATAAATATGCAAAATTTATTAAATCAAATCCCCATTTTCCCTAAATCCAATTAATTAGTTAAAACCATCTTAACTAATTAATCTAGCCTACTAATTAGCCTATCCCTACCCTAGACAATTAAATAGCTATTATTTAATTGCCTACTCTAGCCTATCCCCTCCTAGCCTTAGGATTAATTAATTAAATCACTAATTAATTAATCTTATCCCCCCTCTAATCCTTCTATTAATTTATTCCAGCCACATTAATTAGGTTAATCACCCTAATTAAGAAAGTCAAATCCTCATTAGCACTTCTCTCCACACCTCCCAAATTTAAAATTCAAATAAATCACACATCACATTTACTCCTCTTACACATCCCTTACACATGTCATATCCACTCTTCCCCAAATGAATTTTTAATTCATTTTACCCTTCCTCATGTGAATTTTTAATTCACAAATAATCCATCTCACCCAACCTCATTTATTCACCCCTTTCCCAAAAATGAATAAAAGATTTACTTTTATTCCTAGCCCTCCATCTTCCAAGATCAAATCTAGGCCCTTCACCTCACTTTCATCCTCCACCATTGATCTCTCCAATCAATCTCCACCCTTGGATCAAAATCCTCTCCAAAAGTCTATAAATACAACCTCTCACAAGTCATTTTCATCATCCATTTTCATGCAAAGTTACCATGCCAAAATCACATTTGAGCTTATAGTGAGTTGCACATTTGAGAAGGCATTTCACATTTGAATCAATAGTCTAGGGACAATCTTGGTCTTGGGAGCTTCTCTTGGGTGCAAGGGCTCCTCTTTCCCTTGATGGGATTAGGTTTTGCATGAGGTATAATCTTGTGTTCTTGTTTACATTTGGTTTTGCTTTTTACCTTATTGCATTTCTCTAATCTACAGTAGGAATGATTTCTCCACAATCCATGAAGATAACAATAAGAGCTTTTGGATTCAACGGTGTAAGTTTTTTGCATGTTGACATTTCAAACCACACTTGTGATCTGAAACTTCAATGCAAAAAACTTACACTGTTGAATCCAAAGCTCTTATTGTTATCATTATGTAAGTTTACATTTTCTTATTAAGTAAATTCTTCCAATACATTTGCTTCCAACCTACTCTAAAGAATGCATATGCATCCCTTATCTAGAGACCAATTCATCTTAATAACTTATGTGCTTTTCATTTTTATTCAGTTGATGTTTCCTTGTTTGCCGCACCATAACAATTGAGTCATAGTTTTAAGGTTTCCCTCACTTAATTAAGTGCATATGATATAACTATTACAATTCTTCCTATTCCTTCTATTTTCCATAATTCAAGTATATTGAAGAGTCTTAACAATCACAATACACTTGGGTTATAGGTGTGGTATCAAGGTCTCAACAATCAAATTTCACACTCTACTATCAAGTTACCCCCCTTGAATCAATTCATTTTATGCATAAGAATTATACAAGATATAATTTTTAACTCCCATTGAGGAGTTGGGGTTTTCACTTGGGTGACAATGGATCCAATTTGTAAATTTAAGTACAAAATACTTGAATGATAAATGTTGTTTAATTTGACTCCATATAATTTAATTGCATTTGAACAAATCCAAACATGTAAACCAACTTAATTCCTCAAGCTCCACCCATCACAGACCACCTACATACCCCTTCTATGGGGAATTGAAGGAGATGTGTTATTTTTATTAGGATAAAGTGTGCCATTCACCTAACAATCCTAAGTTGATACAATTAATTATGTAGATGATAAATAATGTATGATCCCCAAATATGTTGCAGTGAGCTAAATGGGATGCCCATGTGTGGGTGGGAAAATTATTTATTTATAATTTATCTCTAGAATACTTTGGATAGGTATTGCATACAGAGGTTACATTGAAAAGGTCAAAATTAGGAGTTATAGAGCATTTTCCCAATTTAGTGGTTATGACACAAACATTAAATGCCCTCGTAGAGTGCCTGGGATTGGGATCTTAGTACATTTGACCCTTATGACAAAATATATAACATCTATGATGAGTAAGAAGGGTATAATATGTGTAAGAGGTGTGAGAGGAGAAGGCTATAAGATGTGTAAGAGGTGTGAGAGGATTTTGTATACTATTCTGAGTTGCTTGACCATGACCATAGGGGATTTGGATTTTTGTCATGGCTTGTGGTTTTGACTCATGGTTTTGGATACCACTTGATGGTTTCTTATTTCCAACTTTTCTATATATTATAGGCATGAGATAGTGGATTCAAAGGTTCTTTTGTAGTTACTCTTATGCTACCAATTTATTGTCAAAAGGATAAATGATTATATTGTTGTACTCTTTTGAGATTAATACAAGGCTAGGTCTCTATGGTGGTGGAGTTTTTTCGTACAAGGGTTTCTCCACATAAATTTGATGTTATGGTTTACAATTGTTATGTTTTCTTCTTTTTTGGTTCATTGATTTTATTGTCTTAATTGCATGCTTTCTTAGATTAAATATCTATTATGATAATATTTTTATTGTACATGTCATTTACCTTGTTAATCAACATTTTTTGTAACCAGTTTTTACATCCATTTGCTTTATTTCTAAATCATAAGCAACGATAATGGAAAGTATGAATCTAATAGAAAGTTCAAATTTAGAGAGTTTGGAGGAAGAACAAGAGGAGCCTAGTCTTACTACATCCTCGAAAAGGTCTATGAGAACAAAAACTAGTTGATAGGTATAGCCCACCAAATTTTTATTGTGTATTTTCTTTATCTTCTAATAACGAGGAACCTATCTCTTTGAAGGAAGCTTTTTCTTCAAAGGAACATGAGTCTTGGATGGAGGTCATGCATGATGAGATGATGGCCTTAGACAAATGTGAGACTTGGGATCTAATTGAGCTACCTAAGGGAAGGAAACACATTGGTTACAAGTAAGTGCTTAAAGATAAATTTGGAGCAAGTGGACAATTGTAAAGGTAGAAAGGTACAAGGCACAATTGGTGGAAAAAGTTACTCCCAGGTTGTGAGAGTTGACTTCAATGAAATATTCTTTCCTATTGTAAAACTAACTTATATTAGAATCCTACCTTCTATGACTATTGCTTATGATTTAGAAGTAGATAAAATGGATGTAAAAACTACTTTCTTGCGTGGGGATCTTCAGGAAGAAGTATATATGAAACAACTTGAAAATTTTGTGGTAAAAGGGAAGGAGAACTTAGTAGGTTGAAATAGTCATGTTGTATGGTCTAACGTAATCAGCTCAAATGTATTAATAGAATTTCAATACTTTTGTATTGGAACTTGGGTTTATTAAGAGTGATTGTAATCATCGTGTTAATTTTAAATTAATTTATTATCAATTACTAATCATTATCATGTATGTTAATGACATGTTCATTAGAAACAATAAGGGAATCATTAAGGAGCTTAAGACTTAATTGTTTGGTTCCTTTGACATGAAAGATTAGGGGGTTGTGAAGTATATTCTAGGTATGGAGATTAGTAAGAATCAAGTTAGAAAAAAGCTTTGGCTCAGTTAGAGTAAATATGTTCAAACTATTTTACAAAGGTTCATGATGTAGGATTGTAAGCCAATAAGTATTCCTTTACCTATCGATATTAAGTTGATATCATTAGATGAACGTCCTAAGTTCGATGATGACTTGGAGGATATGTTTAATGTTCCATATGCTAGTACCATAGGTAGCCTAATTTATGTTATGGTTTGTACAAGACCAAACATTGCCCAAGTAGTAGGGGCTCTTAGCAGATTTATGTCTAACCCTAGTAAAGAGCATTGGACTTATGTGAAAAAGGTTTTTAGATATTTACAATGGACTTGTAATTATTGTATGTGCTATCATGGGATTGATGATGTGGGAAATTTGCTTGATATATAGGGCTTTGTTGATTCAGGTTGGATTGGTGATTTGGATAGTAGGAGGTCTACGAGTGGTTATGTGTTTACTTTGTTTGGAGGAGATATTAGTTGGATGAGCAAGTGACAAACTACAATTGTATTGTCCACTACAGAAGCAAAGGACATGGATACAACACATACCTATAAGGAGGTAGTGTTGTTACTGAGATTGTGTTCAAGTATTAGCTTTGAGCGTAGACAAGTTAGAATTAGATGTGATAGCTAGAGTGCCATCTATTTGGCAAAGAACCTGATGTACCATACTCATTGTAAAGCATATTGATGTTCAATGTTACTTCATCTACAAGATGGTTGAGGGTCATAGAGTCATAATATAGAAGGTTGACACATTGATTAATGTTTTAGATTCTCTCACTAAGCCAATGAGCACGAAAAAATTTAGTTGGTGGAGTGAGGCCATGGGCCTTGCCTCTTCTAGCACTTGATTTAGTTTTAGTTTCTTATTATGTCTTGTAATGTAAATTTAAAGTAGGACAATGTTAGGATAATGGATGACATTCACCTTACGATCCTAGGTCTTAATTAATTGTATAAGTATTGATACATATAGGAAATGAGCTTAAAATAGAATAAACTAAACCAATATTAGCCTCTTCTACTCATTAACTTATGCAACCTCATGATTGAGCTAAAGGAATGCATGCGTACATAAAATGAAGCTATCTAATTAACTTCAAATTCAAACCTTGATTGTTGGATGGATTCCTTGATGTTGAATGTATGTTGATTGTTCCTCAAATTGATAGCATAACCTTGTATAACATGGAGACTTGAAAATGGCTTGGGTTGATGGCTATTTATAGATTTTTTGGATGAGGATTGGAGGGCTAAGATTGATTTGGAAAGGTTGCCAAGTGGCATGATATGATTGGAGGATAAATATGGTCCTTGGAGCAAGGAGAGATCAAGGGTGGAGGATGCTCTTGGAAGAAGTGGATGGAGGATATTGAAAATGGACAAAGGACAAAGACCCTTTTAGAGGGATGTGCAAAGTACTTGCCCATCCATTTGTAAGAGATCCATGTGAAATGTACAAAGGACCCATGCCTTTGTACATATTGGAAAATGTGAGGGATTTGAATGGATTTAAGCATGGTTAGGAATGTGCAAGCATGTGATTAAGTTGATTAAGTGGATTCAATCAACTTAATCAAAAGTGCACAAAATAGGGAATTAAATAAATAGAAGTATTTATTTATTTTTGGAAGAGGATAGGGATATTAGATAAATAAATATTTATCTGATGTTGGACTATGGAAAAGGATTGATTAATTGAATAAATAATTAAATTTATTCAATTAATGCTAGGAGATGGTACAGATGAATAGTGATTTAATAATAAAATATTATTTAATCATTGTCAGAAGGGGGATTGGGTAATTAATTATCTAAAAATGTGTTTATCTAGTTAATTATAGAAGAAAGTGGTTTAGGGATGTCTTAATTGCAAATGAATAATGACAAGATGATGAGTGGACAATTTTAGGTGTCTACAAGTATATAAGCGATAAATAATGTATGATCTCCAAACATGTTGGAGTAGGCTAAATGGGGCATCCATGTGTGGGTGGGGATATTATTTATTTATTATTAATTCTTTAGGATATTTGGGATATTGTGTAGGAAGGCACTAAATATAGAGGTTACATTGAAAAGGTCAAAATTGGGAGTTATAAAGCATCTTCCGAATTAGGTGGTTACGACACAAACATTGAATGCCCTCATTGAGCGCCTAGGATTGGGATCTTAGTCAATTTGACCATTATGATAGAGTATATGACATCTATGATGCATAAGAACCATGTAAGATGTGTACGATGTGTGAGAGGATTTACATACTATCTCGATATGTTTAATCATGACCACAGGGGTGCATTGGATTTTTTCCATGTCTCATGGTTTTGGGTACCACTTGATGGTTTCTTATGTCAAACATTTATTTAATTTGGGGGCATGGGATGTTTGATTTTAAATCATTCTTTCCATTATGATAAATTTTATCTCTTGTATATACAACGATAACATTAACTCGCCAATAAGTTTCCTTATTTTTATCGAACAAATTAAAAGAGACCATTTGAATAAATTCATTATGATATGGGGTTCTTGAGTTTAATTTAATCTCATAATTACTTTAGCCCCATCCAAGTGCAAACCACATGGTACGATAAAAAAAAAAAAACTCAAATTTTGAACATGTTATTATTAATATAGTAAACCCTAAATTGCACTATATTGCACTATGTTATCATATTAATCTACTAATCTCATAATTCTACAATTACACGACTTAATCCAATTGATAGAGTCATCCCAATAACGAACCTTATGTAGCATCATAAATTGTGCTCACTCACAATTTCACACTATGTTTGGTACTTGCTCTAGTGCCCATGCCCTTAGAATGTTTTAGGATCATTTCCAACCTTGCCCTTACCCTCAACCCACGAGATGTGCCTTTACGTTGCTTTAACCCTTTTTGCTTATCATATCTAAAAAAACATAAAAATGCCTAAATCCTGGCTCTGTCCCAAGTTGATTAGACCTTTCAAGAACTGAAATTTCTAAGACTCTAGCGCTCAGCACGGATGTCTGCATCACATGCAAATGTCCCAAAAGCCTCTGTCAATATTGCAATCATTTTAGAAGTTGCCTTTTTACTTGCACAATTCATCACCCAAATGGATCCTTTCCTTGATTTTTTGCTTTTACCCTCTCTATTTAAGCAAGTAGTTTGGCCATTGCAAAGGATTGATTCCTTTTCATAGCAAAGCTATGCCAAAATTGATAGCCACCATTGCTTCAATTTGTTTTCTTAAGATTATATCACGCTTTTGCTTATCTTTGTGGGTTTAATACATTTCCTACTTATCTCTATTATATAAGGATTCCTTGTATGAATCTACTCTAAGTCATTGAGTAGGATTTTTTATCAATATTGTAAATCTTGCTTGTTACTACTCAAACAATTCTAGACGCACTTATAATTAGAGCACACACTTTTTATGTCAATCTATCAATCTATATCTCTTGCTATCATTGAGGTGAAAACACCAAAAATAGGGTTTGATTGAGGCAAACTCCTATATAGGCCAAACCCTTTCTTTCATCTATGCATTTGCAAGTTTCGTCAAGAAGCTTGGCAGCAGGAGGGAAGACTAAAAGGACTAGCACGAGAGCTGAGATCGCAAATTCATATAGTACCCATACTGTACAGACTACAGTGAAGTGCATTAACTTTCACACAATGCGATGTCATCCTAGATAGTGAGGTTGTCCGCCTGGTGCCAGGTTACTTGTCATTTTATCTTTTCATTCCTATACTTCGTTTCTCCAAATTCTATTTATTGTCTTTCATTTCTATTAAAACATAATGTGGTTCTATAGACATAGCTTAAATTGTGTAAAACATTTTCTAATAGAACCTTGATGTAATGTTAGTGGAAAGATCCCTTGATTGATATGTTCAGTTGAGGAGTAGTTTTTCCTACATCATACCTTATAATGTTACTATCATATAAGATTAAAATTCCCCAAAAAAATAGAATTATCAACTTTTTCATACAATAAATCATAACAAAGAGTTTGTTCCTATATTATGATTCATTTATTTTGACCCTAGATGTACCTTCAATAGATTTTAATTATAAAAACACTCTTCTATAATTAACACCCTAGTCTCTTCTTTCATTATGTACTAAAATAATTTTGTTTACTTACTCTTGTGTATAAATAATTTAGGGTTTGATGGCATTTTGTTTAGGTTTCCCTAATTTATTTGATGTCATTAAGTTTGTTTAGATTTTCTTATTAAGTAAAGTCATCCAACATATTCACTTCCAACCTACTCTTAAGAGTGTATTTGCATCACTTGTCTAGAGACCAATTCATCTTGATAACTTGCATTCATTTCATTATTATTCAATTGGGGTTTCCTTGTTTGCTCCACCATAACAATTGAGCTATAGTTTTAAGGTTTTCCTCACTTCTTTAATTAATTACATATGATACAACTATTGCAATTCTTCCTATTCCTTCTATTTTCCATAATACAAGTATATTGATGATCCCTAACAATCACAATACACTTAGGTTAGAAGTGTGTGTAAACCAAGGTCTCGACAATCAATTTTGCACTTTATTGCTAAGTTACCACCCTTGACTAAATTCATTTTATGCATAAGAATTATTAAGATAGAATATAATTTTTAACTCCCAATGAGGACTTAGGGTTTCTATGTAGGCGATAAATAATGTATGATCTCCACACATGTTGGAGTGGGCTAAATGGGACACCCATATGTGGTTGGGGACATGTTTATTCTCTGGGATACTTGGGGTATTGTGTAAGAAGGCATTGAATAGGGAGATTACATTGAAAATGTCAAAATTGGAAGTTATAGAGCATTTTCCCAATTTGATGGTCATGGCAAACACTAGATACCCTGATGGAGCACCTAGGATTGGGATCTTAGTCAATTTGATTGTTATGGAAAAATCTATGACATGTGAGAAGGTTTTCAGATGTGTAAGAGGAGTTACATAATATTTCAAGATGCTTGACCGTGACCATAGGGGCATTAGATTTTTGCCACGGCTCGTGGTTTTGGATGTCACTTGATGGTTTCTTATTTTTTACTTTTCTATATATTGGAGGCATGGGATAGTGGATTGTAAGGTTATTTTGCAAGCACTCTTATGTTACTTGTTTGATGCCAAAGGGATAAGTAATTGTAGTGGTGTATACTCTTTTGTGATTAATACAACCTTGGGTCTCTTTAGTGGTGGAGTTTTTTCTCGCAAATGTTTCTCCATGTAATTATGGTGTTATGGTTTGCATTTGTTATGTTTGCATCCTCATTGGTTCATTGATTTTATTGGCTTAATCACATGCTTTAACAAATTAAATCACTATTGTGATAATATTTTCATTATGTTGTTTACCTGTTACTCAACATTTGATATTAGAGTTATGACTTGATTTAGAAGGGACACCTTTCTTACAATGTTGTGGGTTTTTTGTGGTTGCAGTTGGAGTACCATTTTAGTGGTTTTACATATTCAAGTGTGGCTAGGGAATCAATTGCAAGGACATAACAATTAAAGATTAAGAAGTTAAATGGCTCTAGATTCAAGTTGTGGCAACTAAAAATGGAGGATCTCTTAGAGGAAAGAGATCAATAGAGAGATGTGGTAATAAAGTCTAAGCTTGCAAATGTTTGAGATGGAGATTGAAGAAATTTGGATAAAAGGCACATGAACCATAAAATTGTGCCTTACAAATTTCAATCTCATGAATGTCTTAGAGGAGGATATCACTTTTAGTTTATAGAAGAAAACAAGTGAGATATATCAAATGAAGAGTCTAGTAAACAAGCTTTATTTAAAAAAGAAAACCATATTCCTTAAAAATTAAAGGGGGCTCTATAACCAAGAATTTAAATGTTTTTAATCTTATTTTGAGTTAGCTAAGTAGTATTAATGTTAAGCTAGAAGAGGAGGATAAGTGCATTTTTCTACTTTGCTCTTTACCTAAATCTTGGGAGAATCTAATCATTGCATTGAGTGCTTCTACTATATATCCCAAAATGGATGCCCTTGTTGCCACTTTGCTTAGTGAGGAAATGAGGTAGAAATCCATGGATGAGTGTTCCAAGGATGTTCTACATGTATGGGGTAGACCCAAGGAAAAAGGTGGTAATAAAAAGGGGTTAAAGAGAGGTCTAAATTAAATGTTGGAATTATCGTAAATGGGGCCATGTAAAGATGTAATGTAGAAACAAGAAGTCTTTTGAAGATTCCTTTAATGATAATCCTACAATGATGAAAATAATGCTTTGATTATTGGTGCTATAATTGCTAGGGATGACTAATGATTGATTGATTCAAGTGCTTCATATCACATGACTCCTCATAGGGAGTGGTTTTCTTTATATAAAGCATATGATGGTGGTGAGGTGTTCCTTGGAAATAATAGTTCACATCAGATTGTTGGCAAATATGTTGCATCTTGATAAGATTAGTTGTCATTGATGTCAAAAGTATGTGCTTCGAAGATAGTTAATATGCAATATCAGCTGGTACAATTCCGTAGTATGAGGAAGAATGGTAATCAGCCTGATGTCTAAGTGTGATGTGGAGGTAGAGTCATAGTGTTTTGGTCCACATTCCTCTGTAGAGCAAGATTTAGTCTTGTGGTTAAGAAGATAATTTGATTAGCATATGGAGAAGTTATATCCAATATTTTAAGTCATTATACCTTCAACAGTGAAAGTTATAAGTGACAGAGTTTCAATTTGTGGTTTGACAGAGTAAAGTAATGATGAAGACTTGTTGGAATGCTCTGCATTCCTTCGAAAGTGAAGTTTTGTCCATGCAGTTTTATTAACTTGTTCAGGGATGTTCAACGCATACTACTGTGTAGTATCAAGTAATTTGGTGGTCCACAAGATTAGTTTCTCAAACAACAGTGTACTATAGATGGTTTCGGATGCTTAATTGTTCTTAAGACACATGTTTGAGTACTTGCACCAGTTGGAGAATGTACAGATTGGCTATAAGAGTCTATGTGAACATTCTACATATCTCAACATGTCTCAGGTTTGAAGTACAAGCAAATCCTTCTTGTTTCCAGTATCGCATAAAGTTTTCAAGTCAGTTTGTAAGGAGTTATATGTGACTGTTCTCTAGATTACAGTACAATTGAGTTAAGCATCTCAAAATGCTCTGTATTCCTTTAGAGTGATAGATATGGCTGTACAGATTTGGGGATGTGTTCTGAGTAGTGTATGAGTGCATCCATATGAGTTTCAGATGTTGTGGTGAACCACAACACAATATCCTAAGTATTGATGGGTCATAGTGAGTTAGGGATGCTTTGTTTTTCAGTAGTTCAATATGCTTCTCTTCTTGCGGCAATGCATAATGATCAGATACTTCAAGAGAAGGTTGTAAGGGTACAATTGACAAAGTATAGTATTCACATTTTGGTCCGCGTGATGTTTTTGGTCTCTCCCTAGTGGTGAGAAGATAAATAGTGGGTAGTGTTGATGTTGTTTGGGTCGACAACCTAGTTCCCTTCATTTGCGTTTGATCTTGATTAATTAATTTTGCTTTGGAAGATGTGTTGTGATGTATTTGACCCTATTATGTTGTGTGAAGTGATCCACAACTCATAATGTATGTGTTTTGCGCTGACCTATACAGTATCACATATTTCATCTAAAGGTCATCTTGGTGTTGACCTAATTGAAGTTTCAAGTTGTTGCAGAGGGTATTTATAGAAGAAAAAAATCATTTTTGAAAGTGAAGAGGATAAATTGAGGAATGTGTTAAGTATGAAGTGTGTGAAGCCAAAGTGATGGAGTAATTATGTGAAATAAGGGACTACAACATCAACGTATGACAAATGCCTTCTTTACAGTAGTTCATGTTTATGTTTTCATTGTAATTCTCATGTATCTTGCTATCAGATAGTGAATCTCTTTAGCAAGTTATTGTATCTTGCCCTGAGGTGGTAGCCTTAGTCTAAAAATTCCAACAAGGAGTAGTAGCTTCCTTGGGTTCTAGCCCTAAAATAAAGTTGTAAATTTTATAGTAGCGAGCTTCATATATTGTGAGTTAATCCTCACCGTGGTTTTTCCCTCATTGGGGTTTCCATGTAAAAATCTCAGTGTCCTTGTGTGGTGCATGCTTTCCTTTCTGTTCTTCTTCTTTTGGTTAATGTGATTGATGTTTAAAGCTGTAAATGGAATTGATTTAAAGTTTAAGAATTTAGATTGATTCACCCCCCCTCTCAGTCTCCGGGTGTGTTCAACAAAATAGAACATAAATATTGCGTTCAATAATGGGAGAGTAAAATCCCTCATAGATGTGCTGCACATTCTAGGATTAGCATGAAAATTGCTTTCAGTTATTAAAATGAGTAATGTTGGAGTGAATATCATATTTGATAAGACTGGTTGCAAGTTAGATAGAGGGAATATAGTGCTAGCTAAGTGATTTAGATGTGGGACTTTGTTTAAGCTTGATGTATCTACTTATTGTAACCCAACCTATGTAATTGAAAACTCAAATTCATGTACGGTGTGGCACCACAACATGAATCAATTTTGTGAAAAAGTGGTTAAGACCCTGGTTAATAAAAAGATGGTGGATGGTTTTGTTGGAAACAAGGTAGATAACTGAGAGGGGGGGGGTGAATCAATTATCTTAAATATTTAACTTTCTTTTCTTCTTTAACAATTAGTGCAACATCAAAACATATAAGCATTCATAATCATGAGAGCAGAAAAGAAATCAACACACATAACACAAGGATTTTAACGTGGAAAACCCTGTTAAGGGAAAAACCACAAGGTGACTAACCCAAGATTGTATTCTCTATTAAAAGAATAAGAAGTACAAAATGGCACTTGCCAATTAGGGCTCACTGCCCCAGCACACTGCTCACAAGAGGCACACTGCCTACAAGAGACTCACTATCTACAAAGTTATACAAGGTAACCAGATGTTTGAACTTAAGAGAGGCATCCACATATGCTCAGGTTTAGTTTTGGTTAGGCTCAATATACTGATCTACTGCACTTCATTCTTCCTCTGCTTTAGTGTCATTGTTCTGTCACATGCCAAACTTGTATTGTTGCATCCACACTTCTCTCTACCTTTTCTCACACATTACACATACAACACACCTTCATACCAAAATCAATCTGGTATATATATCTGCATCAAGGATTTCAACATCTTTCTAGTCGGCAACTGGAATATTCAAGATATTTATAAGGCACTGATCTGTCGGTTGAATCCATGCTTAATATGTGATGCATATCCAAGACATAGAGTTAGAAGTCATCAATCAAGTCGGCCAACCATGTATGATCCCTCAAGAAGCTTGATCACCATCAATTTCTCATCTAGATTAAAGTTTGATGCTCTGTCGGTCAGTTCTTCCTCAGTCTACTCTGCCTGTCAGGAACCCAACATTTCACTCATTCATCACCAGAGGCTCAATCTCTGAAATATACTAGTCACGATACTCCTCTTGACTTGCCCAAGTCTGCAACTTTCTGAGATACACCATCTGAGAGATTTGGACCTGATTGTCAGACCTTGCTGCATGCTATGTTCTTGTTCACTGGACCAAAACATTCTTCAATCTTGCTTCCGGTATAGTCATACTATGCTCTGCGGATGTGTGGGATAGACTTTGTTGCCATCAATGACAACAATCATGAAGCCACATAGTGTCTCTTGCCAACAATCTCCCCCTTTGGCATTGATGGCAACACTTAGTGAAAAATGACTAAGTGTCGTAACAAAATCCCCCTTTGCTGATGCTCTGTCTTATGTACACTTTTACTGGAGCTCCCCCTTAGCTGGATTCCACATTTTCCACTACTCCTCACTCCCCCTTTGACATCAATGGTAAAGGGTGAAATCTGCACACCAAAATTTGCAAAAAAAAAATCATCCTATACATTGCCGCATAAGTATATATACATGTTATACTTACATATACTTAAGTATATCCGCAAAGGTAGTCTTCAACTGTACAACTTCTGTTGCCCAACTCTGCTTCATCCTGTCCAAAATTGAAATGTGGCCACTCGACAAAAATGCAAAAGCTTCTCCCCTTCTTAAGTCTACCGGATCACTGGTCCGGGCTGTGGTCTGAGCATTAGTTAAGGCCTCATGCATGGCCTCTAACTTGGGGATAATTATCCCTCTTAGTTCACTCATCCTACTTATTAAATTTTTCCTCTCCTTTTCAAGCCTCTTTATTTCATTTATAATGGCAATGGCCTGACACTCTTGATTCATTAAAGATGTGGTGAGGGGATCAAAATTCTGAGATAAACTTGATAGTTTATCTTCTTGTTCTTTTACCTTCTTTTCAATATCCTCTGTCACTTTAGACCAGGATAGACAAAATTTATATATTTCTCCACCATCTTTAAGAGCATTTTCTAGGCTATTTATGCCAATATCAAGGGTCCTCCTGTCATTAGTTATGAGTCCCTGCACTTTAGTGAATCTTTTTTCCCAAAAATTCTTTTCAGACTTTCTCTTCTGCCAATTTCTCCAAAGAATTAAAATGAGTGCTAATAGAGTTAACTAGAGATTTCAAGTTACCAGATGAAGAGGCCGAAAGATCCTTTTGGAAGGATGGCATGGTCTTCTCTAGCACACTGGATGCAATTTCTATCAGCTCACAGTCTTCCATGTGAGACTTCAGAAGCTTTTCTTTTTCTTTAGCTTGAGCAAAAGATGCTACCTTCATAGTCTGGACTGGATAGAGGGAGTCAAAATTGAGTGATCCTTGAAATAGTTCTGGTTCATCTATTTCCATCATCTCTTTGGTTAAGAAGTTTTTCACTACTTCTGCAGTGTCTCTTGCCGGAGACAGAGTCTTCTTTCCTTTTGCATCCTCAGAACTGTCATCAGAGATCTTCTCTGTGTGTTCTTCTTCTCTTCCATTTTCCTCCTCTACTTGACTCAATTTCTCCTCTCTTCTTCCTTCTTCTTTAGTTCCATAGTTTGTAGGGGGATCCGGAAGAGAGATGTTTACATCTTCATGGACTTCCTCTTCTGAAACAGAGGAATCCAAGTCCTTAGTCCTCTCCTCACCTATCTCCTTTGACTCTTCTGCAATTTTTTCAGTAGATTCTTCTTTTGATGCACTTAATTTTTGACATCAATGGCAGAAGGTTCTTCATCTATTTCCTCTATGATAGGAAGATTGAATCTCTTGTAGGCATTCCAGAGGATGTCTTCTGTTTCTTTTGCTACCTGATCTGTCTCTCCAAGCATAAGTTTGTTCATTCTGGCTTTGCTCCGGAACTCATCCTTGCAGTCCTTGAAGATCATGGTCATTTGTTTTGGAGTATTGGAGGGATAGAGCTGAATTGCAATCTATTCCTGGATCTCTAGGTCCTTTGCCTTAGCATTCTCCTTTCTTAGTTCAAGTTCCTTCTCTAGACTTTTGGGAATTAGAGAGGTGATTTCAATGAATGCTTTATTATAAATGTTTAGGTACTTGACTGTAGCATCTTCCAAGATTTTCTTGTCAGTATCACTATATTCATCATAAAATTTAGTGATTGGTTGCAGGTTCTCATCCACTGTGACTGCCTTGATGATATCATCAATAGAGAGAGTAGGCCTTTCAACAAATTGTTCTGCCTCTTCTTCTTTGTTTTTGCCTGCAGAGGATTCCACAGATGTTTTCTTTTTCTTCTTCATTTTCTTAACCTCCTCATCAATCTATGTCTCTTCATCATCCTTTTGGCTTATGTAGGACCTTGTAGCCTTGGTTTTTGTTCTCTTTTCTCCCTTTCCGGATGTCTTGGCTTCCGGTTTGGAGGATTTTGAGCTCTTAGAGGTGGTAGGTGCAAAACTCTTTGAGGATCTAGTCCAGGAGGGGGTTTGCACTGAAACACTTTCTTTTTCTGCTTCTTGTCTCTCTTTCTCTACTCTTTCTACTTTCTCTCTATTTGCATCAATTGCCTCCTTTGATATGCCATATTTCTTGGCAATTTCCTCTACTTCCCTTCTCACTTTTCTTTTCATCTTTGGTTGTCTCAATTCAACATGAATTTTTACACTTAATTCTTGATAGGTTCCAAACCTTTCTGCCTCAGGGTCCTTAGGCTAACTCAGCAAGTGTTGGACATGCAACTCTAGGATTTTCTCATCTACCTCATAGCCCATTGGCATAATCCAGACTATTCTGGGCTCAACTGCCTCCATTAGGCATTGATCAGTGTCTATGATGAAACACATTGTATCTTTGTATTTTTCAACTATTGTTTGTGGAATTCTTTCTCTAGCTTGCATCAAACTTTGGAAGTTTTTGAAGTATCCTCAGAGTGCTATTCTTTGAGCCTTGGCATCACCAAGCCCATACATATAATCTCTAATTTGTATGGCAACTAGTCTATCATTTTGCCATACCCAACCACTTGATCTGGGTAGCTCATTCATATAGTAAAAGAATAAACACAGTATTAAACCACCATACTTGAATGAGTTCTTCTTGTCCTGCTTGATCTTTTGCAAGTTTTCTAATAGTTGGCTCAGGAGAAGCTCACATAGATCATAGTTTGCATTTTCCCGTAGCATCTGATATGCAGTATAAATTGTAGTTCCGGACACAAAGTTCTCTATGTTGGAATGTTATATTTTATAGCCAATTATCATAGAGGCAAATTTGATAACCGGATCTATGATGTCTTCTATTGTCATTGCTCTTTTATCAAACTTTGATCCGGTAGCTTCACTTACTGTTTGGTTCTTGACCGATTTGAGAGCAGGCAACCCACCGGATGGGTGCAAAATGGTTACTGCCCTAATGGCATCTTTTGTTATCTTGAATGGCCTCATCAACCACATGAAGTTGTCATGTATTCTGCTAAGAACATACCGGACCCATTCATCTTCAGCAAAATAGGGAAAGTGGATGCAATGTCTGAAATGCTTATTCCGGATGGCCTTGTATTGAGGTTTGAGTTCAAAGGTTTCATCTATTAGTTGTTTATGGTAGATATCCATCAGCTTTGATTCTCTAAATTCCTTAATATTTGCATGGATATATACCCTAACATCTTCTACATGTAGAACCCCATGTAGAATGCTAGAAAAGGCGCCTAAGGGATCAACTTCTAGGGATTTATAGGGGTGTTTCTTAAACTTTGGGCGCGGCCTATCAATGATCTTAACAACATTTGGAGTAGCCATCTTGCAAAAGATTCAGAGAGAGATATTCAAGAATGGAAATACCTTTTTACACTTCTAGGGTTCACAAAATGAGCTGAAAAAAATTGTTGGTTGAATTGGATTCTACAATTGATCTTTGAGAGAGTTGAAAAAATCTTGTTACAAAGCTCTTCCTTTCTTCTTTTTGAATGTAAATGTACAAGTGATGAATAAAATAACCCTTATATTTCTACGCAAACCCTAATTTCATATTACAATAAATGCACACCTTAAGTCATTTCGGTTCCCTTGTTCTGAGAGAGATCATTCTGAATCACTAAGATGCACTTAGAATTATTCTTAGTGATAATTGACAATGTAACTCCCTTCCTCCAATCATGCCATTTATCTGCAGATCAAGATATTTCAATTTTGAATCAAACCAAATCTAACTGTGAAAATCCTGCTTTTACCGGAAGACTATCAAACCAGATCAATCTTGGATGATTAAACTCTTCCAAAACTCCTTGCAGATCTTTCATATTTTTATAGAGGGTTATTTAGATATTTCTCTGAGAACACTTTAATCTACAAAGTTCCATGTGCCAAATTTAGGCACCAATTGACTGGCTAGGGGAATTTATTTTTCTTTTGTGACTCCCCCTAAGCTAGAGCTCATCTGTTTAGTTTCCAGAAGAAATATCAGCACCAGATTCTGGTGTGGATCCATCTCCAACATTTTCTATACTCTTCACCCAAATCTTGTTCATCTCCTTTTGAACATCATCCGCATTCACTTTGCCTTTTCCTTTATCTTGATTTTGATTATGATGTCCCAGACCCTTTTTATCCTGAGTCTTACTTCTACAGAATTTGGCAATATGACCAGATCTATTGCAATTGTGGCAAACAACATTCCTTTGCATATTTGACTGATATCCTCTTGATCTGCATTGATTAGCCATATGTCCCATTCTATTGCATACAAAGCATCTACCATTGAATGAATTGTTTATTTGCATATTTCTGCATTCATGAGATTTGTGACCATACCTTTTGCAGTTGAAACATTATTCGGAGAAGGATGAATTAGTCTGATTCATTCTTCTTCTGCATTGAGCTGCTTTATGACCAAAATTGTTGCAATTGTAGCAGTATCCATTGATGGATGGATATCTTTGAGCATTTGGTTGCCTTACCGAAGGTCTTCTAGGCTTGTTCCTTGGATTTCTTGATCTAGAGTTCTTCTGACCAGATCCAAAGCTTTCGCCTTTCTCATATCCCAATCCATGCTTGTCATCTACCCTCTTTTGGCTTTCAAGAAGAACTTCAAGTTAAGCAGAGCTTATCTTGAATTTCTCTTTGTATTCATTTGTTGTTTGAAGATCCCTTTTAAGAGTGTCTATCTGATTCTCAAGTTCTTCTTTATTATCTCTAGCTTCTTCAAGATCAGATTCTAGATGCCTGATTATTCTATCCATTTTGTGGTAGTCTTTTGGCTTCACCTTGAGAGATTGTTTTAGATTATCTTCAATTTTTCTTTTCTCTTCAATTTCTTGGATGAATCTCATAACCCCTAATTCTATTTCATGTCTTACCATAATAACCTCTTTTGATAGCTTCTCACATAGCTTGTTTTTTGCATTCAGATCTTCATTAGTATCATTGGCTTCACTTTGGCTTGCTAATTGTTGAAGTAGTTCCTTTCTCTTTTTCACATAGATACTCAATTTTTCTTTTAGTTCATTTTTGAAATCGTCATCTTGTTTGAGTCTTTCCCTCAAGTTATTGACTTCAGAGTGAGATTGCTCAAGATCATCTAGGGCAGACTGAAGTTGTTCCCTCATACCATACATATCCATTGAGATTCCCAGATCTTCCTCAAGTTGTTAGGCTCTATTTGGAGGAACTAAGCTTTGATACCAATTGTTGGAAACAAGGTAGATAACTGAGAGGAGGGGGGTGAATCAATTATCTTAAATATTTAACTTTCTTTTCTTTTTTAACAATTAGTGCAACATCAAAACATATAAGCATTCATAATCATGAGAGCAGAAAAGAAATCAACACACATAACACAAGGATTTTAATGTGGAAAACCCTGTTAGGAAAAACCACAGGGTGACTAACCCAAGATTGTATTCTCTGTTAAAAGAATAAGAAGTACAAAATGGCACTTGCCAATTAGGGCTCACTGCCTGAGCACGCTGCTCACTAGAGGCACACTGCCTACAAGAGACTCACTGTCTACAAAGTTATAGAAGGTAACCAGATGTTTGAACTGAAGAGAGGCATCCACATATGCTCAGGTTCAGTTCTGGTTAGGCTCAATATACTGATCTACTGCACTTCATTCTTCCTCTACTTTAGTGCTACTGTTTTGTTACATGTCGAACTTGTATTGTTGCATCCACACTTCGCTCTGCCTTTTCTCACACATTACACATACAACACACCTTCATACTGAAATCAGTCTGGTATATATATCCGCATCAAGGATTTCAACATCTTTCTAGTCGGCAACCGAAATATTCAAGATATTTACAAGGCACTGATCTGTCGGTTGAATCCATGCTTAATAGGTGATGCATATCCAAGACATAGAGTTAGAAGTCATCAATCAAGTCAGCCAACCATGTATGATCCCTCAAGAAGCTTGATCACCATCAATTTCTCATCCGGATTAAAGTCTGATGCTCTGTCGATTAGTTCTTCCTCAGTCTACTCTGCCTGTCAGGAATCCAACACTTAGATGTTCATATCTTTTCACTCATTCATCACCGGAGGCTCAATCTCTGGAATATAGTAGTCATGATACTCGTCTTGACTTGCCCAAGTCCGTAACTTTTTGAGATAGACCATCTAAGAGATCCAGATTGTCGGACCTTGCTGCATGCTCTGTTCTTGTTCACCAGACCAAAACATTCTTCAATCTTGCTTCTGGTATAGTCATACTATGCTCTATGGATGTGTGGGATAGACTTTGTTGCCATCAATGACAACAATCATGAAGCCACATAGTGTCTCTTGCCAACAGGTTTGTCTAGCTATTATGGGAGTTTTGACTTTTTTGAGCATTACGTGTTTGGTAAATAGATTAGAGCAAACTTTAATTCTAGTAGCACTAGACCAAAGAGATTATTAAAAGTTATTCATAGTGACAGTTTTGGCTTTGTGGATGTTTCTTCAATTGAAAACTCTTCCTATTATGTTTCCTTTATCAATGACCACTCACATTATACTTGGATTTATTTCTAAGGCACATATTTAAAGTTTTTAGCAAGTTTAAAGATTTTAAAGTTCTTGTTGAAATTAAATGGATCAAGAAATAAAAGTATTAAGGTTAAATAATGGAGGCAAATATTGTTCTAGATAATGGCATCTACATGTTACTGGATCTTACTTCAGTTAGTGGATTTGTAGACAAAATAATTTCAACAATGCCCATCTCCATTGACTGACGAATATGAGGAGTCTCAAGCCCTGTCATCAATTGAAAATAGAGTTCAAGGTTATTTGACCAAAATCATTAAAACATTATTTAAATGCATAATGATTAGAAATGGTAAAATTTACCTCAGTAAAACTACCTCTATAGCGGGCCAAACTAAATCCACCTGAGGATGAAGCTCTGACATCCACCTGTTCATCATCAAATCATCATTATTGGGTCCCAAAATAGCTTATCCTAATTCCTAGAAAATTCTTCAATCTTCAAATCCAGGGTTGTCATCAAGGAGATAGAAAAGACATTCATCAACAAGATAAGAATGATTAAGGGCCAATGGTTGGGAATGGGCAATTTCCCCTTCTCTTTTGGCTTAGCTAATCCAAGGAGGGTATTCCTAGAGGTATCACTTAACAAGGATTAGCAACAATGGAAAATGTCTTCAGGCTCATATCATTGCAACAATACCCAAACTGCTATCTTAATCCTTAAATATAATCACTAGATTAAGACAAACTTGCTACACTAAAACATCTATTTAAGCTAATGAGAGAAACCCTACAGAAAGAGGATGCTTATGGAACTGTAACTGCATTTAAATATTGATATATTATTTCTATTTTTTAACAGAGTGTGGGTGATCACAGTTCTCTCAGATTGGTGCCTATCCAATGGGCTACAGGGTTTCAAGTTTATCAAAAGAAAACACTAAAAAGGGTGTATGAATGCCTATCTGGCTATTCAGATGCACAAAAATCAATATCAAACCATGAGAATACTTAGTAATCCAACACCATACAACATTCTTCCATATGTAATACTATAATGACCATTTACAAAGCTTGAAAATAGATTAAGAACTGTCACATTCATTCAAATCAGATTTTACAACCATACTACTAAATGTGGAAAGAGAAAACCTTAACTACGATAGAGGCTTCCTGAAATAACACGTATAGTAGTGAAGAAAAACAATGATTGATATCAAGATTACAAGATATTCCACATACACTTCTGATAATTGCTTCCTAAAGAACTGAAACTAAACTATAGACGAAGCCCTAACTGCCTTAGATGCCCAACACCTATAGAGAGAAATTCTACCCAAAATGACCAACCCTTTAGATGAGTTTCTATCTTCCTTTTATAGCCTTCATAACTTACATCTGAGGATGAAATGAGTGGGAAAACCCACAAAACCCCATCAACTGCAATAATAACATTAATTTCAATTACCCATTTTGCATTAATGGTGATCTTGGAAGTTGTTGGTGCATTTTTTGATGGTGGAAGGAGCGGGGAAGGCAAAACAGTCAGGTCCCGACCAATAGGGCTTCCAGCAGGTAATCGACCTCTAAAATGGTGAAGAAGGAAACCCTGATCTCCAAAGTCTGAAAGGAACAAAGGGAATCCATCAAATTTTAGAGATTGGGCCTTCACCATACATCATGCATTTGGAAGTGAAGAAAAGGAATCACTTGACTCCTCGATCCCAAAAGACTTAGAAAATTTGAAGATCGTCGGGATCAAGCATCAGACCCTACTGCTAATGCTTGAAACTTGCAAGTGAACAAGAAACTCTCTGGAGTCCACCGCCCAAACACTTGGCACCTTGGAGAAATTATCAGGGATTGGGCCTTGGACCTTCACCCTTACGCCTTCAAAAAGAAAAGAGGAAGAGAAACCTCCCGATCGACGACACCTGAAAGACTTTGTAAATTTTGAGCTTCATAGGACTTTAGTGATCATGCTCTCACCTTTCTACCTACTTGGAAGAAGATTGAAGACCACCACCCCAAACCTCTGATGCCCGAAAGACTTAGGCAATTTACGAATTATCAAGGCAGAGTTTTTGGAGCCAATGGAAATGGCACAATAGAAGAGAGAACCCCAAAACTCTGAAGCTCCAAAAAAGGCATAATATACAAAGGAAAAGCCAAGAAACTTTAGACTTCACATTTTGTGGGCTTCTTCCTTGCATTTAAAAAGGAATACACTTAGAATTTTCAGGAAGGAACCCATTCAAAATAGTCTCAGATCGGATATAAATAATGGGTTTAACAACAAAGGCACAAAGTGGGAATTTGATAGATTTGGGGCAAGATAATGCAAGTTTGGGGCATGGAAAATAGGAGTCCCAATAGTGGCTCTGGTTGGGGATGTGTGCCAAGCAATGGTATAGTGAGAATCTTAGATCTCAGGGCAAACCGCAAAAATAGGAACAGGCAAAACACAACACAAACACATCATCATGACTAACAATAGTCAAGACTACATGAGGTTCAAAATATAAAAGATAGAACTTGACTTCACTATTCAAAATTTGAAGGAAATCATTACTTATGAAAAGTAATGCTTTAAATATTGACCGTGAACTGGCAGCTCCATGAGTTCTCCTTCCAGAGTCATCAAACGATAGGCGTTGAGCTCAAACTTCTCAGCCACTTCATATGGCCCAAGCCATAATGGATCAAATTTACCATGCTTCCCTTTATCTTCAGATTTTGCATTCCAAAGGACGACCAAGTCTCCAATATGAAAATCTCTTGACATTGTATTCTTATCAAATAAACACTTCATTGCCTGCTTATGATTCAATTTTTTATCTTGTGCAACTCTTCTCTACTCCTCTAACTTAGTCAGCTGCATGATCCTCTATGACATTGCATCATACTGATCTTCTTCTATATCTTGTAGTAACTGATAGGCTAGTAGTTCCACGTTGATGGGCATCTTCACCTCTGTTCCATATACCAGGTCAAATGGGCTTCTACGTATGGCCCTTTTGAAAGTTATCCTATCAGCCCATAGAGCATATTTCAAACTGTCATCCCATCTCTTCTTATTCTGATCTAGTGTTATTTTTATGATCTTCATCAGGCTTCTATTACTTGATTCAACCTGTCCATTACTTTGGGGGTGATAGGGGATAAATGTACAAGGTTTATATCAAACTTAGAACACATGTTCAACATTTCTTGAGACCTAAAACACATTGCATTGTCTCCCAAAATCCTAGTTGGTACTCCAAACCTGGTTATTATATTGTTGGCTATGAAATTGATAACAACCTTAGAAGTTACATTGTGAGTGGGGACTGCCTCCACCCATTTGGCGAAATAATCAGTGGTCATAAGGATGCATTTAAATCCATTACTGGATTTCTCTTGTATTTCTTTGATGAAGTCAATTCTCCACTGCTGGAAATGTGCATCAACTACGAGGGGCAAAAGGGGTTGTGGTCCAACAAACATCAACTTACTAGAAAACCATTGACAAGCATCACACTTTCTTATCTTCTATGCTACATCCTTAAATAAAGTAGGCCACCAACACCCAGCTCTAAGGATCTTATGAGTAGTTGTCTTAGCTTTGAAGTGCCCCCCACAAATGCCATGGTGACACTCATTCATTATTGCTTCAACTTGCTCTTGATCCAAACATTTGAGCAATACACCTTCATGATTTCTTCACATCAACTCATTTTGGAACATGACATACCTCTAAGATTTTAGTTTGAGGGTCCTTTTTTTATTCTCATCCATAGATGGTGGACAATTCATGTTTTCAAGGTAAAATGTCACATCTTTGTGCTGTGCATTATCAAGCAATCTACAATGAGGAGTATCTTCTTCATCCGTTTCATTTACCTCTTTTGCCTCAAGGTTTGAAGTTGCCATCAACTTAGCTAAGCCTTCGCCTCTAACCAACTTTGTGACATATATGTCCATATCATATTCTTGGATCCTATTGATCCATCTACATCTTTTATCTAAAGCTTCTTGCTGCATAAATATGTCTTTTACTACTATATGTGGCACATATGATATGGTCTTCGTACCTGTGAGGTATGATCTAAAATTTTTCACAACCTTTACTAATGCATAAGCATGCTTTTCCATTATGGAATACTCCAACTCAACTGCTTGCAATGATTTACTCAAAAAGGACATAGACTATTCATATCCATCTTCATTCTTTTGGAGTAAGACAACAACAACAATATAAAAAGAAGCAAAGAAGAACAGTTGAAGGGGTTTGGAATAATTTAGACTTATCGCACCTCCTTGATGGCTTCTTTTATATCTTTGAATGCTTCAAATGGCTCCGCACTCCATACAATTGTCTGTCCTTTCTTGAGCACTTTAGAAATAGCCTTAGTCTTCTCCGCAAAGTTAGGAATAAACCTCCCGATGAAGTTTATTTGCCCAAAGAAAGACTAAATTCCCTTGACTGACTTGGGTTGAGGAATGAGGTCAACAACCTTGACTCTTTCCTGGGATCTATTCTAACCCCATCCCTTGACACAATATGTCGCAGCAACTTTCCCTCTTCAACATCAAATATACATTTCTTAGGATTAAGTGAAATCGCCAACTCTATACATCTTTTGAAGATGATTTCAAGGTGCTTGCAATGCTCACCTCTTTCCTTTGAGAATGCAGTAAAGTCATCCTGATAGACCACCATGATCTCATCAATAAGTGCAACAAAAGCCACATCCATGGCCCACTGAAAGGTTGACCCTGCATTCTTCAACCTAAACGGCATCCTCAGATAAATGTAGGTACCCCAAGGAGTTGTAAAAGTTGTCTTGTATTGTTCTGACTCCTTTTGACTAGCCCCTGATTGTGAATCCATCCATCATAGACATCAGTTCTAAACTAATAACCCTTTGCAAAAGATGATCCATACTTGGAAGAGGATAGTTATCCTTAAGGGATTTGATGTTCAAATTTCTAAAATCTACACACAATTTGATCTCTCTATTCTTTTTCCTCACTGGGATGAGATTAGCCACCCACTCAGAATGTCTGATTAGTTTAATGATACCTCCCTCTTTCATCTTTAAAAATTCTTTCTGCATCTTGGGAGCTATTGTGGGATTTATAGGCCTCTATTTCTACCTAAAGGGTTTTGCATCAGGCTTCAAGGGAATAATATGTTGAAATAAATCCTCCCTATATGCCTTCAACTCATCATAGGACCATGTAAAATGTTTTTTAAATTTTCTTAATAAAACAACCAACATTTGCTTTTCATGGGGTTTGAGTTGCTTATCAATGTAAGCCATTCTAGGTGCCTCTTGGGTGCCAAGGTTAACACCTTCGATGCTGTCATCTTCAACTGATTTACCTTTGCTTTTCCATCTATTAACATTGTCAAACATTCTTTCAAGTGCAATCAAACCCTTGGGAATAGTATTTGTCTTTAGTTGTACCACTTCATTCCCAAATAATATTTCCTTGCCATCTTCTACCTCTATCATAGGCTACCCATCGATTAACCGATTGTCAAACTCATCTAGGCAATTGAGAAAACTGAAAATCTAATTGTTGTCATTGAAAACTTGCCAACTATATATATTATTAGGGATTGTTGGCCTTGTAAGCACTTCCACAATGTAATGGCCATAAGGAAATTTTGGCTAAGGGTCAAATTTTGAAGTAGCTACTGCCAAGGAATCTGCCTTCTCATTTTCAACTCTTTCAACCCATTTAATGCCAATAGAATCAAATCATTCTATAGTGTCCCACACTATGTTACTGTATGCCCTTAACTTGTTGTCCTTGGCAATAACATTTCTAATCTACAGCACAACTAGCTATGAATCACCATAGATCTTCAAGCACTTGACTCCATGCTTATGAGCAACATTTAAGCCTAACAACAATGCCTCATACTCAACTATGTTGTTACTGCACTAAAAATCAAGTTTGAAAGATATCCCAAACTGTTCTCCATCCAGTGCTACAGAACAATACCAACACCTGAGCCATCCTTAGAACAAGCACCATCAAAATACAATGTCCATAACATATTTTCATTATGCACATGAGCATCAATCTATGGCAAATCAACACACAATTTATATTCATTGTTATCACAAAACTCCATAAAACAATCAATATCAATATCAAAGAAGTTCACTTCTTCTTGGGTTTTGTAGCAGTCCTCTATGTTTTGGTCTTCTACCTTCTTCTGCTTGTGAAGCTTCACCTCAACACCATGGACTGAAATGGTGGCATATAATAAATCCATTTGTATACTTCCCCCCATGGAAGCTGCCCATTTCCTAGATAATAACATACCCCATTTAGCAGGGCAGTCCAATATAATTATATCCATCAAAAAGGACTTGTCAGGATATGTAGCTAGCTGGACATCAACATCTTTGACAAGACCAATCACATTTACTTCCCTAGAATCCATAGCAAACATTTACCAAAAGAATTGGACACCTTCAACCCCAAATCATTCATAATTTCAAGTGGCATGACATTGCTAGATGCTCCAGAATCAAGCACACAATTATGTAGTAGCCATCCATTTATGATCAATGTGGTGAATAAAGGATCCACACCCGTCCATCTATTCACCATAGATGACCCTAATTAAACTTCAATTGTTTCATCATCTTTAGAAGGAGCAACAATGGGTTGTATAGGTGCACTAGAGGCTGTGATAAATGAGACAACCTTATCCTGATGCGGAGGAATCCTAAGAGCTTCCCCTAATGGCATTGAAATTCTTACTTGACTCAATATGTGGGCCATGTCAATGGGATGATATGGAGGTAAAGGGGTGTCACATGAAATTGTAACATCATTTGCATCAGGAATATAAGGTATCAATTGATTGGAAGAAACATCCATACCTTTCACCTCCTTCTTTTTGTCTTTATCCTTTTGTTGTTCACCTGATGCTTTAGGCTGGCTCTCTTTGTCATCACCTTTTGGCTTGTGAGTATTAATAATAGGTACAACAACTAGTTAGACCACGTGTTCCGGAACCCTTTGTACATATTTATTTTTGAAGGATGATGGTTGCATTGGAATTTTCTTCTTTTTTGGCACATTCTTCTTGGGAGTGTTGATGTCCTTCTTCTCCACATTTACCTTTCTCTTTTCTTTGTCACTGTCTAATACACCATGTTTTGACTCCACAGGGGAGTCCTACATAGGTGCTTGCCTATTGCTTAGCTGATAACCCCCTTGAACCTGCATAATAGTTGTATCAATCAAAAGCTTTCAAATCTTTCTCAGAAGGTTGCGATTGCTTGTACTTTTTCTGCATAAGATCCCTCAAGTGCCCAAAATCATGAGTTAGCAGTTAATATCTCTTTGGACCTACATCATAATCATATTAGAAAATATGATCATCATCTTCATGGCTATCATAGTCATCATTCTTGTCAAACTGCTCATAGTTACTAGTGTCAAACTGGTTTATCTCATCCTCTTCATAATACTCAATTGCACCCTCTTCATTTGGAAATTCCTCCTCCTTGCTCATTGAATAAGCTAATGCACAATTTTTTGGATCATGAGGAAGGAAGCATGCCTAAAACCATGAAGATGTATCTTGAAAATTAATTTGATGTTTTCTCAATGGATCAGGTGTGTCTCTTTCAGGCTATTTGAAACTTACGTGCTTGGGGGCAGCCTGTCTGTCATTTTGTTGTGGTCTCTTAGACCAGTTAGTATTATAAGGTATGTTATGCAATCTTTGACCTTCATTGAAAAGTGTTGTATCACCATGAGGTGGCAAGACTTTCTCATTTCTAGCAACCTTGTAGGATAAATCTTTCATAACCCCCATAAGCGTATCCAATTTGTCTTCAGTGGTGAGGGGCTTATTGAAAGCTACTTTGTCTGGCTGAGACAATTTTACATCAGACCTTTTAATGTGCTTCCCTGAATCTCTCATGTTACTTTCAATGTTGATAGTTGTAGCATATGCCTCCCTTAATGTTTGTGAACTCTTGTCCCTCAAACAATAACAATCTTTGAGTCAAATGCACCATAATACAAAATAAAACACATAGACTCATTAGGTCTCATATGAGGAGGTATGTTTCTCATTGTCATGTTGAAGCGGTTGTTAAAATTAGATACTATCTCATTTATTGCCTTTTTATAGTTGTGAGTTCATGGATGGCAAACTTGGGGTCAATCATATCCCCATATTGCAATTTGAATACCCTCATGAACTCCTCTTGAGAGTCAATACTGCTATTCGAGAGAGCCTTATACCATTCTTTGGAACTTTCTTCCAATGAATGTACAAATAATTTCATCATGAAATCTTCATCCTCAATTTTATACTCATCAGTGACATTAATAAAATGTCTAAGATGCTCTTCACCTGTGACAACATTATTGCCTTGGAACCTAGGAATATTTTCCCTAATCTCATTTGGAATTAGGTTGGGAAAATCAAGAATGACAAATAAATCAAGTTGTTTATACCTTTCAGTTCCTAGTGGCTACCTCAGTGGAGGAAATCTTTGTGCTTCTCTTTTGTAAGGATACCTGAACCCTATTTATTAATTATGATATTTTATTGAGAATAATTAATTAATTGCATTGTTTCGAAATAATTATTTAGATGATTTAATATTGTACATTGTCATTTTATGCTTTTATATTTACATATTTTATAAAGAATTCTTTTATTCTATGCCACTTGCAAGAAATGGCAGGTATGTAATTCAAGAGAGAATTTTAGAAATTAATATTTATTTACAGTTTCAAGTTAGTGGAGCTAATTTTAGAATATGAAAGAGGTTGAGAAAATGGGTGTCCAGATTGGCAAATGAAGATTCGCCCTCTTGGAAGACAAAGAGTTAAGATGTTCAATTTTAAAAAGATCAAGAAATGAATAAAGGAAAAAGAGATTGGAGAAAATATATTGATATGGCAAAGAAATAAAATGGAACGCTCGAGGCTTTTGAGAAGCATAGACATTACATCAATATGTTTACATTTAGATGATCGGTTAAGTATGATCTTTGTTATGCTTTCAGATTCTTGGAAAGATTGATTGTGCAGATCTAGAAGAATTGTGGATGGGTTCTTGGTTTTGGGAAACGATTTCATTATGTCGATTGGGGATGTGAAGAATTAATTTTCCCTTTGGTCATATTTGTTAGGTATGTTCACCGAGTATATTATTCCAATATCATTTTAATAGATTGGATTTTGTTGGTAGAATGAGGCATGTCAAAAAAATATTGTGCAACTTTCTTGTCTTGTGAAATATGGATTTTAACCCAGCCATAGAGGCATTTCTTTTTGGTTAAAAATCTGCATCCAATCCATGAGATAAGGGTGTCCCAGCTTAGTATGAAATATGTATTTGATCCATGATAAAAGCCATCCATTTAATCTTCTTTTAAATCATATTTTGGGGCGTTAAAATTAGATGAAGTATATATGTTTTAATTTGCAAAAAAGGTGTAGCATTTGATTTAAATATGTGTGTTTTATTTGTGTCTTAAGATGACGATACATTTTGGAATTGAAAATATGGCAAATCTGCCATGAATGACATTTTGATATATGTAATGGCGCTTAGTCTCATATGTTTTATGTGTTAAATCTGCCATATAATGGCGCTTAGGCTCATATGTTTTATGTGTTAAATCTGCAATATAATGGTGTTGTGTTTTGATATAATCATGAATGTTATTTTTTGTCACAATGGCAATCAATGTTGATATGATACATATGCTATTATGAGCCTTAAATCGGTGCCTAAGTTTTATAAAGTACGTAAGTTATCAATTGCTAGAAATTGGTGCTAAAGTTGACATAATAGGCATGTTGTATTTGCCATACCATGGCCTGAAGAATTGCTATAAATATATAAGTTAACTCTGCCTAAATAGCATAAGACTAGATGATTTATGTATGTCAAGTTCCTATATCTTTGGTTTTGAGCATTGCTTAGGTTGTATTTATATGTGTATAGATATGATGACTTCATTGCATATATGTGTATTAATATGTTAGTCGATTTTATATATACCATCATAATTTAGAACATTCTTTCGAAGATTATACAACCTTTAGCATACGGGTACATTCTTGCTTATTTCATTTTTCTCATATCTTGTAATCAATGAATACCGACATCTCTTTGAGGTATTCTGTCAAATAGTTCATGTGTCTTGTTATGCTATCACATTTTGCTTGCATTTCTACTAGAAAATTGCCAACCATAATGATAGCCAAAGCATTATCCTATAAGAGGGATGACCATACCCTATTCTTAATTCCCATTTTGGCTCATGCATGTCACCAATCAAACATTATCTTATCTAAGTCGCACCTTCCAATTTCTGACTGCTTGAATGTCATTTTTATCTATCGACCGGTGACTATCATACTTATCTAATTCAATGCTAGCTCTTACCTATTTCGACTTAATGTTCATTCCTCCTTAGTGATAAAATATACTGCAGATTCTAATCCAATTATGGTTATTACCACTATGAAGAGTGTATAGGTGTTAACTTATCGCTATCTATTTCTGGTATAGCAACTACGTTGCTTTCTTTCTTTTATCCACAGTAATTTATTTCTTCCTACATTTAAAATTTCTTTTTTGTAATCTGAACATTCTCTTACTCGATCGGTTTACCCTTTTATACTATCCATCTTATGTTTCTAGGAAATTATTAGTTCCTGCCGCCGGCAAGTATACTAATGCATCGGCTGGATGCATTTTTTTCCCCTATTCAACCAATCAAAATGCAGAATTAAAAAACATTGATGCATATTGTGAAAGTTTTAGAATTTATTTTATTTTTGAGTAATTTAAAAATAGTATTTATTGCTTTTCCTATTGGATGAGATTCTAAACAGTCAATGTAGAAAATAATTTTTGTTTTTTTTTAAATAATAAAAATAATAATGAAATGCACTTGAATGTATACATTATTGAATGCATATTTATTAGTTCCTGCGATAAGGGACGGAGAGCTGTGTTGGCATATCTGTCAGAAATCTTTTTAATAAATGCATATAGGGTAGATTCAATGCATATAATAAATGAAAAATAAACTTTGGTTTTGTTCTATAATACTGCTACCGTCTAAATTTAGCTCTGCGCTACATCAGAAGGCTGGAGGTTTCAGTTTGGTAAATTTTTGATTATGCTGTGCATGTTTTATCTAAACTAATCTGTGTAAGCAGTTGAAGTTAGGGTTCTTAAGTTCTGCGGTTATTGTATACTTGTAGTTTGGAGGCTGTTTTGCTAGGGATACCTGGTATACTTGTAAATGCTTGAGAAAAAAATTGTAAATGCTTGAAGAAAAATTGCACTTCCTTTCAGTTTAAATGCTAATGTCTAGGAGTATCACAACAGTCAATTCAAACATACATGCCTGAACAAAACGTTACTAGAATCGTATAACTATCTAGTGAACTCACAAGTTAGTCACAGCCTGCCTAACTTGAAACTCATTTACAGTGGTGAATATTTATAAAAAAAACTTACTATATTTCATAAGCATTTTAGACTACCAGTAATTTTTCCTTGCTTCTTTTTTAGCTTTGAAGTTAGCTAAAAATAGCTAAGTGTTGAGTATGTTTTTTGATATGTTTTGTAAGCTTCTTGAATTCGCCAGTGTATAATCCCAGTGGATTTACAGAGTTATAAAGGGACTCAATGACTCCAATGGTTCATGCCGTTAGCTGCCAAGCAACGATGCATAAATTAAAATTAACCTCAGGAAAAAAATGAAAGAAGCAGAATTAACGGGAAGACGCCTAATTATCCTCGTACTTCATCGTATACAAAACCCTAACACTGAGAATGATTAATCGAGTGCTATTTCAATGGCAAAAAAAAGTCAGTATTAGCTATGTAAAAAAACAAAATCCCAAAAACTTACTAGAAAAGTAGATTTCCCTGCAGCGCTTCTTCATCAAATGTCAGCTCTCCGTCAACTGCTCAGCTCCTTCAACCTTCATAAGCTGCTGCCATAGGAGAGCACAACTTAAGAGCACATACATCTGGTAGCTGTGTGCGCCAATTTACTGGGTCAAAAGAAATGTTCTTGCTTTGGCTTGTCTCCTCCAGCTACCGAAAAGATCTCTTTAAATTTAGAATTGGATTTGATGTGTCGGCGTAACTTTAGGTGTAATGATGGAGATTTTATTGTGATCCTGCATCTGTGAATTGAATGAGGAAAAATAAGCATCTTCTATTCACCTACTCAAGACATGGATACCTGTATCTTTGTATTTCGATATTATAGAAAACTGCAAATTAAAAAACCTAAAAAAATTTAAAAACTAGCTTTCTCATTTTCCATCCAGAAGACTTCACACAACAACTCAAGTTTCTAATTTCTGAAACCTGGATCCATCAATAATTTGCTCGCTCTGAGTTCAATATTTAGTAGAAAATGGATGTTTCATTTCTTGGATCCTAGAATTCTGTTGGGAGGCCATAGAGCCATATCCATACTTCTGTGATTATACAAGAAAAGTTACAGTTGCTATGCCTGCACCCAAAAAAATGTGACTGTAGAAAGCCCTCGACATGATTCATAGCCATGAATTAAAAAACCTACTTTTATTTATTGTCTTTGACATTCGTAGGGTCTCCAAGAGGACACATGTGTTGATAAACCTGTTGGGCTACAACTGTGCACCTCTGAGATAGGTGGCAAAGAATGGTTAAACTATTCAAGCTAAATTCTCCTTCGCCGATCCTTACCTCTCTCCGATGAGCCTTCCATCGGTAGGACCATCGAAATGTTACATCGACAAAAACATCGGCTCTCCTATCGGCAAGAAGAAGCCTATCGGCAACCACCTTAACACTCCTGCCGATGTCAATCTCACGCCGATGGGTGACTTCGATTATGTGTCTATCGGCAGGATAAATAAGAAATCTCACCGAAATGTTCCATGCACCCTTCCATTGGCAACACAAGTCTCATCGGCAACCCCCAAAAATGTTATGCCGGCGCCTTTGTTCACGCCGATGAACCTTCACTCTTCTCTCCTTCGGTGAGACATCTAGCTATCGGTGACCCTTCAGTTTGTCACTTCGATTCCTGTGTCACTCCGATATCAACCTATCACCGAGACTTCTCTCCACTCTCACCGACGATAAAACTATCGGTGAGACTTTCGTTATCGGACCTTCACAAATTTCTTTCACCGATGCGCTCACTCTCACCGATGTCTTCGGCCAAGACTACTATCGGTGAGACTTTCACCATTGGAAGAACCTAATTTCGGCACATCGATATCAATCCTTACGCCGATGCCTTCTCCGTCGGTGACACAGATGGAACTCAATACTCTTGCCGATGTGCATTCTGTTTGTCTTGCTCCTCGGTGAGACTCTCTCCATCGCTCTGACTTTTGGCTTGTCCTCTGATCCTCAATCTCACGCCGATGGGTGACTTTGATTATGTGCCTATCAGCAGGATAAATAAGAAATCTCACCGAAATGTTCCATGCACCGTTCCATCGGCAACACAAGTCTCATCGGCAACCCCCAAAAATGTTATGCCGACGCCTTTGTTCACGCCGATGAACCTTCACTCTTCTCTCCTTCAGTGAGACATGTAGCTATCGGCGACCCTTCAGTTTGTCACTTCGATTCCTGTGTCACTCCGATATCAACCTATCACCGAGACTTCTCTCCACTCTCATCGACGATAAAACCATCGGTGAGACTTTCGTTATCAGACCTTCACAAATTTCTTTCACTGATGCCCTCACTCTCGCCGATGTCTTCGGCCAAGACTACTATCGGTGAGACTTTCACCGTCGGAAGAACCTAATTTCGGCACGCCGATATCAATCCTTACGCCGATGCCTTCTCCGTCGGTGACACAGATGGAACTCAATACTCTTGCCGATATGCATTCTGTTTGTCTTGCTCCTCGATGAGACTCTCTCCATCGCTCTACTTTCAGCTTGTCCTCCGATCCTCAATCTCACGCCGATGGGTGACTTCGATTATGTGCCTATCGGCAGGATAAATAAGAAATCTCACCGAAATGTTCCATGCACCCTTCCATCGGCAATACAAGTCTCATCGGCAACCCCCAAAAATGTTATGCCGACGCCTTTGTTCATGCCGATGAACCTTCACTGTTCTCTCCTTCGGCGAGACATGTAGCTATCGGTGACCCTTCAGTTTGTCACTTCGATTCCTGTGTCACTCCGATATCAACCTATCACCGAGACTTCTCTCCACTCTCACCGACGATAAAACTATCGGTGAGACTTTCGTTATCGGACCTTCACAAATTTCTTTCACCAATGCCCTCACTCTCGCCGATGTCTTTGGCCAAGACTACTATCGGTGAGACTTTCACCATCGGAAGAACCTAATTTCGGCACACCGATATCAATCCTTACGCCGATGCCTTCTCCGTCGGTGACACAGATGGAACTCAATACTCTTGCCGATATGCATTCTGTTTGTCTTGCTCCTCGGTGAGACTCTCTCCATCGCTCTGACTTTTAGCTTGTCCTCCGATCCTCAATCTCACGCCGATGGGTGACTTCGATTATGTGCCTATCGACAGGATAAATAAGAAATCTCACCGAAATGTTCCATGCACCCTTCCATCAGCAATACAAGTCTCATCGGCAACCCCCAAAAATGTTATGCCGACGCCTTTGTTCACGCTGATGAACCTTCACTCTTCTCTCCTTCGGCGAGACATCTAGCTATCGGCGACCCTTCAGTTTGTCACTTCGATTCCTGTGTCACTCCGATATCAACCTATCACTGAGACTTCTCTCCACTCTCACCGACGATAAAACCATCGGTGAGACTTTCGTTATCAGACTTTCACAAATTCCTTTCATCAATGCCCTCACTCTCGCCGATGTCTTCGGCCAAGACTACTATCGGTGACACTTTCACCGTCGGAAGAACCTAATTTCGGCACACCGATATCAATCCTTACGTCGATGCCTTCTCCGTCGGTGACACAGATGGAACTCAATACTCTTGCTGATGTGCATTCTGTTTGTCTTGCTCCTCGGTGAGACTCTCTCCATCACTCTAACTTTCGGCTTGTCCTCCGATCCTCAATCTCACGCCGATGGGTGACTTCGATTATGTGCCTATCGGTAGGATAAATAAGAAATCTCAGCGAAATGTTCCATGCACCCTTCCATCGGCAACACAAGTCTCATTGGTAACCCCCAAAAATGTTATGCTGACGCCTTTGTTCACACCGATGAACCTTCACTCTTCTCTCCTTCGGCGAGACATCTAGCTATCGGCGACCCTTCAGTTTGTCACTTCGACTCCTGTGTCACTCCGATATCAACCTATCACCGAGACTTCTCTCCACTCTCACCGACGATAAAACCATCGGTGAGACTTTTGTTATCGGACCTTCACAAATTTCTTTCACCGATGCCCTCACTCTCGCCGATGTCTTCGGCCAACACTACTATCGGTGAGACTTTCACTGTCGGAAGAACCTAATTTCGGCATGCCGATATCAATCCTTACGCCGATGCCTTCTCCGTCGGTGACACAGATGGAAGTCAATACTCTTGCCGATATGCATTCTGTTTGTCTTGCTCCTCGGTCAGACTCTCTCCATCGCTCTGACTTTCGGCTTGTACTCCGATCGTCCATCTCACGCCGATATGCTAAGCGCAAACTTCTCCATCATAAATTATTTAGATTAATCAAAAATATCTTTTTAGGTTTTAGTAATGTTTAAATATTATTTTAAAATTTTAGGTTAATAATAAGATAATTATTAGTATACAAATTTTTCAAGATAATAATTAATGTACATGTTCTCTTCAACAAATGTGTTTATTATTAGTTCCTGCCACTGGCAGGTATACTAATGCATTGGCTGGATGCATTTTTTTCCCCTATTCAACCAATCAAAATGCAGAATTAAAAAACATTGATGCATATTGTGAAAGTTTTAGAATTTATTTTATTTTTGAGTAATTTAAAAATACTATTTATTGCTTTTCCTATTGGATGAGATTCTAAACAGTCAGTGTAGAAAATAATTTTTTTTTTAAATAATAAAAATAATAATAAAATGCAGTTGAATGTATTTTGAAAAAAAATTAACATTATTGAATGCATTTAAAACTAAGTACTGTGACATGTCTTATCTATTAAAATCATATATTTTTTTTGATATAGATGTCTTGTCTGTTTTTAAAACATATTTCTTAAATCATGTTTATTCAGATTTGGAGAATTTGGAAAAGATTTTCCCGTGTATTGAAATTTGGGAAAACATTAAATTATTCAATGTACATTCATGTATGCATTGAATGTTCCGTAGCTAGCCTTCTGTTTTGTAAAAAAAATCCTTTCTGTCAATTAATAGCTCTCGGTGATACATAGTAAATGCTCAGAGGGCTGCATAATCCACAAGTCTGGCTGTGGAAAATCTTCATGTAATACTTTGAAGACCTTGCAAGACGCTACAGGAAGAAAAGGTATGGAAGTCAGTACATTTTATATACAATTTTAAAAAAAAAAAATTATTTGGTTTTAATTTCTTTATGCAGTTAAAGGTAGGTGCTCACCACTATCACCATCATTTTCTGTGGTGACTAGGAGCTGTTAGCAGAAGCTGGCTATTTGAGAATATTACATTGTTGTAACTATAAAACTTGTAAGTGACTACTTTTAAAAAGCCTTTTTTATAATTTTTGGTTTATGTTATTTATCAAATTTGCAATCTGAGTTCATGAGTTTCTGTGAGTTTCTGTGACCTAAATCATGAGGTATCTCTATTTCACTGACTATATCATCTATGACACATATACAAATATATTCATTTGGGTCATGGGTGTGCTCTACTTGGTGTCCAGCTATCTGTGTTTCACTGATTACATCCTGTATGACACATACAAATATATCCTTTTTGTTTATGGATACATTTTCAGACCACATTTGCATGTAGCAAAAATTTCAAGGCACATTGTAACAAGTGATTAGTGCCTTATACAAATCGGGCAGATGCAATTGTAGAACAATCATACTCCTTTCAAATGTTTTTAGAAGACATCAATTTGAATGAAGATGATTACATCACAACTATTAAATCAACAATACGTAGACCTACAATTTTCTTAAAACGAAGCCCTTCACAAATATGGAACAACAGTTTTTCAAAAAAAATACCTGAGATATGGAAAGCAAATACAGATGCACAATTTGTGCTTCATGCATATGCTGCAGCAATGTATTGTAGCTCTTATATGACAAAAGTTGATAAAACAATGACAAATGCATTTAAAAGAATTCGCAAGGACCATCAACAAAATAATATCGATGCTATTAAAATGATAACTCAACTTGGAAATGCATTACTCAACCTCCAACAAATGTCTTCGCAGCAAGCTGCCCACATTGTCCTGTCGCTTCCACTAAACTATAGCTCAAGAAAATGCATATTCATTGATACAAGAGCTGATGGCGATCAAACTTTTGTTCTAAAGTCTGTAAAACAATTAAACAATGAACTAGATGAATCAAAAAACATAGCTTGCAAGTCTCTAATAGATTACTACTTGGCACGGCCTAAAACAATTATGCATATTTGCCTTGCACAATTTGTATCCGAATATAGAAAAGATGGCAACCCAATGCATCGAAAAGCTAAACCAAATATTATACGTTTTATGAATTTCAACAAACACACTGACTTGGAAAATTATTGTAGAGAACAACTGCTACTTTACGTACCCTTTACAATAAATGAAAAAACACTGAAACATGATTTTGATTCATGGCATAATGCTTATTCACATCATAAAAACACAATTAATGCTAATCGCATCAAATACAATTACAGCATAAACTCTGAATGGGGTGATATTGATAAAGCTATTGGTGAGATTGATTCTCAAAATGATTACAATCCCAACCAGTCAATCATTTTAAATCAAAATCCATACAAAGATTCATACAACATAGAACAAGATTTTGAAACACCAAAGCATAACAAATCAAAAAGTCATTTCTCTAATGCCTTTGAAATTGGAAAACTTCCACGTATCATGGACAATATCGAATACTACAAATTGAGACGCATGTTAAATAATGAACAACAAGCGATTGTAAAAGACATTGTGTTGAAGAAATTAAAAAATGACAAAACTCCACTACACCTGTTCCTAACAGGTGGAGCAGGCACTGGAAAAACATTTACTGCAAAAGCAATATATCAATCCCTTCTTCGCATATATAATAAGTCCATTGATAGTGATCCAGACAAGCCAAAAGGTCTAATAGTTGCTTATACAGGAAAAGCAGCATACAACATAGGTGGAGTAACATTACACTTGGCATTCCACATACCTTTCAACAAATCAAAATTTGTTCCATTAAACAGTGAAACATTAGATGCAATGTCAAAGCACTACCAACAATTGCGTGTACTCTTAACAGATGAAATTTCATTAGTTGGTGCAACTTTTTTGCGTTGCATTGACAAACGACTAAGAGATATAATGCAAATGCCTACTACACACTTTGGTAATCTTGACACAATTTTTTGTGGTGATTTGTATCAAGCACAACCTGTCCATGATTCAGTTGTCTTCGAAAATAAAGCAACCCTAACTGAATTAATGCCATACAACTTCTGGAAAGACAACATAAAATATTACGAACTACAATCGACTATGCGACAAAAAGATGAAAACTTTGTTGCAATACTCAATAGAATACGTGTAGGTTCACAGATAAACAATGATATAGAATACTTGAATAACACTTGCTTGCACTCACCACCCATGGATCCAACATTCCCTTTTCTGTTTTATAGAAGGAAAGATGTTGATGCACATAATCAAAGAATGTTATCAATGGTCGCTGGAGAGCTAACTATATTGAATGCAATTGATGAACATAATGAAAATTGTAATCAACTACGTCTATATAATCATACAACTTCTTTACCATCCCAAATACTTTTGAAACCAAATATGCTCGTAGAAATATATGCAGGCAATTATGATACACAAGATGGTCTAGTCAATGGATCAGATGGAACATTTAAAGCACATACCATATCCAATGGCTTTGACATTGTTTGGATCAAATTTAATGACCCAGACATTGGCCACTGTCAATGTGCAAAATTGGCACAATGCTACACCAATAGTATTGACAAAGAATGGAGACCTATACTTCGCATTGCTAGGCCTATACAAAAAATATCGAACAACAAAAAAATAACTATTAGAAAACAATTTCCAATTCAGCTAGCTTGTGCTAGAACCATACATAGATCTCAAGGGCTGACAATGCAAGGACTGGCATTTGATCCTATGGGCATAAGCCAACATGGATTAACATACACAGCACTTTCACGAACAAAAACAATCCACACACTATTCTTGTTAAACCCTCTTATCAAACAAAATTTCAAAATTAAAAACAAAATAGTACTTGAAATGTCTCATCTAGAATCAATAGCACGCTGGCAATTTGAAAATGAGCATATCCAACAAAAGACTAGTTCACAGATACTATTGTGTACATTAAATACTTGCAATCTACATCTACATATAGAAGACATCATCAATGACACTGATATAATGGCATCTGATATCTTGTGCCTTCAAGAAACACATATGGAAGTCCCTGATACCAATAATGCTTTCAAAGGTTTCAATTGGTACTCATCATACCATATACATGGACTAATGTCTTTAACTAACAAAAACATATCAGTCTCTAAAACAATACAACATTCAACGTCAAATACAGAAGCAATAACATTAACAATAATCAGCATGGACAATGAAATTAACATATGTAACTTCTATGCCAAACCAAATGCTCCATTTACAGAAGTCATAACAATCACTAACCAAGTACTTTCATGTCTTGATGAAAAAAAAACCTTGTACCTTGTCAAAGATTTCAACATTGACATGTGTACAAAAAACTACAAAAAAAGTCTGCTCATAAACCATATGCAAAATCACAATATGCAATTTCTGATGAATGAATCTCATGCTCTGTCTAGACCATTGATCGATCATCTATGGTCAAATGCACCACCACAAAATTTTCACATTTACAAATCAGAAGCATACTGGACTGACCATCTAGCTACTTTTTTAAAGTTTCAGCCCTTTCAAAATACTGAATATTCTTAAATATGTCAACTATTTCTTCTTTGAAAATGTCTAAATCAACAAACATGGAATTTGTGTAGCTTCGTCGTCTCAATACAATTTGATTTTAAATGTTGCTTACAAATTTGTCCTATCCTTTTATTGCATAACACCAATCATCCATATTATACTATAACATTAGATCATTAACATATTGTAATTGTACTTACACAAATTTGTGCAAATGACAAACGGATAAAAAAAATACAGCTTACAATGGACAGTGGAAAAAGACCAGAAGAACATTTGGCAACTGGCAACAAACAAGCATTGAAAAGGTAAACAATATTCATCATTTGCATCTGCATTATACCTTATCAAAACTCTATGCTTAAACTAGTTTTGTTTTACTACACGCAGATCAAAAGTAAAGACTTTGAAGTTAGTGTCAATTGAAGACTTGAATGCCCATAAAGCAGGCAATGTTTTTGAAGGTGATGTTATTGTCAAGTACAAAGCATTTTTGGATAAAACAAATAAGACACGTGATGTGCTTCGTGCAGACCTGACAGATGCAAAAGGTGAAATGACAATTACACTAAACATAACTACTGATCTTGTTCGTATTCATGAAGACAAAATAGTCCCAGGTTCAGGACTATGCATATGCAATTTCCAAGTTGCGCCTAAAACAAATTATGACCGCGGCGACTGTGACTGCATATTGATTTTAACCAACTCATCAACAGTCAAAATCACTCCGCGGCTTTGTCTAATCTATAAATTCATACCAAGCACAACCATAAAACAATTGATGGCAAGTACAGCACCATATGCTACAGGAACTATTGGTGTATTGGTTACAAGAGTCAAAACACAGGCTTTACAATACATTGTAGATGTACAAGATGGAGATTCTGAATTTGACAAAGCACAGGTATGCAAAAAACACAAGCAACTTCACAAAGCCCTTCAAATGTTTCCTTTATAGTTGATCGTACTCTGTTTTATGTACTTGCAAATTGAGACTGTTTCCTTGATAGTTAATTGTGCTGTATTCTATGTGCTTACAAATCTACGCCTCAATTTGCATCTTAATGTTTGTTTCCAGTCCATTTTATGTTCTCTTTATAGTTATAGCAAGTATCATTTCTAATGCTTCAAAGCTTCTAATCTGAAATATGTCCAGTAGAACCTAACCCTTTCATTATACAACAATACAGAAGTAACTAGAAGCAACCTGAACCCTTCAAAACATAAGAATTCGGACAAGCCCTCAATGGTGACAAGAATTCATTTCAATACATAAGCCTTTTAGACAATCATATACTTCCCCTTCAATTGGACTCCCTATGCCCAAACTTGTACCCTTAACATAAATCAGCCCTCTATGTTCCACACCAACAAAAGCTTTGTATTTGTAGATGCTTCAGCTACTGTGCTACTGTACATTTGCATTGAATAAGTATAGCAATTTTTGTTTACTGTTCTCTATTAGATATTTGTCTTTTTTTTCCATAGTTTAGAACAACTTCATTTGCACATTGTTTCATAATTTAGTATCATTCTGTTTGTTTGTTTTGAAAATCTAGAACAATTTTCAAGTCTAAATCAAAAAGCATTCTTGTTTGTATTTTTTTTTTTGCAAATTCATAGCAATTGTCTTACATTATATTCGATTTTTTTGGGTGATTTCTTGAAATTTACAGCTCTTTTATTTGATAATATGTAATAGAGACATTCCGTCAGCTTATTTTCTAAATTTAGAGTGATTTCTTAAACCTGTTCTACTACCTAATTCGTAATGCAGCACTTTTCTGTCCTTATATTCAAAATGCACAGTAAATTTTTAAAATCAACAGCTATCTTTATTGTTAATGATAATCTAGCAATTTCTGGAAAAAACTTTGTGCCATAGATTTGCTTTCCTCGCAAACCCTCTTACCATTTCGAAGTCGTTTAGTGGCTGCAGAGTTTACAAATACTATATTAATAATAAAACATTCACCAGTAGTTCCTAATTCTCTATTTTATATACACTTTTGTTCCTAACTTCCCACTTTTACACTTGCAGGTACAAATTCACTAGAGTTTACAGCACCATTTCTTAACAACAGAACAACAAGTAAAAAGGAATCAATTTCCAACAATACTTTTCAAAAATATTAAACGGATGGGTTCCAAAGACAACATGCTCCAGACAAGCCAGTCAACATACATCGATACATTGAATGACAAAAGAACATTGGATCACCTAAACAATTTGCTGCACTCAACGTTTCAAGTAACTACTCTTCAAATTTCCAATTTTTATCGCTGCACATTGAAAATAATATTAACAAAAAAATCCTAGTGCAAATAAAATAATACTTCAAACTATGTTGCAGGTACAAGGAACATTGAAAATAGCCAATGTATTTACCAGCCCTTTCAATGCATTCTGTTCGAAATGCAACTATAAATTTGATACCTATGGAGCACTTGATAATGAAACTGCCACATGTGATACATGCAACGAAGACGTCCCTTACATCTTCTCCCATTATCTCAAAACCATTCTAATCTGTGAGAACAATCAAACCATACATTGTTCCTACCCTGCCAATATCATTCAGATATTGCTACCAGAGCTCCAAAAGATTACCTATCAGGAGTACCTCGAAGATAAGTCAGCAGTTATCTTCATGTTGCGAGACTTCTCAAAGAAAGGAAGCTTCACGTTGAATAAGAGTAATGTCATTACTAATGCATCCTGTCCTCATGAATAACAACATGATGCCAATATACTAAGGTACATCCATAGTTTTTCTTGCGATTTCTTCGTTATAAATGAAAATTATAACATTCAAATTTGATTTGTGCACCAATACTGTAGTATTACCTCACTATAGCTAGTTTGATACAACAAACTATACTCACATTCCTCTTCATACTCATCTTGCAGGAAACAAATACAGCGCATCATCATAACAAATCTGGATTGCATGGCTGTCATCAATCATTTGCTAAAATATAACAACTCGCATTTTTACTACATATATCTTATACACAACAAACTCCTCCATACTCCCCATACTATTTAAATTGCACACCATGTTTTGATTTTTGCTGTTGCATTGTCATGCAATATATGTTTATGTTTCCTGTCCTTTGCAAAAAATAGACTACGTTATGTTTCCTCTTTTCCTAGCCCTCGTAGCTATTGTATTAGAAGATCTGGACTAAACCTTTGTGGATTACAAACTGTTTAATATTCATATGTTCATGTTCCAACTTTCAACTAGTGCCATGTTTTGATTTTTGCTGTTGCATTGTCATGCAATATATGTTTATGTTTGCTGTGCTTTGCAAAAAATAGACTACATTATGTTTTCTCTTTTCCTAGCCCTCATAGCTATTGTATCGGCAGATCTGGACTAAACCTCTATGGATTAGAAACTGTTTAATATTCATATGTTCATGTCACAACTTTCAACTAGTAATGCAAGTTTATTACACCAGCTCTCGTTTTCCCTTATTCTTTAATTAAAATACGCGTTGCTCCTTGCCTTTATCATCTTGTGCCTGTAATCAGTTTGCAATGTGTGCAATTTAATATGGTCCTGAGCTATTTTTAATTCTGATGGTTGTTACATTTTCAATAAGCAAAATTCTGTAAATAAAACCTACAAAATTCAAAAAAATAAATAAATAGAATAAAACCACAAACCTTGAGCAAATGCCCTAAAGTTGGCTCTAACCAAGGACAATTTGCAAACTTGATACTGAGATCAAAGCCCCTTGGATTGTATGCATGGTATGTTCAGACCTCTGGAAATTTGGCGAATAAACAACACTTGTCATAGTTTTATCATAGTCTTATGAATGGCAAGATTGCTCATGCATCAGTTAGATGGAATTAGTTCAACTTGTTGAGCCAATAGTCATGCAAAATTAAAAATATGACCAAAATACTATAGTCTATAACTCATTTTTCCTATTTAATAATTAGAAAAATGTAATTTATCTTTTTTTCTGCTCAATGATACTTCAAACAGTCAATACAAAAAATCAATTTTTAATTTTTTTATTTTCAAATAAATGAATTGATTGATATTCAATGTGTTAAATGCTGACGGCAGGGTATTAATTGCAGTAGTGGGTATTAATTAATGATGCTCTGTCAATTACAATCTTATTAAATATTTATCTGTAGCTTACACTCTTATTAAATATTTCTCTATAGCTTAGATAGCTCCACGTGCTACTCTTACAAATTCACACCTCTTTACCTATGATTTGCAAAAGACACCAATCGCTTTGTGTAATTTACTGGCCTGCTTTCGCAAACAGAAGGCATTCATTTATCAGATGTTTTTGTTAAGCTTTTAAGAGATTTTGTTTCTAGTAACTTGTTTACTATAAAAAAATTAGAAAAAACTGCAGGTTTACAGGATTTTGTTTGGTAATGATTCTTTGCTACTGTGAAATGTATGGCCATGCAAGCTCAGCAGCCTTGGTTCTTAAAGTAGGCCTATGTGATAAATTTAGTGTTTTTCGAGCTTTTTAGCTAGATTTAATTGAACTTAAGTTCTAGTAGATTTAGGCTTTCTTTTTTAAAATTTTTTGGGTTTTTCCCCTATTTTGTCCATTTCCAAAATTTATTTATGGATTGCTGGCTTTTTAAGCCGTGTAGTTGAGCTAAGAATTGTTCTAGCAGTGGCTTCTAAAGATTTTACTAGGGAGTTCATTTTTTTTTGTTTTCTTTGGGTTTGGTATACATCTTTTGCACTTCTAGGAATATAAAAACATTCTGAGTTTCAGCTGTCTAGAAATATTGAAAAACGCAAACCGTCTCTCAGCTCTTCTATCTTGTTTCTCCTCGCTTTGATAGCATTCTGCTCCTGTTTGGTTCTGATCAACTGGAATTTTCCAAAAAAGAGTGTAAATTTTAGTTCTGTGCTTATCATGGCCTATTTTTTTACTTTCCATGGCTTCCTATTGGTGATGCTATGATTTGAGTAAAAGTTGCAATTTTTTTGCCATGTTCTGCATTGAGAGGCTTATCTGCTAGATTAGAAATTAGCTCGAGTAATCACTACCTATTAATTTTTGGCATACATCGTTAATTTTATCTTGGTCTTTTTAACAACTACGTGTAAATTTAGTACAATCAAGACTTTAATTAGCTTAAATGGTGTCAGATGATTAAGGTATAATCTTGCAGAGGCCTTCCATCAGCATGCTTTGGCTTTGTTTCGTAGGCATCAAATTTCACCGATCTGTGTTTGGTCTTTCCAACATTTTTTCCAATGCTCTGTTACATTCTTCATGCTCTATAGACAATTTCTTGTGTTGTTTTCTGGAACTATAGATTAAATCTATTCTTTTTTTATTTGCTATTAAACCTACTCTTAAAAATTAAGGCACAATGTATGCCTTGCATGCTGGAATTATTTCCTTTGCTTGATTATACACCTTTACTCTTTGTTTTCTACTTTTTCATATAAGAATCTAAAATTGTTTTGAGATAAAAACTGTTTCTTGCAATAGCGTAAACCATATTTGCCCATGTGGCTCATGATCTAAAGAACACTGGAACACAAGAATATAAAACTACAAAACACTACTTAGGGTCAATAGACGTAATCATATTTGCAAACAAAAAGAAGTCCTCTAAATAACTAATAAGACATTCACAAAATTTTCCCTGTGAGCATTTATCTTCACAAAACAAAAAAATAAAATTCACAAAAAACAAAATTTCAACAAGTTTGATTATATAAAGAAAAAGAAAATAATGCACATATTAAAACATTTGGAAACACACCTTGTGATATTTCACTGGCTCCAGAATGGACAGAACAATGTCATTTACATTGTAAAATCTAGATGCCTCACACTTTTTTGCATAATAAACACCTCCAGCCCAATTAATAACAATATCACATTGTTTCTGATTTAAGTTTGACAGCATAACTAATACAACTGCCAGCATATCTTTGGCAGTATTGACACAACCCATTAAAAATTGCACAGTCATCTCCAACATTAAACCGTTCCAATGCAACTCTTGAACTGATTGAACCAATGAACCGGTTCAATCAAGTGGTTCAACCGACCGGTTCAATGAACCGGTTCAACTGTCGGCAGAGGCGAAACTCTGAACTGTTGAACCCATCGAACCAATGAACCGGTTCAAGGAAGCGGTTCAACCGACCGGTTCAATGCACTAGTTCAACTGTCAGCAAAACTTAGTGAGCCAGCGAAAGTGTGAACTGTTGAACCGATTGAACCAATTGTAAGGAAATGAGGGCATCTCAGAACGTATTTCTAAGAAAAGTGTTGTCTTCGACAAATTTAAATTCTTTCCAAATGCTTCAAAACACGCACAACTATGCCTTTAAAGAGGAAACAAACATAGAACATTTCCTGCATTGACCCTTAGAGGAAAGCACAAGCGAACAATATCTAGTTTCAACAGCAGAGACATTAAACATGAAAGACAGAACAAGAACACAGATTTACGTGGGGAAAACCCTTACGGGTAAAAAACCTCACACTCCAAAAGCCCAGATCACCATTGTATTATTCAGCAACAGAAAAATAGTTACAATACAAAACTGGCAATAAGCCTTTCATGAAGTTTTACATCTTGTTCCTTCTGAAGAAAAACTGACAGTATAACCTTCTCAGCCACAACTCCCTTTATCTGAACTCTGTTTTCATTCTCTTCTCAGTCCCTTCACATGCTGTTCACATACTGGATACAACATACACAAAAAACTTCACAGAAGGAGAAAAAACCAGAACTCTCTCTCGAGAAGAACTCTCTCACACTCCCAACACTCACTCGACATAGTCTATCGATTTCCTCATTGCTTTAGCAATCCAATCGACTCCACATGCAAACAACCGTTCATTCCAACTGCCCAGCAATTCGGTTACACTCTGTCCAACTACCACTTGACAGTTCGCATTCATGAGAACTTTTAGTCCCACATGCACCCGTTCAAGTCGGACACTGCAGTTTATATATTTGACGGCTTAGTAAACTATTGTCGGCACTTTTGCCGCCGACAACCCCTGTCTACCCCCATCGGCACAACCCAAACTATCGCCCAACATTCAACCATGAACTCCGATAGTCCCTTGTCTCACCGATACCAAGTCTTCACCCTCCGTCAGCGTGACCACTGTACATCGGCCTCAAATCTTTAAGCTACGCCGATAGAAGTCCTCCCGCTGATGTCCTAAAGCACCATCGGTGTAACAGCCCATATCGGACAAGACCTCAAAAACTCACACCAAACCTCAAACTCCCGCCGATCTCATCGGGGTGACTACTCAGCATCGGACAAACCTTCGATACTTATTCCGACGGCCCTTGTCTCACCAATGCCTACAGAACGCCTTCATCAAAATGACCACAACCATCGGTGAACCAAACAATACCTACGCCGAAGACCAATGTCTCACCAACGCCAAAGCTTCACAGTCTTCCATCGGGGTAACAACAAGCGATCGGAGACACAACCACAGGCTCCACCGATGACCACCCTCATGCCGATGGACATCACACATCGCATAAGACACCAAACTCCTCCCGATAGTAAACCTCATGCTGATAGCTAGCCCTCCATCGGTATAACATGAAGTATCGGGGATCCATCTTCCAGCTACGCCGATATCAATACTCACTCCGATGATCTTCCATCGGAATAACCACAAGCGGTCGGAGTAGCATTTCAAAGCTGGGCCGACAGAGATCTTCATACCGATGACCATTCCATCGGATAGACACCTCACATCTTACACCGATACACCAATGTCACCTCTGAACCGAACCATTGAACCAATGAACCAAACCATTGAACCGATGATCAACAAAGGAGTTCAACGAAGCACAGTTCAAACTTTCATCGAAGGAACCAAAGAATAGAGATTGAACCAATGAACCTGATAAACCATTGAACCCGACAGACAGTTCAACAAAACAGTTCAACGAGTCAGTTCAACAAAACAGTGAACCCAATGAGTCAATTCAAACTCAATGAACAGTTCAAACTTTGCCGTTGAACCCAAGGAACCTTGGGCTATTGAACCTGTAATTTGAGTCACTAGCACTCAACACCAATGAATCGGTTCAATCGACCAGTTCAACTGTCAGCAGAGGCAAAACTGTCAACTGTTGAACGGATTGAACCAATGAACCAGTTCAATCAAGCGGTTCAACCCACTGGTTCAATGAACCGGTTCAACTGTCGGCAAAGGCGAAACTATCAACTGTTGAACCGATTGAACCAATGAACCGGTTCAACGAAACGGCTCAACCGACCAGTTCAATGAACTGGTACAACTACCAGTAGAACTTAGTGACCTGGCGAAAGCATGAACTATTGAACCGATTGAACCAATGAACTGGTTCAATCAAGCGGTTCAACCGACCGGTTCAACTATCGACAAAGGCAAAACTGTCAACTGTTGAACCAATTAAACCAACGAACCGATTCAATCAAGCGGTTGAACCGGCCGGTTCAATGAACCGGTTCAACTGTTCGCAAGACTTGGTGAGCCGGTGAAACTGTGAACTGTTGAACCGATTGAACCAATGAACCGGTTCAATCAAGCGGTTCAACCAACCAGTTCAATGAACCGGTTCAACGAAGTGGTTCAACTGACAGGTTCAATGAACCGATTCAACTATCCGCAGAGGCAAAACTGTGGACTGTTGAACCGATCGGACCAATGAACCGGTTCAATGGAGTGGTTCAACCGACCAGTTCAACTATCGGCAAACGCGAAACTGTGAACTGTTGAACCGATTGGACCAATGAACCAGTTTAATGTAGCTGTTCAACCGACTAGTTCAATGAACTGGCTCAACTATCGGCAGAACTTAGTGAGCTGGCGAAAGTCTGAATTGTTGAACCAATTGAACCAATGTACCGGTTCAATCAAGCAGTTCAACCGACCGGTTCAACTGTCGGCAGAGACGAAACTGTGAACTATTTAACCAATTGAACCAATGAACCGGTTTAATCAAGCAGTTCAACCGACTGGTTCAATGAACTGGTTCAATTGTCGGCAGAGGCGAAACTATGAACTGTTCAACCGATTCAACCAATGAACTGGTTCAATGAAGCGGTTCAACCGACCGGTTCACTGAACCGGTTCAACCATCGGCAGAACTTACTGAGCCAGCAAAACTGTGAACTATTGAACCGATTGAACCAATGAACCAGTTCAATGAAGCGGTTCAACCGACCGGTTCAATGAACTAGTTCAACTGTCAGCAGAACTTACTCAGCCAGCGAAAGTCTAGACTGTTCAACCGATTGAACCAATGAACCGGTTCAACCAACCGGTTCAATGGATCGGCTCAACTATCGGCAGAGCCAAAACTGTGAACTGTTCAACCAATTGAACGAATGAACCGGTTCAATGAAGCAGTTCAACCGAACCGGTTCAGATCAAACAACTATAAATAAACATCCAAAGAATTAACATCCAATTTAAAGCAGGGGAGCAAAGTATTGTAATTCTTTTTAAGTTTTTCTGCACGAGCACACATTTTTGCGGGCAGAAATTTGAACAACTCCAAATATTTTAATATTTCAAGGAAGCATATTTGCTTCAAACATCTATCTGTCGAGCAGTTTTTATAGACTAAATTCTAACCATTTTCTCTCCAAATGTTTAGATTTAGGCGTTTTGATTAGCACTGCAAGCATTTGTATTAGAGGAGTAGTTTATTCTTTATGATTGTGAAACTTATGTGCACTGTACGAAACTTTGCCTGCAGAAATTTGAACATCGCAAATATTTAAAAAAATATAGGCCTGTTTAATTCTTGAATATTATCGCAACAATTTGGACCAGCGGAGTAATTTCGTCCCGTGGAAACTAGGAGAAATCAAATATTTTAAAATCCAAGTTTTTTTTATCACCTCATAGAAACTTTATGCATGTCCTCGATTCAGTTTACCATTAGAGAAGCCATAATGCATTTGATGCAATGGAGCAAAGTCAAACCAGTCTGTTGCATTACTTAAATCAATAGTAAATTTTGTGGTCGTCCTTACTTATCACAAATTTTGATACTTCCCACATATAGCTTGGCTTTTGACTATCTAAAAAAAAAATTAATTTCCATTTTGCATATTTGATTTTATTTTGATATGCATGCTTATGGTAGTTCACATGCAATTCAAAGTGATGGAATAGTGTAATCATAAAATCCACATACCCGTGCACTTCTAACTTATGTTTTTGGTTCATCATGGCTAAGTTGACCTGAAATTTCTTTTCACATGTACAAAGAAACAACCTCAAACCACCTAAAAAATCTCAGTTAATTAATATTTTAAAAGAGATTACCAATCCATAGTCATATATCTATGCATCAATCATATTAATTGTTCTTTCATTAAAATATACAACAAATTAAAGGTAACTTTTACATTAATTAACTATAGCAACACTCATTACACTCAACACAACATCGGCAGGAACCTGACGCAATGTGTCTCTTGTTACTTTTTTGTCTTGTAGGAAGTAAGTTAATAAGATTATTATTTTGTTCTATTTGATGCATTTCAGTTCATTGTTAATCAAGTTGTTTAAGTATATCTAATATATCAAGCCTTATTGCATGAAATGGTTTTGTCAGATACGTGTGAAAGAATCTAACTCTATTTATAGCAATTGCCATAGCTAACTGAAGATGGTGATGTTGTGCATAGACCACTTATGTTGCTATGCATAGACTTCTAGTTTAGTTATCATCTGCTAGTATCTTCTTAGACGTCGATTATTTTCTTCAATATCATGTTTTTCATTTTATGAAACTTATGTGTAGATACTTCCATAGAATTTATTTGAAATATTACCTACGTTGCTATCTAGAATCTTATTTATTGTGATTTTGAAGGCGTTATTTATGTTATCTCTTTCTAACTTGTTAGTAGTAGAACATGCATTAGTATATATGTATATTTCTGGCAAGAGGATTGAGATCCCTACTTTTTTAAATTGAATATATGTTAGATACTTCCATAAATGTTATTAACCTAATCTAAAATTTATCTAGGTTGTGAGGTAATTAATGTCTTGTGTATGAATTAAGCAAATCAAATTAAGAATATAAAATAAACTAATTTAGCATTATACTTTTCTTGATCTTAGATATGAAATTATTAAGAATCTACTTTTGTATAATCTGCCTTCATATGATGTGAATTGAAACATCATAAACATGATATGCTTTCAATGTATGTACATTTGTATTGATTATATGAAATTAGTTTAGGAAAAAGAGCATCTTGTTATTTTTTGTCAAGTAAAAATACTAGAATGAATATCACATATTTCTTACTGGTTGTTATATTATAACGAGATAGAGAATATCTTTACTGAATTTAATAAGTTAAGTAGAATAATGATGTCTTTCTTTTCATACTTATCCCAAGTGCTATCGATTTGATTAAGACAATAGCATGGTTCTTGTAAAATTTTCTTTTTCAATGTTAGGTTAGTAAGACTATGTAGTTTTTAAGGATAGACCTTGAGGAATTATGTGGGAGTTTAAACTATATATTCATGATCAATTTCTTGAAAAATTATATACATAGAATAGCTCTATTTGTATCTTTAAGGGCTTTGATTGAATATCAAGTTACAGATCAAACTTGTAATTAGTTCTGTTTTGGTTGCTTTATGTCGTTCATTGAAGGTGCTAACCTAGAACCCAGATAAAATCTCTAGGATAATAACTTATTTTGATTACTTTCATTGCATAGGCTCTAAGTTAATGCTAATTTTGGTATTTCAAATACATGTACAAGTTTTGACAATACTTTGTAATTTGTTAAGAAGGATTAGTTAGGTACAATGGTTTCATGTATAAACTTAATGTTTGAATTACAACTTTTGATAGAAAGATAACCCTAGATATAACTTCATGATTAATTTATGATTTCTTACATTTGTGAGTTTCTTCTATTATTACCATAAGTTGAGTTAGAGAAAGAGTATGGATTGAAATGTGAATGTGTATCTAAGATTGAGAGGATGTCGATATCATGTGAATAATATCTTAAAGGTTTTGTTTTGGATGATACCATTTTGTGGTTGCAAGTTCAAGTCTTCAAACTACGAAGTCTCTGCGTTGCGCGTACGTAGGCAAGGCCATCATGAGCCCTCGAGACATTAGGTCGGGCCCCTTAGGGCCTTAGTCTCGTTATATTGTACATTGATATCTTCTATGTATATCTATTGACTATGCATAACTAACATTTACATTTAGTGTGCAGATCTAGGTTTGTTAATCATGCAGGATACTAGAGCTAAGAAAGTATATCCCACCTTGTGAAAGGATGATCATATGAGATTTATTGTAAATGTGTATAATTGTATATGAAAAGTTATATCCTAAATTTTCATTTATGTTGAATAAAATAATACTTATGCTTTATAGGAAGTTTATTAAGTTAGATTTAAATGAATTTCCTCCTGTCATCGTATTTAATTCATTATTTCTTACTAATTTAATTATTTATTGATATTTTTCATGGGTAGGCATTACATCTTCATTATGCATGCCTAAGATTAGAAGCATTTCCATACTGTTGATTCACTTGATTATGTGGTAGCTGATTGTGAACATTTTGAGCATGGGCATGATTCATATCTTATTGTCCCATTTGTTGATGACCTTGTTGTCTATGGTTGTTTTGTTGGTTATACTATTGATTATGGCCCTGTTGTTATGCATTTTGATTTCCCTGGGCTTGTTGGGCAAGTTGAGCTTGTCGTTGGTCAAGTAGGGCATGTACCTCTCTTTGTCTATTTATGATATGATCAAGTAGGTCAAGCTCATCCTGGAGGGTCCTTTCTCTTTCCTCAACATCAGGCGGTTCCTACTAATTTTCCTCATTGGGAATGTTATCATGTCGACCTCTATGTGATCTTGTGGGAGAAGTAGGATATCTAATATTCTAATATGTCTCTTCATTCTCATTGGGCATTCTAAATGCTTTCAACTATGCATCACGAGACCTATCTCTACTTCCTCTTCCAACAACGTTCTCATTTCTTCTAACATCATAGTCATTCCTATTTATCCTTCTGTGCATTCTAAATATGTTATCTGCAGAGTCCTCAGAAGTATATTGATACTGGCTCTTGACATCTTCAGATGCATCATTTATCCATCCACCCTTGCTTCGACAACGAATGGATGCCAAGCCATTGCATCACCTGTTGCATTAATCCTAAGAAATTCTTTAGGAAGTGGGATTCCAATTCCATGCTTGGCAACCCCCGCGAAACTCTGCCTCCACAAAGGACTCCATCAAAGTCTGTATCATCGATTGTTCTTCATTTGCATCTAATAAAACTGCTAAGACCATAGAAGCCAAGTCGGTATTAACTCGATAGATATGCATGGTCACCATGAATTGTTCCCCCCAAAACCCACTCTATTGCAAATAAAATAATTCCACTTTTTGGATTGAAAACTTGCTTCAACTGCTTCTCCGTGATTAAACCCAAGAACAACATCTACCTCTTCCTACAAACAAGCCTTATTGGGGTGTCCATCACAAACTATGTAAAGCTATCAACCACACTCACCGTCCAACAAAGTTGCCTTGCATCTCGAACCACACCGCTGCACAAGATATAACAATTCGCATGCTTTGCCAGCCCCATCGCTTCTCCAAGACAAGACTGAGTGTCAGTCGGATGAGCTAGCTTCATATTTATGAATTAGCTCTTAGAGAAGGGCTTGCTGTGAGTTGATGGCCTCGTTGGCTAGCGAGTTTGCTTCAACATTCCCCTCCCTATACATGTGGTTTATAACCACACTCTCAAAACCTTCCACCAAATATAGGGCCTATTTTAATAAAACATTTAGTTTCCAATTTACAGTCTCCCCCTTAATGCATTGATCACAATAAGGGAGTCGCCTTCGATTTATACCTTTGGTTCCTTTAGTTGTCCACACAAATTGAGACCCAGGATGAGAGGCCAAATTTTTGCCTTGTTGTTTGTTACGAAAGCTAGCTTCTTTGCTGCCTTGCCTAAGATTTCACCCTTGCAGTTACAAACCAAGCAACCAACACCTGATTCTCCTAGGTTTCCCTTCGAAGCTCCATCAAAATTTAGCTTCACCCATCCCTTCACAAGCGGCTCCCACTTCGTCTCCTTTTTCTAAGGGTATCAACACCCCCAACCCGGGGTTATATAATAACTAATATTATTATATTAATATTATTTGTATTTAATTAATGCTATTATAATATTATATGCAATGTAATAATATTAAATATTTACATATTATATTATGACTATCTTATTAGTTATGATTAGTTAGAATAAAAGACTATAATTATAGTTAAATATTATATTTGGTTCCCTAGATGAAATATTTTTCTATTTTTTCTTTAGAGCCCTGAATAAAAAAATTCATTTTGCAATGATAAGTAGAAAGGGAGTTAGAAGAATAGTTGGGCATATTCTTTATTTTTTAAGGCAATGGTTCAAATTGAGACGTGTGAGAAAATGGTTACAATTTGGGGTTATTTTATTTTCTATAAATCTGTAAATATTTTTTGGAGAAAAGGGTCTCTCTCTCTCTCTATCTCTCTCTATCAAGCTCGATTTGTATTTTCTCAAATTAAAAAATGTCTATAAACATGCTATATTTTAAAAAAAGGCAAGGGGGGTGGTTTAATACTAAGAACCTCTCTCTCTCTCTCTCTCTACTATATTATATTTAAAATATCTAACAAAACTATAGTTATATAATTGAAATAAATATGTAAAAATCAATATCATTAAGAAAATATGAATTTCCAATATAATATTATTTTTTAAATATATTAAATAATATATTGTATATATAAAACTAATTTTTTTTTTATGATTTTTTTTTATATTTTACAAATTTATCAAGCTAAATAATATGACTTTATATATATATATATATATATATATATATATGAGAATATAATAGATTATTTTAATTTATAATATATAATAGATATAATAATTAAATAGTATTATATATAAAAATATATATATATATATAATTGATTAATCAATATATATAAATATTATATCATATTAAATATATATGTATTTAACAATTTATTTATTTTTTCAGTAAAATGCACTAAGTGCGAAATATTATATTATTATCCAAAAAAGATTAGATTTAGATTGAGCCATGGTCGCTCATTATAGAAGCACAAAAAGGCATGTGCCAAAAAGCATCAAAAAAACTGAACTAGACTCAACCCCATCAGAGAATCTACAAGACAAACCCCAACCCCACTGACTCCTCACAACAACACCAACATCGCAACAAGCATCCTTGCAACAAAGACCAAAATTGACCCGGAGATCAAGAAAACACCTACGCTGGCTAGTAGAATTCACCTACATTAACCACAATAGGGAAACACTCTATCCAGGTCATGGACTCCTCTCTATCAATCCCGATAGCCAGTCTCAGAAAATCTCTTCCCCGGGTGGCCCATCTTCTATGCCTACCTAGTTGTTGCTCATCCAAATTCAAAAGGAACGACTGCATTTCTACCGCTACCTCCAGCTCTAACAACATCTGCAAGTCACCTGGCCATGGAATCTCGATGCCACGCTCTACGAACATTGTGATATCCACATCATCCAAGAGAATATTTGGTTTGAAGACCTTGCATAGCAGACCAAAGCTTCCACCTTTGACTCCCCTAGATCAAGCAGAGAAGCGAGAGAGCGTGAGGAAATATCTAAATTTACATGGTATCGATCTTCGGAAACCAAAAATTATCTTCCCAAGACCATTTTCACAACCTCAAGGAAAAGCTTACTCTGATGTTTGTAGATTATCACTAACCTACAATCTGTAATTCTACCAAGGAAAGCAATATGTCGCTTGTTGCTTCAAAGCCTAATGGGAGTCTTGGGAGTCTCCATCCTTCGATTAGCAAAAACCAGATGAGTGTCGCCATCGTAGGAAACATTCAATTTATAGGGAATGTCGTTAAAGTTCACATGCCTCAATAGAGAGAAAAATTAAGAATGGTCCTATTTTTTGGAGCTAGTGTCCTTCCACTTGTGCGGAAATCATTTGAGCATTCTGGAGCGTTGAGCTGGCCATCTTGTCAGAGGGCTTCCTGCAAGGTACAATTAATGCCAAGGGGGATGCCACCATTAGTCTAACATGAATTTACGTCAACACCACATTTCACTAATCAATCTCAGCCTCCAGCGTGTCCTTAATAATCCCGTCAGCACCGTCATTAGCCATCTTGTCAGCTTCGCGGTTCCCTTCCCTATAGATATGATTGATTGTGTAGGCTTCAAAGTAGTTGAGCAAGCCAAGAGCTTGATCCAATAAGGCTTTGAGATTCTAGGTTTGTGTTGTCCTAGTTCTGAGAGCATTGATGACCAAAGTCGAGTCTCCCTCGATGTCCACCTTACAATTTTGATCCTTGCATAGTAGAAGACCTTGCATCAACGCATTGAATTCAGACTCATTGTTTGTCCTTGGGGTAAGAGGTTTGGCGAAGATTATAATCACTGAGCCACTACTATCTCTGAGAATGCCACATGCTCCTGAGGGCCCTGGGTTTCCCCTAGAAGACCCATTGAAATTCAATTTAATCCAACCAAGAAGGGGGGGTCCACACAATTTTCTCTTTGGCATCCTTCAAGGTTGATCCTCTCGGGCCACACCATGGAGGAATTCGTAGCCCCTTCCAATTATTCCTAACCTTCACATCCCAATTAGTAAATGAGCAATTCTTGGGGGCTCTCTGGGAGACTCTGTTGTTGATCACTTCAATTATTGTAGCTTCAACTTTATTTTGGAATGAAGCTAGATTCATTTCTTTTACTTGGAACAATCATCTATTTCTCTCCTTCCAAATCTCCCAGAGCAAAATTGAGGGGCTCATTGTCCAGAGGATTCCAAATATGATGAGCTTTGGATGTTTGGCCAATATTTGAATAAAATGATGATATCATCTGGAAGGGCACTAGACCATCCCATCTTAGCACACAACCAACACCAACACTCCTATGAGAACAGACACCCTAGAAGAAGGTGATCAATTGTTTCTTCCTAAGCTCTGTAGAGCTCACAATGGGAGGGACCGAGGAACCCCATCCTCTTAAACCTTTATGTTGTGAGGATTCTCTTTTTTAGTGCTGCATATGTAAACATGCCTGCCTTTGGGATACACAAGTTACTCTAGCAGAGGTGGAGAGGAATATTGACCTCTAGATTTTGCAGTTCCTTTGCCAACCTCATGTAACCCTCTTTGACACTCTATTGACCAGACTTTGCGCCACCGCAGATTAACTCATCTTCTCTTTGTTTGAAAACCAAAACTATGTGCTTCAAAGTGTCTAAGAGGAGTCGAATGCCATCTAGTGGTAAGCCAAGCATAGAGAAGTCCTTCCATTCCCACCCCAAGGCTTTGTCGCCTGACTTGAACACCACATAATTCTCCACATAATTACCCCAGGTTTGCTTGAGAAAGATTTGGACTTGCTCCATATTTAAAATATGGTCCAAACTTGGATAACCAGCCTAGGAGTCTTCCCAGAACAGAGCTTTCCTTCCATCATGAATATCCCAGGACAAGTAGTCTGTAATCATTGGCTTACATTTTTGCATGAAATTCCACAATCTTGAGCCTCGAGGAGGATTGGAGGTAGTTAGGATGCTGGAAGGATTCTCTTCATCTAGATATTTGTATCTCAGAATCCTTGCCCATTTCCTATTGGGTTCCATGTACATCCGCCATACTAGCTTTACCTCGAGTGCTTTGTTATGTAAAAGGTGGTTCTTAATTCCAACCCACCCTCTACTTTGGACCTACATATCTTCTCCCACAAGATCAGGGCTAGCTTGTCTTTTTCATTGTTGCCTTGCCAAAAAAACCTCCTCATTTTCTTATCCAATTCATTGCAAACCCCAGAAGGTAAAGCTAGACAAGGCATTAGATAAATTGGTAAGGCAGAGATTACTGCCTTCAACATTGTGATTCTTCCCACCCAAGGCATCCATTTTCCTTTCTAAGATGCCATTTTAGAGCTTACTTTTTGTTTGAGGGGATCCCAAGGATTTCTAGTTCTTAAACCCTTGGTTAGAGGAAGGCCCAAATATGTGCAAGGCAATTGACCCTTTTTGTAAGGCAAGATTCTCAAGATTTCTTGCTCCTTTCGAGGCAACGTGTGAAAAAAGAAAACTTCTAATTTTTCTTGACTAACATCCTGTCCAAAAGTCTTCGAGTACTTGTCTAAGCTGTCCATTATGCAAAAGGCCTCCCTTCTTTTTGCAGCTCCGAACAACATAGTATCATCTACAAACTGTTGATGAGTAATCGGTGGGAGCAGGCTTGTTATTTCTACCCCTTCCATATTGTCCATCTCCAACTCCTTCAGTTTCCTTCCAATGGTTTCAACCATAATGATAAAAAGGAAGGGAGACAAAGGATCCCCTTGACGGATGGCCCTAGAGGATTCAAAGAAACCCTCTGGAGAATCATTTAGGAGAATCAACTATCGAGGGGTCGAAATGCAACTACTAATTCAACCATCTTCTATTGAAGCCAAATGCCTCCATTACCTTCAAGAGAAACCTCCAATCCACCTTATCATATGCTTTCCTGATATCTAATTTGAATAACATGCTTTGTTTCTTAGTTTGGTGAATGGAGTGTAGCGCTTCTCGAGCAATTATGACTCCATCAAGAATAGACCTGTTGGGGACGAAGCCAGTCTGTTCATCTAAAATCAGGTCTGGTAGAATCCTCTTTAGCCTATTTTTTATGGCCTTCGACATCACCTTGTATATAGTATTGCATAGGGAGATCAGTCGAAAGTCATCTAAGGTGTGTGGTGACTCTTTCTTAGGGATTAAGACAATGATTGTGTTGTTCACTTCTTTGAGAATCTTGCTTGAATTTTAAGAAGCTTCAATGGCCTTAGCCAAATCTTGACCGACCGTGTTCCAGCATCTTTGAAAGAAGCTGGCTGGGAATCCATCTAGACCAGGGGCTTTATCTGGGTGCATTTGGAACAAGGCCACTCTTATCTCCTCCATAGAAAACTTCTCATTGAACATTTTGTTTTGTTCTTCTGAGATCATTACAGGAATGTTTTTGAGCAAGTCTTATTGAGCCCCAATGTTCGAGCCCTCATAATTGTTTAGAAGTCTATTGAAGAAGGATACTATTTCCTTGGCTAGATCATCATCAAGTTCATCCACAATTGACCCATCTGGAAGTCTAATTGAAGTGATTTTATTTAAGTCCCTTCTCTATTTTGTTGAGTTGTGGAAATACTTTGTGTTTTTGTCTCCTTCTTTGATCCAAAATTCCCTGGGTTTCTGCTTCCAAAGATTTCTTCGTTGGCGAGGGTCTCCTCATAAACAAACATCAACTCCATCTCCTTTAAGTAACTACTATTGTTCATTCCTTCCCTAGCAATTTCTTCCCCCAAGAGCAGTAAATCCTCTTCAATTGACCTTTTGGTCTCAAAGATGTTCTTTAAATGCTACCAATTCAATTCTTTGAGCCTATGTTTTAAGTGTCTCAACTTTGAGACAAAACAAGACATTTTTGACCCATTGGGGGTCTCCTCATTCCACCATTCCTTTATCAACTCAAAAATATTCGGATCCTTCATCCACATGTTCTTGAACTTGAAAGGATTTCGAAGTTGCTTTTCTCCCAAAATATCAAGTTGGATCAGATAGTGGTCTGATCCAGAGCATGGGATAATAGAACCATCCAAGTCAAAATGGAAAGTGCCTCTATCTCCTAAAAGGAAGAATCTGTCCAATTTCTCTGCAATGTTGTTAAAGCCCAGCCTCCAGTTTGTCTAGGTGTAATCTCCATTGGCCAAGTTAATATCCATTAACTAATTCTTGTCCACCAAGTCTTTGAGATCCTTTTGGGACTGATTTCCTCCTCGAAGACCCCACCTTTTGTCACTGTTGTTTAGGATGGCATTGAAACCGCCCCTAATCACACCAAATGGTTCCTCCAAAGTGCTTAAGAAGGAGTCTATATCAACCCATAGTTCTCTCTTTTTGATGCATGAGTTTTGTCCATAAACATTGATTAAGTTGAAAGCCAAGTTTGAATTCAAGCTTTTCACCCTACATCCTAACCAGTTTGCTCCTTGCACAAGTTCAATTATACTCACAATTTGTGGTTTCCAAAAGATTGCCAAACCCCTTGTTGCTCCCGTCGTCTGAACTGCCAGCCCTTGTCAAAAACCTATCTTTCTCCTAAAAAGATCTAGATCAGCCTTAGTCATCTTGGTCTCTTGCACCATGAAGACATCTGCTTTCGAAAGAACCATCCAACACTTGACCAAGTGCTTCTTGTTAGGAGCATTTAATCCCCTAACATTCCATGAGAGGAGTCTCATGGCTCCATAGGAAAGGAGGCTCCCTTCCCAGATCTTAGTAGCATTGCGATGTTAACTTTACCTTCTACATCGCCATCCATTACCCTTTTCTCCTGATGAGACTTCCTTTGGTTTTTATTTTACCACAATCTTGGGTGGTTTGATAGCATCCTTCTGGCTGATTCCCAACTTTCCAACACCTTTATTCTCCATTGTGTTCGATTTTGTTGCTACTGTTTCACCAAAAAGTAATTGATACTCCTCTTCTAACAATTCTCTTTCTTCCAACAACACATTTTGGAATCCTACGAGTGCCTGGTTTACTTGTTCTGTCTCGGCCACACCTATTTCCAGGCTAGGATTGAAGGATTCGAGTTGATTCATTGCAGTTTCTCAGAAGAGTTCATTTATATTCACAAAGAGTGTTGATGGAAGCTCTAAAACTGCAGCCATTAAAGGAGCCTGCGATTCTAACCTTGGAGAATCCATACTCTGCATATTTTCCTCTTTTCAAGGGAGGTTGGAGAGTTCTCTATCTTTAAGTTGGGAGAATCAACCTTCTCAAGCGAACTGACTCCCGAGCCTCTTGTAAATCTGTGTCCTTGAAATTCTCAAGAGAGACTGGGTCTCCAGATTCCTTGAGTGGTGAGGTTAGGGTTTTAGTGTCCCTAACTTCCTTGGTCTTAGATTCCCTCATATTTACCATTTCTCGCCCTTGTTCGAACTTCTCTGAATTAGCGATATTCTTATGAGAGTTGCTCCAGAACACCAATTTCCTAGGTCTCCCAGAGTCTATCTCAAATTTCTGAAACCACCTCCCATTCTCTGTGATGATTTCCAATTCATCAAAAGACCTCTCTTCTAGGTCAACCTTGAAGACAAGAAAGATTAGCAAGGTATAAAAACACAAATAAATGAAAGTAAAACAACAAGTATACCTTGAAGAAGCCTTGCAATATCCTTACTCATTGGTAAGGTGGAAGGAGAAGCACCCTATTCCCCTTAGCTTTACCCAACTAGAACTTACAATGTGAAATGCTCTTCAAAGTCTACACAAATTCTAACATAACCTAGCTAAGATGGATGAAATTGGGAGAGATTTTAGCATTGTAATCTTGCTCTAATATTGGATGTGTAAATGGCTTGAGAAGGCTTGTATTTATAGGCAAATTTGGGGAGAGATTGATCCAATGGTGGAGATTGAAAGTTGAGATCAATGGTGGAGGATGAAAGATGAGATCAAAGGCCAATATCTCATCAACAACAATGGAGGGCTAGTAATAAAAATGAATATTTTATTCATTTTTGGGGAAGGCTTTGCATTTAATGTGATGAGGACATATGAGGAAATAAAAAATTATTTCCTTAGGAGGGTGTGGAATTAAAAATTCCATTTTATGTGGAGTTGTGAGAGACATGTGACACTTAGGCACTTTTGGAATCCACATGTGTGAACTCATGGCATGGAGAAGAGTTTAGCATGGAAATAGAAAGGTGAGGTGGAAGGGTCACGTGACTCATGGGAATATTTTTTGAATTTTGAATTTGTGGGTTGTGGGAGAGTGGGTTAATGATGCTTTGACCAAGTTAATCAGGGTGATTAATTTAATTAATGTGGCTAGAAAAATTAGGGAATGGATTAAGCAGGGTTTAGGATTAATTAAATAATAATTTATTTAATTAATTTAGGTCTAAGGGCTAAGCAGGCTAGGGTAGCTAATTAAATATTGGCTATTTAATCAACTAGGCTAGGTGTAGGCTGATTAGTAGGGTAGATTAATTAGATAAGTGTGATTTACCTAATTAATCAAGTTTAGACATGTGGACAAATTAATTAATTAAATATTTGCATATTCATTTAATTAATTGGGGTAATGTTGAAAGGTGTGAAGCTAAACTAATTTAATTAATTCAATTTTTGGGGTAATTTGATGACGAATGGATGAATGATTCAGGGGTAAGTTAGGCTAATTAATTAAATAAACATTTAATTAATTAATTGGATGGGAAATTGGTGATATAGATGATGTCGAAGAATGGTCGAAGGGTTAAGACATTTTTAGGTGTCTACAAACCTCTACATAGATCGTGGCTACTTCATTATGTTCATCATTGAAGCATTCCTCATCGAAACCTAGGAAAGTCCATATGGCTTCTCCTATTTGCCTCAGTGAATCCCTCTCCTAGTATTCCGGGGGAAGGTTGATGCTATGTTTGAGCGGATCAAAGTTTGGTTCCCAATCCAATTTATAAAAGCTCCAATCTTCAAAGAAGAGAGGAGGACCATACACGATTTCTTCTTTCAAAGTTTTGCTATCGCTTTCTACATAAAATAAATCTTTGGCTAGGGTTTTAATCCTTACTCAGTTTGCGAAAGACTAGCTCCACCAGTCCCAGATCCACTGGCTAGGGCTACTCCTTCTGTTCCATTTGACAAATAGGGCTCATTCTCTAAGAATCTCTGTAATCGGTGAAAGGATTTCCGAAGAGATCAAGATTGCTTTATTTTTTGGGGGTCCTCCATTGAATCTCCTTTCATCTTCCTCTCTAACAATAGAGTTCCGATTACCCGTCCTACCATGCTTCCAATGTGGAACCATATTACGCACCTCTTATGTCCTGAATCTATCCCGAAAGCCTCCACCAGCGCCATGCTTTCCTTTCCCTAGTGGGATTGCATTCACCCCGATGGCAAAAGGAGGAATTACTGAATAATTTGAAATTATGTCTTCTCTTTCTTCCCCTTCTTTCACACGCGACATTTTTCCTCCTTCCTGAATGAATAAAATTGTATTTAACAATTTATTAATATTTATATACGTTTAGAATATTTAATATAATAGTTAATAATTAAACATTTATAATATTTAATATAATAGTTTTTTTTTGGGTAAGTGCTGCATTTTATGGGTGCAGCTTCCTTCTTTAAAATAACAAAATCCAAACCGATTACATAGTGTTTCGTGGCACTACCATAAGTGGTAATATGCCCTCAGTTATATCTACCAGTCTTAATACTACATTCTGCTCAACCAGTCATGGGTTGGCACCAACAAAATTTAAAAATTCACTAATATCAATTTACTGCTTCACCCCCTTTTTTATAGAGGAACCAAGCTTTGTGGAGCTTTAACTACTTCTTATCCTTGTTGAGACTGAAAACTGCAAGAGCCAAACCTTGCTCTGGTTCAACTTCGATGACCTCTAACATTGGCTTGATCATCTCCATCACTTCATCACGGACCAGCCTCATGACAATTCTGAGACCCCATAGAGGGGCTCCCATGTCCTGAATACAGTTGGTGAAGAACCGCTCCAGGACCATACCATCATGGGTATGTCCTCTCTTTCCTTTTCGGAGGCCTTGTAGAACAAGAAGCTAATCGGGTTTTCACGAAAACCATTTATCTCACAGCGACAGTCAACTCCAAAGTGTTGTGCCAATATGGTTTGAGATCAGCTTAGTTCCCAAGCCTTGATTTATAATCAATGCAGTCACGGCTTCAATCTCGGTGACTTAAAACATACGATTTATAATTATTTATATCGAATAAAGTCCATTTAAAAAAAAATGAATATAATAATATGTATTTATAATTTGAATTAAATATATTAGAGATGATTCATTTTAAATAAATAAAATATAATATATAGTATAATATGCCTAGTTCCTAATGATAGAGATACGATTTAATATATTATTATAATTCAAATATTTGTCCATCTATATATTAATATTAAATCATCAATATTTCTAGCCTATATAAATTTCAAATAGACATTTGACAAATGATAAGACAAGGATTGCAAAATACATTGAATGCATTCCTATGGAAAACACATGAACAATAATGCCATGTGAAATTAAAAATATGTAATTTTAGTCTTAACTGTAGACACCTAAAATTGTCCATGTCTTGACCATTACCTAGTCGACACATTACTAGAGACATCATATGACATTCTATCCTAATTCCACTCCTAATCCCACTTATCCCACTTTCTAATTAATTAAATAAATCCAATTTATTTAATTAATTTCTCTTTCAGATGTTCCAACTAATTCAAATAAAATATTTGAATTTTCATCACAATCAAACACGTCACAGTATATTTTCTATTTAATATACTTCACATGTCCCACTAATTTAAATAATTTTTTATTTAAATTAGGTCTACCTTACACTTGTCACATGACTACAACTCCTCATGGAGTGGGAAACCCTATTTGATCTTAGTCGTCTACATCATTGAAACAAACTTTCAATCATAGGCCTTCATTCAAATTACTCACTTCCTATAAATAAACCCCAACCAAGCCATTTGATAAAGGAGTTTCAAGTAGCCTCATGTTGTCGAATTTCCTCTAGGATCTAGTTTCCAAGTATCGTTATGCTGCTAGAATGAGCAACCAACATTCATCCTTCAAAATCATTCATTCCTATGCAAGATTGAGAAGAGCAATGGAGATACACCAAGCTTAGTGTGGAGGTTTGGTTTGCATTTTCTTTGTGTTTTGATTTTCATGCTATCTTGTATTTCATTGTGCTTGTTAGCGTTTGATGATTTGTTGTTTATGATTTAGCCCTGATTTTTACCCTAGATACATTTGGTCAACTTGACGTGAATCTTGCAAATCTAACATTTTTTTGTCAATTTTAGGAACCTAACTTTTACGGGTGACCTCTAGGCCTGAAACAAACCTCACGGTTGAATCCAGGAGGCCTCGCAGATGAAGATTGACATAAAATTTGCTAGGTTTTTGTCACTGCAAAATTTATACTTTTAAAAAAAATTTACTTGGCAGTTCGTACAATACGGATCTGTACCATATAGTACGGATCTGTCATTCGGTCAGCATAATCCTCTATTGTTCTTATGGTTTCAGGGGTGTTCAATTTGCGTGGCAGGAGATTGTTTGATTTGTTTTGCATGGTTTGAATGTTTGATCTGTCGACCAAAACCCTAAGTGCTACCTACTCTAAACCCTAGTCATTTTGCCACCTCCGCCATTACTACTCCTGTCGCCGCCTGTGTTTTTTTACCCTCCACTATCACTTGTTGTGAATCTTTACCTCTACCCTCAACCTAAACCATAAGCATTTCTAATCACTCACGGGTTTTGCATGTACATTGTTGTCATTGTTTGGGTTTGAGATTTTGCAAGTTATCTTTCACGGCGGGATTGACTATTTTGGTAATGTTTTCTTGTGACATATCCAGAGTTCACTTTTTTGATCCTAAACCCTAACTTGGTCGACCATGTTGGACCACTGTGGGTTGCCACTCCCGAATCCTATCAAAAACCCTTATATCTCCCATTGGCCACTACTGCTAAACTCTATCGCAGCCCCCTGTTCACCATCCACCATCCCCTGCTGCTCTGATCGTTCCTGTCGACATCACCAGTCGTCGGATGCACCAAATCCTAGCCTCCTTGTTCGACCTTAAGTCCTTGTCACTGCCCATAGCCTTAACCGTTGAAATCATGCATTCATCGCCTCAAAACCACGTGGCCGACACCTTTTGGGCAGTAACACTTGTTGTTGACTTGCTAGATCTGTAGCGACAGTCACGTTGGTGACCAGCAACAGCAGCAAAGGGGACTAAGGCTAGCGAGCCTCTCATTTTTTTTATTTTTATTTTTTTGCATCTTCTTGGCCCCCGGTCACATTGGTGACCAGGGGCGTTACTGCCACAAACCTTAACCATAAACATTAACCACCAACCTTTAACTGCATCATGTGACCAAATTCCTCTACCACCAGTGGTTTGTCAAACGGCTAGACTTGACCCTTGCTTCTTCTTAAGCCCTAATAGGGCATTTTTTTCTTTTCTTCATAACATCATCATACGGGGTCAAAATTTTGCAAAAAAGGACTCCTTGGAAAGGTGACTTAGCCAACTTTGTTGTGGCGTAGGTTTCATTAGGTGACTATGTCGTTTTATCAGACTTTTTCTCAGTCAAAGTCAAACTTAATTTTGAACTTCAAACGCATGTAACTTTTGCAAAATTGATCCGTTTTTCACGATTTTTTTCAAACTGCGTAGAATTTCATATATAATCTGTTTATGCCATTCATTTTACTATAGCTATCCATCTTGATCAGATTTTTATCAGATTTCCTCTTTTCCACATAGCACATTTCTATGCAAGTTTACTTGTTCCTTCTTGGTTTTTGTGGCTTTTATGTGCATCTAAGGAGTTGTAGCATCATTGGAATTAGTCATAGTAGTAGGTTTAAGGATGAAAATATTTAGGTGCACTCCATTCATCTTTCATCTCTATTCATTTTTTCATGATCATTGTTTGCAAACATACTTCAATTTGGGTATAAAAAGAACATTTGTTTTCTCTCACATTTGGACTTGGGCTCTAAAACAAACTATTGTCTTCGTTCACACATTCAAATTGGGCATAAAATGAACCATTGTCTTCCATTCACACATTTTGACTTTGGGTATAAAAAAATAAGTGCTTGCATTGTTTAGTGAACTTGAATGTGATCGAAGGTGTGTATGCTCTTCTCATGAGCTTAGTGCAATTCTTGAGAATCAAAAACATCTCTCATCCATTCACTTTCACACCACACATATGGATTTTTTAAGGGGAAATTAACAAGTGCAAGTGTGAATCAAGTGTTTGTATGTATGCTCTCTCCTCACACTGCAAGGTCATCTTGGAGATCAAAAACACCCACTTGATTTGTTTTTGTCATACCTTTCCTAGGAGGCTTGCTTGGAGACACACCACTCCAAGGGATGACCTCAACTCTAACGTTCCAGCGGAGTATAAAAAGCAAGGTGTGAATCAAAGACACCCTCTTTGGAAGTTGAAATCTTGTCATTCGGGCTAATCCCCAAAGAACTTTATACCTTTGGGAAGTGAAGGTGAAGGGTGGGTTACCCCTTTCTCTTGACTGTTTGGCACTATTTCTCTTTCATTTCACAGAATTAGACCTCCTATACCTTGAGTATATTGGGGACATCCTTAGTCAACTTGTACATCCTAGTTTAGGACCTATTTGGCCATACCCACTTGACTAATTACACTTCCCTTTGGCATAGTGAGAGCTGCTTTTAGAAATCAACGGTTGAAAACTATGGAGAAGGGATGCAAGACAATTAAATGCACCATTGCCGCTGTTTTTTCCTCGGTCACCTTCGCTCATTGATTTTCACCTGCCAATTTCATTCTCTTAATGACGTCATTGGATTTTCTGTTATGGAGCTCCATATAAACCATTCATCGTGCGCCACTCTTGCAAAAGATCCATTCCAGTACATGACATTGGATTGAAGATGCGGTTTGTTTCTACTTTTAAACAATATGTGTCCAGTAAAATGGCCCTTACGTGTAGAAACAAACACAAATACATCTCCCGTACAGTATTTGGACAGGGCTAAAATTTTATCTCAGGCTTACAATATGACTCTATACATGCACCCCAAGCTCTCTAGAATATATCTGCACCTTACACGTCCGGTTATTCGAGCTCCTTTAGTGATCGCTGTAGAATAATGTGGGTCGGAACCCAAAATTTTTTTATACCACTATATTGATATTTAGAGCGACAAATATCTTGGAATTAAAACAATAATATACTGGATGTTTTAGAGTCGTCGTTGAGAAAAACTTCCCACAAATTAGTGGGGATTCGTTCATGACATTGTATATTAATTTTGGTTCAGCATTAATGGTTGTGTGTTTGCCTAAATTTTCCTTGGTATATCATTCTCTGAGAACTATCACATCAATTGATCGAGTTGCTACAGTTTATCTTGCCTTATTATGAGAGCTCCTTTCAAGAAGGCTTTGTATGGTCAGAAGCTTGAGCACCGAGGTGTCTAGTTAACATTTTTAGAAATGGACTTGGTAAATTTACTCAAAGTAGGTATGTTATTTCTTGCACATCCATTAAATTGTTATGGTTTGTGTTTTCCCTAGATTTGGTTAATCTATAATAAATAATCTGCTATCACTCCATGCTTACAAGGTAATGAGAAATAACAATAGAGTTTTGTCTCACCTCATATATGGGCTATTCCAGTAAGTTTAAAATAGTTTATTCTTATTGCCTTCAAAGTTCTCTATTTTTTTAAGATTTTACATATAACTCTATCCTTTCAAAGTTCTCCTCATTCTCCATGCAATTTCTCCTACAAAATGAGGTGCCATAGAAGCTCCCCTTCCTGTCATTGATTATCATATGGTTGGGATCTTACATGGTCACCATACTAGACAAGAATGCAAAGGGTTTGCTGGTGTTCCTGAATCACGCTCTCCTCCTAGCTAGAGGAATACAAGAAAGGAAGCAATATATATTAATGAAGATCCAATTAGAAGATGGTGGGGAGTTTACATGGCCAATGATGAAAATTTCAGGCTGAACTATGACGTTCATGCACATTGTGTGCCATCATGATCTAGATGTTCAAGACAGTCTTAAAGATGAGGTTTTAAACTTGTAAGCTTTATCTCGGCTTTTTCTTGATATGTTTGACAAGAAAATCAGTGATGATTATTACATGAAGATGAGAAATTTACAGCAAAGTATGCAAGAATTTGTTGGTAGTTTAAGCACAAATAATAGAAAAAGAAATGCTCCAACAATAATTATATTTTTTTGTAATTTTTGTTTGACAACATACTTTCAAAAATAAAAATCGAGGATATTAGCCTACTCCCGAGCGGTATATTCCTCTTCCTTTTGGTGATGGTAGGCCTTCTATTACTATGTTTACTGGTGATACCTCATGCCTCTCCACACTTTGTACCATTGTGTACAACTCATGCATTCCCTCATCATCAAAGTACACCTCAATCAAACGTGCTTGCCTCTTTCCCTATAGGTAATGCCCTTGCCTAATCAAATGTGTTTGCCTCTTTCGATATAATGCCGCTACCTCAAAACATAAAGCTCCAAATAAAATAATCATTAAACTACAAACTGAATCATTGGGGGGTGCGAGGGAAGAGTAAAGTTCTTTAAAATAATATAGCCTTTAAATTTAAAAAGTTGTTTGTAGTTTCATTAAGGAGTAGTTAAAGTCAACTAAATGGAATTAAATTAAAGTTTATGCCTATCAAAGAGCAAGGGGCATTATGAAGAGCCATGTCTATGAAGAAAATAATATATTTAAAAGGGAGGAGGCATCATTGAATATATTTTTATTTTTGTTTATTACTCTTTGTGGTGTGGATCAAGAATGAAAGGCCTCAAGGTTTGTGGTGTGGACGGAAGGCTTCAAGTTTGTGATGTGGATCAAGAACGAAAGATCTCAAGGTTTGAAATTAGAGGGTGAAAACCCTTGGTTTAAGTAGATTTGAAGAAAATTCATTGACATTTTAGTGAAGATAGATCACTGTAGATTTGAGATAATTAACAATAGATATAAAGGATAAGTCCCATCTTTTTTGAAATATATTCTAAATATTATATTTTAGATAGATTGGCAATTCAATGACATTTTAGTGAAAATAGATCAATGTAGATTTGGAATAATTAACAATAGATGTAAATGATACATCTCATCTTTTTATATATTCTAAATATTATATTTTAATTAAATAAATTGTTGAAATTACAATTTCTAAAGTTGAAACCATATTTATAATCAATCGTGTTGTAATCTTGAGTTAGATTTTATTACATTTAAGGAAAAATAGGAAAAATTTGAAGGGGACATTACAAATGGTATTAGAGTTGGATCTTGTTAGCTTGCGAGTTTTTCCTCTTACTCAATTTAGTGATAGAGTAAACAAAAATTATCAAAGAGAACTTAAAAAAAATCAACATCAATTTTCTAAGGACAAAGTGATAGAAACTCCTTTTGAATATGCAAATGAATTTGATAAAAGATTTGACCTTATGTTAGATTTGATGAGGCAAATGTTACATAGGATGAGTAATGCAAAAAATTTCAATAATCAAAATAGTGAGGAAACTTCTAATAGTAACAATATTAGGCCAAAAAGTCACATTTAAAGAGCAAAGAAAAAAGGTAGGGCTGTTGATAGACCTCTTCGTCTTACTTTCATTCAAAAGGAGAAGTTTCTATTGGAGAAGCAAAAAATTCAATACAAAATGATATCACTGCCTTCTATGAAGAATATAGAAATCTCCCTATAGGGTTTCAAGAAGCAATGTCTCTCACGATTTACATGAATATGAAGAGAGGCATAAATAGATTGAGAATTGAATCTAGACTTGAACCAAGATAGAATGGTCATCAGGAAGCTTTGGGTAAGTAACATTATCTACATTTGATGGATATACTTTCATTCAAAAGGAGAAGTTTATGTTGGAGAAGCACAAAATTCTCCAAAATTCAATACAAAATGATATCATTACCTTTTATGAAGAATATAGAAATCTCCTTATAGGGTTTCAAGAAGCAATGTGTCCACGATTTACATGAATATGAAGAGAGGCAGAAATAGATTGAGAATTGAACCTAGACCCTAACCAAGATAGAATGATCATTAGCAAGCTTCAGGTAAGTAACATTATCTACGGATGAATTCTCCAAAATTCAATACAAAATGATATCATTGCCTTTTATGAAGAATATATAAATCTCCTTATAGGGTTTCAAGAAGCAATGTGTCTCATGATTTACATGAATATGAAGAGAGGTAGAAATAGATTAAGAATTGAACCTAGACCCTAACCAAGATAGAATGATCATCAACAAGCTTAGGGTAAGTAACATTATCTACAGATGAATTCTCCAAAATTCAATACAAACTGATATCATTGCCTTTTATGAAGAATATAGAAATCTCCTTATAGGGTTTCAAGAAGCAATGTGTCTCACAATTTACATGAATATGAAGAGAGGCAGAAATAGATTGAGAATTGAACCTAGACCCTAACCAAGATAGAATGATCATCAGCAAGCTTTGGGTAAATAACATTATCTACAGATAAATTCTCCAATATTCAATACAAAATGATATCATTGCCTTTTATAAAGAATATAGAAATTTTCTTATAGGGTTTCAAGAAATAATGTGTCTCACAATTTACATGAATATGAAGAGAGGCATAAATAGATTGAGAATTGAACCCTAACTAAGATAGAATGATCATCAACAAGCTTTGGGTAAGTAACATTGGATGGATCTAATAAATGTACTACCTGTGTGTGGATGCAAAAGTTTTAGAGAGTTAGCTAAGTTAAAACAAGAAGGAACAATGGAGAAATATGTAGAAGAATTCCAAAGATTAGTTGTAATGGTGTTTGATGTCATGGAAAGATCAATTGTCCTTTTTATTGAAGGGGTAATTGAACCCCTTGGGGGTTTGATTAAGGCATTTGATCCATTGACCCTTCAAGTGGCTATTAAAAGAGCCTTGAATTTAGAAACATCAATGGCCAAGAATAAGTTGTTTGATAAAACCCCTCTTATAGAGTCAAATATGAAACCTTTTCAAAAATATATCTCTCAACTAAAAGACTACCACCAAAGAACAATTTTGATGAAGTAACCAAAAATGAGTACCACTAAAACAAATTATTATTTTCTTGTAGAAAACCATGAGAACTTGCACACCATTGTTTGGGAAAAGGTCAAATACATTGCATAGAAGTAATTATTGATGAGGATTCAAAGAACCAAAATCAAAAATTGAAGAATGTGAACCTGAATTAGAAATAAAAGAGAAAGGTGAGCATCTAGGGGTTGCACTCGGGTGCTCCTAAATATCATCCTTTCAAAGTATGAGGAGTTTTGTAGGGGCATAAAGTTATAGCTCTAACTGATAGTGGAGCAACACATAACTTCATAGATGAAGGGTTGGTTGCTAGGAAAGGATTGAAAACAAAAAAAAATTATGGATGCAAGGTCATAATGGTTGACGGTTTTACCGGTCCATGTACCAAGAGAACCCAACAATTGGAGACCACCTTTGGTAGAAAAAAGTTAAAGCTATTGACTCCACCTCTATTTTATATGAATTTCCATGGATTATGAATTATGTAAGGCATGCAATGCATTCAAGTGTAACTTGATAGATGGACTTCAATAGATTATAAATTCCTTATTTCTCATAGCCAAGTTCCCACCCAAATTGAAGAGGCTAACACTAAAAACAAGTATTGAAAATTAATTGTATTGGTTGGATTTGGAGTTCCAAATCACCTTGTGCTCATTGGTAGTGGAATCTTAAAGAATTTGAGCAAGGCCCACCATACTTTTACTTTTACTACATGTATAGTATACCAAAGGGTGTATGGACAAACCATATCCTTATTTTTGTATGATGTTGAACTAAAATTTGTGGTTTCAAAGTACCTTTCAGTTTCAACTAGAGAACATGGCTACATGCATAACCTTCCTATGAATAATTATTTACAAATCTTACCTTTACCACCTGTTGCCTCCTGAATCGGCAGAGGGTTTGCCAGCTCCAATGCATAGGTAGATTTAGCCAACAGATACGGGAGGTTGCGTGAGCTGCCTCCCCTTCACTTCTGGTTTTGCCGCACCAAGGGGGGATCCCTATAGCTAAAGATGTAACACTTGACTCACCCAATGACACAAAGATATAGCTTTACAATAACAGGCAAAATACTCTCATGTGTAGACCAAGATGTGCATGATACATCACAAGGTTGGCAACATTCTTGGACATATTTATTTGGTTGTGAATGAGAGTATGCAGGGGTCCTAATCCTACTCCTACAAACTAACAGGTTGGAATAATGGAAAGATGGGTTTTATGCTTTGGATGCAAGACAAGGGATTTTGGATCATAACTACTAACCCAGGAGCAAACCAGTGCCTATCCCAGAGCAAGGAGTCAACTAGACGTATACAAGAGAATGGCTTGCAACTGGCATTCAAGTTTCAAGGGGTTGACCCCTTGAAACTGGTATCTGCCTTACAAATACCACCCAGGAATGGGTATTTAGTTGCCTATACTTACAGACATCCCAACTAAAATACATTATTCTCCATACCTTAACCTAAAACAATTTAATCCACTCCTTGAATGGAAGTTAGAGATCAAGTATGTGATACAACAAGACTATACCCTATAATCTGAGAAACCCTTAGCAACCAGATTCAAAAGAAGAAAATGCATGCAACAAGTGGAGACAGACAACAAAACACATGCAAGAAGCATTTTTCATATAACATTAACACTGAAACTAAACATATATGCAAGATACAACTCAGGTGCAACACAAACTCCACAGAGATAAAACAGATAGGAAATGTTCTATATTTCGTTATTTTTCCCCCAAAATTGCCCAAGTCTTCAACAACAACAAAAAAATGAGTAACACAGTCTGCCTTTTATACCAAGACTGTCCTCAGCAAAATTAATTACAAGGCAAATCAAAAATTCACCAGATACAATGCATGAGAAATGGCACTCAGAAATATTCAATGCTGCGGAGAGACAAAGAGGAGTGAACAGGTGGAATCGGGATCCGCACCGCTGCTCAAGGACATTCATCTTTAATCGGGTTGTTGACCCGTCCATCATCAACCCAAATCCTACAAATGTCACCATTATTGCTCAGCTACCCGCAGATCCTCAGTGGCATGTCATTGGAGTTCTTCCTGCCCAAACGCGACCGTAGATACAAAGAAACCCATCACTACAGCAAAATACAAAATCAGCCATTGATCTACTCCCATCGCTGAGATCTGCGGCTCGAAACACACCCTGAAAGTTGCTAATCAGTGAGAACGTGCCACATAGGCACCTTATGTTTCTATCGCTGGCTTTTTGTTTCTTCATTTTGCCTTTTTTGCCCTTGTATATGCATGTTCAAACGCATATACAATCGCCACTGTTCACCTACCAAAAACCCTTTGTATATGTAAGAGCAAATGCATATACAACTGTTCATCATACAAGGCGGACCCCAAACTGTTATAAAGAAAATTGGAATTCTTATTCAGGTCCAACTTGTATCCTTCTTCTTTGCATATCCGCGATATACAACACACATATACATACAAGCCGCGGACCTCAAATCATTATGCATCAGAATGTACCACCTTTTGAAATCTAGCTTGTATCCTTTTGCTGCACATTGGCTTGTATATCGGCACATATACAAGCGCTTTATACAACCCACAGACCTCAAATATTTACTCATTGCATTTCATTCCTCCATCGCGTCCGGGTTGTATGTCACTGTCCTTGTATATTGGGTTGCATATTGCATATACAAACCCAACATACATGCAAACTGCGGACGTCAACAACTTATGAGCCGCATTGCAATCTTCCTTCACATCCAGGCCTTGCATATTGCAAATGTATATCACATATACATTCCCCTTTGTATATGAGATACAAAACCCCTTGCATGTCTCCTTTCTGTTTGTATGTTGCTGAACATACAAAGCCCTTTGTATGTTTTTCTTGTAGCGATTGTACGTATCTCCCCCGCTGCAGTATAGAAAATGTATATTGGCACCTTTGTATGTCAAATATACAAACCCTTTTATACAACTGTAGAATCTGTGATGAAATATTCCAGGAATGTATCTTTTCTCTTGTACATATAGTCGTTGTACGTCTGAACATACAAACCAAATACACATGCAGACCCAACATACAAGTAGTGAATATTCTCGAGAATCTGTGAAAGATTCCCCCTTTGTATATGCACTATCCAAAGCCCGATATGCATCTAAAAATGCATATAACTTACTTTTTCAAAGGCCGATTTGGATCTTGCAAGCCCACCAATGCATATTTGACCTGCATGTATATACAAAGACACTTGCACCTTAACTGATTTTTTGCATTTTTTCAACTGAAACCAGACTGCTCATGCAGGCGGTAACACCACCCATCACAATTGAAGAGACATTTCCTAAAACACAAAGTCATTACAAAACTAAGCTTAATTGCATAAACATAGTGGTAAAAACTATTTTATTGTGTGATAGACTTGGGGCTATAGTCAAGCATTCTAGTGGAAAATGTTACATTAAATATCAAGGTATGGTACTTTTACATTGTAAAAAAATGGAGCTTGATATGGGTTGGTCCACATACACTAGCTCCACTAGAGCCTCATGAAATGGTACTTCTCATGCCAATGATCCAATGATAAAAAAAAAAAAGAGAGTGACTTTCAATTGGTCATTCCATGCCAACAATCCCAAGATGACATGATCTTTACTAAAGCAATGCAAAATGATTCAAATAATCATGCCCACTCATGCTACTCTATACCTTCATTTGTACAAGTTGAAAGCAAGGAGAACTTTTCAATTGACATTTTCCAACTATTGGTGCCTTAGAATGAATAGCACCTGCATGGTTGAAAGCATTCATTGCCTATGTGTATCAAATGAAATGCCAGGATTGAGTAGTAGAAGTCCACAATATATGGTAGAGGTTGGTCGCTTATGTTGTATGTAGGTAGTGATGCACATGGCAACGGTTAAGGTCATGGATCTGTTGGACAATAGAGATGATCCTGGAAAAAAATATATTCAAGTGCTGACTGTGGACAATCATGAGATATGGTTCATGGAATTTATTAAATACCACAACCCTCTTAACAAATGAGATACTCTCTTCCAATGCTACATAATGACATGGGCCATAGGGATACAAGACAATCATCATTGACTTAAAGACATGGCAATTAAACTTCCACAACTCTTCGGCACACCCATTGCACACCAAGGTGTGATTGCTGGTCTAGGCTTGTTGATGTGTCTTCAAGTGCTTGCTTAATCATCACATTCTTCAAAAGTTCAAAGTTAAACTTGCTTATGTGTCTTGCGTGTGTGATTCATGCATGTACATGTGTAATCATTTGTTTGCAAATTGCCACATCAAGCTATCAACACATAAATACATAAGCACGTCATTCTAAACATTCTTGCCAACACATTCATTCTAGGTCATTTCAACCTAATCAAAACCCTAATCATCCTTTTCATTCACCTAATCCACATCTTAATCATCCTACTTGTCTTATCCTAATCACCTTCATCCTAATCAAAACCCTAATCATCCTTGTTATTCACCTAATCCACATCTTAATCATCCCACTTGTACATCCCTAATCATATCCTAATTACCTCATCCCTAATCATATCCTAATCATTCCACATCATCATTCTAAGTCCTAGTCAATCACTAGTCAAAATGGTCTTGATTCTTAGCAAGCCTAATCCTAATCATAAGCCCAAACATATACTTCGAGGAGGCCATCCCTCTAATCCTAATGACGAGACAAAACCAAAGCCCAAACTTATACTTCAAGGAGGCCCTCCCTCTAATCCTAATGATGAGACAAAACCAAAGCCCAAACTTATACTTCGAGGAGGCCCTCCCTCTAATCCTAATGATGAGACAAAACCAAAGCCCAAGCTCATACTTTGAGGAGGCCATCCCTCTAATCCTAATGATCAGACAAAACCAAATCCCAAGCTTATACTTCGAGGAGGCCACCCCTCTACTTCAAATGATGAAACAAATCCTAAGCCCAAGGTCATACTTTGAGGAGGCCCTGCCCCTAATCCTAGTAATGAGACAAATCCTAGACCCAAGGTCATACTTCAAGGAGGCCCTCTCCCTAATCCTAATGATGAGACAAAACCAAAGCCCAATCTTATACTTCAAGGAGGCCCTCCTTCTAATCCTAATGATGAGACAAAACCAAAGCCCAAACTTATACTTCAAGGAGGCCATCCTTCCTCTAGTCCTAATGATGAGAACAATGCAAGACCTAAGCTTATACTTCGTTGGGCCCCTCCTCCTACTTCCAATGATGACAAGAACCATGTGGCATACCTTAAGGAACAAGACAAAATACAAAGAATTAAACAAATGTCTGACTCCATGCTAACATTAGAGGACAATATCTTGGCACTCCAACTACAAGACCTCATTCAAACACTTCATTAAATTCCACAACCCCTAGACCAACAAACCATACAAAGATTCCAAGCCATCATCCAAAAATTTCAACAAATCCAATCACCTCAAATACAACACCTCCTAGCCCAAGCCCAACAATTCATAGCCACTTGCCAAATTCAACAAATACAACCTCAACATCAACCACATCATTCACTTCAATCCTATGTGTCATCCCCCTCCACTTCACACCAACCAATTCCATCCACCTATCATGTCAATCCTACATCAACCTATAAATTCATTCCACAACAAGAACATGTGAGCCTAAGTCACCCCTTGAAACAAGATAAAAGGCCTTTAGGTCCTAATGCCACCTTTGATAAGGGAGACACCAACCTAGCTCATGCAATCCCTTCATTTAATCCCCCACCAACTCCACGCCCTAATTTCAAACATTACAAAGGTAAACCTATGGAGTTGTCCCAATCCACCAATCCATTCAATCCCTTTGACCTTCCACCTAATCAAATTCAAAACCCTATGCCTACAACATCGTCCATCCCTTTTATCCCTCCACCATGGGACCTATCCAATCCTAGTCCTAATTCATCCAATCCAATTAGCCTTCCACCTAATCACAATCCTAAGCCTTCAACTTCCTCCCTCATTACCCATTCATCTACCCATACACCTACAAAAGATGTGATCCAAGGGCTATTAGCAAGGATTCAATCATCCCCATGTCATCAAAGTCCTATCCTTGAGCCTACCAAGGAACCTTCCAACACCATGTCCATTCCTACAACCCCATCATATGGTCCACAACCTCGCGAGCCTATTCAAGAGTCTCCTCCCATGAGCCCAAGTCAACCTCCATCATGTTCTTATGCAACTGACCATCAAGAGCCTTCTACTTCTATTCAAGAAAGTCAAGAGTTATGTCAAGGGCCTAATCCTAAGCATGTGGAAAAATAAAGCCCTCATTCTAATCAAGATCAAATCATTTCCATTCAACCCATTCATAACATTTACCTTTTCCATGATCAAGATATTATTCATGATGAAGAACTATCCATAAGCAACTTGATCCTATCCATAACCCAACATCTATCCATGAAAGTCTTGTCGACCCACTTGATCATTCACCCCGTTTCATGGCCTTCCTTCAATGAAAAGAAACTTCTCCCTCACCCCATGATCCAACAACATCCACTTGTCATGATGAGACACATACCTCCCAAGCAAAGATAGAAGATCAAACCAATAGGTTGGATCTAAATGAACATAATCAAGATCCTAATGATCCTTCCACATCCACTATCATCAACCCCATTTCAAGTCCACTATCATATCTCCTTGGCCTATCCACCTCCATCCATGAATGTTCCTCTTAGAACAACAAACAACATCCATTGTCTTCCACTTCACCTTCTCCATCCAATAATGAGCTCAAGTATAGTGTCCAAACCACATCTAGTTCCATTGGGCATCACATACTCCAAAACATGAACTATCATGGCAAAGGCTTAGGCCTTTATGAACAAATTATTTTGGAGCCCATCCATGTCAACGTTCCTCCACGCTCATATGGCCTTGAATTTACACCCCAAGGTAAACAATCTCAAGATGTTGGTACTTCCTCCATGCCTCCTAAATCCACCACTCTCCATCACAAATCCTATCATGTTCCCAAAACATATGTTACCATTCCACATCTATCATCCTACAAATGTCAAAAGCATCTGACCATACACCTTCCACCATCCACTTCACCTCCACTACTTCCAACTCCCAATATCCCTCCATTTAATTTACCTCCATTGCTTCCAACACCTAATATCCCTATCATCCAATCCCCTTACCCGTTTATCCATAAATCCACTTCTAATCCATTCATCCATAAGTCCTCTAAAAATCCTAATCCTGACCAATCAATGCACACATCATCTAAACAAAAAGCTTCCACCATGTCCATGGGATTTAAAAATATAAATTTGGATGCCTCTACCCATAAAGCCAAAAATCCTAAGGATCCTAATGTCTTAGGACATCAATTCAAAAAGTCAAAACAAAATCCATCTAAAAAGCTACCAAGCCCACACCTCCAAAAGAAAAAGTCAAAACTATAATAGTTTGGGCCCCTAAACAAAAAGCAATCAAGTCAAATGAGGCATCCACGTCTCAAAAATCCCAACCATCCTCTTTCATCCAAAAATCTCATTCCGTTCAAAAATTTCAAATTCCTTCATCCCACAAGCAAAGCAAAAATCATAAAAATACTAAGTCTATGTGGGTCCCAAAATTCCTACATCTACCATCCCCGAAGCAAACATCTCCATTGCTTCCTACACCACCTTCCCATCAAAAGCTTCAATGTTTATCATAGTGTGTGTAGTTGTTGGTCATGGTTCCCTTTCATTTGACAACATTTCCACATACCTCCATCTCCCCATCCTTCATTCACTATCCTACATATTTCACCCATCACCTTCCTATGGTCCATGCTTTTGGATAAACCTCTCATCCATCCATGCATAAACCTTTCGTGATCTACATCATAATCCATTATCCTTCCACCCATAATCCACTATCTACCTAATCCATCTTCTTCTCAAGCAATCGCCAACCAACATCTATGAGCATAATGACTTGACATGATGACATCCATCTCTAATGGGACTATCACCTTTCATGGAACTAAATGCTTGAGTCCCTCCTATCCATATTCCTCTTCTCCCATCCAAAAGTTTAAAAAAGTCAAAAAAAAAATTTAAAAAAAAAAGTAAAGAGAAATCCCTTTGTCTAATGGTGAAAACCACCCTCAGTGGTGCCTTGGATAAGTACCATGATGAAAACCTAGAAAACAGGTGTCATGTGTAGGTTGATCTTCTGTCACTTACACTTAGGGGCACATTGTCTCATCCATCCCATCATATCATATCCATCATATCCTACCATCTTTATCCATTACACTTACACATACTTATCCTATTGAGTAAATTCAATCTCCCTTCCTCCTTTAGATCTTCATAAAGATATGGGGGAAAAATGTTGAAAAATGTTTTGGATATCTCTTTATATACCTCATCCATTCCAAACAATCACCTCATTATCCTATTGTCATAGGCTTTGGCATGTAAAATCCTAAGCATTGTACCTAGAATGGGGCATGTTATTCCTAGGCGACATAGTCTTTGGAGATCACATCCTAGCTTCTTTATGATGCCTACATCCATTTCATCATCCCTCAACCTATCATAAGTCTTCCATCTACAATAGCCTATCCATTTATCCATCTTACATCCATCCTTGCACCTAGACTTGGTTCTCCCTTGTCATTGGTATCTACCACAAAGGCTATTCAAATTGAATCCAATGTCATTCCAAAACATTCCAAAAAATACCAAAAAAATCAAAACATTCAAAATCCAAAAAATCAAAACATTTCAAAAATACCAAAAAATCAAAATATTCCCAAAAAGACAAAAAAATCAAATATCCAACAAAAATCCAAGAATCAGTCAATTCAATCGAATCAACCCATCAATTCATTTCAAATCAAATTCATCCAAACATCAAATCATCAATTCAAATTCACTCAAAACATAACAATTCAAAAATCAATTCCTCAAATCATTCCAACCAAATCAATTCTTCCAATAATCCAATCAATTCATCAAATTCAATTCAATCAAATCAAATTAATCAATTCATCAAGTCAATTTCTCAAATCACATCAATCATTCTAATCAAATCACCACATTCTTCAATCAAATCAATTCCATCAAATTAATCGATTCCATCAATCAAATCAAATCACTTCTTCAAATCAATCATCATCAAGTCAAATCATTCCAAGCAATAAAGTCAAATGCAAGTCACTCCTCAATCCATACCAATCAATTCAATCAATCAAGTCAAATTATCCAATCACATCATTTGGTTTTGATCCTAATCTTGATGTAAACCAAATCAATCAATCAATTAATCAAATCCTAGTGTTGATTTGCATGGCCAACAACACTAGTATCAATCAATCAATCAATTGTCTTATATAGGATGTTGCATTGTCGAAACCAGACTAGGTGTCTTATACGGCATGTATCATTTCCTGAAACCAGATACTAACATTATCAATCAATCATCATTCAACTATCAATCAATCACTTAATCATTGGTTTATAGCTTGACAAGGGCAATACCTTGTTTTTTTTGTATCATTTGTGCATGCTTGCTTGCTTGCTTGTGTGTTATCATTTTCATCTTGCATTTGTATCACATCCATCTCCTTCCAGCTAATATTCATATCTTGTGTATGTTGGAATAACTTTTTGCATTAACCTTTGCATTTAAGGTCATATCATACTCTTTTGTATATTAGGACTTTAATGCTCTAAGTTTACTTCCTGATACGTTAGACAAGGTTGTATTACGCTGGTACACAAGACACATCGTCACCTTGGTCCTTATACCTCGGTGCATAACGTCTAGTGCTACATCAAACTTCATGGTTGCTCACCTTCATTGCAACATAACGCATCCTTCATTTCTTCTATCCATTCTCTTATCCATTCATTGACTAATCCCTTTCATTTTATTTCGAGAGCCTACCCGTGTTTGCCCAACCCACCTATCCTCTCAAGGGGGCATCATCATCCTATCCTTACATCATCATCTTTTTCCTCTATCCACATCTTAGCTTCTTTGAAATGATGTTACTTCTAGTCGCAACATCATCTCAAATAGGGGCAAAATGTAGACACTTAAAATTGTCCATGTCTTGATTATTACCTAGTCGACACATGACTAGAGACATCATATTACATTTTGTCCTAATTCCACTCCTTATCCCAATTTCTAATTAATTAAATAAATCCAATTTATTTAATTGATTTCCCTTTCACACATTCCAACTAATTCAAATAAAATATTTGAATTAGCCATCACCTTTCATCACAATCAAACACATGTCACATAGTACATTTTCCATTTAATACACTTCACTTTTATTTAAATTAGGTCTACCCTACACTTGTCGCATGACTACAACTCCTCATGGAGTGGGAAACCCTATTCAATCCTAGTCGTCCACATCGTTGAAACCAACTTTCAATCATAGCCCTTCATTCAAATCACTCACTTCCTATAAATCAACCATCAACCAAGCTATTTGATGGAGTTTCAAGTAGCCTCATGCTGTCAAAATGGCATTAGAGCCTCTCATAAATCTAGTTTCCAAGTATTGTTATGCTACTGAAATAGTGAGCAATCAACATTCATCCTTCGAAATCATGCATTCCTATGCAAGATTGAGAAGAGCAATGGAGATAAGCCAAGCTTAGTGTAGAGATTTTGGTTTGCATTTGCTTTGATTATTTCAATTTCTATGCTATCTTGTACTTCATTGTGCTTGTTAGGGTTTGATGATTTGTTGTTTGTGATTTAGCCTTGATTTTTACCCTAGCTACAATAACTGCTATCAGTAAAATTTTATTTTAAAAAGTGAAAAAAAGTTGAAGGGATTACGGGGGCCCCGGCCGCCTCGCATAGATTTTACTTTTGACTTGGGCAGGCATATGTGCCATACATATTTTCAATCTTGGTTGACATGCAGAGTTAGGCGAACGAAAAACAGACAGCAAGTCGTGTAAAACAAGTGAGTGGAAAAGTTTCTCTCATGACGGCATAGATGGATGGACAGGTTGCGTTCAATCGTCTTACACCCTTCTTTCAGACTCTCAACCGTTGATTTTCATCCTAGGTTAGTCCCTCTCACATAGGGGACACCTTCAACATAATGAACACTCAAATCAGCATTAATATTATATTGTTAGAGCTGAAAAAGTTAACATGTGCCCCTGTTCTATTTACAATTGATATCTTGTTTGTTCCCATGCTTTAGTGTTCTCCCAACGAGTTTTTCTACAATCAAAACCCTTGAACTTTGGGTTTAGGAAAGGCTAAAACACATGGCACCTCCACATTGGCTAGTGCATGAAATACCTATATCGGATGATTTAAACCCTGATCATGTTCATCTACTTGCAATACTAATCATTGATCTCCACATTCCATAGCTAACCATCAAATTACATGGTAAGCGAGGAGGTCATCAGAGGTAGAGCAAGGGGAGCTAATAACAAAGTACTTCGCATGGACCAATATTGATATTCAAACATGTTTTATATGTATTCATGTCTGCAATATGTGCTTTATTTTATTTCTTTATTGCCCAACCATCAACGTTCTTCAAGCACGGAAATATTTCTTTGAACATAAACTCGGTCATCGTATTGTAAAATCAGTCTAGTTAGTGCTTATCCCCAACAACTGTCATAACAATGAAAATAACAAAAAAAAGGAAGAGTAAAGAATAGCAAAGGCATAATACACCGAGTGTTTTGACTAAAGAAAATTCGGCAAATGGAAAAGAAAAGCGACGTGAGACAAATTTCCAGGTAGTTTTTGCATTGAAAGTTCACACTAAAAAAATCCTATTAGCTAAATATGAGCATATTCGGACACTACACAATTCCAGAATAAATAGATGATATTTGTCAAAGGTTATTTGCAAAGTTAGGCCTTGAGGACATACATTCTTAATCAAATAATCTCCCTATAAATCAACGACATATGGAGATAATTCATCAAGCATACAGATGTTTACAAGGGAGTCTGGAAGATTCGTCCATTGGCTTGTTTTTTGGTGCAATCATCTTCAGATTTGCCATTAATTACATGGGCTATTTATAGTCCTAGAATGAGAGTTTCTCCATGCGCATTTGAATTTTTTATTGTATTTACTTTCATAGCATAATGACAGTTGTGCCTAATTAGGATCTTTAATAATAATTGACATTCTATAACATGTTATTATATTATTATAAATTTTAATTTGTAGAAACCATGACACAGATAAGCAGTTCTCTATGAGAGTTAGGCTATAGTCTTATTATGTGAGATTCAAGCTCAAAATATATTACATTGTTCTGTGAGATTTAGATTCCAAGATTTTATAACTCAAAATTCATTGAATAAGTTCAACTGAAGTAGAGCAAAACTAAGGTTTTCTTCCCCATAATAAGATGGCCCATAACTCTTGTGCATGTGTTGAGGTTGCGACATAACAATTCTTGTGTATATTCAAGCATGGCACATCTTCAAATCTTAACAATATGGCCCAATCTTACCCCACACAAAATTGACCTCAAAAACACTTGCCAAGCAAAAAATATATAAAATTCTTCTTGCCTTTGATTTATAGCCTAGTGGGTAGTGACCCTAGCAGTATTTAGTCTACGAGTGAACACTGAGCTAGTGGCAACATGCAATAGTTAGGTTTCAAATCCCATATAATCAACTCAACTAGAGAAAACCAAAACAAAGGTTTTTATGATCTTTGCTCTGACACAAAATATGCAGGGTTTGGTTGGGCTTATTGTGTGCTTTAATCCTTTAGAATGGAATGGCAAAGCTTTTGAAAATAAAAATAGGAATGAAGGGAAAGAAGAGCATTCTGTTTACTGGATTCCTGTGAATTGGGTTCCATTGGACATGAACTCCAAGCCTCTGAATTGGGGAGAAGATAAGAATAAGCTTCCTGGATATCAGTTTCCCTTGGACTTGAGCCATAGGCCTCAAAGTTGGGAAGAACATAAGAAAAATCTCAATTTGAAGGAAATGAAAATAAGAATAAGTTTCCTAGGTATTGGATTCCACTAGACTCGATCGTTAGGCCTCAAGGAGAGCAAAAAGATAAGGAGAATTCTTTATTTGAGGCAAAAGTGCATCATTTTCCTGTCCTCTAGATTCCTAAATCACCCTTCATTGGGTATGTTATTGATATTGACTGTGTGTATATAAGTTCTGCCACAAAAGATTATATGGAGGAGGTCAACTTAGTGTCTAGTTACACAGGCAAGGCAATCAAAATCCAGTGTGTTAGAGTTTACCATGCCATAATAATGACAGATGATGGTAGTGATGGTCGTGCTTGGACCTGGGGTCGTGGTCATTATCATGGTCTGACAAGATTTTCTGCTACTACATATCAGCCTGCTGTAGGCACACTTGTTGGACATAAGGTTGTTGATGTTGGATGCTATGGAGAAGACTTAATTGCTCTTACAAATGGAGATGTTCATCAATGAACTCATGTTGCTGGAGTATATAATGTGCCTGCTACTCCATTGTACGGGCGTGATCCTTGCATTCCACATGGTGATAAGTCGAAGCAAGTATCCATTGGTGTTAGTTTGGTTGAGCTAATTGAAATTCTCACTGGGATTGGTCAGCCAATGGAGTGGTTACTTGGTACTATAGTTAAGTAACCATGAGTTTCAAGGAAAGTGGGGACAACAGTGCGGTTTGGACTTCAAGTGGGAGATTGTTGGAAATGAAGCCCAACCGTCACTGCCCTTTCGTCTTCCTCTTCCCATGTCTCTTCAGTTGCCTGAAGAGTTTATATATTTCACTTCTTATTCTCTTTTTGGTAGAGATGAAGACTGATTGTAATTGGATTGATTAATGAAATAGTGTCCTGCTTTCCTTGGTGGATGTAGCCATTTTGATGGTGAACCACGTTAAATCTGTGTCTCTATTTTTATCTGTGTGATTAACTTTTTATCTGTTTTAGTTTTTCTGTTTAGCTGCATTTTATCTTCAACAATATGGAGATAATTCATCAAGCATACAGATGTTTACAAGGGAGTCTGGAAGATTCGTCCATTGGCTTGTTTTTTGGTGCAATCATCTTAAGATTTGCCATTAATTACATGGGCTATTTATAGTCCTAGAATGAGAGTTTCTCCATGCGCATTTGAATTTTTTATTGTATTTACTTTCATAGCATAATGACAGTTGTGCCTAATTAGGATATTTAATAATAATTGACATTCTGTAACATGTTATTATATTATTATAAATTTTAATTTGTAGAAACCGTGACACAAATAAGCAGTTCTCTATGAGAGTTAGGCTATAGTCTTATTATGTGAGATTCGAGCTCAAAATATATTACATTGTTCTGTGAGATTTAGATTCCAAGCTTTTATAACTCAAAATTCATTGAATAAGTTCAACTGAAGTAGAGCAAAACTAAGGTTTTCTTCCCCATAATAAGATGGCCCATAACTCCTGTGCATGTGTTGAGGTTGCGACATAACAATTCTTGTGTATATTCAAGCATGGCACATCTTCAAATCTTAAAAATATGGCCCAAGCTTACCCCACACAAAATTGACCTCAAAAATACTTGTCAAGCAAAAAATATATAAAATTATTCTTGCCTTTGATTTATAGCCTAGTGGGTAGTGACCCTAGCAGTATTTAGTCTACGAGTGAACACTAAGCTAGTGGCAACATGCAATAGTTAGGTTTCAAATCCCATATAATCAACTCAACTAGAGAAAACCAAAACAAAGATTTTTATGATCTTTGCTCTATCTAGTGCACATAAATGTAATTTATTAGGAAATACACGAAAGCTCTCTATCTTTGCTAGGCAAAATTTGGCTAGGTTAGTCATTGCCCTTAACAACATGGACCACATTGTTAGAAATAGTAAACAAGGGTCATGCATTGATGCACCCCTCAATTCTCTGTAATTGTTACACCACAACCACACCACATGTTTGCATTAGTTATAGGCCTCCTTATTAAAACTAGGCAATTTGAAAGTGGGTCACCCTCTTACCAAGGACCCAATTACCATTAGACCCTAAACCCCTTAGACTTAAGTACATCAAAGTTGTTGAACATTAACACAATAGGAAACAATGAAATATGTAGTCAATAAAAAAACTAATCTCTAAAACTACCAATCATATTAACCTCTATAGAGTAGTAGACCCGAAACTCATCACCCCCTAAATAAGTCTTATCTAAGCCCACTATCAAAACACAACCTTATTAAGTATGAGATTCAAATGGTGGGGAGTGAGAGAGAAGGGAGGAGAGTAATGGTTGCTATGAATGAGAGTGATGAAAGCATGTATGCTTTGCAATGTGTTGTTGATAGATAACCTACTTAACCAAAAAAAGCTTGAACAAATTATCATTATGAATGCAGAGACACCAGTTGTGTCAAAGTTTCCACTAGCAGGCCATGGTACTATTCCTACAGTCTGATATTTTTAAATTCATATTATCAAAATCCCTACTATTTTTTTGCAAATTTCTTTGATTTCTATAGCAATTGCATTTGTAGTGCATCATGTGTTTGAGATAGCCAGGAAAACAAAAAACCACATTACACAGAGAGTGTTATCTCTTAAAAAACTAATGGCCATTAAGAAATACTTACAAGAAAGTAAATGTATTTCTAATCTGCTAAACCAAAATGTTGTTGGGCATGCACCTATGCCAAGCGACTTCCTCTCTTTCAACCAAGCAAACCTTCTCTCCATTACTTCTTCTGTACAAATCCTAGAAGAATATACTTCCAAATAACGCATCGATTTCTAAAACTAAAACAAACATATAATTGTTGTAGTGTACATGTATGAAAATGCCCTGGTTATATAAAAATATTGGTCTCAAATGTTATATTTCTTTGACAACTTTCAAGTTGGGTTGCATGATAAGGTAGATAGAAAAATAGTATGAAAATGTCCTGGTAATATAAAAATAGTAGGGAGGAAGAAATCAACAAAAAAATCTTGAGGAAAAGTGACTTGGCACAAGCATTTCTATCTTGGTTAGTTTTGTTGGGATTTTAGATCCTTGAGCAGTTATCTTCAGGTAGTGCAGAATTCTCAATTCTTCCTCTTGTCTACTTCAATTGTTTCTTTGGGTAGCCCAAATTTACTAGGTAACTCTCACTTGTTAGGGCTGTGATCTTTTGAGCCTTGCAATGGGTTGCATCCCCTCTAAAAACTATAATTTTTCAATTCTTTACCTATTATGGGAAAGGGCCCTAATCCCTCACTTTACCAATGTGTGTGTGTGTGTTGCATCCTCTCTAAAAACCAAGTGTTTTTCATGTCAAGAAAATGTCTCAACCTTGTTTTTTCCATATTTATATTTAATTATATTTTGACAATTTGTAATTAGCACTTAATTGTCATGAAAGTTGTTAAAACAACTATGACAACTTGTAAGGTGTTTTTTAGTAGTCGTATTAGAAAAAGCATGAAAAAAGGGAAAGATAAATTGGAACTTGGATAAGATAAGGAATATCTTTTAGTTCACGTGTGCACATTAAAAAGGTGGATAAAATCACAAGTTGGAAGAGATTTTTTTATTTAATTCCTCTTGATTAGGTGGTGTGATTTTTGCATGGATAAGATTGCCTAAATTAACTAGTGGTTTCTAGCATATATTTTTAGAAACTATTCATGATTTGTGTTTATTCTCATGCCTATATATTAAATAAAGGAGATATAAGTTTATGGAAGCAAGTTGTTGAAGTAACGAAGTGCTGCAGAAATTCAGAGAGAGTAGTTGTATTGATGTAACTCATTTGAAGGACTAATACAAGATAAGGATCTCTTTGGTGTGGAGTTTTTTCCTGCAAGGGTTTCTCCACATAAATCTTGAGTTATGGTTTGCATCTATTTTTTATAATCATTTTCTTGTTCATCTATGCTTTATCACTATCTATTTACTTGGATGCTTAAAAAATTCAATACATTTTCATTGTAAAGTTTTATTCTGTTTTCTACATTTGGTATCAGAGCCTTGGTTGGATTGATTAGAGAATGGTACGCCTTTCTTTGAGTATGCGATTGGGTTTTTTGCTGCAGTTGGAGTGTGTTCTGTTTTTTTGCAATTTCAAGTTCATGGTGATAAGAGATCATGGCTAGTTCATCTCGGTTGGAGATTGAAAAGTTCAATGGTATAGGGTATGAGCTTTAGAAGCTAAAGATGGAGGATCTCTTAGAAGAAAGAGATCAATGGATTGTTGTGAATAGTAAGAATAAACTAGAAAAGATGTCATATGAAGAAAGGATAAAAATAGATAACAAAGCACATGGCACTATTTGTTTGTGTTTATCTGATTTTGTTTTATTGAATGTTTCTAATGAGACTACTGCATATAAATTTTAGAATAGAATAGGAGAGAGATATCAAACTAAGAGTCTCATTAATAAGTTATTTATGAAAAGAAAGTTATATTCTCTTAAAATGAAGGATGGGGACTTGGTTGCAGAACACTTGAATTTGTTTAATCTAATCTTGAGTTAGTTACAGTCAATTGAAGTAAAGATAGATGAGGAGGATAAATACATTTTGTTATGTTCATTGCCTGAATCTTGGGATAATCTTATCGTTGCAATCAGTGATTCTTTTATAGATGACTCAAAGCTGGATGCCATTGTTGGCACCTTGCTCTCAGAGGAAATGAGGAGAAAGACTTCAGAGGTGTCTAAGGATGCATTGTATATGGGAGGTAGATATAAGGAGAAAGGTAAGGACAAAAAGAAAGGTGATAAGAACGAGTCTCAGGACCATTCTAAGTCTAAGGGAAAGTCTAAAACAATTAGTAAGAGTAGATTGAGGTGTTGGAATTGTGGCAAACAAGGGCATCTCAAAAAGGAATGTAAGAATAAGAAGAAAAATAATTATGATTCCTCTACAAATAAATCCTCTGATGATGAAGCTTATGATGCTTTTATTATTTCTGCTAACATGACTTTTGATGACTCTTGGTTGATAGATTCAGGTGCTTCCTACCACATTACTCCTCATAAAGAGTGGTTTTCAGCATATTCAACTTATAATGGTGGGGAAGTTTTCCTCAAGGACAATAGTACACGAAAGATTGTGGGCCAAGGGCATGTAAAATTAACATTCAATGATGGGAGGGTCAAAACCCTCAAATATGTATTGCATATCCCTGGTTTAGCTAGGAATTCAATTTCTATATCAAAAATGAATGATTAATAGGTGCATGTTATTTTTTAGAAGAGTGGTTACAAGTTGAACAAAGGAAATTTGGTGTTAGCTAGAGGCACTAAGTGTGGCACCTTGTGTAGGCTTGAAGCATCTACATTTTGTAAGTTTGTTAATGTAACTGATAACTATGTATCTTGTAAGTTGTGGAACCACATAATGGGTCACATAGGTGAGAAGGGTCTCAAAAGCCTCATAAATAAATAAAAATGGTTGATAGTTTGTCTAGTTACTACATTGATTTTGATTTTTGTGAACATTGTGTATATGGAAAACAACATAGAGTATCATTTAAATCAAGAAGTACTAAGGCTAAACAAATTTTGGAGGTTATTCATAGTAATGTCTTTGGTCATGTGGATGTGCCTTCTATTGGAAAGTCTCGCTACTATGTTTCCTTCATCGATGATTATTCTAGATATTCATGGGTTTACTTTCTAAAGGAAAAATTTGTTGTATTTTCTACATTTAAAGAGTTTAAAATAGTTGTTGAGAAACAGACATATAGAAAAGTAAAGGTTTTAAGAACAGATAATGGTGGTGAATTTTGCTCTAGGGCCTTTGATGACTACTGTAAGCATGCAAAAATTGTTAGACAAAAAATAACTCCATATACCCCACAACAAAATGGAGTGGTAGAGAGGATGAATAGGACTTTAATGAATAGAGCTAGAAGCATGTTGAGTAGTGAACAACATTTTTGGGCTGAAGTGGTTCACACTACTTGTTACCTGGTAAACAGGGATAAAACTCCCTATGAGGTATGGACAGGTAAACAACCATCAGTTTCTCATTTTAGAGTTTTTGGTAGTGAGACGTGTTCATGTTCCTAAAAAAAACGTTCGAAGCTTGATTTCAAGGCTAAGAAGTGTGTTTTTGTGGGTTATAGTGAAAACATTAAGGGTTATAAGCTTTCGGATCCTATAGAAATGAAAATGATATATTCTAAGGATGTTATTTTTAGGGAGCTTAGGGAATTTTAAAATGATGAACAACCTCATGTAAAGCCTAACAGAATAATGCATTTTGATATTAAGGTTGAACCACAGAAAGATACATATGTAGAACCACAAGAAGATGCACATGTAGAATAGCAAGATGATGGACATGTAGGGGATGAAGAAGGCTTAGAAGAGAGTTCTGAAGAGGAACAATCAGAGCATTTTGTTACACCTCTAAGAAGATCCACTAAACAACATAAACTTATTGATAGGTATGGATATAATCCATATGATTTTTGTTGTATCTTTGCTTTATCTTGTATTGACAAGGAACTTAGATCTGTGAAGGAGACTTTGTCTTCAGATGAGCATGAGTCTTGGTTAGAGGCCATGAAAGATGAAATAAAGGCCTAAGACAAATGTGACACATGGGATCTAGGTGAGTTTACCTGAGGGAAGAAAAGTTATTGGATGTAAATGGGTATTTAAAAAGAAATTCAGAGTAGATGGTAAGTTGGAGCAGTACAAGGCTCGATTAGTGGCAAAAGGTTATTCCCAAGTTGAGGGAGTAGATTTTGGTGAGATTTTTTTTCTTGTGGCTAAACTAACCTATATTAGATTCCTTTTATTTATTGTTGTTGCTTTCAATTTAAAAGTAGAGCAAATGGATATTAAAACAACTTTTTTACATGAGGATCTTGATGAGAAAATATTTATGAAACAACTTGATAATTTTATCATGAAGGGACAAGAACACTTCGTTTGTAAGCTAAAGAGATCTTTGTATGATTTGAAGCAATCACCAAGAATGTGGTATCCAAAATTTGATGTTTTTGCATTGAATCATGACTTTATTAGAAGTTTAGAAGATTATTGTGTTTATTTTAAATTAATTGATGATTTGTTACTAAACTTTGTCATATATGTTGATGATATGTTATTTATTAGAAATGATAAGGGAATGGTTAGGGAACTTAAGGGTCAATTATTTGGTACATTTGATATGAAAGATTTAGGGGCTATAAAATATATCTTGAGTATGAAAGTCAACAAGGGTCAGGTTAATATAAAATTATGGATGGGCCCCGCCGCCACGTGTCCATAGTGGTAGGGAGATGTGCCCCGTTTGCCCTCGGACACTCCGGTGGGGAAGTCTAGCCTCCACCCTTAACGCCTGGGTATGCCGCCCTCACTTCCAGGCCGGTCTTTTGGTGTAGTGGTTGGGCCTTAGTGGTATTAGAGTTGAGGTCTCGAGGTCGAGCCCTGCAGAGCATGGTGGGCTGTAATGTCCCTGTGGGCGGGTGATGGGCCCCACCGCCACGTGTCTGTAGTGGTAGGGAGATGTGCCCCGTTCGCCCTCGGACGCTCCGGTGGGGAAGTCTAGCCTCCACCCTTAACGCCTGGGTATGCCGCCCTCACTTCCAGGCCGATCTTTTGGTGTAGTGGTTGGGCCTTAGTGGTATTAGAGTTGAGGTCTCAAGGTCGAGCCTTGCAGAGCATGGTGGGCTGTAATGTCCCTGCGGGCAGGTGATGGGCCCCGCTACCAAAAGACCGGCCTGGAAGTGAGGGCGGCATACCCAGGTGTTAAGGGTGGAGGCTAGACTTCCCCACCGGAGCGTCCGAGGGCGAATGGGGCACATCTCCCTACCACTACGGACACGTGGCGGCGGGGCCCATCACCCGCCCGCAGGGACATTACATATGGTTAAATCAAAAGATGTTAACACTATTTTGCATCATTTTTTCGTGCATGATTGTAAACCAGTTAGCATTCCCTTTCCGGTTGGCACTAAGCTATCTCTAGAACAATGACCTAAAATAGATGATGAACATAAAGAGATGTATATAATTCCATATGCTAGTGTTGTAGGAAGCCTCATGTATGCCGTGGTATGTACAAGACTTGATATTGCCCAAACAGCGGGAGTTCTTAGTAGATTTATGGCAAATCCAGGTAAAGAACATTGGACTTATGTGAAAAAGGGTTTCAAATATCTATGTGGGACTTCTAACCATTGCATTTGTTATCATGGATCTAATGATGTGAGTAAAGTGATTGATTTGCAGGATTTTGTTGATTTGGCTTGGGTCAGTAATCAAGATTGCAGGAGGTCCACAAGTGGCTATGTCTTTACATAAGCAGAGTACATGGCTACAACACATGCTTGTAAAGAGGTAGTGTGATTAGAGAGTTTGTGTTCACGGATTGGCTTTCAGTGTAAACAAGTTAGAATTGGATGTGATAGTCAAAGTGCCATCTGTTTGGCTAAAAACCAAATATATCATGCCCGCACAAAATGCATAGGTGTCCAATATCACTTTGTTCAAAAAATGGTTAAGGGTGGCAAAGTCATGTTACAGAAAGTGGACACCTCAAATAATGTGGCAAATTCTCTCACTAAGTCAGTGAGCACAGAAAAGTTCAATTGGTGCAAAGAGGCCATGGGCCTCATTTCTTCTAAAGCTTAATTTATTCTTTCAAGTTTCCCTTATGCTCTTGCAAGGTGTTCGACAAGTGGGAGAATGTTAGGAAAATGTCTCAACCTTATTTTTTCCATATTTGTATTTAATTATATTTTGACAATTTGTAATTATCACTTATTTGTCATGAAAGTTGCGAAAAGCAACTATGACAACTTGTAACGTGTTTTTAAGTAGTCACATTAGAAAGAGCATGAAAAAAGGAAAGATAAATGAGAACTTGGATAAGATAGGAAATATCTTTTAGTTCACATGTGCACATTAAAAAGGAAGATAAAATCACTAGTTGGAAGATGAAGTTTTTTTTTTAATTCCTCTTGATTAGGTGTTGTGATTTTTGCATGGATAAGATTGCCTAAATTAACTAGTGGTTTCTAACATATGCTTTTAGAAACCATTTGTGATTTGTGGTTTTTCTCATGCCCTATATATTAAGTTTATGGAAGCAAGTTGTTGAAGTAATGAAGTGCTGCAAAAATTCAGAGAGAGTAGTTGTATTGATGTAACTCATTTTAAGGATTAATGCAAGATAATGATCTCTTCGGGTGTGGAGTTTTTCCCGTAAAGGTTTTGTAGACACCTAAAAATGTCTTGACCACCAAACTGACTCCCGACATCCCTAAACTTACCAATTCCCTTTCCAACCAATTAATTAAATTTTTATTTAATTAATCACCCCTTTCATTTTCTAAATCCACACCATTTTATCCCCAAAATTGAATTAATTTTATTAATTCAATAGTCCAAACCTTAGCCAATTGATTTAATAAGTATGCAAAATTTATTAAATCAATTCCCCCATTTTCCCTAAATCTAATTAATTAGTTAAAACCATGTTAACTAATTAATCCAGCCTACTAATTAGCCTATTCCTACCCTAGACAATTAAATAGCTATTATTTAATTGCCTACTCTAGCCTATCTCATCCTAGCCTTAGGATTAATTAATTAAATCACTAATTAATTAATCTTATCCCCCCTCTAATCCCTCTACTAATTTATTCCAGCCACATTAATTAGGATAATCGCCCTAATTAAGTAAGTCAAACCCTCATTAGCACTTCTCTCCACATTCCCCAAATTTAAAATTCAAATAAATCACACATCACATTTACTCCTCTTACACATGTCATAACTCTTTTCCCCAAATGAATTTTTAATTCATTTTACCCTTCCTCATGTGAATTTTTAATTCACAAATAATCCATCTCACCCAACCTCATTTATTCACCCCTTTCCCAAAAATGAATAAAAGATTTACTTTTATTCCTAGCCCTCCATCTTCCAAGATCAAATCTAGGCCCTCCACATCACTTTCATCCTCCACCATTGATCTCTCTATTTAATCTCCACCCTTGGATCAAAATCCTCTCAAAAAGTCTATAAATACAACCTCTCACAAGTCATTTTCATCATCCAATTCCATGCAAAGTTACCATGCCAAAATCATCTTTGAGTAGATAGTGAGTTGCACAATTTGAGAGCACTTCACATTTGAATCCATAGTCTAGGGATAATCTTGGTCTTGGGAGCTTCTTTTGGGTGCAAAGGCTCCTTCTTCCCTTGATGGGATTAGGTGGTGTTTTGTAAGGTATAATCATGTGTTTTATTTGCATTTGATTTAGTGTTTTTGCCTTATTGCATTATCTAATCTACATTGGCACGCCCGGTGGGACCCACAAGGTCCAATCTAATCCTTGTTTGTGAGTTGTTGTGTTAGTATCCGGCCTTTTTGCAGGTTCAGCGCTATTCGACCGTCGCAGCGGCGCCATCACTGCCGTATTTCAACGCTATTCCTCTTTCAGCGCTATTTCTGCGCATTTATTTTTAATACTAACCCTACTCACGCGTTGTGTTTTTTTGGTTTTCCTGTTGTTTGCTGTGTTGTTTGCTCTCTGTTTTGTAGGAAAATCAGGAATTACAGGGGGAGGGCTATGGCAAATTTTTGAAAGAAAAGACAAAGCAGCATCAAACCCCCGTTTTGGCGCCATCCTTCAGATTAGCGCCATCTGTGTTCTCCCCAGATTCAGAAACACCGCGCAGTGGCGCCTTCACTACAACAAATCATCGCTATCGTTTGCATCAGCGCCTAACTTAGGATTTATTAGCGCTATCTGTTGATAACTGAGAGGGGGGGTGAATCAGTTATCCTAATTATTTCCCTTATTGAACTTTCCTTTTAATTGAAGCAGCATAAAATCAAACACAAAACATTAACCATGAAATAAGAAACACATGACACAGTATTTTTGACGTGGAAACCCTGTTAAGGGAGAAAACCACGGGGTGATTAACCCAAGAATTATTCTCTGTTAGAAGAATAGGAAATTACAAAAATGGCACTTGCCAATTAGGGCTCACTGCCCGAGCACACTGCTCACAAGAGGCCCACTGCCTACAAGAAGACACACTGTCTACAAAGTGATGAGAATCACAGTCTTGAACTGATTGGAAGCATCTGCATATGCTGGAGTTCAGTTCCGGTTAGGCTCAGTACACTGATCTGCTGCACTTCATCTTTCCTCTGTTCTTTATTCTGCTATCTTTCACATACCGGATCCTTTTTGCTACCTCTGCTCTTTCTCTGGACTTATTCGCATATCTCTCTACAACAACTACACCTTCACAACTAAATCCATCCTCTATATATATCCGCACAAGTAATTTCATCACCTTTCTAGTCGGCATCCGGAACAGTCTAGTTTCTTATAAACTTTCATTCTGTCGGCTGAATCCTTCCTCACCAAGCAATGCGGATCAAGCATATACTTGTAGATATCATTAATCATGTCGGCCAAACATGATTCATGCCTTCACAACCTCTGTCATCAATAGTAACTCATCCGGAAAGCAGTCTGATACTCTGCCAGTCAGTTCTTCCTCTGTTTTCACTGTCTCTCAGGAATCCGGTACTCAACCATTCATATCTTTTTCCTTGTCCATCACCGGAGGCTAAATCCTTGGAATATACCACTCAAGGTAGTCCTCTTGACTTCCCCAAATCCGCACTGCACCAAGACACTTCCACTGAGAGGTCCGGACCAATCTGTCGGACCTTGCCACATGCTCTGTTCTTCTTCACCGGACCACAACATTCTTTATTCTGACTTCCGGTAGAGACACATCATGACTTGCGGATATGTGGGATGACCTTTGTTGCCATCAATGACAACAACCATGAATCCATATAGTGTCTCTTGCCAACAATCTCCCCCTTTGGCATTGATGGCAACACTTAGTGAAAAATGACTAAGTGTTATCACTATGCTCCCCCTTTGCTGATGCTCTGTCTTTATATACAATTTCTGGAACTCCCCCTTAGTTGGATCCCTCATTTTTCACTGCTCCTCACTCCCCCTTTGACATCAATGGCAAAGGGTAGGGTCCGCACACCAAAATTTTCAAAAATTTCCTATACATAGCCGCATATTTACATACTTACATATACTGAAGTATGTCTGCAAAGGATGTCTGCAATTGAATCATTTCTGTAGCCCAACTTTGCTTCATTCTGTCCAAAATTGAAATGTGACCACTTAACAAAAATGCAAACGCTTCTGCCCGCTTGAGATCTGTCGGATCTTTTGTTTGGACGGTGGTCTGAGCATCACTGATGGCCTCATGCATTGTTTCCAACTTAGGGATTATAATCCTTCTAAGTTCTCCCATCCGGTTGGTGATGTTCTTCCTTTCCTTCTCAAGATTTTTTATTTCATTCAGGACTGCAATGGTCTGACATTCTTGATTTATTATAGAGGAAGAGAGAGGATCAAAACTTTGAGATAAGCTTTGTAGCTTATCCTGTTCCTCTTTTATTTTCTTGTCAAATGCTGCTGTTGCCTTTGACCAGGATATACAAAATTTATAGATGTCACCGCCATCCTTAAGAGCATTCTCTAAGCTCTTTATTCCAATGCTTACAATCTTCCTATCTTTAGAGATCAATTCTAATATCTCTGAAAATCTTTTATCCAAAAATTCCTTCCGGACCTTTTCTTCAGCTGATTTTTCTAAAGAATCAAAATGTGTATCAACACTGCTGACTAAGGTTTTTAGATTACCGAAAGAGGAGGCTGTCGGATCTATCTGGATTGATGGCATGATCTTCACAAGTACTCCGGAAGCAGCCTCTATCAACTCACAGTCTTCCATATGAGACTTCAGGAGCTTTTCATTTGCCTTGGCATTTGCAAATGAAGCTATCTTCATTGTTTGTACCGGAGAGAGAGAGTCAAAATCAAATGGGCCTTTTAGAAGCTCCGGTTCATCAATCTCTAGAGTTTCTTTGCTCAAAAATTGTTGAACAGTTTGTGCAGTGTCTCTTGCCGGAGACAGATGTTTCTTTTCTTCTGCAGTCTTAGAACTGTCAACCTCTTTGTCTTTCACCACTGCTTCCTTCTCCTGTGATTGCTCTTCTTCTTTGGATCCGGAGACTGTAGGGGAAACCGGAGGAGAGATGCTAACTTGTTCATGGGCCCCTTCTTCTAGAGCAGAGGGTCCCAAGTCCTCACTTGTCTGTTCAGGGCTCACTTTTTCCGGAACAGAAGATTCCAAATCAGCAGCTGTTTCTGCACCTAAGTCCTCTACAACAGGAAGATTGAACCTTTTGAAGGCCTTCCGGAGGATCTCTTCTGTTTCTTGGGCCACTTTGTCAGTCTCACCAAGCATGAGTTGATTCATCCTGGCTTTGCTTCTGAACTCATCTTTGCAGTCCTTGAAGATAATGTTCATTGTCTTGGGATCAATTTGAGGATATAGCTGAATAGCTATCTGCTCCCAGATCTCAAGATCTTTGGCATGAGCATTATTCTTTCTTACTTCCATTTCCTTCTCTAGGCTTTTAGGAATGAGAGATATGATCTCAATGAAAGCCTTATTGTATATGTTCAGATATTTAACTGTGGCTTCCTGCAGAGTCTTTTGGTCTGCCTCACTGAAGTCATCATAGGATTCAGTCATTGGTTGAAGGTTTCCATCCACCGTGACCGACTTGATTATGCTCTCTAGTGACAGAGTGGGCTTTTCAACAGTTACCTCTGCCATTTCATCCTTGTCTTGGCCTGTGGAGGGCTTACCGGATCCTTTCTTCTTCTGTTTATTTACTTCTCTTACTCCCTCATCTGATTCTGTTTCCTCTTCATCCTTTTGGCTTCCATAAGCCCTTGTGGCTTTTGTCTTGGATCTCTTACCGGATGCCTGGACTTCCGGTTTTGAACTTTTGGTTGAGGGAGGTGCAGATCTCTTTGTTGATCTGGTCCGGGTGGGAGCTCCAACCGGAGCACTTTCTTTGCTTTTCTCTTCTTCCTCGGCCTTCCTCCTCTTTTCCCGGCTGGCATCAAGTGTCTCCTTTGAGATACCTAGGCCTTGAGCAATGTGCTCTACTTCTTTTCTTACCTTTCTTTTAATCTCAGGTTCCCTGAGTTCTACATGTATTTTTACACTCAGCTCCTCAAAGGTTCCAAACCTTTCTGCCTTAGGATCTTTGGGCTGACTTAGCATGTGTTGAACATGCAGCTCCACTATTTGTTCATCAACTTCATACCCCATGGGCATGATCCAGACAGTCCTTGGCTCCACTGCCTCCATTAGGCACTGATCAGTGTCAACCATAAAGCACACTGAGTCCTTGTATTTCTCAATGAGAGACTGAGGAATTCTCTCTCTTGCTTGCATCATGCTCTGAAAGTTTTTGAAGTATCCCCATAGAGCTAAATTTCTCGCTTTTGCATCCCCAAGTCCATGCAAGTAGTCTCTTATCTGGACTGCAACAGGTTTGTCATTCTGCCATACCCATCCACTTGTTCCGGGTAGCTCATTCATGAAGTAGAAGAATAGACATACAATAAGAGTACCATACTTGAAGGAATTCTTCTTATCCTTCTTGATTTTCTGTATATTTTCCATTAATTGGCTTAGCAGTAGTTCGCAGAGGTCATATTCTGCATTTTTCCTTAGCATTTCAAAAGCAGTGTATACTGCAGTTCCGGATACAGAATTCTCCCTGCTGGAGTGATAGATCTTGTATCCTATTATCATTGATGCATATTTGATATCCGGATCCGAAATATCTTCAATGGTCATTGCCCTCTTGTCAAATTTTGATCCGGTGGCCTCTGTTACAATGTTGTTCTTGACAGATTTGAGGATAGGTACTCCTCCGGAGGAGTATAGGCCAGTTACTGCTCTAATTGCCTCTTTTGTGATCTTGCAGGGTCTATCTAGCCATAGAAAGTTGTCATGCATCCTGCTCAGTACATACCGGACCCATTCATCCTCTTCAAAACAGGGGAAATGAATAAATTGCTCAAATTGTTTCTTCTGAATATCCTTATACTCTGGTTTAAGCTCAAAAGCATTGTCAATCAGCTGCTTGTGATAGAGGTCTCTTAATTTGAATTCCCCAAATTCCTCAATGTTTGCATGTATGTAAACCCTAATGTCTTCGGTGTGTAAAACTCCGTGAGGAACACTAGAGAAGGCTCCTAGTGGGTCTACCTCCAATGATTTGTAGGGATGTTTCTTGAATGAGGGGCGAGGTCTATCGGAGATCTTAACTATGTTTGGAGTAGCCATTCTTCAAAGATTTGCAGTGAGGTAATGAAAAACGGAGAATACCTTATGCGCCTTCGGTTTGCACGGAGTGGTTGGATTGATTTCTTTATCCAATAGCTTCGGCAGGAGATCCTTGGTGTGCTTGAAGAACCTTGTTGCAGAGCTCCACTTTTCGCTTCTTCTCGAGTGCAGAATGAGCAAATGACCTTTGAGAAATCCCTTAAATTGCTCCGCGAACCCTAATACCTGTCTGCAATAAATGCTTCACCTACATCATTCCGGTTTGCCTTGTCTGGATAGCTTGGAGTATCCCGGATTAGTCCTGATCTGTGGATATCATCCGGATCTTTCAATCATGAATAAATCGAGGTAACATATTACAAGAGCATCCCAAACACTCTGTCCAATCTGCAGAACAAGATAGTGCATTTCCGGATCTTTCCGGACCTTTTTGTAATCCTCTATCATACCGGAGCATCTCGCTGAACAGGTCTTATTTGATCGATCACAGCTTCTTCATAACTTCATGCGGACCTCTGAAAACTTGACTGAAGTATCTCAAGATTCATATCTACAAACCCTTTGATCCGCATCTTGTGCCACATCCGGCACCACTTGTTTGGCTGGGGGAACAAGATTTTCTTTGAGTCTCCCCCTGAGCCTGAGCTCACTTTTTAATTTCTGGAAGAAATATCAGCACCAGAGTCTGGTGCGGATCCAACCTCTACATTCTCTGAACTTTTCTTCACCCAAATCTTGCTCATCTGATTCCTAACCTCATCCGCATTCATCTTTTGTTTACCCTTGTCTTGATTCTGATTATACACCGGACCTCTTTTATCCTGATTCTTGTTTCTGCAGACTTTAGCATTATGACCGGACCTATTGCAGATTTGGCAAATGACATTTCTTTGCATATTTGACTGATATCCTCTTGATCTGCATTGATTTGCCATATGACCTATTCTATTGCATGTGAAGCATCTACCTTTGAATGATTTGTTTACTTGCATAATTCTGCATTCATGGGATTTGTGTCCATACCTTTTGCAGTTGAAGCACTGTCCGGAGAAGGATGAATTATTCTGATTCATTCTCATTCTGCACTGATTAGCTTTGTGACCAAAGTGGTTGCAGTTGTGGCAGTATCCATTGAAGGATGGATATCTTTGAGCATTTGGCTGTCTTACCGGAGGTCTTCTAGGCCTGCTTCTTGGATTTTCTGATCCAAGATTCTTCTGACCGGATCCGGAGCTTTCTCCTTTCTCATATCCCAAACCATACTTGTCATCTGTCCTCTTTTGACTTCCAAGAAGAACTTCAAGTTGAGCAGAACTTATCTTGAATTTTTCTTTATATTCATTTGCTGTTTGAAGGTCTCTTTTGAGAGAGGCAATTTGATCCTCAAGTTTTCCTTCATTATCTTTGGCATCTTCAAGATCAGATTCAAGATGTCTAATAATCCTGTCCATCTGGTGGCATTCTTCTGATTTTTCTTTAAGAGATTGTCTTAGATTGTCTTCAGCCTTTCTTTTTTCTTCAATCTCTTGAGTAAACTTTATAGTTCCTGATTCCATTTCATGTCTTAACATAATGACTTCTTTTGATAACTTTTCACATAACTTGGTTTGCTCAGTCAATTCTTCATTTGTATTGCTTTCTTCACTTTGTCTTGCCAACTATTGAAGCAGCTCCTTTCTCTTTTTCATAGAGAGACTTAATTTGTCTTTTAATTCTCTCATGAATTCATCAGCCTGTTTGAGTCTTTCCTTTAATTCACTGACTTCAGAATTTGACTGTTCAAGATCCTCAAGGGCAGTCTTGAGTTGCTCCCTTAAACCATATGCATCCATTTGAAATCCCAGATCTTCCTCAAGCTGTTAGGCTCTATTAGGAGGAACTTAGCTCTGATACCAATTGTTGATAACTGAGAGGGGGGGGTGAATCAGTTATCCTAATTATTTCCCTTATTGAACTTTCCTTTTAATTGAAGCAGCATAAAATCAAACACAAAACATTAACCATGAAATAAGAAACACATGACACAGTATTTTTGACGTGGAAACCCTGTTAAGGGAGAAAACCACGGGGTGATTAACCCAAGAATTATTCTCTGTTAGAAGAATAGGAAATTACAAAAATGGCACTTGCCAATTAGGGCTCACTGCCCGAGCACACTGCTCACAAGAGGCCCACTGCCTACAAGAAGACACACTGTCTACAAAGTGATGAGAATCACAGTCTTGAACTGATTGGAAGCATCTGCATATGCTGGAGTTCAGTTCCGGTTAGGCTCAGTACACTGATCTGCTGCACTTCATCTTTCCTCTGTTCTTTATTCTGCTATCTTTCACATACCGGATCCTTTTTGCTACCTCTGCTCTTTCTCTGGACTTATTCGCATATCTCTCTACAACAACTACACCTTCACAACTAAATCCATCCTCTATATATATCCGCACAAGTAATTTCATCACCTTTCTAGTCGGCATCCGGAACAGTCTAGTTTCTTATAAACTTTCATTCTGTCGGCTGAATCCTTCCTCACCAAGCAATGCGGATCAAGCATATACTTGTAGATATCATTAATCATGTCGGCCAAACATGATTCATGCCTTCACAACCTCTGTCATCAATAGTAACTCATCCGGAAAGCAGTCTGATACTCTGCCAGTCAGTTCTTCCTCTGTTTTCACTGTCTCTCAGGAATCCGGTACTCAACCATTCATATCTTTTTCCTTGTCCATCACCGGAGGCTAAATCCTTGGAATATACCACTCAAGGTAGTCCTCTTGACTTCCCCAAATCCGCACTGCACCAAGACACTTCCACTGAGAGGTCCGGACCAATCTGTCGGACCTTGCCACATGCTCTGTTCTTCTTCACCGGACCACAACATTCTTTATTCTGACTTCCGGTAGAGACACATCATGACTTGCGGATATGTGGGATGACCTTTGTTGCCATCAATGACAACAACCATGAATCCATATAGTGTCTCTTGCCAACAATCTCCCCCTTTGGCATTGATGGCAACACTTAGTGAAAAATGACTAAGTGTTATCACTATGCTCCCCCTTTGCTGATGCTCTGTCTTTATATACAATTTCTGGAACTCCCCCTTAGTTGGATCCCTCATTTTTCACTGCTCCTCACTCCCCCTTTGACATCAATGGCAAAGGGTAGGGTCCGCACACCAAAATTTTCAAAAATTTCCTATACATAGCCGCATATTTACATACTTACATATACTGAAGTATGTCTGCAAAGGATGTCTGCAATTGAATCATTTCTGTAGCCCAACTTTGCTTCATTCTGTCCAAAATTGAAATGTGACCACTTAACAAAAATGCAAACGCTTCTGCCCGCTTGAGATCTGTCGGATCTTTTGTTTGGGCGGTGGTCTGAGCATCACTGATGGCCTCATGCATTGTTTCCAACTTAGGGATTATAATCCTTCTAAGTTCTCCCATCCGGTTGGTGATGTTCTTCCTTTCCTTCTCAAGATTTTTTATTTCATTCAAGACTGCAATGGTCTGACATTCTTGATTTATTATAGAGGAAGAGAGAGGATCAAAACTTTGAGATAAGCTTTGTAGCTTATCCTGTTCCTCTTTTATTTTCTTGTCAAATGCTGCTGTTGCCTTTGACCAGGATATACAAAATTTATAGATGTCACCGCCATCCTTAAGAGCATTCTCTAAGCTCTTTATTCCAATGCTTACAATCTTCCTATCTTTAGAGATCAATTCTAATATCTCTGAAAATCTTTTATCCAAAAATTCCTTCCGGACCTTTTCTTCAGCTGATTTTTCTAAAGAATCAAAATGTGTATCAACACTGCTGACTAAGGTTTTTAGATTACCGAAAGAGGAGGCTGTCGGATCTATCTGGATTGATGGCATGATCTTCACAAGTACTCCGGAAGCAGCCTCTATCAACTCACAGTCTTCCATATGAGACTTCAGGAGCTTTTCATTTGCCTTGGCATTTGCAAATGAAGCTATCTTCATTGTTTGTACCGGAGAGAGAGAGTCAAAATCAAATGGGCCTTTTAGAAGCTCCGGTTCATCAATCTCTAGAGTTTCTTTGCTCAAAAATTGTTGAACAGTTTGTGCAGTGTCTCTTGCCGGAGACAGATGTTTCTTTTCTTCTGCAGTCTTAGAACTGTCAACCTCTTTGTCTTTCACCACTGCTTCCTTCTCCTGTGATTGCTCTTCTTCTTTGGATCCGGAGACTGTAGGGGAAACCGGAGGAGAGATGCTAACTTGTTCATGGGCCCCTTCTTCTAGAGCAGAGGGTCCCAAGTCCTCACTTGTCTGTTCAGGGCTCACTTCTTCCGGAACAGAAGATTCCAAATCAGCAGCTGTTTCTGCACCTAAGTCCTCTACAACAGGAAGATTGAACCTTTTGAAGGCCTTCCGGAGGATCTCTTCTGTTTCTTGGGCCACTTTGTCAGTCTCACCAAGCATGAGTTGATTCATCCTGGCTTTGCTTCTGAACTCATCTTTGCAGTCCTTGAAGATAATGTTCATTGTCTTGGGATCAATTTGAGGATATAGCTGAATAGCTATCTGCTCCCGGATCTCAAGATCTTTGGCATGAGCATTATTCTTTCTTACTTCCATTTCCTTCTCTAGGCTTTTAGGAATGAGAGATATGATCTCAATGAAAGCCTTATTGTATATGTTCAGATATTTAACTGTGGCTTCCTGCAGAGTCTTTTGGTCTGCCTCACTGAAGTCATCATAGGATTCAGTCATTGGTTGAAGGTTTCCATCCACCGTGACCGACTTGATTATGCTCTCTAGTGACAGAGTGGGCTTTTCAACAGTTACCTCTGCCATTTCATCCTTGTCTTGGCCTGTGGAGGGCTTACCGGATCCTTTCTTCTTCTGTTTCTTTACTTCTCTTACTCCCTCATCTGATTCTGTTTCCTCTTCATCCTTTTGGCTTCCATAAGCCCTTGTGGCTTTTGTCTTGGATCTCTTACCGGATGCCTGGACTTCCGGTTTTGAACTTTTGGTTGAGGGAGGTGCAGATCTCTTTGTTGATCTGGTCCGGGTGGGAGCTCCAACCGGAGCACTTTCTTTGCTTTTCTCTTCTTCCTCGGCCTTCCTCCTCTTTTCCCGGCTGGCATCAAGTGTCTCCTTTGAGATACCTAGGCCTTGAGCAATGTGCTCTACTTCTTTTCTTACCTTTCTTTTAATCTCAGGTTCCCTGAGTTCTACATGTATTTTTACACTCAGCTCCTCAAAGGTTCCAAACCTTTCTGCCTTAGGATCTTTGGGCTGACTTAGCATGTGTTGAACATGCAGCTCCACTATCTGTTCATCAACTTCATACCCCATGGGCATGATCCAGACAGTCCTTGGCTCCACTGCCTCCATTAGGCACTGATCAGTGTCAACCATAAAGCACACTGAGTCCTTGTATTTCTCAATGAGAGACTGAGGAATTCTCTCTCTTGCTTGCATCATGCTCTGAAAGTTTTTGAAGTATCTCCATAGAGCTGAATTTCTCGCTTTTGCATCCCCAAGTCCATGCAAGTAGTCTCTTATCTGGACTGCAACAGGTTTGTCATTCTGCCATACCCATCCACTTGTTCCGGGTAGCTCATTCATGAAGTAGAAGAATAGACATACAATAAGAGTACCATACTTGAAGGAATTCTTCTTATCCTTCTTGATTTTCTGTATATTTTCCATTAATTGGCTTAGCAGTAGTTCGCAGAGGTCATATTCTGCATTTTTCCTTAGCATTTCAAAAGCAGTGTATACTGCAGTTCCGGATACAGAATTCTCCCTGCTGGAGTGATAGATCTTGTATCCTATTATCATTGATGCATATTTGATATCCGGATCCGAAATATCTTCAATGGTCATTGCCCTCTTGTCAAATTTTGATCCGGTGGCCTCTGTTACAATGTTGTTCTTGACAGATTTGAGGATAGGTACTCCTCCGGAGGAGTATAGGCCAGTTACTGCTCTAATTGCCTCTTTTGTGATCTTGCAGGGTCTATCTAGCCATAGAAAGTTGTCATGCATCCTGCTCAGTACATACCGGACCCATTCATCCTCTTCAAAACAGGGGAAATGAATAAATTGCTCAAATTGTTTCTTCTGAATATCCTTATACTCTGGTTTAAGCTCAAAAGCATTGTCAATCAGCTGCTTGTGATAGAGGTCTCTTAATTTGAATTCCCCAAATTCCTCAATGTTTGCATGTATGTAAACCCTAATGTCTTCGGTGTGTAAAACTCCGTGAGGAACACTAGAGAAGGCTCCTAGTGGGTCTACCTCCAATGATTTGTAGGGATGTTTCTTGAATGAGGGGCGAGGTCTATCGGAGATCTTAACTATGTTTGGAGTAGCCATTCTTCAAAGATTTGCAGTGAGGTAATGAAAAACGGAGAATACCTTATGCGCCTTCGGTTTGCACGGAGTGGTTGGATTGATTTCTTTATCCAATAGCTTCGGCAGGAGATCCTTGGTGTGCTTGAAGAACCTTGTTGCAGAGCTCCACTTTTCGCTTCTTCTCGAGTGCAGAATGAGCAAATGACCTTTGAGAAATCCCTTAAATTGCTCCGCGAACCCTAATACCTGTCTGCAATAAATGCTTCACCTACATCATTCCGGTTTGCCTTGTCTGGATAGCTTGGAGTATCCCGGATTAGTCCTGATCTGTGGATATCATCCGGATCTTTCAATCATGAATAAATCGAGGTAACATATTACAAGAGCATCCCAAACACTCTGTCCAATCCGCAGAACAAGATAGTGCATTTCCGGATCTTTCCGGACCTTTTTGTAATCCTCTATCATACCGGAGCATCTCGCTGAACAGGTCTTATTTGATCGATCACAGCTTCTTCATAACTTCATGCGGACCTCTGAAAACTTGACTGAAGTATCTCAAGATTCATATCTACAAACCCTTTGATCCGCATCTTGTGCCACATCCGGCACCACTTGTTTGGCTGGGGGAACAAGATTTTCTTTGAGTCTCCCCCTGAGCCTGAGCTCACTTTTTAATTTCCGGAAGAAATATCAGCACCAGAGTCTGGTGCGGATCCAACCTCTACATTCTCTGAACTTTTCTTCACCCAAATCTTGCTCATCTGATTCCTAACCTCATCCGCATTCATCTTTTGTTTACCCTTGTCTTGATTCTGATTATACACCGGACCTCTTTTATCCTGATTCTTGTTTCTGCAGACTTTAGCATTATGACCGGACCTATTGCAGATTTGGCAAATGACATTTCTTTGCATATTTGACTGATATCCTCTTGATCTGCATTGATTTGCCATATGACCTATTCTATTGCATGTGAAGCATCTACCTTTGAATGATTTGTTTACTTGCATAATTCTGCATTCATGGGATTTGTGTCCATACCTTTTGCAGTTGAAGCACTGTCCGGAGAAGGATGAATTATTCTGATTCATTCTCATTCTGCACTGATTAGCTTTGTGACCAAAGTGGTTGCAGTTGTGGCAGTATCCATTGAAGGATGGATATCTTTGAGCATTTGGCTGTCTTACCGGAGGTCTTCTAGGCCTGCTTCTTGGATTTTCTGATCCAAGATTCTTCTGACCGGATCCGGAGCTTTCTCCTTTCTCATATCCCAAACCATACTTGTCATCTGTCCTCTTTTGACTTCCAAGAAGAACTTCAAGTTGAGCAGAACTTATCTTGAATTTTTCTTTATATTCATTTGCTGTTTGAAGGTCTCTTTTGAGAGAGGCAATTTGATCCTCAAGTTTTCCTTCATTATCTTTGGCATCTTCAAGATCAGATTCAAGATGTCTAATAATCCTGTCCATCTGGTGGCATTCTTCTGATTTTTCTTTAAGAGATTGTCTTAGATTGTCTTCAGCCTTTCTTTTTTCTTCAATCTCTTGAGTAAACTTTATAGTTCCTGATTCCATTTCATGTCTTAACATAATGACTTCTTTTGATAACTTTTCACATAACTTGGTTTGCTCAGTCAATTCTTCATTTGTATTGCTTTCTTCACTTTGTCTTGCCAACTATTGAAGCAGCTCCTTTCTCTTTTTCATAGAGAGACTTAATTTGTCTTTTAATTCTCTCATGAATTCATCAGCCTGTTTGAGTCTTTCCTTTAATTCACTGACTTCAGAATTTGACTGTTCAAGATCCTCAAGGGCAGTCTTGAGTTGCTCCCTTAAACCATATGCATCCATTTGAAATCCCAGATCTTCCTCAAGCTGTTAGGCTCTATTAGGAGGAACTTAGCTCTGATACCAATTGTTGATAACTGAGAGGGGGGGGTGAATCAGTTATCCTAATTATTTCCCTTATTGAACTTTCCTTTTAATTGAAGCAGCATAAAATCAAACACAAAACATTAACCATGAAATAAGAAACACATGACACAGTATTTTTGACGTGAAAACCCTGTTAAGGGAGAAAACCACGGGGTGATTAACCCAAGAATTATTCTCTGTTAGAAGAATAGGAAATTACAAAAATGGCACTTGCCAATTAGGGCTCACTGCCCGAGCACACTGCTCACAAGAGGCCCACTGCCTACAAGAAGACACACTGTCTACAAAGTGATGAGAATCACAGTCTTGAACTGATTGGAAGCATCTGCATATGCTGGAGTTCAGTTCCGGTTAGGCTCAGTACACTGATCTGCTGCACTTCATCTTTCCTCTGTTCTTTATTCTGCTATCTTTCACATACCGGATCCTTTTTGCTACCTCTGCTCTTTCTCTAGACTTATTCGCATATCTCTCTACAACAACTACACCTTCACAACTAAATCCATCCTCTATATATATCCGCACAAGTAATTTCATCACCTTTCTAGTCGGCATCCGGAACAGTCTAGTTTCTTATAAACTTTCATTCTGTCGGCTGAATCCTTCCTCACCAAGCAATGCGGATCAAGCATATACTTGTAGATATCATTAATCATGTCGGCCAAACATGATTCATGCCTTCACAACCTCTGTCATCAATAGTAACTCATCCGGAAAGCAGTCTGATACTCTGCCAGTCAGTTCTTCCTCTGTTTTCACTGTCTCTCAGGAATCCGGTACTCAACCATTCATATCTTTTTCCTTGTCCATCACCGGAGGCTAAATCCTTGGAATATACCACTCAAGGTAGTCCTCTTGACTTCCCCAAATCCGCACTGCACCAAGACACTTCCACTGAGAGGTCCGGACCAATCTGTCGGACCTTGCCACATGCTCTGTTCTTCTTCACCGGACCACAACATTCTTTATTCTGACTTCCGGTAGAGACACATCATGACTTGCGGATATGTGGGATGACCTTTGTTGCCATCAATGACAACAACCATGAATCCATATAGTGTCTCTTGCCAACACTATCGTCTGTATCAACGCCATTAATTTAATTAGCGCTATCTTTGATTTTAATTAGCGCCATAAATTAGTTTAGCGCCATTTTACATAAGTCGGGTTGTTCTGCCCGCAATGGCGCCTGTATATGTCTGTTTTAGTGCTATTTTGCCTTTCTGTTTGTTGCAGGTACTGCGGAAACTAACGAAATATTTTTTGCAGGCTGGTTTGTTAATTAGTTAGCAAACATTTCAATTTGGAAGCTAAAATGAACCCTTGTTTGCTTTGTCATGTCTTGAACAAACATTTCAATTTGGTGTTTTAAAAATTAACCCAAACAACTCCTTGATTGAAGTGTGTGATCATAACATTTATTTTTGGTGCTCTAAAATATACTTGTTTTGTGTGCCAACAAACAAACAGTCAAAACACTTCAATTTGGGCTATAAAAAGAACAACAAATTGCATACTTCATTGGATAAAAAGAACAACAAACTTGCATTTCCACGCATCTAATCAAGACAATCTAAATACTTGTGTGAAGTGTCTTCGTGATTGTGTCAAGTAGAGTGAGAAAGTGTATGCTCTTCCCTCGCACCTTTTGGTGATCTTGGGAATCAAAAACTTCTCACAACACTTTGCATTAATCGCCCCCCATCTAAATCTAAAGATCTAAAATTGAACCATGTTGAGTGTGATATAATCATAGGGAACACGTATGCTCTCCCCTCGCATCTTTGTATGAACTTGGGGATCAAAAGTGTTTTCATGATTGTATCGTTTTTGTAATCTTTAGAGGGCCTGCCACCCCGCTTCGAAAGGTGGGAACGACCCAAGCGGCATCAAGCTAAAGCCAAACTCTTCCAAGCCGCTATATAAAATAAGGCGTTTGGGACGAAAGTCTCAAGTGACAGGTGTTGTTTTGTTATACCGACAGCCAACCTCCCCATAAACCCTCCAAGGCGCAACCCTTGGAGGCTGGGAGACTCCATAACGGAGAGTAGCGCTGCCGCACGTATAACCACCTGAACGGATGCCCTTACTAAGAGCCATTGTTGTAGTAAGCCAAAATCCTTCTATTTGTTGACGTAGAGGTTCAAAACCCTTGAAGCGGCCCCGATTCATGCGGTTCTTAGCCGAGGTAGCAGGGACAATCTAAAGGTTTGGAGAGGGTCAAGCCTTATAAGAAACCCGGATCTTGATATGCGTGAAAAGTGTGTGCAATTGTAAGGAGGAGCCGGTGCTACCAAGATCCTGGAGCTATCCGCTTTAAATAGGCGCAGCTAGGGGATTCAACAAATATTGTCACAATCTCGCCTTAGGTTGTAAAAATGTGCTTGTTCTAAACAAAATCATGTCATTTCACAAACAAAAATCATTGCTTGTTTTGCGTTTAAATGTGTGTTAAAGTGCTTTGATTTTTTCACAAACAACTTGCCAAGAGACAAAACAAATCAGAAATCTGTCAAACCTGTTTTAGCGCCATATCTGTCTTATTGTAGCGCCTTTTCACCTATGGATTGGCGCTATTTTGAGATTGACGTGCCTGAGACAAAACAAATCAGTTAGTCACATCCCCAACAGACAAATCCAAAATTCTGCCGTCAGAAATCCAAAAGTTTGCCATCAGAAATCTGTCAAACTTTGTTTCAGTGCCATATCTGTCTTATTGTAGCGCCTTTTCACCCGTGGACTGGCGCTATTTTGAGATTGACGTGCCTGAGACAGAACGAATTAGTTAGTCACATCCCCAACAGACAAATCCAAAATTCTTCCGTCAGAAATCCAAAAGTTTGCCATCAGAAATCTGTCAAACTCTGTTTTAGCGCCATATCTGTCTTATTTTAGCGCCTTTTCACCCGTGGATTGGCGCTATTTTGAGATTGACGTACCTGAGACAGAACAAATCAGTTAGTCACATCCCAAACAGACAAATCCAAAATTCTATCGTCAGAAATCCAAAAGTGTGCCATCAGAAACCTGTCAAACTCTGTTTCAGCGCCATATCTGTCTTATTGTAGCGCCGTTTCACCAGTGGATTGGCGCTATTTTGAGATTGACTTGCCTAAAGCAAAGACCCATTTTGTTGTGATCTACACCTTCTGTTCTGCCATAATCCGTATCCATCTCACAGAAATCCGCCAACAGTCCAGCCATTTTTCTTCAAAAAATTTTCCAAAATTGCACCTTCTTGACCTTAGAGAATTAATCACCACCATTGTTGGACCCCATTATCAGCACAAATACATATCTATCCATCCCCATTCAGTCCTTTTGCACATCTCCTTGGACCAATATAAAATCATTTCAAAAATCCACATCCAAATCAAAACCCAATCAACAATCAAATCTTGTCACCCTTTTGAGCCAAAGTTAGATCTAGATCTTATCATTAACATCACATTTTCCTTGAAAAGTCATTAGTCTACATTTCAAAAAAAACAAATCACCTCTCTTTGTGTAAGGTCATTAGTCTACCCCAAACAAAGAAAATCATCATCCTTTGTGTGCCAAATCAAAATCTAGATCTTATCCAAAAGCTCAATTCGAGAAACATCAACAACATCATCCTCACCATCCTAAATCAATCAAAAAATCAAAAACATCAAATCCCTTTCTTATCATCCATCTTTGGTCCAAAATTTGTGCAAAAACATCAATATCACCCATTCATATCACCTTTAGGATAAAACCTTTGGAAAGACGTATCGATCTTCATCATACCCTCCTACTCCATCTCACTACCACATCCATCTTTGGGTCCAACAAAATCAATTCGATTCTCTAAGGTCTCCATCTCATCCCACGTCTAGAAAATCAAATCCATACGCGTATGCCCATCACAAGATCACAATACAAAAAGAATCAAGAAATGGCAGAACAATGGTCCTTTGGCATGCCTAACACCAACAATAGCAACATACCCATTTATCAAACATACAATCCACCTACATATTCCTTCATCCCCCCATTTGGCACCAACGACCCTTTTCACTTCTTACCACAAGCACCAACACCACCCCCACCACCACCACAAAATGTCCCCACCATATCCCAAGATGACCAAGATGTCTTGAGCTTCACGCAAGATGCCGATAATATGGACCTACTGGATAAAGTCCTAAGATCGGACCCAAAGAGATATCTTGACCATCTTCTCAAGCTTGGTGCTCAATTTCCCCCCATTACGACATCGTCACAACCATCCACTTCTACAATTGTCCCCAACACATCAAATATCCAAACATCTACATCACATACCCAACCCACCATCTCTCAAATGTCAACACCTAACGTATCTACCACATCCACAACCTCAACCGCTACCACATCTACTACTTCCACATCCACTGCTAACATCTCCCAACCTGTCATCACCTCCACTACCACGACTACCGTCAACCCTTCCACTTCAAACACAACGGGCATACAAGGCAACATCACACAAGCAAGTACCTCCACAAGTGTGCCCCCACCAAACCCTCACACCCTTACATACCTACGACAACTATTCTCACAACAAACTCACAACGCATCTAACCAATCCAACATACACGTACCCAACGTCAATCCCATAAGTCAACATAATCCCTGTTGGTGCTCATTTTTGGCCTGGAAGTAAAGCTTGCAGGTGGAGGGTTTCTTTTTCAAACCCTAGGTTTCCCTCTTCATCGGTGTGAGTTTGTGTTGTGTCTTAGCGATCATGTTGATAGCACGGTGTCTTCTTCCATCGCTGAGACTTTGTGCTATCGGCGAATGAGATTGTTGTTCTACCGATGGTGTTGGTCTTGCCGACAGGGGTAAGTCATGTATTCATCGGCAGGAGTGGGAGCTATCGGGTGAGCGGTCAGATGTTGGGCCGACAGTGTAGTGTTTGGCCGATGAAGATTCATCGGCGTGTGTCTTACCGAAGAAAGTGGGGTTGACGTTTGGCATCGGTAAGACTACTGTGATCGGCCAATGTGTTTTGTGGTCCGCCGATAGAAGGAAGTCACCCCGATGGGGAATGCCATCGGGATGACTTTGTGTTCGGTTTGGCCAACGGTGGAGTATGTAGGATTTGGCGATCGGCGAGACTTTTGAGATCGGGCTAGCAGTTGGAGGGCCCGCCGATGGGTAATGTTTGGCCGATGAGGTTTCATCGGCATGTGTTTGGCCGACGGAGGGATGAGGCCATAGTTCATCGGCATGAGTTGTTATATCGGCGAGGGAGTTTTGAGCTGAGCCGATGGTATATGTCACAGCGATGTGTTCTTGGCGAAGGGTTGTGTGTCAAGCGTGGCAAAACACTCGACACCTATCATGTGTGCGACCATGTTTATAAACTACTGATGTGAACTCCTCACCATGCATGTGGGATTATTCCCCTGTGTATTTTTGAACTTTGAGCGAAGCACTTTTGGCGGGAACTTATGTTTGAAGTGTTGCGACAGTTTCCAAGTGGTCGCGGGTGGTTGAGGCCCTTAATGGCGACATTATAGAGTTATGGGCGACGGTACAGGCGATCAGGTTGCCCAATTTTTGAGCAGAGGCTCCAGATAATGGCGCATGGCTCGAGGCTCCTCTTTGTCTGCTGCATTTACATTTTCTGAGCGCCATTCCTTCTGAGGGCTGTATCTGGCGGATTTTTGTCAAAGCCATGTAATTAATTGCTTATGGTACACTACCTGGCTGTTATAAGCAGGAAGTGTTACTCATTTCTAGGTTGTTGAAAGTTGAACATTTTGGCTCTGTAATGCAATACAGCTGATTTGGTTGCCCTGTACAGCTAAACCTGTGAGTTTATGTATCTCCAGTTGTATGTTTTTTGCATGAATCCACTGATTTCGTGGTTAATTTTATATGAGAAATGCTATGTTAGCATGTGTTTTGTTAATTCTGTCTCCAGTATTGCATATATCTTTCTTCTGAGTCTGGATATTTAAGGAATGTTTGAGGCTCTAGAACATAGAATTCCTGTGTTGAATGTCTGATTTCTTAACTTCTGCTCAAGGGGTAGATTAAACTGTTTTTAGATTGAACATTGGGAAGGATATACTGTAATAGGGATGCCATAAGTATAGATAGCTTAACACTCTATATTGGGAGATATCTGTAAGGCAGGTATCAGATGCATCCCCCTGAAATCCAGTTTTAGTTGTTCATGCATATCATTCACAGGTGTATGTCTACTGACTCCAGGCCTTGGATAGGCACCAATCTTGCTTTGTTTTTGTGTTACAACCATGTCCAACTTTGCATCCAAACTATAAATCAAAGTCAAACTCTAAAACAACCTTTAGGACATTAGAATTAGTTTTAGGATCCAAGTCCTCTGTCTACAACTGAAAATAGGCCCAAAGCCAGCCCCTTTGCTCTTATCTTGCAGTTTTGGTCTACTTACAGGAGGACTTATCTGCTTTCTGTCAGCATCCCAGCCTTTGTATGTATATCCCCATGGATGTTGAGTAGGGAACACCCCCCTAGGTTTTGCAGAGCCTGAAGAAGAAGAGGAGATAAAATATAGAGTCTATCTCCTACACTGTTGGCCCCTGGCCCAGAGATCCTGTTGATCATTGATGGCTACCTTGTAGGGAAATCTGGGAATAAGCATCCAGTCTGAGAAAAAACCAACAATCCCAATCCCCAAATACCCCCACATATTCTCCAACAACTCTACGCACACCAACAATCCCACAACACATCTAACCCATCCAACGTCCACATACCCAACGTCAATCTCACAGGTCAACACAATCCCAATCCCCAAATACCACCACATGTTCTCCAACAACTCTACGCACACCAACAACAGCAGGCACTAATCAATCCAAACCCCAATCCGCAACACCAACATCTTAATCAAACCAATCTCCAACATCAAATCCCACCCCACCTCCAATATCTCACCAATCAACAACCCTACACATTCCAACCGCAACAACCACAGGATCTCAACACCGTCCTACAAGGCTTAATTCAAAAGGTGGATGACCTACAAACTGGGGGCAAACGCAAATACTATTCTTTTGAGGATATTTGCCCCTACCCATTTGACCGCACATTGTATATGCCCCCTTTCCCTAAAAACTTTGAAACACCAAAATTTGACAAATACAAGGGAAAGGGAGACCCTAGGGACCACCTTAAAGAATTCTACATTGCTTGCCTCGAAGTCTCTAACAACGACACATATCTTATGAGACTCTTTCCACGAAGCCTTGGCGGCCAAGCCGCTGAATGGTTTGCCCATCTTCCACCTGGAATTCGAACATTTCCCGAGCTTGCGGAGAAGTTTGTCAACCACTTCTCCTACAACTTTGAACATGAGATGTCTATGACCGACCTTTGTAACACCAAACAAAAGAACGGCGAAGCTTTCGCTTCTTTCCTACAAAGGTGGAGGGGCCTAGCAAGCAAGCTCCCATGGCCTATTCCTGAAAAACAACTTGTCACCATGTTCGTGGCCAATCTCAATCAGGAATTAGGTTTTCACTTACAAATTCTGTGCGCATCTACCTTTGAAGAGGTTATCGAGAAAGGCACCACTGTGGAACGAGCCCTCATTGCCAAGGGTTCCATCAAACTTTATGATCCCAAGTCCAACAACAACAACAATAACAACAACCACAAACCCAATCATAACACCCCCAATACCAACAACAATACCAACACGCAATCTAATGATAAATCACGTTATTGGGGAAGAACAAGAATAATCTGAACGACAGCGTCACCGATGTAAAGGTCGTCCAACACATCCAAAACCACACACCGGCACACACGTATGCAGCAAACACCAATAACCAAAGAGGACCAAATAAACCCCGCAAACCTCGCCGAAATTTCACACCGTTAGCAGAACCTATTGAGGACATCCTCGATAGATGCCTCAAGCAAGGAGAAATCACACTCCCGCCTATTAGACCACGCCAAGACAATGACCTCAAGGTAGCATGGTATAATGAAAACGATTATTGCGAATACCACCGCGTGGCAGGTCATAAAACAGCGGACTGCATGTAATTAAAACATTGTATCCAAGACCTAATAGATCAAAATCTTGTCAACCTTGAGCACAGTACACAGCCATCACCAAACGCCAATCTTGGAGCTTACAAGGATCCCTTGCCCAACCATAACAAAGCTTCATCATCCAATCAAGCGTACAATGTCACTCCACCACCCACACACTACGACTCCATTGTCGGCCGCATCGAACCCTCATCCCACTCTGTCAACACAATCACCATTCGGGCACAAGCACCCGATTGCGCCGTCACAACCCGTCGAGGCCGTGTCTCAATCCGCACTGCCCCTCCCACTAAACCAACGCCCCCATCCACATCTGATCCCCTTCCCCCTCATCCAAACGCCCGTCCATCACCCACCACTCGATACAACCTCCTAGACCATCTAGGAAAGACACCCGCGCAAATCTCCATCCTTGAGCTGCTTCGCACATCACCCCGCCACAAGGACATTCTCGACAAGGCCCTTTTGGAAACACAAGTCCCCGCAAACTTGGATGTCAATCAATTTCAAGCCATGGTCGGCCACATTGCTACACCACACCATATCACGTTTTCTGAAAAAGATCTCCCTACTTCCGAACACCTACATAATGATGCACTACATATCGAGGTCCGCATTCACAAACAGACCATTAAAAGGGTTCTAATAGATGGTGGTTCCAGCCTAAATATATGCACTCTAAAATTGCTAAAACACTTGGGGTACTCAGATGTGGTTGTGGATGCTAGCGAGTGCATAACAATCAAAGGATATGATGACACCGAGAGGCTATCCGAGGGTACCATAAAGCTCCCTATTCAAGTGGGACAGAAAATCCTTGAAACCAAATGTCAAGTTCTTGATCTTGACCTTCCCTATAACATTCTTCTTGGCCGCCCATGGATCCATGCCATGCAAGCCGTCCCCTCCACTTTCCATCAATGTCTCAAATTCCCCCACAATGGCACCGAAGTCACTATTTATGCCGATCCCCGTCCCTTCCAATACTGCAGTTTTCTGGAAGGACACAACCAAACCTTCTGTCCATATAATAAAGCTACCACCCAAATCACCCCAACCGCTTCCACCTCATACATGGACTCCGGCAACATCGCCACCACTTCATCCCAAACACCTTCACCACCTGAGGTCAAGATCAAGCTCAGTGACCAAGGCTGTGGGGAATACAACCTTCACGGCACCTTTTGCATGGGCTTATTACCTACCCCTAAGACATTTGGCACTCTGAACACAGAGGCAGCTGACACCGTCATCATCAAATGCAAACCCTCGCCCATCTTTGAGAAGAAACACCTTCTGGATCAGGACATACTAGAAGATATTTCATCCTAGCTTTACAAGGACGAGGAAACAGAACAAGACATCCCCACCATCCTAGCAAACAGTTACGGCAAAGGATCTAAAATAGTCAAAAGCATGGGTTACAAAGGACAAGGCGGCATTGGCCTTCATGAACAGGGCATTGTGGAACCACTGCAAGCAACAAGGAACCCCTATACTCAAGGATTAGGGTATGGTCAACCACAACGCATCCTTAATACCAGTGAATGTATCTTAGCCGAGTTTGCTCCAGTTTCTCTAGACGTCGACAATATTAACGAAACGGACCTACAAGACTCCTTTAGCGACTTTGCCGAGTTCTTCGCCTCCTCCATTTGCACCATCTACTCCGTCACTACTCTCGCCTCATCATCCAATGACCTACCATTGGTATACCCTGACCTCATCGACTGGGACCAACGAGAACCTCCTATTTTTGATATCGCACTTAATGACGAAGCCATTGCTAAAATGATGGGAGTAAGAGACAACTTCCCCTTGGGAGATCACAGGGCTGGATACATCATGGAACTCAATCCAGTTGCCTATTTTGGGGAGACAACCCCCGCTTCTAGTCGCAAAAATACAGAAACAAAAAATGGATCTGATGGTGAAAACCGTTCCATGGCAGTATCAGATCCAAAAAAAGTAAAAATAAAGGACGTATCTCCTGGTGAAAACCTCCATGAGGCGCCAGGGGATGGAAGCATGGGCCTCCTTGAAATAGATAAAGTATATCCTGACAGATCACCCATCTTGGTTGAACCGGCACAGGAAATGAATCTAGGGACAGAGGAAGAGTCAAAAATAACATATAGAGCAGAATCTCTCAGCCTGTTCGAACAGGAAGACTTCTTGGCATTCTTCACACGCAGAAATCGCAACTTTGCATGGACCTACGTAGACATGCCAGGGCTAGATCCTGCCTTAGTCGTTCATCATCTTGCAGTGCATCCTGATGCCAAACCAGTCAAACAGAAGCTCCGAAAAATGAACCCTCAGGTGGCCCTTCTTGTCAAAGCAGAGCTCAAAAAGTTACTAGATGTCGGGTTCATACGTCCAATTGATTATCCTGAATGGGTTTCGAATCTAGTACCCGTTGCTAAACCAGATGGCAGAATCCGCTGTTGCACTGACTTCAGAGACCTCAACAAAGCCTGCCCAAAAGATGACTTCCCGCTTCCCAACATTGACATGATCGTGGATTTTACCGCAGGGCATGAGATGCTATCCCTCATGGATGGCTTTTCAGGATACAATCAAATCAAAATTGCCGAAGAAGATCAGCACAAGACATCTTTTATATGCCCATGGGGGACATATTGTTGGGTAGTAATGCCATTCGGCCTAAAGAATGCAGGAGCTACTTATCAACGAGCAATGACTGTCATCTTCCACGACCTCTTTCACCACATCATGGAAGACTACGTTGATGACTTACTTGGCAAATCCAAAACCAGAGAAGAACACTTAGACGTGCTAGCCAAGATCTTTGACAGACTAGAGCAATATAACGTTCGTCTAAATCCAAAAAAGTGTGTCTTTGGCGTCACTTCAGGCAAATTGTTGGGATACATAGTCTCCAGACGAGGAATCGAGGTGGACCCGGCAAAAGTCAAAGCTATTACTGAAATGCCACCTCCTAAAACCTTGAAACAACTGAGAAGCCTGCAGGGTAAACTACAGTCTATCCGCCGATTCATCGCTCAACTTGCTGACAAATGCCAACCATTCCAGCATCTCCTCAGGAAAGATACGGCTTTCGCCTGGACTACTCAGTGTCAGGAGGCCTTTGACCAACTAAAAGCATATCTGGCTAATCCCCCTATTCTATCTCCACCAAGACAAGGAGAGCCCCTCCTCTTGTATATTTCTGCGACCGACACAACAATTGGGGCTTTGTTAGCACAACATGATGAGCAGGGGAAGGAAAGAGCCATATACTACATCAGTCGCACCTTAATTTCCTATGAGCTTAACCACACAGATTGAACGAGCATGTCTTGCCTTGGTTTTCACATCACAAAAGTTAAGACATTATATGCTCAATCACAAGACTAAGCTCATTGCTAAGATCGACCCACTCAAATATTTGCTAAACAGAGCAGCTCTCACTGGAAGAATGGCAAAATGGGTCATGATTCTCAACGAATTTGACATAGAATACACAGAGAGAAAGGCAATCAAAGGGCAAGTCATAGCAGATCAGCTGGCTGAGGCACCTATTCAGGCAGAACATCCTACAATAGCAGAATTTCCAGACGAGGCCATCTTGACAATCACACCAGCTGCAGATACATGGAAGATGTATTTTGATGGATCCTCACTCACAGAGGCTCGGGGGCAGGCGTCCTGTTTGTTACCCCTCAAGGTGACACGATCCCTAAGTCATTCAAAATCACATTTCCATGCACCAATAATGTAGCAGAATATAAGGCCCTCATCGCAGGTCTCCGAATGGCCATCCAATGGAAAATAGACAAACTAACTGTGTATGGCGACTCTCAACTAATCATCAGGCAAGTCAATAATGAATATAAAACCAAGGACGATGAGCTTCTTCCCTATAAGAAGATGGTTGATGACTTTAAAGATTATTTCGGTGACATCCACTTTGAGCAGATCCCAAGGTTAAACAACAAAGCGGCAGATGCCATGGCCACCATCGGATCTCTGGTTGACATGAAGCAAGGCAGCAAGAAATGCGAATTCCTGATCGAAGAGCTCCCCATCCCAGCATATGACGTTCCCCAATCTGAATTAGTGTGCGAAATCGTTGGTCCTTTATCCCCCTGGTATCAGGAAACTTACCTCTACCTTCACGATAACATCCTCCCCAACAACCTATCCCCATCACAGAAAAAATCCTTCATCCGTCGAACCTCCCGTTTTATCCTTGTAGGAGACACCCTCTACAAAAGGAGTCTTGATGGTACGCTTCTACGATGTTTAGACTCTAGGGAAGCCGAGGCAGCTTTGGAAGAGGTACACGCAGGTATTTGCGGGGCACATTCAAGTGGACCAGCTCTTTCTAAGAAGATCCTGAGAACTGGCTATTATTGGCCCACCATGGACAAGGATGCACATCAGTTTATCAGAAAATGCCTCCCATGTCAACAGCATGGTGATCTCATCTACGCCCCAGCACAGGAGTTGCAACCAATCACAACACCATGGCCTTTCTCACAATGGGGACTCGACCTCGTAGGGAAAATCCATCCTCCATCTTCCAACGGCCATAAATTCATAATAACTGCTACCGAATACTTCACAAAGTGGGTGGAAGCAATACCACTCACCTTCACCACAGGCATCCAAATCTCCAAGTTCATTCTCCACTACATCATATGCCGCTTTGTCACTGATAATGGGAAGCCATTCAAGAACCAAGAAGTTCGCACTTTGTGCGAAAAGTTCGACATCAAACACCGCTTCTCCACGCCATATTACCCCCAAGGAAACGGTCAAGCAGAGGCTTCTAACAAAACCATCCTCCGCATCTTAAAGAAGACAGTCAATGAAGCTGGCCGCGACTGGCACCTCCAACTTAACCCCGCCCTATGGGCTTACCGCACCAGCATCCGCACTCCTACTGGAGCCACTCCATACTCACTAGTATTCGGATCAGAAGCCATTTTACCTATAGAGGTCGAGCTCCCGTCCCTCCGAGTATCATTGCAAAATATTATCTCTGATGAAGACTATCGCGTCGCAAGGCTGCATCAACTTGAACTATTGGATGAGAAACGCCTGAATGCATTAAATCACTTACAGGCATACCAAAACCGCCTCAGAAGAAGCTACAACAAAAAGATCAAGACCAGAAAGTTTGAGGTAGGTGACCTGGTCCTAATGGAAAATCAAAAGAACCTGCAGGAGCATCCGAAGCAAGGAAAATTCGAACCTAATTGGCTAGGACCTTATGTCGTCACCGCCGACTATGGGTCAGGAGCTTATCAGCTTGCAACACCCGAGGGGCAGCCTCTAGATGAGCCAATGAACATCTTGCATCTCAAGCGATTCTATGCATAACCCATCTGATACCACAAGTCAAAAAATAAAAAAAATACAAAAAACAAAAACACCAAAAAAATCAAAAAATCAAGAAAAATCAGAATGCAATAAAAACTTCCAATGGTGAAAATCACCTCGGTGACGCCTTGGATAAGTACCATGGTGAAAACCTGTTTCAGGCGCCATGCGTAGTGGCCGGTTCTACCATCTAATAAGTCCTCTTTCCATCATAACACTCCATACCCACACATCCCATGGCTTGAAATTCTGAAACATCAAGTTTGTTTGCCCATTCTGCACTACCTCACCCACCCACAACCCCATCCATGGAACAAGGATCCTTGTAAGCTCTCCTTTGTATAGTTCATAAAATCCGAAAAATCCAAAAACATCATAAAATCCGAAAAATCCAAAAACATCATAAAAATAGAAAATACAAAAACAATCACCCCATGTATCAATCTCGCATCCCATCACGATCATCTAAACACACATCAACCCTCGTCACATTCCATCCCAAACCATTCCCACATCATCAAGTCTTGCCAGAACTACATATTCATTTCACCAGCATCTTAAAAGTACCTTGATTCCGTGGACACAGGGTATGTAGGCAGTCTGGAATACAAAGGATGTTTCCAGTACTCAAGTATCTAAGATACACCCATCCCACCCATTGGGATGGTTCCCACTCACTGAGCTTTCTAGATCTACGAAACGATACGCATGCTACACATACCATTGAAACATGGTCCCTCGCGCAAAAATCATCAAGCAATATACCAACTATAATCTTCCATTTGGCCCGAATGTTCTTTTGCCCATCTTCCACAAACTCTCCAATCAAAACAGATCTGCGTCCTAGGATACGTCTTTCCTACAATGGACAAAAATCTATCATTCTATCATCACGTCTCTTGGCAAGAGCACACAAAGGCTATTTGTATCTTTCGTTGGTCTTTTTGCTTATTGATTTTTATCTTTTTGTCTCACTCCAAGTAATCTCCAAAGCTACCTTGATCTCATTATATCATGGTACGTAGCGGATAGCCCTTGGAGTAGACATAGTCATTGTTTCGGTATGCTGTGCTTGTGGGTTGGTTTCATTACTCCAAGAATAGTATTCATATCTTGAAGTCTAGGTCGGTTCTAGCATGATGTGTCCTATTTTGCATATACAGGTATCAACACCTTATATGCATTATTCACACTCACTGCTATGAGTCCCCTTCCTCTACTAGACAAAATTATACTACCTTGGGCATGCATGAAACCAACCTATTGTTTGTGGGTCTAGTCCATGCAATTGTCGGATATACATCATCACCTAGGTCATTTCATACCTTCGTGAACTGTATCCTACATTGCTACATTAAACTAAGAAATGCTCTCAATTAATTTTGTGCAACTACTGATACTAGCTCAACATCATCATCCTAATCACTCAGTCACCTATCCCATATCGGCCTAGATTTGATCGACACTTTCCAACCCCCCCCCACCAATCTAACTCCCGCACTAACCCCATCATCCCAACCTATCTCCACTTAACACATCTTGAACCAAACCAAACCCCCCCCCCCCCTCAATGACATGGTATCTTATGACCTAACCATCCTCCAATCCCCCCACCGCCATCCCCTAGACGCTCTCACCCCTATCATCCCCAACACCTAACACGTTCTCCCACAGTCTCACCATTCAAGGTCAACACAAGGAACATCATGTGTATCAGGACTAGGCTACCTCACTTATCACCTAGTTTGCATACCACCTATCACCGATACTGCATTTAGCACATATCATTTAACTACATGTCACCACCAATTTGCATCACATGTTAGGTTCATTTTTAATCTATTGGCATCACATGTTAGGTTCATTTTAATCCATTTGCATCACATGTTAGGTTCATTCTTAATCCATCTAAGTTTGCATAAAACACAAAAAGATTCATTTTAGCTGCATATCATTAACATCATATCACACTCATTTATCACACAGGCGCACCATAAAATTAAAATATAGCATCATCACATTGCATTCCATACATATAAATAAACAATTAGTTGCATTCTAACATCATCATCATTGAAACAACATATCATCTAGTAGCATATACATAATCCCATACATTTTCATCCATAATAAATGTTTGTTAATCCGCATATTTAGTTACATCATATAGTCCATAAAATCACAACACCATGCATATATCACAAAAACATAATTGCATCCACCAAATCACACACATCATTTGAAACAACATCATACATCCACAACATATAAAATATAACATGTGCATCCATCATATAAGCATCATCACAATAGAATATCATAAGCCATCAGAAGTCTCGTATCATATATAATCACCGCAAAAAATGTACATCGCTCACATCATCAAAAAATAAAATGTCCTGATACAATGCCTCTAAGGGCTATCATGGTATGACTATCACATTGAGGATCCTCTCTTTGAGGGGGTAGGAGATGATGACCCTGGTCGAGCCTGTGATCCTGGCGGCGGCTGTGGCTGTGGTGCTACTGGTACCTGAGGATCCTGCTGGGGCACATATGTGGGAGGGGGCATCGTCTATTGAACTGACTGAATAGATCTCGATCGATGTGATCTCGATGCCCCCGATCTACTGACCTGGCTATAACTCGGTGCTCGCTGCGCTGCGAGTACAGCTGCATAGTATAACCCCCGATAATACTCCGTCCGTGCTCTGGCCTCTGCTAGCTCTCCCCGTACCTGAGCTACCTGTCCCTGTACCTGAGCTACCTATACCTGTGCCTGGCTCAACTGCCCCTCTATCTGATGCGCATGTGTCTGCGCCTGAGCCAGCTGAGTCTGCATCCCTACCAAAATCGGGGCAAGGCCCCCACCCACAGCCTGTGCACTGCTCAACGCAGTCTCTACCTGATGTGCTCTCACGAGCGCTGCATCTCGCTCTAGCCTCAAATCCTCCATGTCCTCTAGAGCCTGAGCCAACTGAGCCTCTAACACTGCCACCTGCCCATCCACTCCCTGCAGCTGTCCCAACTCGGCCTCTCGGCGCCCCAACGCCTCCTCTAAACTGGCCACCTGAGCACGTAGTGTCTCTACCTCCTCCATCTCCTCCCGTGACCGTCGCCGAGGCGTCAGCCTCTCAACCTCTGCCTCCATCCCTGCCGCTAAACTCCCTGCCCCGGCATCATGACTACCGACTCGTAGCTGCTCCACCCGTGATGGGAATAGATCACCCTGCTCTGTCCTTGGCTGTCCACCGCGCTGTTGCGGTGCTCTACCCTGCCGTCTGCCCCTAGCCTGGGCCTGCTGTGCAGGAACCTACTGTGCAGGAACCTGCTGTGCTGGAGCCCCCTGCCCCACTGGTCCCTGTCCCGCTGCCACTACTGCCACCTCATCCACAAGCTGACCATCTCTAGCGATCACCCTCTCCGACCCATCATCCATCACCTCCACAATGTAGTCCTCCACAATCTCATCGCCACCCCCATTCGGATCATCTCCACCCCCATCTCCCTCATCCTCTGATATCTCTGCTGTCGGATATGTCAATCGAGTGGGCCGATGCATCTGCCACCATACCTCATAAGCAGGCGTAGTACCTGCATCCATCACTGTGCTCCTCCAATCCCACTGAACTGGCTGAAGTGCTGCCCAATCATTCAGCGCAACCTGTGGCTGTAATGGTGTGGGCCAGTAGGCTGTATCCCGTGGCGTCCGTGCATATATCGCCATCTGCTGAGGCGCATCCTATACTAGTCCAAACTGCCGCATAACCCGCGAGGGTAGGTACATCTCTATGGTACGATCTGCACGACCCATAAGAAATCTTTGCTGAAATGTGTATGGGAGATGGGTCACATCATCCGGCCACTCCTCACAATCAATATATGGACGGTATATAACGCTAATCACGTCATCCAGTATCCTCCGCCAGTGGCGGACCTGTCCAGTGTAGGTATACAGTGCATCCTGATACAAAAACACAAACGCCTCAAACGGCCGCCGATAATAACCGCATGTCGGCCGAGTCACAGGGATATGCTCCCAAAGCCATACGTGTAGCAGTGTAACCCCAGCAGATAAAGCCCTGTCATGAAGATAAGCGACCGTGTGCATCTCGTGCAGCAGCTGTGCTAGCATCACTGGCCCCCACGCATAGACAGTATCATAACTCACCATCCCCTCTATCATCCCACCCCAGCCCACAGGAAAACCTCTGCCTCGCCTATCCGGCAGCACCACACCTCCAATCAGCGCACACAAATATAAGGCAAAGGGATCTGCACCCGCCGCCAGCGTCCTGTCATAATCCATCTCCCTCCCGTCTGCCGAAAACACCACGTGCTCTACTCCGAACACTCTGATCAATGCACTCCGCCCCCTCCTCGTGTCATACCTCACATGTCGACCATGAATCGGCAGCTTGAGAATGCGATAAACATCCTCAAGTGTGATGGCCAGCTCTCCTGTCGACAGCAGAAAGCTGGAAGTCTCATTGCGGTATCGCTCCACTGCGGCCGTCATCAGAGCTCTATGAGCTCGCAGCACTGGCATCGCTGCCACTGTCCAAAGCCCCAGTCTCGCCAGTCGAGGCCGCCATGCCTCATCAAACAGCGGCATCACGGATCGCACTCGTCGCTCCCGCGACTGCAGTATAAACTGCCGTGTATCCTGCATCCACCACTTCTTCGTTAGATACTAACTTATTTCCCCACCACACACTTTTTCTTCTAAATGTCTCAAAGGCCCACATCATGCGGCCCTACACGGACAGTCCCTAGTGCCATTTAAAAAAAAAATAGCGCTACTTTTCCCTACCCATCGCGCCGATACAGACAATGGCGCCACTGCGCACCCTGTATCGCGCCAATACAGAGAATGGCGCCACTGTGTGTCCTGTATCGCGCCAATCCAGACCATGGCGCAGCACTTCATTTTCGCGACAATTCAACTTTTAGCGCTAAAACTCACAATAGCGCTATTTCCCAGTATGGCGCTATTTCAGACGATAGCGACGATATAACCATAATATGGCGCCAAAAGGCCATGTGTTTTTCTTTCTAGCTTTTGGCGCCAATCCAGACGATGGTGCCAATATTTCTACCAAATGGCGACAAAATTGCCTTACCCTGCCTTGACGGATAGCGCTAATCCGCAGGATTGTGCTAATCCGCCTTGTCTATGGCGCCACGCGCTCCTAACCCATATCCCAAAACCCAAAAAACATGTGCGTAAAATAAAAAATCACAAAGTTCGGGTTAGGCCCTACCTGGGGTCCAGCCTCGGGTGACCGCCCGACCTCTCGGAATCGCTCTGAGATGTGATGAAGTCGCGGGAACTGTGGGTTGCGCTCAGCCATCTCTCCTTTGTCTTTTCTTCTAGAAGGTCAAAGTGTGCCAATGTGGCACTCTTTGGGCCCACTGTTCCTAATATAGTGGGCCATGTCATCCCTCCATCCCTTTCTTTTCCCTCCAGGGTGCAGATCTCAGCCTTTTTCCTCCGTTTTTCCTCCCACCATCTTCTTTTTCCATCACCTCTCGCACTGTCACTTCTGTCGCATCCTTTCGAGAGCTTACCTGCAAAATTTTCATATTCCCGCTAACCTCTCGAGGGGGCATCCCCTAACCATCTCATTCCTTCCCGGCAGCTGCGGCATATTTTTCTTCGACCTGACGCCACTTCCCTCCTAGGTCCTTACGCCACGTCAAAGAGGGGCAAATATAGACACCTAAAAATGTCTCGACCATCAAACTGACTCCCGACATCCCTAAACTTACCAATTCCCTTTCCAGCCAATTAATTAATTTTTTATTTAATTAATCACCCCTTTCATTTTCTAAATCCACACCATTTTATCTCCAAAATTGAATTAATTTTATTAATTCAATAGTCCAAACCTTAGCCAATTGATTTAATAAATATGCAAAATTTATTAAATCAATTCCCCAATTTTTCCTAAATCTAATTAATTAGTTAAAACCATGTTAACTAATTAATCCAGCCTACTAATTAGCCTATCCCTACCTTAGACAATTAAATAGCTATTATTTAATTGCCTACTCTAGTCTATCTCATCCTAGCCTTAGGATTAATTAATTAAATCACTAATTAATTAATCTTATCCCCCCTCTAATCCCTCTACTAATTTATTCCAGCCACATTAATTAGGATAATCGCCCTAATTAAGTAAGTCAAACCCTCATTAGCACTTCTCTCCACATTCCCCAAATTTAAAATTCAAATAAATCACACATCACATTTACTCCTCTTACACATGTCATAACTCTCTTCCCCAAATGAATTTTTAATTCATTTTACCCTTCCCCATGTGAATTTTTAATTCACAAATAATCCATCTCACTCAACCTCATTTATTCACCCCTTTCCCAAAAATGAATAAAAGATTTACTTTTATTCTTAGCCCTCCATCTTCCAAGATCAAATCTAGGCCCTCCACATCACTTTCATCCTCCACCATTGATCTCTCCATTTAATCTCCACCCTTGGATCAAAATCCTCTCAAAAAGTCTATAAATACAACCTCTCACAAGTCATTTTCATCATCCAATTCCATGCAAAGTTACCATGTCAAAATCATCTTTGAGTAGATAGTGAGTTGCACAATTTGAGAGCACTTCACATTTGAATCCATAGTCTAGGGATAATCTTGGTCTTGGGAGCTTCTTTTGGGTGCAAAGGCTCCTTCTTCCCTTAATGGGATTAGGTAGTGTTTTGTAAGGTATAATCATGTGTTTTATTTGCATTTGATTTAGTGTTTTTGCCTTATTGCATTATCTAATCTACAGGTTTCTCCACGTAAATCTTGAGTTATGGTTTGCATCTATTTTCTATAGTCATTTTTTTGTTCATCTATGATTTATCACTATCTATTTACTTGGATGCTAAAAATATTCAATACATTTTTTATTGTAAAGTTTTATCATATTTTCTACATTAGGTTCTTCTCCTTCAACTTCCCCTACGGCTTCTGAGTCCCCAACGGGGACTTTTGTACCTGTTCAAGTTAACCCTGAGGGTGTGTTGGCGGTTGTTTGTGATTGTACTTGGTCTTTGGCTCCAATTGCAGCTCCTTCTGTCAGCGAATTGATTGCTACTCCATCAATTCCTATTTTATCTCCGACTCTCCCTGCTTTGTTGCACAAAAGTTCTGTAGTTGCGACGTCTATTAAGGATCCCCTCCTGTTGCCTTGCTATGAGGATTTAGACTCGCAATTCTCCTTGACAATACTCCAGCCTAGAAAGAAATGGCTCCCCAAATCTGTTGCTGCTCTATTGCCTAGGGTCAAGGCAGTTACATTTGTTGGCTCAAGTTTAATCTGTTTGAATTTTTTTTGTCTCAATGTTGTTTGTTTGATGTTGATAGTCTGTCTGTGGCCTATTAGGTTCTGCCCTTGGGGCTTGTCCAACGCCATGGTTTGCTGCTGCTTACCTTAATCAAAAACATGGGAGAGGCCTCTGTGTGTGTGAGAGAGTGAGTGACACCCTTAGATCTATAAATAATTAAATATATGTATATTTTTATAATTATTGTATCTAGTCATATCCATATACAATACTCTATTTGTTTCCATGCACCTTTTTACTGTGGTGTGTGTGTGTGAGAGAGAGAGAGAGTGAGTGATACCCTTAGATCTATAAATAATTAAATATGTGTATATTTTTATAATTATTGTATCTAGTCATATCCATATACAATACTCTATTTGTTTCTATGCACCTTTTTACTGTGTGGAGTTATTTAATACCTAGTGAGGGTTTTTCTCCACAATATATCAGTGATAGTTGTGCATGTGTGAGCATCTCTGTGTTTTTTTGCCATCCTTTTCTTTTCATTCATTGTTGCACAAGAAGTGAGCGACCTATTGAGCAAAAACACATTTCTTTCATTTCGTATATGTTTAACTCCAATAGCCATACATTGATTTTCGGTGGCTAATCATTGAACTTCAACAATGTAGCATTGGTTTCCTATTATATAAAAGATACAGCCTGTTAGCTAAGATGATTTTCAGACATACCTTACAGGTTTACAGATCAATAGACTTGAATATTGGTTTAGCCTGGGACAATTAAAAAACCTCTTGCTGCTATACAGGCTTCGACAAGACAACTTTTTTGGTTCACTTTGAAAAATAATAGTGACTTAAAAAGTTAGGGGAGACGGGAATGTGATATAAAACTGCTTACGCTTAGCAACCTTGGCTTTCAAGAATGTAATCTGATCATAATCAGTAATGAGGATGTGATTTACTCCTTGAAGATTGTTTCTCCCAATTTATCCATCTCCAGCCTGATTCTGATAGACCATGAAAGCCAATTCCTTACGAAAGGGCTTTTATTCTTCCCATGCGTTTCAGCCCTGAAATCTTCAAATTTTTTCATCTCCAAATGTAGTTAAAATGCTTCCTCTTCCCTTCTTCTCAACATCTTGGAGATTGACATTTTTAGGTTTTGAAAGTGAGTTCTTAATTCTTCCTCAACCAAAAATAATAACATTTCTAACTTAAGAGTCGAGAATTATTTACACAAAAAAGTCGGGGAGAGGGATTACTAACAATCTATTGCAGGTTCATGGCCATTAACCAGGTGCATATTTTTTAATTTTGTGTTCTATATCTTTCACTTCTCAAATAGAGGAAAGCCAAAAGTAAATGAGGATATTTTGAATGTTTGGATTTGTCTAAAATTTTGCTGATGCTAATACTACCAATTTCCACATCTGCCCTAGTAGACATGTGCAAAATGTAGAACCATAAACAGTATATGTGAACCATTTTACATAATGCCTCAAAGAGATGTCATCTCATGGAATGCAACGATTAGAGGAAATGCACAATATGGATTTATTCATAAATTGAAAAGCTTTAGAAACTTTAAAGCAAATGCAATTAGCAGGTGCCAAGCCAAATTCCATAACCTTGCCAGCTTCCTCCCTGCCTGTGCTAAAATGGAAGCTTTGGAACGAGGTGTGGACATCCATCAAAGCATAGTTGAAGGGGGTTCTTGTCAGATATTATAGTTGGAAATGCTCTAGTAGGCATACATGCAAAATGTGGAAACTTAGACAAAGCATGTGATCTGTTTGACAGAATGCCTTAAAGGAAATGTGGTCTCCTGGAATGCCATGATTGCAGGATATGCACAAAATGGAATTTTTAAAAAGGCTTTAGAAACTTTCTAGCAAATGCAATTGGCAGGTGCAATAGAAAATGAATGGAATTTTTTAAAGGCTTTAGAAAGTTTCTAGCAAATGCAATTGGCAGGTATGATGCAAAATGCAAATGCAATTGGAATTTGGATTGTCCACAGAAAGGCGCCGACACTATTGCCATTATAAGACATGAAGAGTTATGCATGCCCTTATCAAAATTACCATGTAGGAAATGCCAAATTTTATGATGTAAAAGGTCAGTTTGAATTTGTTTATAAACTTGTCCTATAAGAGGCCTCTGTGTCATTCGTCCTATAACACAAGGTGTGTTATTGTTATGACAATCTGGAGAGTGTACAAACCCCAGATAAATTGTGTGGTGGTCCCCATGATTTGTGACTGAAATCATTCTGTGATTGTTATGGCAGCCTGGAAAATGTACAGATTACTGAGTGAATTCTGTGGTATGGCGACCATGACTTGTGACTAAAATAACTTCCTATCGCACAATTTCACAACATATATGTGCTTTTCTCATCACTGATGTCGTGTACTACAACAACCCGCACACAATTCACCAAAGTGAAATGCTATTCCTATAAACTATAGCATGTCTATTTTTCCATGCATGCAGGTCATCTTCATGTCCTCACAATGATCCAATATCATGCAGTTTAAAGCATAACTCTGACTTTGTCATAAATTATAATCCATTATTAGTCCCTTTTGTAATTATTCCAACAGCCTGAACAAAAGCAACTTCCTTAACAGTTACACAGAGAATTATTAGCAAAATAAAACAGCATGAAACAATGTCAGCGCTACAATGAGCTATTCTAAGTACAATTTCAAGTAAGTGGGGCTTTGTCATTTCAACTCTTCTAATCCAGCATTTAAGTTCTTTGGGAAAATCCTTCGTACTGTTTGTAAATCAAATAGACCAGACACTCTTCATCATGGAGCTACTTCAGAGTAAAACCATCTCCATGTAAAACACAATTGTCTTGCTGACACAAAAATTATAACCACAGCAGAAGAAAGCTTAAGAAGGATGGAGCATCTAGCACTTCAAATTAAATCATAGACTACCATGACTATCATGTGGGTATGTATTTCACTAAAAAAATCAATGCATTGGAATGCGATGCCATGTCTTTCTACCATAGAAAACTCTAGCAGTAGTATAGCAAAGATTTTTAATAGAAAAGGAGCTAATGCATAAATAGTGGAATAGACATTAACATATATTGAAATGTACAACAAAAGTCATAAGTGAAATAAAATGCCCATTACCTTCTTACTTCAAAAAATTCTGCCAGCAGGAGAGCCAAAAAAGAAAAGCAGAATATTCAATCTATCTAAATTCATGTAATTTAGTTTGAGCAACATGCACCTAAATCAGACCATGTTAGTCTGAGTCATGGTCTTTTCATGACAGACTGCTGCCTACCATCAGGTATTGCAATCAGAACCACAGGCTTTGATGGTCTCAAATATGGCGCCTCACATCGAAAGTAGCCTTTCCTTTCTAATTGTAAAATCTCGCCTCTTTTTAGGTTTCGCATATTTGCATCACCTACAGCTGCAGTTTCCCATCTTGTACATGGATTTAGAACTTCAAGAAAATTGTCTGTTTCCTCAAGCTGCAAGGACATGGCAAAAGTTCTAATAAGAACAGTTCATAACAATAATCTACTTTCTTTGTAAAAAACACAATAAAAAATGCTTCACATTGAAAAATCTGATTGGAGAATTTTACAAAATTATGTCCAAAATGCTGCGCATCCAAACATTAAAGAAAAAACAGCAATGCAACAATAGCAGCAATCAGTATAAAAAGAGAAGAAATAAAAGCTTGTGAGAATTGAGCAATCTCATAGCTAGTCTAAGATACAACACAGATGCTTTACAGGGGCAATATGTACATAAAGTTATATAAATCCATCCATTATTGACCATAAAAGCTTTCAGTCACATAAATAGTGAAAAATGTACCTTCTTTTTAGTAATCAAATGATCTACTTCAACAAGGGACAAGTTGACAAGCTCAGATATCTCTGGTAACCATGTGAGCTTTAACTTTGTTGTTTTGACTGAGCCTTCAAGATGCAGCATGCCATTAAGAGATATAACAACACCATTCTTGTCCTTCTCCACATTTTTTATGATGGCATTGCCCCAATCCATCAGTGTTACCTCTTCACCTTCTGAGACAAGTGCAGCATCAGCACCATCCAACCAAATACGTTTTGTGTAAGTAGTTGCTTTCTTTCCAGCACCCTCATACTTTTTATGCCGAGCCAGAATTCTAACAAAAGCTTCTTCAGGCCCATTTGTTAAGCACAGAAGAACACGATTTTCAAAAAGCGCAGTGTGTCTAGGACAGACAGGATCAATAATTTTTTTATTGATTGTCCAAAGTTTGTCCCACTCCATTAGATTAAGATTTTTTGATGCTCCCTAAAATAATAGTGCAAAAGAAAACTAAGCTTTAAAATTTTAATAAATACAGGTTATAAGAAACTGTATGGCAAATTAAAGAATGCTAACTGGAACAATTTTATACCAAAGAAAGATCAAACATCTAAACTTACTTGTGACAGTATGAATTGCTTTAAAGCCTCTACTGTCATTCCTCTCCGTAATATTCCTTGCACTGTTGGGAAACGAGGATCATCCCAACCCTCCACTTTTCCATTATCTACAAACCACTGTAGTTTTCGCTTGCTCAGGAGCGTGTAAACAAAATTCAAACGACTAAAATCCCACACATGTACTTTCCGCAAACCCATGTCTTCTAAGATCCTGTAATATTGTTCATTACGATCATGATATTCACTTGAGCGGAGAGCATGTGTCACACCCTCAATGCTATCTACATATGGACATGCAAAATCATATGTTGGATATATCTTGTATTTGGATCCAACACGATGATGAGAGATAGGATTGCATCTATAATAAACAGGATCCCGCAGTGATTTGTTTACAGCCTGCATATCCAGCTTCCCTCTAAGACAACATTGCATACCCCTCTCGGTACCAGCAATCATTTCTTTCCACAGACACATATTCTGTTCCACAGTATTACTCCTATTGATTGACTCAATTCCATCCATTCTCTCTTTCTGCATCTGCTCTCGAGGTGTGTCATCCACATAGGCCTTCCCCTCGGATATCATTTTCTCAGCCATCTCTACTAACTGAGGAAAATAATCTGAAGTATACGTAGGTCCTTCTCCTTTAATGCCTAGCATATCAAGATCATTCAATATGTTCTCTACAAACTCACTGCTTTCTTTAGCGGGGTTTGTGTCATCAAAGCGTATAATCAAGCGCCCTTTATACTTCTGAGCAAAGTATTGGTTTAAAAAAGCAGCTTTCGCATGTCCAATATGAAGATATCCACTGGGCTCCGGAGGAAACCGAGTACACACTTTTCCCATTTCTGCATCCGGTAAATCAATGTCAAAAGAACCTTCCTCCTTTTCTTTCTCATTGCTTTCACTTTTGATACCATTATGCTCACTTTCTTTCAGATTTACTGTCCCCGTCTTACCAATTCCTCTTCTGCCAACATATTTTTCAACCACTTCACTGAGTACTGGATACTCTGACAATATCGAATTGAACCACCTAACCAAATTTTGATACTTCTTTGATTTGCGGATACCTTCCCATCTTTGCCCAGTCCCTGCAAAAAGAAAATAAAAATTATACTGTATACTGATTGCACTATGTTTGCCTTTGCCTTTCAGAAAAGTGGAAATGAAAAACCAAATGGTTTTATATTCAAATAAGAAAATGAGCTTTAATGAATAGACAGACAACTTTTTTTGAAGATAACAAAATAACAGTCTTCATTTTGCATGTCTCTATGTATTTGGCTAAAATATACTTTGATTGGCAATAACGGCAGGAAAAGAGGATTACAAGTATAAAAAAGCCTTGATGGTTAAAAACGGCAGTACCTGCAAGCCCAGACCAAACTGCTATATCAGCTACAGATAGATTATATCCAACCAGGAACGTCCGCAGTGAGAGATAGTTATCCACATAAGTACATGCTTTTTCAAAGTCAGCTCCAGAGGAAAAGATGGGTGCATATTCCAGCCATTCATCAATCTATAAATATACAATTCATTAATAAGATCCATTTCCAAAATTTTATATATAAAATCACTTGGCTAAATGGTGTTGACACATATGCAGTTTTCGTATACATGATTGATTTGAATAACTAATTGCATTTTTATGCATCTTTTACTCCCAAAATAAACGACCACAATAGAACATAATGAGCTATCTCTACTGGCCAAGACAATATGCAAACAATTCAAGAAAAAAAAAAGGGGGGGGGGGGGTTCTGCAACCTATAAAATTTCCAAACTGGATTCATTTAAATATTAAAATCAATAAGGAACAGAAATGTAATTTTAAAGGAATTCAAAATTTTACCTCGCATACAGGGCAATTAGATGCCAAGGGAACAGGAATACATAGTCATAAACTAGGTATTAATAGAAGCAACAGAGAATCTTTTTATTGTACAGACAATAACAACGAGGGGTACCTGAGCAGTTGAAAGTGCGTCACGGTTGTAAAAATCAGGAAGAGTTGCAATGCGACCAAGGTATCTCAACAATACACCAGTTCCGTGTAATTCCTCTCTACAACAAATATGCAAGCATCCTTAAGCAATCTATGAATATTGTATTTACAAGGGATAAAATGGCAAATACTGTGCTGAATATTTTAAAAAATATTTTACACCTTTCTAAAAATGAATTTTGAATTGGAGGAAATCACAGTGTAGACTGAACATACCCAGAGGAAAATGAGAGTGCAGGAGGTGATCCTGAAGGAAGCTTGGGATCAATTTTCAATGGAACACCTGCAAGTGTTGCTGTCGCAATTATTGAGAAGGGTGGAATTTCTTGCGCGTGTGCCAAATTCATTTCCATTTGCACTCCTAAATAAATCCATTAGTAGTCCTGTCAATAGCTAAACTTGGTACAAACAACATAAATACTACACTGAAAAACACCAGCAAGAAAGTATAGATACTCACCGAAGTACTTACAGATCTTTGTTCCTAAATAAATCTCATGGATACTAAAATAAATCTGATTTTAATTTAAAAAAGAGCTGATTTCTTTTTAAAAATTGTACTGTCTCAGCCAATTCCAACTACATTATTGTGTACTTTAAGATCACAGAAATTTATCAGCTCCAAAAAAAGAAAATTAGTTAAAATTGCAGAGGATTTAAACTAAGATTCATAATATAAATTCAACAACACTTCTACCAGTTAAATGTTGTCAAATAAATATCTGTGAGATGCTCCAACTGCTACCAATTCAAACTCATGCCGCTGTGGGAGAATGTCTGGCGGTCACAAACCCCAAACCAAAGCAACAGAAACAAGGGCGAATTGTGGATGTCCCAAACCCTAACAAACAGAAACAAGGGCAAATTTGCTCAACTTGTGTAAACACACATGGAGAATTTCTTTACATTTGATCTAGAAAAACTATTCTTTTATTGCTTCACTTTTTCCACTCCAAGAGTAGAAAAAGCCCTATAATAGTAAATCACAAATTCTAAGATAAACTACCTCGAAAACGTAAACGAAACCTTTTTTTTCAGTTTTTAGCAAGCAACCCAAAAATTCCACATACCCATTCTTGCTTCTTATATCTATCCATCTAAAAGCTTAACGAACATTCTTACATATATAAACAAAAGATTTAAGCCCACATTTCTCGCCTCCCACATTATATGCTAATCTTATGTAAAGATCTGGAAAATGTGGCGTTGAATCTATTAAAAAAATAAAAAGTTGGCCATCATGAAAATGTCTTAACATAAGTTTTTCGCGTTTGGGTATCAGGAAAAAAATTACCTGGTGTGTTTTTCGCCCAGGAGATTGTTACCTGCAACGTGGGTCTATAAAAACTTGGGTTTTCATTTTCTTTGAAATTAATACAGAAAGGATAGCTCTCTTAAATCATAACGAAGGTTCTGCGCAGGCTACAATAAATTTTGTAGCACTCTTAAGGAGCGGTCCTATGAAGGTGGGCTTTAGGGTTCGTCTTTATGGAGGGGCAGGTTCCAAATGAGAATAAAGTTGCTTCGATGTAAATTGGAATCTCATTCGTTGAAATAGAAGTTCTTACTTTTTAAAAACTAGCACTTGCACCCCGTAAGGGGACATCTCAAAGGTTGGTTTATCCATTTAATATCCGAAGACAATGAGAATTCAATACATGTAGAAAGATAGTGAACTTGTAATAATTAGAGGTTCGTCTAAGTAGAAATTACATGTTTTTGACAAGGGATGTGATGCAAAAGGGACACATTTTCAAATGGAAGTAAAAAATAGATGTGTGCTAATGGATTTGTCTACCTTGGTCGATCAATATGCATAAAACATTCTAGTCCATAGCATCTATGAACACATTTTTAATTGCAAAATCAAATTTTCTTTAGTTTAAATATAGTATGAAATGCACCCAATTAATAGAAATAAATAAATATACATATTTTCAAAGATGTCTACACTTTTTTATATATTGTTTTGTTTTGTTGGAAAATATATTTTAATGCAACAAAAAAAAATTGATAATTTTTTTTATTATCCCACGTGGGTTCCAATTTTTTTATTATCCCATTGGATTCCTTTTCAAAAACTATTTCCTAAAGTGGCACAAAATTCCTATAAAAAATAGTGCAATGTACATGCAACTCATGTTCCATGGAATGCACTCCAAACTGTTAGGAATGAACCCGCACTTAACATGTTCAGAAATTTGAACCAATTTAGTAAATGTCTCTTAATAACATAGAAAGTGGTAGACTCACCAACAATGACAACATTAAAAAAAAATCATACAATTCAATTGGCCTTGTTGAAATGGATTAGGTGGCTTATTTCAATCTCACAATAAATATGTGAATTTAAAGTAGTTGTAATCATAAAAATTATTAACAGGCTTGATGATGCAAAGGTGGATAGTGATTGAGATGGCTACTCATTGCTTCCGCAAAACTAGATCTCTTTCAAAATATTTCCTAGTGTTTATCGCTTTTTCAAGATGTTTACCAATGACATGAAAAATGTTTCATAGTGTGCTAAAGTATTTTACACAAATAGCTAACAAATAATGCACAATCTTTATACTTATTAACTTTGTAACAATATTTTTTCTTACAAAATTGAGAAATTAAACAATAACAATGTAAAGTGATGCAAACATTTGTCAAAAATAACATTGTAAAGTGATGATTATTTGTCTTCTGAATAGTAGACTTGATTTTAAATAAATCTTCCAACCAACAATTTAGTCACAAGGCATGTCAAGTTAAAGAATAACATTGTTAAAAGTTATGTGACCAATGACTCATCAAATTTCAGCTTTCATCTTAACATGCTTAAACAGGCCATTTTGTCTTAATTATAGCATATCATAGAGCAACAACAAAATAAACACATCTTAGAATTATATAAAATTAAAGGAAATTAAAAATGTTAAAAGTATTACAAAATTGCTTTTGATAAAAAAAATTAACTATAATGAATAGATTGATAGAAATGTAAACCCTTGAGAAATTTAAGAGATAAATGAGTAGTATTTGTGCAACATCGGCATACCTAGTAAACTACGAATTTAGGAAAACACAACTTTCATTCAATCATTGTGCAATATTTGTCATCAGTTTTTGTTGCTTAAAACAAAGAGAAATACAAAATCTAGACCCTTAAGGCAGAGAGAACAAATATCTACAAATCACACAACACAACCAAATGACACAAATCCCTAACCTAAAAGTGGCTCAAAGACTCAAGAGACTATCCAAGAAGAAATTATTTATATTATTCTAGTGTGGCATGCCTACAAGCACACCTACAAAGATAATGCCATGAAAACCTAGTGCATAACATCAAATTTTGTGCAAGAATCTTCACAATTAAAAGAGAATCTCTTCTCTGTCCATCTTTGATTATCACATTATACTAGCTAATACTTTGAATTACTTGCAGAAATTAGGGGGAAGGCGTCCCTCACTTTACATTTCTTTTAGCACCTCACATAGGAATGGGCATCTATCTTGGCTCCTTTTGTCAACCATACCTTGAACTTCCTCCCATACATTAATTGTGTCATTCTTATTACTCCATCCCAATTGCAACCTTTTCTTCTTCATTTTTTATAGGATTCATCATACTTCAATTATTAGTACTCTAAACATATATGTATCAATTGAATGGCCTAACAACTGACTCCATGATGAGGGGGCTCAAAGGAAATAAAACATGAGGATAATAATTATTTCACAAAATGAAACAAAAACATATACCCCTCCAAAGCCATTAAGATAGCACATAGTCTTTCTAGGTTTTTGTTCCTCATGGAAAACTATTTAAATAGGAAAAGAAAATGAGTCAATAAATCTAGATGTATTAACAATTCTTATGAACAACATATTCTGCTAACAATTTTTAACATTTCTTCTTTGAATCTTTGCTTGTTACTTTCTTTATATATATGACAAGCCTTAGGTATTTTGCAAGTGCAAGTAATTTATATTGCAGTTACCAAGTGAGTTTTGTGCTATTGGAAACAATTTATATCATGAAACTGAAATTAATAGAGCATTTTTAAGTTCAATTTTCTGTATAAAGCCACAACAGAGACAAGGATCAATAAAAGTGTAACAGGTTCCATTAATCCACGGAGACTCTACATTGACTCAAGTTGAGGAGTTCAAAGCAATCATAAACCCACTTCCAATTGAGGTCAATAAGATTACATTTTCCACTGTCTATAGTAAAATGAGTACACATACCATGGATATCAATATTGGCCCCCATTTCAAAATTCCACCAGCATCCTTGTCAATATTTGATACTCTTGGTACCTCATTCTAGGTTTTAATTTATGATCAATTCATTATTCCATTTATACGTAAATTTAAGGAGCATCAAAGGGGTTTTACACACTATTTACTCCCATGTATTTGTTCAATAAGTCTTCCTCTATGCCCTGAGAAAGAAGAATCATTATGCATTACTCCATGGCCAAATGTTTCTTCCAGGCTACAATATGAATTCTAAAGCTCCTCCTCTACAATTACAATGAGGGATTATTCACTTGCCCTAATTTAATGGTCATCGGGGTGGTTTTACTACATTATTTGCAACTTGGTTGGCATAGTAGACCTTGTATGCAATGCCCATGATGGCATATTTTAGCCCTGGATCTGTGATATTCTTCACATGCATATTTCTACAATCTATTATTGCTTTGATCAATTCTCTTACTTGGTTTATTATGATAGCCTTCATTGTCGGTAGGGGTCTTATGGCACTCAACCTGGTGACTGCCCTAATGGCCTCTTTTGTGATTTTATAGGGTTTATCCATGTATATAAATTCATCATGTATTCAGCTTAGAATGATTCTTACCCATTTATGTGCATCTATGAAGTCGAGGAAATCCTTCCACACATCTAGTCTCTTTTCCAGTATATTCACATATTTGGGTAGATACCCTTAATCACCCAGTAATGTATCCCTTATCTCCTCAAATTTGATGTGATTGATCTCCATTAGGGTGTTTTGAATATACTTCCTCATGTCCTCTGTGTATACAACATCTACCGACACATTCGAGAATGCATCATCTTTGTCTACCTCTAGGGCTTTCTAGGGATACTTCTTGAACGTCAGCTTGTGTGTGATATCAATTAGCCTAGGGGTCGCCATTATCTCTCCTCTAGTTATCTATGCTCCTACCCTCTTTACTGCTACGGTTGTCGCTTAATTCTTCTCTTGGAGCTCAAAGTTTGGCAAAGTGTGAATGCAAAGTGAGGTTCCTTGAGCCTTATTAGGGTTAAATACCTTTCATTTTTGCCCTAGTTTTCCCCACTTTTCCCTTTTACTCTTTTCTTTTGTTACCTTATTTATTTGGTTTTTGTGTCTTAAGTTTTGCCTCTTGCTAGCGGCTAGTCTCTGAAATGCTATGGTATCATGGTTGGATCCTTCTGCAATCAATCTCTTTCTTCCATAGTTTGATGGTCTAGTGGTTTGGCATCTGAAACAACCTCTGTACAATGTTTTCCTTACATTTTTTTCTCCTTTCCTCTTCCTCGTTGCTTGTGGTTGTCGTGTCTATATCTTTGGTAACCCAATCATCATGATATGTCTGTTCCTTTGCTTTCTTTGCTTCACTTGTTGATCTTTCTGAGATATAAGCTTCTTGTTCATCCCTGATGTGTCGCAAGTGATCTGCAGTGAGGTTTCATGAAATGCAGAGGATTGTGGTGTCTTTTCCTTGTTAGTCCTGATCATGGATATGCTCCAGTAACCAAGCATTTTCTGTGTTTTCAATTTTGGTTCCTCTCTCAACTAGGCTTCTAGGACCTCCTCACTATCTATATTGTAGTAATCCTCCTCTATCACGACTTCTCCCTCAGAATTAGGCTCTTTTGTTGTCTCTCCTACATCCAACCTTGAAATTGTGTACAAATTCTTTGCATCCTAATCACTGTCTTCAATCTGATTGACTTCTTCTATGTATGCTTCCTCCATTGATGATCCCAAAGGAATGTGAACAATCTTATTCTCATTGGCAAATGATAGCTCTTCTTTCTGGGAGTCTATGACACCGTTTGCATCTACAAACCATCTCAACCCTAAAAGTGCATTGAAAGCTTCTCCTTGATCCTTCATGGCTACAACAATGAATTCTAAGACTTGTTTGACCCCCATTAGGTTAACTTCCACTTGGTTTCATGTTCCCATAGTCTACATGTTAGATCCATCTACCAGAATAATCTTGTAAGTTGTCTCTATCAACTTAGGTCTTCCTAATTGCTCTCGCAACTTCTTTGTGATCATTTTGATATCTGCTCCCAGATCTATCATGACATTCCAAACCTCTTTGTGATTGATGTGAATATCCACCATAAGTGGTTTTGTCTTCCATTCTCTATCTGTTCTTCCCATCCTTCGGAGACGACTCTTCTGACCTTGCTCCTTGTTCCAGTATTTAGAAAATTGCTTTAGCTTCTCAATAAGTCTGTGTTGTGTCAATTGGGCTAATTGCTTGAGAGATTCTACTTCTCCTTTGATGCAAAATTGCTTGTATTGCTTCTCCTTTTCTTGTTCCTTCCTTATTATTTGTTTAGCTTCCTTCACAACTTCCTCATGATGTTTTTTAGAGGGAACAAATTCTTCTTCCTCCTTACTATCTTCCTCTTCCGTCTCACTAACATAGTGCCATCCGGTATTTGTTCCTTGTCTTGTCAGTACTACAACTTTCTCTTTCCTTCTTCTTCTATCTTTTTCGGTATGTTTTGGCTTGCTTCTCTGGTAGTACTCTTCTTCTTCTGTAGATTCAGGTGAAGATATGTTTGTTTCCTCCCTGTTATTCTTCTAGCAAGTCCTTGCTCCTTGACCCTTTGGTGCCATTCTTATGATACTAACTCCTTTTTTATTATTCAGGTTTTGTAGCTCATCACTATTAGATTGTGGTTGTGCATTCTGGAAGTACTGTTGTGCTCTCTCACAAGAAAATAAATCATGCTCTCTACTACTACAAAATGAACACTGTGTTTTCCTTTCAACCCAAGATTCATTAGTAAAGTGTCCTAGCTTGTCACAATTGAATTATATTGCATCCTCCCTCCTTCTTTGATTTCTTCCACGGCCTCTACCTCCTCTGTAACCTCCAAATTGCTCTCTGTAATCATTGTTACAGTTGTTTCCATAGGATGGGGCACCAAAGTTTAAAATTTGTATTGCATTGGCATTCCTCTGATTTCTCCAATTTGGTTGTTTGTAGTTGTGATCATGTGAGTTTATTTCTACACAGGACATGTTATTACTCTATGTTGAGTTCGTGTACCATGTTTCATCTTCTTCAAGTTCTGTGAAGGACAATCTGTGTTTCATGGTCATTCCACTCTCTACATAATCCACAATATGCTAAATTGATTCTTTTTGTTGTTGCTTTGATGTCTGCTTTTATTGTGACAGCTTGTCTTTCACCTTTCATCCTAGGGCATTCATTTCTCAAGTGACCTTCTATTGTATAGTATGAACACCAAATATTAGGTCTCTGCTTATGTGTATTCTCCTCCTGCTTAGCCAAGATCTCCCACCTCAGCTTTAATTGCTCTAATTCTAGTTTTAGCTTCTCCGATTCTAGGTTTTCTTTCATCTTATCCTGTCTGCGCCAAGATTGAGACTCTATCCGGCAAGCTAGTGTCACTGCTTCTGCATATGTCTCAAATATTCTTCCATCTAGGGCTAACCTTATTTAAGGGCTTATTCCAGAAATAAACCATTCTATATTTTGCTTCTCAATCAGTGGTTCCTCCAACTTTCTAGTGGTCTCCTTGAATCTTCTATCAAAGTCCTTTATTGAATCCTTATCCAACTGCATCAAATCTCTCATCTTGCTCACCCCTTCAGTCAGAACATCTGGAACTCCAAAATTCTCCAAAAATAGCTTCTTGAACTCATCCCAATCCTTGTCACTGTTCAAACATGTCTTCCTCAATGCTTCATTCTGCAAGGTGCCTATGAAGTCAAACAACTTTAATTCATCTCTTGTTACTCCCTTTCAGTTCCAAATAGACTCCAAAACAAAAATGTGCTTTGCTGCTTCAGTAGTGTCCTTCTCAAAGATTAGTAACTTAACAGGAATATCCATGATTAGTTTTCTCAAAGTCTCTGGTACTTTGTGGTGGGTTTCTTCCAATCTGCTCCTCCGATTAGGCTGGCTCTTACAAACTTGCTTTCCTTCTCTTCCCTTATCTCTTTGTAGTCAGATACCAAAGTACTCTTCTCCTAAAAACTCTGTGAAATTGCTTTGGATCTTTACTATTCTCTCCGCTTCTTTGTTTGCTTGAATATCTTCCTTCTCTATTGAAATTCTCTTAACTTTATACGGCACGTAGGGTGACTCATGGTCCAGGGGTTGTGTCTCTTCATAGTGTCTCTTCAAATTAGGGGATACTCTTCCATTTGTGAATGACATCATGTCGGCATCCAATGATGGTTGAAATAACCTTCCAAAATCCTCAAAACTTCTTTCAATGTTTGCCACATCTTCTCCTCCTTCACTTATCTCCTTTATGCTTTGGCAAATTAGCTCCTTTATATATTCCTCATCCATCTTCAAAATATCTATTGTTAATTCATATGCAATGGCAGTCTGCAGCATAAACCCTAATTCGCCTATTTCTTCTCTTTCCCTCCCACATTATTCTCTGACAACACCCACTGTGGCACGCTCAGTAGCCTCCTTCATAATACACTCTATCTCTTCTCCTTTTGACCTCCTTTATTTGGCAACACCCATATTGGTGTGCTTAACAACATCCTCCATGACCCGCTTGTCTTTTTCTTCCCTTCTAGCAGCACCCTCTGTGGCGCGCTCACCGACTTCTTCCTCCTTTTCTTCCTCAACTTTTGTTATCCTTCCTTTGTCCATCTCTTGTGCTCTTTCCATCCTTATGCGGTAATGTTCTAGTTGTTCCTAAGTTTGCTTCAATCTCTCTTCTCTGCTTATCTCCATCCCGATTTTGATTTCTTCGTTGATCTCTCTTTTCCTCTACTTCTCCCCTTTCACCATGGGTTTTCTTGATTTGGTGTTCCATTAGTCCTCTTATATCCTATGGAATCGATGTTTGAAGAGTCACATCATTTGAAGGGTCCTTGCATACCCTGCCCCCTTTCCACTTGTCATCCCCTTAAGTGCCTGCCCCCTCTCACAGAGGTAGAGACTTAAGGAGACCTGAATTCCTCCACAACTTAAAAATTTTCTCCGCTAACCTCGCCTTCTTTTCCTCTAGGACTCTGTGCTACTTCTTTGGATGTTTTGCCCTTTCAATCTTTAACTACCTTCTTCCAGGGTCTTGGCAACATAACCAAATGTTAGCAAGAAATGTAGAGGAGATACCAGTCTGGAGATCCGGTCCTCAGTCAAGTCTTTGTAGTCAGTTTATACCCTGGTCAAGTAGATAGAAATTGACAACAAAATATAAAGAATAATAGAAACAAAGCATCACATACACATCACAATAAGACAACATCGAATTACCCAGTACCGATAGATCTCCATATGTATATATTAACAACAATCAAATGTGTACATCATCCATCCATCTTCTGGTAGGTCTAAGTCTCTGCCTCATCAGTTACATTCATGACTTCTATGTCATTCTTTACATCAAAATCTATCATATATCATACTCTTATTATCCTATATGATATCATCATATCCTATATCTATATATACTACATCTATTACATATAGGAATGTGTTTCTTGTTGGCTCTGGCCTCTGTATAGTGTGTGCCAGCTTCCGGTTGGCTCTTCTTTATGCTCTGCACCTTGCTAATAGTATCAATTGGATTTTGTTGTCTTGTGGATCTCCTCAAGGTAGGAGTATGGGGCACTATCTATTCTTATATATGCTCATCCTACACATCCTCAACTAAACTCTCATTTAAATCCTCTCCATCCTTTGATCCATCAATCTATTCTTCTACATGTGCATCTTCTTGCTTCTCAACCTTAGTCTCAAAATGCATTATTTTTGTCCCATCTTTTTCTTTTGGTTGTTTTGGACCTAAATAAGCTCTAAACTCCTTGAAAATCACATCTCTAGAAAAAATCATTTTCTAGGTTAGAGGGTTCCAAAGCTTATAACCTTTAAGATTCTCACCATAACCTACGAAGATGCATTTATGAGCTTTTGGATCTAGTTTAGATCACTTTTGTTGAGGCACATGAACATAAGCCTCACAACCAAAAATCCATAAATGTGAAATTGAAGGCTTCTTACCTATCCACATTTCATAAGGAGTTTTATCAATAAGAGCCAAACAAGGAGATTTATTAATCAAATACCAAGTAGTACTCACAACCTCTGTCCAAAAGCATCGATCCAACTACGTACCACTCAACATACTTCTAGCCCTTTCTGTCAAGGTTCAATTCATTCTTTTTGCAACCCCATTTTGTTGGGGTGTGTAAGGTGTAGTATTATGTCGAACAATACCTACATGCTAACATAACTCATCAAATTCCCTAGAGCAATATTCACCACCATTGTCAAATCTCAACACCTTTATTTTATAATCTATTTTCTTTTCAACCAAGGCCTTAAATTCTTTAAGCTTAGTGAAAACTTTAGATTTATCACACATAAAATAAATCCATGTGTATTTATAAACATCATGAATGAATGAGACATAATGATGAGATTTTTGCATAGAACCCACATCCACTAGACTAAACACGCTTAAATGAATGATTTCCAATAATCTCTTTGCCCTGTAACTTCGAATAGGAAATGATGATATATTATGTTTACGAAACACAAAATGCTCACACAAATCATATTTACCAACATAAAAAAAAGTCATCAATCAATTTTTTTATTAATAATTGTCCTAAGACCTTTTTCACTTATGTGACCCAAACATTGGTGCCACAATATACATGCATTTTTAGTTTTTTCTAGTTATATTAGAAAAGTTACAAAATGTAGAGGTATTCAGCTTAAACAAAGTCCCAATCTAATATCCTCTAGCTACCACAAAGTTCCATCTCACCATCCTACAACCAAACTTACCAAATGTCACATGCATACTAGAATCATTCAACTTGGATGTTGAAAGTAAATTTCTTTCGAGTCCTAGAATATGCAAAACATTGTCAATGGTTTTAACTTTTTCATCACTGAAACATAATTGTACCTTTCCTTTACCAATTATCTACTTAGTAGTATTGTCACCAAGGAAAACCTCTGCTTCATCATAAGCTATATATGTCCAAAAACCACAAAACCACTCCTTATTGGGGAAAAAAAATTACCATCATCAAAAGATTTCTCTATGGAGGAACCAAATGATTTCTTTTTATTTTTGCATCCCTTCTTCACATGCCCTCTTTTCCTACAGTTTGAACACTTTGCTCTTCCCTGGGGTTTTTGATTGTCCTTTTGATTTGGATCTATCCTTCTTTTTATCCCCCTTAGACCCTCATTTTTCTAAGATCTTCCTCGAACATGTAGGGCATCCATTGAACCATCATTCATGGATTTTCTTCTCGTCTCCTCTAAAAGCAAAACAACAATAAGACTATCCATTTTGGGCTCTGCACCACCATCACTGATGGCAACAATTAAATTCTCCCAAGATTCAAATAAGAGAAAAGTAGTAAGATGCATTTATCTTCCTCTTTTAACTTAACATACACTGAAGCAAGCTGACTCAAAATCAAATTAAAAGCATTCAATTGATCTACAATTGAATCACCATCTTTCATTTTCCAAGAATATAACCATATTTTGAGATACAATTTATTGGTTAGACTTTTTGTTTGATAAATAACACCTACCCTCTTCCATAGCTTCTATGTAATAGTCTCCTTAGAGACATTCAAGAGAACATGATCTGTAAGACACAACTGAATGGTTCCTTGTGCCTTCTTGTTGAAAAATTTCCATTCTTCATTAGACATTCTCCCTGGCTTATTTTCTTCTACAACTACCTAATTTATTTCTTCCAAAAGATCTTTCATCTTAAGCTTCCACGTCTCATATTCAATACCATTGAATTTCTCAATATTTGTATGGGAAGTAAAGGCCATGGTTTTCAATCTCTTCACAAATATATAAAATCACACAATGCAAAAGCTCCCTCTGCAGCCCAAAAACCTTCAACACTTAATAGAAAGGCATCTCCCTCTATGCAGAACGTTAGCTCTAATACCAAATGTTGAGAAACAAGGTGAAACTACTACAATAAAATGTTCTACAAAGTGTATGCAAATTTGAAATTTATTTCTTTTATGATATTACCATAAAGATTATGCGTAAATGCATAAATCAACACAACAAATAAAATCACCAAAGCATAATAACTAATCTTCTATGTACATAATTGAAGAGGACAAGTATGTATTAATCTTTAATATACATAATACAATATCAATACACTACCACTTTGATCCCTGGCAACATTTTGGTAGCACCTGTGTACCTATCAAACAATACTCTTGAATCCACTACCTCATACCTTCAATATAGGCAAGGAAGAGGTCAAAACCAAAAATGGTTTTACCAAAACAATGGGTACTAAAACCATACCATATGTTGCAAAAAATCCCATGCCCAACTTGGAGAGTAACTTTTGAGAATAGTAAATTAATCAATGACTTCACATGGGCTCAATCAATTAGTCTCCAAATAGAAAATGTAACTGCAAAGGCATCTTTGACTAATAACTCCCACATCCTCAAGTATAGCACTCTGAAATAGAGAAATAGAGAAGCCAATTCATGTGGGTCCCATTTGTCATAACAAGATTCTCCACTCCTTAATCTTAGTGCCTAGAATTGGACACATGCCTTAAATGAATCTGAAGTCAAATGTAACAGTCACCGTAGTGCCACACCTCCTTCATGAATGCATATGATAACTAATTGAAAGAATCTAGAGAATGTAAATTATAAATTAATTTCCCCAGTTGCACCCTAGGCGTCTAAGGACACTTTCCAGAAATGTTGGAGACACATAAAACATACATAGGATTGCAAGGTAAATGGTACCTTAATCATAACACTCTTGATTACGTGTTATGTGCATCATTATTTGTTTCAACTTTCGAGGTCTTTGTTCATGCAGGTTTTCTTTCTCACATTTTTGCTTCAATATGCTAAATGGTGATTTCTGTAGTGATTGGGGAATTTTAAGAGATTTATTAAGTACTTCAAATTCTTCGGTAGCATATGCATATTGGGATAATAATATGGTAAGTGTTTTGGATTTTCTGACTCATTAAATTCCTTGATCATCATTATGAATTTCTTAGCAGTATGAAACCCTACAATTTGTCATTTATTTCTATTGCATTTTTAGTTGGTGTGTACCCAATGGTATTTTTTATAGTGAGTCTAAGTGAGTCGATGAATTTCATGTACTTTAAAACTTCTTGAAATTGCTAGGGAACATATGCCTATGTATATAGGCATGACTAACATGATCTTGGTCAAAACAGTTCCTTAGTTCATCATTTTGGATTCCTCGTGGTTACTAAACCCTGCATGGTCCTTTTCCTTCTATTACATTTCCATTTGGGGTATATGTTTTTACTAGGAGTGTTTTCTTTATCTTACATTTTAGCTAGGTGCACAACTAGTGTTTTCTATGGCATATGCTTATAAAGATTAATAATAAGGGATGGCTATCTTATACTGTGATAGATAGTACATGCATGGCTATCATATAGTTAATGCGTACATGCACATTAAGTAATACTACATCAAGAATTATTATGTGGACTGAGAGTTGTGACTAATTAAACATCTGAAGAGAAGTTTTCTAATGTGTAACCAAACATTGCTGGCCATAAGGGAACACAAAAATAAGATGTTTATTCCTTTGGAGTTATTCGTTGGGAGGTGCTTATAGGTTGATCAGCAACTTTCCAACCTGCATCCTTTGACATGGATATGGTCCTTGGGTTAGAAAGGCATTCAAAGAGGAGGATCCACTATTAGAAATTATAGTTCCAACTCTCCCACAAGAAGTGTATGCCAGGAAAAAAGTGCTCATTGTATTCCATATTGCTCTTGCTTGTATAAAAATTGACCTTAATTTGTGACTCAGGATGAAGATCATATTTGAATCCCTTGATAAAATTAGAGCTACATTATAAAATAAAAATGCTACGAAATTAATTAATATTCATGATCTCCTCTCTTTTATGTTTTACGAGAATTATTGGTCTTAACTCTTGACTTGCTATTCTTTTAAGAGTTGCTGCATTTAAGTGCAAAATCTATTATGTGCTACATTTTCTCTCCATTTGATATATTTTTTGGATGAATTGGAAATAATTTTTGTTTCTTGCCAAGACAATTTACCATTGAATGCAATTTACTTGAAAAATTTCAATTCTATTCAAGTATCTTATCAAAGAGTGTATAGTTGTTCATGTTGCATTTCTTAAGTTTTGTAGGGCATCAATGCTTAGTTTTCACAATCCATTTGTTGCATCCTTCATTTTGCTTTAAATACTAGATTAGTTATTTGTTTTGGTAGAATGAACAAAACTTTTGCTATATTAATCAACCGATTATATAATTTAGTCTAAGTAAACTACTTGAAGCCTTGATCTCAAGCGCAAAGAACTAACGTGAATGTCTTATATGTTATACACACTAGAAATTTCAATTTCTTTATTTTTGGATTTTGTACACTTTGAGAAATAATAAGGAACTATCTAGAATTTGTAGTTTTCTTTATTTTTGGATTTTGTATACTTCAAGTAGTAGCAGGGAATACGAATTCAATTGATTGATGGTCCAATCTTGCTTCACAAACATTTTCTATAGGATTTGTTTGTGCTCTAGACTCAGAGAGAGAGAGAGAGAGAGAGAGAGAGAGAGAGAGAGAGAGAGAGAGAGAGAGAGAGAGAGAGAGAGAGAGAGAGAGAGAGAGAGAGAGAGAGAGAGAGAGAGAGAGTCAAAACCCAAGTATAAAATTTAATATATGAGTTAAAAGTGACATTAAAAGTGAAAAATCCCCGCCTTCTCACAAGGAGGGTCTCAAATGCTAAATTGGCATGATGACAAGGTTGGGACTTGATAAAACACCATACTGCAACTTTTAACTAAGAAAAACTAGATTTGGATGAAAAATAAGGTGGGGATTCAAATTTTGCAAATAACTAGTGAGACGGGTAAACCTAAAAAGAGCTCTACAAAACTTGGTTAAACGTAGTAAAAAACTTTGACATATCTAAAATACATATATTTTTTTCAAAAACTTGAATCTTTAAAGTATTTAGGATTTCTCAATTTCTATTGCATGAGAGGAATCATTAAAATTGACTATATGTCGTATGTTGATAGGGATAGGGTGATCATTTAAAATTTATGGAGGTGCCCTCACACTCGTATGAACATTCAAAAGAAAATAATAGAAAAATCATTCCATAAACTATATGAAATCCTAACAACTTTGAAAATTTTCAAAGATTTCAAAGATGTACATTTAGTTGTGCATAAATGGAAACAATCTTTAAGTTCTTTTTGAAACTTGGGTGTTAATATTTAAATTTCATATTTGAAATCTGTAATAAATGTGTTTTATGTATTAAATGGTGAACCTTACATTTTCTGTCTGTCTTACAAGTACTTCAATATTTAGTCGTTAGGGTCTTCAAAATGGGATTTAATTGCACATTACTTGAAAGAGATGGAATGGCATTTGTCTATATTTGGATTAGAAGTTGTATATTACATCTTCTTTCTATTTGGTTTAGGATTAGAAGTCATACACTTATGTGTATTCTAAATTTTCAAATATGTATTTAATTTAACAATCATGTATTATGTGTTTGGACAAAAAAACTCCAAAAGTACATAATCTCAAACTATCAAATGTGATGACATATACATAATATTTTATTTGCAATAAATTAGATTGACTTATGTGTCATGTGGAGCTAGATTTTGACTACCATTGTTTATATCTTTTTAATGAGATGATGAGTAGTTGTACAGATTTTTGTGCATTAATGACATGTTATGTTAACCTATGATTGACACTTTATTATATATTTATTGATATTTTTATATTTAAACATTAACAATAACATGTTCTATTCCGACTATTCTTAAATATCATCCACTTCAATAGTCAAAGGTCAATTTTGGCTAATAACAATAAGACAAATATTTACCACTTTTTGGTTGTGAATGAGGTCTAAAATTACTATTCACTGTTTAACCATTGAAGTCAATGATATTTAAGTAGAGTGTTCTTTACTAGATCAAAATATGTCCATTACCCTCACAACTATTAGAACACGCATATTGGATCCTCTCCCCTAAATACAAAAATATTAAATAAAAATTGATACAACAAACCGTTCACAATTACTACTCATAAAAGTTCAATGTCAATTTTGTTTGGAAACAAAAGTTCTGTCCAACTATTTGAGGAATAAAATCTCATGTCAATTTATTTGAGGAATAAAATCTCATTATTCTTGTTGCAGTGTACCATGGAAATTTTGTTTTGCAGATGTTCGAAGCAATTTGGGGGCCTGGGTCCCACACCAATTTCTTTTCATTACACAATTTACTTGTTATTCTTGCGAGTTATATGCTAGGCACCTTCCAATTCCTCTCTTATTCCTGTTCCTGCGCGGGTCCCAGAAGCGGGAGATTTGCTCCACCTCCTTTCGTTTCATTCAATACTAAAAACCTACTTATTTAAAACCACACGATTCTCTCAACACAGAAGTCGTCTTTCCACAAATTAAAAAAAAACAAAAAAGTTAGGTAATTCTACTTTAACAGACTCATAAACCATCGTTAGAAGCGTATGCTAATGCAGTCGTTGTCCAGGTTTAAGATCCTTTCAGCGAAGGCGGCAACAGGAGCCTTACGTCCTATTGCAGGGTAATCTCTCGTCGTCATTCAAAGATTTTCTTAATAGATTAACCTCTCTTTGTTTTCCTCAATCTTTTAAGTTCGTTATGTCTGTCTTGCAGATTTAGGAGAACAGCGAGGTCACAGTTTGAAATGGCTCCTCTGTGTTCTTCTCTACCTCAAGGCACTGGACGTGTCCTCAGCATTCAGTCTCACACTGTGCAGGTATCCCATATATATATTTTAAAAATAAATCCAATGGTTTTTAGGGTTCATGCTTTTTTTATTGATTGCATTTTCTTTGGGACCAATCTTACACATTTTGTTTTGTTAGTTGTATTTTATTGGATTAGCTATATGATATTAGTGCTAATATACGTTTATTTGTTTTTTTTAAATTCGGGGTTTTAAAATTTCAAGGACGGGTTTTCATGACTCTGATCTTAATTCCTATAGTAATCAAAAGATCTGTTGAATTTTTCTTTGGACTATGGAAATTGTAAATATTGTTTGTTCTTTTTTTGGGCCATTTTTTATTTTTGTTTAGTATATTTGCCATTTTGAATATGAGGATTCGCCTTGACTTCTCCGTAACATTTTTCTTTTTGACTTTGATAACGTTTTAAATTTATGTAAAACATACATAATCTTTGTGTAAAATGAACAATATTTTAGATTAATGCTATTTTGATAATTTATAATTGAAAATGATTAGCCAAGATTTCCGATCTTGAGGACACAGAGCAATAATTCTAGACTATTGCTAATTTGAAAGTTCAAAATTGAAAATGATTACCCAAGATTTCTGATCTTGGGAAAACGGAGCAATACTTTTAGAGTATTTCTAATTTCAGAGTTAAATTGAAAATGATTAGCCAGGATTTCTGATATTGACGAAAGAGTGCAACATTTTTAGATTATTGCTAATTTGAGAACGCAAATTGAAATGATTATCCAAGATTTCTGATCTTGAGAAAATAGAGCAATACTTTTAGAGTATTTCTAATTTCAGAGTTAAATTGAAAATGATTACCCAAGATTTCTAATCTCAAGGAAACATAACAATATTTTTAGGTTATTGCTAACTTGAGAGTTTAAAGTTGAAAATGATTAGTCAAGATTTCTGATCTTGAGCAGGGCTTAAATTTGACAGGACCTTGCTTGTCAAGCAATTTTTTAATGACAGTTTATTCAATGGTGCCCTTCAAATACTATGACATACCTTAGTATAAGTAAATCATATAAAAATCAAACATATATATCATCATAATCCTATATAAATTTTGACAGTTTATCCAAAATCTCTCCTTTCATATGATACAGTCTTTTTAAAATTTCGATTGTATTCTAGAGCAAAAATGTGTAAATACAGCTATACAACTGTCAAATTTAGGCCCTGATCTCCAGGAAACAGAAGAATATTTTTTGATTATTGCTAGTTTGGGAGTTCAAAATTGGAAATGATTAGCCAAGATTTTTGATCTTAGGGAAATACAACAATATTCTTAGATTATTCCTGATTTGAAATTTAAAGTTGAACAATGAAAATAACTAGCCAGGTTTTTTGATTCTTTGAACTTAAAAAAATGTAGTTTTTCTCAAAATCATCGCTACCTTGGATGCCTATGGATGAGGCTCCTCTTAGGCCGCTCTTCCATCCTTCCCCCTCTTAATAACATTTCTATATTGTTTGTTTATCTCTAGTGTTAGTTTCCTCTAATGGACAATATGTTTGTAGTTGATTAAGAAGAGAAGCATTCAAAAAGTTGGATTATAATGGTGCTTGGATTGATTTGAACTTTTGATATGAAGTAGTTAGTCACACAACTTGTCTTTTGAGACCCTCTCCAATTCCATGTTCATTGAATTTTAGTGTCGACTTTCATTTGAAGAGAAAAAATCATTTGTATCTCTTTGAGTTTACACCATGATACCGTAACCTATTGGCCTTTGGTGGCGTGCTCTAATGGAGAGTTAAAGGCAAAGTCCCAGAAACTATAAAGACTTAAAGTCTTAAAGTTGTTTTACATAATATAGAAGCATATCGGGATTAGTTTACTCACTGGGTTTCATTTCCAACTTAATTTACTGTTTTATCATGAAATAGGGATATGTCGGAAATAAAGCTGCTGTATTTCCTCTGCAACTTCTTGGTTTTGATGTGGATCCTATCAATTCAGTCCAGTTCTCCAACCACACAGGCAAGCTACATAAGACTTCCTTTTTTATCCATGCAACTTGAGAGGTTCAATATTTAATGTAGCATTAGGATTTTCATACGCTTTTAGGAAATTTGAAATTTTAACAGAGGGTTAGGCTTACAGACTGAAGGAGCAGAAGGGGCTTGTAGGGTGCAGGATACCCAACGGTTCGAGGGCAGGTGCTAGATGGGGAGCAGCTCTGGACATTGATAGAAGGTCTTGAAGCAAATGACCTTCTGTGTTATACACATCTATTAACAGGTGTGGCTTAGAATTTGCATATCCCGAGCTTTATCCGAAGGTTATTGAATTTTGAAACTAGTGAATCTTTTGCTTCATGTTAAACCTCTTATGGTTTTCTTTTGTATCGTGCATGAAAGGTCCTAGTTTTTTGTTTGAATATTATGTCAGGAAGTAGCGAGAGAACTGTCTGGAAAAAGACGATATCTAGTTTCACTTGTAATTTATGTGAAGTATTTTGTAGTTGTTACACTTTTTTTGTATAGTTCTCATCCAAGCATTCTACAATGTTTGGAATATAGAACTTACAAATTCCGTTACTTGGATTTTCCAGGTTATATTGGTTCTGTTTCGTTTTTGGATACAATCTTGCAGGTTGTTCAGAAGTTGCGTTCTGTTAATCCAGGCCTGATATATGGTAAGTCATATTAGTACTTCATTTACATGTGAGAAATTACAGTGTTGCAAACTGAAGATATTGTGTTGTTTTTTAGTTTAATTAATGTGGATAATCATATATTATTTTCCTATCCATTCATGCTTGTTTCTAGTCCAAATTTCTAGTCACACTTATCTTGTTTACATATGAATCTGTGTTCACCAGTATGTGATCCAGTTATGGGTGATGAAGGCAAGCTTTACATTCCTCTAGAGCTCGTCTCTGTTTATCGTGAAAAGGTAAGCCTATGGAATGTAGTAAATTTCTAATGTTTCAGAGTGGAATGCAAAGGCTGTAATTTTATAAAGCAAAGCCTAGTTGGTTTTTGCATTTAGACTTGTGGTTTCAATTACAAAATGCCCTTTGTATGTAACGACTCAATCTGTCCAACTGTTGTAAATACGATCCTATGCATTGCAACTACTTATACAAACACTTATTCTTTTGTTTACGGCATCAAAATTTTATAATTGTTTTAGAATATTGAAGTTTTGAAACTATGCAGCCTTTTAATTTCACAAGTGTTGGGAGTTTTGTCATCTTAGATAATTCAAAATGAGACTGTGTTTTAGTGAAGCATTTCTATTCAAATGCAGAAGTTATTATAATCTCTCCTTTTGGGCATCTATATCACATGTTGGGGGTTTTGTTTAGATGCTTATGATTTGGGTATTTTTTCAATGAGACATTAACGTGTGGCATTACATGGGTTGTATTATAGTGGGACCAAATTAGGTACAAGTTTGTCGTATCTTGGGATCCATAATTTATAGACCTATGTTCCACGACATTTTTGAGATGGGGATGGGGAGATGTGTTTTGAGAATGATAGTGCAAGGGACAACAACATAAAAATTATATATATATAAGGAAAATTTTACAATTTCAGCTGTACATGACATCAAGATTCAAGTTTACACTTTCACATAATCCATCAAATTGGAGATTTAATGTTCATTGTTCATTGATTCATGTATATCAGCAATTAAAAAATTATTGTTTTTATTACAAATTTGAAATATACAATGACAAAAGGGCTGAAGGCTACAAAATGTATATCAATAGACATAGTAGTAAGATATAAAAAATATACAACTAGACCTCCTATGTATTAAGATAATATCTAGTTTATTAATGGCCAATCTAGTTTTTTCCTATTAGATAGGTTTTGTTTAGCTGTTTCCTATTAGATAGGCTTTATTTCTGTCTTTTATTATGCTTTCTTAGCTGTAGCTTTTTACTGTCTATTTTTAGACTCTGTAACTTCTCTTTAAATAGAGCTTTCGCTCTTCATTGTAAAATAATCTCATTCAATATAATATATTGCATATATTTTGGTAACATGGTATTAGAGCAGGTCTGAGCCTTCCTCACGGGAGGGCCCAAGGTTCTATTAGCAAAAATTTCGTGGGTTTTAAAATTCGCAAGTTCTTTTAGAACCGCATCTGGGTCTCTGTCAAAAATCGCGCGACCTATTTTCTTTTGTCCGCGACTTGTTTCCCTCTGTTCGTGGTTTGTGTTGTGCAGGTTTTGTGTGCGTGGGTCTGTTTAACGGCTCTATGATTCTTCTGGGCACGATTTCGCGTCCTCTTTTCTGCAAAATCGCGACGGGTTTTGAAGTCTTCTGTACCTGCGCGACTGTGAAGACGTCTTCGTCTCCTGTTCTCACCGCGTGAAGGTTTCATTCACTTGCGACGCTCTGTTTGTTCCTCTGCGACACTCGTGATAGAAGAATCTGCAGATGTCAGCCCTTTTTTTGGTGGTTTTTACTTTTGTTTGCAGTCGCGTTTGTGGTGGCGTTTCTTTCTGGAGGTTTTTGGTGCAATTTGGAGTTTTGAAACATTTGATTCTGTGGTTGCGGACTTTCTTCTTGTTGCTGATCTCGTTTCTGCCTGGTCACGACTTCAACTCGCCATTTGTTTGGACACGCGGGTTTCCTGCAAAGTCGTGAATTTTCTGACGGGATTCTATGTTGAAGTTGGTCGCAATTTACATTGTTGGGTGGTGTTCTTTTTGCAGACAGATTTTCCTGCCTCTGGTCGCATTTTCTGGCTTTCCTATATCATGGCTTCATCTGGTAACTTGTTGGCATGGATGGTAGGATCTGGGCGGTGGTTCTTTAAGTGTGAATCGGAGGTGGTCTCTAAACCACTAGTGCTTACAACACCTTTCACCCTAGCACCTAACCCTAGTGCCTTTGACGGGTTAAAGATTTCTTTGGTGGCTTCATTTTGTCTTGGCTAACATTTTTAATGACTTTGGTTGTCATTTTCTGTGTATTTCTTCATTTGCAAACTCAAGATTTGAGTTTTGAAATACGTGCCAGTGGACATGCATAAATTTTTTCCATCATGCCTTGATGTTCGTGTTCAAGATTGTTGAGCATGTGTATTCTATGCTTTCCATACTCTCGAGATTCGTGTTTTGAAATCCGTGTTCGGATTTATCTCAAGATCTGTGCCTCGATCTCTATGTTCCAGACTTATTTCGTGTTTTCAGAATCTGTGCTTTGTAACCCATGCAAGGGTTTTGTTTAGCTTCAATGTTGTCTATCTGCTTCGATATTCATGCCAGAAACTTATAATCTGTCTTTTTGTGCCTCGGAAAACATGAAGTATGGCATCTTTTTGGACAGCAGTCATAAGTTCAACGGCAACAAACTTTTAATCATCAGTGTTCTCTGCAGGATCTCCTCAGAGTTTGGGTTCCTGTTTCATAGCCCTGTGAATGGGGTTTTGTTTTCTGTTTTCGGTGGCTTCCTTGTTCGGCAAATGTTTTTGCCTAGTCACTGTTTCTGGAGTGTTTTCTACCTTTTCGTTGTGGTTCGCAACTTTGAGGGCTTCCTTGATTTGCGCTTACAGTGCTTAGCCCCATCTCGTCATCAATGGGACCAACGGTCAGCTCTTATGTTTGGCTGGCGGCCATTCTGCTTCTTTGGATCCCTTGGGATTTGTGTTTCGACACTCGTTTTCTGTTTTCTGTTCATGCCATCCATTTGCTCAGAAGACAGTCTGTTTTGGGAGGGCATCTTGGTATAGTTAGGAAATTGACCATTAAGGGGGGGGTATTAAGATCACATCTAGTTTATTAATGGTCAATCTAGTTGTTTCCTATTAGATAGGTTTTGTTTAGCTGTTTCCAATTAGAGAGGCTTTATTTCTGTCTTTTATTTTTGCTTTCTTAGCTGTAGCTTTTTACAAGCTGTCTGTCTATTCTTCGACTTTGTAACTTCTCTTTAAATAGAGCATTCACTCTTCATTGTAAAATAATCTCATTCAATATAATATATTGCATATATTTTGGTAACACTATGGCTGCATCTCATCTAGGTTCTCTATGTTAACATCAACCTTTGATTCTGAGTCACCCCCTATATCAAATTGTGACTTGTCAAATGAGATCCCAGCCAATTTTTGTTGCACCTCTTTCTTATCAAGTTGTTTAGCATCTTCAAGATCAAAATCTTAATCTGTAGTTGAAGTTTGTTGATGCTCAGATGTTTGTTGATCTTGAAGTCACAAGGCACTATGAATTGCAACTAACTTCTCCGCTTGTCGAGAGGTAAACCTCTTCCTCTTGATCAAGTGAATCAAACTGTGCATGGACCAATTTTTCTTAGCAATAGAGGAACTAGCTACCTATGAGGGTAGGCTAGTTGCAGGCATTCACAACTCCACTATATCTTTCCCATGCCATGTCCACCATCCAATAGTCTTTTTGAGAAAGAGTAGCCCTATTTGTGCTAGCCTTTGGTTTGTTGAATGTTGGACCCCAAAGATTGATAATTGCAACCTACTATTCTTGAAGTTTAGATGCCTCCTCATTGTTGAACATCTTCCCAAGGGTCTTTATAAACCCTGACTTTACCTCATCATCATTGGAAGAAAGAACTTTGCCAGTCCTATGGGTATGCTACTTGAGTTTAAGGGCATAGGTTACCATTTAAGGTGGAGTGTTCGTTGTGTTCCACCTTCATGTCACAATAGGCCTAATATGCTTCTCATAAAATTCTAATCTAGCCTCCCTACTATGAATTACTTCATCTGGCTAAGCATGTTGATAAATGCCTCATAAATCTCTCCAAGGCTAGGGGAGTCTATATCAACATATCTGGTTACCTTAATAGTAGGTGAGATGATAGAGCAAATGTATTTGCAAGCAAGATTTTAAAAAAGTTTAAAAGTGAATGCTAACTTTTTTCAAATTTAAAATCAAAGGTAAATCATAAATAACAATTAAAAATTAAAACACAAAATTGAAAAGTGAAAAAAATTACAAATAATTTTAATTTGCCACCTCATAGTGGACCACCAAGCATCATTATAGACCTTTTTCCCTCACCTTTTTCCCTTATTGTCTTGGCCTCAACCCACTTTTTCCACTCACCACAAACCACATGGTTTGTAGAGCCTCCAACACCTCTAGCATCCTCTCCAATAAAATGAAATAACTAGCATAACTAGTCTCCACTAGTTTGAGGAAGTTCATTCTTGAAAAAGTCTTGAATAGTGCAAGTGATTTGTGGTGGTTGCATACAAACATTTGTATGTCTCTAGCTTTGACCACCACTATATTCACCTCTTCCCATTATCTTTCAATTCATTGTTCAATGCATAAACACAACATGGGATCCAAAAAATGTGTTTGTAAGCACTCTCTACCATTAGACTAACTAATTTGCAAATACTAGTTTAATTAGTCACAACTTGCACAACATTTGAAATCCCAACCTCATCTATGGCCTCACTAAAAAGTTGAAAGTGGAAGTTTGCATCCTTGCACTTTCTCGAGCAGTCAACAACTCTAAGAAAATATGAGTTAGTTGAACATGTAACAACAATTTAATGAGTGGTTGATGTCTAATATCAGTCCACCCATCCATGTTAATGGAGCAGCTTGTCTTTATCTATGTTTGTCTCAAGTCCTCCAACAAGTTCACCCCATAGTATAAAAACCGGAGAGTACTCGCCTAACTCACGAGTACTTGCAGAAAATCCAGCTAGGTGAGTAACCGGTTGAATACTTGCGGTTGGTTTATTGCAAAAAAATGCCATGTTTTTTCTGAGTAAATCATGATTACCCTCCAAAAATCGCGAGTTAGGTTGCTAAAAACTTGTCCAAAAACATGAAACGTAATTTTCATTTCTTACTTGGCGAAATCCTCGTGCATTTCGACGGATTTCAACGGGTTTCGTGGTTTTGTTGGCCGATTTCAACAGCACAAATTTTTGGCAGTTTGATCAGATTTCAAAGTTTGGTATTTTGTTGTGAAGGTTCTCCATATTGAATATGAGTTAAACAAATGCGTTCAACTTCTTAGAGTTTTGTTATTCGTGGGATTTAAAATTAACTTTGATAAATTTTCTCTACATTTTTTCACTGCCTGTTTTAGGTGGGTTGGAATATTTTTATCCACGGTAACAAACATCTCGTGTAAATCAAGAGCCTAATTAAAATTGAAGTATAATGATGTTTTAATTTTATATATGTGTGTTTTAATAAAATAAATAATTAATTTATTATATATAAATAATATAAGATAATATGAAAAAAATATAAAACATAATATAAATAAATAATTTTAAGAATATATTAAAAATATATATGTATTGAAACTTTAAACTTGTTTTTTGCATTTTTTATATTAATAAAATAAATTATATATATAATATATTCCCGTTAATGGGACTAGTGGTGTTGATACCCTCAAAAAGAGATGCAAGACTAGTGATTTTTTTAGTGGGTAATATTCGCCAATTGGCTAATAGTTGAAATTGGGGATTCAAAATTTGGCTAATAGTACAAGCTATAAGGTGACTTGAATTGCCACATTTTTACAAAATTTTATATTAGTCTTGGTTAAATCGCCAGAACATTTATTTTATTAAACTTTTAAACTCAAAAATTCTCGATACTTGATTAGATAAGATTCACCTAAATATTATTTATTATAGTAGAAAATGAAATTAATTCGCCAATAATATTATATAATTATTGGTTACTTTAGGGCCATATCACCAATTTTTAATCACCACCATTGATTTTATTTATAATATAAGAGTTGGGGTTGTATTCCATGGGTTAAAAAGTACCCATGGAGCTCCAATGCCCATCGAGCCCAAAATTGTATTTAGGTTGTTGATCTCAATTTATAATCTAATAGATAGGGTTAAATTTCATGGCCAAAATGTACCCGTGGAGCTCCAATGCCCATGGGGCCTAAAATTGTATTTGGGTTGTTGATCTCAATGGAGATCAATGGCCCAAATGCAATTTTAGTCCCCATGGGCATTAGAGCTCCATGGGTACATTTTGGCACATGGAATAGAACCCAAACTATTAGATTATAAATAAAATCAATGGCGGTGAAAAAGAATTTAGGGTCGATTTAAAATATACAATGTTTGATTTAAAATATTAAGGAACTAAGGAATTATAGACAAGAGCACTACACCTTAAACTAGTCAATCACTACCACCCTCAGGCCCTTACTTTTCCATAGGAATTTAATTTTTTTAAAAGAAGGATTCGCCATGGTAATGAATGCATTTGCTTATTTTTCGTCAAGATTTGCTAGGATTTTGTACAAATTTCTAGTGATGTAAAAAAATTCGCCAATAAAATTGATATTTTTTTCAAAAAAAAGGAAAAATTCGCCAATAGAAATTAATATTTTTTTCCAAAAAAATGAAAGATTCGCTAGGATTTTATATCTCTTTTCAAGGGGGATTTCTTAAAGTTATCATTGTGCGAGACCAAGTGGACTCCGCCAGCGAAGGGTTGGGTTAAGCTAAATTTCGATGGAGCATCTAAAGGTAATCCCGGAGAATCGAGGGCTGGCTATTTGGTTTGAGATTGGAAGGGGGGAGTCCTTGGCAAGGCGTCTAAGAAGCTTGTGTATGCATCGATTAATGAAGCAAAGCTTCAATCACTCATCTTGGGCCTCAATTTATGCCATCAACTCAAAGTTTCAAAGATGGAAGTAGAGGGCGATTCCTTAATTGTTATCAATGTGATTAGGAAAGGGGGGATTTCAAATTGGAAACTCAATATTCTTTTGAGGCAGACCCTGCATTTGTTAAACGGATTCGAGAGAACGGTTATAAATCATGTGTATAGGGAGGGTAACGGGGATGCTGATGCGTTGGCCAACTTGGCCACTATTTCACCGCAAGCTTTGATCTGGGAAGTGAAGCCGAATGATTTGGCCAACCCAGCCATCTGGCAGGTCGTCTTGTCCTTGCGGTGCAAAGTAGTTGGTGAGGCGTGTGGGAAGTCTTTTATTTGACAGTGTCTTGAGTTGGGCGGAAATGCATTGGAGTTGGCGGAAATTGCATTGGGTTCTCAATTTTGGCAGCGATGGATACACCAATTCGGTTGATCAACAACATACGCCAAATGTCTTTTCTTGGGAAAATCACTAATAAAAAGATGAAACAGATGTTTAAGCTGAAAAGCGGCATTGTATTATTCACAATTGAATGGGTTCTTGGGGAAGAGTATATGGTTAATGCAAACAGATATCGGGTGAATACAGACTTGGATTCTATGTTTCTTGCGGTAATGCTAGACCTAACGAAGATAAACAGGTGATTGGGACTTTGATGGAGACGTATGTGGAGGCCGAGTTCTGTGGAGGCTAGAAGGAGGTTGTCAGCATAGCATGTTATGAGCAGGGTGTCCCACTTCCTGGTGATTTTCATAGGGTTAACCATGCTGGAGATGCTGTCTCTTGGTGGCTGTTTGTGATGGAAGCTGGAGAGGCAAAGACCGTTGGGCGTAGACGCCAATTTGCTCGTGGTGTTGCCTTTCTGAAGAAGCTGGCTGGGCTAGATGTTGAAGATGACTGGATGCAGGAGATCTTGGAGTAATACTACGCTGAAGATGCAGATGCTTGAGGTGGAGCTTTGATGTTATGAATTATAGACTGTATATATAGTTTTAACTTATATGCAAAACATATTTACAGATCGATGAATGTAATAGGAATAGATAGGTGATAGCAGGGGTTTTGTATCAGCCCTGTGAATGTTAAATTGGTGGTTCTGATGTTGGACTTTGTTCAAATTTTGGTTTATTAATATAAAAGGGAGCAGACCCCTAGTTTGCAATTTATTGATCAAATATATATATATATTTTATGTATAAATAAAATAATATTAAAAATATATAAAAAACTTAATAAAAATAAATAATATTTAAAAATATATAAAACATAATATAAATAAATAATATTAAGAACGTATTAAAAATATATTTATGTATTGAAACTATAAACTCTTTTTCATTTTTTGGTGTATGAAGTGTATTCATTCTAGTTTTGATTTATATATGAAGGGAACTAATAATATGGTCATAAATTCAGTGATATGCATGTTTTTAAAGTATATTTTTCAAAATTAATATATTTTTTAATGTTTGATAAATTTCTTGAGTTATTGCCGAGTTTTTCCTCGTGTTTTTGCCGAGTCCTGAGTTTTCAAAATTTTTGGGTGTGGTTCACCCTTGAATATTGTTTGTCAAGGGAGGTGGTACATAATCTGTGTTCTCCAAGAGGGATGTAAGGATCCAATTGTGTTTGTCCTTTTCAACATTTCCTTGAAGTATGGAGAATGTGGCACATTTAATAGGATGGCATTGGCATAAAAGAATTATTTATAGCATTGTTTGCCATCTTACATGCTTGCATGTTCAACAACCTTTATACTGTATTTTTCCTATTGCCTTTGGTCTTTGTTTTCTCTCTACTAGCCCTCCCCTTCCCACAACATCCATCCTAGTATTCGACAACAAATTGGAATGATTTGTCACAGATAGAGGTACACCTTTAGCTTTTGTCTCACCCTTCCCAAACAATCTATCCATTTCAGCCCTCTCTTCTAAGGTTATATTTTCACAAACCCTTAGCTATTAATTTCTCTTCCTCACAAGGAATCAAATTTGGTATAGACTCATCATCCTCTAATGTCTATGTTCATCAAAAGTAGGGGACATCATCTCTTGGTAATCGAGATTGACTTTTCAGTTCTAATAATAGTCTCAATAGGATCATTAATCACCTATCCGATCATTAATCACCTATCCATGATTTCCAAGTCCATGTTCTATATAGTCCATTTGAAAGAGCAACTTCAAACTGATGACTCTTGTATGCTTCTCAAAGTCAAAAAGTTAGGAGTATTAATCAAATCATGAAAACGAGTAGTGTTGCTGACGATTGAGGCATGAGTATGTGCATTATCATCAAAATTATGAGAGCCATCAATAATATCTGATTCACCATTATTTGAAACAATATATTCATTGATAGGAATAGAAGGGTAAGGAACAACACCAATTTGGAATTCTTGATCAATGTAGATTATGCAAATTTTTCTTAATAATTTCTTCTCAAGGCTTTTACTTAAGTGTCAGGTTCTGAATTTAATTTTATTTTTTCCACTAATTAAAGACCACTTTGTTTGGTTAAGCATATCAACTCATTTTATCCTTTTCCTTTAATTGATAACAGAGTGATGCAATCTCTGTAAAAAAGCAGTCACTGTCATAATCATTATCTACATTTTATTGACAACTATTGAGTAGGTCCTTGCAAGTTTTGTGGGCATATTTAAAGGCTTCAAAGTATTCGTTCCTTTTTGCACTCTGTCTTTCATAGCCAATGCATGACAATGCAAATATATTTGATTAATATCTCAACAGGATTTTTCATGCATATCCTATTTGTTGAAGAAAGTGATCCATGAGACTTGTAAACCATTGAAAAGATCTTTGTCCTTTTTGTTGAATTGTTGACTAGATTTGGCATAATCTTTCACCATGTCGAGCGTTTTCTTGAACGTCCAATTAGTTTTCCAAGAGTCTTCAAAATATCTTTTCAATAATTTTTATCCTCAATAAGTTTTGTGGGCATATTTAAAGGCCTCAAAGTACTCATTCCTTTTGTACCCTTTACCTTTCATAGCCAATGCATGACAAAGCAAATATATTTGATTATTATCATCGTGAGGATTTTTCATGCATATCCTATTCGTTGAAGAAAGTGATCCACGAGACTTGTGAACCATCAATAAGATCTTTGTACTCGTTGAATTGTTGACTAGATTTGTCATAATATTTCACTAGTTCTATGTCTAGCATTTTTTTGAATGTCCAATTAGTTTTCCAAGAGTCTTCCAAATATCTTTTGAGTAAATTTTTATCCTCAATATAGGATGGCAATTCTTCAGAAATAAAAAGACATAAATATCCTCTTGCTTGATCCATTCTATGCATCCATTCCTCTATACCTCATGGCTGTTGTAGTTTTTCATCTCCATTGTTGAACCCCTAATGGATCATGAGATTTCAACTCCCATTCCTTTTTCTGCTTCTAGTCATCATAATTGTTCTTAGTGAGTATCATAACATCAAATTTCTAGGCCATACAGCGACAAAAGATCAAGAAAATAGAAATTTCTGAAATTTTATTTGAAATAAAATTGAAAAACCCTTTCTCGACAAATTGAAACAATGTATTCAAATACCTATATACTTATACAAAAACAATTTTGTAATATTCCGCTTAGGATATTCTCTAAAAATTCTAAATGCTCTGATACCACTTTAGGAACCTCTATTCTCCTGAACTTTGGATATGCTGATAATTTTCTAAATGTGTTCTCTTGAGTGGTTTTGTTTTTGGCTCTTTAACAATATATTTGTAATTTCTAGAAATAATGCCAGGCAAGATATAGAAATACACATACACATTCAAACAAGATATATGCTGATGCAATTGATGATTATTTCAGTATATGAAATCAGATTACAAATCTTTCTATTGCAAGTATAATAAAAGTTCAAATCAGATTTTCATTTCCTTTTCACAACAATGAATTCATACCCGGAAAGATGATTGCCGATTATGATGAATTTCTGAAGATGAATTGCTGCTGTCAACATTGTTCACGCACTGTAGCATTTACTGTAGCGCATTACTGTAGCGGTACTGTAGCGGCACTATTCACGGCACTGTAGCAGTCAACAAAAGAACTTCTAATCTGCAAATAATTACCTCCAAACCCTTGGTTAATACTTCAGATTTAAGCACAATTTGGACCTCTGAATGAAGCCCACACTCTGGCAATAATATCAGCTAGTATTGCACAGCCTCATAATTGCATAAACATTGAAGAGTTTTCGTTCTTCAATGGCTGATATACTGAAACCCTTGGCTGGCTCCTCCAGAAAACCACAAAAACAGATTCAAATGATCATTCAATAATTAATGAGGTTGATTTGGCTTTTGAGAGCTTTTATATCCTCATGAACATGCATGACTTTCCAAAATGCTTTTTTTTTGGCTTTTAAAATAATATTTTATTATTGCTTTAGTTGCCTCAAAAGTACCTTGGTTATTGTGCCCATAATAAATTAATATCATTAATTGCACTTTATCATGTGTCATTGGCCCCCTTTTAATATAAAGTCAAAATATAACTTTATATTATAAACTTTTAATTCAACATCATTAATGACACATTAAAATATTGATATCTCCTTAAAAAATCCATCAATTAGCTACACCAACTGAAACCAATGTCAAAACTGCCAAACACTAAATGATCAGGCGCCCTGCCACAAATAGCAACTTCCGATAGCTGACTTACTATAAATAGTAAGTACGCACCACTGAGTCCTGAAACATCTGCAAAGGCCCAAACATTGGTTGACACTGCATCTGAGACCTATCCAGGTGCCCTGCTATAAATAGAAACTCTGACTCCCTGAAAAAGTAACTTACTATAAATAGTAAGTGTGCCAAGCTGAGTCCAACGAAGGTCAAACCGGAACTCTCACTGATCACTGGAGGCGAGGCCACACCGAATACTGCCAAAATAAGACCCCCTAACCATTTGCTCTAGCCCACGAGGGTCAACTGACACGAAGTCCCAAAATAGCAGGTTACTATAAATAGTAACTCCTAAAAAAGTAGGAATCACTAACAAAAGAAACATCCCTAAAAAATAGGAACTCCCAACTGGTCAAATAGGGCCCGATCCCACACCTCCTAAAAAATAGGGACTTACTAAAAATAGCAAGTCTTGGACAAGTTCTCCGAATCAGGTGCAGAAAGTGTCAATCAACACCAATTGTCCGTCTGAACCCTGTTGAGCCACAAAAACTCTGCTCTGGCTGTGCTGGAACCACCCTAGAAGCCAGCACCATCCAAACTGCACGAGGGCCTAAAAATGGGGACATTACAAATTTGTCTTTTTTTTTGAAAAGTTCATCAAAATGTGGAAATAGTTTACAAAATCTGATTTTAATATTTTATGAGTTTGTGTCAATGTATGAGTTGATTTAATCATTCTTGGAGGTTTCCTTTGATGTATTGGATCAGATATGTTGGAGAGATTACTATGTTTCATGTTATTGGCAACATCTTATTTCATGACGGTATGTTGAGCATGATGTTTCTGCATGAGAGGGTTAGATGAGATGGAGGAACTTGTTTATGTTGAGACTTGCACATCTGAGTAGGAGTGCTGTCTTTGTTGCTTTGGTCATAATATTGTTGTTCTTGGTTTCTTTGTGAATAACATTTGATACTTTGGTTGCTTTATGGATGGATATATTTTGGTGCTATATTATCGGGTGCTTCTAGTTTGGGTGCTATCCTTTAACTGAATGGGAGTGGGATTGTGAGTGCATTTGGGATGGCTAGGGCATGGTGCTGCCGTCTCGGGTACCATGTGGTACTGTAGGATTTAAAAAGGAATGCCAAAGATAAATAAAAAATGCCAAAACAGGTCATTTGCCACTTGCCCCCTGTGGTGGAGGTCATGTCTGTGTGCCATGGCATGTAGAGAAAGTCAAGAGAAATGGAAGAGGATGCTGGCCGATTGATTGAAATGCATTGTAGACTCTAGATGATTCATTCTGCCCTTTATATAGTAGGGCACCCCTACCTCTATGGTGGAAGCCCGGTCTCGAAAGATTAGAACCCAAATACACTATAAGATTGACATCTCCATACATTGGTTTCCCATAGGCTTGGTTATGAAAAGCACTCAGGCGAAGTGGTGTTATGCCATTTCTATAGTGCCTAAGGGATCTTTTTATTTTACAAATCCATTGCATGATAGGCAATGCCCCTCATCGGGTCTCTACCTTGTGTTTTTATCTATTTCAACGTTCTTTCGATGGTGGATACTAGACTATTCATTTGTTTTTAATAATCTAAGTTATTAGGTTTTTATTTATATGAATTTATAATAAATTTATTTTATATTTAATATTAATTATTTTAATAAATAAAAACATTTATAAATCACATATATTATTAATTTATCTATTATATATATTTTTTGGCTAAAAATACTTGAGTTAGGTACTTAGGAGCTGCAAAAAAGAGCATTAAAGCTTGGATGTTGGTAACGTGAAGTTCATTGGGTCCATTCATGAAGAAAAGATAGCTTAACCCACCATACCCCCATAAACAACCACAAGGTGAAGAACCAAAAAACCAAAAGGAGCAAATGACAAATTGATCCTTATCTAGTGTCCACCATACTCTAGACCATAGGCAACAAATTATGGCTCGCTCTAGACATTCTTCGGTTCGGCCTCCACACAACACTTAGGGACCTCCATCATGAACTTTGTAGTGAAATGAGAGTGTAGAATTGTTTCCAGCCGCTTCAGGTATCAATAATGTTTGCTTTGTTTCTTCAAGATTGTATGAAATTATGAATTATGTAGGAGCATCCGGGTCACCTGCAATCCTGCGTCACCCAAAAATAATGGTCGTTCATATTTGGGTTTTTACTCTAATTTTGTGTGTTGTAAGGTTCTTGTCCTTTTTTGGGGCCCACATGCTGACTGGGCCATTAGAATTACTTATGGAGCATTGTCTTGTGTGGTGTCTGCTTCTAAGGATGTGGCCATTGTTGGACACTTCCTTGGAGGCCGTGTGACTTATCCTCTATTGGATCTTTGCTAGAACTGCAAATTGTCTCCTCATTTGTGAGTTTCAAACACCTCCATATTACTGGCTGGGGCCCGCATGATTGGCAAAATTCCTTTATATTGGGCGTTTTTTTTAAAGTGAAGTCACGGGTGTATTACCTGTGATTCTGACTGCACCTTTATGTTAGACGATTCTAGTGAAGTTGTGGGTATTTATTCAGCTGCAGTTTTCTGACCAGCGGTTATCATTTGCCGCAGTTACTAATTGGCGTTTCCTTCATAAGCCTATTCCTAGTCATGAGTATTGTGGCTGGTGGCATTCATTTTCTTGGCTGATGTCCCCTGTAAAAAAAGAATGCATGAAAATTGGGGAAGGTAAGGGGGATTGCAGGAATAAAGAAGCTGAGAAGTATTCTTTGTTGGCCTTTGTGGAAAATTTTCAAGTAATATGTAATGCCTTGTGGTTGGGCTGTGTGTCTGTAGGCAAGTGTAATATGAATTTTGAATAATAAATTTTGAGTTTATTGTATTTGCAGATTGGTTCTGAATGTGAAATAGTTGCTGCAAGTTTTGATTGTCCTTCATTATACACACCAGAGCTTGTCTGTATCAGGTGGTATTAGAGTTGGTTAGCTCACTTGGTTGCTGAAGTGTATGGAGGAGTCAGTCTTGGAAAGATCTGAGAAATTTGTTGCAGGTGTGAGGATCCTATGATTGTAGAGAGTTGAAGTGGAAGGCATGGTTCATAGAGGAAGAGCAAGAGGTCAAAGAAATGTTGATATGGCAGAAATGCTAAGAGCAATGGTGGCTCAATTGGAAGTAGTAGAGGCAGCACAAAGAAGAGGTGTATGTGTTGAAAATGTGAGTGGAGATGAAGAAGAAATAGGCTAGGAATGAGGAAAGGAAGACTACATGAATGAACCATTCTCAATAGCAATGTCAAACATAGGAAACAAATCACAGATGGATACTCCATGTTACAATAGGAGCCTAAGCCATGAGGAGGTTATAGATTGGATTTTATAAATAGAAAAATATTTTGATTTTGAGTCAATAGAAGACTTGAGGGTAAAATTTGCTAGTACAGAGTGGAAAGGTCATGCATCGCTGTGGTGGGATCATGTGCAAATGAATAGACAAAGGAGAGGAAATGAGAAGATCTGATCATGGGATCGAATGGTTGCAAAATTGAAGGCAAAATTCTTACCAGTAGACTACCAGCAGAATTTGTTAAAGCAATTACATAATTTGAAACAAAGAGAGATGAGTGTCAAGGCCTACACAAAGGAGTTCTACAGGTTCAATATTCGAGCCGATCATGTAGAAGATGAGGAAAATATTGCAAGATACATCAACGGGTTGCAAATGTCAGTCCAAGATGAGTTCAGCATAATTCGAGTAAGATCAGTGGAGGATGCTTATCAATATGCTATAAAGGCATAAGAGAAATTGGCCAGAAGTCAACAGAAGGAAATAAATTATATTAATGTCCACATATGACCAAAAGTAGGTCAATGGGACTCGAGTACAACAATTTACAATAGAAAGTTCTAGGAAGAGAAACCTAAAAAGGCCTTACGAAGGGGAAAAACAGAAGCAAAGAAATGCAAAACAATAAGGGACCACCCACATAAGTGGTCAAGAAACTATTATGTATAGGCAAGAAGGGGGGAACAAGAACTCCAAAGAGCAAATGGTAAGGAAAACTAGAGATCATCAAGTATCATCATTTGGACTAAAAATGAAGTCTCTGGTGCTATCATAGATCACTGTGAAGGGACTGATACAAGATTTGATAATGCTCACAAGGAGTGTTGAGAGGGTTTCCCCCTAGGATCACATCTAACATCTAAGGCCGAAGTAACCCTTGTATTATTGAAAAAGCTCATAATGTGTATTTGCCCCTACGGATGGGGGGTGACCGGAGAGGAGTATATCTATGCCAATGAGAAGCTGAACTGTGCTGTCGGGAAGAAATAGAACCACAGTGCTGAGGAGGAACATGTTGAGGTAAAAGCTATGAGAGACATTGTCTCATAGGTTTGTCTGTGTCTATTACAGAAGTAGTAGTATCCAAAGGCCATTTAAAGTTGCCAATCTCCTAGACGTGCTAGAAGAAGGAGGTGATCAATTCGGGGGCTCTAGAATCCCAAGAGACCTCGTCAAGGATTTGTGTTGAAGGGTTATGACCTCCTGAAGATAAAGAGCCAAACACTATTGGTCTGGATATCTAAGATTCTAAAGAAAGTAGAGAGATTGTTGCTCGAGTCCTTGTAGAGGCAATAATATCTCCTGCGGATCTCATAGTAAATGGGGCATCTGAAGATGAAATGCTCCTTGATCTCTACCTCTTGGAGGGAGCAAAGACGACAGATCCAATTAGGGCGAGGAATATGGTGGTCCATCTTGACTGGTAGTTGGTGGGAACACACCCTCATTTGGCCAAGGGTAAACCTCAAGCCATGTGACCAATGACATTGGAGATAATGAGGATGACATAAAATACCATCCTCCCCTGTAAGCAATGATCAACGTAAAAAGCAAGCTTCGCGCTGAGTGGCATAGGAGGGGAGATCTAGGTGACCTGGATGTATTGCTTGTAGATGTCTGTTCTAGCAGCTTTGGTAATGGTCTCCTTAGAAGGAAGGAGTTGAAGAGGAGCATCCAAGGAATACATGAAAGGAGGTAGTCTAACCATAGAGATGCCAATGGAAAGGAGTGAGCTAGTCTCAGAGTACCAACAATAATAGTGCTGAATTGGGCCCAATGAAGCAATCCTCTTAGAAGAATGAAGAGCTAAGTATTTGTCACAACTAGAAGTGGAATCATCCATGGATCTGAGTCTATGTATGTAGAAAGTAAGTCGGAAGATAGTCTTGAGATGTAGCGGCTGGGCAACAGATTCAGTGTGGATAATGTTTTGAGGAACAATTCACTTGCACTTGATAATGCGTTGCAACATGAGAGTCTAAACGCTCTCAATACGTGCCCAATCAATGAATCCCAAGCTAGGCCCCCAAATCTCAAAGCCATACAAAATTGTAGGCTTGATGATGGTATCAAAAAGGCGTATCTTTGAAGGGATATCTTGGAAGTGGATCGAGAAACATTAGCGTTCCAAGATAGAGAGACATATCCCTTGCAAAGACACGAATGTGAGGTACGCTTCAACAAAGCAACTCAAGAGGAAGAAGACAATTTAGTGATGATAAAAGACAACACACAAATGAGAGGGAATCTAGCACCTTTTGAAATGAGAATTTCAATCAAGATACAAGAGGACGGTACTATGGAAGAGGAAGAGGTAGAGGTTTCACCTATTATAGATGTTGGGATGTTGGTCATAGAGCCTTTGAATGTCCACAATTACTGTAGGACTGTCATGGAAGAATGAATGAGGCAAGAAACCACATTGCCCAAGCTAATGAGGAGAGTGTAGCATCACCTCAACATATAGAAGAACCTGAGCAAGGAGAGTCTCTCATGATGAAGAGAGTGTTATTAAAGTTAGAGAAGGAAGAGCAAGAGCTTGCATAGAGGAAGAATCTATTTAGGACCATATGCAAGTCCAAAGGAAAATGTTGCAGAGTTGTTGATAGTGGAAACATGGATAACTTGGTGTCCAAGGAGATGGTGGAGAAGTTCAAGCTAAAGAGGATCAAACATCTCAGGCCATACAAGGTCTCTTGGTTGCAAAAGGAGCATCAACTCCTAGTAAGTGAACAATGTTCAATAGATTTTCCGATTGGTGTGTACAAAGATGAAGTATTGTGTGATATTAAGCCCATGGTTGCTTGTCATGTCTTGTTGGGGAAACCATGGCAATATGACAAGAGGGTTGTACATGATGGTAAGATGAACACCTACAACATTGTAAAAGATGGGAAATAATTGACATTGAGGCCATTGAAGGATAGGGGGAGAAAGTGGACAACAGCCGAAAGGTATGTTTGGTTTTTGGAAAGCAATTTTTAAAAGATATAAAAGAGGAAAGAATGTGTTATGCTTTTATTCCCGAGCCTGTAGAAGTTAGGACAACAAGGGAAGAGGATGAAGTTCCACCAGAAGTGAAGAAATTATTGGAAGAATATGCTGAAATTCTTTTAAAGGAGCTGCTGGATGGGTTACCACCCATGAGGAGTATTAGTCATCACATGGATTTAATTCTTGGAGCAAGTTTACCAAACAAGGTAGCATATAGGATGACACCAATAGAGAATGAGGAAGTGAAGTAATGGGTCCAAGAACTGTTAGTTAAAGGTTTGGAAAGGGAAAGTTTGAGCCCATGTGCAATATCAGCAATACTAGCACCCATGAAGGATGGTGAATGGCGCATGTGCATAGATTCATGAGCCATCAACAAAATAACAATGAAGTACTGATTTCCATTACCTTGAAAGGATGACTTATTGGATTGTTTAAGTGGAGCCAAATATTTCACAAAGATTGACTTGAAGAGTGGGTATCATCAGATTCGGATTAGAGAGGGGATGAATGGAAGACCACATTCAAGATAAAGGATGGGTTGTACTAGTGGTTGGTAATGCCATTTGGATTGACCAATGCATTGAGCACTTTCATGAGGTTAATGAACTAGGTATTGAAGTCTAAACTTAGCAAATTTGTGATCGTTTATTTAGAAGACATTTTGATTTTCAATAAAATAAAGGAGGAACATTTGGAATATTCAATGTTGGTGTTGCAAAGATTAAAAGAAGTGCAGTTTTATGAAGAATGAACTAGTGTATTTGGGATTTTTCATTTCCCAGGAGCAATTGAGAATGGATTTAGAAAAGGTAAGAGCCATTGTAGAGTGGTCATCTCCAAAAAGTACATTTGATGGAAGAAGTTTCCATGGCTCAGCAAGCTTCTATAGGAATTTTAATGCAGAATTTCAGTGGCATCCATAAATAAACCATAAAAGGTGGTAGGAGTGAGTTTTAGTGGACAGCAGCAGCAGAAAAGAGTTTTCAACTCTTAAAGGAGAAGGTATCAGAATGACTTGTCTTAGTTTTGCCGGGTATCCCAAAGTGTTTCAAGTCGACTGTGATGCAAACTGGACAACAATTGGAGGAGTCTTTAGATGGTAAACCCATTTGCTTATTTTAGTGAAAAGTTGAATGAAGCTAAAAAGAAGTATTCAGTCTATGACTGGGTATTTTAAGCCATTATACAAGCACTTAAGAAGTGGAGGCACTATTTGCTATCAATGGAATTTGTCCTATTCACAAATCATAAGGCATTGTAGTACAATAAACAACCAAGGTAAACTCAATCAAAGACACATGAAATGGGTTGAATTCTTGCAAAGTTATGCATTTGTTTTGAAGTGTAGAAGTGGTAGATCAAACCAAGTAGTTGATGCATTAAGTAAAAGATGCTTGTTGCTAAATGAAATGAGAATAGAGGTTACTGGTTTTGATGCTATGAACGAGCTGTATGAAAATGATCTAGAATTCAAGGAGGCATGGGCTGCATGCAAGAACCCCATAGACAAAAACAAGACATTACTTCATTCAGAAGGATTGTTGTTCAAGGGAAAGTGTTTGTGTATACCTCGAGGATCTATGAGGGAAAATCTAATAAGGGAGAAACACAGTGGAGGCCTAGCTGGACACTTTGGAATGGACAAGACATTGGTGCAGCTAAATGAAAGTTATTATTGGCCAAAGATGTGTACGGTTGTGAAGAATATGGTGCAGAACTGCAGAATTTGCCAATATGCAAAAGGGAAGAGCCAAAATACCAGGTTACATCAGCCTCTACCTATTCCAAAGAGGCCATGGGAGGATATACGTATGGACTTCGTTCTTTGGCTGCCAAGGACTTAAAGAGGTAATGATTCCATTTATGTGGTGGTACATAGATTTTCCAAAGTGGTACATTTTGTTCCATGAAAAGGTCAAGTGATGCCACACATGCTGCCATATTATTCTTAAAGGAGATAGTTAGATTCCATGGATTACCAAAAAGTATAGTCTCGGATAGAGGCACTAAATTTGTGGGTCACTTTTGGCACAATTTGTGGAAGAAATTAGACACCAAACTGAATTTCAGCTCAACCTATCATCCCCATGTCGATGGGCAAATGAAAGTTGTCAATAGAAGCCTAGGCAACTTGTTGAGATGTTTTGGTTGGGAAGAATCTGACTCAATGGAATTTGATCTTGGCATAGGCATAATTTGCCTATAATAACTCAGTTAACAAGAGTATAGCCAAAAGTCCTTTCCAAATCATGTATGGGTATAGCCCAAGGGGAGTGGATGACTTGAGAAATATTGCTGATTTGGGTTAGAAAAGGTGCTGTAGCAAAAGATTTTGCTTATGACATACATGAGTTGCACCATGAAGTTAAGAAGAATTTGGAGAAAAATACAATGAAGTACAAGCAACATGCAGATCTCAAAAGGAGGGAAACAAGAATTTCAAGTTAGAGATTTGGTGTTAGCTCATTTGCGGAAAGAAAGATTTCCCCAAGGTACTTACAATAAGAGGAAATAGAAGAAGATTGGGCCATGTAAGGTCTTACGGAAGTTTACATCTAATGCATATGAAATAGAGCTTCCTGAAGATGTAGACATTTCATTGATTTTCAATATTGTTAATTTGTACCATTATTATGAAGGGTAGACTAGTAAAGAAGGTGCAAACCTTGATTGCCAAAAGGAAGAATGGGCACAACAGTTGCTTGAAAAGGAATGAGATGAGGTTGAAAGGGCAATGGATTCTTGAGTAGTTGAGAAAACAAGGGGAAAGGAATACAAGGAATACTTGGTCAAGTGAAAGAATAAGGCAACAAATGAAGCAACTTGGATGAATGCATTCGAGGTTGTCAAACATGGAGTTTCAATTCCAGAGTCTGTAAATGTTTGTGTCTCAAAACTCATGGAATATTTCACTTACCCGACGTGTTTGATGCATGAGCATCTAGGTCATCCACAATCTTGTGTCACCCAAAATCTTGGTCGTTCAATTTTGTTTGCTCTATTTTTGTGTGTGTTTTTAGGTTCTTGTCCTTTTCTAGTTTCTTGCTTGTGATAGTTCCTTGTTGAGGCCCACATGCTAACTGGGCCATTAGAATTTCTTGTGGAGCACTGTCTTATGTGGGGTTCGCCTCTAAGGATGTGGCAATTGCTGGACACTTCCTTGAGGCCGTGTGACTTATCCTTTGTTCGATCCTTGCTGGAATTGCGAACTGTCTCCTCATCTGCATGGCAGTTTTAAACACCTCCGTATTTCTGGCTAGGGCCCGCATGACTGGCGATCCTTCTTTATGATGGGCATTATTTTTAAAGTGAGGTTGTGGGTGTATTAATTGCAATTCTGACCGCACCTTTATGCCGGTTGATTCTAGTGAAGTTGTGGGTGTTTATTTAGTTGTAGTTTTTTGATCGACGGTTATCATTTATGGCAGTTACTCATTGGTATTTCCTTCATACACCTATTCCTGGTTGTGAGTACTGTCCATTTTTCTGGCTGACGTCCCCTATAAAAAAGGAATGCATGAAAATCAAGACAGGTAAGTGGGACTGCAGGAGTAAAGAAGCTAAGAAGTATTGTATGTTGGCCTTTGTGGGACTGTAAACGACCAGACATGGACGTTGGAAAGTTTCTGAGTTATTTGTAATGCCTTGTGGCTGGGTTGCATGCTTGTAGGCAAGTGTAATTTGAATTATGAATAATAAATTTTGAGTTTATTGTATTTGCAGATCGGTTCTGAATGTGAAATAGTTGCTGGAAGTTTTGATTGTCTTGTGAAATAGTTGTTGCAAGTTTAGACTGTCTTGTGAAGTAGTTGTTGCAAGTTTTGACTGTCTTTCATTAGACACCCAGAGCTTGTTCGCATCAATTAAGGTAATCCATAATACAATCAAAATGCTCCTCTGTTTGGGTTTTTAAATCCATCGAATCCTCATGTAACAGGAACATACCAGCTGTCGAAGAGAGCATAGATGCACATGAGAGGGATTGTGCCATGTCAAAAATTTTGTGGCTGCTGATGGACTAACCAGGATCAATCGACATTTTTTTTATAGCCTCACACACCTCATCTTCGTCCTCATCCACTTCCTTTGCCAATCCCCACAATCTAAGCATCCAAATTCACAGCTGAGGGTTTTTAAGCTCCTTGACTATGTAATCCACGAAGTGCCCTGTCACCTTTTTTGCATTCTGCTTTCCTGCATTGAGGACAAGCATCTTCGTTCACTTCGGGTTGTTTCGTTCTCCTACCAATGCTGCATTCCTTCTCACCACTAGCACCAGGTTCAGTTCCCATTGAAGAATGGAAAATCCTTTATCTCCCACCTTGTTGCAAAAGAAATACAACTCTAAGACCATTTCTTAATCAATCGATCATATTTATTTGACACAATTGCCAGCCTGTCATTGTAAGGATTAATAATTGATCGATTCATTGTTCCATTTGACATGCCTCGAATGTAACTAATAATGATAACCAAGATTTTTGCCCACCGGAAATCTGTCATTTTGTTCAGTACAAACACATGGTATTATATTTTGGGCATTGAAAATACCATCCACTCGATCCTATCATCAGGAACTATTATATATATTTATTATTTACAAAATAACAGCCATACCGATCTGTACCAAACCTAGGGAAAAAGAAATCACCATATTGACATTCCCAAACCCCGAACCCATATCTGATACTGTACCCAAATTGGCAACTTAGGTTTGGTGTATTGTGTAGAGACATGCATTTGTCTTTGTACAAATTTGATATTGTTGGGAATCTGTGATATACAAATATTTGCTATTTACTTGGATATGTCATTGTTTGATTGAATATGAATGGTAGACACCATTCTTACATGTTATATAAGAATACCCACCACAATACCACAATACCCAGCTGTATCAAACCTGGGGGCAAAATATCACTGTACTGGCATACCCAAACCCTGAACCCATGCCCGATCCTAACCCAAATTGGCAAAACTTAACTTTGGTGCATTGTGTAGGGACATGCATTTGTCTTTGTACACATTTGATATTGATGGGATACACAAATTTTTGCTATTTACTTGGAGATGTCATCGTCTGATTGAATATGAATGGTAGACACCATTCTTGCTTGTTTTAGATGGTCTGTATGTTTGATATAGAGTTGTCATCCTACTTTTGTGGATAGATGTGCTACTTTGATTCACTATTCTTGGGCTTTTCTGAATGACATTTGGAGGCACCATCCTTCGATATTTTGTGGATGGTATGTATACGTTGGAGCAATCAACATTGATATTTGGAGGTGTTGTCTGAGTGTTGGATGGTATATGACTTGGATGCATTGGAGATGATTATTTTAGATTGCTTGCTCTTTATCTATAGTTGGCTCTTCATAATCATACACTTTCTTTGAGTCTGTTGCCATAGGATTCTTCTTGAGATGGTTGTGATGATGCATTTGATGGCAGTGTTAGTATTTGCTGGGCTCATATGATTCTGCAGTCTTCTTCTACTCAGGTAGTGTGTGCAAATATTCATACTGTAGGCTCGTGAGTGGATATATTTTATTTTGATATATGATTTCACTTTACTTTGTTTCTTGCTCTTGGGAGGTTAGATCTTGCTGATGTGCATTTCACAAGGTGCACATTTTAATTCCCGTTTTTGGGAGGTTGAGGGTTGCTTATAGGTATCTTGTTAAAGGAAAGGCCTACAAAAAAGAACTAGTTCAGAGATTCAGCTCATGAAAAAAAACATTTGTTCTCCAGAGCTTGAGCTCATGAAAAAAAAACATTTATTTTCCAGAGCTTCAGCTCATGGTAAGAGCTATGTAATCAGCTTTTCTTTTTCTTCCTGTAGGCTAAACACAGGTGTGCACTGTGCCAGGGATTGTGGCCCATAAATGACCTTTTTTTTAATTTCTCCAGTAGATTTGGTTGCTTATGTTTCCAAAGGTTGCCTTGTTAACCCCTCTTGATGATGTTCTGAAGTCTTGGATATGACACAGTTGTGGCCAGTTTTCTGTCAGGCATTGTTGAGAATTAGAGTTTTTGATTCATCCCAACACTAATAGCAGAACACGATAACAGTGGAAGGTGAGTAGCTAGATGCCAAAATTGTGCGTTATACCCTTCAGTAGCATCGGGATACATGAATTTGCAATGGCCAGTGCTGCTTGGATAAGGCTAAGCACATGTAAAGCGCCCAAGAGCTGGACATGCAGAGACATCTAAGTCTAGTTTACAACAGTTAGGAGGGGACACAGTGATCAGGGCCATGTGAACATGTAGGTATTTACAAGAATGAGACATTTGCACAGACGAGAGATCATGATGAGAAGTGATTCTCATCAGGTTCGATATCTGCCTCCCTTTTGGAATGACTGACATCCTTTGTTGTGCTGTATCGTTGGTGATTGTACATATATGCATTGGTGTCATGAATCTCTTATTAGTCTTGTTTTCAATTAATCAAGGCAAACTTCACTTTATATACTCTTGGGAACCAAATCGTATCTTTCTGCGGTTCACCTTTGAATTATGTGTGCAAACTAGGATATATTTGCTATCTTTTCCTCCTTGACTGGAGATTATTCTGATTTTAACTGGTTACGATTTTTTGATTGGTTGATTTTGTTTTGGTTCAACACCCTTTCTTTTATGTGTTTTTATTCTGTTTGTTCCTGTACATTGATCAGTGCGTTTTTGGATTATGCATGTTTGTTATTTGTAAGTTTTCATGCATTTGGTATGTATCAGTCTACTATGTATGCTAACTCTGCTATTTTTTGCACATGAAATTAATTGACTGTTGCATGGACTGGATTGTGTCCTCCCCAAAAACATTTAATTGATAGTTATGATTATTGGGGTACCTAGCTTATCATACATGCCATTAAATATACGGATTAATGTGAGTTTAACAAAGCAAAACATGACAACATAAGGATGTTTATAAGAGGTAATCTGAAAGACTTAACGTATCTGTTCACATGTCTTTGAACACCTATTAATATCAGGACTTTTGGGTTGTGCTCTTGTTTTTCTAAATGCTTATTCCACTAATACCTCCCATTCCTTTCATTCCTTATAATTATTATTTAATCATTATCTATTCCTTCTGTCTAAACATCATCTGCTTGTGCCAGCACTATTTCTCTTCCTACTAAAAGGAGTCAGATGGAGTGAGTTGGTAACTTGCAAGTAAACTGATTGTACTGAGTGGCACATGTAATTTCATGAGTATGGAAACTAGCTAATATGTCTTGAACTGTAAGCTTCAAATATTTCTGCTAAATTTTATTAGACTTCCAGAAAGACAGTGCGGCAGAGTATATGCTTGGTGTGCTTAGTATATGAAGTAGATATTACCACTGTATTTATCTTTCGTTCTATAGATGTGCTTCATTTGTTTCTGTAGATTGCTTGTATGCCGTGCTTAGGCATCAAAGTAAGATAGGTAATTTAGTGGTTTATTTATAATGGGCTATCCTCACAAGTCTCCCACTTTTTTAAGTTTTAATTCTAATTATTTGTAACAACTTCTCTTATTTTTTATTCTAATCTTTTGTCACTTCTTAGCTGTATCTAAGGATTCTGTATGGTTTATTTTAGGGCTTTCACTTTTCTTATCATTATGTAGAAAATGCTTACTCTGTTGCATAACTTTCCTTTTAGTGACAGTGGTCAAGTTGCTGTCATTTTTCTGCTTAAACAGTCTGATATATGTCTATATGTTATAGGTGGTCCCAGTTGCTACAATGATCACCCCAAACCAATTTGAAGCAGAGCACTTGACAGGTTTAAGGTAGTAACGTTCTGCTTTTCTTGATATTGGATTGATTGATTACCTATGGTTTATTTTCTTTGTTTTGAAACTTTCTTGTAAAGGACGAAACAGTTTATGATTCATATTAATCAATTTTAATTTCATATAGAACTTATCTGATATGTTGCATAGTTGGTTGCTAAGTCACAAAGTTCACCGAATTTCTTTGTATGAATTTGAAATTTGGTGAACTTCACCGAAAATTAAAAAAATGTTCAAAATCCCCGCAAAATTTGTGCAGGATGATTTTTTTTTTAAATGGAGGATGTTATATCATCCACAAGATAGTTTTGCTACTCGATATGGGGGCACGAGTCTATGCTGATACCTCTTCGGCTGAGAGCCAAGGACTGATGGGTATCCATTCTGCCAGCCTCATCCCTTAGATTTCATACCTCCAGGGGTTTTGAACCTTGGTGGATGGCGTAATCAAGGAACATACCATCACCCTCACCAATTGTGCTCAAACAATTGAGCTACAACCCTTTGGTGCAGGATGATTTTTAATGTTAGGGCTTTAACTTTTATTAAAAAACTAAATAATTTGCATCTGCTAGGCGTTTTGTATTATATAAAGCCCTAAATGCAGGCACTCACTATATTAATATTTTGTTGCTTGCTTGCTTGTTTGTTAGGGTTTTTTCTGCTTGTCTTTGTATGTTTTCTACATATGCAGGCTCTGTTTGTTTTCCACTGTTTGGGCATTGACTGTGCCCATTGTTTGCTATTTGCTGTTTCCTGTTGCCGTGATTTGATTGCGAGTTGCTAGTTGCTGTTTACTGTTTACTTTATAGCTGTTTGATCATGGGCAGGGTTGTGAAGTTGCTGCTGGTTGATCACGAGTTTGCTGCTGTTTGATTGTGGGCAGGAGTATCATCAAATTGCCATAGCTTTCATTTCTTTGCCCATTGAGGTTTTTTTCAAATTTAGGTTTAACGCTATATTTTGATTTTAATTTAATGGCTAGACTACAACAGAAATCCTTAACAGGGCGTAGCAGTGCCATAAAACAACCAAAAAGTATGCATATGGAAATACAAACCAAAAAATAGATACATATCACCACTCAAACATAAGCAAGTCAATGAACATTTTTGTGATCTCTATGCGTTGCATCACCTACCAGGAGACCAAAATGCCAACACTTATATGCTTTATTATATACTCCTAAACCCAACACCTGGATCAACTCCAACACTTTGGCTTCCATAGGTTGTTCTGCTGTATTAGACAGTCTGAAATTTCAATCCTTTCTCTATGGAGTTCCTTCGTTCAACCCATGTCAGAAGACCCTGTTCCAGAAGGGGCATGATATACACACTGGTAATTTCCAAAGCTCTTTTATGCACTGAAACAACCATATTACACATCACCATGTTCATATCCTGCATATAATGTTCCGGTATATCCACATGAATCTGCAGTTCTTTCATATTTGTCCCCATCCTTTGTAACCAGTACTCCACCTCAGCACCATCCATATTTTGTTTGCCTCTACCCATCTCCAACCTGCATCTTGCATTTCTTCCTTTGTTTCCGACAAATCTGGTACTGGAAGTTCTAATATACTATTCCTGAGCTCCACATTCCTTACCATCTCCTTTAGATTCTTTTTGAATTCTGCGAGTATTGTGGCCTGTGAATGAAACAATCCAATACCCGCTAAACCCTCTTGCCCCAGAATGGCCTTCACAATCCTCAGTTATAGTTGAAAATGTTTGTCAGCCTACTGTCTGTCATCAGACCACACCTAAACAGGTGTTGAGGCTTTGAACTGCTTGCTGTCGAGACACAGACACCAGCACTAAACCACAAAAAACAGTCAAACCCTAGACTTTCCAGCTTCATCCATATGAAAACACCTATCAATACTGCCAATGGAAAAAAAACACAGACCTCATAATGTAGCATTCATAAACCAAAAACTATAATAAGTGTAATGAGTGTGGAGAGTAGCTGATAAAAAAGAAAGCTGATAAAGAAAAATAAGTGTGGAGAGTACTCAATCTATAATGCCACCACTGGCCACCTCAACGCACTCTTCACATAACATGAAATTATATGCACTCTTCATTGATAATTGCACTAAGAGATTCCAAATCATTCTGATCCGTAATTTCTAATAAAGAGAAGAAGATTGTGAAGCACCAAAATTGGCTAACAGATTTGTTGTCCTGTTTTGTTCTCGAAAGCAATGAGATAATTTGAAAGAATTTAATTTCTCTTTCCATAAAAGAATTTCTTCCAGAATCTATTCGAGTTGCCAGTTAGGACAGAATCCTTTGTTGGCAGCATTGACAACTATCTGTTAGTCTCCCTCTATTTCTAATTTTTTGTATTCAGCTCTTCAAAGGCCTGTAAACCTACCAGAAGGGCAGTTCATTCTGCATAGTTGTTTGAATTTTTACCCAGAAATTGTGAACCACCTAGGAGAAACTTCCCCTTTGAATCTCTCACTACAAATCTAGCCCTAGATAACCCCGAATTACCTTTGAAGCACCACCAAACTTAAGTTTTACTCCTGTAGAAGGTTTTATCCATTTATTTCCCTTATGTTTTTTCGTTACTTCTATCAACCCTTTAACAGTTAAAAATAAATTTTAATTTTAGTTAAAATATTTCAATAGTTAGTAAATTTTTTTAATAGGTTTTAATCTTTTATTATCAATAAAACTTTTATTTGGTTTAAATTTTATCAGATTTTATTTTCATTTGCTATGTTACAACTTAACCTTATTCCATAGAGTTTTGAAATAGGGGGGTGCGGGGACAGGTATTGGGGAGGACAAATTAATTTGTTGACGAAGGTCCAAATCCAAATAATATATAATATAATATATTTCAAAAATAATTATAAAATATAGTAGAAGAAATTGCAATTTATCATATTAATTAAATATAAATATATAAACAATTAATTTTTATAAAGATACAAGATAAAGTAACAATAAATAAATAATTTTAGTTTATAAACAATAAATATATATATTAAATTAATTATATACAAATACAATTAAAACTCCTTAATAATAAACATATATTTAAAATTTTAATTATATATATATATAGTTGTGGAGAAATCAAATACATGGTGGAACTCGCGATGTGAAGTCCTAACACGCACCACTATAGCCTCCGTTTGTATGAGCTGCCCTCCACCCATGCAACAGGTAAATCTGGGGGAATTGAAATTGCGACTGTCATCCGTGTTTTTCAATGGTTGACTATTTGGTCTACCCCCTAGGGCTAATAAAAATATAGTTAATAATAAATATATATATTTGAGGAGCAATGTGATGAGGCGCGAAGAGCAATGCGAAATGGCATTTGAGTGGGGGGTTTTCAAGGTAGTGTAGTATGTTTGGGATGTTTGAGGAGCAATGTGATGAGGTGTGAAGAGCAGTGCGAAATGGCATGTGAGTAGGGGGTTTCCAAGGTAGCGTAGTATGTTTGGGAGACTCTTCAAAATTATGGGGATTGGTGGGGAGATGCGATGAGATTCCTCATGGTAGGGATTTGGAATGGAGAAGACATTCTGCTTAGGTGCAATAGTTTCCCAAGATTGGTAAGCTTTCCAAATTTTCAATTCAAATTTTGTATGGTCTCTAGCCAGTGGCATTGGGTGCAAACACCATCCCTTTGGGTAGTAGGAGATTTTTGGTGGTGATGGAGCAATCATAGTCTCGTTCCTTTGTTGGATCAGCCCTCTGGTATCAACTTGTCAGACAAAACGGTTGGATCTAAAATCCGTGCCCTCAAAGATTTGGCTCTCATTGAGAAATTTGTTGGTTATTGGTTGGCTTCGTTGGGTTTGGAGAAGTAGATCCGTGAGAATTAGGCCTCTCAATCAAGTCTCTGCAAAAAAGTTTTTTTTATGGTGGGTTGCCTGAATGTACAGTTAAGGAGTGAGATTCTAAAGGGGGATCCGTGGCTGATGGATGGAGTTGGGCTTCTTTTACAAGAGTGGCAGCCAAATTTTGATCTCACTCACTATGTATTGGCTAAAACCTTGGTTTTGATTGAATTATATAATTTGCCTTTGTCAGGCCCAAGAATGTAATGTAGAAACTATTGAGAAATGAAAATGCATGAGACTTAGACAACTAGAAAATAATTCAATGAAAGGTTATCTTCATTCATTCAGAATGTACATGTTTATCAATAGGAAAATGACAGTTCAGTTCATCTTCTCGATGATTTTTCAGCTTCTAGTGCAGCTAGGAAATATAAATTATAAAATATTATCCTACTACACCTAGGATTACATACATTATTGTTACATCCCCCTTAATCCATATGGGTAGTGGAAAAACCATTGTTTGTGTTGCACTTTGGACAACTTGTTTATGGTGCCTCTTTTTTTTTGATACAAAGCTTCAATGTTCTACAAATGGTTTTGCCTAAGGAATTCCCTTTTGCAGTTTTCAACAACCAAGATATGGACTTGGTATTTTTAGACTTGAGTTTGTTTTCTCAAGTTGAGTCAGCTTTCTATGATGCTATATTCCATTTTGAGAGAATACTACACCCGTTTGTTGTGAAAATTTTCACCATCATTTTCTGTGTTGATTGAAAACTTAACATTACTTTTGATTTATGAAATTTGCAGAAGGCTGTTCAACTTTTGTCTGTCATTTTTGTGAGTGAAAAGTTGATTGCGTCCATGAGTAGTCCAAAAGTGTGCCAGCTACACCATGTGATCCGAAAACTGGATAACCCGTGCTGATTGTGCCCATGAATAATCCAAAAGTGTGCTGAAGCATGCACTGAATGACTTGACTTTTTGTCAAGCTGAAAATGTGAACGACGTGCTGTCCACAATGTCGACACATAAAAACCTGCTCTTGTGGTAGGGAAAACTGTGTAAAAAATGAAGGCATAGGATGCTCATGCTCCATGGCATAGTCAGTAAAAACCAAAATGAAGTTTGCAATCTCAGGTGTTCAGGTTCTGAGTTGAACATTACTTGCGGAGTGGCAATATGTTGTTTTTTGCAATATGTTGCAATGACAAATCCTCAATGGACAATGTGAGCAATCTTCAAGTATTATGCTCGAAGAGCAGTCACAAAGGATCTCTACTTCTACTAGAAATGGAGCGGCTGACCTGGGAAAGAGTGCTGCTTGTATTCACAGCCCTAACCAAACTCAAAGGATGCAACATTTCATTTCAGACTGTAGTATGGCTTCTACAGTACCTTGTATGACCTCCTAAAAGAGCAGCGACCAGGTATTAATGTATGCAATAGGCTTGGACGCACCGGCAGATATAAATGATACTGAAATAATAGTTTAAACTCTACAACCCACAAACCTGAGTTGGTTATTCTTTCAGCTGATTATCCACACACAAACCTGAGTTGGTATGGACCTCTCACACATGGTACGGCCAGCAAATACCCAGCATTAAAAACAACAATCAGATTTGCAAAGCAAATTAAAGTAAGAGATATTTCCCTAAAACAGAAAACCAAGCTGCAACTAATCATACCAAAATCTGAAGCACACCCAAATCACCACAAAAATTTGGAAAACTTCACACCACACTCAAACATCTGAAACTGAAAATGCTTTGCAACTGTTGAGTTCACCGATAATCCCTGAATGGAATTACTCACATGCATAGGAGGTTTTCGTCCTTGAATCCTTCTTTGCCAAAGGGTTTTTGTCCTAGGGCAGAAAAAATAACATTTGTTCATTCTCAAAAAATTGGGGTTTGATAATAAACTGGATACTTTCTTCTATGCACAATACCTCCTTATATAGGCTCTTGAGGGAATATAATTGAATATTATATTCTTTTCGCTTTTCCTGCCAAAACTTTAATTTTTAAAAGTGTCTAGAAAGTACATCACTTTTGGACCCCAGTCCTAGCGACATTTTTTGTCCCTCATTTTAAAAACAACTTTTTAATAATAAACATACTTGCCTTTTTATGAATATAACGTAAGGCTGCTTTTTGGGACAACTTAAAGTTAAATTCTTAAAATATTTCCCTTGCAGCACCCCCAATAGCCTATAGGAAATAAAATAATAGGAGTTGTCTTTGGACAATTTACGCTCAGAAAGGGGACATGCCATTTATCAACTTGCTTGAAAAATTGGAGCTTTTTTAACCGTATTCATTCCAAAAAAGTGAACAAGTTGTTTGGAAGGTTGGGAGTTCTTGTTTATGTTTGAAATAATTTACAATTGTGTATGAAGCGATAAATATTCCACCAACTCGTCACAACTCCAACACATTCTAGAATACATGGCCAATATAGACAATTTTGACTTTCTTGGTGATGAATTTGGTGGTACATCTAGTGATGATGATATCGAGCCAACTCAACCAAGTACTTTTGATGACCTGGATCTTCTATGTGTTGGAACTGTTGTCATTGACGTCAAAGGTGCATACACATATTGTCATTGATGTCAAAAGGAAGTTTAGAGATGAAGATGACAAAGAAAAGATGCTAAGGCATGAATGATTTCTGCCTAAAGTATCGACAAAAGTTGGTTTGCAGGTTTTCTGGCGATCATCGAAGTTTGGGGTTTTGGCCTTAACCCCTTCTTCGAGTTGAGGAAACAAGAAGGGCCAGAGTGGAAGGCCCGATCGCAAAACTCCGATTTATGCTAAGTGATCGAGAGTCGAAGGGCGGAGATATTCCTTGTTGAATTCAAATGAGAAGATGTTACTTAGAAAGCTTGGCATGCAAACTTCGATATATGCTAATTAACATTGGGAGCATATCCGCGCAGGGGATAGTTGTCAGAGCCAAGTCAGCTCTGTGCTATTGCGATACGTTGCCAAGTGTACAAGGTCAACCGAAGGACTTCAAAGAGTGGTATTAGTGCGTTCCATATGGACATAGAGCGCATGATTGCGACGTCTGTTAAGTTGGACCCGATGAGGGGCGCGTTGATGCAAACTGTTGACACATGGTCGAATTTGAACGGAGCCCGACACCCGATAAGGAAGGCGGTAGATAGGAAGCCCGACGCTTGATAGCTCTACTAAGGAAGAATCCAACGGGACCAGAGGAGACTCTCTAAGGCTTTCAAAGAGAAAGGCGGAAGCCCAATCTCTGACACTCCACGAGTTCAATTAATGCAAAAGGAAAAGATACAAAGCGTGGAATTTTAGGATTCAAAACTCTGAGGCCGATTGGTAAAATGAATTAACGTTGGTAAGATGGATTAATGGCTAGTGAATTCAAAGACTTAATATGCAGATTGAAGCCGACTCAGTGACATAGAACATATAGCTTAAATATATGTAAGGGGCCGTTGCTATAACGTGTGGGTTGTTCAGTTTTGGGTCATGACCTATTTTTGGGTCGACCTAAGTATATGCGATTTGGGCCTGATCCTCTGGATTAAACATGTTGGAATTTGAATTAATAGAGGTTGACATTGGATATTGTTCTAATTCTGTATAGCTGACTTGGAGATTTGAAAATGTACAGTTTGGTATAAAAGAAAGATCAGTTTGTGTGTTTGCGGGTGCCTATGTGTGTGTGTACCTAAAAATGAAAAATTTGATGTGTCTGCAAGTGTGAATGAGAAGCGAAATACATCAAGCGATCAGGTGTGAACCAAGAAGTGAAATTGAAGTATGCGTAGAGTATAAATTGAAGATCCTGTGTTCGCTCAATTTGTGTAAGTACTGAATGTTTTTGTTACTGTTTCAGTTTCCTGAGTTGTAGCTCAGTTTGTATGGAAGGTTGGAGCCTCAGATAGGTTGGAGCCTATTGCTAGGTTGGAGCTCAGTTTCTATGGGAGATTGGAGCCTCAGATAGGTTGGAGCCTATTGTTGGGTTGATGCTCAGTTTGTTTTGAGATTGAAGTCTCTGGTAGGTTGGAGCCTACAAAATTTTGTAATTCACTGTTTCATTTTTGTGAGGCTGGATTTGGACTGTAGATCCAAGCAACTTGCTCACCGTGGTTTTTCCCATCTTGGGTTTCCACGTAAATCTGGTGATATGGTCTCTTGTGTGGATGTGTGATTTTGCTTATGCTTGCATAGTTCTTTCATATTCTGATTGATGCAGTAGAGATCTTGTTGTTACAATAGAATTGTTTTAAAAAGTGGCATATACTGATTCACCCCCCCCCTCTCAGTATATCAGTGTGTTCTAACGTTATGATGCTTTAAAGTCTTAACTCTCGACTTTCACTTCTTGACAAGAAAATTATTTTTAAAAACATGATTTCTTTTATTCTTCTCCACACAACCTCAAGAATTGCACTTTTATAAATCTCTTATTGTAGAAAGTGGTTGTGTTGGTATTGCAAAGGTATCTTTTGTATTTGAGTGAGCAAATGTTTTAGCTTACAATTTTTGTGTGTGTGGAATTTCACAATCCAAGGTTGCCCATTATCATAGGAAAATTATGATACATAGTGGCATGTACCCTCTTTAGTGCACATTTGAAAAAAAGCAAACTGATTTGCAACTTCTTTTATAAATTATTATCAATTTATTTGTGACGTACTATGACAATTTATGAGGGGCTATAGCTGTTCCATCTAATTAGAGTATGGTATGGTTTGGGGAGAAAACCAATCCCCTAATGGTTTTAACCCTCTCTACATCTCCAATGAAATCCTTGGACATTCCTCATTTTATAACATTTGATAAATCGTTGCGAAGAGTAGATCACATCCTATTTGCAATATTGATGCCTATAAAACATTTGTGAGAATGAATAGGTAGTGTCATATGTGGTGTCCATGTTTGAAATAATTCCATACTAAATGTTTGAGAAGTGCAATTATAATCAATCATATGTAAAGCCATTTAAAACCCTGGGGTACTTGCTTTCTACTCCCAAATTATCTTCTCCAAATTAAAGGAGATAAGTTTTGCCCAGTTAAAACCTTGTTCCATTTTCCTAGATTTCGAGTAATGAGTGTACCCAACCTTTATTTATGGTACATTTGGTCCTTTGCGCTCGAGCTTTTATTTTCATGGAGTGTACAAATGTTCCATGAGCATGAAGCTCATGAACATTTGGGAAAGTCTGGAATGAGAATTCCATACTTCACAAGATCTGAAGCATTCAACCAAGTTGCTTCATCAACTGCTTTGTTCTTCCAATGAACTAAATATTCCCTATACTCCTTTCCCCTTGTCCTTTTGATCACTTGGGAATCTATTACTGTATCAATTTCCTCAATTTGTTTTTCAGGCAGTTGCTGTACCCACTTTGATTTATCAAACAAATCTGTACCTGTACTTTTATTCCCACTTGTTTCATTGTAATGTCCCCATTTTTGAGCTAAGTATAATTTTGGCACTTCATGTGGGAATTGCAATTTCTATTGTAATTTCTCAGATTCAGGGGGTATATAATTGAGGGGCCAAATTCATGAAGTATTTTACAAGGCCAAAATGAAAGAGGGAAAATGAAATCTTTAATTACATTTTCTCTAATCTATTCTTATGGATTTCTATTTCATGTTGAGGCTAATCAATTGAATGGAAAATTGCTCCAGGTGGGACCTATTGACAAAATAAGTGTTTGGGTGTATTTGCTATGATAAGAATAGGTCCAAGTTAATACGAATGGTGTTCAAGCTCTCTCCAACGGTTGCATAGGAATGAGTGCCAATGTTTGGGAAGGAGTAATTACAAATGGGATCATGTGCCATGCGTCAAATTCAAAATAGCTACAACGGCTACCTTGAGGTTCGGCTAACAATTGGAATAAGAACTCATTGATGAAGGCACCAAACCTTTCTCCAACGGCTTGAAGAAGGACACTTTTCAAAATTAAGCAAACCGATTATGAGAAGGTTTTGGATCATATGCGAAGACAAAGTATGAGATCATCTCCCAAGAATCGACTATCATAAGGTTCCAAGTGGGATGCGAAAAAGACATGCGATGGTACATTCCTTAATGGGAGGATTCAGCCAAAGAATACCCCTTATGCATTCCCCAAGGCATGCCATTCAGCTAAAGGAGAATTCATCATAAAAAGAAGAGTATGAAATGATAAAGTCATTTGCCCAAGGAAGATCAATTACAATTAAAAAAATGGACAAACCCAATGCAAAAACCAAATGGCCATGAAGGAGAAACGGCTAGCAAAGAGGGGGAATTAAATATGAGACTTCATTACATGGAGAGGACATGTCTTTGGATTTGGTATGATTTCAATCTCGTTATAAGCTTGAGAATTCCGATTTTCATGCTTCTGTGCAAGGAGATGTGCCCTTGCTTGTAGGGAGATGATCCCCTACATTTTGAGAGGTGATTTTGCTTCTGACTTCACCATTGAACTGAATTTGCAGGTATTCGTAGATATTGCAAGTATCAAGAGAGATTATGAGCATTGAGTATCATTGGAGATCATTAATATCATTATTTGGAAGATCCGAACCATTTCCAGCTATCCGCCCAAGCCTTGGAGAGGATCTGTTACTATTGGTTTCTTATTATAGACAATTGCAGCCACTCAGAAGGATGCTACAGCCATAGCAAGGAATAGAAGCAGTGCATATTGCCTTCGCATAGCCGAGGTATCTTACAGCCAGGCCAGTTGCTCAAGATCGAGCTTCATCAGTGGGTATTGGCTCTCATTGAAAGGCATACTTCTTGCTGTCCTAAATCAGACTTCTGCAAACAGCCTTACAGTCATAATTCAATCACATTTGGAGGTGTTGCAATGTCACTTGATAGTTGACATTAGTAGGCGAAGACTATTTCCAAATTGCACTACATTGGATACAACATTTGTTGGTCATTTGTAATCATCCAAAGTCTGATTTCATTTTGTATTGAACAGTAAACCCTTGTTTTAATTTGGCAATATTTGAATTTGGATGTTGGACACATTATCTATTTGTTTAGATTTGGACATTAACTATTTTCTTGCAAGATTGGTAACATATTTTATTTATAAACCCCTAAGGCACATCACATTCATCTTCATAGTAATGATACAAATCTGACACATTGAATATGGGAGATATATCTATGCCTTCCGGCAACTCAATCTCATATGCCTTGGCTGAAAACTTTCTTATCACCTTACATACCGCTATCTTTTTCCATTTCAACTTGTTATATGTGCCTTGTGGGAATCTCTACTTCCTTAGATGTGCAAAAACTAAATCACCTACATAGAATTCTTGTTCTCTCATCTTCAGATCTGCATATTCTTTATTTTTTATGGCACTCTTCTCCAAGTTTTCTTTCACTTCTCTATGTAGTTCTTGAAGATATTCAGCAAAATCCTCTGCAACAACAATCTTTCTTCCCAAATCTGCACTATCTTTCAATTCATCAACACCTCTGGGACTACAAACATAAACAATATGGAATGAGCTTTTCCCTACATTCCTATTAATTTAGTTATTATAAGCAAATTCTGCCTGGGCCAATATCAAATCCCATTGATTAGGTCTGTCCGCTACCAAACATCTCAGCAAATTACCAAGAATCCTATTAACAACTTCAGTTTGCCGATTAGTGTGGGGATGATAAGCTGAACTGGACCCCAATTGTGTTCCCAATTTCTTCCACAAAGTGCGCCAAAAATGGCCAACAAATTTTGTATCCCTATTAGAAATGATACTCTTTGGCAATCCATGCAACCTAACTACTTTGAAAAATAATGTAGCTATATGTGAAGCATCATTAGACTTTTTGCTCGGAATAAAACAAACCATCTTTGAAAATCTATCAACCACAACAAATACTTAATCATTACCTTTTTGTGTCCTCGGTAATCAAAGAACAAAATTCATGCTTACATGCTCCCAAGGTCTCTTCGGTATAGGCAGGGGCTGATACAAGCCTGTATTCTGTCTTGCTCCTTTGACATATTGGCAAATTTTGCAACTTTGTACCATTTTCTTTACATCTGCATTCATCCTGGGCCAATAATAGGCTTCATTCAACTGTGCCAATATCTTGTCCACTCCAAAATGTCCACTAAGACCTCTAGTATGTTTTTCTCTTACCAAATTCTCCCTTATTGATCCCTGAGGTATGCACAATCTCTTTCCCTTAAACAACAATCCTTCTTGTATGAAATTCTCCAAGTGTGGAGTTCTATCTTTTTCCACTGGACTTTTACATGCTGCCCATGCTTCTCTAAAATCTGAATCTTCTTCATATAACTCCCTCATAGTATCAAAGCCAACAACATTCACTCTTAACTTATTCAGCAACAAACACCTTCTACTTAATGCATCAGCTACCCAATTGGATTTACCACTTCTATGTTTCAAAACAAATGAATAACTCTACAAAAATTCAATCCACTTCATACGCTTTTGACTCAACTTACCTTGACTATTTATAAACTGCAGTGCATGGTGATCTATGTACAACACAAACTCCTTAGGTAGCAAATAATGTCGCCATTTCTTGAGTGCCTGCACAATAATATAAAACTCTTGATCATACATTGAATATTTTCTCTTGGCTTTATTCAATTTCTCACTGAAGTAAGCTATTGGTCTTCCATCTTGACTGAGAACACTTCCAATCATTGTCCCACTTGCATCACAATCTATTTGTAACACTTTACCAAAATCAGGCAGTGCCAACACTGGCTGTTCAATCACCTCCTTCAATAACTGAAAACTCCTTTGTGTTGCAATTGTCCAATTGAACTCCTTCCTACCATCCTTCATAGTCTCCATGATAGGTGCACACATTCCCATAGATGAAAAAATCGCCAAAAAATCGCAAAACTCGCGAGCCAAAATTGTTTGTGAGTCACTCGCAACGAAACTCGTCACCGATTTTTTCATAAACTCGCTGCGATAAGAAGGAATACGCCGATAGGAAGTTAGGAACAACCTGACGAGTTTAGAAAATTTTCCGGAGTGAATTTTTTTAACAGCGTGAGACAATTGCGAGCACGCTGCCGCAAACCCTATAATTCAAATTTCAGAGCACTAGAATGCTCACATATAAAAGCCTATCTGCTAATAATAATATGTAATATACTAATATATAACATATAATAAATAATAGTATATTAATAATAATAATATTATTATATATATTTTATATATTATATATTATTAATATATAATAATATTATTAATTATTATAATATATTTTTAAAATTTCTAATATTATATTATATTAGAATATATTTCTTATATTATTTAAATAAGAAATATATTATAATATAATATATATTCTAATAATTCTAATATTATATTATAATATAATATAATATTTTTATTATTGTAATATATTAAAATATATTATTATATTAATAATAATATATAATAACAGCGTGTCTATTATTAAAATTTAATATAATATATAAAATATTATATATTATTATTATTATTATAATTAAATATTATATATTATTATTATAATATTAATAGTATAATACAATATATATATAGTACGCGTACTAGGGAATTTTTTTTGCAACATATCCCAATCCCGAACCCGCGCCCGTTCTAGGCAACTTAGATGAAATGTATTGAATGAAATCAATAATATGGTCTATAATTTCAGTAATATGCATGTTTTTAAAGCATATTTTTAAAAATTAATGTATTTTTGATGTTCGATAACTTTGCCGAGTAATTGTCGAGTCCGAGTTTTTCAACTATGCATATTCCATTGAAATTTCTTATGAACTTCCTATAGAAGCTTGCCAATCCATGAAAACTTGAGGTTTTATTTTCCTAGATTTCATCCTTAAAGGAGATAAGCTGAGCCTCTACACTTGAACTTTTATTTTCATTTTTAATGGAATGAAATTTACAAATAAATATTTATACAACGATACTTGGTTATTACATGTCTGAAATGTTTCCAAAGCGGTCTTTATTCTTGGAATCTTGATGCTTTGTATCTTAATTATTTTTTATATGTATAAATGCAGAATTTCTTCTGAAGCTGAGGGTTTAAGGGCTTGCAATGCCCTTCATGCTGCAGGCCCTTCAAAGGTATGCTATCATTTTTTGTCAGCAGAAAGAAAGTAACCCATATGAGACACACAATTAATTTCTTAATTATGCAGATGTATGATTTATATGTTTCAATTGGTCATGATTTTACTCTTTGTTTTTCAAATCATTTTTTTTTTATAGATTTTTATGTCATTATGCTGGACCGACAGAGCATGTTTATCTATTGGAATTGCAGGTAGTAATAACAAGCCTGGAGATAGATGGTACACTGTTGCTAATAGGTAGCCATCAGAAAACTCAGGTATTTTTCATAGTTTCTAATGAATGGGAACTTCATAGCTTATTGCTCTAGACAACCCAAATACATAAATGGGTGACAAAAGTGTCTCTGAGATCATTGTAAAATGTTCAATACAAATTAACCTTCCAAATTTTTAATGAATGGATTCATCAGTGGAGTTCTATTTTTGCATAAACTTTCTTGGACGTTGAGAATACTTGAGGATGGAAGAGGTTGGAGAAAACTATTTCATAAATATATTTAAATAGAGTTGTTTCTCTGTTGTCTGGGGGATGGTGTATGCCTATTGCCCATACGTCGATTGACCAATGAGGGTGAATCCTGCACGTTCAGTGCTTTTGAAGGACTCTTAAAAACAAAAAAATTGCAAATCATTTGTAGCCAATGCATGTATTCCACCATATGGACATAACTAAATCACCTATGTAAACCAAATGACTAAATTGGTGAACAAATAAAATCTGCAGAAAGTTGAAACCCATTCTAATGGGCAGTTATAACATAGAAAGAAAAGCGGATGAAAGAACAATGGTCTCCACTTCCGGCGAAGGATGTTGGATGCATTGCTCAACCTCCTAACCACTGTTACCAAATGCGACTGAATCCGGTTCAAATCCAGTCAGATCTGGTTTTTTTGGACTACCTGGATTTGTCTGTTTAGGTTTGGATATTTCAATTCCTATAGAACTTTTACCATTTTTTTTTTAACATTATGGATTTGAACGAATTGAAATTTTTGAACATATTAACAGTGTTCCTAACTCAAATTTTCATGGTTGATTTAAATTTCACTCAGGGAACCTACACTTGGTGTAACTGACGAAAAGGAACAAACCACATTGCTGAAAAAGTTGATTTGAGTCACTATTGCTGAAGATTGGCTTACAAGACCCAATGAAATAAACTCTCTAGTCAGCATCACAATGTTCTCTGATCATTGGCCTACTGAAGTGGAAATCAAAATCAAAGACTAGAACACAAAAACAGTCCAGATTTTATGTTTGTGGCTCTTCAACCCTTAATTTCATTGTAATGTACAAAAGTGCTGGGATGAAGTCGATCATATTAAAGGGCATGTTATGTATTGATTCATGTACAAGCTCAAACATCTCAAACAAAGGGTGAAAGAATGGAAAAAGGAAGTCTTTGGTAACATATTCTCAGAAATTCAACAAACACAACAGCAATTGGACATCATATGAAAATAAATCAGAGAAAGAGGGGATATCAGATAAACTAGGTAAAAAGGAACAAAGGCTGATCCATGCATTGGTTCAGGATTTGCATTGGTTCAGGATTAGGGAAAGGAGGAATACAATTGGATATGTGACAGGTTAAACAGGGCAATACTAACAGAGAATTTTCACACGCTTGTCTTGACTCTTAAGCAAACAATACCTCAACAACATTCAGTGCCTCAAGGCTGGGCCAGCCTCATACATTTCCAGAGGATATCATACAGCATGCCACAACCTTTTTCATCACCCTTCTCACTGAGGAACATGACACTAAAAGGACAACTAGTGTACAAAAGTGTTTAAAATCTACTAAGTTACCATTTCGTCCAGAAAATCCCCTGGATACAGGTCCAGGTCCACGGTCTGGTCCCAGTGGACAGGGTGAGACCGAACTTGGGACCCAATGGGGGCACCGCATACCCAGATGAACCTAGGGCCTAACGGTTGTGCCTAGGGCAAACCCACAAGGAACTTGGGGGCCATTTTAATTTTAATTTTATTTTTCATCCAAATGCCCATTCATAGAGCTGAATGTCTTCTACATCTGGAGTAGCTGTGAGAAAACAACCCAATGAAGTGCAACATGGGCATACCTGGCTGAATCTTGGGCCCAATGGTCATTCTTCGGGCGAACCTGTAGGGAACTTGGGCCATTTTTAAAAAATTTGTTCGTCCAAACGCCCATCCATAGAGTTAAATGCCATCTACGTTTGGACTAGCTTAGAGAAAACAACCTGATGAACTGCAGCTGTGTTGTAGTGACCTCCGTGATAGATTTCTCCACAGTTTCACAGTCTGCCTCAGGATTTCTGTCAATCGACGCAATTTGGTCTTCGGAGAGGAATTAGTGAGTTCCAAAGTGGGAAAAGATGGACACAATTTGGAGGCCACGTTGGGTCCACAATTCAAGCCCTTTGATACCAGACTTCCCTCTACTTTTATTTGAATTCTGACCTCTACTATTTCATTCATTTCCATCGTTTTAATTCCCAAAAATATAAAATATTTAAATGCCAAGCATAGCCGAAAAGTTAATAAATAAATTTGTTATTTATCTGTGAAAAATGATGTGTCACTTTTTATATTGATAAAGTGGGATCTTTGAAAAATGATATGTGCCACTTTTTATATCGATAAAGTGGGATCTTTGAAATATGATATGTGCCACTTTTTATATGGACAATGTGGGGCTGAAGTTGCACATTTGTAACTCATAATTTCAGAAAGGTGAATTTATAAAATGTTGTAAAAAGAAAGTGACGCTGGCCAGGCAATAGAAACTATGCTTTATGTTATTTTTCCCTTTTTAATTTCAGCTATGTCACTTTCTATATTGGGTTCTTACATAACACTTCTAACTTTTTAAGGGTTACAATAGTTAAACATTGTTGATCATTTACATTGTAACATAATTTGAAATGGGATTAATACAATTTGAGACCCTAATCGCTTTAATACCCAAGGTAATGAAAATTGGTAGGAACTAAAATAAATTATAGGGTTTAATATTGAACAATGAATATCTATCACAATATTTGAGTTTGACAAATTGACATTAAAGTAATATTTTTATGATGGTTTTGTTTATTCTATTCATGTTATGTGGTTATCTAAACTTTAGTCTTATTTTAGAGTAAAATATGTAATATATTAATAATTTTTATATGTTTTTTGTATGGACATACCCAATCACTAGGAGTGATGAGTTTGGAGCTGACAGTAAGGGAGGATCTGTAATTAAGGATTGTTTGTCGACTATGTAGCATATTACCTAGGAACATCACTAGGCATGTTTTGTGCTTACTGTATAAAGAATCTCTAAGCAACCTTAATTTTTTTGAGCAACCCATGTTACTGTTTGTTGATCTCCTACTAAACTGAGTATCTAACAATTTACCTCATTTAGATTTCATCTAGAATATAAAGTCTATTACTTTGACCCTCTTTTGGGAGATGATGATCTATCTCATGTTGGTAACTTGGTTTTAAGGCATCTTGCTGTTGGAAGTGGAACTATTCAAAGGCTGAAAGAATCAAGTGATGGTTGCAAGGCATCATCTGTTGGCTGCAAGAATGGAAGTAGAAAGATGAGTTTGGAACTGGCAGTATGGCATGATATATAGTTGAATGTTTTCTGTCAAATAAGGTGGAATATCTAGTCCTCATATTGTTTCAAAATCTTTAAGGAGACATGCAAATCATTGAACAATCAATGGTGCTGTTTATGGATCTTGCAATAAAGAAGGAATCTAAAATGAACTGTTTTAAAACTAAGGTTCATCAATGCAAAATTCGCATGTGTGCTGCTCTCTTGGGAGATGGTGTTCTATATCCATTTGAAGTTACTAGAAATAGACCTGTAGGGTAGCTTGAGGGAGCCTCAGGCTACAATATAGCTCAGTAGTGGTATCAAGGTTGAATGAGACCTTATCAAAAAACAGGTAGAAATGGAAGTAATGGAGAAGAATCAGTTTATGAGTCCGTTGCAGTCCATGTCATCATCATTTGAGATTTATATACCTGATAACAGTCACCTCTATTAACATCCATCTAAATAAAGTGAGGAGTATTATTAGAAACCCTAGAGATGGGCTGCTCTATATCAAGTTTTTGTTAGCGGAGAAGTCACCTTAGCTTTAACGAGTAAACCCAAAGCCTTATCCATCTAGTCGGATTGAAGGTTGGAGAGTTAGATATGATTAGTAATATCTTATGGAAAAGAAGTCACCATGCATTGAATCCTGTCTAACATACTGACAATATCATGTAAGCAAAAAGAGGGCAAGCACCGAATTTGACAAAATGATGGGATGCAGAGCCATTTTTCTGCTCAAATATCCTTCTTCGACAACGTAACTGTCAGGAGGCTCTGTTTGAGAGTAAAATAAGGTAGTTTGTTATTGGAGATAGGGTGTTATATTTTGGGACTTGAGATATGTCCATGTCTGGAGTTATGCCTCTTTGACAATGTAGCTGTGTGGAACCTGTGTTTGAGAGGTTTGCTAAAATAAGGTCGTTATTTATTGGAGATAAGTTGATATTTAGTGGGACTCAGATATGTTCAACAAGTTGATTATTACTGTAGGTGTAGATTTTTTATTGTGGAATTTGGCTTTTTGTTCATCTTTTTGGTTGTCCCATGTTTTGGATTTTCTGTGACGTTTTCCCTACAGCTTATACCTTCTCAAGATGGAATTGCCTATGCTTTATATAAAATACTCTCAAGAAACTAGTTTGCAATTATTTCATTAAACAGAAAAGTGGACGGAGGAGGGCATTCTATTATGAATTATCGATTTTCGGTTCTGATTTCATACATTAGACGAGTGGTTTTGCTCTAGTTTCATACATTAGATCAGAGTTATATTCCTATGTATTTATTATCTTATTCGGCTGAAAAGATTAGTTTCGTGATGGAACATGGCAATTCAAGGCAACATATTTGAGATTGAGCCCATTTGAAAACATGGTCTGAGGATACATACAAACCATGGAGATATCTTCAGCTGTACATCTTTTGAGAAAGCAATTATTTTCATTCAATCTAATTTATTTGCTTGAATTTGAGCTGATTGATTTATTTACAATTGCCAATTATGTATGATTGATGGCCATTTTAACATTATTTGGTGCATATATGCATTTTTATGGCCAAAGTGATGTTTGAATGCTCTTGCATTTGACAAATTTTTTTATTTCAGTTTTGATATTCACGATATAAAGTACTCTTTTTTGAGAATGGAAGTCATCGCTAAGTTTTGTGTCATTGGTGGTGGAAACTTTTGATAATTGCAGGGGCATCCAACAGAACAGTTCAAGATTGTAATGCCAAAAATTCCAGCATATTTCACAGTAAGTTGTTTATTTGTACCCTAAAGATATGTTTTGGGATTGCTAATATTTATAATTCTGGAGTTAGGGGAAATGACAGTCATATTCTTAGGGTTAGTCTTGTTATTTACTCTAGTCTTCCAGACTAATCCAGTTTGTGCTTGATTGAATTTATTGGTATCCAACTATACACATACAAGGTATAATATCTTTGTTAATAAGCAATAGTATTTGGCCATGTGATTAATTGTCGTTTTTTGTTTCTCCATTGTGGCTACTATGATTTGATTTTACTGTAAGAACTGACCTGGTAGAAATACATTTTTGGGTCAACTTTACAATGTGAGAGTCAAGACCATTGTGGCCAGAAATAAACTAACAACATCTACCAAAAGAAATGCATTACTGTTTGTCAGGGGAAGCATGTAGCAGATCACATCATGGAGACATGGTTTTGCTTGGATCAGGCAATTGTGCAGTGATCAAAATCAAACTGTTGGATGTTTGCCTAAAACAGAATTTTTCTTATTTCCATTGATAGCTCACAATAGCGAAAACAAGAAAATTGTGTTACTGCCTGGAATATCAAGAAGAAATGTTAAAAGTCAATATATCCCTCTTACCTGGTCCTTCATATTTTCTTTAATGATGGAATACATTGGGACGCATGCAAATGTAGTAGACTCTCGAGTGGTCGTGTCAGCCTAGAGTCTATATATTATTAAAAGTAGGTGTATAAATAAGAGGATCTGCACAGCTACAATCAGATTCTAATATTGAAAATACTGTGTTTATTTATGATGTCTTGATTGTTGTGGATATTTTATTTATGTTGATCATGGAATATTGTACTTAACCCTCACAAGGTATAGAGCCTAGGGTTTGAGGCTAGAAGTTTTGGTCCTATCGCTATGCAACCACGTGCTTTAGAAAGCCTTTGGTAGCAACAGGGGAGGTGTTTGGTTGTAATCAAAATTCCATAGAGGTTGAATACCAGCAAAGGAAATCCAGATTTGACATATTTGATGGATAAAAAGACTTGTTTGGTGGTAGATCTATGGATATTGTGAGATATTGGAGGCACAAAGAGCTTCTTTGGAAATGAAAGCTGTCATTTCAGTCTTCAGTTGCAAAGGATTTTCCCATACAGAAGAATTAAGGTGTCTAATGTAATCCCTAGTTAGAGAAGGAACTTTTCAGAACTGATGACATTTTTGGATTCCTTACAAAATATCATCAGTTATCTGTTTTGTTCATCAAATAATTTCTTCATTTAGGGCCTCAAAACCTCTGTAGATGTTTTCTAAGCCTTGGATAACCGAATGGGCAGGTCACTGATAGTTTTGATGAGCACCGGCAATAGATTTTTACTGACATTCCAGTACTCCAATGTAGGGGAATGTTGAGGGTCCTTTGGATGTGATTGGATGGTGGAGATGGCTTTACCAACTGATCAGATGGACCCAAATACATAACTGTTGATAAAGGAGGAGCAGAGGGGTGTGCCAAGTGGCAGGGGGAGGTGGTGCTTCTACTGCCCAAAACCCCGTAAGAGTTAGACAATGCATATTGGGGCATAGCTACAGCCATAGCTTGACTAGCTATGCCATTTGGCTTGTATTAAGGAGGTCAGGGGTTCGAATCCCACCTCACCATGGAGCTCACCATGGAGCTTGTTGGTGTTGGCTTTGTTTACCAACTGTCGGTGATTAGTTGTTGGCATTTTAACTTGGAATTCAATGCTTACATGGCAACACTTGTGACTTGGTAATTTAAAATGACAGTGCCACATGACAGCTTGTGGTTGGTTTGTATTGCTGACATGACAGTCACACAAGCTGACTTGGCAGAATATACCCCATGGGGTTGAGGTGGCTGACATGATTGTGAATGCATTTGGAGGCTACTTTATAACCTCCAAATATTACCCAAAATATCTCATGTTCACTTGCTACCTATTCCCAGTAATTTCACACAACCCTTGTACCACAATATGAATGTCCTTGGCCATGGTTAGTATCAAGTGTATCTAAATTTTATCTTGAACAATGGAAAAGACATGAAATTCTGTGGGAGTAAAGAATGTTAAAAACATGACAGCCCCACACCTTTTTCAAGCACTGAACACCGCTGACATTGGCCTTTCAACCATCCACTTACATGATATAAAGGAAGATGTTAAAGTTAAAGAGAGTAAATATCCAGGCTGATACATAATTCAATTCACAATGGCAAGCTTCCTTTAACAGCACAGCAATGCTATAAAATTAAGTATTCAAGGCTGAGGGTACAGTCAAATGGACTTTAGGGGTAGATTGAAATTGAAAAGGAGAAGGGCCACGAGACTCAATTGGCATAACAAGTGCAGATATGGGGCAGTTCTAAATAAATGTAACCCCCTCGTACTCACTTCAATGATTTTCTATCCAAGTGAACTTTCCCTAAACGCTTCAATCCAAGAGGATTGTTTTCTGTGTACAACTTCACAACCAACAGAACTAGGTTTATCTCAAATGGCAGACATCTTATATAAAAATCTAGGGTAAGACCTCAGACTTGAGTATACAAATTATGTGTGAGCATACCTGCTTTGATACCACTTGATGCAGTCTAGGATCAAGAACCTAGTGAAGGGCAACTAATCCTACCAGCTACAGACACAATCACTCAACCACTAGACAAATCGGACAGGACAGGAACTTATACCCAGCTCAAATACGAATTATGGAAGCAATAACAATAAGTAATATCTTTATTATCAAAATCAGCTCACCTACTTCCTTGCAGGTACATAGTCCAGCAACAAGGACTTACAATCTTCTTCTTTACCTCATGTACAAATATTAACAGGCTTTCAACATAGCCAACCAAAGGAACTATCTTTGTATCCTTCTACTGCAACCTCTCATGCAATCTACCTTCATTCTTTTATCTCTTCATCTAACATCTTTTGTCTGAGGAGGAAGATTCTCACATCTTTTGTCTAAGGAGGAAGATGTTTAAACTCTCTGTACACTCCCCACTGCTCCCTCTTAACTTGATGTATTCAACTTTATTTTTTATATAGGCATTAGGAAATGTGACTGCCTGCCAACAAAGGCACAAAGAGTGGGTCGGATGAAGGAGACATTAATAACAGTGGTAGATTGCAACAATTTGCACTCCCATGACCCTATTGTTGCTTTATGCTGGTTATCCTTTATGTAGAAGATCTATCATGCGTAGAATAGTCGCCCCAGCCAGGAATAGGCATATATAACCGCTTGTTAGAAAATAAATTGCAATGAGTGATGAAGGAAATTGCTTGAAGCATATTAACATTGGTAACCACCAACAATATAACTGCCCTGAGCTGTCGATCAGGATCTTGCAAGGATCAATGTTTGTGCCTTTACTTGAAGTGCCCAACAATAAAAAGACTGTTGTTGTCACCATGATTGTCCCACAACCTGCAGTATATGGTAACTGATTTTCAATGCCTAGCAAGGAATAACCACTGTTGCTAGCATGAGGCACGACTCAAGCCTTAATTAGGTGAATGGAGGAATTGATCGCTGACAAAAGACTGTTGTGTTAGCAATGGCAACAAATGGTAATTTACCAACCTTAGGCAGGTCTTAGCAGGAAAGAGGCGCTAAAAAAGTGTTTCAAACAACTAAAGATGATGTGGACCCCACCTCGATACCATGTCCAAAATGTAACAGCAAGGAAAGCGTTGGAATCACTGATTATGTGGGTCCTAGCTAGGGATCTTCCAGGAATAGGAAGCCATCCAATGGTTAATCGGTCCTTGCTATCTTGCGACCAACCACAAAAGACAAGGCAAAAGATTTCGAGGTAAGTGCTAGGTAGGAGTGGGTCCCAGCATGTAACTGGAATATGCAAAGTGCCATGTTGACCTTATAGAATCGCTAATTTAGACATAGAAGATCATGCCAAGACAAAAGAAGTGTGGTGTTGTGATGTAATCACACATTGCCCCATTGCAAATGGGGACCCCCTTTTTTTTTTCTTGCTTAATGTCCTTGTTTTGCTTTAGGTTTATTTTTCCTCTGAGTTTGTAGGATTTTGATAGTGTTGTGTAACCTGGTCTCAACAATTTCTTGCCAAGAGGTCCATATGCCTTCATCCTGATGCATGTCCCTGAGACCTTGAAAATGACTAAGTCTGATATGCCTTCATCCTGATACATGTCCCTGAGACCCTGAAAATGACTAAGTCTAATAGCCTGAAAATCCTAAAAAAATGACTAAGTCTGAAAGCTGGCGGATCCTCAAAAGTCTAGAATCTGCATGCTAAATCCTATGGATCCAGGGCCTATCTCAAACATCCTGGAAGTATATTGATAAATATTTAAAGTATAAGTCAGATACTTAAACATATTTTCAATATACTTCCATTCAGGAAAATCCAAAATTTGACTAAGGCAAGAAATTCCTCACTCCATGTCCAAACCCGCCCAATTTGGGTGGCCTCAAGGTGCATTCATGGACTGTCTCGTTCCAGGTGACATTGTCCAGACAAATACTCTCAAATCCACCCTAGGAGAAAAATGGTTAAGTTTTGAGTTTTTGATGCACAGAACACCGAGATATGATGATTTGTAAGTAAGGTTTATGAGTTTGAGTGAAGTCAAGTGGATTATAAGCAACATTCCAAGTGTCACTCTCCAGCCTGCCCTACCTAGGTAGCCTTGGCATGAGGGCATGGATGATGTCTTCATCTCCACATGGATCTCTCCAGACAACACTTACAACCCCGCCCAAGGAGAAAGTGATCAAGTTTTTAAAGTGTTTCAAATGCAAAGCATTAGGAGATCATGAAGTTTTGATGGAAGCTTGAAGGTTTAAAAGGATTAAATGAGTTTTAAGTTGAAATCCAAGGGTCACCTCCTCAAGAGGTCCTTATGGATTCTATCCCTTGTCACATGAAGCACTCCACACACTGCTTCCAGAACCGCCCAGGGTGAAGAACAACATAAATTGCAAAGTTTGTTTGATAAGTATGATCAAAATAACACCACAAGGATGAGATAGTCAAGTTGAAGGAGTAAGAGGATTCCAAGTGTTGAAAATCCAAGACCTACTCTCAAACCTGCCTTACTTGGGCGGCCTAGAGAGGTGAGCTTGGATTTTTGGTGTCTAAGCATTGCAAATAACTCTATCTTGACTCTCTAACTCATCATGATGCTTCACATCCTTGAGAGGATCATTCAAAGAGAGGGAAGTTTGAAAAATTGGCTAAGTCTTAAGGAAGTTGGAAAGAGAGATCTTCATGAGGAGAGGAATGAACCTTAAGTGAAGGAATCCACAGCCTACCTTCCAAGCTGCCCATGCTAGGCGGCCTTGGACCATTCACTCGGATAACATCATGTCACTCACATGACATCCTCCACCTATCACCTCCAAACCCGCGTTGTCAAGTGAATTCCACCATCATGCATGTTCTCCACATCATTCACTCCATGCACTCTATTCAAGTCCGCCCTTCTTCCCAAGGTTGTCCATCTCATGCAAGGAGGTTAAATTATCAAGGAAGAAAGTGAAGGAGCTCTTAAATTATCAAAACCAAGCCAAAAATTGTCTAAGTCATGAAAAATCCTCACACATCCCTCAAACCCGCCCATGCTAGGCGGCCTTGAGCCCTTCATTTGGACAAGGTCTTGTCCACAACACAGTCCCCGCCTATCACCTCTAAACCCGCCTAGGCACTTAGGCATGGATTTCACGCGAAAGGGTATGTTTTGAAATGCCATTTTTTGATCCCACATGCATAAGATAAATGTAATTTGTTATTGAAAATCCTTTATATCAAGTCTTAATTTGATATGTTTCTTTTTGTAGGTGATGGAGGGTCCAAGGAGCTGAATGGCGAAAGCTCATACATGAGAAGTTTGGAAGGTGGAGGAAAGTTGCTCAAGTTTGTCATCATCCCCACATGGAGGAGAGCTCCAACATCAAGTTTATCTTACTTCGAAGACTTCGTATGTCTGGATGAGGAAGACATCAACGCCATGCGGAGGGGAGCTAGTCTAAGATGATCAAGGTTACAAGTGTAGTTCATCATCAAGAGCATCATTCGTTCAAGGCGAGGATTAATGGAAGGTTGTCACTTCACCATGCACATATTGAAGGAGGTCATCATCCAGAAGCTCACATATCATGTGCCAGACAAGAAGAACTCTCATCAGGCACTAGTCTACTCCATAAGTCCATGCAACTATCCAGAGGCATAATCTTGCACAAGCACAACAACATCACAAGATGAGAGATGAGCATGATCATCAAAGTGATCCATGAGTTACATCAAGACAACAAGAAGAAAATATTCTAAGTAAAGTGAACATGAGGTGAACCAAACCAACTTGCTTGAAGATGTTGAGGTGGCACATGCATGTCATCAAGCTAATCATATTCCACCATGTCCCCTGTCCACATTCAATGTATCTACATCAACCAAGAGGACAAAGAGGGCCCACCATAAAGATGCTCCAAAGATGCTTATCACATTGGAAAATGTGCCTTCATTGCTTTTCATGTTCTAAAAATAGCAAATTTTGTAACAAACTACCTTGTCTCAATCTCGGCCGTTGATTGCTAAATCAATCTTGGCCCTTCATGTAATTCTTGAGCTCTATATAAAGCTCACTTCTCTCATTTGTAAAAAAGGAGAATCATTAGAGGCAAATAGAGTAGGAGTAGATACTGTGGCAATAGGAATAGAGGAGAAAGAACTCTTCGAAATCATTGAAGAGATATATGAGATTGTTGTAAACAAAACACTTCTTAAATCAATACAAGCCCATTGTTGTTGTTCGCATGGTGATCTTGTACGATCAAGGAATGTTCACATGGTTTCTTATTCTCCAAGATGGTTGAGATGTGGTTCCAAGTAGCTTAGATGATGAAGTAGATAGAGTTCATTGATGTAATGGATATATGCAATGATATTTGATAAATTCCCGTTGGTTCATACTTTTGATGGCTTGTCGATGGTAAGTCATCATGTAAAGTTAGCCTAAACCACATCTTGCAAATAGTTCGATTGTTGATGCTCCTTCGAGTTGTCCCAACTGTGGGTACTTTGGAGTGTGTCAACAATATGAAAATCCTTGGTTTATCCTCTGGAGATTGCACCTATTTCATGTAGTTGTTGCTTGTCATGGCGAAGTGAAATTTGGTTTCGAAGGGAATTTGTCTACCATAGCATCGTTCAGCACGTCATTGTCCTTAGAATAGCTTTCTTAACCCTTCCTCCTTTTTCATTTTCTTTTCATAGCTGATTAGAAGTTCCATTTCACAAGGAAAGAGTATATATTTGAATGGAGTGATGAATAAATTCTGCGTAAGTCCCTTTGTGTAAACAACATCATCACATCATACCACCGAGGCTATCCATTGCAAATCACGTATAAGGGACCTTGGAGTGTTCTTGTTTGATCACGTAGTTTAGCATTCGAGATGCTTTGTTCAAGAGAGGATAGAGCACTTGGTGTTTTATTCTAATGTTGTTGTCAAGAAAACATCATCAACATGTGGGCTCCAAGAATCAACAAGTACCACCAATCCATCTTGGCCATAAAATTTCCAACAATTTCGTCCAACGCTACCATGTGGACCCTACGTGACTAGCTAGGAATTTCAGGAATGCCGAAAGCAAAAGACAACCATTTTGAAGAAGGGTTTGGGTCCCATACACCAACTAAGCATGTGGGTGCCATCAATGGCACCAAGAGGATTGGAAAAATGATAGATAATGCCAATTGCCAAAAAATAAAATAAATGATTAAATTGGGTAAGCAATAATAATCATAATATTCATCTGACACCATCGAGATTGAGATATGACCTGAAGCAATAGTCTTGAAAAGACAAGCCGACGAGGAATAACCTAGAAACACACCAAAATTAGAGTGAAAAACTAAAATTGAATCACCACTATTTTTGGGTGATGCAGGATCACCTATGGGCTTGGACGCTCCTGCATCAGATCAAAATGGGAAGGCCAATCAAGGATTGGATTATTTGTCAAGAATAGGTATATGGAAAATTGAAGGCCTGATGGAAGATGGTTTTCTTTTTGTGCAACAAGAAGGTTTGTTTATGAGAATATATTACTTGATTTAGGTGTCCAACTGGAATTACTAGTTGTCAGGGGAGATTTCTTCTAAACCAAACCATCAAGGAGTTATTGACATACTTCTGAATAAGAATACCCTTTACGATCCACAAGCAAAATGTTACTCCTTAATCATTTAACTTGTTTTTGGAGAAAGTATCGACCAAGATATGTGATATGGGAAGGACCGATTGGAGTGATAATATCCTAGCAGTATTGTGGGCATACTGCACAATATACAAAAGACTCACAAAGTACTGCCCATATTAGCTAGTTTATGGGTCCAAGTTTAAGAATGGTGGTGAAAACTAGGTTGAATGTAGACGAGTCCTTCAAAGAAAATTTGTAGAATTGGAGAAATTGGATGCAAAGATTGGAGATCAGGTTCTCTCATATGATAGTAAGTTCAAAAACCCAAGAAAGCTGAAAATAAGATGGTTAGGAACTATCTTATGGTTCATATCTTGTCAAAATGGGCCATCAAATTTAGAACATTAACTACTAGTCTAAAAAGTAGCTATGTGAATTGTGCTAGACTCAAGACATATATTCCACCTTTGAAAAATGAAATTAATTTTGAAGAAAAAGAAAAACATAAGAACATTTTTGAAAAACAAGAGAAAGAAATCAAAATCCTTTGAAAACAAAGGAAAAAATAATTTTGAAGAAAAACGAAAAGAGAATTTTGAGAACAAAAAAAGAAAAAGAAGAAAAAAATTGCCCAAGTTAAAAAATGGAAACCTCAACTTGAGGAAACTATCAACTTGAAAACTAGAATATAATGGCTTGATCAAGCAGGGAGGTGAAATCCTGCAAGAGCACCCTTGTGAGGCCACGTGAAGAAATACTCGTCAAGCCCCAAAGGAACCAGAAGAAGTGCACAAGGCGACAGGCCCATGGTTACACTAGTCAAGTGCAGTAGAACACAAAGATCAAATATACACAACAAATGAGTAGGTAGATGGTGAGCTGATGGAAATCAATTTTTTTAAATCAGATTTAGGAAAATAAATCATGCATGCATTAGACAATAACAATTGTTGGGAGAAACAAAGCTTAAAAGGTTAGAAGAAGTGAGAAATTAGAGGGAATTGACAGAAAATAAAAGAAAAAAGGCAAAAGAAAGTGTGGAGAAAACATTGGCACAAGAAATTAAATGAAAGGTTGATAGAATTTCACAGCATAGGATAAGAGAAGGAAAATACCATAACATGATAGCACATTGAAAATAAATGAGTTGGTGACTGGTGATCAAGGACTTTTATGTGATAGCAAGTTTAAACACTTGAGAGGAATGAAAATAAGATGGTTAGGAACTATGTTGTGGTCTATATCATGCCAACATGGGCCACCAAATCAGAAACATTAACTAGCAGCCTAAAAATTGGCTTTGTAAATGGTGCTGTACCCAAGGTATATATTCCACCTTTTAGAAAAATAAAAACAATTTTGAATAGAGAAAAAACAATGTATCTTCAAGTCTTGGGGACGGCGAGGGGACAACTATTAAAATAATATATAAAAATTAATGTTTGAATTTTTTAAATACAAATAAATTAAAATTACCTAAATTTACTTAAGCAAACTAAAAGAAGTTGAAATTTAAAAAATGTGAACATTTAAATGTATCTACTAAAATAGAAACACGGCCTCATACAAAGTATATAACTCTTGAAACATTTTTTTTTTTTTTTGAAAGCTAAGTTACTGGGTTCTGCAGTTTTGTGCGCCCCCCCCCCAACACCTGTCCGTATGGGTTCGGTACAAGGACGGGACGGCCTGGGGTTCGCCCAGGGTGTGCCCCAGGCACCCCGGGTTTGCTGTGGGTTCCCCAAGGTCCATCCCATGCAGGATCCGAGCATATCCAGGTGAAAGTCAATGAAAAAAATGTCACAGGGGTGTTGTTATCCAAGTTTTGAAAGCTCATTTGCCATCAGTCATCATTGTTTCTGCATGAGAATTATTATTGTGGTTGAAGGTTGACGTATAATAAAACCTTATTCTGCCCTGGTTCGTTTCAAATGGCGGTTTCCATTTTGTGTGCTTTTTTTAATACAATTGTCACCTTGAAGATTTCTTGCAGCTTATTTTGCTTAAAGTTATACATTTCAACACGTTGTGAGTTATCGAGTTGATTGTAATTTTTCATTTTGTATTGACATTCGACAAATCACTGAATTATGAATATTTTCTTTTTTTGTAAATTATGAAGTATTAACATATTTTGTTTATTGACAATTATGAGTATTACTGATTTTATAATTTTTAATGTATATAAAATTATAAATTATAGTTATATAATTTATTATATGATAAATAATTATAATTTATACTCTCTCTCTCTCTCTCTCTCTCTCTCTCTCTCTATATATATATATATATATATATATATAAGTAGCCATACCTGTACCTGGCAAAAAATAAATTTGCTGTACCAGTGTACCTGAACCCCAAACCTGTACCTGTATCGGCAACTTAGTTTGAAAGGGAGCAACCACATAGGTGTCTGGGTCAATGCCAGTCTGAAACAGATTCAATTATGATATTGAATTTAACTCACTTGATGTAAGTTTTCCTAGTCTCAAAGATGCATTGAAAACATTGTTTAACCAAAAAGAAAGTTTTTGCGGTTCAATGTATTTCCTCCATTAAGGATAGGATAAGGATCTCTTCTTGTGGGTGGCCTCCCACACTTTAGTAGTTTAACATTGACCTATTTTCCATCTAAAGCAAGGCTCTAAGCTGTCATTTGAATAAACCTTTGATCATTATGTGTTTACTTTTTAGTTTACATTCAACAAGTCCTTGACTTTCATTTATGCTTGTCTGTTCTATGACTTGCTTCTAACCAACAATGCTTTGCTTCCTAAATTCTTGATTTTGTATAGCAAAATGAATGCTAAGAAGTTGATGTTTATCATTTGTTTGTGAATGTATTTTGGTTCAACCTGCGTTTGTTTGAGGAACGAATCTCTCTAGTACCCATGCTAATGTACTGGAATCATATGTGACAAATTCCAACAGGTGAGTGCTATCAATTTGGATTTGCCAATTCTGGAAGGCTACCTGGATTCCTTGCTCTTCATTCTTTTTTTGCATGAGAAGGCTTGATCTCAGTCACAATGAACTCACAGGAAGCCCTACGTGTAATTTTTTTTGGTTGTTTAAAAGGTGCAGGAGTGGGGTGAAACCCTTATGTCCCGAGATGCCAGTGCTTTCCCAATTTTAACAAAAAATAAGGGGACATCCCCTAGATGTTCTCCTTTTAAAGGGACATCCCAGTTTTCTTAAAAAGAGGTGGACGGGGCTACCTGGATGTCTCATCCTTGCCTCACTTGTCCCCCCATCCTGAAAATGTCCTAGGTGTCCATGGCAGGTGGCTAGGCCCCAGAATGCATCCCTAGGGAACACTAGAAAAAAAATTAAAACAATAACAAAAAAATATAAGAAAAAATAAATATAATTTTGAAAAAAAAAAAGGAATAAAGAAACCATTTTGAAAACAAAGAAAAGAACAATTTTGAACAAAATGGAAAAGAGAAATTTAAAAAAAATTATAAAAAGAAAAAAAAACCTTTGAAAACTCTAAATGGCTACCTGGAGAAACCATCAATTTGAAAAACAGCATACAATGGCTTGGTGATACAGGGAGATGAAAATCCACAGGAGGGCCTTCCTGAGGACAAGTGAAAAAACACTCTTCATGCTGCAAAGGAATGAGAAGAGACATGACAAAGCTTTGGCTACAGTAGTTAGCTGCAGCACAAGATAAAGATCATATATAAATAAACAATGAGTATGTAGATGATGAGTTGGCGGAGATCATGTTTTTTAAATCAAATTTAGGCAACTAAAGTTAGTATGTAAGAGAATAGCAGAAACAAAACCTGGTTAGTGCGAAGTGATGCCATAAATAAAAGTAAGAAGGCAAAATAAATTTTGACAGGTGGGCATATGAACGACTATTCTTAGACATAGAGGTGTAACTCACACACAAAAAAACATGATTGAGAAATGGAAAACTATATAGGAAGGATAAATGATGAAAATAAAAGAGAAAAGTGAAAAATTGTCCGAGTGCTGAAGCATTCAAGCTCAAGAACATGTTGAGCTAGGTTTTGAATAAGGCACAACCTAGGGCAGAGCAAAGTGGAATGAGACAGTGTTGGAATTGAATTCAGACATGGAGATGTCTCAGGTATTATGGGATGAGAAAAGCAAGCAGCCAAAATACAAGAAGTTTACTTTGAAGTCACACTTTCTAGACTCTGCAAGGACATTCTTGACCATGCCCCACAAAGTAGCCCAGTACGAACAATTGCAGTTATTCCAAGCTATTTGAGATAAACTGTATCCCCATGGATGTCAATAAGCTAGAGTTTGATGTAGAAACACCTCAGTGCAGCAATGGAAATGGAAAGCATAGACAAAAATCATACCCAGAAAAAAGCTTGGTATGTGGTCAGGATTCCAATATTTTCACATGTATAACAAAATGGTGATGTTGATCTTGAGATGAGTACATAAAGATCCCATGTATTTGGATCAGCCATATCTTATTACCTTGCATGTGCTGAGCAAAGTCATGGGATCTAAGTTGCCGGTTTTGGTTCGGGTTTGCAGGTTCGGTTCGTGGATTCGGCCAAATTTTTTTTTGGGGTTAGGTTCATATATATATATATGCAGCTTAGCAAGAATTAAGTGTAGAAAACCATGAATTAAGTGTAGAACACCACATAGCATCATATAATCAACAAAACCACCATAAACTTGAATATCATAAAACATAAAAATTTAAATATTCATTGCTCGAACTTCAAGTTCAATATCAAGATTCAAAATAATAATATCAAGCTCAACAATCAATTTTCAATGTCAAATGACAAATGTCATCAATCATATGGATTTGCTAAATCCTCCACATCATCATCATCAACATCTTGGACATTAGTTGATGCAAGAACATTTGAAGAACCACAATCAATGCCACTGGCTCTTGTTGAAAAAGTGTGCTCGCTCTCTGATCCCTCCAGTGCAACATGTTGGGAATGGGAACTACAAGCATCCATGTCAATTTGCTTTGCCTCCACATCCCACAACTTTGATTCCCCTTCCTTATAGTCATGTTTGTGCGAAAGGAGGCGCAAGTTGGAATGCACATACACTAAGTTCTCCGCTAAGTGCAATCGGTTGTGCTTTATTGAGTGGATGAAAGAGTATGTGTTTCAATTCCTCTTAGATGTAGATGAACTAACAACCTATGATGAGGCAAAACGGGTCTTAGCAACCTATTGAAATATCAAAAAAAAATAAAAATAAAATTTAAACATTTAAAAACAAACTTTAAAGAAGAATTAGAATATGTGAAATCAAAGCATAGAAAAAATATATTGCTTCACTTACCTTCAACAACTCTAATGTAGAAAATGATCTAAATATGCTTTGCGACATGTGGTGGTTGGTGATGAACATTTGTATTTTCTCGGCCTTTGCATACAACTCTCTAATCTAATCATTTTTTTTTCCAATCTTTTGTAGCATTAAATTGAGAGAGTGGACACCACAAGGTGTCCAAAAGATATGTAAATACCATTCCTCAACCATCAATTCAACAGCTCTACAATTTTTTGCGTTGTCCGTTATCACTTAAACAACGTTACGAGGTCCCACATCCTCAATGTCTGCAATGAGGATGTTACTAATAAAATTTCTATCCTTCACCTCTCCCTCACAATCCATAGCTCTCAAAAACATTGCCCCTTTAGGGGACATTGCAATATTTTGATCAAAGGCCAACTTTTTGCATCTTTCCATCCATTAGAGACAATCGACACCCTTGTCTCAATCCATGAATCCCTTATGGGCTTCAATGCATCTTCTATACTCTTGACCTCATTTTCAAATAAGGTGCCACGCACCTTCTTATAACCCGAGCCCTTATACCCTTTTGGAGCCTCATTAATTTTTTTCACCATCTCTTTCCAATATGGTGAGTGAACAACATTGAATGACAAACCATTTGCATAATTGCATCTGGCTATATGTTGGTTAGCAATATCTCGAGCCTCATTTTGAAATGATGTTTCCAAATGTCCTTTTGGTCTCTTGTTTGGAGTGCTTGTGGGTTGCTCTTGAGGAGTGACCAAAAATGGGTGGCTCTGTACCATAATGTGTTGCATATGTGTTGTCATTGATGTCAACAGTGGTATGGAGTGCTGATCAGTGATGTCAACAGAGATGCCTTGAAGGAAGATTGTTGTAGAGTGATGATCAGTGAAGACAATAGAGTAAGTGATTAGAAGTGTTTATGCTGTGGTGATTAGAGGAGCAGTCATAGAAGTGATGATCAGAGAAGTTGTGAAGGAGATGGATCAGTATCATTAGGTTGAAGAGTATGTTGATATGAAGAAGTTGTGATTTCTTGTTTGTGTTGCAAAGAGCTGTGATTGTTGTGTATGGTATTGTGAATATAGTCTTTGATGAGGTGAATGGTGTATTCACTATTTCCTGATGAAAAGCATTGCTTAAGGAATGAAAGAAATTTGTAAAAGGTTTCACACAGTTCAAGGCACTGAAAGTTACACTAAAGAAGCTTGGGAGAATGCTCCGCATTTGAAGGTATGGCCTTGTGGTTTGGAAGTTAGACAGAGACAAGTGTGAAACATGTGTGTTTGTGATTTTAGAGCACAGAAGTTACCATAGAAGATTCTAGAGCTAGCAGAGTGAAGACAATGGTTCAGAGTTCTTGCAGTAAGGATGAATCAGAGAATTGAAGATTGGGTCATGTGGCTTGGAGGTTAGGCATATGCAGATGAGAGGTATGATATATTCAAGTTTTAGATTATATGGTGTACCACATAGGTTCTCCGAAGTCAGCAAAACACAGACATATCATGTCGCTGATCAGAATTGTCAGGAGGAGAAAGTGAAAGCCACCGCATTTCACCGCACTACATTATTTGGCTTTGCTGTTTGGAGATTTAGTTCAGATGGTTTGTATGTTTGTTCATTCCAAGGTTCAGGTGTTGAAGTGTACCACAAGTCTGTTTTTCAATGTTCTATCTCATGACTGTGTGTTTAGAGTTTGCAAGTGATGCCGGGCTCAGTGTTTGTTTGCTTGCGCTAGAAAGATGATCCATTTTTCAGAGAAAGGGATGTTTGAGAATGTTTTTGAAAGTCATAATGCTTTTGATGTGATCCGCATGATGTTAATTGATCTCTGTGGTATAGCTTTAGGTCTGGAGCTAATATGTGGAAGGATAAATGTTTGCTGGGCTGACTTGATGTGTTTTGGTGATTGCGCCGGATTTTTGGTTGTGTGCACCAGCATGGAAGAGTGTGTTAAGGTAAAATAGGTCCTGATTAAATCTTGGTTTGAACCGCACTGGATTTCTACATGATTTTGGGTGTCGACTTGTTGTGGCTGTTGCATGTTACATGCTACATGTTTCATCTTGGCCGACGAAGGAGAACAATTTTTAAGCTTGCGGAGGATATAAATGAAAGATCTTATTTGGTGTGAATTGCATGAGTGTATGAGAGAGTGCGATGATGTATGTGAGGGTGTGGATGTGAGTGTGTGTGTGGAAGTGTGTTGAAGGTAGCAGAGTTTGTTGAGCAGAGGAGTTGAAGTATGAAGGATGTTGTTGTTGCAAAGGTGATTGATTAGTGGAATTTGTCAAAGTGTTCTGTACAGAGGTTGTAGCCTTTTTCTGTAAGAGTTGTTGCATTGTGATTCAGGGAGTTGTAGCTTCCTTTGGGTTGTAGCCCATAAAACTTGCTGTAAACCTATTTTTATTATTTGTGAGGCTGGATTTGGACAGCAGATCTAAGCAATTTGCTCACCGTGGTTTTTCCCTTCTAGGGTTTTCCATGTAAATCTGGTGTTATTGATGTGTGCTTATGTGTTGTGCTTTGAATTGCTTAATTTGCTTTATCATCTGTTTAATGCAGTAAAAAGATTTGGTTGATAAAGTTAATTTGAATTAAATTTTGGTATATATTGATTCACCCCCCCCTCAGTATATCAGTGTGTTCTAAGTTCTAACACAATAGTGTCTAATGGAGGCTTCATTGCTTGAGTTCTACTTTTTCTCTTTGGTAAACTTGCTAATGCTTTACGACGTGCTGCTTCATCTGCTGCTTGTTGCTCCATGATATATGCCATCACTTGCTTTGGTGGTATAGTTTTTTTATTCTTTCCTAGGCAAACTTTGATGCCCATTCCAGGGGTGTTACACAAATGGGCTTTCACTAGACTATATGAACTAGATATTGCACATTACACCCATTGCATCTCCAAATGTACCCCCCACCACCTGGAACCGATTGTATCATTTCAACATACTTCCAAAGAGGTGAATTTGGATCGGTTTTGAATTTAGATTGGCTTGCGGAGCTAGAACTAGCTGCCATTGTAATTCCTATGGGTGTGGCAATAAGCTTTGTAAACAAGACATTCAAAACAAAAACAAAAAAAAACCTAAGTTGTTTAATATGTTAACTAGTTAAGCATAGTGATACATTCATATAAACTAAGATTTAAAAAAAAAAACCAAGCTCAAGAGCTCTACAAACAATAAGAGAATGAGTTGAGGACTAAATCAAGCGTGTAGATTCTATGGCGAATCTCTGCTCATCAAATAATTATTAATTTATTAAATGCAATACACAATGCTTTTAATTTTTAGTTAGTAATAATTTTGGTAAAAAGTGCATCTAGAATCTAAGTTGTCGGTTCTAGTGTGGGTTCAGGTCGTGGGTTCAGCCAAAATTTTTTTTGGGGGTTGGGTTCGTTTTTATATATATAAATATATGTATATGCAAAAAAAATTAAGCATAGAAGCAAGAATTAAGTGTAGAAATGCAAGAATAAAGTGTAGAACACCACATAGCATCATATAATCAACAAAACCACCATCAACTTGAATATCATAAAACATAAAACTCGAACTTTAAGTTCAATAACAAGATTCAAAATAATAATATCATGTTCAACAATCAATTTTCATTGTTTCAATGTCAAATGACAAATGTCAATCATCATATGGATTTGCTAAATCCTCCACATCATCAGCATCATCTTGGACATTAGTAGGATCATTTGAAGAACCGCAACCAACACCACTGCCACTGACTGAAAAAGTGTGCTCGCTCTCTGATCCCTCATGTGCAACATGTTGGGATTGGGAAGTAGAAGCATCCATGTCAATTTGCTCTGGCTCCACATCCCACAACTTTGATTCCCCCTCCTTATAGTCTTGCTTTTTGTGCGAAAGGAGGCGCAAGTTGGAATGCACATACACTAAATTCTCTGCCTTTTTAGAGTGCAATCGGTTGCGCTTTATCGAGTGGATAAAAGAGCATGTGCTCCAATTCCTCTCAGATGCATAGGAACTGGCAACCTATGAAGACAAAGTAGAGAGAAAGAGTTAAAAATAAAAAATTAAGACGTTAAAACTTACAAGTTATAAAATTTATAATAATTAAAAATTATGAAACTTCAAACTTTAAATTTTTAAGTCTTTAAGATAAAATTATAAATCATAAAAATCATATAAATTTAGTAAACTTTTTGATTGCAAGAGGTTGTAGGCACCGTAATTGTTGGCCATGAAAGTACCACCAATTGTGAGCATCTTTCTTGAAGTTATCACGAAGAGCCTCAATGCTTTGACCATTGGATTGTACAAAATTAGTGAACTCATTCGTGATCATATCATGCAAATCTGGATCAGGGAAGAGTCTACAAAATGCGGCCTTGTACCCATCAGACACTTTTAAATCTCTCCACAGGGGAACCCTATTTGGCACTGAAAGAATCTCACTGCTGTAATATTTTGGAGTCAATGCAAATGCAAGAAGATGCAACGGGGTTGTCATTGTGTTCCCTCTAGCCTCAATAATTTCATGCACCTAGTTGAAGAGAATTTCTTGAGGATCTTTCTCGTTCTCATTTATGATGGTCTGTATCTTCTCTATCATTGAAACAATGCCATCATATATCTCCCCCATGCAAGGCTTGTCCATGTCCGTATAACGAATCATGCTCAAAATGGGCTCGGTGAAACTAAGGAGATACTGCACACGATCCCACCAATAGTCAGTTAGGATCATCCCCTTAACATTTGCTGCCCTCTTAGTGTTGCTTTGCCTCCATACGGACTAATTAGTGCTTGTTACCGTGTTGATAAGAGCCTGTTTGACCTTCACAAGTCGTCTCAAGGCAATTGTGTTCGAGGCAAAACGGGTCTCGACAACCTATTGACATATCAAAAATAAAAAGTACAATAATTAAAATTTAAACATTTAAAATATTAAAAACAAACTTTAAGAAGAATTAGAATATGTGAAATTAAAAATTTAAAGCACTATGAAAAATTTACAAATATATTGCTTCACTTACCTTCAACAACTCCAATGTAGAAAATGATCTAAATATGCTTTGGGATATGTGGTGGTTGGTGATGAACATTTGTATCTCCTCGGCCTCTGCATACAACTGTCAAATCCAATCAATTTTTTTCCCAATCTTTTGTAGCATTAGATTGAGAGAGTGGACAACACAAGGTGTCCAAAAGATATGTGAATATCGTTTCTCAACCAACAACCCAGCAACTCTACAATTTTTTGCGTTGGCCGTTATCACTTGAACAACATTACAAGGTCCCACATCCTCAATGGCTGCAATGAGGATCTTAGCAATAAATTCTCCATCCTTCACCTGTCCCTTGCAATCCATAGCTCTCAAAAACATTGCCCCTTTAGGGGACACTGCAATGACATTGATCAAAAGCCGACTTTTTTGCATCTTTCCATCCATTAGAGAGAATCGACACCCCTGTCTCACTCCATGAATCTCTTATGGGCTTCAATGCATCTTTTATACTCTTGACCTCATTTTCCAATAAGGTGCCACACACCTTCTCATAACCTGGGCTCTTATACCTTTTGGAGCCTTATTAATTTTTCTCACCATCTCTTTCCAATATGGTGAGCGAACAACATTGAATGACAAACCATTTGCATAAATGCATTTGGCTATATGTTGGTCAGTAATAGCTCAAGCTTCATTTTGAAATGATGTTTCGAAAGGTCCTTTTGGTCTCTTGTTTGTAGTGCTTGTGGGTTGCTCTTGAGGAGTGACCAAAAATGGGTGGCTCTCTATCACAACATTGGAACTAGGAATAGATGGAGGCTCCATTCCTTGATTTCTGCCTCTTTTCCTTGACAAGTTTGCTACTGATTTACGGCCTGTTGCTTCATTTGCTGTTTGTTGCTCCATGATATATGCCATCACTTGCTCTCGTGGTATAGGTTTTTTATTCTTTCCTGGGCAAGCTTTGATTCCCATCCCAGGGATCTTACACAAATGGGCTTTCACCCGACTGTATGAACTATTATATTGCACATCACAACCTTTGCATTTCCAAATGTAACCCCCACCACTTGGCTGTTGTTGTATCATTTCAACATGCCTCCAAAGAGGTGAGTGAGGATTGATTTTGAATTTTGATTGGGATACGGAGCTAGAACTAGTTGCCATTGTGATTCCTGTGGGTGTGGCAATAAGTTTTGTAAACAAAATGAAAACAATGAAAACATTCTAGAATCAAAACAAAAACAAAAGCATGGTGATACATTCATGATTCATATAAATAGTTTAAAAAAAGACAAGTTAAAAAAAATTTGTTTGTTGTTCAAAAATGCAAAAAAAAAAATTATTAGAAAACCTACCTCTTTGCAAAAATCTCCTCCTTTGATCTTTTTGGCAGCCTCTAAACTGTTGGAAATGAGTAGGAATGGTGGTGCAATAGATTTCCAACCTTCAAGATTCAATTTTCAAGCTTCTTTCTTCAACCACGAGTAAATTTTTGAGTTCAGCCACAATGGAGAGCTTTTGTGTTTTGGAAAGAAATGAGTTGAAATGGCAAAACTTTTGTGTTTATAATGTGTTTTTAGGGTTAGATTTGCTTTTTAGAAGAAATAAAAAATTAAAAAAGTGACTTAGATGTTTAAAAAAAAAAAATATACATTTGAGGTGTTTTAAACGCCGGGTGCGTTTTGGGTTCACTGCGGGTGCTGTTTTTGCACCCTGGGTTCGAACCCGGACAGCCCGGGTGCATCCGGGACGCACCCACTTCACTTTGAGTGCGCCCTGCCCGTACTCGCAGGCGAATCGAATCACATCACGAACCCGGGGCAAATCGCACCCAGATCCGGCGGGCAGGCAGGCAAACCGTGCAACATAGTCCAGAATGCTAGATAGACATTACCCTCAGCACAGACTTGGCATTTTTAGAAAAAACACAATATTAAACTATTTTACAAAAACCATGAATTTTTGTCAAATTTGGCCTAGATTCAGCCAGATTCAGCTAAACTCATCAAGTCTCTGAAACAGATCCACAGGCCTTGTTTAGGCCTGCTTGACCTAGGCCTTGTGGGAATTCACTGGGTAACTGGCGAGTCTAGTAACTATGATAATAATCTGAGGGAAGTTTGACACAAGCATGATTTATATGGCAATCTAGGAAACTGTTTCTGTCCTCGTCTATTGTATAAATGCACAATTACTGTGTAACATCTACAACTGAAATTGATGTTTGCAGATTGGTAATTAGACCTTAAGTAAACTCCAGTATTCTGCAGATGCATCCATGTAGTTGGGACATGTCCCTTGCATTTCTTATTCTTTCGGGACAGAGGGAAGTAACACGTCCCCGGGGGGGCCGTTATGGCAAGAAATAAACAAAAAAAAATCATTTTCTTTCTTCCTTTGGACTTTATATAGCTGAAATTTCAGTTATATTTTGACAGTTCTTCTGTACACTACTTAAGTTTGGGTCTTTGTTTGCTGCTATAATTTTCATTTCCTGTCAGCTAGTTTTATGCTGCAAAATTGTGTCAATTGTTTGCTATTGTAAAGTTGAAATTAGCTTTGTTGCTGAACTGAGGTTTACCCTTACTTGAGAGAATAAATCAGTGTGCATAGATTAGAAATAAAATATAGATTTATAAATATTTTTGGCACCATAAGTGTTGTGTGATTTTGCATTGTGTTTTCCTAATTGGTTTAAATTGTTTTGTTTATGAGTTAGTAACTTAGTACATTATGACTCCATGATTTATCATAAAGTCCAAATAACATTTATATATTTAAAAAGAATCTGGCCTTCCTCTAGAATTGGTGTTTGTTTCCATGTGCCCCCCATACGTTTCCATTTTTTTTATCCTTGTGTTCCTGAAACTCTGAAATATTGTGTAATTCTTACAACATTATGGAGATGAAATTCCCAGTGAATACTTCCTGCCAACAAGTAATTTAAACAAATACATATTAAGATTCAAGAACATGAAATTGACCAAGGTGTTAAAGCAACTTGCTCTTGGAAAAATGGCGATGACTAGCCTATGTAAAAGGGCTGGGTTCATCTTACAGATCTGCTTGCTTAAGAGGTATGTATAGGCTATTCATCATGTTCATAACATACACGAACACCTAATTCTATTTAAAAACGTCACATAATGCTAATGATAAACATTCCTGTAGTTTTGCTATATACAAATTTATGTACCTCTGGATCGTAGGGATGAGCTATCTCAAATTAAACTTCTGATGTAGAACAATTCAATTGCTTTTAGAATATTTAGTTTAAATTTCTATATGTTTATAAGCCTGGATATGTTTATGTGCTTGCTTTAACTGGGATTGTTTTCAAGGTGGTTGTAAATGATCTTAAGCGATTTCATCGTGATTGCAGGGTACTGGTGATCTAATGACAGCTCTTCTACTAGGTTGGAGCAATGTAAGTAGACAGATTTGGTTTTATTTTTTCTGATGGAAAACATAATGATATTCATACAGGAAAACAGATAGACTAAAACACAAAGTTGGGACCTTTATAGGGCTTTACCTGACCCCTTACCTTGGTGAGGAGGGAAACATATCTGACTGGGCAGTTTCATATTTTCCCTTTTACTTTTGTGGATCCCATCCATAAGAAGTTGGCATCAGGAGGCTGCTGTATTAAAGTGACCTTGCTTAACCTTTTGTTTATTTGCACTGCAACAGAAATATCCTGAAGAACTTTGGAAAGCGGCTGAGTTGGCAGTAGCAAGCTTGCAGGTACTGTTTATTCTTGAGAGCTTGTTTTATTTAGTTCTGGTGTTCTTTGGTTGGTTTGTATTGACATTAGTGTTTCTCCATGTTTTGGAGATTGGGGAGATGTGGGACACAATTTTGGGGTCAGCAATTTTTTTTTTCTGGATTTTGGGGACGGTAGGGAGGATGGCAGTATATAGATATTAAACATTTAAAATAAAATAAAAAACAAAAAAGTAACTTAATCAAATGCATAATTACACCAAGCACCCACATGTTAGATGCTTAAAATACCAATTATATTTAAAATATTAATTATATCCCAACACAAAAGACACACTATATACAAACAATTGAACAAACAAGTAGCTAGAGTGAAAAAGAAAAAAATATAGTACGAATGGAAGATCAACATCTTCTAAATTAAGCTGGATCTTGATGTTGTTGCACCCATATGAATTTTTTTTGTATTGAGTCATCTTTTAAGCCAAATCTTGTTTGTAATTCAAGCTTGAGTCCTTGTTCTCAATGGTTGTCAATGTTGTCGTTTTTAGCTAACACCTTTGCAGGGCCAACAAAAATAGTTATTCAACATATCAAGCAGGCTGAATAAGGAATCTTGGACAATGAAAGAATGGCAAAGGCATTCTAAGGTAGAGGAAAGATCATTAGGGTTTCCAGGACTTGACAAAGGAGAGATAACTTTTTAAGGATTTCAATTAGGGAAAGGGTGCACAAGTGGTCTAGAACGTGCCAAAGAGAGAGAATGTCGTACTTGGAGGTCATAAACATTCAAAATGACATCTAGGTGCTCAAGCACACACCAAGGAGGGCAAATGTCATGTTTTAACTCAAAAATCACTGAGTGGAAAAAGTGCTTGCACTTTTCAATGCCAAGGACAAATTAGATCACTTAAGTGACCCAAAAAGCACTTTTTGAATTTTCACTTAGTGACAATTGCAACTTTAAATTAGAACAAAAAGCGAACTTTGTCACTTAAGTGGCAAAACCCAATGTCAAAATAGATCAAAAAGTGACAATCCCTTGAGTGTGCAGCTAGCCACTTAAATGTCAAAATGTCACTCGCAAAACATGACAAAAGGGCATCATACCCTTTAGGGGCACCTAAATTCACTTATGTGTCAAAATGTCAAAGTGGAAACATGAAAAAGTGCTCCCAAGCATTTAAGCGTGCCCTTAGGAGGTTGTCCGACAAAAGTGAAAGAAAAAAACGTAAGTGAAATTTGCTCTTGGAGGCTCAAAGTGCACCTAGAGAGCGAAAGTCACTTAAGTGACAAAGTGAATGTCAAACTATAACAGAAAGGGGAAGGAAGTCTCAAAACTGCATCGAAAGAGAGAAAGTCACTTAAGTTACAAAGTGAATGTCAAATTATAACAAAAAGTGCAAGGAGGTCTCAAAAGCAAGTTTACTAGCATCTTGTTGATCGTTAGCAAGAGATTCTTCAAATTTCATTGCAGTTGTCCAAGGATCAGCATTTGTTTCCATTTTTCAAGAAGGTGCATGAACAAAGATTGTTGTCATTAATGTCAAAGACCAAGATTGTTGGTAAGATTGATAGATCATTGAGCAGAGGTTGATAGATCCTGATTTTTAAATTAAAGATTTAAACATTGGTTTGATATTGATAAGGCCGACTAAAGTAGAGAAATCTATATTCTTTATGAGGGAGCTAATATATCTGTTGAAAACTGTTGAAGAAAGATAATGATGAGTTTGATAAGATAGTTGAAGAATAAATAAGGAAAGCATAATGGCCGACTTCATGGACAAGATTGGATTTAAATTAAAGATTTAAACTTATAAGTATCTTCTATAAGGCCCCCCTCTATTGGATCAAGCGCCACCTTGAAGAAAAACATGTAGAACATCTAATGCTGGCCGACTCCCTCATATCTTGGCGATTTTGCTTGAAAGATAATCGAAACAAAAAGAAGGATATTTTGCTGGCCAACCTCTCCATGATGGCCGACCACCCTTGGTGCCATAAGTGAATTTAAAAACAAATTAAATACTTTTCAAAATGAAGGCCGACCTCCTAAACATTGTGGCCGACTTCCTTTTTAAGTGCCACCTTTGTCAAAAGAATGATTTATTAAGTGGAGCGCTTAGGATACAAAAAGAAGCGATTCAAATATATATGAGGTGTGATTCAAATATATCAAGAGGTGCGCTTAAGATATTTAAAAAAATGTGCAATCTAATTATACAAAGGGCAGCAATTTTATTGTGAAGAGATTTTGTTTTATTGTGAAGATGCAGCGGTTTATTTAACTAAGGCTGCAATTTGATTTGGAAGAGGTGTGATATTAATTGAAGTTGTGTCTTTTGGCAAAAGACATAACTCATATGGGTCGCCTCCCTTGAAAAACAACAAAAGGTGAGTGAAAGGTGAATTTAAAAGCAAGCAATTTTAATGATTTATTTCTGAGTTAAGAGCAGATAAAAAGGAAGAGAAGGGGCATAAGTATGAAGTGCAAATCTGATTTGTTTTGAAAGGAAGTGTGTGTAATAATATGAGCAGAAATTTATGTGAAGATATTGCCATGTTATGAGCAGTTTTGTGTAAAGAAGTTGTGCATGATTTCAATCAGATTTGAGGTAGAAGAAAGTGTGTTCAGATTTGTGAGGGAAGAAAGTATATGTGTTTGAACCTGATTTGAAAAGGAAAGACTTACATCATACAGAATCAGAAGTAATAATCAGATTGTGAGTAAAAGAGAACGATATCATCCATTGAGGAATTCGTAGGTTGGTGCCTAGAGATTGGTGTCTCTAACTGAATTGGTGCTAAGTTGTGTTGGTGCCTATAGACTGTACAAGTGGGGATTGGTGTCTCCAGTGGGTTGGTGCTCACATAAGGAGAATTGTAAAAGAAGTGGGTTGGTGCTCACATAAGAAGAATTGTAAGAGAAGTAGGTTGGTGCCTACAGAAGAAGAATCAATATATAAATATAAAAGCAATATTTTGCCATGGTTTTCTCTTGCAAGGGTTTCCACGTAAAACTGTGTGTTCTCTCTGTATTCAATATTTTATTTAAAAAGAATAAGACAAAAACACATTTGGATTACGACCCAACAAACTGTTTGTTGTGACCAAATCACACATTGCCCCATTGCAAATGGTGACCCCCTTTGTTTTCTTCATAGTTTAGTGGTTTTAGGGTTAGTCGGGAGTATTCCTTGAGTAAGGAAAGAGTTTGCAGTCTTCTGTCCATCGAGTGTAAATAATGGGTTTCATTGAGAGTATGAATTGACAACTTCATGAATATAGATAACCTGAGACCACTTCAAACCAAGGCGCCCTGCCTAAAAAGGATGTTTTGAACCTTGAAATACCTTGAACAATGAAAACTCTGCAAGAAAATGGCCTAAGAGGTCTAGGTGCATATTTGCATCTTAACAGTCATATTCTAGCGCCTAGGACAAGACATCATGTGGAGAGTCAAATTTGGCCCCTAATGTCAAAAGCCTTTAAATCTTGAAAACTTGCACTAGATGGTAGGCGCCTTGGAAGAATTGAGCCCTCGATGACATTTTGCAATCGCCTAAAGTCCAACATTTGCACAAGTAAGTTAAGGCGCCATTCTCCATCTCTAGAGCTTCCTGCTAACGCTTTGACATAGAGTGAATGTTTTTGTCCATGTAAGGTTGCGCCAAGAAGGGGATTGGGGGCCTGGGCTTCAATGTAGCGCCTTGAAACAATGTTTAGCACCTTAAGGAGATATTTGTGCCCTAGAAGAAGATTGGCACCTTATAGAGATGTGCACCTTAGGTGATGTCCAGAGAGTTTACAATGATGATTGTGAGCGCCTTAATGGATTAGGAGAGCGCCTTGAGTTATTGTTCACTTCAGAGGGCGCCTTGATATGAGTTGATTGATTTTGACACCTTGATGTAATCTAAGAGTAAAGACATTGAAAACTAGCGCCTAAGTGAAGGAATATGAAACAATGAGTATAAGCGCCTTTACTTATCTATCCATACCTCCATGAGCGCCTTGTATATACTTGGAAGAGTTGATATAAAACCACCCTTTGATTGGAGCGCCTAGGTGAAGGAGTCTTTCCAAAGCATTCACAATTGCTTAAGGCACAGAAATGAAAATATGAAGCTCAAATTAACCTTAGGCGCAATTTTTTACCTCTGGAGACATGAGATCTAGCGCCTTGAATAAGTTTGAAGCGCCTCAAAGATGATTGAGCGCCTTGATTGACATTGTATCAAAGATATTTTGAGGTTGGCGCCTAAGGGTAAAGCAATCACAAAAGGTATGGCAAGTGTTGAAAACCTTTAAAGATTGAGTTACATAGGTCTTGGCGCCCTATGTGCATTGGGTTACTCGTTTTGGCGCCTTAGGTTCAGAAGGTTTGAGATCATCTCAAAGTAGCGCCCCAGGAAGCCTTGAGGTTTGAAAGCAATAAAGGAGATCATTGTGACTTTAAGCGCATTTTAGGCCTCCTTTCAATACACTTTGGTGCCCTCATGTGGAAAGTTATCATAATTTTGGCGCCCTAGATCGAAGAGCCCATTTTGAACGCCCTTGTTTTGAAGATAGAAGAGATACCTTTAAGAGCGTCTTGGTTCTAGAGATTGAGTTTGAAGAGTAATGACGTTTAAGTGCCTACGGCCCTTAGGATTAACTTGATTTGGCGCCCATATATAGAAGAATGAAGATGAACATCCAAACGCGCCTTGGGGAATAATAGGTAAGTCATCATTGGGCTTGAAGCGCCTTAAGTATTTGAGATTGAAGGAAAAGGTGTTGTAAATCAAGCTTAAAATTAATGATAATTGTGCCTAAGAGGTAAGATCATGAGACATTGAAATCTAGCATATGAATCATCATAAGGAGTGAGCGCTCAAGGAGAATCAAAAGTTCACTAGATTAGCGCCTAAGGGTGGTGTAAGGTGTAAGTGTTAAAAGACCTAAAATTTCGAGGATAATCCCAAGAGATCATAGGTGCACTTTCCATGATATATTGACTATTTATTGGCGCCTTAGGAGATAGGAATTATCTTTCATAAGCGCTTAAGGTTAAAGGACATAGAATGATTTGAAACCAATTTTAGCGCCCTTCATATGACTTGTTAACTTTTGGTGCCTTATTGAAAATTTTGAAATTTTGAAAAGATTTTTTTTGCATTAAATGCTAGAAGGCCGACCTCTTCCTATAAGCTGCCAACATTAAATATAGCTAAATCGCTATATATGAGGGGCGCTGCGCTTGTTTTTTTTTTTCATAATTCACATTGTGCATTAGAGGAGCAGCGAATTTCATAGAAAGAACAGCGAATTTTGGCAAAGAACAACGAATTTTCAAGGAGGGAACAGATTTAAAAGCAGATCTGTGTTTAAGAAGACTAATTTTACTTCTAATTCTGCCATTTTTATACTGATTTTTGCATTTTTGAATACAGAAATTTGCTTTCCTAGGTCAGAATTTGACATAAGGTGTGTTCTATCCATCATTTTTCTTCATAAATTTATTTAAATCTGCTAAATTTCATGCCTTTGTCATAAAAAAATCAGGTTTGTGAAGTCAATTTTGCTATTTCAAGTCACTTATTCAAGTCTGGTCTTGTAGGTAAATGGGAATGACAGCTAAAGAGAGACAAGTCTTGATCAAGATGGATGCCAAGTCCAACATACCTGAGTCCAAGCTTGAAACACAGTGGAAGAACGTGGGAGACACCAACATGGGACACGTCAACCTGGAGGAAGTGAAAGACTTCTTACTCGCCATCACAAGGAATGAAGACATTAAAGCCATAGCGAAAAGTGGAATTGTACAAGCAGCCTGCTTCCCACCTACCTTGCCAAGCATTGAGTTAGTGTTGGAGTGTGTTCAACACTACGATAAAGAGAAAAGACAAATTATAGCTAAGGATGGAACTGTTCTCGCCTATCTCCAGAGAGAGGCTATTCAGGAGATCTTCAACATTCCAAAAGGGAAGGGAGTATTCATTTGTCCTCTAACTGCTCAAAGTACTTTCGAAGGCAACTCCAAGCTTTACATGCAAGAAATAAGGAAGAAATGGATGACTGATTTATCGATGAAGATTTACAACTTTGAGGATCCAAGGTATCATAAAGCAGACTTCAAGCAAGAGATAAGTTACTTGATCATGTTCCTGAATCGAGTAACAGGTAGGCCTCAATCATCTACTTTCGAAGGATGGATGTATACTTACTTTGATCATGTGTTTACAAAGAACAAGATGGTTGACTGGGCTGGCCTTATAAGCTGTTGCCTTGATGAGCAGTTTGAGAATTTTGATGAAACAAAGTCTTTCTTCATGACTTCATACCTTGTTTATATCTTGGCAAGAAATGTAGTCTACAAAGGATTAACAGCTAAAGGACAAGTAGGTACAAAGCCTGGACAGATTCTTTCACATCAGTGTTATCCTCAACTCCATTTGAAGAACATTAATCACTATAAGAGGTTTAATGATGCTTTCACCATGTTCATAGTGAGAAAGTTGAGAGGTGAACCGCATAAAAGATTAACAGGTGCTGCAAGGAACTTCATCAAGCAGTATGGAAGGTATTATATCTAGTATGACAAGTTCACATATATCAGGATTCAAGGTTTTACATCTTTTCCATATAGACTACCCAGATATCCTTCAAATAGGATGGTGTTGCTAGAGGTTTTAAGACAGTTGTTAGAGTTTCATAAGATGCAGAAGGCAAGAAAGAAAGCCGGAGTTCAGTTTCCTCTCCAGCTTGGTAGATATTACTCTTGTTCATCACTTTAGGCCGCTAAGCATTCAGAAGTTGAACTTCAAGCGTATCATCTGCATCCGCATGATTCAAGGAGAAAAAACTTTGATCCACATGGAGCCATCAAGTCTTACAAGCATATTGAACAACTGGAAGATCATTGGGCTAATGTTATAGATGATGATGATATCAGAATGCAAAAGTGTTCAAGGTTGAGGTGGGATTTAGTAAGGGCTACGAAAGTACTAAGGATACCTGATCAATTAGAAGGTGAAAGAGCTCTTCTGGGTGATGAATACAATAAGATCCAGAATTTGCCTTATGATGTCAACTGGGTTGATAGAGAAAAGGTTGACGATGAAGGGTTGATAAGGCCTATCATTGCTATCACTGAAGAGCAAATCAAGGAGCAAGTACAATCATTGCTTGATGAAGGAAAGAAACTCACTTATATTAAAATGGGAGATCAGCAAAAAGTACACAATGCACCTGGTAAAGATTCACAGAGCAAAGAAAATGAAAGAGATTCAGGACAGGTAAAGAAAAGAAAACAGCTTGAAACCGCCCAAGGAGAATCCAGTAAGAAGAAGAAAAGGATAAGTATTGAAACTGCTTCTTCTAGACAACCAGATGACACTCCACTAAATCAAAATATAGTGATACATGTCGAAAATGCAGCTCCAGAAGCCACAGTTGAAGAAGTACCTTCAAGTCCACATGACACTGAGATCATTGATGAAGCTAATACTGAAGATAAGGATGGAACTGAAGAAGAATCATCTCAAGTACCAGGAAAACAAATGCAACAACAAGATCTTTCATCATTGCCAGAGTGGTTACAGGAAAAGATCAGAGAAAATTATGAAGTTGAGAAGTATCCTCCTCTTCCAGTTGATGAGTTACTTTTAGATATGTCAAAAGAAAAACCAAAGAAGAAGGCCACTATTCTTTCAAAGATCACTAAAGATGAAACAAGTGTAAGGAAAGTTCATGTAGTAGTTCCAAGGCTTGAAAAGAATGTAGAAGATGTAACACCTGATGATTATGACATCAATACATTCAATTTAGGTCCATTGATTGGAATGCAAGTAGAAGAAGAGCTTCAGGATTCGATTGATAATGCTCGAGCTATTATAAGACAAGAGACTGAAGGAAGAATTAAAGCTGAGCAAAGGTGCCAAGCTTTGGAGCAGTACATTCAGCATTTAGTTCATCCTATTCATCAACAGGAAAGAGTTACTACACTTCCATCTCTTCTTCCTCCAGAAACAGTTGTACACTTAGAAGAGTTGAAGTCTTCATCTCACAGAATGAGGGATTGGATGAAAAGATCAAAGGAGGCTACATATAAACATCTGGAAGATATCATGCAAGTGTGTGATAAGATTGTTGATCTCAAAGAGAGGGTACTTGCATTGATGACAATTTGTGCTGAATTCAAAGACATCAAAGAACATTACTTGCCACACTTGAAGAGCTTAACGGAGACATCAGTCGATGAGTTAATACATGCTGAAGTGATTGAAGAAAGTAAGACATATGACTTCTCTTCCTGGTATTATGGCTTTCGCATCAAAGGACAATTGCTGGATAAGATAGAAACAGATATATCAAGAGTCAGAAGTGTACTTCAAAGGATTCAAGATGGAATACATGCCTCTTTGATGAAGATTTGTAATCCATTTGGGGAGATGACTCTTGATAACATGAAAGAACAAGTTCAAGCTTTTTATTTTCAAGAAAATGATATTACTGATGAAAGGCTTGATAGTAGTTTTTCATTTGCTGTCCACCTTGGCGACAACAAAGCAAGGATAACTGATTGGGAAAAGACACTTGGCATTTATTCAGATGATGTATTTGAAGCTGAAGGAACCATTCAGAATGCGCCAAGTGTACTTTTGGATGATGTCAAGCTGATAGTGTCCAGGTTCATTGAATGTCAAGCTTCTAGTGATGGATATTCACATGGAGATTCTTCATAGGTTAATGACATGTCATTCTTATCTTCTTGGGAAGTGTGCCTTTGTTCCCTCTTTCATAGCTTCTTTCATTTAATAAAGATAGCCTCTTTCTTTAATAAAATAAGAGTTTGTTATAACTACTTGTGATGTGGCATGATCTGGTCCGCTGGCTTAGCCGATCGATCTTGACCCTTAATTCATTTGAGGTCTATAAAAGAGCTCTTGTTGCTCTCATTTGTACGATTGAAAACTCTGGAATTGTTGCAAAAGACTCTCTGAAATAATATATGATTCATTGCTTTGGTGACTTTATATATGTTTCGAAGTGTTGCATGGTTTGGATTTTCAAGCGAATATTAAGTTAGATTAAGTTTTCTTTAAGTTTATGTTAGTTGGTGGAAGGTTTCTTTATTGTTTCGTGGTGAAATCTATAAGTTCATACCATTTGTAGTTTGTGGCTTGCAAATTGCAGTGTATGGTTAGTCTGAACAATATTTGAACTTCAATTTGATCTTTATGTTTGTTGAATCTTTCATGAGCATAAGTGATTTAAATATCTTGTAAAAAACCTTAAGAGGATTGCATCAATCTTGTGTAGTTGTTTGTCTTGGTGAAGCAGGATCTGGTTTGATTTCACCTGAGCAATAATTATCCTTACATCTAGGATTAGATTATCATTACTAAACCCTTCATCTTTTGTTCTTTTTTTAGTTAGAATTAGGATCAAGAACATTATTGCCAAATCATACGCCATAAGTTGTAGTACTTAGATATTCTAGTGTTTGCCTTCGTAATCATTGAATCAACATCTTGTTTGAACAATTGCGTAAGTCCCTTTGTGTTTAACAGCAAAATCATACTTAGTCACTGAGCTATCTCTTACAAAACAAGAAAGGAACCTTGGAGTCATCTTGTTTGATCACTTCGTTCAGCATTCGAGAGGCTTTGCTCAAGAGGGAGTCAGATACTTTGTATTTTACTCTAATTGTTGATTTGTCCAAAAACAAACATCAACACTGTTGAAATTAAAATAGAGAGAAACTACATTGCAAATAATATTAAAACACTCTCAAACTATATCATGCAGGAATGTGTTTGTACATTAATTTCAATGACTTTTATAAAGCCATTCTCGTGAACTAACTTCTCAACTACCTATATGGGAACAACTATTTCCCAAACAACTAACAAAACATTAATAAATAAAGGGGGTGGCTCATAAATGAGATACATGTCCCAAACAAAGTTTTATTTAAAATCAAAATGTAATACCATTTTGGATCACAAACCTAACACAGCTTTACCCTTGGATCAAGGGTTAGGGTTTTCTGTAGATGAATTCAATGATGATATATATCATTGCAAGATCATACCATTTTCAACCTTTAAGAAAGTGGACTTGATAGAAAATGTTGAGTCATATCCTCTATGAATTGTTTATAGTTGAAGTTGTAATCTTTATCTAGGTTTACAATTATTGCATTTTTAAGTTTGTTCGTCTTACCCTTTCTTAGGAATGTGTTATGACTGAGAAAGTGGTGTGTTTATGCATCAAATTGAGAATTACCAAAATCCATGTTGCTTTTGCAGGCAGTCCTACGTCGAACAATTTGTGATTATGATGCTGCAGCCATTGAAGCTCCTAAGCAGTTAGAAATACGATTGATTCAAAGCCAGGATGACATTAAATCACCACAAGTAACATATTTTGCTGAAAAATATTGATATTTCATGTGTCACCTGATACAACATGCTTAATAGCAAGTTGCAGTTTGTGCTGAAGCCACTAGAAGGATAATTTACCTGACCACTCTTAGTGAAGCCAATATGAAATTCTAGAAGAAGAATTCTATTACCAGATTTCTGGAGTTCATTGTTTAATTCCTGGAGCTGATTTCAAGAATTTTTTTGTCCCAGGTTTATAGTTGTCATTTTGATACTTTTGGCAATCATTAAAAGCATGCATTACTATTGTGAAATAATATGCTAGGTTACAAAAACTTTTTATCTTCATAGTTTTTCTTAGCATTGAAAATATAAAATTCTTAAATTGTTTCAGGAATGAGTATTATGTCATGAGTTCATGGTTCAAAACTTCAATGACCATTATCTTTACGTATAGACTGGATTCTGTTAATGTATGATTACGGTACACAAACAACTTAAACATTGCATACATTCAAAGATATAAAGACATTAACTTATTTAATGGGATACAATTTCAGTTCAGTTGCACATTTGATATGTGAATCATGTCCTTCAGTAAGTCCAACCCAAAATGACATGTTTGCAACGTTTGCCTTTTTTTTTCAAGCAGAGAGTGATTTGTTTGACCTTTCACTTCATCCCATTTTGTCTTTATCAACATGATCAATTCATCGGATCCCACAATTATGTGAGCTCTGCAAACTTTTTTGTTTAGAAATGAAGAGGAAACAAGAACCACTAAGTGCAAGATATAGTATCTACCATCTCGCTTGCTATTAGTATGAGAAACAAATTAAGGAAGAAACTTCAATGTCCATGAATAATGAAAAAGTGGTCAGTGACTGAAAGATGCTGAACATAGTGCCAGAAAAATCATGAATATATAACTAATAGGGAAGTAGAGCTGGGATGTGTTTGAGCTTGCAAATCTGGAGGTAAAACAAAAAATCCTTAATAGTCAGTTGTATATTCACTCAAGGTTAAGTGATTATTTTGGTAAAGATCCATTATGACCTCAACCTTCGCTATAGGGGACATAAACTTGAAGATAGATAATACTAGAGACAACAAATGAGAAACACATTAGATGAGTTGATGACATTATCAATTCTGATATATAATTGATCATGATGACATGACTACACAAAATATGAAATTTCCAAGTTTTAGAAGATAAATATGCATTGTTTTTTCCTCCTGGTTGGCTTGGCACTAATTAGAACATCAATTATAGCTGTACTGTTGATTAATGCTATACTTCTGATTGACTTGCTCCAAGGTACACACTTTGATCTTCTGAGTTTAATATACGTTCAAATGATACTGAAGGCCACTCAAAATGTTACTAGTAGATTTTCAGCAATGTTGAAATGTCTGTGAAATTTGTATTTATCTGATTCCCATTGAGGATATTGACGTATAACATTGTATGTATGAAATTAAAACTTTCTTTTTTCCATATGAATAAACAATTTTTTTAGTAGCACGAATAATACAAAGTGCATTTTGGTGGGCACTCATATAGTGTTTTGTTAATTTTGTGGAGTCTCAGACTGTGCATACCTACCTGCCACTCTTTATTGTAAACCTTAATAAATACTTTTATATTTTTTGATTAATGTGATATGGCAGATGTTTTTGTTAAAACAAAATTAGTGTTTTGTTCCTCTCAAGTAGTATGAAAAGCAGCTTCTTTAGCCTCCAACTCGTTAATATTTGCTTGCACTTGGAGATGTTCTCAATTTGTTTTTCCCTCAGCCCCTCCATCCAATTAGGCAATCCGTCTCCATGGCTAGGTGGAAGAGAGATTGAATCCAAAAGAGGGGAAGGTGGGTTGTTGGCCTCCTCAAAAACGTAAACATTGACTAAGGCTGATTGAATAAGGACTCGCTTTCTAGCTAACTAGGTAGTAGCTCCTTGCAAGTTGTACAACACAACATTGGAGCCATTAAGTACATAGGGACCCAATATTAAATTTTGAGCTTAATTTGTAACTACATATAGTTCATGAATGATTGGCATTGTGCCATTACTTCCAAAGCTTCTATTAGTAACAAAAAAATTGTCCACCTTGGACTTTTCTAGCATAGGTGCTACATGAGGAAATGATATTGTGTACAATTGAGGTGTCTTTATCAATGAAATTTTGATGAATAAGAAGCTAGAATCAAGTTTTTGATGAATAAGAAGGCATCTAAAACACTTCTTCTTAGGCTCAATGCATGAGGGGCAAATGATATTAAATTTTGTATACTATTTTTTAACAAAGCTAGTAAGGTTCTATATTATTGAGACCATTGATTGTAAGAGAATCCACAAAGATCATAGGAGCCCAAGATTCTCTACAACACCAATTGCCTTCCACACAGGAGAGAAGCAATTGATTATGCTATATTTGCCAAAAATGATACAATGCATACAAGATTGATTACACTGCAAAACTTACTTTACAATGAGATCTCTCTCTCTCTCTCTCTCTCTCTCTCTCTCTATATATATATATATATATATATATATATTGCAGAGTTGCATGGACACGAATACGGTATCGGATACGGATACGGCTATTTTTCAAGACCCCTAATATGGATACGGCTAGATATGACGTGTGTGTGTGTGTGTGTGTGTGTGTGTGTGGATATAGATATAGATAGATTAGCAATAAATAATTTAAATTTAATATAACTAATATATATTTAACAAATATATTATATTGAAAGATCCCTTACCAAATCTGCCCTGATTTTTTCAATTTTAATCCCTTGACAATTTGTCAAATAGTTGTGCAAACTACTGAATTCTGATTTCCTGACTGCTGTTCTGATTTTTTGAGTTTGTTATTTGATGTTTGTGTGGATATGAAATGGTTTTGATTGTAATATTCATATACCGAGTGAAAAGAAATATAACCAACAAATAAACATTGCAATACCACACCAAAATAAGCTTTATTTTTCACTTAACATAAGTTTGATTACAAATTCAGAGGTCTGATTTCCACTAAATCAGACTATAACAGCAACCCAGAAACCTCTATAGGAAGCAATAATAAACTATCCAAATGACAATCACATACCCGGGAGCCAATGTTTCATTTGTGGAAGAATTAGTAGCTGAAATCCTAATTCCTAGCTAGGATTTGGTTGAGAATAACCCCCAAATCGAACGACCAGCAGGTGAATGCACAAAAATGAGGCTATATGCTCATAAGAAGCCCGATCTGTAAATGTGTCTTGATAAACCACTGCTACAACCTCTCCAACATGCAATAGTACCCTGTAATGAAGTCCAATGACGCCCAAACGGAAACTCAGAGTAGATTTCCTTGTTTTGTGAACTGGGTTGTCGTCCAATCCACTGTCCTCCAAGGGGGGTTTCGTCTTCAGAAGAGCTGCAATCTGTTGAAACCCTATCCAGGGCTCCAAACCTGCACTTAGTTTTGTGAAAAATGAGAATAGAATGCTAAAAAATGAGCCCAATACTTTACTTTATAGCCTCCATAACCTTTTCCTTAAAAAACAATAAAATATTCCCTCCAAGAGGCCACTCTCACCTTGAGGGTCTTTTCTCATGAAAAGGGAAGTGCCACTTTTTAAAAACAACATTGTGCTACTAGGATGGGGGCACTTTTCACTATTCCTCTTCTAATTTTCTATTACTATTCACTTTTCATTATTTCTATTAAAGTAGACCTTAATATTTTCAATTCAACCCCTGGATTCATCAACTGACACCAAATTAAAGGGCTCGTAAGACTCTCAACAAAGCTCTACTGCCCCTAGATAAGTCCCCTAACCACTCTACTGACCTGCGGAAACCTTGGGAATAGGCCAACCACTGTTCATCTATGTGTCGTCTAGGAAGGGGACATTACATATATATTAATAAATTAAACTTAAAAAAAGTTAAATGTATTAAACTTAATAAATAAATAAAAGTTTACAATGTAAAGTAAAACAAAAAAGCCAAAAATTAAAAAAAATATCATGAGTTAATAAAATTTGCCTCTTCCTCCATTGCTTGTTGACACTATATCTCCAACTTTAGAATGAATGTGATTATTTGAGTAAATACAATTTTGTAGAAAGACATATTTCCATCGTGTGCGTGTTGGTATAGAGTAGTTCCCTGCAACAAGAAATCAGCATGCTAGGTCATGGAACAGTTGCTTGCGGCAATTTTTAACATTCTACGGTTAATATTTTTGGGATACGACACAAATATCATGAGAATGTTGCATCTGCGCGTATCCGGCATGGGAAAAAAAATAGGGTCTTTTTTGGGTACGGCTGGATACGATATCCAAGAAGTATCCAAGCCGTATCCTATGAGTATCCGTATTTGATAAGGGGATGCGCGTACCAAGGGAGAGGGGGTGGAGTATTCGGTAACTATGATATGTTGGATTGGAAATCGAGCACAATTTGTATTCAAAATATCAAAGGTTTTACATATGTGTGGTGAAGGATACCACTAACCAGGGCTGCTTACATCAATCCAAAAAAGATAGATCTCCCAAGAACATACCCGAGTTTCTCAGCAACACAAAACTTAAGTACATACAGAGAGTAATATCAATTTACTAGAAAGCTGGTTTACGGAAGAGAAGTTTTCAGCTGCAATACATGATACAGCATTTCCAACTACTTCAAATCAGAATATTAAGGCCAGAAGTCTCAGTGTTATCCTGTTGAGCACCAACAACCACATTATCAGCTTGAGGGTCCAGAGGTCTCTAATCCTCTGGAGTAATAGGTTGGTTTACCGAATGAGCTCCTTGTTGATAGACAGAATGGTCTTCCTGTTGATTTTCCATAAAAATTGTAGAAGCCTTGACTATCATCTAGTTCAGTGCCATGTCTGGAAACTTCTGTATCTACCTTTTTTAGCTCCCATCTTGGGTTAAGGTTCCATCCAAGCTCGTGATCCCAAATATATTGCTGGTTATTGCTGTTATTAAATGAGTCTAAACTTGGAAATGCCCGAATTCTTGGATTTGCCTTGAGCTGATCAGAACGAACACTGAAATTCTATCTTGAGGCTTCCAAGCACTTATATAACTCACTCTCCTTTAATTGCTTCTGCTTGAGTCTACTGTAGAGAAATTGAAAATCATTATAGGGTTTCTTAAATCTTTCTTCCAGCCTTGAAGGCATCTTGGCACAGATATCTGTCTCCATTATGTCCTCCATGAAACACATTGTTCCATCTTCTATCAGCTCCTTAAACCTGTTAAGAGAAAGCTCCATGATACCTATAACCTGTTCAAAAAAATTGAATGTAATGAGACTCCTGAGAGTCCAAGTAAGTGCCCTTTCCCTGCCATTAAAGAACTCTTCATTTCTTTTTTTCCATAAAAACCATAAGATTTCAGATGATTAAATAAACCAGAAGGAATTAACTTTGACATTCAGGCCTTCCACATAGCCAACAATAATTTCTTTTATGACATCTACATCAACAATAGACCAATCAACAATGTTACTCATAAATAGATACCATACTTTTTTTGCAAAGCAACATTAAAAAAAAAAATGATTTATAGACTCTTTTTTTTTTACACAGATTGCAGACACTTGGCTGGGGACCTAAGGACAATTTTCCTAAAAGCCACAACCATCGAAAGGCTGCTATCTTGGGTTCAAGAAGCCTAGACCATAATAAAACAAAGGCTTTGGACAAAACTTTATGGATTAGGGGAATCTTCCAGAAGGAACAGATGTGTGCATAAATGGAATTTGAATTTGCCAACATACTGTTCAACTGTTTTGGTTTGCTTTGCAAAAGGGGGGTTCCATCTTTCCAAATAAGATCTTTAACTCTGTTATCCTCCACCAAATTCACTTTAGAGTCAATCTTACAAAACAAATTTTTGTTTAAAATAGAAAAAGTTATGGGGTGGGATACTTTGCAAGCTAAACTGATTCCTCAACAACTCCCAATTGTTTGGCAGGCCATCTTGAAATAGATCTGAAAGCAACTTAGCCCAAGGTTATTGCATTTTTTGGCTGAACATCCCTGTAAAAGAGCCAAAGGTTTGTTTTTATGTGATATGTTCCACCATATTGATCTTTGACCCCAAACAGTCCAACTTTTTACAAGGATTGCATCTCTATCTCTGATGAAGTCCTTAGCATGTTCCCAAGCTTTCCAAATGCACCCAAAGATAGCAGACCCCCCTGGCTTAGTTTTGAAATCACCAAACAAAGCATCAAGGCTATTAACCTTCCTCCAATCTTTTTTCTTGACAGGGACTGCTTTCTCTATATTATGTCTGACCAGAACCTTCCAAGGTTCATTTCCCTCTAGTGCATTGATGATCCATTTAGTAGCTAAAGCGATGCCATGAAGTCTAAGATCTCTTAAGCCCAAACCCCCTGCCTTCTTCTCTACACAACACCAATTCCAATTGACCAAATGCTTTTTAGGAGTCCCTTTCCCATCTGACCACAAAAAATCCCTTATAATCTCGTGAATGGCCTCAAATTGATAATTAGCAAATAACCACATAGAAGAGTAGAATACGACATAGGCTGAAAGAATCTTTTGACAGATTTGAGTTCTTCCTGACAAAGATAAATGCATTCTATACCAACTTTTAAGTTTTTTTTTCCAGTTTTGCAAACAACCATTCCCACATTAGCTTAAGAGAAGGGCTTAAAGCAAACGGAATCCCTAAGAACCTGACCATGTTGGTAGGGCCACCCCATTGCCACTTATCTGGATCTAGCCATTTTGGAGCTGAGTTGTCCCAGGTTAAAAAGATAGATTTAGAAGTTGATACTTTGGCCCCTGAGGCTAAACAGAAGATGTTCATTCTCTTTTCCAAAATTTCAAACTCTTTCGGATTGGCTCTATGAAATAGAGCAGCATCATCTGCAAACTGGACATTAAGTAAGCTTTCACCATTAGGTAACAGAATCCCTTCTAATTTTCCTAAAATTAGGTCAGTTCTCAAAATAAAGTGTAGAGCCTCAGAGGCAATTACAAAAAGGGATGGAGCCAGGGGACATCCTTGCCGGATCGATCTACCCATACTGAAGGGAGCAAGAGCTGCTGCCCATTCACTTCCACCTGGGCAGATGCATTCAAGAAGAGCAACTCAACCATCTTGTAGAAGGCATCCGGGAAACCTATAACTTGTAGAATCTTTAGAATAAATGACCATTCAACCCTGTCGTAAGCTTTTTCGAAATCAATTAACAGAATACCAACATGCTGCTTGGATTCTTTAGCCATATGGAGAGCCTCCTAGCTAGTGATTAGGTTTTCTAGTAATAAAACCAGTTTGAGTATTGCTAATAATCTCAGGAAGAAAATCTCTAATCCTCAGTGCCAAAATCTTAGCAATATTTTGTAAGACACATTTAAAAGGTAATAGGTCTCCAATTCTTGATTTTAGTCTTATCTCCATCTTTAGGCAACAGTTTAATAATGCCCTTATTTATGTATTTTCCTAGAGTGCCTCTATTTATTGCTTCCTTATACAACTCTAAAAGACCATCTGTAATCCAGTCAATGTTTGTTTTATAGAACTCCACTGGGAGGCCATCTGCCCCTGGGGACTTCCCATTCTTCATTGATCTTATAGCTTTGCTAATCTCTTCTTTGGTAATTTCTTTTTGCAGTTCTTGACTAATTTCATTAGTCACCTTTCTTTTGCAAATTCTGCTATAGAGCTCTTGAGCCTCCTTACAGCCCAACCTAGCATCTTCTGATTTGAACAAGGTTTCATAAAAGGATCTAAAGGCTTCGATTATGTCTTCCTGAGAGCTTAGAGAGATACCATTGATCACCACAGATTGTATATTTTCCTTAATGCTTTTATATTTCAGAAGATTAAAGAAATATTTTGTTCCCCTGTCCCCATCTTGAAGCCAATTAACTCTAGCCCTTACCTTGGCTCCCTGGGCCTTAAAAACCTAAACTCTTCTTAGCCTGTGTTTAACATCAACAAGTTTATCCACCAATTCTTGATTATTCGGGCACTCCTGGACTTTCCCTTCTATGTGAAGATAATCTTTCTGTAGCATCATTTCTTCCCTCCTATCCAATGCATATTTTTTGCCAATGATTTGATATAGAGACTTACAATATTCAGTTAACATTTTCCAGTAATAAGAGGACCCCTTAGACTTATACATTGTGCAACATATCTTTCTTAAGGTTTTAATACCATCATTAGAGTCTACATTCTTAAGAAGTTCACAATTTAGCTTAAATAGAGAATCCCCTTGTTTTTTGACTTTGCTCATTTGTTTCTTAAAACAGAAGGCAGCTTTAATAGGATGATGGTCCGACAGTGGATTTATAACTACCTGCACTTCATTAGCATCTTTCTGTTTTTTAACAACAAATGTGTCTTTTTCAAAATAAAATCTATCCAGTCTACAATAAACCCTCTTGTTGGCCCTTTGACTGTTCGACCAAGTGAACCATATTCCTTTGCTGTGTTTCTTGTTCCCTTCTATGGGATCTATCAAATTTACCTTTCTAAACCATAGGCAAGCCCCCAGCCTTATCATCAAGTCCCTCAACCATGTTGAAGTCACCCACAATAACCCAGGGGGCTTTCGGGAGATTAGAAGACATCCACAACCACAATTCGGCCCTGCCAGCATAATCATTTGGGGCATAGACTGAGCAAATCCCTAAGATCTCACCCTCAAGATTCATTGTAATCCACGTACACCTATTGCAAGGAGAAAAACCAAAGTTCAAAATATTATTTTCCCATTTTCTATTAATCATTATGACATTGCCCCCTTCTACCCTTATCATGTTTAGCAAAGAAGCACATTGATTCTTTCCAAATAAACCTTAGGGAGTTTTCCAATAGGAACCCCATGGCATTAACCTCTTGAAGGCACAGGAAATCCATGTTTTTATTCTTATTGCGAAAGTCTCTTACCACATATTTTCTGTCTGGTATTCCAAACCTCTAACATTACAGCTATAGCAGATTAGGTTGTTCATCACAATAGATCTTGAGGGGATAATTGAACTTCCTTAGTTACTTTCCTTGTCAAAAAACTGCAAGATTCCTTTCTCTTTGCCTTTCTTACCAGGTTTCAGAGTACTATTTGTTCTACTCACATTTTTCCTTTTTTTCTTCTCTTCATCGGATTTCTCTGGTATAGAATGAAGGATCGTTCGACCAGAGTCATTTGGAGGGAGGTTAGTATTCCAGATTTTTTGTTTCAGGTTCTTCAAACCTACCCCTTGGGGGTATGCTCTAGTCTTTTTCAAAAATTCCTCTTTCACCCTGTCAAGCTTATTCCTTTGTTCAACAACTTCTTTGATTTTATCTAGGGCAAGTTGTTGGGCATTCTTCCTTCTTCTGACAGAGATAAATCCATTGTCAGAGATATACCCTTGAATCGACCCAACAGGGTCAGAAGCCTTATTATCACCCATATCTTTCTCTTCTAAAACCTTCTCAAGGTGCATTTGGGAATCTTCAATCTGGGAAGCTAGGTTTGTATCATCTTCCATCAGAGAGGCTCTATCTTTATCATCCAACGAATAAAGGCTTAGAGAATCATCATCGGTGCTATCAGACTCTCCCACTACTTGGTGGTCACTAAAAGCTCTCTTAGAATTAAAATCATTATCAGAAAGAATAGATTCCAGAACAATCTCTTCAAGTTTCTCTGAAACTTGAGGAGGCTGAGATTCTAGGATAAGGTTTTGATCAACAGACATAACCACATAGTTCTCTTTCAAAGGAGCGGACTGAGTTTTTGAATCAAAGATGGGTTCTCGGGTATTGGAGTTAATTTCCTCAGAGTGTTTTTCTTTTGCTTCAAAACCTAAATTTTCTTTCTCCCCAAATTTAGCAATGACCGGGAAGCTCCTTTTTTGATGGCCATCCCTCTTGCAGAGGGAACACGAATTAAGCCCACCCAGGCTAATCAATTCACATTCTACAATTTTGTTTTCCCAATTTATTTCCAGTACCTCAGGAATATTAATCCCAATGTTGAAGGATACCAACAATCTGGCATCAAGGTGAGGCAGAGTCACTCTTGTTTCATCCATTCTGAGGATTTTTCCCATCGGTTTTATACTTTTGCGGGATGAAAGTCCAAAATTGAACAGGCAAGTTTTTCAACAAAATCCATCTCGGTAACGAGCAAAACTGATTTTCTTCATGTGGAGTGTTAGGGTCCCAATGAAATGCTTTAAACAAAGCCTGCCCAATATTCCAAAAACCCTTTTCAATGACTCGTTTTGGCATATTGTGGTTTTTGAACATTATCACAAACATACCAAGTTGAATCATACGACAAAAAGAAAAATGGATTCCAAGCTTCTTGCTCCATATAATGTTACCAGCGACTTATCAAAAAATCTTCTCGTTGGGAGCTTATCATATTAATGCACGAAAAAAAACCGCAATGTTTTTTAACCGTTCCTCTTGATTCTTCACGGCTTTAATCATATCTTCATTAGGGTTTAGAGAGATCTTTCTTGGAAGAGAAAGGGACTCACCTTTTCCACTGCAAACGTTTTGGTCTTCATCTCCTTTCTCGGCACTTCCACCGTGGGTTCTGAAGGGTCCCTAGACCTCGAATCCTGCAAGTTCGGAAGGCACCATTCCATCTTTATCTTTCATCGTTTTGTTGTAGCATTTTGCATTTTCCTTGTCAAATCCTTTTCCTCTCGAGTTATCTTCCATTTCATCTTGAATGGATATTAAATTTCTTTTGATCCCATACCACCATTACACACACCTCTGCCTTCCGGAAGACGCCCTATGATGCAGGAGCTAGAACAGACGGGAGGAGGGAATTAAATTCAAAAATTTAAAAGACCTGAAAAACAATTATTGTTGATTTGACTCCTATAAGCGACTAAGAGATGACAACCTTTCAACCCATTTCATAACAAAGATCACACAAAGCATCAAATGAAATCAAAACAGTCTTATGGAAACAAAAAGAAAGTGGAGATTTTTAAATGGTGGATAGGGCTCAAACGGGAAACACAGGGAGGGTTGCAGAAACCCTCGTGTAGCCCTCGGAGCCCAAACACCCAATTCCTTTTCTCCCTCCCTCCCTCTCTCTATATATATATACATACAGATGATGACACATCTCTTAATCCTATGACTTGAGGCAAAAAATAAATGCCTTAAGTAAACTTGACTAATGTGTAAAGGTTCCAAAAGGAAACCAGATAGGCAAAAAACCACATTTACACCAACACCCCCCTTAAGTGTAGCTTTAGGGAGAATGAGAAAATACAAAGATGCAAAGATGGGCCTCGACAACAAGGCTTGATGAGGTATCCATGTACAAAAAAAGCTCCTACAAAGGAAAAGAGAAAAACCTGTAAGGAAAAAACCCCTTTCTAAAAGTGAGAAAACAAGAAAAAAAGTGAAAGGAAGGAATCAAGATGATCCCTCAAGGACAACTTCCTTCACCAATGTACAAAAGATGCTCTTTGAAGTATGAGAAGGATAAAACCCCATGCGAGGAAAAATCCTCCCCATAAGAAAGAAGAGAGACTATGGAGCCTCCCTTGCACTCCCAATGTGTAATCTTCTGCATTAATGGTAGATGCTCAACAATGAATGCTGAAGATGATCCAAAATTGGCAAACAACATTTCTCCCCTTAGGAAGAAACAAATCTATAGATATATGCATAAGACCTTACAATTTAAGAAAACTATGAATGTACGTTTGGTGAACATTTTGAATGTGTAATTTGCTTCTTGTTCTTGTGTCTCTAAATGTGGTGGTGTCCAGTAGGATATGGCGAGGGTGCTAGAGGATGAAACCCAAGACATATCTAGAAAGGACTATACCCCGTATAACTATGTAAAGCTTTGTTATACGCATGTAAATCAAATTACCATCACCAATGTGCTAGTGAACACAATTGTAGATGTGCAATAGCAGCAAAAGTGTCTGATTCACTGCCTTTGCTTGACCATTTGCCTACAAATGAAAGGTTGTAGACCAATCCAATTGTGTATCCAATCTAATCACTTAAGGATTACCAAAACACGTTGATGAATCTTGGGTCGCGATCAATCACAATAGATATAGGTAGCCCGATTGATACCACACACGATTGACCAAGCATTTCTTACAAGCAGCCATAATGGCCATTTAAAAATTTTTTCCACTACAAATATCAAATCATTCTAATGATTTTTCATAGAGAGTTACTCATGAAATCCATTTTGATTGATTCTTAGGGCCTTTGTTGAACTATAAAAGGCGTGCAAATTCTAAGCTTCTTGTTTGTGGGTTTAGCGATGTAATAGGGAATGTAGGACTTGATATGGTACTTAATGTCTACATGCATGTGAGACAAATTAAAGTGTTGTAGTGCTACTAGAGTCTTGGTAATGCCAAAGTATCTCGTTGTCTTGGTGTAGTGCAGCTCCTCGATGAGTCGTTGGCAAGGTGCACCTTTTTGAGTACGAAGAATGTGATGTAGGTCTATGAAAATTTGATATGTTGAGTAGAGGTTCACCTAGTGAGCAAAGTTGTGTCCACGCGATTCCAATACTGTGATGAGTGCATGAAATGACGCTTTGTTGAGGCAATCTACTATATTAGTGTATTTCCCCTTCTTATGTTCGATCACCAAATGGAAAGGTTGCAAGTATGTCATCCACTTCATGTGTCGTGCGTTCTCCATCTTGCCCTATGTATGTAGAAACTGAAGTAGCTTATTATCAAAATGAATGATTAGATCCTGGCCGGAAATGTAGTGTCACCATTGCTTAGCATCTTGAACAATGGCATATCATTCTTTTCCATAGGTGGGGTAGCACTGCACTGTGTTGTTGAATGACTAAATTGTAGGCGGCTAGATTCCCATGTTGAGAATATTGTATAGAGTGCATAGTTAGATGCCTATATTTGAATCTCAAAAGGGTGTATAATATCGTAGATTGCTAGAACATGCACCGTGTAGAGTTGATGCTTGAGTTTCTTGAAAGTGCATTATTGCACATGGGTCCAAATAAATGTTACCTTGGTGCACATGAATTGACTAAGCAACCACACATTGTGTAAAATTTTGAGGACAAACTTGTGGTAGAAGTTAGTGAGTCCAAGAAAGTTTCACAATTTGACAAGGTTGCATAGATATGACTAATCTTGAATCACTTTGATTTTCTCTAGATCCACATGGATGCTTGCATGATCAATGATGTAGTCTAGATAATGAATTTGTGTTGTGCCAACTGTACACTTTGTCGTGAAAGGTGTCTCAACCTTGTGTCCTAATGTTCTGTATTTATTCATTAGTTGTATTTAAATATTATTTTGTCCTCACATGGGAAAGAGGGAGTCCCACTACTTCAAAGTTTGGGCTTGATAAAGTAGTGGCTTTTATTCTTTTGGAGGAAGTGAGGGGGAAGGCTTTCGAATTTGCCAAGGAAGCATTAATTGTTTGTATATAAAGTTGAATGAAAAAGGCAAGGACTAGAAAAAAGATAAAGAATAGATCTAAGTCTTAGGGAAGATCGAAGTCCCTTGGTAAATCCAAGGTAAAATGTTGGAACTATGCTAAGAATGACCACACAAAGAAGGACTGCAAAGAGAAGAAGAAAGAAAAGAACGAGTCAGACCATGATTCAAATTCTCAAGCTTCTCAGGATGAATCAAAGGCATTTGTTGTAGCTCTTGCCATGCATGCATGTGATGATGCATGTATGATCGACTTCGATGTCTCTTTCCACATGACTCCCCATAGGGAGTAGTTGCGTGACTATGAGAAGTTTGATGGTGGAAAGGTCTACCTTGGTGACAACTCTTTTTTCTAATTATTGTTACGTGTGGTCGAAGAAAAGATCATATTTTCTAATGGGAGGATCAAAGGTAATTTAGGAGTTCTGCACATCTCAGGTTTGGCATGGAACCTACTAGCTATTAGCAAAATGAACAAAGTAGGTGTATAGGTAGTCTTAAGCAGTGGTGGGTGTAAGATGGTTCGTAAAACTATGGTGTTGGCAAAGGGAGTTCGGGTTAGAACTTTTTTCCACCTTGATGCTAGCACCTACATTCGATGTCATGATTTATTAGTACCCATAACAAAGGAACTTGCAACATTTGAGCCTACAATTTTGGTACCTACAACATCTACACCTACATTATCGATACTTGTAAAGGGACCTACAACATTAGGACTTGTAGTAAAGGCACTTGTAGTAAAGACATTTGCAACAAGGGGACTTGCATCACCTAGAAATACAATGTGGGTTCCTAAACATGTCCTCACCTCAGAGAACAAGTTATGAATGAGAAGACTATGTTATGCCATGAGCACGTGGCCCACATATGTGAGAAGTGTCTTAGAACCTTAAAAAATAGAAATCTTGTACAGGGGTTGGTTGACCATTCTCTTGACTTTTGTGAGCATTGTATTTATGGTAAGTAGAATTGTGTTTAGTTTTACATCTAATGGGATTTTGAATCTTATTCATAGTAATGTATTTGATCATGTTAATGTGTCTTCATTGGTAAAATCATTATATTATATTTTCTTTAATTAATGATTTCTCTAGGAGGACTTGGGTTTGCTTTCTTAGACAAATCTAGTGGAGAACCAAACAAGTAGAAAGATAAGTTGTTGAGAATAGATAATGGTGGAGAATATTGTTCAATTGAGTTTGACAAATTGTACAAAAAGAATGGTATTGTGTGGCATAAGACAACTCCATACACCCCTTAACAAAATAGAGTTGTAGAGAGGATGAACAAGTCATTGATGGAGAGGGCTAGGAACCTAATTAATAGGTCTCCTACATAAACACTTGTGGATAAAACCTCTATGGAGGTTTGGATGAAAAAAACCCTTTACTCCAATATCTTCACGTTTTTGGTTGTGAGGCATATGCTAATGTGTCTAAGGAGTAGTCAAAGTTGGATGATAAGGGAATGAAGTGTGTCTTCATTGGCTATGATGACAATGTGAAAGGGTACAAGCTTTAAGATCATGTGACTAAGAAGACATTGCATAATTAAAATGTAATCTTCAGGGAAATTATACCTTCTCCTTCAATTGAGCAACTGGATGGGACTGCAAGTCTACAGTGTAGTTACAACCAAAGACCAACCTAAAACTGAACCTAAGGTTCAAGATGGACCAAATGAGGATGATAGTATAGAGAGCTTAGAGAGCTTGGAGGAGGAAGAACATCCACCTCATATTTTGAGGAGGTCCACTTGGTGGAGGAGGCAACTTGAGAGGTTAACTTGTTTGATTTGAGATGTATTTTTTCCTTGATTAGTAACATTGATGAGCCTCAAACTATGACAAAGGCGATGGAGATGGATGATAGTGAGTCCTGGAAGTTGGCTACGAATGATGAGATGGCTACATTGAAGAATAATGACACTTGGGGCTTGCCTCAATTGTCGAAAGGGAGGAAACTTGTTGGTTGCAAAAGGGTCTTCAAGAAGAAATTCAATTCGGATGGTATTGTTGAAAAATATAAGGTGAGATTGGTTGTGAAAGGATATTACTAGGTTGAGGGAATTGATTTCGGTGATATTTTTTCTCTAGTTCCTAAGTTGACATCCATTTGGTTCTTATTATATGTTGTGGGAACTTTTTATCTTGAGATTGAGTAGATGGATGTGAAGACAACTTTCTTACATGGTGACCTAGTGGAGGAAATCTACATCACATACCCTGAGCACTACATGGTAAAAGGTAAGCGGTCATTGGTTTGTAGATAAATCTTTGTATGGTTTTAAAGAATCACCTAAAATGTGGTACCCGAAGTTTGATTCATATGTTTTTAAGTTGGGATTTGTAATGTCTAAACTAGCTCACTATGTATTTTAAGCAAGATGGTGAATATTTCCTTGTTATCACTTTGTATGTGGATGATATATTGATATTTGGTAAAAGTAAGGGGATGATTGGGGATTGGAAGTTTTAGCTCTCATTACAATTTGATATGAAGAACTTGGAGGAAGGGGGGAGGGTGTGTTAATTTCATCTTAGGTATGGAGATCAAAAGAAAGAGCTAACATAAAGGTTTGGTTGGGACAAAGTAAGCATATTGAGTCTATGTTACCACATTTCAACATGGCAAACAACAAACCAGAAAGTGTTCCTATTTTGGTGGAGAGTATATTAGTTAAGCAGTGTTCGTCTTCACCTATGGAGATTGAGGATGTCTCATGTTCCTTATGCTAGTCTAGTTGGTATTTGATGTATTTTATGATCTGCATCAAACTAGACATTGCCTAAATAATGAGAATCTTGAGTTGGTTTATGGCCAATCCTATCAAAGAGCACTAGGCAACAATGAAGAGAGTCTTCAAGTAGTTGTGGGGCATTATAGAGTATTCTATTTGCAACTTGTAGCATAGTGAGGGTCACTTGAAGTAAAGAAAGATTGGTGACACTTGTAGCAAAGTTAGCGAGTACTTGCAACATTGGGAGATCTAGGGTTTTTTGACTTAGATTGGGCATGAGGTGTGGACAGTAGAAGATTTACTAGTGGTTATGTTTTTAACCTATTTGGTGGTGCAATCAGTTGTATGAGCAAGTGGTAGGTTGTGGTCACTTTATCCAATATAGAAGCAACATACATGTTAGCTACTCATTTATATAAGGATGTAATCTAGTTTAAGAGATTGTGCTTAGATATTGGACTAAGTTAGGAAGCAATTTAGATTGTATGTGACAATTAGAGTGTCATCAAATTGGTAAAGAGACTTACTTTTAATGCAAAGATGAAGTATAGATGTTATCATTTTGTTTCTGACATGGTGGATGATGGAAGGGTGATGCTTGAAAATGTTGACACTTTGGTGAATGTTGTAGATGTATTGATGAATCTTGTGAGCACATAGTGTTGGTGTGAACAGGGTTATCACCTAATCGGTTTACCCTTGTGTGGATAATTCATCTTATTTAACTATTTACTAGTTAAATAATATTCACACATCACACATATATCACACATATTAAGTTGACTTAGTGAGTCTACTTGTGTCTAGTTGTGTCTAGTTGTGTGTTGAGTTGTTGATAGTTGGAGTGAGTTGTCTTATCCTCCACATGTGCAATTAGTTATCATCCTCTAATTGGCACATATTGTTGGAATATCTCCACTTTCCACTCCACCTCTCTAGCTCTCACCTTGCCTTTATAAGCAAGGCTCTCTTCATGTATTATGTAATCCAAATAATCCTTCTTTTGCATTCAATGATAGAATAGCATTATTCTCTCAGTTGATCTCTCTTGTTCTTTCATGAAGTCCTAGATCTTGGGTGGCTCCAATCATAGCCAACTCTAACACATAGAACTTTTGGCATAGTTAGTTTATGGAGCTAATAGCCCCTACCAGTTAGATTTCAGTGTTGCAGTTCCCCTTCGCTCTTTTATAAGGTATTTGACAAGTGAGAGAATGTTGGAAAAGGTGTCTCAACCTTGCATCCCAATGTTCTGTATTTATTAATTAATTGTATTCATTTATTATTTTGTCCTCACATGGGGACGAGGGCATTCCACTCTGAGGTGGCATTCTTGGCCATGTGTTGATATTTTATAATGTGTAAGAGGTTGTAAGAGCATTTAATGTCATTATGATGTGTAAGAGCATCTTATGATATTGTAAGATGGGAGTTACTTGTGATGGATTCTATGATGTGTAAGAGCATGATTATATTACACATGCTATGATGTGTCATAAGGCATCTTTGAATAGGGGTAATGGAGCCAAAATGGAGTCCCCAAGTTGGTGAGTTGGTTATGACAAACTATGACAATATAAGAGGATTTTCTAATATTAACATGTTGACTCATCATGGGTGTTGAGTGTTGGAATTCCTCATTGGGATTTGAGTGCCATTTTGGGGAGTGGTATTCTCCCATGGTTTATGGTTTACCATTTTTGGTTTCTTGTTTTGTATCTTTTATATATTGGTGTCTAAGATGGAGATGTAGTATGATGTAATTTGATAGGGGGTTATGCTACCAAAATTTCTCCAAACTTGTGTTGGTTATTCTCTTGTGAATGCTTGAGCCAATTGATGTATTGTAATTGGATTGGTAATGTGAATACACTGGTTTAAGATTTGGAGGCTAGGTTTTTTCTTGAAATTGTTTTCTTAGGGTAAACACTATCATTGTGGTATTATTTTTGTGTATATTTTCTTTTGAAACTATTAGATCATATTTTACATTCATTTCTATCCTTATTGATTAGTGTAGGAAGTTTTTTTGCTATCAATTTCCTTTCATACTTGCTAAAGTTGGCTTGCGACTTGTGTGGGTACAAAGTGTCCATGACACATGATATGTGCTCCACATGCTCCTCCGAAGTCTTTCTAAAGATGAAAATGTCATCCAAGTAGAGAATAATGAAGGAGTTGGTGAAGGGTCATAGGATGTCATTCATCAAGCACATGAATGTTGCTACTAGTATAGGTTAGGCCGAAAGGCATAACCATCCATTTGTACAATGTTTCCTTAGTTTTGTATGTAGTTTTCCAAACATCTTTGGGGTGAACTAGTACCTAGTGATATTTTAATTTAAGGTCGATCTTTGTGAAGAACTATGCACCATAGAGCTAGTCCAAGAGGTTGATGTGTGGAAGAGGTTATCAATTCTTCACTCTGATCTTGTTGAGCATGTGGTAATTGATGCAAAGAAGCCATGCGACATTTCACTACCACATGGAGAAGAGTTGGTTCCGATCCTACCTCATCAATCATCTTCTAATTTTGATGCTAAACTTCATCATTCTCTCAAATGAATTTGTGATATAGCTTGGGTTATTTGGAGGAAGGGATCCAATAATTAGGCCAATTATTTGTTGTACTACACATTGTGTAGGAAGGTCTTTACACTATTCAAAGACATCCATGTACCATTGTAATACCTTTTCAAGAAACTTTGTATTCTACTAATGTACACTTGCTCTCATGTATAGGTATCTCAAGGAGAACTACAAGAAGCATCAACTTCTGTGAATGCTAGATGATTTTGTGGCATTGTCTAGCAAAGATTAAAGCTATTTTGGTCCTCTATGAAGACTCATGAAGATAGAAATATCGATCACCGACATGAATTGTCCATCATTGTGGCTTTGCTTGGTACACAACATCCCTATCATACACATATGGTCTCCAAAGTAGGATTTTGTAGACTTTCAGTGGTACAATGTCACAAGTGATGATGTCCTACATGGTTTTGACTATATACTTGAAAATACATTAGCATTTTATCTAAATATATTTACCTTTTTGCAACCATCCTTAAGAGTATGGCCTTAGGTGCACTTTAGTGGAAAGTCCCATGCACTTGACAGTAACTTGTATGATGATGTTCTTCTAGATGCCATTACCAATGATGACATGCACTTACTATTTGTTGACCCAACATTTCGTATGGAAGAGATGCTCATGTTCCTTTGAAATATCAATCATCATGATGCTTATGTTGAGACATTGAGCCTCTTGATCAATGTCCACAGGTTGCACGAGATTTGATGTGGTTTGCACAATAAGATATTGATACATGTGACATTTAGGATCATTGTGGGATCTCGTGCAATGGTGATGACATCATTATCACTCTACTTCTTCTTACCTTTGTCCTTGTTTGACATGAATGTTATTATGGCTTTTGAGTTTTATGTAGATGACTTGGAGTTTTGTTGATACTTTCACATGGAACGCTTGGAGGTGGTTTCTCATATTGACTTGTTCTTGCACGAAGACAAATTCAACTTGAGTTTTGATTTAGCTTTGATTTTGATGTGCTGTAGAATGCTTGACACGATCTTTCTAAAGTTAGAAACTCAATCTTTTCGTGGGTATAAGGTGATAACTCACTTGTGTTCTTGAGCACTTTGTGTTGCTCAGAAGTGTCTTCATGTAGGCACATAGAGTAGTCATGGAACTTGGTTTAGTCTTCAACTGATTGCTCCTTACACTAATACAACTACTAAAATTTCATATACTCATCCTCATAATGCTTGAGGGGGTAGTATTCCTCCTATTAAGCATTGAAAAAGAATCCCATGTTTGAATTGGATCATGATCCCTTTCACACTATGTGCTAAGCATATGCCACTAGTGAGACATTGTAATGGTCATCTTTAACACCAAAAAAAATCTTCTTTATGTTTGTGAAGACATTAATAGAGAAATGCTTTCAAGTTTTGCACCTAGTTGTTCAACATTGTCGCATCAATTTTGCCTTCAAACATTGGTATGCTTAGAATGAATTGTACCTTAAAAGAAATTCAAGGTTGTGCAAGAACAAGTGGTTTAGTGCATTGTGGCATCGATCATAGTTGAGACATGACATCCCAAAATTATTTGAAGAGTTCCTAGAACCATTTTTCCAAAGCATCATTGATCATATTATGAATGCTTGAAGACACTTTTGATGATTTATTTGCATCCTACCATTTTTCTCTTACCATGACATTCATCTGACAACTTAGAAGATGAACCAAGTTGACAACCTTCCTTTTGTTGTTGTGCAGATGTGAAAAACACTACTCTAAAACTAGTGATTTGTATCCTAGTTTGTCCAGGGGACAAATCTATCTTGAGAAATATGGTTTATAAATTAACAAAATAATAGTGAATAAACACACAATCAAACAATGCAATTAGATGATTTAACAAATGTGTGCTATTTCTATTTACAATCACCAATGAAAAGGGTGCAATAGATGTTTACAAGTAGTGCAACTAGAAATGGAGATTCATATGACCAAAATGAGGTAATACATCAAATTAGTTTTCCTATGACTATAATATTCAACATTATCCTCAACGGTAGAGGTTGCACAAATAAAAATAGAATACATTATAGTTATAGACAAAGAAGTAGAAGTGCAACAACTCATCTTGAATCCTCAACCAACAATCTATTAGTTGGACTTTCTGATGATTGTATTTTGTTTCATTGACATAATCATCCATGTGTATAATCTGCTAAGATTATCAGGTGAATGCGCGAAACTATATAAAGTGATGTGCAGTAGCGCATGATGGACAATATACCGAGTCATGCATAGTGACATCCAATGAAATTAAGAGTTTCATGGTGGTGCATGCATTGTGGAGGAGAGGGTAGAAGTGTTAACTATTAAGGAACATGTAATATTCCCAAAGGCTTGTGTGGTTGTGCCTAGATCATAAGGTATAATGTTTGATAATGGGGGTGTTCTACATGGATGGTGAAGGGTAGACTGCATCGATACAATAGTTAGTTATTAACATTTTTATCTTAAGTTATCTAGACATGAAGGAATGGTTACATAGAATTGGATTTAGCATTTCATAGATGTTAATAACCTTAATAATGTTGTGAAATTATTCAAAATAGGTATTTGAGATACATGGTAGAAAATGGTTATAAAAATGTTAGATACAAAAAAGGTAGAAATAAAAGGGATATAAAAAATGTCATAAAAATGGGTAGTTTGTGTAGATGGTAAAATAAGGGGTATTTAGAATTATAACGTTATATTGAGAGGGTTGTTATTAATCAACCATTATGAGGTAGAAATAGAAATATAGCTATAATTTAGTACCCTATGAATGAACATGATAAAACATAAGTTTATATAGTTAGGTACTGTTGGGGATTTTGACCCCTGTTGCAGACAACTAATAGAATAGGATGAAGAAAACTTAAGATTATGTATTTAGATAATAGTCAACAACACTTGCAAAATCTATTTAACATGTATGATAGTAAAAGGAACAATATGCACCCACAAGATTACAAACAAGACTCAAGGATTTACGGGTGAAACCCTTTTAGGAGAAAACATACCCCCAAAAGATCTTCACAATTATGTTATTCAAAATAAATGATGATTCAGTATAAGGTCTTTGGGCTTTCACAGAGTCTCAATTTATAACATACTTCAATCACTCTAATTACACACCAACAATGTTCACTGCAATGCTATCAATGTCTAACTGTCTAACCTTGGTGCATTCACACGAGGTGATGCATATAGACGTATTCATGGGAATACCAACCGTCTAACTATTGAACCAAGCCATGGAATACCAAGAAACATGCAACTATAATATGACCATACATGATGTTAGCATGCTGCATAATACACCAAGTATGATGTCTCTATGTGGATAATCACCTTGTATACTTTGCCATTGCCACACACAATGAATGAATAGTTACAACCTTTATATTATTGATATACATACATGTTTCTAGTATAGCCACCAGTACCAACTCCTTGCTTGCGATAATACATACAAACATAACTTCTCTTTTGATTGCTTGTAGTACCTTATGTCATCTTCCAAAATATTATCTTGCTCTTAGATTGTGTCGCATAAACTCCAACTCTACCACAAGTGCTCCTACATCACTGGTCATGCTTGTAACAAACACTTATATCATATGTGGTTGTTAGTTCTTCTAGATGACTTGTGGCTGCTGTCACAACACCACCACATGTAGACAGATCATGTATGCTACACCACAACTATTGCCACAATATCAACACATGTTAGCAAACATAAATGCTATATCGTAATACCTGAAACTCACCACATTTCACCGCAATGTTCTCTATAAAAAATCTTCCTACAAGGACTCTCTGTAGGTGAATATCACCCAAGTGCCAACATTTTGTGATGTCCTGATATTAAAATAGTATTTAAATTAAAGATTTAAACAACATGATAAAAATGGTAAAGTGCCTTTGTGAAATACAATGTTTAGATATATTTTTATATTATATAAAATAAATATAAATATTAAATATAAACAACCTCAATATTATTATAATTTAATGCTATTTCAAAGTGATATGGCTGATTCATAGAAACGATGCCTTATGTGTGATATGGTTTGATAAGAATTAATGAAATAAGCAAATTAAAATACATATCATAAGGTGATACGATAAATATCTGGTAAGGAGAAGCAAATGAATACACCAAACTGTGATAGAAAATGCCAGCAAGGTCACCTCGTGTAGGTCTCAACTTATCTGATTGACTAAAGAAGTCAACGTTTAGTTTACACTTGATATCATTGAAATTTATGGAAGTCGATTAAGGTTATGAAAGCACTCATAAAGGATATCATCAATTAGCATAAAGTAGCAGACCTGGAACATGAGATTGCACTGTTTAAGGATTAAAATATAATTGCTCGAATTAACTAATGTTATAGTTTGAAAGGAAATAAAGATTAATTAAATAGAGATTGACTCATTTTCAAAAGGACGCCTCCCTTGTAAAAGATGTATCTTATCATAAAGTCATCTCTTCTCAATAAACGCCTCTCTTGGGCATTAAAATTAGTATAAAAAGAGACAATGTGGAGTAGAAAGAGGAGAATAGAACCAGCAGGTCTGTAGATTAGAATTGAAAAGAAGAGCATATATGGCAGATGTATGAGTATGAATATATGCAGATTTGAAAGGAATAAAGGAAATCTGATTAGAAACTCTGTAATAAAAGGTCTGCAATGATTAATATAGACTAGCAATCAAGGAAAAGGAAGACATAAATAAAGGGAAGCATTTGGAATATTCAGAAACATCCGATAGTGGAAGATTAAAGGTGGGCAGTCATATTTATAAATCACAGACATATATACAACAATCTCATATCAGATCTACCATCGATCAATCATAAAGAATAATATGCATTGCATTAGAAAGCAGACTTTGGATCTGTAAATAATATATTTACACAAGTCAACTGGGTTGCTGAAACAATTAGAATATAAAGAACCATTGGACTGTGGAAGATTAAAAGGCATATTGTAACCTTCATAAGTTATATACTCAGATCTACAAGTACATATACATTCAAGCCATTGTATAATTGTGCATCATAAAGAATATTGTGTGACTGGTCAGCTTTGAATCCATATAAATATTTCTTTGTTATCTTTGTTACCAATTTTCACTCCCAACTCAAATTGGCAGAACTAATTTGTTTTCAGTTTGTTTTAAAGATGAAAGATTCATAATGTTATACCAGTTTGTATAGTTTGAAGTCATTTAAGTGGAAAGTTTAGTTTATCAGTTTATCACTTGCTTATTTCTTGTAAAGAGACAGAAAGTATAGTATATCAGTTAACATTCATTGCTTATGTCAGTGTTTATCATTGATTGAAAGAGGTCTCATAATGTTTGCAGTGTTTTATTCATATCATCAGATGAGATACAAAAAATGGAATCACATTGCATTGAATATAGAACGAGAGAGAGCAATTAATTGTCCAACACAAGCTGTGGTAATAGCTGAACCAGGATATCAAAAATAGTAAACTATGCAATTGTGAAGATAAACTGACAAGGCATATAAATAAGAGCATATCAATCATTGCTTGACTAGTCTAGAGCTGGATTGGTCTTGTATTAACTGTCTCTGTCTTGCCGAAGCTCTGAGTACACTTGAACCTGCATTGGAGGAGAGAGAGAAGGGTTAGAGCTCATGATATGGTTTTATTCATACACTGCATCAGTTGAGACATATTGCATAATAGACTATTTAGGATATGCAAGATTAGAAAAAGTACATCCTTATTCATGAGGAAAGAGAAAGAGAGATCATATTGTTTTCATTTTTTGCTAACATGTTTGTTTCATGTGCAGGTATAGGAGAATATTAGTTGCAGATTTGAAGATGAAGCATGTGGTGTAAAATGGGTTCCCACAAGGGTCGAGCTCAGCATGCATACCTAGAGTTTGCTCATTCATCCATGATCAATAATCCAATGAGGACTATTCACCATCAATCAACAAGCAAAATTGGGTGAACAAGTGAGTAATCAAGGATTAACTTTCTCATTTTCTTGAAATGGCAAAATCAGATTCAGGATTAAATACATAAGTCGCCTTTCAGATGATGAACATATCCAATTATGCATCATATTTTAGTACTGAAGGAGATTTTATACATCATGACACCTTGTGTCAATATGCTGATATGAATATGTACTTAATGTAATGCCAACAAGGTAGTTCTAATTCAAGAATCATTCAAGTGTTTCTAAGGAATATCAGGTCTGATAATGCAATAAGGAACCACCCCAAGCATGAGAGCATTCATGCCAATGATATGATACAGTTAGAAAGAAAGAAAACATTTGAAGATGCATATCTAAGTAAGAATGCAAGCTTATTCGAGCATTGATCAATCATTTAGTACGAGGAAAAGCATCATGTAATATAACTTCAAAAACACAAGTGTTTCTCTACAGTGCCAAGAATACATCCATAATCTCAATATCTACATATAGTTGCACTTGTAGGATGCATCTATTCAAGAGAAGGAACCGCCAACTAATGGTCATCTTGTATATCATGTTGCTATGCTATAGGGAAGTTCTGCCATTCATAAATGTAAGAGTCAATGTGACTTAGCAAGCCAGGATCACTTGCAATCAAGACAACCTTCCACACAAAGATGACAAGAGAAGATGCTAAAACAATGGAGCAAAGAATCTATACAAAGATCATATGAAGCTGTATGAAATACAATGACTGAGCCTTGCTTATAAAGGCAAGGTGAGAGCTAGAAGGTGGAGTGGAAAGTGGAGATATTCCTACAACATGTGCCAATTAGAGGATGATAACTAATTGCACATGTGGAGGATAAGACAACCCACTCCAACTATCAATAACTCAACACACAACTAGAAAGACCTAGACATCTAGAAGACTCACTAAGTCAAATTAATATGTGTGAATTATATGTTCACACCAACACCCCCCCTTAAGTGCAACTTAGGGAGTAGTTGACTAAAACAAAGATGCACTGATGGATGGGTCTCAGCTACTAGGCCATGTTAGGTACCCATGTACAACAAATCTCAAGTGGAGAAAAGGAGAAAACCTCATGGGACAAAACTCCTCTCCAAATGTGAGAATGTAGAAAACAAATGAAAGATGTGATGGAAGGACTCAAGACCCCCCAAGAACGACATCCAACACATATATACAATCAAGTAACCCCCACAATGAAGTAGCTCCTGTGCCAATGGTGAATGCTCGAAGAAGAATACTAAAGAGAATCCAAGGCCTGCAAACAACATTCTTCCCCTTAGGAAGAAACAAGTCCAAAGGCTGATGTCGAAGAAACTCCATCTCAAGGTATGAGGGAAAAAGCCTCATGATGTATGTTGTGTCTAAAAACTACTCAAGTGTCCACATGTCATAACCAAAAGATCAAGATGAAAGCTCAAGATCATCAATCTCCAAAGACGAAGAATCCTCCGAATGATGCTCAAGATTCTCCAACTCAGTGCCAAACTGTGACAAGTGAAGAGGAGAAGATGATGCCTGCTCATCCGAAGTAGAAGATTCAACTCCTTCAAAGAGGAGATGAATGTCATCAATAATGTCCTCCAAGTCATCAAGATAGGACTCACGAAACAAGTATGCAATACCTGTCAAGTACTCATCCCAAACACCTGTATCTAGAAGACAAAGAATATCCTGCGCAACTGAAGTGGATGAAGCTATGTCAATGCCAATGTCTGAAGAAGCAGGAGGAGGAAGCTCAAAACTAGTCTCAGGAACCGAAGTAGATGCAAGAACACCAAGGTTCAAGTGACCAAACTTCTCCTTAGAAATATGATTCACACTTGATGCATGAGTGTGAATGCCAATCAATGGATCTACATCATCATCAGAAACAAAATGGGAGAAGGTATACAAGCCAGATGCATGATATGCCATCCCAACAACAATGATATCTCTACTCTCCAAGTCCTGAATGATCACAAAATTAGGAGTGAACTCAACTGTCTTCCCTTCACCACAATGAGTACTTTGGTATATGGAAAGGAGATTTGCTGTCAAAGAAGGTACACACAACACATTATTGAATGTATTCTCTCCAACATCAATATTTCCTTTACTAGTTGCATGCATGTATGTATTGTTACCCATCAAAATAGGTGGCGAAGCACATGACTGAAATGAAGAGAACATCCCCTGTGAAGATGCCATATGATGAGGAGCTCCAGAATCAAGAAGCCATCTCTCTGACTGTAGACTTGTTGAAGCAAGGAGTACTTTTCCTTTTCCTTTATATGTCCCATAAGCAAATCTTGTTGTTCTTGTAGATGTATATGATGATGGTGGCGAAGAAGAAGGCTTGGGTAAAACTGTTGTTGATGGAGAATACTCAATGTTATGCTTTTGAAGAAGTTGTGACATCTCCTCAAAATTTTTCTCATAACACTTAGTCTCATCATGACCCAATTTCTTACAATAAGAACACTTTGGCTTCTTCTTCTTATTGGACTCCTCTTTGGAAAAAGAGTTAGGGGTTTTCTTTGATTCTTTCTCTTGATAATTAAACTTTGAATCCTTTTGTTTCTGTCCCTTATTATGTGAAGCCTTAGGATCTTTTATGCTTTGTGTTGCAACTAGAGCCTATTTTCTAGGTGACTTCAATGTGCCCATGTGTAGTAGCTTGGCTTGTTCTCTTGTGAGTTGTGCAGCAAACTCCTCAAGTGAAGGCATTTTAAACTTACTACCAAAGGCATCCATTGTAGCATAAAATGTAGAAACATAAACTGAATATGCAAGACCCAATTTTGCAAGAATAGATAGAATCAATTGTTCATCTTCTTTCTCAAGACCACTTTGTTTGAGTTGCAACTTGAGAGACTTAAACTTGGTGAAGAAGTCTTCAATTTGATCAAAATCTTGAGGATTAAGTGCAATTAGCTCATTTTCCAATTTGAACCTTCTTATCTTATCTTGCTTGCCAAATAGATTGTCCAGTGTTGTCCATATCTCATTTGGTGTTGTATAAGACTTAACATGAAATCTCAAATCTGGAGAAATAGCAAGACAAAGTGTGCCAAAAGCCTCATCTCTTCTATCTAACCATTTTCTTCTCTTAGTAGCACCTGTGGGTTCAAGATATATGCCTAAAGTTATTCTGTGTAACTTTTGTTTATACAACACAAACTCCATGTTTTTCTTCCATTAAATATAATTATATGGAGTTATAAGTAGAAATTTAGGCACATCCATGATGAAAAAGAAAGACAACAATACAACAACACCCCTTTACTATGCAAGAGAGCCCCCCCAATTTGTTGTGGCACTTTATACTTAGTGCGATTTACAATTGTCCTCAAAGGACCAAAATTGGGAAAACAATCAAAATCTCTTAAAAAAAAAGATCCGAGTGGAATTACAATCACTCACAATGATGTATTACAACAAACCAATCCTCTCAAAATAAATTTCACCTCAAGTATCAAAATGTCAAAGTTATCACTCAAATGCCAAAAAATTGACAAATTGAATAAAAAACACTTGGAGAAAAAATTGAGAAAAGTGCATGGATGGCTGTGTAGAGCTCCTGAATACCTTTCCGATGCCGATTGAATCGTGAAAATCAAAGTTCGTGGCAAACAGTTATGAGCTCGGAAGACAAAAAGGAAGATTTGTCTTTGACCTGCAATAAATGCTGTCAAACAGAAAAATAAGAGAAAATGACTAATACCACTGCGAAGTTCTCTCTGTCATCTTTCCAACGGTATCTTGTTTGCCCGATTTCGACACCGTGGGAAAAAGTTGTGCAAAAATGAAAAAAGCCCTACTTTAGGACTTTGAGGGGAAAAAATGGCCCCTGGTGCTGACACAGAGCTAACGTTAGCGAAATATTCTCAGAATGTTCCCTTTTGTCGGAAAAGAAAATCTCCCCTCAGAAAAGCAAAGGGATGTCGAAAAACTTCCTTTGTTGGTTGAATCCACCCTCTGACTGTCTGAAACCACTGATTTATTTTTGAATACTGCCTTTGAAAGTCAAAAAAACATGGGCTTTGTTCGGCGAAAACAACTGCTGGCTATTGAAAACCGCCTGTGGTGGGCGTAAAACGACTGTGTTTTTGGGCACGGAAACCACTTTTTTAATTTGAAAACCATGATTTTAAAGCTGAAACCCCCTCTGACTGGCTTTGCAAAGTTCTGCGAACTGAATATATTAAAAACATTAAAGGACGCGGGGCCCCGAGCCTGAAGGCTCCCCCCGCTAACCGTAGCCAGGAAGTCTGCTAGGGAAATGAAATAACCGACGAGTTTGATACAAATTGACGGGTCCAAAAAATTGATGAGGAAAACACCGACTGCTTATATATTAGACCACCAGAAATGCCAACGATTTAAACACAATGGCCGCTGGACTGTGAAATTATTTGCTGGATGAGACTTCCGATGCCCGCCAGATGATCAAGGTTAAACACCAATAGAATACTCGACGAGTCTAGAAAATGTCCTGCGAATAAAGTTTGCAACAACCAAGTCAATATGACCACCGGATTTGTACTTTCACCGACGAAATTTATGGATGCCGACTGTCGATGGATGATGTTCGAAGATCCGATGAGTGGTATTCGGTGGTGAATATGCCCACAGAATGCTGGATTAACAAAGAATGCCAACCGATCGAATTGAGGTTGATGTCCTGCAGATATCAAACGCCGACTGTAAAATGAATGTTTTGGTCAACGATGGTAGACGATGCAGAATAAAGACCGCTGACAGCCAGATTTAACCGCCGATGATTGTTGGAGAGGCCGCCAATAATATGATCACCATTGTCAGAGTGTTATGGAATCTCAATCCACTGTGAGGGATTTAGAAAATTTTTTGCCTGCGATCTTTGAATGCGCGTGAAGACTGTGAAGATCTGCCAATAGAGATTGGAGATCAAACTGCGGGGAGATTTTACCACGGTCACCGCTGGACAAGATTTAGAGCAGGTTGTACAATGCCGATGGAGATTGGATGGGCCATTGATAGTTTGATGAATGATTTCCTCTGCAATTTGACTGACAATGCCAACGATTATGCAGGAATATGCTGATTGTGATAGGGAATCTTTCCTGCGACAGATCCGTACGCTAGGAAGTAAATTTTTTTGCCTTTCACTTCAACTTTGTCCAATTTGGACGATTTTACAATCAATCCGTACTGATTTGGCCACTCTGGACGCAATGGCGAGGTCCGATTTGGGCCAAATTGCTCCTAAATTGCTGGTACCTCCCGGATCACGCCAAAGAGCCCCAAATTGAAACCCTCGTCAATTTTGCCTCCGATGTCCGATTTGGACGAAACAAAAGGCAATCTTGACTATTTCGGCTGCTCCAGACGTAATGGTGAAGTCTAATTTGCAGAAACACACACTGAAATGCACTTGCAATACAAGGACAAAAAGAGAAAACCCTCACAAAACTGATATCTCTATTAAGTTTTTCTGATTCTCCAGGTCATCATTCAATCCAAGAGAAGAGCATACTCAACTGTCAAGATCCACCATGAATTGCACTCAAGATCTCTCTAATTAGGGAAGGGAATTGCAGATTAGGCTCTGATACCATGTAAGAGTCAATGTGACTCAGCAAGCCAGGATCACTTGCAATCAAGACAACCTTCCACACAAAGATGACAAGAGAAGATGCTAAAACAATGGAGCAAAGAATCTATACAAAGATCATATGAAGCTGTATGAAATACAATGAGTGAGCCTTTCTTATAAAGGCAAGGTGAGAGCTAGAAGGTGGATTGAAAGGTGGAGTGGAAAGTGGAGATATTCCTACAACATGTGCCAATTAGAGGATGATAACTAATTGCACATGTGGAGGATAAGACAACTCACTCCAACTATCAACAACTCAACACACAACTAGAAACACCTAAACATCTAGAAGACTCACTAATTCAACTAATTATGTGTGAATTATATGTTCACACCAACAATAAAGATATATGATATAACTACCAAGTGTATGTATCTTGCTACAGGAAAACCATATGAATATGCAAAGTTCAAGACAGTCAAATGAAAATGGTGGTCATTAATAATGATATATGGCACAATTAAGTCAACCACAGTGAATAAAATAGAATGAGGATGGCATCATATGACTACAAGAGCAAGCATGTTGAAAGAAGAATCAGATGATACAAACAGATAGGTTTCAGACCAGTAAAATATGAATGTGTTTCTATCAAAGGTCTCATCATACAAATGGAGTTATAGTGCCATAATGATATGAATTGTATGCAATTATCATCAGTAGAGGTCAGAATAAAAGGACAAAAGGATAGTTATCTTTGTGCCATCTAAAAACAGTATGCATAAAGGCATGGCACTATAACTATATCAAGTGTATAAAGTGCAAGAGAGGAAGTATAGCCATGTCATAAGGTGGGCAGCATCCAAGAATAGAGGGAAGTTAAAAGTATGTGGAGCAGCAATATCAAGTCAAATACCAAGTAAAACAATAACCATAGAGAGACCATAAAATTGCGGCCGTCATTGTTATCCCAATATGATATGGACAAGAACATATAATGTATGGACTTAGCTGTTACCTTGAGTTTAGCTATGAGTAATCAATGTCATGTCATGATATAGTTAATGGGACAATAAAAGCTATAGAACAACTATAAGAGTATGTGCAAAACACATTTGAAATGATATAGTGAACTGAATAAACATCAAGTATATATGCCAAATGCATATAGATCAAGTAGGTAAAGGTGCCATCTCATTATGACATACAGTGCCAAACTTATAAACTCATGAAATGGAACAACCATGACTCACACAGAGAAGTCAAGAGTGACCCAAGATAAAAGGAAAATGATAGAAAACCTAGTCAACACCATTATAATCACAGCCAGCGAGAGGATAATAGTTAAATCACACAGGGGTTTTTGAATATTAAACACAAAATACGGGGTATATGGTGTAGTCACGGGCCGGCTACAATGTTACCCTCTGAGGGTGTCATTGTCAAAATGCTAAAGAATGAGAATGTGCACAGCTACGATTTTCCTAAAGGAGGCCTTAGAAAGAACATTTTAATGCTCAAAGACTCCAAAAGGGCATTGAATACAAATATGAAAAAAAAGGAAGAGTGTTTTCAGCCTTAGATAAATCAAATATGCTCAGTAATGAATGTAATGGCAGCCTCTAGCATAACATGAAGAGTTTCAGAATTGTAGTAATAAATAGCTTACCTCATTCACAGAGCCATAGCTATTAGTGTTGCTCTCCATTTTGCTTTTAGGGAAACCCTAGAAATATCATCAATGACGGCTTGAGTGCAAAATGAAGGATGGCAGAGAGTATGGATAGAACAAACAAAAGATGCATTAGGAATAATATAGGCTGCGGCCATGAGGCCTTTTTTGCATTGAAAAAATGAAAGGAAAATTATGAAACACAGTCACAAATGCATCAGAAGGTTCTTTACCTTCAAAATACATAGAAACCCATGAGAAACCAAGCCAAAATACCAACTTTATAGGGGATTCGAGTTGAAACCCTAAGGTTGCCATCACCGCCGCAGAGCCACTTTCTTCAAAAAACGTGTTTTGCAAATGTGCCCGATAAATGTGAGCTAGGGTATTTTGTTCTTAGGGTTTATTTCGAGCCCTAAGTGATATGAACACTTTTGATCGCATTTTTATCTTTTTATGACATAACTAATACCCATGGTGTTAAGTGTTACAAGGTGTTGCCTAGGCTCATGGTATTATGGAGGTCGAGCTATGCACCCTCAAATCTTTTTATGTCTTCATAATATGCTGCCACCATCACAATGTATACCAAATGTGTCATATGGATACACCTTAGAGAGGGATAACATCATGCCTTGAAAATAAATGTAAATGATCATCATGGAGAGATGGATGCCAAGTAGATGCCAAATCACATGAAGACAAGCCAATCGAGAGTTTTTATTCTTTGTAAATATCACGTAATTCTTCATATTATTTTTGTGAGAAAAATCAACATTTGTAGAGAGCCTTGTGGTGCAGGAGCACCTACCTGACAGCTGGCCTTCATAAGGCAGTTAGTAGTTTAGGTCTTGTTTGTGTTTCCAAGAAGGTCTGTTAGACCAATTGCATGTAATAAGGTCATGCTGATCATGATAAGATCATGCTGACCAGGCTTTGCTATTTTTAGTTAGTTTGTTAAGACAGTTGTCATGATGCGTGTTCGGTGGGATCTCCCAGCCGCTTGGAGTCGGGTCAGTAGTACTCGTAGGATAATCTATTTAAGCATGAGATCGGTTGATTGTAGATCATCGATCGGCAGTGTAGTATTGCATTAAGCAGAGGAGCTTGAGTGTTCTATGTGAGAAGCAGCATATTGTATTGCATCTTTGAAATCAATAAAAGATCCTGTTTCATTTTCTGTTTGATCTCCTTTGTGAAATCGATTTGCTGGTTTGAGTGGCTTCATGGATTTACTGATCCATTCCACCGGTTGATCCGTCTGATCGGTGGAATGGTAATGTACAGTAGGGTAGGTTGTAGTTTGGTTATTTGCATGCAGGTGTGCAGGATCATGGTCAAGAGATGTTGAAGACCCTAGCATGAGCATGTGCTAGGTCGAGTTGAGAAGTTTGAGTTGGAAGATCACCCTGAGGTTGGATCGGGTCATCCCTGGAGGATCGGCGAAGTGAAATTTCGCTAAGTGAAGAAGTTCGTCAAGACGGCATCATCAGGATATTTCTGCAAATATCCTGCAGTCGGGTTAGGCATCGTCATCCTGATAAGTGGAGGAGAGCATGATGTTGTCGATTGCATCAAGTGCAAGTGCGTCGGGGTGATCATCATCTGGAGGAGCCGAGGAGGAGCGTATCGGCATCAGGATCATCTATCGGGAGTGCCAAACATCCGCGTATCGCGAGTAGATGCGGGAGAGAAAGTTCGTGTTTTTGACTAAGTGTTGAAGAGGTCATCAGGATATTGGGTGATGTCATCGTCATCAGGATATGACGTCATCGTCATCAGGATATTGAGATATCCCCCTGTGCGAGTTTATCCTGCCGTTGTTTAGTGGTTAAGTATCGGCATCGGCAGAAAGTGTGAAGCATCATCAGGAGGTTTCGAGACAGCCGGATAAAGTAGATCATGATGCTGTTGTCTGTGTCGTCGGCTAGCGGAGCATCGAAGGGAAGGTGCTGAAGGTGATCGTCATCAGGATCTTTGGGGCCACCGGATATTGGTTATCCTGCTGACGAAGGAAGTGTTGCATATGATGATGCCGATGGAGTTCGGTGCCCGATGAACAGTGCAATCGGAGGATGTTTGCGCCCGCTGAATATCATGATGATGATAGGCGACTGGCGGAGGAGGTGAATTATAGTCGGCAGGAGGACAATTGCGAGTGTCCGAAATATGATGATGCTGTTGGTTTTAGGAAACATGATGATGATGCTGACAGTATAAAGCGGAATATGATGATGATGGCGAAGATGATGATGATGAGGTTGGTCTGCAGACATCCATGCTATATGCGAAGGTTATAGTGTGGATGCCTCTGCATCATAGTGGTATCAGAGCTCAGCAAAAGGTCTGGGCTGTTGTGTGTTGATTCTGTCACCGAAAGGGCAGAGGTAGAGTTGAATTGTGTGTTGTGTGTAGATTGAGAGGTTGACAAAATGCCTCCTAAAGGTAGTGGTACTGCAAGGGAACTGCAGGAGATGAAGGAGAAACATGCTAGAGAGATGAGGAAGATGAAGGAGCTTGCTGAAGCACTTCAAGCCAGGCTGACAGCCCTGGAAAAGAACAAAAAGAGGGAAGTGGAAGACAGTGAGTCTGAAGAAGAAGAAGATACTGTTGAAGAGTATGAAGAGGTAGCTGAAGATCTGGATGCTGAAGACCAGAGGTTGGCAAAACTGTTAAAGGCAGTGCAGAGTGAAAAACCTAAGGTAAAGGTTGATGTTACCAAGTATACTGGAAGCTTGAATGAAGATGAGTTGTTGGATTGGATTGCTGCACTGGATAATCACTTTGAATGTGAAGATGTTGCTGAGGATCAGAAGGTAAAGATTGCAAAGACCAAGTTAGGAGGTCATGCTTTGGTTTGGTGGGATTATGTACAATCTGAGAGAAGGAAACAAGGGAAGTCTAAAATCACTTCATGGGATAAGATGGTAGCAAGGATAAAAGGTAAATTCTTGCCAAGGGATTATGAAATCCAGATGTTTAAGAAGCTGCAATTTTTAAAGCAGAAAGACAGGGATGTGAAAGCATATACTGAGGAATTTTATCTGTTGAGTATGAGATCTGGTCATCATGAGAATGAGGTAGAAAAGGTGGCTAGGTACTTGGCTGGTTTGAGATTTAACATACAGGATGAGTTAGTTTTAGCTAACCCTAAGAATGTGGAGGATTGTTATCAAATGGCAATCAGGATTGAAGAAAAGATGAATAGAGGACATGAGAAGTCCATGAGAGGAAGAGGAAACAATAGGGGAAGAGGAACAGCCCCTGCACAAAAGCAAATCAATGAGGGTCACGAAGACACTGGTAAAGGACAGGGACAGTCTGATTTCAGAGGTGGATGGAAAGGCAATAGAGGAAGATTTGGAGGTGGTAGAGGTTCTACTACATTTTCAGGAAAGTGTTACACCTGTGGAGAGTTTGGTCATCCATCTTTCAAATGTCCAGAAAGCAAAGGTTCATCATCCAGAAATGATAGAACTAGTGACAAGAGAGTACAACTTGTACAAGAAGAGAAAGTAGAAGAAAGTGCACAGAGTTCAAACAAAGGTCCTGAGAATTATGGATATCCAGAGAGTGGAGAATCATTGATGTTAAGGAGAATTAGTTTGCAGGCATCAAAGGACATGATGCAAAGAAGAGCTCTTTTCAAGACCACATGCAAGAGTAAAGGTAAAGTATGTAAGGTTGTCATTGATACTGGTTCAACAGACAACATGGTATCTCAGGAAATGGTGGATAAATTGAAGTTGGAAAGGATTCCACATCCACACCCTTACAAGACATCTTGGGTGAGTGATAGTCAATCACTTTTTGTCTCTGAACAGGCATATGTGGATTTCCAGATTGGACCATATCATGATAGAATTTTGTGTGACATATTGCCTATGGAATGTTGTCACCTACTGCTAGGTAGACCATGGCAATTTGACAGAAGAGTACTGTATGATGGGTATGCTAATACCTACACCATCAAGAAGGATGGGAAGATTATTAAGTTGATGCCATTGCAGGCAAAAGCTGCAGTACAGAAGGCAGCCCAAATCATTTTAATGGGAAAGAAGGAATTTGTGCAGATGCCTAGAGGAGCAGGCATGAAGGTAGTTCAAGATACTGCAGGGAAAGGAGTTGTTACAGACAACAAGCTGAAGAAAGTTTCAGTTGTGACTGACAGAGGTCAGCAGCAGGTGCAGAAACAGGGGTGTAAACAGCAACCAGTTGAGAGGAATGACAAGGATGTTGTCATAGTTGGGACTATTGCTTGTCCTATAAAGATTGACAGGAAGATAGAGTTGAACATTTCAGAAGTTCAAGAGGCAGTTCAGACAGAGGTTCTGGTCAGACAACCTGACAAACACAAGGTATGTGAGAAAAAGGCCTACATCAACAGGCATGAGGATTTACTTGCCAGAAAGCAAGTTACAGTTCAGAAGTCTTGGAGCAGCCAAGAGACAGCAGCAGACAAAGCTGGAGCAGGTCAGACTATTGACAAGGCAAAGGGTAGAGGTGGAAGACTTCCACATACTAAACTCATGGGACATGAGTTCTTTTCTGTTGGGGAGTATGGTGCAGGAGCACCTACCTGACAGCTGGCCTTCATAAGGCAGTTAGTAGTTTAGGTCTTGTTTGTGTTTCCAAGAAGGTCTGTTAGACCAATTGCATGTAATAAGGTCATGCTGATCATGATAAGATCATGCTGACCAGGCTTTGCTATTTTTAGTTAGTTTGTTAAGACAGTTGTCATGATGCGTGTTCGGTGGGATCTCCCAGCCGCTTGGAGTCGGGTCAGTAGTACTCGTAGGATAATCTATTTAAGCATGAGATCAGTTGATTGTAGATCATCGATCGGCAGTGTAGTATTGCATTAAGCAGAGGAGCTTGAGTGTTCTGTGTGAGAAGCAGCATATTGTATTGCATCTTTGAAATCAATAAAAGATCCTGTTTCATTTTCTGTTTGATCTCCTTTGTGAAATCGATTTGCTGGTTTGAGTGGCTTCATGGATTTACTGATCCATTCCACCGGTTGATCCGTCTGATCGGTGGAATGGTAATGTACAGTAGGGTAGGTTGTAGTTTGGTTATTTGCATGCAGGTGTGCAGGATCGTGGTCAAGAGATGTTGAAGACCCTAGCATGAGCATGTGCTAGGTCGAGTTGAGAAGTTTGAGTTGGAAGATCACCCTGAGGTTGGATCGGGTCATCCCTGGAGGATCGGCGAAGTGAAATTTCGCTAAGTGAAGAAGTTCGTCAAGACGGCATCATCAGGATATTTCTGCAAATATCCTGCAGTCGGGTTAGGCATCGTCATCCTGATAAGTGGAGGAGAGCATGATGTTGTCGATTGCATCAAGTGCAAGTGCGTCGGGGTGATCATCATCTGGAGGAGCCGAGGAGGAGCGTATCGGCATCAGGATCATCTATCAGGAGTGCCAAACATCCGCGTATCGCAAGTAGATGCGGGAGAGAAAGTTCGTGTTTTTGACTAAGTGTTGAAGAGGTCATCAGGATATTGGGTGACGTCATCGTCATCAGGATATGACGTCATCGTCATCAGGATATTGAGATATCCCCCTGTGCGAGTTTATCCTGCCGTTGTTTAGTGGTTAAGTATCGGCATCGGCAGAAAGTGTGAAGCATCATCAGGAGGTTTCGAGACAGCCGGATAAAGTAGATCATGATGCTGTTGTCTGTGTCGTCGGCTAGCGGAGCATCGAAGGGAAGGTGCTGAAGGTGATCGTCATCAGGATCTTTGGGGCCACCGGATATTGGTTATCCTGCTGACGAAGGAAGTGTTGCATATGATGATGCCGATGGAGTTCAGTGCCCGATGAACAGTGCAACCGGAGGATGTTTGCGCCCGCTGAATATCATGATGATGATAGGCGACTGGCGGAGGAGGTGAATTATAGTCGGCAGGAGGACAATTGCGAGTGTCCGAAATATGATGATGCTGTTGGTTTTAGGAAACATGATGATGATGCTGACAGTATAAAGCGGAATATGATGATGATGGCGAAGATGATGATGATGAGGTTGGTCTGCAGACATCCATGCTATATGCGAAGGTTATAGTGTGGATGCCTCTGCATCACCTTGAGCTTTTAGTTTGTAATAAAACTGCAAGCATTGTAAAGTTAGTTTTAAAGCAATCAATTATAAATTGCTTTTAAAACTTAACTTTTTTTAGGCAGTGAGGCTAATAAGAGTAATCAAATATTCTTTTGATTTTGTTTTATTCTGGGGCAAATATGGACAAAATTTGAGATCTCATGAGCAGGGAAAAACAATTTTATGGCGGGACCACATCAGGGGATAGTTTTGGCAGTTTTATTTCACAAATTGGTGGCAGATTTAGAGATTTTATTTTTGCTTTTATGGGGAGCTCGAAAATGGATACTTTTTCCTATTTTTAGGAGCTTTTTCGAGAGATTTGTGGACATACTATATATCACAATTTCTTTTCCAGAGAAGGAGCAATCAATTAGTTCTAGTTTCTTCTCTCTTGTTCACAGGCAGAGTTGTATAAGACAATTGGCTCATTTTTTCATTTTATGCATTGTACTCCTTCTAGTTCTAATGGCAAATTTTCCTATTTCATCTACTTATGTGTTTTGCAGTCTCGATTTGATGTCTTATTATGACAATTTCTTGTCCTTTATCATGTCTTGACGTTGTTAGATTGCATGTTTGCTCTTGGTTGTAATCTATGTTTGAATTAAACCTTATTACAAACTATTTAGGGATTGTGAAAATTTTAAGTTTGAAGAACTATTTTGTGAGTGAATAGATTCATCTAGTTTAGATTCAAGAGTTAGTTTGCATTTCAATTACCATCCTATCCCTTTTCCTCTGCAAGTCATTAGTTTAGGAATCATAAGAGAACCAACTCACTCTGGAGATTCATTCTCATAAAAGGAGACCCACATCCAAGAATGATTCCATGTTTCAACATGTAGCTAAGGTTTTTGTGAACTTAGCAAGGGTGCATACTTGATTGACAACAATATTTAATATGACCACCCATCATAGGAGGGAAATGACAAATAGAGCAGAGGCAAGTAGTCCTGACATACCCCCCTAAGGCTTGTTTAGGGGCAAGTTTGATCTGCACCCTGTCCATACCCCCATAAGGGCCTGTATGGAGGCTTTGTATGACAACTTGATCCTACCAAACCCCCGTTAGGGCCTGTATGGAGGAACTAAACATGTGATCTACCATGCCCCCCGTAAGGGCCTGTATGGAGGTATCATGTGCCAATGAATATCTTGTCATTGCCACTATAATGGAGTTGAGTGAATGAATTTAATTACATGATAATTCTGAAACCCTAACCCTAAACTTGTGGTATTTGAATTTTAGGGGTGAAATTAGTATTGTTCCAATAGGGGACATTACAGTTGCTATTAGAGCATCTTTCTTGCCATCCTATGTATACTTTGTGTATTTGTGTGCATGTTTCATGCTTGTTGTGTATGCTCATGTGTATACTTAGTGACCTTGGGATGATGGACGTGGGTCCACGGTGTAGTATGGGATGCACCAAATCCCCTTCCCAATTGTCAGGCTGTATACTTACATGAATTATGCAACTTACATGTATTCAAGTGTATACTTTATGATTATTTATTCGAGTGTATACTCCATGACTTCATACTTGTATTCGAGTGTATACTATATGAATTTGTATTTGTAATTGTATTTGTATTCAAGTATGACTATGTATTCAAGTGTATACTCTATGATTTTGTATTCAAGTGCATACTTTATGACTATGTATTCGAGTATATACTCTGTGACTTTGTATTCAATTCTGATTATGTATTCATGTGTATAATCTATGACTTTGTATTTGTATACTCTATGACTTTGTACTCAAGTGTATACTTCATAACTATGTATTCAAATGTATTTGTACTTGAGTGTATACTCTATGACTTTGTATTCAAGTATATACTTCATAACTATGTATTTGAGTGTATACTCTATGGATTTGTATTCAAGTGTATACTTCATGATTGTGTATTTGAGTGTATACTCTATGACTTTTTATTTGTATTCAAGTTATACTCTGACATTGTATTTGTATTCAAGGATTCGAGCGTATACTCTATGACTTGTATTTGTATTCGAGTGTATACTTTATGACTTTGTATTTGTATTCGAGTGAATACTCAATGACTCATATTTGTATTCAAGTGTATACTCTATGACCTTGTACTTGTATTCAAGTGTATACTCTATGACTCGTATTTGTATTCGAGTGTATATCCTATGACTTGTATTTGTATTCGAGTGTATTCAAGTGTATTCTTTGCAACATACATCATGTGTATACCTTGTGACTTGTAGTCATACCTTGCAAATTATGTGTATTCATGTGAACACTTTATGACTCGTGTGTACACTGGGTGACTGTGTATTCATACTTTGTGGCTTACATGTATTACGCATTTTTGACTCCATGTATTTACAAATGTACTTCATGACTTGGGCATGCTTCATGTATTACGTGCATTCACTTATATGGTTCATGCTTCCTGTTTATACTTTATGTAGTGAATACTTGGTGACTTATGTGTATTCATACTTGTGACTTGCGTGTATTCATTGTAGCTTACTTGTGTTCATGTGTATACTTTGACACTTGTGTGCATTCATGTGTACACTTTGTAACTTATGTAGGTATACTTTGTGACCGGCATATACTTCATGCCTTACATATATTCAAGTGTATACTCTGTGACTTATGACTTATATGCTCTGTGGCTTATGTGTATTCAAGTGTATATTTTGTGACTTGCGTATATACTCCATGACCTATGTATATTCATGTGTATGCTTTACGACTTACGTCACTCATGTGCATACTTCATGTATTTACGTATGTGCTTCACATTCGTGTCTTATGTATATTCATACAAATACTTCATATATTTTGTTGGCGTTTCAAATTGCACCTCTGGAATGTGATTTGGAAATGGACAACTATGCACAGATAAACTACTCTCCTATTGGAAGGGGGAGTTCCCTTTCTTGTTGATGTTCACTGAAAAGATAATTAAATGAAACTTCGCCTATCTTTTTTTTGATTCTCAACTGCAAGCACAAGGTTATAAAACTCTAAATGCTACAGAAGAGGTTTTTTCCTTTTTTAAAACTTCCACTACAACTAGGCATAGACTAACGACTCTTTTAATCTCCTAAGTAAATTCAGAGCAAAGGAAATTGAAAGTGAACAAAGAATGATTGTTAACACAAAAACTTAAGCAGTTTTCCTCTAGGTTTACACCACAAGACTAAAAGTACTTTAATGATTAAATCTGAAATGATAGCTGCAAAAAGCTACACATCTGACGATGATAACTTGATGAATCGAGATAGAATATCAGAGAAAAATAGGCATGAGACTTCTATTCAATATCATAAAGTTTGCACGACTCCATGACAACAATGCTGCAACAAAAGGCAGGCATACAACAAGCGATCAAACACCAGAGAACAGATTACACAAAGTGAACAGACACTTGGGATATCAAGATTTGTAGGCTAGAGTAGGCACAACAAATTTGCTATCACAATTACCATTACAAACAATGGGCAAGGATGCCCTTATTTATACTAAAATCAAAGGAGTAGGGAACCCTAAAATCTCCTTGATTAACCCTAACTTGCCAACTCGCAAGATTTATTACTATTCTAAGACAAAGATACAATAAACAAATGCTTTAAAACAATTTGCTTTTAAAGCAAAGAAGATTCCAACTATCACAAGGTGATTTCTTTTCTAAATATAGAATGGATGAGCTTAGGATGAAAGCACATGCTTTAAACAAAAAGCATATGTTTTAAAGCTGCTTTATTTTGAAATGCATCCTCATCAACATTCTAGCTTTTTGGTGATGTCATCCATTGATATTCTGGGAAACAATATCTTCTAAAAAGTGAGTGACTACATCTCTTCCAAGAACACTGATACTCTCTAGAATGATATTCTGATTCTCTAACATTTCTTCACCACTGGTAACTATCTGAAGAAATTCGTGAACTTCACTTGCGACCTTGTCGAATTTCACTGTCATTGCGGCAAAACGACTCATCTTGCTGGCATTGATATTATCATTGAAATTGTTGTAGACGAGAGTCTGGAACTCTACTTACACTTCCCTAAGATCATATAGGGTACCATCTTCTTTTTCATACGAACACGGGATCTGAGAGACAAAAGATTTGACAAACTTGAGGATGTTGACTACCTTTTCTTTCCAATATGTTAACTCTGAAATCATATTGTCATAAGTTTTTACTGTGAAAAGATATTGCGCTTTCCAAGTAGAAACTGTCTTCTTATCTTCAGCTGAATGAACAGTATCAAGTGCAATCTTCAAGTCAGAGATAATGATCTCAAACACCGGTCTATTTTCTGCCATGGTCTGCTGCAATCCCTGTATGCCTTGGCGTAAATCATGAGCGTTGTACTTCAATTGATAAAGCTCTGAAAGCACAACTCTCCCTTTGGTCACAAATTCTTCCACCCAACTGTTCATATGCCTCCCATAGAGGACCAAGTTACTAAAGTGCCGCTGATCGGCTGGTGATTCTAGATTTGGTGGAAGAAGTAAATCAGCCTGTGAAGTGCCATGGAAAAGGTTGGAAATGTATTGCCGTAGCTGTCGAACTTCATCTTTGAGAGCTGCCTTGTCTTCTCCATCTTTCAACACCCTTTCCTTCAAATTATCCACTGCAACCTTGAAGAGATTAACATCTGTATGGTGGGTACTTCTGCCAAGGTTAGCTTTGACAACCGTGAAGTCATCAACCTCAACATCATCAGTACTTCTATTTTCTGGCAGTGTTGCAGTTTCAAGAATTATTTCTCCCTCCGCATTCTTTTCAATGCGAACCTTTGTCTGGTGTGTCTTGGTAGATGCTTTTTAGCTCTATTAAATTCAGCTGATATGAGGGCTTTCTCCTCTTCCTTCCCAAAATATTTTCAAGCTAGGTTGAGCCTTCATCTCTTGGAAACTCGGTTCTAATCTCATCAGCTCCTGATGAATCAATGTGTGCATTAGAGTTACGAACCAACGAATCTAGCTCTGAATCTATGTGGATAGGAGAAGTAATCGGTGAAGAAGGTGGAGATACATGATCTGAAGGTAACACTTCAACATGTAGCATTATTTCAACAGGAACTCCTGGTTCAACTGGTGGTTGTTCCTGCTAGACATGATCTGGAGACTCATCCTTTTTCGTCTTTAACTTGGCTATTTTCGTTCCTTCTAGAAAAACACTCATAGCTTTTATCCTTCGTTTTGGCTTGGAAGTGGAAGGCTCTGATGGTTGCAACTCGTTGTCCATATCTCGCATTGCATGCATCAAGAATGCATCATTCACCTGCCTGTAATGTCGTTTTGCTTGAGAGATCTCTAATTGTGGGAAATGATGATACACATGCTGAGTACCCAGAGTTCCAATAACATTCAAACCTCTGAATTGACCCTAAAAAGCCATCAAATACACAAGGTATGATATCATGCGAAATTCATGAGCCCTTTGAAAATCAATTATTTGTTGGTGGAGACTCACTGATGAGTGCCGACTAGTCATAGAATTCAGTTCCATCAACAATTTGGGGCATGATGTAAAACATCCAAGGCTGGAATTTGTTTGCATCTGCTTGACCCGTGATTCAGCTTAGCAAAGTAATCATTATGGCATGCTCCTCCTTGAACTCTCTACGTCCAACATTCTTTGGCATGACATTTTGCTTCTCTTTTAACCACCTCTGACCAATCTTTTTTTTATATTTTTCTTTATCATTATTCCAAACCCTCTTGCATTCTTCAAGTGAAACAGTTAAGTTTTCTCTCCAAATAGGTATTGTAAAACACTTCTCTATGTCATTTGGCCTTAAGCTGCAGAGCACACGTCCATCTCTTGACTGAATTTCTCTTGTGACTGAGTTGTAATGCGTCATGCAAACAATTACAAACTCGATACTTTGCACTGTGATAGGAAAGGATGCCGCTACAAGCAAACCAGAGTGTCCAAGATTCCTAATAGCTTTATTCCCTGCATCCTCCAAGGAGTGTAAATTGATTACTGGAAGTACTTTATGCAAGTCCGTTTCACAAGTTCTCAAGTAATCGTGAACCAATGCCATTTTGTGTCTGATTTGTGTTGGAGAGTACTACATATTGGAAGATTTAAAAATCAACTGTGAACACGCCTATGTCGGAAAAAGCTTGGACAGATGGCTGAAAATTATTTGCTGATTTTTAGAAAAAGCAGAGTGTGAGCTAAAAAAACTGGCACATGGGTTTTGTAGATAATTCTGTTTCGAAGCAACCCAGATTGTCGAATTTTGAAAAAGCAGAGATTTTCTCAAAAAAGCAAGAAAAAAGGAGTTTTCCAAAAAAAGCAAAACTCCAATCTTCAAGAGGATAATAATCTGGATGGACCCATCTCGACGAAAAATGAAAAAGCTCTGGTCAGATTTCTGAAAAACGTTCCCCTTGAAACAAGGACCCTGAAAAAGCAAGCCTCTCTTCTTCCTCAACCTGAAACTATGAAGAACACTGAAAAAGCACTTGGTTTGGGTCTTCAAATCTTTGTTGAAAGAAAAATAAAATCTTTCCTCTGGATGCAACCTGCAGAAGATAATGAAATAAAGAAGCCAAATCCTCGTCTTTATAAATCTTTTGGGCGAAAAAGCAACTTTATTTGTGTGAGAATAAAACTTCACTTTCATCCATGAAGAAAGCGACTTTTAAAGCATAAATCTAAGTGGATGTCTTCGAATAGGAAGAATCCCTATTTTGTAGCTGTCTATGGCTTCATGTGCAAGATGACGAAAAATATCTTCTTTTGATGATGTCATCGAACACGTGAGTTGGAAGAAGTGCTAGCAAATTTTACTTCATTTTTGACACTTCAACACTCGTTTTGACTTTAATATGGCCTGTCTCTAACTTCGACAAGGTGGAAAAATGTCACCATTGACTAAAAAAGCTGACTGATCCTAGGATTTTGGAGATTGATCAACTGAGATTCCATCCCCTGCCTCCGACTGATGATCTGACATCGTTTGACCAAGTTTGACTTCTTGAAAATTGCCAATGAGCGAAGATTGATAACAAAACATGTCAGAAAACTCTGTGAACATGAAAATATTCTAACATTGCTCAAGTTGGGCACCCCAAGTCACTTGGGGCACCTGGTTTCCCAACACTTAGCTATTTTTTCAAAATTTTCAACTTCTTCAATTTCTTAGTTTGCGTGTGCATTTCGGTGGCACATGACCCCTGTTTGGCTATCAATTTGTGTCAATTGGGATGAAAATGAGTTTGATGATCTGGTAAATATGCAAGCCTAATGAAAATTGAGCTGATTGTACCTTCTGTTTGCCTCGAAAAAACATGCCAAATCGATTAACTTTGAACTAGACCAGGTTGATGGAAGGAGATTCACATTTTTCTAGAAAAACTTGAAAAATAAACTAACTCTGGAGAGTTTGGGTGCCCCAAGCCACCTGGGGTGCCTGGTTTTCCAACACTTAGAAAATTTTCTAAAATTTTTCAATTTTGTACCTTTTCTCAATTTCTGTGCCCACAACTCTTGTTCGATCTTTGATTTCAGTCGTTCTGATGACTGTCGAGGCGGGATAGAGGTAATCTGAGTAGTTTGAACATATCTGTGATGAAATCTTGGCTTTGACTGACTTTTCACCGAGTTTGACCAAGTTTGACCAACTGGGAAAGAGCTGATGAAAGCATTTTCAACATTTTTCAAAAAATGTGAAAAAAAAACTAACACAGGAGAAGTTGGGCACCCCAAGCCACCTGGGGCACCTGGTTTCACTAGACTTAGTCAAATTTATGATTTTCCAACTTTTTAATTCACCTTGGATCCATCTTGCATCGTTTTGCGTGCATCATCAAGTCGACGACTATTCATCAGTTTTGCGTCATTGGAACAATGTTGAAAACTTGTTGACGAGATCTGGCAGGTGAACTTTCCTCTATTGATGACTTCTGAGCTCATGCTTCGCCTTCTGAAAAAGCAGAAATGACCCACTAGAGAAAACTTGGTAATTTGAAGATTCCATCTGAACCGCGCTGACTGTGAAGCAAAATCGACCAATGAGAATCGAGCATGACACTTGATTTGGAGATTCTATTTTTAGAAAGTTTTTTAGCATCCATATCTCAAGAAACCTAGAAAACCTAACTCGACGTCTATTTTTAGAAATTTTACCTTTTTGACTTTTTGACGAAAAAATTTCTAGTCTTGTTTCAAAATGCCTTAATGAAGAATTTTTTTTGGTTGGGTACAATATACTTCATGCTTCATGTACTACATGTATTCATGTGTATACTTTGTGTATTCACATGTATAATACTTCATGCTTTGCGTCCTATGTATATACTTTGTGAATCATGCTTAATGTTCTACATGCGTATGCTTCATGCTTGTGTATTAGTTGTGTATATTTTGTATGCTTCATACTTTGTGTATCGAGCATATACTATATTTTTTACGTACATTCATGTATATGCTTCATGACTTATGTGTATTCAAGTAATCGTGTGTATGATTCATGCCTCACATGTATTTAGAGGTATACTTCATGTCTTACGTATCACGTATGCATCATATATCTATGTGTTTTCTTATAAAACTTACTCCATGTGTGTATTAAGATGCTTAAAATTTATGAAAATGCCAAAATCATCTATCAAACCCTTCTTGGATTGTAACTATTGAGACTCCCTCAAACATGAGGTGCCAAAAAGGGGAAAGATCTTAAAAAGGAATTATGGAAATTTATAATAAGATATATTCATCAAACTTAGTTGTTCTATCCATTTAGAACAAGATCAAATGTACTCACTCATTGAAACAATGACAAAACAATCTAGTCCATATGTTGTAACTTATAACATTGATCTAGTAAACTCTGTCTTATTTTTCTACATGTAATCTAGGGCAGATCATTTCATCCAAGGGTCTTCTTCTCTTAAGCTCTTTAGAGTAACCCTTCATTCATGATTAAAGATCAAGGATATCAGTATTAGGTTCATAAGTACCTTCGATAAAATTAATACACATCAACTTATACCAAATTGTTAAAAATGAGAAAACAAATTTAGTACCAAAACATAGAGATATATAAAGAGGAGGATAAAACCCTAATGGAATTGAAAGATAGGACAAAATTTGTTACTTGCTAAGGAATGACTAACTATTGTACATATAAGTATAACATGTATTTGGCTAAGATGAGTTCTCCAAAACCCTATAAACTCCTCATAAGAAATTAGTTTATCTCAAACCTTCTCTCTATGACATCATATAATCAATTATTCCTCAAAACATGGTTATCTTTTCTTATCATCATTAGATTTGAACATGACTCTCTTTGGGATCAATAAATTATCAAAGGTAAAACTACAAGCTAACAATTACATGACTGAATCTCGTGATCAAGATCAAGTTGTCTTTGGGTCCTTCGCTCTGAGAATGAGAGAAAACTTGTCTTAAGTTACGACCTTCACTAGTTACTGACTCTTGGTTATGTTGATATGAGATATTGGGAAATACAAGTATGCGAATGAAAGAACAGAAAAATAAATTTTAGAGAATGCTTGTGACAAGAATACTTCTTTGAAAAGATTTAGGATCCTGATGGTTCTAGTGGCATCCTAGTACTGATTGCTTGAGGACAAGCAATCTTGGGTGGGGCAGACTATGATGTCCTGATATTAAAACATTATTTAAATTAAAGATTTAAACAACATGATAAAAATGATAAAGTGCCTTTGTGAAATACAATGTTTAGATATATTGTTATATTATATAAAATAAATATAAATAGTAAATATAAACAACCTCAATATTATTATAATTTAATACTATTTCAAAGTGATATGTTCGACTCATATAAATGATGCCTTATGTGTGATATGGTTTGATAAGAATTAATGAAATAAGAAAATTAAAATACATATCATAAGGTGATACGATAAATATCTGGTAAGAAGCAGTGAATGAATACACCAAACTATGATAGAAAATGCCGGCAAGGTTACCCCATGCAGGTCTCGACTTGTTTGGTTGACTGAAGAAGGACCAACATTTAGTTTACACTTGATATCATTGAAATTTATGGAAGTCGATTAAGGTTATGAAAGAGCTCATAAAGGATATCATCAATTACCATAAAGTAGTATACCTGAAACATGAGATCGCACTATTTAAGGATTAAAATATAATTGCAAGAATTAACTAATGTTATAGTTTGAAAGGAAATAACTATTAATTAAATAGAGACTGACTCATTTTGAAAAGGACGCCTCCCTTGTAAAAGATGCATCTTATCAGAAAGTCGACTCTTCTCAATAGACACCTCTCTTGGGCATTAAAATTAGTATAAAAAGAGACAATGTGGAGTAGGAGGAGAAAAGAACCAACAGGCTTGCAGATTAGAATTGAAAAGAAGATCATATATGGTAGATGTATGAGTATAAATATATGCAGATTTGAAAGGAATAAAGGAAATCTAATCATAAATTTTGTAATAAAAGTTCTGCAATGATTAATACAGACCAATAGTCAAGGAAAAGGAAGACATAAATAAAAGGAAGCATCTAGAATATTTAGAAACATTTGATAGTGGAAGATTAAAGGTGGACAATCATATTTATAAATCATAGACATATATACAACAGTCTCATATTAGATCTACCATCGATCAATCATAAGGAATAATATGCATTGCATTAGAAAGCATACTTTGAATCTGCAAAGAATATATTTACACAAGTCAACTAGAAGTAATTGTAATATATTGAACCATTGGACTTTAACATTCATAAGTTATAGACTCAGATCTGCAAGTACATATACATTCAATCCATTATATAATTGTGCATCGTAAAGAATATTGTGTGACCGGTTAGCTTTGAATCCATATAAATATTTCTTTGTTATCTTTAATATGACCACCCATCATAGGAGGGAAATGACAAATAGACCAGAGGCAAGCAACCCTGCCATACCCCCCTAAGGCTTGTTTTGGGGACAAGTCTGATTTGCACCCCATCCATACCCCCCGTAAGGGCCTATATGGAGGCATTGTATGACAACTTGATCCTACCAAATCCCCGTTAGGGCCTGTATGGAGGAATTGAACATGTGATCTACCATGCCCTCTGTAAGGGCCTGTATGGAGGTATCACGTGCCAATGAATGTCTTGTCATTGCCACTATAATGGAGTTCAGTGAATGAATTTAATTACATGATAATTCTGAAACCCTAACCCTAAACTTGTGGTATTTGAATTTTAGGGGTAAAATTAGTATTGTTCCAATAGGGGACATTACACATTCTCACACTTGATATTTACCACAGGAGAGAGTGGAGTATTTCAACCCAAGAGATTAAACATGAACTTGGTAGTACTTACATGTTTTGTCAAAGAATTTATAGTGTTTAAATGAGTATCAATTTTCTCCATCTAGACTTTCTTGCTCTCAACCATCTCCCTCACAAAATGATATTGCACATCAATATGGGTGGTTCTAATGTGGTACACAATTTTCTTAGATAGACAAATTGTACTCTATGAATCACACTTCACCATTGTTTGACTCTTAAAACTAATATTGTCACTCAACCTCTTCAATTGCATCGCTTCATTACAAGCATGTATTGCGGACACATATTCTACTTTAGTAGTGGATAGGTCAACCATCTGCCCCATCTTTCTCATCCAACTCACTGCTCCACCAAATAGAACAAACACATAACCACTTGTAGATCTTCGAATATCATGTTATCTAACCCAATTTGAATCTACAAATCCATGTACACTTAATACTTTTTTCCACATCATTAGTACCATGATAAGTAAGTCAATAATTTAGAGTTCCCTTCAAGTACTTGAACACTCTCTTCACATGTATCCAATGTTCTCTACCCAACTTCACCATGAACTTACTTAGAACTTCCATTTCTTGGGCAATGTATGGTCTTGTAGACCATCACATACATGAGACTTCCTACCACACTTGCATAAGGAACCTTCCTTGTGCCCTCCAAATTCTTCTCAAATTTAGGACATTGTTCCATACTAAGCTTTATGCCAACTTCTAGGGGTGAACTTACTGGTTTACTATCATGCATTCCATACCTCTACAAAATAGTTTCAAGACACTTCCTCTAGTTTAGCCACAATTTCTTGTTGGTCCTATACCTACATATCTCCATGCCAAGTATGTATCTAAAATCTCCTAAGTCTTTCATGTCAAACTTACTAGACAACCAAGTTTTAAGTTCATGAATTAATGTTTTATTATCTCCAAAGATAAACATATCATCAACATATAAAACAATAATCATAATGTGACAATTTACCTTTTTGTAATACACACAATGATCAACACCACTTCTTCCAAAACTCAAATCTAGCACATGTCAAACTTTTGGTTCCACATATGTGGGACTACCTTAATCCATATAGAGACCTATTTAGCTTGCAAACCAGTATCTCTTTGCCTTTCACCTTGAATCCTTCATGTTGTTCCATGTATATTTCCTCCTCTAAAATCTCCAAATCAAGTGCTACATCAATGGATAACAACATCCTAATAGAACACAACTTAGCAACATGAGAAAATATCTCATTGAAGTCAATTCCCTCAACCTAGGAATATCCGTTTGTCACCAACCATACCTTGTACCACTCAACTGATCCATCTACTTTGAACTTTTTCATGAACACACACTTGTAGTCAATGGGTTTCCTGTCCTTAGACATATCATCCAAATTCTACCTATTACAATGCTTGAATGACATCATCTCCTCCTCTATGGAATTCTTCCAAGACTTTTTGTCTTTGGAAGTGAGAGCCTTTTCCATAGAACTTGGTTCACTATCAATACAAGAGCAAAAGCATAATGGAAATATGTTGGACTATAATTGTTAGGTGATTTCCTACTAGATCTTCTCCTTATTCTTCTTTAGAGTTTGTGCTAGATGAGCTTGCCTCTTCTTCTCCCAAACTATCTTTTCCACTTTGATGTTCAGGTTTAGATGCATCTTGCTGCTCCAATTTTATTTCAAAAATGCATCTTCTCCCTCGCATCCTCCTTTGGCCATTCTTTCTTGGGAAAGACTCTAAATTCTCCAAATGCATCATCCCTTGAGTAGAGAACCTTCAAGGTTTTTAGATTTGAACACTTGTAGCCTTTAACATTTTCACCATAACTGATTAAAATACACCTTTTAGCCTTAAAATCCAAATTAGAACACTTCTCCTTGTGGACTTGAACAAATGCTTCATAGCCAAAGACCTACAAATGTTTCACAACTGGTTTCCTTCTAGTTCAAATTTCATATGGCATCTTGTTTTGTAGTGTAAAATTAGGAGACCTATTCTTCAAGTAACATGTAGAGCTAACTGCCTTAGCCTAGAACTCCTATCTTAGACTAGCACTATTCAACATAGTTCTTGATTGATCAAGCAAGGTTCCATTCAACCTCTTACCCACTTCGTTCTATTGCGGTGTGTATGGAGTTGTTTTCTTTAGAATTCCAACATGCTTACAGAATATGTTAAATTCCTAAAAGCATAATTCACTACCATTATCTATCCTTAGTACCTTTATTTTCTTACTAGTCTAATTCTCCATAAGAGCTCTAAACTCCTTAAACTTAAGAAATACCTATATTTTTTCCTAAAAAATATACCCAAGAATACCTAGAATAATAATAAGTGAATGATACATAATAAAAAGACTTACCATTGGATGGGATATCCATAGGACCAAACACATCATTATGTATCACCACTAAAATCTCCTCTACTCTAGTGCTTCCAAAGTTGAACCACACTCTATTATGTTTTCTTGGCACACAATATTCACAAAAGTCAATACCAATAGAACAATCAATAAGACCTTCCACCATATCTTTACTTACCAAGGTTTTTAAACCTTTTTCACTTAGGTGATCCAACCTAAGATGCCGCAACAACCCTAAATTATATGTAGTTATATGAGCACCTCCAAATAATGTTGATGTATCCATCCTATATAGAGTGCCATGTTACTCCCACCAAATTACCTATAGCTAATCTACAACCTTTTTCATCAAATATGACATGAATTCCTGAGTCAACCATTTTAGACATACACAAGGTTTTTAGCCAAGCCTAGAATGTGGGGAACATCCAAGAGTGTCTTTACTCTACCATCCATGAAGGCAACCCTAAATTTTCCTCAACCATCTTCAAGGAGCTATTATCATTAAGGAACACCTCCTCTTCATATCTTTTGATATATTCTAAGTACCACTCCCTATGAGGTAATGCAACCAAGAATCGGGGGTCTTATGAGACTACTAATTCTCGCAACATACACACAATTCAGTCACAAAACAAATTAATTTGTTCAAATCTGACAATTTACAATCTCACGACAACAACTACATGAATATGAATTACTGTTACTCTTCACAAAGTATATTTCAAGTAATTAAACAATCAATTTGCAAATACTCCATTCCTCTTTATCACAAATTCAAGTTTTATTGTTGTTGGCAACATTCAATTGTTCAATTACAAGTCTTTATGCAAATAAATATAGTGAATTGGTGTTCAATAGATCTTATCTCTGCTTAGATCATTCTATGATATGAAAGAAATCAACCCCCCTTCAATGCCACCTCTTTTTCTCCTCTAAAATACTAACCAATATTGTATATTCTCAAACTTGTTTCTATATCCGAACCCCTCTTCTGAGCCATTTGTTGGTTTTTATATTATATAGATGTGAGAAATGAAAAGACCAAAGTTGAATCGACTTCTAGTATTTGAAGTGATGCCTCTCCCAAAAGGAATTATATCCTTTGATATTTGAATTGACTCAGTCAAACTCCCCAAGTTGTGACCTCCCTAAGGTCAACTCATGAAGAACATTGCATTTGATTCACTATTGCCTTGACTTAATGAAATCAATCCCTCACACACTTCTTTCAACGGTGGCGGCCCATCAACATTTAATGAAGAATAAAATATGAATATATGGAATATTGAACTCCTATGAGTTGCAAAAAATCAGCCTCACACTCTCCAATTTGAATTCACCTTTAGTTGAATACTAAACAATGAATATGAGGAAACATATTATTCTTCAATCAACACACATGACTATCCACACATTTATAGAGATTTCTGTGCATCCACCACTTTGTTGCATTTTGTCAAACAAATAACAATAGTGATACTCTGCCTCCAACCAAATGACTACGAAGGTCCATCCATACTCCAAACTAAACCATTAAACTGAAGAGAGATTGATGGCTACAATTGATCAATGAAGCTTTTAGTTTATTGCGACAAAAAACTAAAAAGGCACTGAAATCAACCAAACTAAACTAACAAAATCATTGTGAAAATCAAACAAAGATGAAAATGTTTTTAGATGATGTAGATCACCTATTTTCTTGGATGCTCTTGCATTAGACATGCCAGGTAGGAAATATGCTTCATGAGTACGAATCTCATGAGCATTTCGACAAATCTGGGATTGGAATCCCAAACTTCACAAAATCTGAAGCGTTGACCCATGAAGTTTCATCATCTACTTGGTTCTTCCAATGGACCAAATATTCCCAATATTCTTTCCTTCTTGTCCTTTTGGCTACACAAGAATTTATTACCTTGTCAACTTCTTCAAGCTTCTTCTCAGGCAACTGCTAAATCCATTCACATACATCCTAAAAATCTAAATGTGTATTCCCCTGTCCACTTGTCTCTCCTTCATAGTACTTATACAAATCAACAACATTAAATATTGAAGAAATATCTATACTTGTTGGAAGCTCAATTTCAATTTAATTTGATGAAAACTTTCACAAAATCTTACATGGGCCTATTTTCTTCCACTTCAGCTTGTTATACGTTCCCTTTGGGAACCTCTTCTTCCGTAAATGTGCCATCACCAACTCACCAAACTGAAATTCATGCTCCCTCTAATGCATATCAACATACTGTTTGTATTTGATGGCACTCTTCTCCAAGTTTTCCTTCACTTCCTTGTGCAAATCATGGATGTATTTAGCAAAATCCCCTGCTACAACACTCTTTCTACCCAAATTTACACTATCTCTCAACTCATCAACACCTCTAGGGCTATACCCATACACAATTTGAAATGGACTCTTTCCCACACTTCGATTGACCAAGTTATTGTAGGCAAATTCTGCTTGTGCCTATGTCAAATCCCACTGATTTGGTTTGTCACCTACCAAACACTTCAACAAATTTCTCAAAATTCTATTCACAACTTCGATCTGACCAACAATTTGTGGATGGTAGGTTGAACTAAACCCCAATTGTGTTCCCATCTTCTTCCACAAAGAGCGCAAAAAATGATAAACAAATTTGGTGTCCTGATCTGAAATAATACTCTTCGGCAAGCCATGCAATCTAACTACTTCTTTGAAAAATAAAGTAGCTATTTGGGAAGCATCATTATAGTTTTGACATGAGATAAAATGATCCATCTTAGAAAACCTATCCAGCACAACAAAAATAACATCGTTACCTCTTTGTGTTCGCGGTAACCCCAAAACAAAATCCATGTTGATGTGTTCCTACAGTCTCTCCGGTATTGGTAATGGCTGATACAACCTTGCATTTTGCCTTACTCCTTTAGCATATTGACAAAACCTGCAACCTTGCACCATCTTCTTTACATCTGTACTCATCCCCGACCAATAATAACTCTTATTTAGCTATGCTACTTAAATCTCCACTATGCTTTTCCTTTATCAAATTCTCCCTCATTGAACCATGAGGTACACACAATCTCTTCCCCTTGAACAAGGTACTCCAACCATGGAGTTCTATCCCTCTCTACAAGATTGTTACATGCTGCCCATGCCTCTTTGAAATCAACATCATCTTCATACAACTCCCGCATAGAGTCAAAACCAATAACATTTACCCTCATCTCATTCAACAACAAACACCTCCGACTCAATGTATCAACCACTATTAGATTTCCCACTTCTATGCTTCAACATGTTACATCCCAAATTTTGGCTTTGATTTTACTATTTACTTTCGAGTGATCTTAGTAGTGAATTTTATGGATAAATGCTTAGACGTTATGATATAATGTCAGAGCAAAGCATTATTTTCTTAAATATTTGTTCATGTCATTAAGTATAATACATGTGATTGAATAATTCAAAAATTTTCATTATGAGGTTTTGATTTATTATTCATAAGATTTGTGAATGGACTAACGATGCACTAATCACGGTTTGGTGATTGCAAGTTGTGTTCTGGAAAATAGGTTTCGACCACTCTCCAAGAAAGAGAGAGTATCTTATAAGGAGAGGATAATAGACATTTGATTTTGAATAGTTCATTTGTTGTCTGAGTATAGTGTATCTTTAGTTAGTGAACCCTTATCGATTAAGGTAAGTCGTTCTTAATCAAATTGGTTTAAGTTTATTTCTCAACTCAGAAAGTTGTCGATGTCACTTAGAGTCTTTTTAATGTCAACCTAGTCATTTTTGTGAATTCAACGTCGTCAAGGTTGAACGTTAGTCGTTTTGTGACTAAGGCAATCTTTTTGCTGAAACATCATTCTTTGCATTGTAAATGAGAATATGTTTGCGTTTGCATTGACGTAGTGGGAAGAAATTAAAGTGTGTTTCTTGTTAATAGTTTTTAACGTCGAATTTTCATATTTTGTCAAATCGAAATCGACTTGATTTTCTTTTATACGTGAAGGGGAGATTTTCTTGATCCAATAACTTATTGTGTGTAAGTATATGTTACATTATTAAAGTCCCTATTATTAATCATATCTATGTTTTTTAGATTATTATACGTTAATATTTGTGAGTAGAGAGTACGAGGTAGATAATGGGTTTTAAATGATAACAACCTTCTTTAATGAAGAGGCTTTCTCTCTTAACCTATTCGATAACATATGATACTTTAAGGAAGTTGTTAATAGATAGAAGTGGTGCTTTAATTACCATGAACCCCCTCTATTTGTATGCTCGATCTAAGAGCATTTGCAGGCTTATTAAGTGGAGATAACTGCAGCTTATGGAAATCTTTTAACGACTTAATATTGGAGTCGAGGCATAAGGGAAAAGTATGGTTATCATAGAAGAGGATAGCATAGCTATCACAACATAAAAAAACTTTGGCATGAGCTGATAGAAGGAGAAGAGCTTAGTTAACACAAGGGAAAGGAGGATAGTGAACGTAGTTTATAGACGGAAGCAATAACATCGTAGAGAGGACACTTGTCGTGCATATCAACTTAGTCAACCTACGGTATCACATTGTTGAGGGGTGCTCAAGTAAGAGCTGAGCCTCTTATCATAGTTCATATGATTTCTTCTTAGATTCTTGTTGAAAGATACTCGTTTGATAACAGGAGATTATTGTCTTACAAGAGTGTAGGAAAATCTTAGTCAAGTGTGATATACTTGAAATATTTTTAAGACTCCAAGTTGTGAGATATTGAGAACATTTTTCAACATAGAACTCATGATCAAATAGTCGATACTATATAAGATACTATGTAAACAATATATATATGCTCTTATATAGAATATATTTATCATAAGATATTGTATATATATACGCATATAGAATAAATATGTCGTATGATACTGTGTAACATAGGTTTGTATACACCTTTAGAATGCTTATGCAGTGAAGATACTGTGTAAACAGTGGAATTTATATCCATATTATCGTAAGATAGGGTTGTGTATGTATTATATTTAAAACCTATTCAGATCTGAGTTGACACAACAATCTTTTACCGGTAACTTTAGAGGTTTATTATGTCTTACTTAAGTTGCATCATTATATGATATGTATAAGATAGAATGCTTGCGATATTCTTGATATATCTATATGCAGATGAGTATAAGAGATGAAAACACTCACATAACAATGATCGGTAATAACATAGTATATAAAAGAAAGAGCAACCTTAGACATTGAACTTAAGTAGATAGCAAATTGCAATAGTCAAAGTTTAGACATGATTAGAACCTTTGGTTTTTTTTAATACTTACAAACTTGCTATTATTTGAAAGAGAACCCAAAGGGTTATGGTTAATTATAACCAAGTTGACTATTATAACTTTATATTAACTATTTTATATGGGTCGACAATGAAGGGTTAAAAACCCTAAGTTTAATGTTGTATTAGACTTGTCTAAAGGAAATTTGTTTTTAGTTAATGGTGATTTCCCTTGGTAGAGAAACTGAATAGTTTTATCACAATCAACTTGCATTATGGACTCATGGAGTAGAAGTCAATAAGTCATAGACCTTAGATTGTGCAAGTATGCAAAGAGGTACTCTTGAATGGATAGTCAATCCATAAAGTCTTATGGTATGAATGACAGGGTCAAGAGAATTAACCTAAGTTAGGTAGACTAGATTTTGAGTTAGATAAGACTCTATTATTAAACCAAGTTGACCAAGTCAAATTGCAGGATGTGATAGTATCCAAGTAGAGTTAGAGGTGGGTTGACAATATGACTACGTTTACTTTAAACATCTATTTATATAGAATCTTTGGCCAAAGTAATGCATACATATTTGCATGCATTAGTCGGTTCACCGTGTCCAGATTTCATAACCTGTCGGTATGATCATACTTAGCTAGAGGATTGTCTAGAGTTGTGTGATCGATAGAGTTATGTAGGATACAACACTAGTACTCAGATGGAAAATACCAGTTGATTACCTTACGTCTATACTCTTCGTGAAGGGTAGGGCCACTTCCAGTTGGAAGGTGAGTGGGGGACCGTTGGTCTGTGGTTGGAGGTAAAGTACTTAGAAGATGCTCTCTCTCTAGTACAAGACTCGCTGAGACTTGTGATATGGATATCAGAATTCCAGATGCAACATACTTATTGATATGTGACTTGTATTTCACAAACTATGTAAATTTTATCAAGTGTAGATTATTGTAATTGAAAGACGAAATGTTGTTTCTATAAATGAATACATGTTGTATATTCAGAAAAGATGTTATGTTTATATGATGTAATTTGGTTCCTTGAGAATCTTTTAATTAAAAAAAAAATAAGTTCAATCTTTTTCACTTAATGTATATTTATCTCTTGGTAAATTTTTGTTTTATGCTTTGTTCGAGAGTTAGTATGTTACATATGATATCCGAGCTGCTAGGTTCAACACTAGGGCTTATGAGTTCACTATGCTAACCTATTATCCAACATTATCAATAGCTAATGGTTGGAGTTCTTGTGCCAGGATGGTGCGACTCAAGATGACTACCAGGAAGTCAGTTATTGAAAATGAGCGCTACCTGAAAGCCAAGAAAGAATGAGAGGCCATAGTTAAAACTATAGAAGGGACCAACTATGACAATGTAATATGGCTTAGTGATACTGAAACTCTTAGTAATGCCATGTCTTAAATTAAGGAAGAAAAAAGGAAATTTTAGGGGTGGCTAAGATCGTAGCTAAGATTATAGCTTATTCACCCCCAACTGAATCCAATCAACTATCTCTCTCAAGAGATACATCAACCAATCAAAATGTGGACACACCTATGATTAGGAGGGACCCTCGTATACCCTCATCTTTTGAGATTATTATGCTTGTATCTGATAGTGAATCAGAAGGATATAATCCTCTTGACCAAGTATTTGATAGCGAATCAGAGGGATATATTGCCCTCGATTATGACAATTGAGTCATTTTATGTATAAATAAGGATGTAGTTACTGCAAAATAAACTATAATAAAGATGAGATTGTTTTGTACCAATCTGATGTTTACTTTTGAGTTAATTATGTTTTTGATTTAATGAGTCACATTAAATTCAAAAAACTAATAGATAACTTAATATTCTCATTTGTGAGAAAAACAGCATCATGGTTCGTACAAGAACAAATCAAGGTGAAAGTCAGGAAGAGAATAACCCTCTAGTAAATCCAATGGAAAAGCTGGATCAAATTTTAGCTATGCTTACATAAAACAAAGAGATACTTGGTACCTTAGAGCAGAAAGTAAGAGATTAGGGGAATCCTGAAGGAGGAAATGAGATATCTCATGGATTGAGCAAAGAAAATCATCAAGAGCATAGTGCAAGTAGTGAGAATCCTGATAATTGTAGACCCCAGAGAGAAGTAAGGGACATACTAGCTTTCTAGAACTATCTAAAGATATGTAGAAAGTCATACCACCTAAATTCAATGGAATGGTGACTGGAGATGCTGTTGAGGCTTGGTTAACAAATATGGAAAAATATTTTGAGATAAGAAATTATTCAAAAATAACCAAAGCAGTATGGGGAGCCTATCAATTGGAAGAAGAAGCATCCACTTGGTGGATGAACAAGAAGATGGAATTAGGATTAAGTTCCTTAAAGGTAACTTGGGATGAGTTTTTTAAACTATTCCATAAAAGGTGGTTGCCACAACTCTTCTTTGACTAGAAGTTGACAGATTTTCAAAATCTACGTTAAGGGGATATGTCAGTAGTCAAGTATGGAGAGAAGTTTACTCATCTTATGAAGTACATACCTAAATACCAAAAAGATGAAAGATTCTAAATTAGGAAATTCATCATGGGTTTGAATGCCTAGATTGGTGGTGAAGTGGATGTGCATGATCCTACGGCAATGGATCAAGTTTATGAGAAGGCCATTAAGTAGGAGCAAAAGTTGAAGTCCATGTCCACTTATCATGATAGGAATCACAAGAGGTTCAATAAGTCTCCAACTTCCCAACCTTCCAAGAGGAGGAATGATAAGAATTATGAGAACAGGAGAAATGGCAAAGGAACCAATAAGTATAAGAGTGGGTTTGGCAATGAAAAGAAGAATGGTAATTTCAAGAGGAATGAGGATAATGCTAAGAAGACAACTGAAAAGAGAAGACCTCCTGGAGGATGCTTTACTTGTGGAGGTGACCATGATGCCAATCAATGCTCAACCAAGAACCAAAGTGGTCAGCAAAGAGGTAATGCTTTACCTACCCAACAAGCAACATTTTAGCAAAGGATTCATGCAGCTCTAAATGTTGTTTCTATAAATGAATACATGTTGTATATTCAGAAAAGATGTTATGTTTATATGATGCAATTTGGTTCCTTGAGAATATTTTAATTCAAAAAAAAAGAAGTTCAATCTTTTTCACTTGATGTATATTTATCTCTTGGTAAATTTTTGTTTTATGCTTTGTTTGAGAGTTAATATGTTACACAACACACATGAGTAACTTTGAAGAAATTCAACCCACTTCACATGAGCTTTTGATTTACCTTGGCTATTTATAAATTGTAATGCATGATGGTCGGTGTACAAAACAAACTCCTTCAGTAGCAAGTAGTGTCGCCACTTCTTAAGTGCTTGTACAATGGCATAAAACTCTTGGTCATGCATGAATCATTTTATTTTCACCTCATTTAACTTCTCACTAAAATATGCTATTGGTCTACTTTCTTGACTCAAGACTCCTCCAATCGCTGTCCCGCTTGCATCACAATCAACTTGGAATACTTTTCCTTAAATCGAGGAGTGCTAACATAGGCTATTCTGTTACTTTTGTTTTCAAAAACTTGAAACTTTGCTCAGCTGCTATTGTCCAAACAAATTCCTTCATATTAACCTTCATAGTTTCCGTAATAGGAGCACAAATCCCACTAAAATTTTGGATGAACTTCCTATAGAAGCTCGCCAATCCATGGAAGCTTCTTTGTTCAAACACATTCTTTGGCAAAGGCCAATCCACAATCACCCTCACTTTTTTCGGATCCATTTTTAGCCCACTTTTGGAAACAACAAAACCCAAGTACACTAACTCTTCTTTCATGATGCTGCACTTTTTCACATTCACTAACAATTTCTCTTCTTTGAGCCTTTGCAAAATTGCCCTAACATGCTGCAAATGTTCTTCTTTTGTTTTGCTAAAGATCAAAATGTCATCTAAATACATAATGACAAACTTACCAAGGTATGGCTTCAACACTTTGTTCATCAACCTCATGAAGGTGCTTGGTGCATTTGTCAAACTGAACATCACCATCCATTCATATATCCATCCTTTTTCTTGAAGACAGTCTTCCATTCATCCCCCTCTCTTATCTTTATTTGATGGTATCCACTCGTCAAATCAATTTTGATGAAGTACTTGGCTCCACTCAAACAATCCATCATATTATCAATTCACGGCAAGGGAAAATGATATTTGATGCTTATCTTTTTTATGGCTCTTGAGTCCATACACATTTGCCATTCTCCACCTTTCCACAGTGTCAACACTACTAGGACAACACATGGACTCAAACTCTTCATAATCAGCCCCTTATCCATAAACTCTTGTACTTGCCTATTTATTTCCTCATTCTCCATAGACATCATTCTATATAGTGCCTTGTTGGGAAAACTTGCACTGAGAATCAAATCCATGTAGTGGCTTATGATCCTCATTGGTGGAAATCCATTGGGCAACTCCTTCATCAATATGTCAGCATATGCTTCCAAAATGTTTTGAGCTTCCATTGGTATCTCTTCATTTTATTTTGCTATTCCAACTGTTGCAAGCTTTGGAACAATGGAAAAAACATGTTCCCCCTCCCTTCAAGTCTTTCAAAAACTATTTTTCGAAAAGAAAACAAACCTTGGAGCTATCCTCCACTTCTCCTTCCCTATCTTTTATGGGATTCAATGTGTACTATTTTCCATCTTTCTTGATTCGATATGTGTTTGTCCATCCGTCATGAACAACTCGTCTATCAAATTGCCAAGGCATTCCCAAAAGTAGATGGCATGCATCCATTGGCATCACATCACATATGATTTCATCCATTTAATTCCCAATTTTAAAACTCACAAGGCATTGTTCACGTACCATGAAACTATGATCTTTTTGCAACCATGAAACTCAGTATGGGTTGGGATATTTTAATCTTTTCAACTTCAACTTCTCTAGCATTTCTTCAGATACAATGTTATCTATTCTACCACTGTCCACTATGACTTTGCAACACTTTCCACCTGTCTTGCACCTTGTTCTAAATAGATTTCTTTTTTAAATTAGATTTGGTTTCTCCTTTTTAGGATTTAACAAAATCCTTCGCAGCTTTAGTGACTCTCCATCTTCAGGACCCTTTTCCATAATTTGGTGTAGACACACTCTCACTTTCAACCTTTTCTACATGAACTCTTGCTTCCTTCCCTTTGCCACTACTTTTCTATATTTGTGGGCATTTAAATGTCCTATGACACATCTCTCCACATTGAAAGCATGTACCTCCAAATCCTCTTCCTCTACCACGAGAATAATCTCCTCTTCCTCTAAATGATTCTCTTCTTCCCTTGTTTTCTTGCATACTAGTGTGAGATGTACTTGCTTCATCTTGCTTTCTATGGTATGTTAGAACACACAAAAATACTGAGAGGGGTGGTGAATCAGTATTTACCACTTTTTAAAACAAAACTGCTGTAGCAACTAGATCTCAACTTTATCAATCAAATTATGAAAGAATTATGCAAGTATAAGCAGATTCACACATCCACACAAAAGGCCATAACACTAGATTTACTTGGAAACCCAAGATGGGAAAAACCACGGCGAGCAAGCTACTTGGATCTACTATCCAAATCTAGTCTCACAAAGATATAAAATAGTGAATTACAATTTTGACAAGTTTGTAGGCTTCAACCTACTAGAGAATTCAATCTCAAACAAACTGAGCTACAACCCAACAATAGACTTCAATTTATCTGAGGCTTCAACCTCCCATACAATATGAGCTACAACCCAACAATAGGCTTCAACCTATATGAGGCTTCAACCTCCCACAACAACTAAGCTACAACCTAGGAAATTAAAAATAGTAACAAAACATTCAACACTTACACATAATGTGCAAACATAGGATCTTCAGTTCATACTCTTTGCATAATTCAACTTCAGTTCTTTGTTTACGCTTGATTGCTTGATTATTTCACTTCACATTCACACTTGCAGATATGTTCAAATCTTTTAAATTTAGGCACACACACACACACATGGATACCTTCAAAAACACAAACTAATCTTTCTTTTATATCCTACTGTACATTTTCAAATCTCCAAGTCGACTATTCAGAAATAGAACAAACTCCATATTCCAAAATTGGCATCCCATATTTTTGAATTCCAACGAGACCATTATAAAGGATTGAACCCAAATTAAAAGAAAAATCCAATGTTTGCATGCTTGAACCAGAGCCCAAAAATATACTTGCTTAGGATGGCCCAAAGATAGGTCAGGACCCAAACTGAATCAACCACACATTACTGCATATGTTCAAATATTCAAATCTACATGCTACAACAACGACCTTAGAATTTTAATTCTCTGTTCTAAGTCACTGAGTCAGCTTCACTCTACATATTAGATCTTTGAATTCACTATCCATTAAACCATCTTACCAGTCAGCCTCAAATCATATATTCAAATCTTTAATTTGAATATACACTCTCTTCATATCGCTACCACAACAACTTATCTTCTAGCTCTTTATCGATAAAATCACTCTGTTACGAACCTTTAACTTTGTTCCCTTTATCAACGAAATATCATTTTCACAAACCAACTCTTTGTTCTCCTTTATTGCCTCTATTGGCAAAATTTGCATTTTACAAGCCTTAGCTTTTATCCCTTCTATAGGTGAATTCTTGCTAACTCAAACTAACACCTTTATCTCCTTTATCGACAACTTTTACTTTACACAAACTTAGCCTAGAAGGCTTTTATCGATGAAAACTCCCTTTTTTGGAACTTTTTCACATTCCTTCTCTATCAACAAATTATCCTTTTTACGAACCATCATTTGAACATCTTTGTCACCTCTAGTTGCTTAGTCGACGAATCGGTGAAAAGCCGAACTCGCAAACAAGTTCACAAAACACAAACTTTGCTGATAACCCAACTTTATACTTTAAACTTGACTTCTTCAAAGTTCCTTCTTTGTCAGCGAATCGAAAAACCGGTGACCCGACAAATTGACAAACTTTAAAACCTACGAACCAACCTCATTACTGAGACTTAAAAATTTTCCTCTTCCAAACTATCATCACCCAACTGTCTCCTCTGTTAGACAATCGACTAATCGATGTTCTTCACAACTTGCGAGCTAGTTCGTGAAACATGAACTTTGCCGACCAAAGGCAGAAATCATTCTACCTTAGATTTTTCTTGACAAACTTTTCATCAGCCAACATGCAAGTTTGCAAACCAAACTTTTTGCTGATTGAAGGCATTTCTCATACCTTAGACAATTTTCTCCTTTTCATTTGACACCAAAGACAACACTTCCAACAATCTTTTGACATCAATCACAACACTACCAATACCAACAATTTCCCTCTTTGTCATTGATGGCAACACAAATCTTTTCTTTTGCACTGCTCCCCCTTACTCTATCATTTTTGAACTGAAACACAACCTTTGAAGGCTACACCATCTAAAATATTTGAAAATTCTCCCCCTTTGATATCAATGGAAAAGGGATGCAACAAACCACTTTCAAACTGATATTGTCAAGACAAGCTCCTCCTAACTGTAATGCTCTTCTTCACAAAGCCATACCAAAATTTGATTAACGAAACTTCTATATTTCTACCTACTCCCCCTGAGAAGTAGCCACTGTCCAAGCAGGGAGTGAAGAATAAGCCTTGAGATGCTCTCCCTAAACAGATGCTCTATCATAAACATATACTGATTTGGTGATAGTGATACCACTCCCAACTTCTACCTTAAGTATTCAAAAGTCTCTTTAGGAGGGGTTTTGTGAAAATATCTGCAATCTTATCCTTTGTAGGCACATACTCCAGTTTTACCTCTTGATCAACAACCTTTTCTCTCAAAAAGTGATACCGAATAGATATATGCTTGGTTCTTGAATGCATCACATGGTTCTTTGACATGTTGATTGCACTTGTGTTATCAAACAAAATTGAAATGGGTTCATCATAGATGACTCCTATGTACTTCAATGTTTTATTCATCCACAAAATTTTGAGTACAACATGCAACTGCTATAATGTATTATGCTTCTGCTATTGATAAGGCAATTGAATCTTTCTTTTTTCTTAACCATGAAACCAATCTACCATCTAGAAAGAAAACTCCACGACTTGTGCTCTTCTTGTCATCAATGCTACCGACCCAATTTGCATCTGTATATGTTGTTGAAGAGAAATCCTTTCCCTTCTCATACCACAATCCATAGTCTAAAATGCTCTTCAAATACCTAAAATTTCTTTTAACCGCTTTCACATGTGTTTCTTTTGGATTGACTTGAAACCTAGCCACCATACAAACAACTTGCATAATGTCTAGGCGTGAGGTAGTCAAGTAGAGTAAACTTTCAATCATGGATCTACAAAGAGTCTGATCAGCTTGAGGTGACTCATCATCCTTGCTAAGATTACAACCTATTATCATAGGTGTGCTTATTGGTTTGCAATCATCCATACCAAACTTCTTCAACATCTCCTTGACATACTTTGTTTGTGAAATATACATACCCTTTTCTGATGGAGCAATTTGAAGTCCAAGGAAAAATGAGAGCTCACTTATCATGGACATTTCAAACTCTTTGTGCATCTCTTCAGCAAACATCTTGCACAGAACATCATTTTAGCCAAAAATAATGTCATCAACATGTACTACAACTATTAGCATCTCATCACACAAAGTTTTGATATAAAGATTGCTATCATCAATCCTCTTCTTGAATCCTTGTTGGTGTAGATACTTGTTAAACCTTGCGTACCATGCCCTAGGTTCTTGTTTGAGACCATATAAGGCCTTCTTGAGTCTACATACCATATTCTAATTTTCTGATAGTTGAAATCCTTTAGGTTGCTCTATGTAAACTTCTTCTAAATCACCATTTAGGAAAGAAGATTTGATATCCATTTGATATACCTCAAAGTCTTTGTGAGCTGCAAATGCAAGGAACATCCTTATTGCTTCCAATCTTGTCACAGGAGCAAATGTCTCCTCAAAATCAATGCCTTCCACTTGTGAATAACCCTTGCAGACCAATCTTTCTTTGTTTCTAACTACTTCTCCATCTTCATTCAACTTATTTCTAAAAACCCACTTGGTTCCAATCACATCCTTATCCTTTGGCCTTGGAACAAGTTCCCAAGTTTTATTCTTTTGAATCTAATTTAGTTCTTCATTCATTGCTTCAATCCAACTCTCATCCTTGCTGGCTTCAAACAAGTTCTTTGGTTCTATCTTGGACAACATTGAAAAATTTACCTATTCTCTGAGTCTTCCCCTAGTCATAACTCCATTTTTATCTCCAATTATCTAATTTTTAGAATGATTCTTCTGAATGAACTTTGTAGGTGACTTGGTGGCCTCTATGGGCGTCCCTTCTTCTGCAACTTCATTTTCTTCTTTTGTGCAAACTAGATCATCTAAGCAGTAGGTTGAATCATATGAACAAACATCATCTCGATAATGTGTGGGTGGTTTTATCTTTTCATCAATCCTAACATTTACACTTTCAACTATCTTCTTCAGTCTCTTGTTGTAACATTTATAAGCCTTGCTTGTAGTTGAGTAACCAATCCTTCATTTGATCTTGAATCAAACTTACCCAAATTTTCTTCATCTTTTCTAATGTAGCATTTGCTTCCAAAAATTTTGAAATACTTGGCCGATTTAGGTCTGCCCTTCCATAGCTCATATGGTGTCTTAGTGTTGTTCACTCTAAGCTGTCCTCTGTTAAGAATATAAACAATAGTATGAATTGCTTTTTTCCAATACACATCAGGTAGCTTGACTTCATTCAACATTGTTCTTTCCATCTCCTGGACAATTCTGTTCTTCCTTTCAACTACTCCATTTTGTTGAGGAGTACTTGTAGCTGAGTATTGTCTTTTTATTCCATGTTATTCACAAAATTCATCAAATTCATTTGATGTGAACTCAACACCTCTATCTAATCTTAAACATTTAATACTGGCTTTCATTTCATTTTCAACCATGGATTTGAAGATTTTAAATCTATTGAATGCTTCTAATTTATCCTTAAAAAAGGTAACCCAAGTCATTCTAGAATAGTCATCAATGAGAAACATAAAATACCTTTCACCTTGAAGACTCCTTGTCCTCATAGGACCACATAAGTCTGTGTGAATCATCTCCAATGGCTCAACATAATAGCATTCCTTGGCCTTGAATGTGGTCATTTTTTGTTTCCCAATTTGACATTCCTTACAAAATGAGCTAGAAGGGTTGGTAATCTTTGGCATGTCTCTAACTAAAAGTTTAGAGCTAATCTTCACAAGGTTGTGAAAGTTGATGTATCCCATCCTCTTATGCCACAACCAAATTTCATTAGTCTTCCCTAGAAGGCAACTCGTTCCTTTGACTTAACAAAGATTTTAAAAATATTTTTTTGTTCTGTTTCCTTTTGCCACAAGTTTGCCAGTGCTTGTTCTCTTCTAATTTCACATCCTTGTGCATGAAAGATGAGATTATAACCATTTATGCACATTTGACTTACACTAAGAAGATTGTGCTTGAGACCTTCTACATATAGAACCTCTTCTGTCGTATTCTTTCTATCAAGACTTACTGTACCTTTACCACATATTTTTGTAGTGTTGTTGTCTCCAAACTTGATTGATCCACCATTCCATTTTTCAAGACTGATAAACTTTCTTTTATCACCTATCATGTGACTTGAGAAACCACTATCTATAACCCAAGGATTTACTTGTCCTTGTGCATGCAATGCAGTTTAGACAATCATTGAATTTTCACTTTCATGATTGTTCTTCTTGACTTTCCATTCCTTCTTCTAATCTATCTTCTAATTTATAGGAATGTCATCATCAACCTTCAGAGTTGCTAATTTAGCCAGTCCGTTTCTGCAGTACCTTGCTATGTGGCCAAAGTTGTTGCATGTATAGCATATTATGTTGTAGTCAACCAATGGAGCAAAAGTGTTTCTACTAACAAAGTTAATTCTCTTCATCCTCAATTTGTACTCAATTGCTTTGTGACCATACTGATTGCAAATGAAACAATAACTAGAAAAAGAAAAATTAAAGTTGTTCATGAGATTTTGTCTTGTAGGAATTGATCTTTTGAATCTTCTTATTTGAGAGATAACAGGAATGAAATTAACTTCTTCAATTTTTGTACTATCCTTCTTCAGTGGGATTTCTTCATTTGACCTATCTTCTTTGGGTTAATATTCTTTAGTGGAATAGAGGATTGCGTGATTTATTCATCATAGCCCAAACTTGACTTAATGAATAGGGGTCTTTGAAGATTTATTATATCATCCAAAATTTCAGAGCTCTTTCCAACTGATGATGAGCCTTTTCAAGTTTCTTTCTCAATGAAACAATTTCTTCCTCAAGTTTTAAACACTCATCTGATTTGGTTTTGAAAGCAATGTTTACCATGTCTGCGATTCTTTTTCCTTCTTCAACTTGAATCTTCAATTTAACAATCATCTCCTCTGATTCTATGAGCTTGGCCTTCTGTTCTTCATTTTCTTTTCTTGCTATATCCAAGTCTTCAAGAGCAGAGATTAGTTCACCTTCAAGGTCAACTTCACATTCTTCTTCTTTATCAAAAGCAACACTGTCTGAGTTGTCCAAGATTTCCACAGCCATGAATAGAGTTTCTACCCTTTCATCTTCTGATGCACAGTTTTCTTCTTTTGCTGCTGAACTACAATCATCCTTAGAGTGTAGACACTTAAAAATGTCCCGAGCCTATGAATGATATTTTCACACATATCCCACCTTAATTCTACATTATGCTATTAATTAAATAATTTCTTTTTAATTATTTAATTAATTCATCCCCCTGGTGGTTCTTTTTTTATTCATGGGTAAACGCTTTTGACCGGAGCTATGAACCGGATACAATTATCAGGTGGGCAGGGGGGAGACTGGACCTCGTGACCATCTTTACCGCAATGGAATTACTTAGCCAATCGAGCCAGGGCCCCTGCCCTAATCCCCCTGGTGGTTCTTAATTAAACAAATTTCATTTATTTAATTACTAAGGCCCCCTTCTTCTAAATTCTTCTATAATTAAATAATTTAATGATTATTTAATTATTCACTCGTTGAACACCCATATTTCCTTTAATTTAAATAAATATTCATTTATTTAAATTATCACCTTAGCCCAAGGTTAAATAAGTTTCCCCTTATTTAATCTAATCCTAACATATTCCCCCTCCTCTCACAAAAAAATTAAATAAATCCCCACAATTTATTTAATTTTAAACATTGACCTCCTCACACATTTCCTCCAATTTAAAAATCAAATTTATCTCATATGAGAGGAAACCCTAATCATTTTGAGCCATTGGTCTTGCCTCCAAGTCAACTTCTAATCTCAACCCTCTATTCACCTCTCACTTTTTATAAAAACCCTTTTACCTCTCCATTTTCAACCATCTCATGAGCATTTTGACTTGTGCCCTTGTCAATAGTTGAGCTTCTATTCCCATTAGCAACCCTACAAATCTGAGTACATTTCCATAGCTAGGTTAGAGCATAGTAATGGAGGAAATGCATTAGAGAATCTAGGGTTTTATTCTTCCATGCTTGAATCCTAGGTTATTTAAGATCTCCATTACATAGGTAGGGTGATAATCTGTCATTTTAGGACTGTTATAGGCTATTTTACCTGCCCACATTGGTGAACCTGACGTGAATCATCTGTACATACCGCGAATTTAGGGTTTTTAAATTTGCAGGTTTTGTGTGACGCATCTGATAATTAGTGCACCGCATGCGCTCCTCTGTGTGACGCTTCAGCTGTACGAAGGTACACTTGCGACGTTTCTAGAACGCTTAGGAAGGATTCTGCACTACATATGCTTCTGCTTAGGGTGAAAATATTTTGTTTCATTTTAGATAACCCTAACCCTGTTTATTTTGCAGGATTTTTACTTATTTTGTAGGTTCTCTTTACTTAGTTTACTCTTTGGTGTTGTTAGTCACTAGGGTTTCCTTTCTAAAAGGCATTTAGGGGTTTTTGATATCATAAGGCTTCTTGTCTAGGGTTTGTGCTTAGTTGTTTTGAAAATCTAGGTATGTCCTACTTATGCTTGAGAGTCTTCCATCTCTCTAGTATTTAGGAACTCACCTTACAACCCTAGGGTTTAACCGTAATTCACATAAAAGTGTCTTTTTGGTTTGCTGGTTAGCATTTTCTTTTGAAATTTGGCTGCAGGATTTGTCTAACACCTGTGAAGGTTTTCGAGACACATACACTACTCAGTGCATTGCATGTGCTTGGTCGAATCACATGTGCATGACAGTTCACTGCAGACATTGGTTTTTGAATCGCATACACCTGACAGCACACCGCCTACACTTTCCCTGCAACGCATATGATTGCTATAAAAACAGAAAATTTAAAATTTGTTGCATTCGATTTCTTTTCTATTTTCAACAATAGAATAAGGGTTTTCTATTAATGACTTTGGGTTTGCAGCTTGTGGCTGGAGAAACATTTTAATTTTGCAAACCACATTTTGTTACTTAGGGTTACATTTTTGTATGTGTATGGTTTAACTTAGGAACACTTTACAATTTGGGTTAAAAAGAATAATACAATCTTGTTTGCAACCATACACTCATTTTGGGATTAAAATGAACCTGACTCATATTGGTTAAAAAGAACCACAACCCTTGCATTATTCACACTCATGAGGTTAAAAGAACACAACTTTGCATTATAACGCATTGGACTTAAAACGAACCACAAATTTTGCATCTTTTCACTCATTTGGGTTAATAAATTGACTTGCATTTTCACTCATTTAATAAAGATAAAAAAACAAATTGCATCTTGTTTGCCATGTCTTGTGATTTTTGTTAGTAAAGTGGAGGAGTGTATGCTCTTCCCTCGCACCCTTGGTGACCTTGGGAATCAAAAGCTCTCCACCACACTTTCAATAAATCACACCCCACACAATCCAAGACTAAAAAGAAAAGAGAGAACATTGTTTAGTGTGGCTAAGGTCAAAAATACGTATGCTCTCCCCTTGCATTTTCATATGAACATGGGGATCAAAAGTATTTTTGTACTTAAGTCACTTTTGTTTGAGCCTTAGAGTGGGCTTGCTCTTGAGACATCCGCAAGGAGAACTCATTTGCGACCCCAAGCGAAACTTTCTTTCGGTCTGCTATATAAATTGAGGATAAGGTGAAAGCCAAGACTAACCGGTATGAGCACTCACCATATAGTGCTAGCTCGAAAGGAGGCATGCCTTAGTGTATATTAAACTCCTAGTAGGGTTAGTTAGAGCCTTAAGTAGCTTGTTGGATGCTCATGGGGTGCCGGTCCCCTGGATATTCATTAGAACCCCTTTGTTTAGTGGCTAGAAACCCTCTACTTGTTGATATAGGAGGTTGAAAGATCAAACTCTGATAGCCATCCCACATTTTTGCGGCTTGTGGCAGAGATATCAAGGTACCTCAGGATCTGCACGTCCTAGGACTTGGAACTTGGTGTGCCTGAGAAGTGAGTGTACTGTAAGGGGGAGCCTGTGCCCCAAGTTCCTGGAGCTATACGCCACAAGTAGGCGTGGCTGGGTAACCAAGTGGGAACTCAACAAGTACAGTCCTTGCCTAGCCATAGGGTCATGCTTATTGTCTAAGTGTCTTCAAAAGATCTTGTCACCAAAAAACATCAAACAAACAAGAGACACAGCCACAAGACTAATTGCTGAGTGTTTTCATCACTGATGTGCTTTATGATTTGTCACAAAACCACCAAACTGACGTAGGAAAAATTGATTTTATAGCTTGCTGAAACTACAAAATGCATGTGCTAAACAGTAAAACGCATAAGAAACCTTTTGCAATGCATAAGTCTATGTAAAATGCATCTGCTACATAGTAAAATGCCTTTGTAGAATAGTAAACCGCATCTGCTAAATAATGAAATGCATAAGCTCAACAGTGCAACACATAGAATACAGTGAAACCCACCCACCTGATCCTGAAACACATTAGAAGAATAGTACAACTCATGAGCAGAATAGTGTCACGCATCCACCTAAGAACAAATTTTGAGCCTGAGGGGAACCTTTTAAATCTTTTTCTCCCAATCAGATTCAATTGCAACCGTACTAAATACATTTCAGACTTGTAGGTTTTCATTCCTTAGGATTCACTTGCATACCATCCTTCATTTTCTTAAGATTTAGGCCACAAAATTTAGGAAACATTAGAAACCTTAGAAATCTCAACACTCCCACCTTAGACATCAATAGAGATAGAGGTTCAACATATTAATTTGCCTAAGTTGAAACATAAGGAGAAACCATCGAAGTGTGACTACCTCATAAGTGCAAAATTGGACTAAGCGACCTTGGCATTATTCTCATTCAACCCATTCTAATGTGGGCCTAATACTCATTTGACTAGTATAAGTCTACTTTCCAAACTTGCTTCCATCAATCGTCCCTCTCTCATTAAAAATCCAAGGTCTCGACAAACCTGATTTGTACTTTGAGAGTCATTAGTAGACAATAGTATCCTATTGGAGCTAGACTTTTGCAAAGATTAAAATCATTAACCTCTACTAGTCTTGAGCATAACTCCCTTAGATCATTGCATCAACATAGTTACACCCTTGCAAAACATCCCAAGAAAATACCAAAACATACCACCTTACATAAACCATTTAGACCACATCCACACACTCATTTTTAACCTTTGAACACTTAGGTCATCTCCATTAGCATATCTTCACATGTCCAAAACCTTTAGGTCCTCTTAGAATTGCATTCACAACTTACATCTTCATTTTGTCCAAAAAAATACCAAAAACTGAGCATTGTCATCTTTCACCTTGCATAAACTACCCAGGTATTTTATGGTTGAAACACGGTTGCAAAAGAAAAGAAAGGGAGAAGAAGACTTAGAATGTCCCCAAGACTCTCAGATTGAAACTATGAGATTTGGCACCAATCCCAATGAACAACCTAGTTGAAACATGGGGAACCCCTTTGACAATCTCTTCTTGCAAGATGATGAACCAGGGTTTACACTCGAAGTCCTTGAAGCTACAGGACAAGACCCTAGAGTATTGAGGATCCTAGATGAAATGATTGCCACAGACCCACAAAGCTATCTTTTGTGCCTCATACAAAATGGAACTAAACTTCCTAAAGGCATTGATATAAGCATGTTTATACCAAGGCCCTCTAGTACCACCATGACAAGCCAAAGCTTCTAATTACCATGCAAATCAAATGCAAGAACATGTCAACATACCCCTAGGACAAACCTCGCACGAATCTGTCATGGTAAACATACCTCTACCTTTTGAGGAAAACAACACAAATTTCATGACCCATACGTCAAATCCTTTTATTTTCTCGGCAAACCCTCAAGATCATGCTAAGAGAACACAAAGGATATACATTGTGACCTCACAAAATAGAACCCAAAGGATTAATGCCACGACAAACACAAACACGAACATTGGATCTAGCATCAATACCAACATGGGCAATCTCAACACCAACCCCCTCAACCAACATAGCAATGCAACTAGCCAAGGTGTGGGTATATCATATGTCAACTCGAATCCCGTAGACCCACTTGGAAACAACAACAATGCGACTAATGCCTCATACATTGACCCCAACCAGTAACAAGGAAATCCTCACGTTTCATTTCAAAACCTCAACACCACAAGCATGCCATACCATTATCGATACATCAACCCTAACGTATCCTTTGCAACCCACAACCAAAGTCAAAACACCATACTATTACACACTCATTACAACACGAACGCCAACACCATCCCACAAGTAACATGAGAACCTATAACATGACAAATCCTTATGTAGACTTAGTCGCAAATACCGCCAACACACCCGTCGAAACCCTCACCCAAGAGTTGGACAAACTAAAACAACAATTCATGAACTTACAAGTTTTAGGGATAAATAAATCATACTCCATGGAGGACTTATGCCCATACCCATTTGACAAAAGCATATACATGCCTCTTTTTCCCCCAAACTTCACCGCACCAAACTTTAACAAATATAGGGGAAAGGGGAGTCCCGTTAAACATGTACGTGAGTTCCATACTGCTTGTCTAGAGCTTGCCTATGATTACACCTATCTAATGAGACTCTTCCCTAGGAGTCTCGCGGGCCAAGCTCTTGAGTGGTTTGCACATCTCCCCATGGGGATATGGACATGGACAGAACTTGCGGACAAGTTCATGTCACATTTTTCCTAGAACATAGAGACGAATGTGAACATAGCCACCTTATGCCAAATGAGACAAGAAGAGGGGAGACCTTCATCTCTTTCTTTCAAAGGTGGCAAGGCCTAGCAAGAAAGTGTCCTTGTTACATTCTCGAGAATGAACTAGTGCCAATATTTGTAGAGAACTTAAACAAAGAGCTTATGCACTAATTACAAATCCATTATTGCACCTCTTTTAGTGAAGTAGTCAAGAAAGGGGCAGCTATTGAGAAGGCTCTTATTGCTAAAGGCATGATGATTTTTTTAACAAGAATCAGAATACTCAAAACACACCCCACGACAAGAATAAGACTTGGGCGTGAAACAAGAATATTACCAACGACGAGGAGGTAGATGCTAAAGCATTTAGGGCCAGTCCAACCATCACACTTACATCACCCCCCATAATAAACAATCATCCACATGTTCAACAACAACAACAACCGCAACCCCAACAACAATCAATGAATGTGGTTCAAAATAACCAAAGACGACCACCTCCTAGGAATAATACCCCTAGATGCAACTATTCACCTTTGACAGAACCAGACGAAGTGGTCTTGCAGAAGTTATTACAAAATAATCTCATCCAACTACCGTAGATCGGCCAATATGATCCGACCTTTAAACCGCCCTCATGGAATGACAATGACTTTTGCGACTATCACCGAATCAAGGGACATAAGACGTCAAATTATTTTAAACTAAAAAATATCATTCAAGACTTCATTGACAGGGGTATAGTAGGCGTAGATCAAATAACGGGTTCCTCCAACACTGACCATACTATTTTTACTGACCCATTACAAAATCATCATGGATCAGGACTAGTCTCTTCATCAGGAACCAAGCCACATAACAACGTCAGCTATAATAATGTCGCCTATAATTACACAATCAATAGCATCCACGTATGTGATAACAACATCTCCATGATCACTATCAAAGCCCATCCTGAATGTGTTGTCACCACCCGAAAAGCCAAAGTTATGTTGCAAGGTGTGCCCACCAACTCCTCCAATACACCTAGCTCACAAGCCAAAGGCCAATATAACCTCTTGGATCACCTAAAAAAGACCCTAGGATAGATATACATCTTTGAGCTATCCCGTCTCTTGCCCGAGCACAAGGCCATTCTAGACAAGGTGCTCCTAGAATCTTCCATTCCCACTGACCTAAATGTTATCCAATTTCAGGCCATGGTGGGACACTTAGCCACTGTCAACAATGTCACCTTCACAGAACAAGATGTACCCCCACACCATGCTAATCATAATGATCCTTTACATCTTGAAGTCTTCATCAACAAACATAAAATCTGATGAGTCTTGGTAGATAGTGGAGAAGGATTAAATATATGTCCTTTGAAGTTGGTGTTGATGTTGGGATATTCTGAGGCTTGTGTTGATCCTACCAAGAAGATTGTTATCAATGCCTATGACGATGCTGAACACTCCTCCAAGGGAGTTATCATTCTACCCATAAGAGTTGGACCAACTATTCAGGATACTGTATTCCATGTCTTGGACACTGAACTACCGTATAACGTCATCATGGTCCAACCATGGATTCACTCCATGAAGGCCGTCCCTTCCACCTACCATCAATGCATTAAGTTCCCCTATAATGACATGGAAGTCACAGTCCCAGGTGATCCTGATGCCTTTCAATACTGCACCCACCTAAGGGAAGTACCCCAACATCAGGTGCTTGTAAATAGGGGAATCTCACCATTCACTTCTTCCAATTATGTCGACTCATCCGTATTATCCAAATCCACTCCCACTTTCATTTCACTACTCAACCCTTAGATTCAAATCCAAGATAGAGGATGCAGTGAATACAAGATAGAGAGGTCCTACTACATCGAAAAGCTTCCAGTATCACCCAAGTCTAAAGAAAAACCTAGCCCTATTCCACTGAAGCAAACTCTCTTAGCTGGTCCCAGCACATTCACAAAGTGGGGTGAACTTAATAAAGAAGACGTCAGTGAAGACATATCCACCTGGCTCTATAAAGAAGAGGAAGAAGAAGAGGAAGTCGAACACATCAAATTGCTTATAGAACAATATGGTAAAGGATACGAGTTCGTCAAGAAACAAGGATATGATGGGCATAGTGGACTGGGACCAAATGGAAATGGGCGAACTGAACCTCTTCAGCCAACAAGGCGGGCATGCAATAAAGGGTTAGGATATGCCACACAAAGAGACAGGGCTCCTCATACTAAGTTACTTCTAAGAGGGGAAACAAATGCTTCCAAATAAGTGGGGACATCAATGGATCCATCCGAGCTTAAACCTGAATCATCCACATCCAATCCACTTGAGTTGTCCACACCTAACCTCCCCGAAGGGGCCACATGGATAAACATCTTTTGGGACCCTGATGACACCTCTATCTGTACCTTAACTCCTGTAACCATGAGTTACCTAAACACCGATGATGGCATACCCTTAGTCCATCCTGAGCTAATCGACTGGGACCAACAAGATCCACCTAACTTGGATTTATTTGAGAATGATGAAGTGATAGCTGAGTTCATGGGACTTTGTGAAAGTTTACCTCTTGGGGATCATAAAGTTGGGTAAATCATGGACTTGGACAGTTCTGCTTACTTGTGAGAATCGACTCCACCCTCTAGTCGCAAAAGTGAAAGTAAAAAACAAAAAAAATAGGTCTCTGGGTGAAAACTGAAAGGTTCCCTTAGATCATTCAAAAATAAAAATAAAGGACGTATCTGAGGGTGAAAACCTCCATGAGGTGCTCGAGGATGGAGGGTTGGAAGTGTTGCCTATCACAGAGGAAAAATCTCCACTGCTAGTAGAGACAACTATTGAAACCAACCTTGGCACCGAAGAAGCTCCCAAGATCATTCACTTTGTTGAGTCACTCACCCAAGAAGAGAAGCCTAAATTTCAATGATTCTTCTCAGAATGACAAGTTAATTTCACATGGTCATATGCTGCTATGCCTAGACTGGACCCACAATTTGTCCTACATCACCTGCCACTACTGCCAAATGCCAAACTTGTTAGACAAAAACTCTGAAAGATGCATTCATAGATCACATTACTGGTAAAGGCAAAACTGAAAAAGCTCCTTGATGTGGGCTTCATCAGACCAATTGATTATCTAGAGTGGGTATCCAACCTTGTACCAGTCATGAAACCAAATGGTCAGATCAGAATATGTGAAGACTTTCAGGACTTAAACAAGCCATGTCAAAAAGATGATTTTCTATTACCAAATATAGACATCATAGTTGACTTCACAACAGGATTCAAAATGCTCTCATTAATGGACAGATTCTTTGGATATAATCAGATATGGATAGCACTGGAAGATCAGCATAAAATAGCCTTCACATGTCCTTTGGGCACATATTGCTGGATCGTTATGCCCTTTGGCCTCAAAAACGTAGGTGCTACATACTAGAGGGCAATGACAACTATATTTCATGACTATATGTATACATGTATGGAAGACTATGTCGATGACTTGCTGGCCAAATCAGTCACCAGGAACTCTCATCTAGATGTGTTGGATAAAATATTGAAATGCCTGGAAGAATACAAAGTTAGATTAAACCCCAAGAAATGTGTGTTTGACGTTACATCAAGAAATTGCTGGGTTACATTGTTTCACAGTGACGGATAGAAGTCAACCCCACCAAGGTGAAAGAAATAATGGAAATGCCTCCACCCACTACTCTAAAATAGTTGCATAGCTTACAGGGAAAGTGACAATCTATCCAGAGATTTATTGTGCGACTTGCCGACAAATGTTAGCCTTTCCAACACTTACTCCGCAAGGGGGTAATATTTGTGTGGACAAAATAGTGTCAAGAAGCTTTTCAAAAGATCAAAGACTATTTGCTGTCACCACCAGTCCTTAGACAACTGATCCCAAGAAGTCCCCTTTTATTGTACATATCAACAACTAATTCAGCACTGGGAGCATTGTTGGCATAGAGTGACGAAGAAGGAAAAGAAAGGGTAATCTATTACATCAGCCGAACCTTGGTGGGATATGAACTAAACTACAGTCCTATTGAACGCGCTTGCCTTGCCGTAGTCTTTGCTACCCAAAAGCTGCAACATTACATGCTGAATCATAAGACAAAGCTGGTTGCTAAGATTGACCCACTAATGTACTTACTGAATAAAGCAACCTTAATAGGACGATTGGCCAAATGGGTTATGGTATTGAGCGAATTTAATATAGAATATGTTGAAAAAAAATTAATCAATAGACAAGTGATTGTAGACCAGCTTGCAGAAGCACCTACACCGACAGATCATCTGATGATTGTCGACTTCCCTAATGAGTCAATATTCACAGTTGACATACCCAAAATCTAGACACTATTCTTTGATGGATCATGTACCAATCATGGTTTAGGTGTGGGTATCCTATTCGTTACTCCTCAAGGTGATGCCATTCCCAAGGCATTTCACATTGCTTTTCCTTGTACAAATAACATAGCAAAGTACGAAGCATTGTTCGTAGGACTCTGAATGTTGGTCAATTGGAAAATCAAAACATTGCAAGTGTTTGGCGATTCCCAATTAGTAATCAAACAAGTCAACAATGAGTACGACACCAAAGATGAAAAGCTCATACCTTATAAAAGAATGGTGGATAGTTTCAGATTATACTTTGATACCATGCTCTTTGATCAAATTCCCAGAGTGTAGAACCAGGCAACAGATGCAATGGTAACCATTGGATCTCTCCTAGTTATCCCAAGTAATCTCACTCAATTTGAGTTCCTGGTGGAACAACTAATTGTTGCAAGTATGGGCCTAACTAGTGTTGTCATTGATGTCAACATACTCCTGTTGCATTAGTGTCAAGGATTGGATGAGTTGTGTGCTAAGGATATTGAGAAAATTAGTCCTATCAGAAACATAGAAGAACAATGAAGAACAATGAAGCTCTATGAAGTAAAGATCCCATCTCCATGAAGTTCAGAGAATGCGCATCAAAGGGTTTGTAGATATGTGTTTGAAGATGATCTAGTCAAGATTTAAGAGGTCCACATGAAATTGTGAAGGAGTTATGGTCATGAGAGTAAAACTGGTTTTGGCAACTGTTCAAAGGTGACAGAGTGACACAAATAGGGCCGATGAGATTCAGAAATACAATATCATGTTCTGCGGATCTGGTGGCATGTTTGGGAGGCTAATTTGAATTGACAACTCAATTGGGTCATGGTTTGGAGGTCCACAAGCAATCCTTCTAATGTGACAGTGATGGGTGACTGTGTTCTTGAGGTCTCAGATGCAGATGCGAATGATTACAGTAAGTAGAAGTGGTGCAGATGTTCTTGGTGATTCAAGCAAGCTTGTGAGAGTCTCTAGATTGTGTCCAGTTCGTGTTGGCGGTCAACATTGAAGATTGAGCTCGTGATTGAAGATTTACCTTCAGGTGACAGTGTTGTTCCTGGTCTTGGCCAATCGGATGATTTATGCATGTTGTGGATGATCTTGAAGATGTTTTTGCAAAGCATGACGTGTTCCTCAAAAAAGATTGAAGTCCCAGCTATGTGTGGCCGATAGTGTAGTGATGCGCTTGAAGTTTTTTGTAATAAGTCAAGTTGTATTTTTGTAATTTCTCTGTAATAAAATAAGTGTATGTTGTGCCGACTTTGATGATCATTCCAAAGTCGATGTCATGTATAAATAAGAGTTGCGAAGTCATTCAAATTGTGGATGAAGTGATGAGGAGAAGATAGTAGAAAGAGTAGTGAAAAATAGAGCAGAGGTGTTGAGCTTAAATGGAACTGACTTAGGCATAGTGAAGATGCTAATCTCCAGTTCAGGTATGTAATACTTATATTCTTCTATAGACAGTGTCTCTCCTATAGGCAGTGGGCCTCTTGTGAGCAGTGTGCTCGGGTAGTGAGCCCTAACTGGCAAGTGCCATTTTATTCATCTTATTCTTTTAACAGATAATACAATCTTGGGTTAGTCATCCCATGGTTTTTCCCTTAACCGAGTTTTCCATGTTAAAATCTTGGTGTTATATGTGTTGAATTTGTTTCTGCTCTTGAATTATTGCATTATTCTTTCATGATTGAATCTTTAATATTCTGTTAAAATATAAGAAGGTTTAAAATAAATAAGGAACAAGATTTTGGTGTCAACTGATTCACCCCCCTCTCAGTTGACTGTCCTAAGCTAACAATTGGTATCAGAGCCAAGTTCCTCTAGAAGAAGCTTAACCGCTTGAGTAGATCTAGGATGTCAACCTACAAGAAGGACAATCCAAGGTTTGATGGAACAAACTTCACTGCTTGGAAGAGCTGCATGGAATGTCACTTACAATGCATGGGAGATCAGTATTGGAACATAACCATAACTAAATATGTTCCACCAAAGAATGGTCCAATAACTATAGATGAAGTCAGAGATGCAGACAATAATCTTTGAGCTAAAGAAGCCATACTAAGTGCCTTGTCTGATTCAGAGTTGACAAATGTTATAGGATTGAAGACTGCTTATGAAATTTGGACAAAATTGGAAAATCTTTATGAAGGAGACAAATATGTTAAATGTGCCAAGCTGCAAAGTCTGAAAGGAAAGTTTGAAAACTTGAAGATGAGAATATCACTTTATATATGTCAAAAGTAAATGAGCTTGTATATGGCATTAGATGTGCTGGTGGAATATTGGATGAAGATGAGATTGTTGCCAAAGTTCTCAGATCTTTACCTCCTGCTTACAAACACAAAGTTGTTGCTATTGAGGAAATCCAATCTTTAACAACTATTACAAGTGATCAATTAGTTGGCAAGATTTCTGCATTTGAGCTGGTTGAGTTTGGTGATGCACTTCCCAAGACTAAATCTGCATTCAAAGCTAGTGCCTCTATAAAAGGCAAACATAGATATGATCCAGGAGAAAGTTCCTCAAGGAAATCAACTCGGTATGATAAAGCAAGGAAAGATTTGGAAGAGGATGAACTAGAAGCTAAACAACTTGAAGCCCTCATTACAAAAAGACTGCCAAGAGGATCTGGTAAGTATGAAGGAATATTATCTTTCAAATGCTTTGCCTGCAATAAGATTGGTCATTTTGCCTCAAGATGTACGAAGAGGTTTTCAAGGCCAAACCCTAATAGATCAAGGTTTCAGAAGAAGTGTTACTATGTTCAAGAAGATGATAATGAAGGAGTAACAGATGATGAATCTAAGATAGGAAAGAAACACAGAAATGATTGGGTGTTTATTGCCATCAAAGAAGAAGATCCAATGCCTATTGAATTTGCCAATCATAAGATGATAGAAAGTGCTTTGGCTGCTCTGGTTGAAGAAAAGGATGAATGGGTTATTGATAGTGGATGCTCTCACCATATGACTAGTGACAAGAGTAAGTTCTTAAGCTTGGAAATATATGAAGGTGGAGTTGTAAAGTTTGGAGATAATTCTGCTGGCAGAATTAGAGGCAGAGGAACCATTTCCTTTGATGGAAAGAACAAAACCAGTGATGTTCTATATGTTGAAGGTTTGAAGCATAATCTTCTCAGTGTTGGACAGTTGGTGGACAAAGGCTATGATCTCTAATTCAAAAATGGAAAATGTAAGATTTTTGAAAGCTCTGGAATTGAGATTGCATCTGGTACACAGACAAAAGGTAACATCTTTCACTTGGTTGGTACTGGCAAAAGTTGCTTATTTGTTCAAATTGATTATAGTTGGTTGTGGCATAGGAGAATGTGTCATGTGAATTTTGATAATATCATCAAGATAAGCAACACTCAGGCTGTAAGAGATCTTCCAAGACTGGTGAAACCTATTAACAATTTGTGCAAAGAATGTCAGTTGGGTAAGCAGAACAGAGTCACATTCAAAAGTAAGGAACAATCTTCAACCGGATTGTTAGACTTGGTGCACACTGATCTCTGTGGTCCGACAAGAATCAGGAGTCTACAAGGATATAGGTATTTCATGTTGTTGATTGATGACCACTCCCGGATGATGTGGGTGACTTTCTTGAAAGAGAAATCTAAAGCACTTGAGAAGTTCAAAATATTCAAGGCTATGGTAGAAAATGAAACAGGTGTAAACATAAAATGCCTCAGGTCTGATAGAGGTGGAGAATTCACATCCGATGAGTTCATATCATTTTGTGAGGAACATGGGATAAAGAGATAGTTATTTGCTCCAAGGACTCCACAACAGAATGGAGTAGTGGAAAGAAAGAACCAGACCATCTAGGAAGCATCTAGGACCATGATGATGGAAGCAAATGTTCCTTAGATTTGTTGGAGAGAAGCTGTAAGCACTACTGTCTATACTCTTAATCAGGTACAAATCAGAGGCAATACTAGTAAGACCCCTTATGAACTTTGGTTTGGCATCACTCCTATTGTGAAGTATTTCAGAGTCTTTGGTAGTAAATGATATATCAAAAGAGATGAAGACCTTGGCAAGTTTGATGCTAGAAGTGATGAAGGAATATTCTTGGGATATTCTACTCAAAGCAAAGCATACCGGTGTTATAAGAAGAGATTGAAAAAGATTGTAGAAAGTACAAATGTGAAGGTTGATGAAGGAATGGAAAGTCCCTCAAGGTATTATGAGTATGAAGCAGATGATCAGAATGATGTCTCAGACCAAGGAGAACAAGTCCCCACTCCAGTTCAGATTTAGACTGATATGGAGAATCCTGAAATACAAGAAGAAGAGACAAGTTCGCATGAACATGTCCAAGAATTAGAAGTGCAAGAGCATCCCAAAACTCCCAAGTATGTAAGACTGAATCATTCTGAAGATCAGATCATAGGAGATAGAAGCAAAGGTGTTCAAACAAGAAGAAAAATTGCTCAAGATTTAGTGAAGTATTGTTTGATTTCAAAGATTGAACCAAAAATAGTAAGTGAAGCATGCAATGATGAAAGCTGAGTTAAAGCAATGGAGGAAGAACTGACGCAGATTGAAAAGAATCACACTTGGGATCTGGTTCCTAGACCTAATGACAAAAATGTGATTGGGACTAAATGGGTCTTCCAGAATAAATTGAATGAAGATGGTGAAGTAGTAAGAAACAAAGCCAGATTGGTCTGTAAGGGTTATTCTCAAGTAGAAGGAGTTGACTTTGAAGAAACTTTTGCTTTGGTGGCAAGAATTGAAGCAGTCAGATTATTTCTTGCTTTTGCTGCCTTCAAAGATTTCAAGGTGTATTAGATGGATGCCAAGTCTTCTTTCCTAAATGGTGATTTGGAAGAAGAGGTATACATTGAGCAACCAGATGGATTTCAATTGTCTGATCATGGAGATATGGTCTGCAAGTTGAAGAAGGCATTATATGGACTCAAACAAGCTCCAAGAGCCTGGTATGAAAGATTGGACAAACATCTTTTGAAGATTGGTTTCAACAAAGGTACTGCTGACAGTAATCTATATTTTAAGATTGATCATGAAAATATCTTGATTGTTGAAGTATTTGTTGATGATATCATTTTTGGAGGAAAAGATTGTATGTGTAAAACCTTTGTGAATCAAATGCAAACTGAATTTGAGATGTCTATGTTTGGGGAAATGAATTTCTTCTTGGGTCTGTAAATTACTCAAACAAAGAAAGGAATCTTCATATCTCAGACCAAATATGTGAAAGAATTGTTGAAGAAATTTGGGATGGAATATTCAAAGCCAATGAATACTCCCCTAACAACTGGATGTAAGCTGAGTAAAGATGATGAATCTCCTAAGGCTGATCAGAAAACGTATAGGTCAATGATTGGAGGACTACTCTACCTTACTTAAACTAGGCCTGATATTATGAATGTTGTTGGTCTTGTTGCTAGATTCCAAGCTGATCCTAGAGAGTCTCATGTCATGGCAATCAAGAGAATCCTCAGATATCTGAAGGGAATAGTTGAGTATAGATTATGGTATCTTAAGGATCATGATTTCTCTCTTCATGCATATATAGATGCTGATTGGGCAGGAGATGTGGATGATCGAAAGAGTACCAGTGGTGGTGCATTCTTTTTGGGAAAAAGATTGGTTTCTTGGCTAAGCAAGAAACAAGAAGCAATATTTCTATCCACTGCAGAAGCAGAGTATATTGTAGCAATAGGTAGTTGCACTCAAGTATCGTGGATGAAGCAAATGCTAAGAGATATCAGAGTGGAGTATGAAGAACCTATCACAATCTTCTGTGATAATTCAAGTGCAATAAACATATCAAAAAATCCGGTGTTGCATTCAAAGACAAAACATATATCCATCAAGTTTCACTTTTTGAGAGAGCAGGTGAATAAGAATGAAGTCAAATTGGAGTTTGTGCCCTCAAAAGATCAGATTGCAGACATTTTTACTAAACCTCTACCTAAGGACGCTTTTGAGTATCTCACGGAGAAGTTAGGGGTTATTACCCCTCTGGTTCTGAATTAAGGTGCACTAATGTGCATCAGTCTGGTGGATCCCACAGTCATATCTTGTGATCTGGATTGGTGTTAGGAAGCTGCTACTTAGGGGGAGTAGTCAGTATGATTCTGAAGTATGAGAAGTGGTTGCAAGTATGTGCCCTTTGCCATTGATGTCAAAGGGGGAGAGAAGACATGTGAAAAACAAAAAGTGGTTGCTGTCGATAGGGGGAGCTATGTTAGTCAATGAGGATAAGTTCTTGTCTTGATGGTTATAACAATTTTTCACATTATATGTTGCCATCAATGACAAAGGGGGATATTGTTGCAAGTATGGGCCTAACTGGTGTTGTCATTGATGTCAACATACTCCTGTTGTATTGGTGTCAACGATTGGATGAGTTGTGTGCTGAGGATATCAAGAAAATTAGTCCTATCAGAAATAGAGAAGAACAATGAAGAACAGTGAAGCTCTATGAAGTAAAGATCCCAGCTCAATGAAGTTCAGAGAATGCGCATCAAAGCTTTTGTAGATATGTGTTTGAAGATGATCTAGTTAAGATTTAAGAGGTTCACATGAAATTGTGAAGGAGTTATGGTTATGAGAGTAAAACCGGTTCTGGCAACTGTTCAGAGGTGACAAAGTGACACAAATAGGTCTGGTGAGATCCAGAAATACAATATCATATTTTGTGGATTTGGTGGCATGTTTGGGAGGCTACTTTGAATTGACAACTCAATTGGGTCGTGGTTTGGAGGTCCACAGGCAATCCTTCTAATGTGACAGTGATGGGTGACTGTGTTCTTGAGGTCCCGGATGCAGATACAAATGATTACAGTAAGCAGAAGTGGTGCGGATGTTCTTGGTGATTCAAGAAAGCTTGTGAGAGTCTCTAGATTGTGTCTAATTCGTGTTGGCAGTTAGCATTGAAGATTGAGCTCATGATTGAAGATTTACGTTCAGGTGACAGTGTTCTTCGTAGTCTTGGCTGACCGGATGATTTATGCATGTTGCGGATGATCTTGAAGATTTTTTTGCGAAGCATGACATGTTCCTTGACAAAGATTGAAGTCCTAGCTATGTGTGGCTGATAGTGCAGTGATGCACATGAAGTTTTTTGTAATAAGTCAAGTTGTATTTTTATAATTGCTTTGTAATAAAATAAGTGTATGTTGTGCCAACTTTGATGATCATTCCAAAGTCGATGTCATGTATAAATAAGAGTTGCGAAGTCATTCAAATTGTGGATGAAGTGATGAGAAGATAGTAGGAAGAGGAGTGAAAAATAGAGCAGAGGTGTTGAGCTTAAGTGGAACTGACTCAGGCATAGTGAAGATGCTATCTCCAGTTCAAGTATGTAATAGTTATATTCTTCTGTAGACAGTGTGTCTCCTGTAGGCAGTGGGCCTCTTGTGAGTAGTGTGCTTGGGTAGTGAGCCCTAATTGGCAAGTGCCATTTTATTCATCTTATTCTTTTAACAGAGAATACAATCTTGGGTTAGTCACCCCGTGTTTCTTCCCTTAACCGGGTTTTCCATGTGAAAATCTTGGTGTTATATGTGTTGAATTTGTTTCTACTCTTGAATTATTGCATTATGCTTTCATGATTGAATCTTTAATATGCTGTTGAAATATGAGAAGGTTTAAAGTAAATAAGGAACAAGATTTTGGTGTGAACTGATTCACCCTTCCTCTCAGTTGACTATCCTAAGCTAACACTATTGGTCCCTGCCTTCGATATCCCAGAATTTGAGTTGGCCTGCGAAATTGTTGGTCCCACATCACCCTGGTACCATGACATATACACCTACTTACATGACCAAACCCTACCTGCTGACCTATCATCTAACCAATGAAAATCCTTCATACGCCAAGTTGCCAAATATGTCATCATCGGTGACACCCTATATCGTCGTGGATTTGATAATACCCTCATGAGATGTCTTGAATTTGAAGAACAAATAACCCTATGAGAAGTACATGAGGGTATATGTGAAGCCCACTTGAGTGGCCCTACCCTTGCTAAGAAAATCATCAGAGTAGGGTATTATTGGCTAACGATGGAAAAAGATGCATACCGTTTTGCAAAGAAATACTGACAATGCCAGATACATAGTGATCTCATGCATGCACCAGCTCAAGACTTGAAATTGCTTACGTCTCCATGGCCATTTTCTTAATGGGGACTCAACCTCATGGAAAAAATCCATCCCACCTCTGCCAACGGACATAAATTCATCCTCACCGCCATTGAATATTTCACAAAATAGATTGAAGCCATTCCCATGGCATACATAACTGTAAACAAATCGCCAAGTTTATCCTCAACTATATCATATGCCGGTATGGTGTCCCACATTCCATCATAATGAACAATGGCCGTCCATTCAAGAATCAGGATGTCCATGAACTTTGTGAAAAATTCCACATCCAACACCACTTCGCCACTCCATACTATCCACAAGGGAATGACCAAGCCAAGGCATCTAATAAAACCATCATAAAAATCCTAAAAAAGACTGTAATTGACGCTGGCTGTGACTGGCATATCCAACTTAACCTTGCCGTATGGGCTTATTGTACCAGCATTCGTACACCCACTGGAGCCACCCCTTACTCCCTCGTCTATGGTTTTGAGGCTATCCTACCCATTGAGGTTGAGTTGCCCTCCTTAAGAGTATCCCTATAGCAGTTGGTCGAGAATGAAGACTATAGAACATCTCAGTTACATGAACTTGAGATATTGGATGAAAGGAGACAAAATGCACTCACTTAGCTACATGCTTACCAAAATCGTCTCTGATGCAGTCATAACAAGAGAGTGCGGATCCGCCACTTCAATATTGGAGACCTTGTTTTAAAAGAGAATCCCAAAATTATATGGAACGAGAGAAGCAGGGAAAATTTGAGCCAAATTGGTTAGGGCCCTATGTCATCACATCAACATATGGCTTTGATGCATATCAATTAGCCACCCCTAAAGGCGAATCATTGTGAGAACCCATCAACAGCATGCACCTTCGGTGGTATTATACATAAAAAAAATCGTCCAAAAGTGAAAACTACTTCAGTAGCGCTTTGGATAGGTACCATGGTGAAAACCTGGCAAATAGATGCCATGAGTAGTTGATCTCTGCTCCATTGTCTAACATCATTAGAGTTCACAATCCCTATTCTGCAACAATCCCTTCCCACTCTGTCATGTATCATAAAGTCCCTCCCATGGTCTGGAAACAAGTTAACATTTTATTGTCTTCACATTTCTTCCTCCTTGCCTTCGCCATGACATTCCATTTCACCTGACTGGGGGTAGTTCCTAATCTTAAGGTCAATGTGGGAGGACACCAATATCAACAAAATCCAAAAAAATGAAATATCAACAAAATCCAAAAACATCCAAATATTTCCAAAAACACAAAAACATAAAACTAATCAACCAAAACCCAAAAATGGTTACACAATGTCAAACAAATAAACCGAACTATGTTGCCTTTGAGCTTTCACATAGGCAAGGCCATCTTCGATGCGCCCTTGAGACATTCCCCTTAGGTCCTAGGTTAATCCAAGTCCACCCTTGTCGAACTACATTGCCTTTGAGCTTTCACGTAGGCAAGGCCATCTTCGATGCACCCCTGAGGCATTCCCCTTAGGTCCTCGATCAACCCAAGTCCACCCTTGTCAAACTACATTGCCTTTGAGCTTTCATGTAGGCAAGGCCATCATTGATGCGCCCCCGAGGCACTAGGTCAGCCCCTTAGGGCCTGTCCTGTCACATTGTCATAATAAGCTGTCCTTTAATGGGAAGGACACCGCAAGCAGACAAACAAGCGACTAAACATCCAAAGCACTCAAACAAAGATATCCCAACAACATAGCTAGGTAATTATCATCCATCAAAACCATTGTGATACTCAAATATCACTGTGACCAACCAACACTCCCAACTGGTTGTCTGATAACAAGCATGGGATGCAGTCAAAACTAGGCTCCGTGCCTTAGACAACGACACCCCTCTTTTGGACACTATCGCTCGTCATAAATCAACTATCTCGCAAAATATGCGACAATCTCAAAACTAGACCACATATGGCATCTTTACACAAGATGTCCTGCTACTCTCATCTGCCTTATACAAGAGGTCACATTGTCGAAACCAAACTTGACATCTTATACGACATGCTTCCTATCCTGAAACCAGGCATCATTCAACCTATCACAATCATTCAAGCAAGCACATTTACACTCATCACATGATCCGATGGCTGATGGCTCTATCTCATACTCCACTTGGATTTGTTTTCTGTGATCTTGTTCCTAAGATTCTCAAGGCAGTCCCTAAGAGATGAAGAGAGGCAAGGATGGGGCAAGATCTATTTTCTTTGATTACTATTTGCTATTTGTCTAGGCAACCCAACGGGGCAACTAAGTTCCTTGTGTGTGACTGGGATACATCCAATATGTTGGATTGGCTAGATACTTCCACGTATCAGGACTTATACACCTAGAGTTGTTCTCGTCACATGATCCGACAAGGTGCCTTAGTGACTTAGGATAACCCTGGCAATCCCTGTTTGATTTTTGTGTGTGTTGTTTCCCAAAGGACCACACTTTGTGCCTTGGTCACAATATACCATGGCATTCATTGTCTTTTGACATAATAAGTACTATATGCAGTAACTGCATTAAAGAAGCTCAACACATATTCGGCAAAGTCAAATTTCACCCCTTCAATTCTTCACTTCCTCACCCAATCCTCCCTTTCTTCATTGCTCTTTCTTCCACTCTTCTGTTCTTCTTCCGTCCTACTGTGACACACCAAAAACAACATTAGATCATTTAACCTGCATACACCCACATGTTAGTCCATCACATATCCTCATTATCATAATAAATTACGATACTCATAATCATCATAATAAATTACCATCATCATAATCAATCATGATCATCATAATAAGCATAAGCATTACAATATATCATATAAAAATCATAAAATCTGACACTTAGGCACTCATTAGATTCCCATTTGCATCCATACATAAACATCACATTAGGAGAATTATAACATCTACGACTAAATAATTATGAATCATAAACCATAATGCATAACAACATGCCATAACATCCATCCATCATGACCATGTAAAACAGTAAAATCAAGCATAATCGGTCCATCACATATATATATCTCAAAATGTGTGTCACAGTATAATTAGTCCATCACATATATATATCTCAAAATGTGTGTCACAGTATAATCTCCATACATATATGTGTGTCAAAATGGAGTTCGCAGGCTCAATAAAATACTCAGAGCACGCAGGCTCGAATCAAAATGAATGTCTATGCCAAAACTATAAAAAATGGCCTTGTGAGAAGACCCATGTGCTCTCAACCTACCCTTGATTCGGAAGGCCTATCATAAGGTGATTGCTATGTGATCTATGAGACTGAGAGCGACTGGTGCTCCTACTCTAAAAACTCAGAGCCCTCTGCTCTACTAGCACTGCACTCTCATAGAGGCCCTTGTAATACTGGGTCTCCTGCACTGATCTCACCAAAGCTTGTGCAAAATCTGCCGCAGGCCACCAATGGTCACAACCTGCATAATACTACGCTACTCTGCCCTCTATGCCCTGATCACTACCATGTCCCTCTCGACAGCCCTCTGTAGTAGTTGCCCCTCTACCTCCTATATGTGCTGACATGTGGCATCTAGCTGTGCCTACAACTCAGCTATCTACCCATCTACATCACCACCCTGGGCATCTCCCTCCATATCATCATCATCTATCTCCACAAGAGGTACATCATGTAGCGCCTCATCCCTAATCCTCTCCTCCTTGTCCTCCTCCTTCATCCCCTCAATCTCCTCTCCTCCACTGACATCTTCCATAGGCACATCCTCTGCGGGATCTCTCACCTGCATCTCCCCCATGGCTGCAACTACGCCGCCCACTGCTCTCTCTCCCTCTCCCTCATCATGAATAGGGGCAAGTGCCTCACCCCTACCCTGTCCATCGTAGTCTTGACCTCCTCGGCCCTTGCCTCTACCACCCCCACCTACTCCACCATCATCTCTACCTCTATCATCTCCATCTCCTCTACCCCTGCCTCATCCTCTAAACCGACCTCTTGGCCCCCGTCCCAACTGCTCCATAGGTGCTGGTGCATCAGGATGTAAAAATGGAACAGGCCTGTGAGTGGCCCACCATGCATCATAGGCTGGGGTCATCCTTGGATCTGCAATATCCCTATATTCCCACTGCAAAGGCTGCAACCCAGTGATCTCATCTAGAGCTATATGTCCTGGAATCATAGGGCCCCATACTGGAATCTATCAGGTGACCTAGGCAAATTCTACAATACCGGTGGGCTCATCCTGCCACTCTCTAAACTGCCTAAGTACCCGAGATGGCAAATGCCGCTCTATCACATGCTATGCCTGCATAGTCCGGCCAATCATATACCATGTATGCCTGTAATAAGGTAACTTCTCATCATCCTCTGCTCATCCAGGGCAATCTCTGTACAGTATCCAAGTGAATGAGTCCATGTGATCAATAACATGCTGCCAATATCCCACATCGCCCATCCTCACCTATGGCACTACTCCAGTATAGCAAAAGACATAGGGAATCTCCTCCAAAATGTTTCGCTCCATTGACAGCCTATACACTGCAATATGCTCCCAAGCCCATATCATGAGCAAGGTCACCCCACAACTGATAGATTGCTCCCCTTGATATACCACACCATGCAACTGATGATACAACTGAGCTAGGAGGTAGCTTCTCTAGGCGTATGAGGTCGTATCCACCACCATCCCCTCCAGCATCTCTCCCCAGCCAATTAGAAAACCATGGCCGCATCGATCAAGACATACCACACTAGCAATACAAGCACAGATGACCACAATCAATCGATCATAATGATCTGTCAAAGTATCCTAGGGTATCTCATGATCCTCAACACCCAGTGCAGCATCATCCGCTATCTCAAATAATCAGTGCAATGCCGGCAACCCAGTCTCTAGACTGTAGACTACCCGCTCCCCATGAATGTGAAGCTGCAAAATCTACCACACATCTACAAGGGTCACAGTCACCTCTCTCATCAGAAAATGAAATAAGCTAGTCTCTGAGTGGTATCTCTCCACCACTACTATCAGTAACCCTTGGTTAGCCTGAATCTTAGGCATAAATGCAACACATACAACCCTAGTGCAGCTAGAGTGTCTTGCTCCTCCATCGACAACGAGTCCCGCAACCGATATCCAGTGGGCTGACTCTCCCGTGTATAGATAGGCGACAGCTTCACCTATATTCATGCAGCCAAGACAACATGTTATTACACAAAACACTAAGTATGACATTAACGAGCAAACTTAAGTACCAAATAGGGTCAGATTCATCAATTTTGGCTTAGAACCACTCATGCGTCACATTGCTCAACCCATGCGTGTCGGCTAAGTGCATGCGTAACATTGCTCAACACATGCGAATCACTTCAGCGCATGTGACACACTGCTCAATGCATGCAACACACTTGCCTGCATGCGTCACACTGCCCTACCTATGCATCGTGGCCAGTGGATGCACGCCCCCTAAGCGGAGGCGTCACAACCATTAGAGCATGCGGCTTCAAAAACTGAATGCATTGCACCTTTGTGCAGGCAGTATGCCGCCAAACACAAGCGGCACACGCAACATTGCATGCGATGCACAAATATGTACTGCATGCGTGCCCTATTTTTGGGCCCCTAAATCTACATGAAAACACAACAATTGACTGAGAAGGATCAGATACATACCGGGGTGCTTGAGCCAAGAAGCCGGCCATAGGTTCAAACTTGCGATCCGCAATGTTGGAGGACAGGTACGGTGACATCTTGGTAGTAGCTTCACACAAACTCTCCACAGGCTCTCTCTCTGCTCTCTAAGATTGCTAAGACTCAAATGCATAGATGAGGAGTTTAGACCCTCTGGTGGCTATTTATAGAACATGTTTGACCTAAATGGCCCCACTTTTCAATATTTTAACCCAAAAGGGACCTTTTTCACATCACCGGCTACCTTTTATGACCATTTCGACACACCTTGTTACATCTGGCTGTCCCGCACAATTTTTAGAAAATTTTCCAAATTTCTTGAAATTTTTTTAGAAAATTTGAAAAATTTCCCAAGGGGGCATATGTCCATCATGCTTCACCTAGAAAACACTGGGGCACGTTCAGAGTACATCTCTCAATTTTTTCTTTGATATAATGCCAGATTCGACATTATTTCAAAGAGGGGCAAAATGTAGACACTTAAAAATGTCTTGAGCCTCTGAATGACATTTTCACACATCCCACCTTAATTCCACATTCTGCTATTAATTAAATAATTATTTATTTATTTATTTGATTAATTCATCCCCCTGGCGCTTCTTAATTAAATAAATTCCATTTATTTGATTACTAAGGCCCCCTTCTTCTAAATTCTTCTATAATTAAATAATTTAATGATTATTTAATTATTCACTCATCGAACACCCATATTCCCTTTAATTTAAATAAATATTCATTTATTTAAATTATCACCTTAGCCCAAGGTTAAATAAGTTTCCACTTATTTAATCTAATCCTAACATATTCCCCCTCCTCTCACAAAAAAATTAAATAAATCCCCACAATTTATTTAATTTTAAACATTGACCTCCTCACACATTTCCTCCAATTTAAAAATCAAATTTATCTCATATGAGAGGAAACCCTAATCATTTTGAGCCATTGATCTTGCCTCCAAGTCAACTTCTAATCTCAACCCTCTATTCACATCTCACTTTCTATAAAAACCCTTTTACCTCTCCATTTTCAATCATCTCATGAGCATTTCGACTTGTGCCCTTGTCAATAGTTGAGCTTCTATTCCCATTAGCAACCCTGCAAATTTGAGTACATTTCCATAGCTAGGTTAGAGCATAGTAATGGAGGAAATGCATTAGAGAATCTAGGGTTTTATTCTTCCATGCTTGAATCCTAGGTTATTTAAGATCTCCATTGCATAGGTAGGGTGATAATCTGTCATTTTAGGATTGTTACAGACTTTTTTACCTACCCACAAGAGTAAAGGATTTTCTTGTTATTGTCAACGTTAGATCTTTTGAAAACCTTGTTGTTATCTCCACTCTTATTGGGAGGACATTTAGATGCATAATGCCCAATCTTTACACAATTAAATTATTTGAAAGGTAACTTACCTTTATACTTACTTGATCCTTTCTTTAGCTTTCTTACAAAGTTGGCTTCCTCATTATCAGACACATCACTTGACTCAGATCCATTTTTCTTAGATGTTTTGAAAGCAACTTCCTTCTTAGATGTTTCTTTGCTTGTGTTTCTCATTTCATAGACAGAGAGTAAACCAAATAATTCATCCATTTTGAATACAATCAAATCTCTTGCTTCTTCAATAGCAAAAACTTTTGAATCATACCTTTGAGGGAGTGATCTCAGTACTTTCTTCAGAACTGCTAAATCCTCCACCTCTTCACCTAGACCTCTGATAGCATTTACAACCTTATCTACTCGAAGAAGATAGTCAGCAATGTTCTCTTCTTCCTTCATCTTCAGATTTTCAAATTCGGCCTTATGGGTCTACAATTTTGCTTGCTTTACTTTATCATCCCCTTCATAGATACTCTTGAGAATTCAACCTACCAGAGAATTCAATCTCAAAAAAACTGAGCTACAAACCAGCAATAGGCTTCAATCTATCTGAGGCTTCAATCTCCTATATAAACTGAGCTACAACCTAGCAATAGGCTTCAACCTATCTGAGGCTTCAATCTCCCACGACAACTGAGTTACAACCCAACAAATTAAAAATAGTAACAAAACATTCAACACTTACACATACTATGGGAACACATGACCTTTAGTTCATACTCTTCGCACAATTCAACTTCACTTCTCTGTTTACGCTTGATCACTTGATGTATTTCGCTTCACATTCACACTTGCAGATACATTTAGATCTTTTGAATTTAGGCACACACACACACACACACACGAATACCTTCAAAAACATAAACTGATCTTTCTTTTATACCCAAATGTACATTTTCAAATCTCTAAGTTAGCTATTTAGAAATAGAACAAACTCCATACTCCAAACTCGGCATTCCATATTTTGGAATTCCAACGAGATCATTATAAATGATTAGACCCAAATTAAAAGAAAAATCCAATGTCTGCATGCTTGAACCAAGACCCAAAAACACACTTGCTTAGGATGGCCCAAAGATAGGTTAGAACCCAAACTGAATCAGCCACACATTACTGCATATGTTCAAATATTCAAATCTGCACACTATAACAACGACCTTAGAATTTTAACTCTTTGTTCTAAGTCACTGAGTTAGATTCACTTTGCATATTAGATCTTTGAATTTGCTAGCTGTTAAACCATCTTACCACTCAACGTCAAATCATATATTCAAATATTTAATTTGAATATACACTATCTTCATATTGTTGCCAAAACAACTTATCTTCTAGCCCTTTATCTGTAAAATCACTTTGTTACAAACCTTTAACTTTGTTCCCTTTATCGAAAAAATATCATTTTCATGAACCAACTCTTTGTTCTCCTTTATCGCCTCTATCAACAAAATTTTCCTTTTACAAACCTTAGCTTTTATCCCTTCTATCGACGAATTCTTGCTAACTCGAACTAACACCTTTATCTCCTTTATCGACAACTTTTACTTTACACGAACTTAGCCTAGAAGGATTTTATTGGAGAAAAATCCCTTTTTTGAACCTTTGTCACATTCCTTCTCTATCGGCAAATTATCCTTTTTACGAACCTTCGCTTTAAACATCTTTGGCACCTCTAGTCGCTTAGTCGGTGAATCGGTGAAAAGTTGAACTCGTGAACAAGTTCACAAAACACAAAATTTTCTGATAACCCAACTTTATACTTCAAACTTGTATTCTTCACGCTTCCTTCTTTGTTAGTGAATTGGTAAAATGGTGAACCGATGAACCGACGAACTTCAAAACCTACAAACCAACTTCTTTGCCGAGACTTAAACTTTTCCTCTTCTAAACTGTCATCGCCCAACTTTCTTCTTTGTCAAAGAATCGGCTAATCAGCAAACTTCACAACTTACGAACTAGTTCATGAAACATTAACTTTGCCGACCGAAGTAAGAAATCATTTTGCCTTAGATTTTTCTTGACAAATGTTTCATCGGCCAACATACAAGTTTGCAAGCCAAACTTTTTGTCGATTGAAGGCATTTCTCATGACTTAGACAATTTTCTCCTTTTCATTTGACACCAAAGACAATGCTTCCAATAATCTTTTGACATCAATGACCATACTCCAACACTATCATGTGTATGTGTTATGTCAGAAAATGTCCCCTTGGGGGCTTTTCCCTCTTAAGGTTTAGCTCCCAGGTCCTTTAGAATGCATTTAGGTCATCTTGCATGTTAATGGTGACTCCCAATGAGAAAACCCTAAAGTTTCATGGCAAATAGGACTTAGGGTAATGCTTAGCATGAATCCTACTTGAAATAGGGGGAGGACTTGGGCATCCGCGCCCTAGTCCTGCCCTATTTTAGGTCAGGACCTATTTTTGGGTGTCAATTTTATGACCATTATTAGGTCCTATGCCAACATCTCAAGTTTGAATTACAAAATTCTTAGTGGGAATGTTTGTAGTTGCATATATAAGCATGATTAGTGATTCATTTGTAAACTAGAGGGCATTTTTGATTTACAAGCTTGTGTGAAAGTGATTCAAGGCATTCATTGTGTTGCAGAGCAGTATTTTGTGTTGTTATTATGTTTGTATTTGCAGATTTGACTCCATCTCCTCATGGCATGAAAGAGCATTCTTCCTCCCATGAGATCTATACTACAAGGTGATATCAATTATGTTTTTGATCATTTATCATTTGGATTGTACCTCAATCCTGTAGGGATACACACTCTTTATCTGACAACGGTGTTTAGAAGACTTGAATGTCTCTCCGGGGCTTGACCGAGGCAAGCCTCTAAACACCACAACCCCCAACCCACTTTTCTATGATTGCAGGTTATAGGTTTCATAAGAGAAAGAAGTGGATTTGTAGGAGAGCAGTGCAGACTTTCAGAATTACAGATATGAGAAGAAAACTAGGGCTTGGACTTGGGCACCCGCTCATTAGTCCTCCAGATTTTGAAGCAGTGAAATCTCTGTGACAATAGGAACATGTTGTAGGCATTCTTTAGAGATCCCCACAAAAGCAAGTACATTGGACTAGGGCACTCGTTCATTAGTCCCTGACTTTTTCGCACACCGAACTTCAAAATCTGGTATGTATTTGGTTATGAATTGATATCTCTGTGTGCGATCATTTTCTGTAATTTGTCCATTTATTTATGATTTCACGAAATTAGGGTTTTGAGCATAATTAAGCTTAATTAAACAACAAATTCACACTATTGGTGCATGCATAAACATACAGGTTTCAAGAATTTAAATATGCAGGCACCTTCCCAAAAAATCCAAAAAATTCTAAGTCTCTAGGCACCCTCAGCATGTTTTAGCTTGACCTGATATTCTTGGGGGGGGGGTCATCATATTTTCAAATATCGGCCTGATATTTCCGCGGGGTCATCATGTTTCTAACATCAGTCATCTTAGTTATGATCACCTCAGTGCTATTGCAAGGTTTTAATATGACCCGATATTCTGAGGGGGGGTCATATTCTAATATCGGGTGATCTTAGTCAAGATCACCCCGGCGCTGTTTTATTACCCTAATGTTGCAGACGTCAATTTTATATGGGGGGTGATATCTACTTGTCCATCCCCCTGATATTTTGTGGGGGGGGTGATATTTCAAATATCATGTGATCTTATGAATATTACCCTTGCTGCCGAATATCACCCTGATATTGCTGTTGGATCTAGGGCATACAACTGAGAGGGGGGGGTGAATCAGTTGTATAAAACTTCTTTTCATTCAAACACTTAATTCTCTGTTGTTAGTTAGCAGCATATCAAATAATCATCTATGGAAGCATAATACATAAACACAAGAGCAGATAAGTATCAACACATTGAACACCAAGATTTTGACGTGGAAAACCCGGTTAAGGGAAAAACCACGGGGTGATTAACCCAAGAATTATTCTCTGTTAGAAGAATAAAGAAAAATGAATGGCACATGCCAATAAGGGCTCACTGCCCGAGCACACTGCTCACAAAGAGGCCCACTGCCTACAAGGAGACACACTGTCTACAAAGTGATAAAAATCACAGTCTTGAACTGGAGAATGACATCTCTATCATGTCCGGATCAGTTCCAATTAAGCCCAACAGTCTCTGCTCTGCCTTTCGCATGTTTCTTCGCTATCCCACACTCATCCTCACACCACACCCTGAAATGAACTTACAAACCGTTATTTATACAAGACATCGACTCAGGAATAAACATCTAAGTCGGAAAACAACCATAGGAGTATCCGCAAGATGAATAACACATCCGGTCGGCCATCACAAGAACATTCACAGGATGAACAACTCATCCGGTCGGCTACACAGAGCAAGAACTTCATCCGGAAGAATAACTTCAATTCCGGGCTCTACCATCAATGCGGACCAACAACACAACCTAAACATGATCCAAGAACCTTCACAAGCCTGTCTGAATGTCCGGATACATCCGCACTTCCTCTGCTTACTGGGATCTCTTGTCTTCCTCATCCGGAACTTCAAGAACACAGTCTGTCGCCACTGTCATAATGCAAGAGGTACTTCCGGACCTCCAAATCATACACAAATCAGGATGACACATCACAAGGACATCCCAAACACTCCTTCCAATCCGCAGATTAGGATGATACAATTCCGGACCTCACCGGACCTTTTTGTGATCCTCTGTCACCTCCGGATACTTGCCGGACCCGGTTCTATACCGGCAGCCATAACTCCTTCAGATCTTCATGCGGACCTCTGAAGTCTTAACTGTAGCATCTCAAGACTCATATCTACTAACCCTTTAATCCGCATCCTCCGGTTCTCATCCTATACAGTACATTTACCTTCTTCTTATCACTATTCTTCACTGTTCCTGACTGAGGCTAATTTTCTCAATATCCTCAGCACACAGCTCATCAAATCCTTCTTGTCAATGCAATATGAGTATGTTGACATCAATGACAACACTGGTTCACCTCATACTTGCAACAATCTCCCCCTTTGTCATTGATGGCAACATATGATGTGAAAAACCATTAAGACAAGAACTTCAACTTTTCATATGTCTTCTCTTCCTTTACTGCTCCCCCTTTGATCATCAACCACTTGTTTTTCACATGTCTTCTCTCCCCCTTTGACATCAATGGCAAAGGGCTCATACTTGCAATTCTCATGCATCAGAATCATACCAGCTACTCCCCCTTAGTTGCAGCTCCCCATTAGTCCGGATCACAAGATATGACTGTGATAGCCACCGGACTGATGCACATCAGTGCATCTTAGTTCATCACCAGAGGGGCCATGACCCCTAACTTCTCCCGGAGCTATTCAAAAGAGTCCTTGGGAAGAGGTTTTGTAAAGATATCTGCAATCTGATCCTTGGAGGGAACATACTCCAATCTGACTTCTTCCTTGTTTACTTGTTCTCTCAAAAAGTGAAATTTGATAGATATGTGCTTAGTCTTAGAATGCAATACCGGATTCTTGGAAATATTAATTGCACTTGAATTATCACAGAAGATTGTGATAGGCTCCTCATATTCAACTTTGATGTCTCTTAGCATCTGCTTCATCCATAGGATTTGAGTGCAACTACCTGCTGCTGCAATGTATTCTGCTTCAGTTGTAGACAGAGATATTGCATCTTGTTTCTTACTTAGCCAAGAAACCAATCTCTTCCCCAAAAAGAATGCTCCACCACTAGTGCTCTTCCGGTCATCCACATCTCCTGCCCAATCTGCATCTGTGTAAGCATGAAGAGAGAAATCCGGATCTCTAGGATACCATAGACCATACTCAACTGTTCCTTTCAAGTATCTAAAAATTCTTTTGATTGCCATAACATGAGATTCTCTAGGATCAGCCTGGAATCTTGCCACAAGACCAACAGCCTGCATTATATCTGGTCTAGTTTGAGTGAGATACAACAATCCACCAATCATTGATCTATACTTTGTCTGATCTGCCTTTGGAGAATCATCATCTTTGCTTAACTTACATCCGGTTGCCATAGGAGTGTTCATAGGCTTTGAGTCTTCCATACCAAATTTCTTTAACAATTCTTTCACATATTTGGTCTGAGAAATGAAGATCCCTTCTTTTGTTTGAGTAATTTGCAGACCCAAGAAGAAATTCATTTCACCAAGCATAGACATTTCAAACTCACTTTTCATCTGATTTGCAAAAGTTTTGCACATACTATCTCTTCCTCCAAAAATGATATCATCCACAAACACTTCAACAATCAGAATGTTTTCATGATCAATTTTGAAATATAAGTTACTGTCAGCAGTACCTTTGTTGAATCCAATCTGCACAAGATGCTTATCCAACCTTTCATACCATGCTCTTGGGGCTTGCTTCAATCCATACAAAGCTTTCTTCAACTTGCAGACCATATCATTATTATCAGACAATTGAAATCCATCCGGTTGTTCAATGTAGACTTCTTCTTCCAGATCACCATTTAGGAAGGCAGACTTGACATCCATTTGATATACCTTGAAGTCTTTGAAGGCAGCAAATGCAAGAAGTAATCTGACTGCTTCAATTCTTGCTACCGGAGCAAAAGTCTCTTCAAAGTCAATTCCTTCTATTTGAGAGTAGCCTTTGCAGACCAATCTAGCTTTGTTTCTGATTACTTCACCAGCTTCATTTAGTTTGTTCCGGAAGACCCACTTGGTTCCAATTACATTCCTGTCTCTAGGTCTGGGAACAAGATCCCAAGTATGATTTTTCTCAATTTACATCAATTCATCTTCCATTGCTTTGGTCCAGTTTTCATCATTGCAGGCTTCATTTATTGTTTTAGGTTCAATCTTTGAAATCAGACAACATTCATTCTGATTTTGAGCAATATTCCTTCTAGTTTGTACACCTTTACTTCTGTCACCTATGATCTGATCTTCAGAGTGATTCAGTCTTACATACCTTAGAATTTTGGGAGTATCCAGCACTGCTGTTTCTTGATCAGGTTCATTCAAACCTATCTCTTCTTCCTGATTTACCGGATCAGGCTGACTCTGTCTCACCGGAGAGGATTGAGGTCCTTGAACACTGTCTTGGTCATCTTCATCAAACTCATAAAATCTTGAAGGCTTCTCAATTCCTTCATCAACCTTTACATTGGTGCTTTCTATCATCTTCCTCAATCTCTTATTGTAACACCGGTATGCTTTGCTTTGAGTGGAGTAGCCCAAGAAAATTCCTTCATCACTTCTAGCATCAAACTTTCCTAGATCTTCATCTCTTTTAATATAACACTTGCTACCAAATACTCTGAAATATTTCACAGTAGGAGTGATGCCAAACCAGAGTTCATAGGGGGTCTTACCGGTGTTGTTTCTGATTTGAACTCGATTGAGAGTGTAGACTGCAGTGCTGATAGCTTCTTTCCAAAACATTTGAGGAACATTTGCTTCCAACATCATTGTCCTAGCAGCTTCCTGGATGGTCCGGTTCTTTCTCTCAACTACTCCATTCTGCTGTGGAGTCTTAGGAGCAGACAACTGTCTCCTTATACCCTGTTTCTCACAAAAGTCAATGAATTCACCGGATGTAAATTCACCACCTCTATCAGACCTTAGACACTTTAGTTTCAATCCGGTTTGATTCTCCACCATAGCTTTGAAGATTTTGAACTTCTCAAAAGCTTCTGATTTTTCTTTTAGAAAGGTAACCCACATCATCCGGGAATGATCATCAATTAACAACATGAAATATCTATCACCTTGCAGACTCTTGATTCTTGTCGGACCACATAGATCAGTATGTACTAATTCCAACAATCCGGTAGAAGACTGATCTTTGCTTTTAAAAGAGACTCTGCTTTGTTTGCCTAACTGACATTCTTTGCACACACTATTTGTAGGTTTCATCAACTTTGGAAGATCTCTCACAGCCTGAGTATTGCTTATTTTGATGATGTTATCAAAATTTACATGACACATTCTTCTATGCCATAACCAACTCTGATCAATTTGAACAAACAAACAACTTTTATTTGAACCAACCAGATGAAAGATGTTACCTCTTGTCTGAGTACCGGATGCAATTTCAGTTCCGGAGCTTGTAAAGATTCTGCATTTTCCATTCTTGAACCGGAGATCATAGCCTTTGTCCACTAATTGACCAACACTGAGAAGATTGTGCTTCAATCCTTCAACATACAGTACATTTCCTGTTTTGCTCTTACCATCAAAGGAAATAGTTCCCCTACCTCTGATTCTGCCAGCAGAATTGTCACCAAACTTTACTATTCCTCCTTCATATCTTTCCAAGTCTAAGAACTTATTCTTGTCACCAGTCATATGGTGAGAACATCCACTGTCAATAACCCAATCATCCTTTTCTTCCACTTGAGCAGCCAAGGCTTTTTCAACAACTTTGTGATTGACAGATTCAGAGAGCATGGAATCTTCTTCCTTGATGGCTATAAACACCCACTCATTTCCGGATTTGCTTCCTAGTTCTGATTCATCATCTGTTACTCCTTCATTGTCATCTTCTTCATGAACATAATAACAATTCTTTTGAAACCTTTGTCTGTGAGTATTAGATCTTGCAGATCTCTCCGGACATCTTGAGGCAAAATGACCAATCTTATTGCAGTTGAAACACTTAAAGGGTAGTTTTCCTTCATACTTACCGGATCCTCTTGGTAGTCTTTTTGCAATGAGGGCTTCAAGTTGAGCTGTTTCTGCTTCTTCTTCTTCCATGTCTCTTCTTGCTTGATCATACCATGACATTTTCCTTGATGAGTTTTCACCCGGATCAAATCTCTATTTGCCTTTCACATAGGCACTGGCTTTGAAAGCAGATTCAGTCTTGGGTGGATCATCTCCAAACTCGGTCATTTCAAATGCAGCTAGTTTGCCAGCCAGTTGTTCTCTTGTGACAGTTGTGTGGGCTCTGAATTCATCAATGGCAGCAACTTTGATTTTGTAGGCAGCAGGAAGGGATCTTAGGATTTTGCAGACAATCTCATTTTCATCTAAAGTTCCACCAGCATTTCTGATTCCACATACCAGCTCATTTACTCTTGGCATAAAGGTAGTGATGTTTTCATCATCTCTCATTTTCAATCTTTCAAATTTTCCTTTCAGACTTTGCAACCTTGCACTTTTGACAAACTCATCTCCTTCATACAGAAGTTCCAGTTTAGTTAGGATCTCATATGCAGTTGGTAGGTCAATGACATTCGAGAGATCTGAGTCATTCAATGCGCTTAGAAGAGCTTCCTTGGTCCGCAGATTGTTTTCAGCTTCTGTGATTTCATTCAGAGTTGTCGGACCACCTTGTGGGGGTATATATGGTTTAGAGATCATAGCCAAGTATGCTTTTCCCATACATTCCAAATGACACTTCATGCGACCTTTCCAGAGAGTAAAGTTGGTTCCATCGAACTTCGGACTATCCTTCTTGTATGACGACATCCTGGATCTCCTCAAGCGGTTAAGCTCCTATCAGAGGAACTTGGCTCTGATACCAATTGTTGGATCTAGGGCATACAACTGAGAGGGGGGGGTGAATCAGTTGTATAAAACTTCTTTTCATTCAAACACTTAATTCTCTGTTGTTAGTTAGCAGCATATCAAATAATCATCTATGGAAGCATAATACATAAACACAAGAGCAGATAAGTATCAACACATTGAACACCAAGATTTTGACGTGGAAAACCCGGTTAAGGGAAAAACCACGGGGTGATTAACCCAAGAATTATTCTCTGTTAGAAGAATAAAGAAAAATGAATGGCACATGCCAATAAGGGCTCACTGCCCGAGCACACTGCTCACAAAGAGGCCCACTGCCTACAAGGAGACACACTGTCTACAAAGTGATAAAAATCACAGTCTTGAACTGGAGAATGACATCTCTATCATGTCCGGATCAGTTCCAATTAAGCCCAACAGTCTCTGCTCTGCCTTTCGCACGTTTCTTCGCTATCCCACACTCATCCTCACACCACACCCTGAAATGAACTTACAAACCGTTATTTATACAAGACATCGACTCAGGAACAAACATCTAAGTCGGCAAACAACCATAGGAGTATCCGCAAGATGAATAACACATCCAGTCGGCCATCACAAGAACATTCGCAGGATGAACAACTCATCCGGTCGGCTACACAGAGCAAGAACTTCATCCGGAAGAATAACTTCAATTCCGGGCTCTACCATCAATGCGGACCAACAACACAACCTAAACATGATCCAAGAACCTTCACAAGCCTGTCTGAATGTCCGGATACATCCGCACTTCCTCTGCTTACTGGGATCTCTTGTCTTCCTCATCCGGAACTTCAAGAACACAGTCTGTCGCCACTGTCATAATGCAAGAGGTACTTCCGGACCTCCAAATCATACACAAATCAGGATGACACATCACAAGGACATCCCAAACACTCCTTCCAATCCGCAGATTAGGATGATACAATTCTGGACCTCACCGGACCTTTTTGTGATCCTCTGTCACCTCCGGATACTTGCCGGACCCGGTTCTATACCGGCAGCCATAACTCCTTCAGATCTTCATGCGGACCTCTGAAGTCTTAACTGTAGCATCTCAAGACTCATATCTACTAACCCTTTAATCCGCATCCTCCGGTTCTCATCCTATACAGTACATTTACCTTCTTCTTATCACTGTTCTTCACTGTTCCTGACTGAGGCTAATTTTCTCAATATCCTCAGCACACAGCTCATCAAATCCTTCTTGTCAATGCAATATGAGTATGTTGACATCAATGACAACACTGGTTCACCTCATACTTGCAACAATTGCAACATGACGATGACATCATCAGGATTAGTGGGGTGCATCATGTGGTCCTTGGCATGACATTTACTATCGACAGCTTTGCGAAGGATCCCCCCGATCGTTGAGGATATGAATATGATGTTGACATGAATGTGATGAGGCAGATCATTGGTAAGACGTATGGTATCGGCAAAACAGGAGGATCTTCCTCTGATGCTTCGGGTTGTGCCGATGAGGGTGATATTTTCTTATCAGAGTGATGTTTCTAATAAGGGTGATATTTCACATCGGGGTGATGTGAAATATCAGGGTGATGCGGCCATCAGGGTGATATGAAATATCGGGGTGATATTTCATATCAGGGTATCATTCAGGAGGTTCGCCGATGGCACAGGTCATGATGATGAGGTCTTGGTGGGTGGTTCGTTGGTCGTGCAAGGTAAAATTGCGTGACATCATATATGCTCATGACCTTGCTTATAAAGTGTCCAAGAGGTCGCTGCGGGGTGAATGTGGGATAATTTGTTCTCACATAATTTGAATAATCAGGGTCATATTTCTTGGCGGGAAAGTTTCAAAAGGCACTGTTCGCTGCATTCCCAAGGACTGCGGGTTGGTATGCCATTAGTGGCAGATGTTACAGGGTATGGGCGAAGACATGGACAGATCAACCACCTGATTGAAGATGTGAATCCCTATGCGGCAGCGCAGGGCTCGAGACCACTCCCTGTCTCCTCCTCTGCCTTCTGCATTTAATGTTTGAGTGCCATTTTCTCATGATCCACTGTATCTGGCAAATTTTGAATTGCCATGTGTTTAATGTTGAGTACCTTCTTGCTGTATATAGTAGGCTATGTTGCTCATTTGTAAGAAGGTTGAAGACTTGGGCATTTTTTGTGTGAATAGAGAAAAATAGGGCATTTCCTTGCTGCTATATCTCTTTTTTTGGAGTTTATGAGTTGCATCTGAATGTGTATTGTAAATATTTTTAGTTTCATGTCATTTTATATGAAAAATGCTCTTATGCATGTGTTTATCTTCTTGTCTCCATGTGTTGCATGCATCTCCTTCTTTTGAATCTGGTTGCTAAGGGTTTCTCAAGTTCTAGGGTATAGATCTCTGTATCACATGCTGGATCTCTAACTTCCATTCAAGGAGTGGATTAAACTATTTTAGGTTGAGCATGGAGAAGGTTGTATGTTAGCTGGGATGTCAGTAAGTAGAGGCAGGTAAATACTTATCCTTGGGTGATGTTTGTAAGGCAAGCATCAGTCTGACCCCTTGAAACTTGAATCCAAACTGCAATCCATCCTCTTGTATACGTCTAGTTGATTCCTACCCTAAGATAGGCACTGGTCTGCACCTGGGTTAGTAGTTATGATCCAAACTCCCTTGTCTTGCATCCATATAATAACCACCCATTTCATAACTTCCATCCTGTTAGTTTGTAGGAGTAGGATTAGGACCCCTACATACTCTCATACGCAACCAGACACATATGTCCACGAATGTTGCCAACCTTGTGATATATCACACAGATCTGGGTCCATACATGATAGTATTCTTCCTGTTGTTGTCAAACTAAATCATTATGTCATTGGGCTAGTCAATATTACATCTTTAGCTATAGGGTTACCCCCCTTGGTGTGGCAGAACTAGAAGTGAAGGGGAGGCAGCTCACGTAACCTCTCATATCTATTTGCTGAATCTGCCTATGCATTGGAGCTGGCAAACCCTCTGCCGATTTGGGAACCAACACACACAATTCCAATCTTCCCCTATGTTCCAAGTGATAGGAGATCTGTAGTAGAGTTCTCTACTCGGTTGAATGTCCTTGAATGATTAGTGGTAAAAGGAGGATCGACACAAACCCTTAAAACCAATCAACCCCTCTTTTTACACCTTAAACAATATGCATATTTGACATCAATGACAACACTACCAATACCAATATGGTAACCTCTACCGCTGTTGGTTTGTCCTCTTCCTCTTGAAAATCTGCCTCTAGTACAGGAATCATATTGCTATTTTCTTACAAGTTTCTCCTCCACTTTCAAGTCCTATTGCTATGCCTCATCTACACTAGTTACTTAGAGCATGCTCATTTCATCTTGAATTGAATTATGCAGGCCATTCACATACCTTGATACTTTTTCTACATCATCATCCACATGCCCTGCTTGAATGCTCAACCTATAAAACTCCTCGGTGTACTCTTGTACATTCTTCTCTCTTTGTTTCAAGTTTTACAGTCTTTTGAATAGGTCAATTTGATAATCCGTAGGAAGAAATTTTGTCTTCAACTTCATCACTATTCTCTCCCATGATTTGAATTTCTCTTTGCCTCTTCGTTGTCTTTAGGTCTGCACATGCTCCCATCATAAGGATGCCTAGCCCTTCAACTTTGTGCTAGTAGACTTCATCCTTTTTGGGTCCTTAATTGACTCCAAGTCAAAATACTTTTCCATTTTTGATATCCAGTCCGCTAATTCATTCAGATTTAGATTGCCATTGAAACTAGGGGGGTCCAATTAAGGCTTGCTGTAAAGTTTATCCAATGCTCTCAAAAATCTCCCTTCTGCTTCATCTCTATCATCATCTTCCAAGTCAATTTTTGATGCTTCACCTTCAGCCTAATCATCACTGATATCTACTACAGGAATTCCTCTTCGCTGCGTCACTTCTATTGCCTCCAATCTCGCTGTTAATCTATCTTTGAGGCCTCTTATCATTTCCATAAATACCTCACGGTCAACATTCTGTGGCCCATTCCATGGTCCTCTTCATCCACCATGCCCTATTTGCGCCATGTCTACAACCCCTTGCAATTGCGAGTCTCACTGTCCTCTCACGCACCCACAACAAACTCCTTAGGGCCTTCTCTGATACCACTCAACGCAGCTGGGAATCAGGGGTCTTATGAGACTGATAATTCTCATAGCATACACACAATTCAGTCACAAAACAAATCAATTTGTTTAATTTTGGCATTTTACAATCTCACGACAACAGCTACAAGAATAGGAATTACTGTTACTCTCCATAGTCAATTTCAGGCAATTAAACAATCAATTTGCAAACACTCCATTCCTCTTTATCACAAATTCAAGTTTTATTGTTGCTAGAAACATTCAATTGTTCAATTACAAGTCTTTATGCAAACAAATACAATGAATTGGTGTTTAATAGATCTTATCTCTATTCATATCATTCTATGACATGAAAACAATTGATCCCCCCTTCAACATCGCCTCTTTTTCTCCTTTGAAATACTAACCAATTCTGTATATTCTCAAACTTTTTTCTACAACCAAACCCCTCTTCTGAGCCATTCGTCAATTTTTATATTGCATCGACGTGAGAAATGAAAAGACCAAAGTTGAAACGTCTTCTAGTATTTGAAGCGATGCCTCTCCCAAAAGAAATTATATCCTTTGATATTTGAATTGACTCAGTCAAACTCCCCAAGCCGCAGCCTCCCCAAGGTCGACTCATGAAGAACATTTCATTTGATTTACTGTTGCCTTGACTTAATGAAATCAATCCTTCACACACTCCTTTCAGCGGTGGTGGCCCATCAACATTTGGTGAAGAATTAAATATGAAGTCATGGCATTTTGAACTCTTACAAGTTGTAGAAAATTGGCCTAACACTCTCCAATTTGCACTCACCTTTAGTTGAATACCAAACAATGAATAAGAGGAAACATATTATTCTTCAATTAGCACACATGACTGTCCACACATTTATAGAGATTTTTGTGCATCCACCACTTTGCCGTATTTTGTCAAATAAATAAAAATACCAATACTTTGCTTCCAAACAAATGACTCTTTATGGCGACAATTGATCAATGAATCTTTCAGTTGATTGCGACAAAAAACCAAAAGGGCATCGAAATCAACCATACTGAACTAACAAAATCATGACAAAAATCAAACAAAGCTAAAAATGTTTTTGGATGATGTAGATCACCTATTCACCTGGATGCTCTTGCATCATGAGATTTCATATGAAAAGAAGCATCTGAGTCAATCATCACAGAATCATCACCAATAACATTAGTAGAGATAAATGCATCACTACTAAATTCATCATTGTTAGAGGACTTGTCAGAAGAATCACCCTTCTTGAATTTGCAATCCTTATTTATGTGACCCTTCTTTCCACAATTCAAACATTTTACTCTAGACTTATCTAGAGATTTAGACATGTACTTACCCTTAGACTTCTTAGCTCCTATATTCTTGTTAGTGTTCTTTTTAGACCCATGTCTAACCACAAGGGCATTAGAAGAATTATGATCCATGGACTTTTTTCTAATTCCCTCACTTAACAAAATGCCAATAACATTTTCTAGGGTCCATGACACATTATTGTTGATTGACATAATTAGGTTTTCCCATGAATCTGGTACATAACAAAGTAATACAATGCATTTTTCCTCTTCATCTATGTTGACTCCTAGTAATGCAAGTTGACTTAAAAATCATATTAAATCTATTCAAGTGATTAGATCCTAAGTCTCCCTTCCTCATTTTGAAATATTATAAGTTCTTTTTTCAAAACAAGTTGGTTAACTAGATTCTTAAACTAATATAATGTACCTTACTTCTTCCACAATGAATTTATCGTTTGCCCCTCAGACACATTCATTAACACAAAATCTAATAAAATAACTAGATTGTACTTCTTGCTTTCTTATCTAGTTGTAACTAGTTTTCATCATACATACCTTAGGGTTTGGACATGTAGAAGGTACCACAATCCATTGATCTCTTTCTACCAGAAGATACTCCATCTTCAACATCCATAATTCAAAGTTCTACCAATTGAATCTCTCAATTTCAAACCTTGATGTGCTATCCATAGATTTAATGTTGTTTTTCTTCTCACAAAATCCTTCAAAGTCATTCTTTCTAACTAGTTATACATGAATTGCAACAAACCAACCATTGTAGGGTTTACCACCGCACACTAGGGTCTAGACTCCTAATGAAGTAGTAACTACCTAAACAACCACCTTATGCTTTGATACCAAATGTTGGGGATTTTGACCCTGTTGTAGATGACCGATAGAATGGGATGAATAATATTTAAGATTATTTATTTAGATAACAATCAATAGTACTCATAAAATATATTTAACATGTATGAAAGTAAATGAAATAGTATGCATCCACAAGATTACACACAACACTCAAATATTTACGTGGGAAACCCTTTCATAAGAAAACCTAGCACCAACAGACCTTCACAATTATATTATTCAAAATCAACAACAATTCAATACAACAAGGTCTTTGGACTTTTTATAGAGTCTCAATCTACAACATAATTCTTCTATAGTTGCTCTAATTACATACCAACAATGTTCACTCCAAGACTATCATTGTCTAACTATCTAACCGTGGCGCATTCACATGAGATGATACATATAGACATATTCATGGGAATACCAATTATCTAACTGTCCAACCAACCCATGGAATATCAATATTAATGCAACTATAATTTGATCATACATGACATTAGCATATTGCATAATACACGAAGTATGATGTCTCCACATGGATAATCACCTTGTATACTTTGTTGCTGCTGCACATTATGAATCAATAGTTACAACCTTTACACTATCGATGTACATACATGTTTCTAGTATAACCACCACTACCAACTCCTTGCTTGTGATAGCACATACAAACATAACTTCTCTTTTGACTATTTGCAATACCTTATGCTATCTTCCAAAACATTATCTCGCTCTTAGATTCTGCTGCATGAATTCTAGTTTTACCACAAATGCTCCTACATATTTGTTCATGCTTCCAACAAGCACTAATTTCATATGTGGCTATGAGTTCTTCTAGATGACTTGTAGTTACCGTCACAACACCGCCACATATAGACAAACCATGTATGCTACACCACAATTATTGCCAGAGTATCACCACACGTTAGCCAAAATATATGCTATATTGCAATACCTGAAACTCATCACAGCTCACCACAATGTACTTTGCAAAAAAATCTTCTTACAAATACTTTACAAGTGAATATCACCCAAGTCCCAATAGATACATCCAACTTGGTTTAGTTATTTAAAATCATGACTCTTTTGACTAATTTTTTTATAAATAGATAATTGAATCTACCCGAATCTTATAGTGAATTCATAATTCAGTGAACTATACAATTCTATTATAATGGGAGATTGTGCATTTAAGCAATGGAGGTGAAATTAAAGTTGGAGAAGGGATGGTCTACCCACCCAACAATGTATAGCTAAATGAAAGCTAAGATGTGGTTAGATTGAATTGTATAAGATTATCTTCTATCTAATGACCTTCAATTACTATTGTGGTAGCAGGCAAGTAATTTTTTAGTGGCTATATGTTGCCATTTGGCTATTTTTAACATTTATATCTTGTAGATTTGGCTATTTTTAACTTCTTTAGAAGTGTCCAATTCACCCATATTTGATAGATTTTCCTTGATCCTAAAATAAAATTGCTTTGAATTAGAAATTTTAATTCTTTAAGATAAACACATATCATGCTATTGTATATAAACATTTGGGCCCTAATATGTGCAATATATTAGCTAGGTTTTTTTTAATTGTCTCATTTTAACACTTTGTTTAAAAGTCATAACATAAATAAAAAATTTAGATGTTGAATCACTATAAAAGTTATATATTGAGAGAAAAATTTAGTCACTAAAATGCAAAAAAAATAGTAAAGGAAAAAACATTAGTGTGAATCACTTTAAAACTTATTTTCCAATATAAGAATAATAATCTAAAATATTATGTTTCTTGGTAATGAATTGGCCAAAAATTTTATAAATTTTTTAAGAGATCATTTCTTAAAATATATCCCTGCAATGGAACCTTCCACTTCATCTATAAATTTAAGACATAACATTACTTTGCTCACCTACACCATGGAATTCACTCCCATAATTCTCTAGATTGTATTACTATTGTGCAACACTAGTCCAATGGTAGGTACAATTAGGCCAACTCTAGTGGACGACAGAGTCATGGTAGGGAAGCATACATCAAATGGATTCACATCAACTACATGAAGACTATTTCTAGCCTCTGCTTCTTTCACAAAAGTGCTACAGATGTCCACGCAGATGGATATTGCAACAATGGTGTAGGGAACTATGGTGCTTAGCTTGGTCCTACCTTTGCCTCCATTATTGATCTTTAATCTGGTAGAGGCGATGGCAACATTCATTTCACCCACATGGATGGCTTTTATGGTAACAAAGTATTGATTTAGAAGTTTTGGATTGTTGACTAGAGGGGTGTAAGTGAGTTCCTGAGCACTCTACTTAAATATCATCCATTTCAATGGTCAAACAATCAATATCAATTTTACATGTCATTCACAACAAAAAGTGGCAAATACTATTGAAGTGGATGATATTTAAGAATAGCCCTCCCTGAAAGACATCTTCCCCAAGAAGAAGAAGATAAGAGCCATTGCCAAAGAAGACTACACCAAGCACATTGCGTACTGAGAAACATACTGTGAATAAGCAACTGAAACTGAAAGTGGTGGACAACTGAGTGGGTAGAGCCATGTGAACTCTGCTTAATCCTGCCATACAGATGACTCCTTGGTCCAAACCTTTGAAAAGGAAGGTTAGAGCACAAGAGAACATGAATAGGGGCACTGTAACTTTGGGCTTTGGATTTTTGCCATCGATGAAAGAGAGAGCCACCACGTATTACCCCACATCGTTGCTTCTTGTGATTCGTGTGACAATGTTCCCAGTGTTAAAATAAGAAAAAATCAGATTTGGTTTTTATTGTAGCCAAGCTTGGGTGGCACATAGCATTCCCTGCATCTGATTGATCCTGCTGCTGAGCAAACCATCGGGCGATAGTTAGTGGGTTAGAAATTGGAGGAGTTGCACGAGCCGTCTCTGCATTACACCCAAAGAAAATCTCGCATGATATCTGATACAACACATTCTATTTGCAGTGGGTAACATAATGTAGAGTTGAAGAGTCACAAGTGACCCTGTGAAAAACCTCTTTACATAAATATTATCCATTGCAATGATTAAACAGTCGGGCAATTTTACACCTCATTCACAACAAAAAGTGGTAAATATTTGTCCCATTTTGATTGGCCAAAATTGACCTTTCACTATTGAAGTGGATGATATTTAAGAATAGCCATGCAAAACAAGAGCACTTGGTGAGCTTGTTGCTAGCTCCCACAAATGACGGGGAGCCCAATGACATGATGGTGTGTTATTTTAGTCAATTACAAGAAGTGGTAATGATGATTTAGTGGTAAGGGTGTATGAGTTTATTTTCCAAAAAGATTTAGTTAATGTATTATCTAATCAATTAGTGCACTTGCTTAATTAATTATATTTAATTATTTGGTCGATAGGTTATTATTAGATAAACTATTTTTTAAGTACTTGTTTTAAATATTTGATAGTTTAAAATCTTAGTCATGTAAAAATCATATATATATTTTTAATATTTTCTAATTTTTTGGGGTAAGTAAATATGACATGGGGACTGCTCCCATTTATTAAATATTAAAAGAAAATTACAAAGTTTCAACTTGATGTATATCAAAATACAGGCTTGTGACAACAAATAAACAACAAAATACCCATTGAAACAAAATCTGTCAACTTGTATATCTATTGACACCTATATACATACTATTGTCGATTATACAACCAACTGGAGTCATACAAACATATCCATACATTAATTTTAACTATATACCAATTGTACTAGAAGTGATGCCATAGAATCAAGCTTCATCTTCATTCGAGTTGTCGATGAGCAACAACACCATCCACTCGATGCCTAGATCCTCTATGATTCTAGTCCCCTGTTTGAGGAAGTCCACCACCCGCTTAGCCTTACGCTTCTGATGCTCATCACAAGCAGGATAATTGGTGTAGATGAAGGGCTTTCATGCCATGGTGGGGGAACCAGATGGCGAAGTAGCCCCACCTACGATAGGAATACCCAATCATGGAGCCATCACAAATATGAGATCATTCAAGTCACCCAGTACAATCCGCTTCACCATAGCCTTCATTATTGCACGAACCATCTCAATGTTTTCACCCAAATATAGCATGTCAATGATGAACATAGAGGTAATGCCTGAATTAACCCAGTAATGGTGATTTGTGTTCATAAATTTGTCACCCAAAACCCATTGAACAACATATAGAAGTAACGTAGACTGCATCCCTGATGGTAGCGGGTACCTTTTATCTGTTCCTCTGTTGCTTGTTCCTTAATGGGCATGAATATTTCTGAGGGAATCATTGGTGTTCCCCAAGTGAGTTGGGGCCGAATAACCTAAAGCGGTTTTGGAAACCCTCTTCAATCTCAATTTCGATAAATTCCCCAAAAAAGCCATTTGGTGGCACTATCAAACCATCTAACACTCGTACCTATAGCCAATACCAAAGGCAATAGAAAATGAGGAGAAATCCATTTGGTGGTGTGGATATAAACTTTGTAGCATACCTCCTCATAATGGCGTATGAGATGGGCGTCATTATTCTTTTCAATTGGCGCATGCCATAATTCTCACAACTTGATTGACCACGAGCCAAGCAGTCCGGTGAATAAATGCATGTACTTTGAGCGCTCCATGATAATCCATGGTGTAAATTTGCATATAAAGCCAATATATTATAGTTCTAAATAAGAGCTTAGATTTTCCCATTCATCGCATGTCCCTCCGATTTTCTTATCTGCATTCATTTTGAACGAATAATTTGCAAGGTAGCCTATCACATCATTGGCCTCTCTATATACATATTGTATAGTGTATGAATTCAAAGAGTCCAGAAGTGGCCAGGCTTGCAAGAGTATGTTATTTATTTTCCAATCTCATTGCACAACATTTGCAAACAGAATTGACAATATTCATTGAATCTCCTTCTATTTCAATGTTCTTAACTCCATGTGAATTACATATTTGCAAACCAAGAATCAATCCCTGTGCCTCCACCTCAATTTTTTCTATTTTGACATGTAGCAAAATTTACTAATAATATTTTTTTTAATCTTAACATGCAATAAATTTAATAATTTTTAGTAACTATTATGGCATGCAATATTCTTTGAATAACAAGTTGAACATATTAAGTAAGGCTTCATAAAAAATTCAATTATTTTAAATTGCATGATGAGGATATTTCATCTATAAAAGAAAGGAAATTTAATTATTTAGGGACATAAATGTTTGGAGGAAAAAAGATTTTTATAAGAAGCATAGTTTTGGAGAGGTTTCATTTACAAATTTTAAAACCAAGTGTCTTTATTTGTAATTCTCCCTTGAAATGAAGAAAATATTCCTTTTTATTCATGATCTACTAAAATAATTTTCTTTAGAAATGGAAATGGACATGTTCGGTATATGTTCTTATTATTTAGCCTTTTGATTTTTGAAATGTCTTTTACAATTTATCAGCCTTCCTGTACTTCTTTGAGAAAGGCTTTTGATTGCTTCTTTACATCCCCCAAAAGCACTGTCATACTCAATATGCTTTGCAACATTGCCATATCTTTTAAGGTTCCCAAATGTTTGCCAACATTAAACATGCATTTCAATCTTATTTCTACTTTCCATTAATCAATATCTTCTCAAAACTATTCATGTTGCTACTTCTATATTTCTAGAAATGCATTATGTCCCAAAGGACTAGTCTCCCTTCCTCCTAATTTTTCAAACAATAGGTTGCTGAATATTTGCAATTCTTTCTTCTCATTTTTCTTGTATTGAATAAGTGTACAAATATAGCTAAAAGAGCATCAAATCTTACAAAATATGATACATAGGGACTAACTATAATCCATTAATTAAACCACTACAATAAACCAAAATGCTTAGTAAACTACAAGCCCCAAAAGATTGAGCAATCCAACAACCTAACAACCATTATAGCACATAAGTCTACCAAAATGAAAGGGCAACCAACTACATAACAACTATAAAATTAGAATGTAAATCCCATATACCTAACAACATTTCATTAACAAAGACATCATAAAGGACCATATCCCACCAATAAGAACAACAAAAGATCAAATAATAGACTTAAGCATCACTCTTTTTCTCATTGACAACCTTTTCTTCTTCATCAATAATGGTCCTTCAATCTTTTTTGTAAGAGCTTGAATATTATACTTCATGCACTTTTTGAGCCACCACTCTGGGAATGATGAGATAAGATAGTCATCAAAATAGACCATCTTGGAAACATCAATCTCCTTTGAAGGATTATTATTAGCACCACAAGAATTGCCACCTTTGGCACCACTTGAACTATTGCTACCCCTACTAGAACCTACTTCCTTCTTTCCTTTTAAATGATCTTCAACTTGATATTTTGGATTTCTTCTTATTTTTACCAACCTGCTCATAAATTTGCAAGGAAATAATTGCAACATGGACTTCTTTGCAAAAGCCAAAATACTCATGCAAACACCCTAGAAAATATGTTTATTTTTGTAAATCCAAAAGTACCATAAAACTTATGTAGATTAGACCAACCAGATCTTAGTGATGATTTTATAAGAGAACTTAGCATCATTAATATGACCATATAAAATATCAAACCAACTAATGCCCTTAACTCCTGCCCATACAGACCAAATAGGCAAAAAAAGTCCCAAACAAGCTTAGCAAAATAACACTAAAAAATAGATGCTTAAGAGCATCTTTGCCACCACAATCTAAACATAAACTATAGTCAATAGATAAAGTGTCCCCAACAACAAGCTTCTTATTTAACAAAAACCATCTACAAATATATTTCTTGGGTTCAATTACTTTAGACTAAATGTTTTTGATGAGCCTAGTAGACCAAGATGCCTTTGAATCATTTACCCCCAAAGAGTATTAAAATGAACATTAAAACTATCCTTTCAATAACATATTCAAATTTTTTTTCAGAGATCTCCATTAGCTTATTCCCACAAACCTAGGAAAAGTTAAGCCACGATTTTGTATCATAGTTCCTTTCAAGCACCACATAGTTATTATCAATAGCAACAATAATAAGAGAGTATGTCCTTTTTGAAGAACTAGGAATATTATATGCAATTTTGATAGAATCCCAAGAGATAATACCTAACCCATAAATAATTTTCCCAAAGGTTTTAATTCCTTTATTAAACTATTTAAGTTTAATAAACTCGTAGATAGAAGTGACAAAGACATAAGTTGAACAACCTTCTACAAATTTCATCACTCTAAAGTAATGTTGAGTTTTCAATCAACATAGAAAATGGAGGTAAAACATTTCATAGCAAATGGATGTAGCATTCTATCAAAAAGGGATATAGCATCATAGACAACTGACTCGACTTGAGAAAACAAATAGTTCATGATAATTCTAAAATTATAGAAGGGAACAAGCTATCACTAAGGAAAAACCTTTTGCAGAAGACTAGAGCTTTGTATTAAGAAAATGAGGTACCATAAACAAGTTACCTAATGTGCAACACAAACACTAGTTTTACCACTACCCTTGCGGATTAAGGGGGGATGCGACACTATTCTACATAATCCTAGGTGTACTAGGATGATATTTTATATTTTATATTTCCTAGATACACTAGAAGCTAAACTGAACAATCATTTCATATTGATAAATATGTACATTGTGTCATGTTTTCATTAATGGATGAATGGTTACATGTGTTTCATTGAATATTTTATTGTTGTCCCATCCATTTCATTTGTCATTATTTTATGCATTACATTCTAGGGCCTACAAAATTAACTATAAGAACCTCTTTTAAGTTTAAACAAAATTTGAAAACTAGGATGGAGCTTAACCTCTTTTCTACTATTTTCCTTAATACAATCCAAAGAAAAAGGATCACCCACAACCCTTTCCTCTTCAGAATTAAACACTCAGAATTGAGCCTAGCTCTGTTACCAATGCCTCTTTTGGGAACATTATCTACCTTACCAGTGATATTATGATTAAGACCAACCAAAGGAGGATTAGGACAAACCTTTCTCTTAAAACAATCATATTTCTCCATGTTTTCTCTACAAGTACTAGCAAGAGAAATATCTCTTGGAATGGTATCAAAATTAGACTAAAAAGGGACAACCCTTACAACCTCATATTCAACATTGTCAGGCTCAATTAGATTACTATCATTTTTAACAACACTAAAATTCTTATTTTTCAAGCCATTGTTAGAAGGGACCTCTTCATTATGTAAATCTCTGTTAATCCTAAGTTTAGGGTAGTTAGTTCTCATGTGCCCATCCTTTTTATAGAAGAAACAAGAGGCAAGTCCCCCAAACCAATAATTTTGTAGGAAACCTCTCTATTATACAAAGGAAAGACAATGTTATCTGGTTGTTACTTATCCAAATCTAATGAAATTAACACTCTTGCATTCAAATGAGGTAGCAACACCTTAGTGGCCTCAATTTTTAGGACTTCATCTAAGAGTTTGAGCAACTAAGGAAGCAAGGATACATGAGGTCAATTACATACATCAATCCACCTAGGCGAAGAATAAAAACAACTTGTTCTGGTTGGATCACCGATCCTTCCCAAAGTTGTAAATAAAACTATGTTTTTAGATGAATCTTTATGGCCAGACATTCTTGACAAATTTCTATGTCTGTATTCTTCTTATTTTTTTCTTACTTTACCTAATGTTGTTCTTTTTGGGCCATCTCTTTTGTTTCTTCTTATTTTGAGGTCAACACACATTACTGTCAAAGGAAAGTAGAAAAAAAGAATTTGCAATAAAATGTAAGTCACATACTTGCATTGTGTTCGCCATGGTGGCTATTAAAGCTGTTTCTTACCATTCTTAGATGATCCCTAACAAATATGACCATGTTTCCTTTCCTCCTTATCCGGTAATGAGGATGTTTCTTAACATTTTCCACTCCTCCAATTTCATCTACATAAATATTATTTCTATCCAATAAATTATTTTATTGGCTAGTTGAATCTTTATATAGTGAACCTAAAATAGGTGAATTTAAGAATAACAACACTCTGAGGCAATATAAAATCATAGATGTTTAGAGAGTGGGAGATTTCACACCTTTATTAACTCACTTTGTATTGGTGCATTGATGTAGACACATCCATGAGAATCCTAAAAATATGGATCATATTTGAGGAAGCATAATTGGTGTTTTACTTTGATAGTTTGTGTGTTTGCAAGTTAGTGGTTGTCATGATTCGATGATTTCCAATTAAAGATTGGAAATATTCATTCACTACTCTAACAACATTGAAAGTAAACCTATTTCATTACAAGAATAGAAGAAGACAAATAATTAATAAGACTTGTTAATTCTAGCAAAGGGGTCGATTAAGATCTTGTTTAGCAAACTAAGATAAGACAAAGAGTATAAAGACAAAAATGAGATTAAGGATGATGAAGACAATCTAAAATTGAGAGTGATCCTTCATGTCTTCCGGCGATCAAGAAGAAATACAATAGTAAATAAGAATTGATAATTATGTCAATGATTGACTAAGATAGTGGCAACAATCAAAAGAGGTAAGGTAGCGGTCATGTTAAGCATTAACAATAAGATGCAATTCAAAGACTAACGAAAGTCAAAGATTACAATAAAAGAGAACCAAGTATAAACCCGCCGATGTTAGAAGTTGTCCATAAATAAGAAATTAAGGGCCGTCGAATGGTTATAGTAGTACCTATACAGAGGCAATGACAACATTAATTATGATATACAAATAGCAATGATTAGTAAAGGAACGGGTTGTATCTCTTCGAAGGGACACAATTAAGGGATAGCGAAAGTAAAAAGTATGATTGGCAGATTGGGCAGAGAATCATCACTTATTACATCGGCATCAATAAACATAGATCATCCATCGAATAGTAGAAAGCGACATATGTCATCCATCTAATATCATTACATACTATCTTGGCATCAAGAAAACAATCTTATTTTCGCACTGCAATCACAATTACAAGAGATCAAATAATTCGACTAGCAACTTATAAGGTATGAATGTTCATGACAATGCATATGTTTTATTGTTGCAAGTTATCCAATTCTGGTTATGTAGATATAGTGAAATTAAGTACATGACTTATATTCAAATGGTAAGAAGATATCATGATATGCTGGATAGTATGGATGTAAATAGATATCATAAGATTAATTGAATATCGTTTGATAGGAACATATAATCATACTAAGAATGACTGTCATGAAATACTAAAAGAAACCTTATTATATAAATGATCATGATAGGTTAAATTGGAATATTGAAATAAGAGACCAAGCTTATGGCTATTAATGAAATAACAAGAAGTAGTTACTAAGGCATAAGGTTGATAGGTAGGATGGAAATTGACCAACCATGGGTAATTGAAATGGCCCTTGTCTCACGACAAGTGGTTTAGGCCTTGGTGTAAAAGCCAAGGAGGGCCTTAGGGTAAAACCTAAGGATTATAATAGGCCTTGGTGTAAAAGCCAAGGAGGGCCTTAGGGTAAAACCTAAGGATTATAATAGGCCTTGGGGTAAAATCCAAGGAGGGCCTTGGGGTAAGAGCCAAGGAGGGCCTTGGGGTAAAACCCAAGGAGTTTATTAAGGCCTTTGACCAAGTTGATGAGTTATTCACCCTTGAGTCAAAGGAGTTGAATATTGGACCCATGGTGACTAATCGGCCTATTACATCCTACTTATCATCCCTTATGAATAGAAAGATTAGATAGAAATGATAGTTATGATGAACATGAGATAATGCATAATGATTATGATGTTCTAATCCTAGATGGGAAAATAAGAACATGAATTTGATATTTCTTATGAATTTAATAATATAACTATTATGAGAAAGAATTGAGTACTAATGTTCTCTTTTACAAGTTGAAATTGTGTGCAAGGTTGAGAAAATTTTGGCTTCCTAGAAGGGGACATTACAGTGGTTAGTAGTCTATGATAGTAAAAGTGAGCACATTTCACCGCATTGAGGAATTAGCTCCTATAGTTGTGATGGTAGTTTTCTATGTGGTTTGTCTATATTTAGTTAAATTTTGAGGTTGATTGGATAAGTGAACAATGGTAATTTGGTTCATAAGGTGTCTATGGCTTAACAACATGAGTTATTGAAACTATTTCTATTTGCAGAAGGTTATTTTGGGTTTACACAAAGGAATAATATTTGGGAGGCATTTGAGTAACCATTGTAAGGGCTTGAGGTGTGTTGTATGGAGAGTCTTTGCCATTGGACCGATATTTTATAAATTTATTATAATCTAGTTGGTGATATGTTTCATGTAGTTTTTGGCTTTGCACCAACATGAGGCTGACATAGGTCACATGTGATAATCTTGAGAACATTATAAAAAAGAGGTTTTGAAATGGAAGGAGGCAAGTGAAGAAGACAAGGAGTGGAGTAGCAGCATAGAAGGTAAGTTTAGCAGCAAGGGAGTGAGATCTGAGTGCTAGAGTGTGGAAATTGGTAGTATGATGTGGGATATAATTTGAAGGTATCTAATGTGATTAAGTACCTATTAGGTCATGTCATAGCCTATGTGGCAATCTTTGGCCCATGTAGCAAGTTTGCAGTAAATTCTCTGGTTAGTTATACTGGAATTCATTAGATGGTTAAGTTATCTTGGATAATCTTAATGTAATGAAATGACTGTGGCTTGGCATGTAAAAAGGCCCATTGAAGAAAACTATGTTAATGATTTAGTGATAATTGTGCAAGTTGTCTATTCATTATATATTCTAGTGTGTGTTGTGGTGACTTGTGATTAAATTTTCATTGTGGGTTGCATGGTTGGAAATTCCTTCTTAGAATCTCCTTCTATGACTACATTATTTGGTATTAGAGCAAGGTTGGACCAGGGGAAGATTGGTGGCATGGATGTGAGTGCACCTGAATGATGCAATTTCTTAAGAATGAGTGGAGAAAATCCTAAATTGTGGTGGTGATAGGTAAAGGAAAGTGTAAGTAGTGGAGGCACACCAAATTTGGCTTTGCAAGAATTAAATAAAGTTTAGATTGTGGCAGTCCATGGGTTTGTAGATAAAGTACCAAATCTAAGGTAGTTTATAAAGGGGCAAGTGTGGATAGATTGCCGACCTAAGATGCCATTGAGGAGAAGGCAAGGCATGATCAATGTTGCAGGTAGAATGGAGGAGATGTATTAGATGTTGAAAGCCATGAAAAACTGAATGGATGTGCTAGAGAAAGACCACTAGAGGAACCCTAATCCTAGGCCCAAGAAAAGTGATGAGAGTAGGAGTTAGATCGTATGGAGACAAGTGGAAGTGAAAAGGACAAGGAAGAAATGATGTGAAAGGCCATTACTAACATTGGTAAGAGAACTTGAGTGGACATCCTAAAGTATTTGGGAACTTGGATCCTAAGGAGCTAATTGATTGGATCACTGATCTAGAGGAGCATTTTGAGTATGAGGACATTATAGACCTAGACATGGTAAAACTTGCTAAGACCAAGTTGCAAGGTCATGAGGTGATCTGATGGAAGGAAGTCCAGATAAAGCAGAATAGAAAGGGGAAGCCTTGCATCACAAAGTGGGGCCAAATGGTGAAAAAGCTAAAATCCAAGTTTATCCTAGCAAATTGCCAGTTGGAGTTATTGAAAGAGTTGCACAATTTGTGGTAGGGAAATATGACTATGAAAGAATACATGGAGGAATACTATCAATTGAAAATTAGACCATGACATCATGAAGGGGCCAAGAAAGTGGTCAAGTACATCAATGGATTAAGGGATTCCATCCAATGGGAGTTGGATATGTGGAGTATCTAGATAGTTGAGGAGGCCTACCATTGGCTCTCATCATAGAGAAGAAGCTAAACTAGAAGCAAGAGGAAAAGCAAAACCGCAGAGAGGAAGAGAAGAGAAGAACTAGAAGAATCAGATGAGATGCAATGATAGGGGCAACCCCAAGGGGTCAAAGGAGAGGTGGCTAGTACCATAACAAGAAGGAAGGTTGAGGTCCCCACAATAGAGATAAAGAAGATGATATGATTATTGCATCAACAAAGAGGGTGATGGAAGTTACCATGAAGATGCAAGAATAGAAGATACACATTGTAGAGAGGCTTGAGAGGAACATGGGGGATATATTAAACAAAATAGAGGAGGATAAGAGAGGAAAGGGTCAAAATATTTCATGAGAATATATTTCAAGTCTAGTGAAGAGGGACATAGAGTGTTTGAGTGCTAAGGAAGGAGGACAGAGGACAGTACAAGAGTCATGTTTGGTGATGAGAGATCACCCACTTCTGAGAGGGATCCTAAGTGTAAGGATTCGTTAGTTTCATGAAGGGCTTTGAGGTGCGATAGGAGGGGTGAGATGACACAAAGGAAGAGTCTGTTTAGGGCCAGATGTAGGGTAGGTGGCAAATGCTGCAAGGTGTAGATAGATGGTGGCAACACAAAAAACAAGTTGGAGATGAGGAGGATGTGACATCTACGCCCATACTAGATAGGTTGGTTGCAACAGGGAGACCAAATTTTAGTAGAGAAACAATGCTAGGAGAGGTTTAACATAGGGGCATATGATGATGAGGTGTTATGTGACATTACACCAAAGGATTATGCCATCCTCTATTGGGAAGACCATGGAAATTTAACAGGGAGGTGATGTATGATGGGAGAACTAACACCTACTTGATCTAGAAGGATGGGTAGAGGCACAAATTGATGTTGTTGAGGGTGAGCAAAGGGTAGTTTCATAGTAGTGCTAGTGTGTGTGTTGGGGAGGGACGATATGTGTTGATCTTGAATATGTGTGACATTGCTCGAATAGGTGGCAGAACCACAAATATAAACGTAGTCTAGAGGACATGACAAATGGACAAGAGGATGAGGAGCTGTGTGGATGAGAATGTAGTTGAGGGAAGCATAATAGAAGGGTATGTGGTAGCCAAGAAAGAGACTAGTTAATAGATGTGAGGGATTGGTTGAGGATGAGGGCAAGCGACATGTGAATGAATATGGACCAAGGACAAATAAAGTGGAAGATGATTGGTGGAACTGAGTGAAAAATAATGAGGGAGAGAGCAGTGCTTAGAGTGGATTGTTTGAGGCATACCTCAGTAGGTGGAAAAAATGGGTTGAAGAAGTGACAAAGTGGAATCTCTATACAGGAGTGGGATTTCCCTGAAGAATGAGGGACTCATTTTTTATTTACCCCGGGAGTTTGATGCAAGTGCATCCCTAAAATACTAAAAATATGGTATCATATCTGAAAAAGTAGAATTGGTGGTTTACTTTGACAGTTTTTGTATTTGCAAGTTAGTGGTTAGAAGTATGTGGTAGTAAAACTGAACACATTTCACCAAATTAAGGAATTATCTCTACAGTTGTGATGGTAGTTTTTTATGTCATTTGTCTATCTTTAGTTGAAATTTGAGGTTGATTGGATAAGTGAATGTTGGTAATTTGGTTTGTAAGGTGTTTGTGGCTTAGCAATGTGAGTTGTTGAAATTATTTCTATTTGTGAAAGGTTATTGGGTTTATGTCAAGGAAGAATATTTGAGAGATATTTGAGAAGCTGATGTAAAGGCTTGAGATGTGTCACATAGAGAGTCTCCACCACTGGGCCATTGTATTTTGTAAATTTGTTATGATCTAGTTGGTGACATGTTTCATGTAGTTTTAGGCTTTGCACCAACTTGAGGTCAACATAGGCCATGCGAGAATCTTGAGAACATTATAAATAAGAGGTTTTGAAATGGAAACAGGTAAGTGAAGAAGAAGTTGAGTGGAGTAGTAGCGCAGAACATAAGTTCAACATCAAGGGAGTGAGATCTGAGTGCCAGAGTGTGGAAATTGGTAGTATGATGTAGGATACAATTTGAAGGTATCCAATGTGGTTTAAGTACTTGTATTAGGTCATATCATATCTCATGCAGTAAGTTTCTGATAAATTATTTGGTTAGGTTGTACTGGAATTCATTAGATGGTCAATTGTAACAAGTTTGAAAGTGGTGTTTCTGTTGATTAGTAGAGTGCTATGCATGTAGAAAGCCCTAGGGGCAACTACCAATAATGTAATCTTGGCTAATTTTAATATAATAAAATGACTATAGCCTGGTATGTAAGAAGGCCTATTACAACAAACTATGTTAGAGTGAATAATTTATCTATTCACTATAGCTTAAGTGTACTTAGGTTGATGAGGTTAGACAACATCTTGTCTAACTGAATGTGCAACCTTTTAAGCCTTTAGAGGTTACCTAGTTGTTTGGTAAACCTCATGTGCATACCTTTTGAGGTTGGAAGACTTTCCATCTCACCTCAAAAGGAACTTTGTAGTCATCCAACACTTGTCACCAAAGGTTGTTGGGTTGCACATTCGAAATGATCCAAAGGTTGACACCTATAGGACACTTGTCTACTTGTATGTGCCACATCATGGGGCACTTGTCAATCCACATGCAAGGTGGATTGCCTCATCCATGCCTATATAATAAGGCATTCCTATGTAAATTATCAAGTGAGATTAATATATGTTTATGCTAAAATCAGGTTCATCAAATCATTGATTTTTAATATCTATTTATCGATTTCCATATTGTGAGAGTGAATATCAAGTGTTGCAGAGAATCCTTGGCTATTACAACATAGTATCAGATCCATGCTATAGACACACTCTTTGTTTTGAGGGGATCAAGAGGTGAGGCGAAAATCAGTGCACCCTGGAGTGAAACTAATCTCATGAGCAAAATAGAAAAAGCATTTTAAAAAAAAAAAATGATTTTGCTGTGTAATTTTGTGAAATTTTTTGTTTCAAAATGCAAAGTTTGTTTTGCAAATTGAAGATTTGTAGGTATTTGAGGAGGCGGCAAAATTTGAAGCTTTCCTAGAGGTCATATTTCGCTTCATGACTTTTGTTGTAGCACCTGTTCCGATTTGGGCGTTTCTGCATTGAGGAATTTGTTGTTTGAGTTTTTGCATCACACAATCCTCATATGAAGGAGGAGGCCGAACTGTAAAAACTAGAGGAATGCCCCCCTGTTTCGCCCGTCTGGTGTGGAAAGGAGGCATGAGAAAGTCCAAAGGAGGCGTGAGAATAGCCCCTATTTGTGATGATTTATTGCTGTGAAGGGGTTGCTGTTGCTATGAAGGGGTTGGCTTAGACAACCCACCATCTGGACGTGGCCTCCCATTTGGATGTCTGAGGTTGCATGGACGGGTCGTAAGAGACAACCGCCCATCGCAGATGCCTCCCCAGTGTCGTGTAAACTAGGTGTGAGGACCTCTCGTTCCTTCCCTCTGCCGACGTGCCTTACTCTATCTGGCGCTGAACCATTCGCACCTACCCAGATTTTGTGCATCTGCTTGGGCTCTCCTTCATTTCTAGCTCCCATCACAACTCACTATCTGCCTTCATTCCATGGCAGAAGATCTGCCTTTCATTCTCGTGGCTTGTAGACGCCCTCTGTGAGGCCCTGTGGATGCTGCGCCGTGGAGAAAGTTGTGCGCTCCGGTGCACCTTTGTACAACCCTTCCTGAGATTCATGCCACAACTACAATGCTTGGCTACCCCTGCTTTCTTTGGGAAATGTTTTTTCCCTAAAACTAACCCTAGTTTATTTGCTTTGCTTTTGCAAAAAAATTTAACATTAAGTTTTTTTAAGTGTTAGCGTAATAATATCAAGGGCAAATTTAAAAGGGGGGGCTCTACATTTTAAGTTTGGGAAATTTTTCTTTGAAGAGCATATTGGTTTGTAATTTAAACCTTTGTCGATCGAAGATGAAGGAAGAGGTTCGGTTTGGCAGGAGGTTGAAACCACCTCTGAAGTAAAACTATTGTGTTGTACTTTCTTTTCTGATTCTAACGAGTCATTGGATGATTAGTTTTTCTCTCGCCATAGGCATTTTTTTTTGTTTTAGTGGAAATGTATTAAAATAGGGCATTTATAGGAACTTGTTTGTGTTATAACTTTTGCTCGGTTGTTCAAAATTGTGCACCATTTTTTGCAAAAGTAAATATTTTCCCATTTCCCACACATTGAACCTATTTGCATTGTAAAACACACTAAGTTATAAAGTGCCAATTTTTTTTTTATTTTTGTTTTTTTTGGGGGGGGGGGTGTTCACCTAATTCGAGGGTTGCCTAATCTGTTGATTTCTATTGTCTAAAGTAATTAACCTATTTGTAATCATGGTTCATATCATATCCACTCTTTTGTAATCCACCTAAAAATGGAAAATTATGAGTCTTGGTGTGAAGGCATTCTGAAACATCTCAAGTTCCACAATCTCATACCCTATCTATATGGACTTGTCCTTGAACCAGGTAACCAATCTAAGAAGAATACATGGTTTAATAATTGTGATCATATTATTGGATTACTCAGCTTACATATACCAGATGACACTTTGTATTCCATCATGGATATTGAATGTCCACATGCATTATGGATCAAAATTTGGGACATATATGGAGACTCCAATGTTTCTCCTTTCCCGCATGATCCTGTTATGATCACAACTCACATCCTGCATCATGATTCAAATACAAAGTGTCCAATTGACATAAATGAATCATCATTCCTCCACTACCTACTATTGCTTCATTAGATGTCAGTGTCGCTTCTTCACAAGCTTCGAATACTTCTTTGCAGTAGGATCACATTTGTCTTCCTAGCATTGTTGATTGGGATGTATATCTACACAATATTTTGTCTCTGTTTGTAGAGTCCCACATTGTTGACATGGAAGCACACATTGAGGATATCAGTCTTCTTTTTGATGACAACTTCGATGAAGTTGCATTGGCCTTGTCTTCTTCAGATATGATTGCTCTTCCTTCGCCTACATCAACTTCTATAGTAATAGTATCAGATTCTTATGGTTCTAGTTATCACCATACATCTATGGTTCCTGTTATAGAATCTTCTATGATACTTGATTTATTCCATCAGTATTCATCACATGATAGCATTGGCTTGGAGATTCTTGAGCATTTTTTGAAGAAATCATGGGCCTCATCCAAGTCTTTGAATCATGTGCAGAATTCAAAGACATTCCTACTTCTTCCTATATGTTCCTATCATGAATGGAAAGATTACTTGCACACTTTTGTGGTTCGATTTCTTCCTAAGGGGAGAAATGTGCTTCAACGTTCATGGATTGTCTTCAACATACTTCATCAATCATCTATGAGCACTACATCATTTCTTATGGGGGCTTCCAATTCTCTTTGTATCTCCTATTTTGGGGAAATTTATTGTACACATGTGATAGAAGTTGTCCTAGGGTCTCATGATATAAGTCATCCTTCTTCTTCACTTGTTTTCTTTTTATGCATTTTGTTTCTCCTTTTGGAGAGGAGTTTTGTTGCCACTAGGTTTTCTCCTTTACTCCACTTTATGAGAAACTTTGTACATGGGTATCTAACACGGCCTAGTAGCTAGGACCCATATTTATGTATCTCTTGCACTTTTGTGATCTCCCCAAGTATGACTTAAAGGGGGTGTTAGAGTGAATACTTTATCTATCACTATTGCTTAAGTGTACTTAGGTTGATGAGGTTAGACAACATCTTGTCTAACTGAATGTGCAACCTTTTCAGCCTTTAGAGGTTACCTAGTTGTTTGGTAAACCTCATATGCATACCTTTTGAGGTTGGAAGACTTTCCATCTCACCTCAAAAGACACTTTGTAGTCATCTAACACTTGTCACCAAAGGTTGTCAATTTGCACATTTCAAGTGATCCAAAGGTTGTTGGTTTGCACATTCCAAGCGATCCAAAGGTTGACACCTATAGGACACTTATCTACTTGTATGTGCCACATCATGGGGCACTTGTCAATCCACATACAAGGTGGAAGCATCATCCATGCCTATATAATAAGACATTCCTATGTAAATTATCAAGTGAGATTAATATATGTTTATGCTCAAATTAGGTTCATCAATATCATTGATTTCTTATCTCTATTTGTCGATTTCCATATTGTGAGAGTGAATATCAAGTGTTGCAGAGAATCCTTGGCTATTCCAACACATAGAAGATTAATATTTAGTTTAAATGGGTTTAATATAACTAACAATGAAAACTACTTTACAGTATCTTTCACAAACAATAAAACTTTTGTTAGACCATTTTGGTTACCATAATTGAAGTACTAGTTTATAACTTGAGTTTGATAGTTCACATTGATAGTTGAATAGAAGATTAGTTTTTAGTTGAGTTTAACAGTTTCATGTTTACTAAAAAATGAAAAGGTAACTTGAACTTATAGTAGTTACAACATTTGTAGATAAATGTTCTAGGGATTTGTATTTATAGTATTTGTAGATAACTTGATAAAAGTGAAATAAAGACATAATCTAAAGACATATTTACAACATTTACACTATTAACAACATTTGCACTATTTACAACATAGAAGCATTTATAGTGTATAAAGTTAAATCAATATATAAGCATTTACAACATTTACAGTGTATAAAGAAATATATTCTCAACTTACACTCTTGGTAGCATTATAATATAATCTAAATTCACACTATGTACATTGAGTACAATAATATAAAGTTAAAAGTGGAATATAAGCAATAAAGAAAATGTAAGCCAAAGGAAATAATAACTTTCGATAATAAGAACTTATAGTAATGGTATAGATAGTAGCGTGCAAGTAGTATAGTTTGAACTTTGTAAGAAATTTTTGTATGGGATGTAGAAAATTCAATTAGAAAATGGATGTATTTGTAGCAATGTTTGATAGGAAATATTTCATTTCATTAGTTGAAATTGAATTGATAGGATCAATTCATGTGAGATTGAGGAATCAAAGGATGGATTTAAAAAAAATTGAATTGCGGTCATAAGTTTGATTGGTTGATTGCTTGTTTAGTCTGAAGTTTTAAATTTCTATCCTCTTGTTTTGATGGCTTAATTACTGAGCCTTACAACTTTGAGTGTGGTGCTTGTAGGTATTCATGATGAAAATGATGGGACACTTGTTAATGCATTTTGTTATTAAAGGACTTTATATTTGTAATACATTTTTTTGATTATGGTTAGCAAGTTCATATGTAACTGAGATAATTAATGTGCAATTGTTTTAAACTTTCATATGCATTTGAGACAATTAATATGTATGTTTTGAATATATACACTTTATATTGGAATATAAGTTATAAAATCTTTTCAATAAGTGATCTCCTTTCCACCTATTTTGACAAAACATTAACTAATTAGCCGATAGGCTTTTATATGTGAGCATTATAGTGCTCAGAATTGTCTCACGCAGTAAAAAAAATCACGCCAGAAAATTTTCTAAGCTTGTCGGTTGTTCCTATCGGCATATTCCTTGAACCTTCTATGGGTGCAAGTGCTAGTTAATAAACAATTTAAATCGGAATATTCATTGCATCCACAAATACAAAATAGGATCCTAACTTATCATTTTTTTAGTGGAATAAAGAATACCCATTAGTAATATTTAAAATATTTTTTAATTGAATATTATATCACAACTAAATATATTTTAGTCAACTCCTATAATGCGGCACCACTATGGAACCTCTACCCTACCTTTCTAATTGTGTTTAGGAGTAATTGGTTCACAATTATTTAAAATTTGTAAATAAATAACAATAAGTACGAATAGATGTGTATTAAGTATCTGGTATTAATGACAAGGTAGGAAGAAGAGTGAAGCACACACATCATTCAGGCGGTATGCGATAGTAACATAATGTCCTACCTATAATTTCTTGTATTTAAGAGTATAGGACAGAAACAATAACACCAGCGAGCACAGAAGACTTTTTTTTATATTGAAAGAAATGCAAATATACAAGGAGAAAAAAATTAGTTCAAAGGACTGTAAACAGAGAGCACCGACCGACAACCATGCTGGACATAATAAACAATGTCTGAACAATGAAAAAACCATACAAATTGCATGCCTCCTTTTGAACTGTTTTGGCTACACTTGACATTTAGCAATGAGAAAGCTTCAGCCTAACTGGTTGTGAGAAATGCTACAAAATAACTCTACCAACAAATCACTGCAAAAAATAGAGCAGCCCACCTGTACCTTGCTCGGATGTAAATATGAGACTGCTAAACAGTTGTAAAAAGCACACAGTAGACATCACTACACACATAGCCGCCAAAAATAGAAACATAGACATTAAGGAAAACCTCCACTGAACTAACATTGCTCAGCGAAAGAAGCCCAAACACTTGTAAAACCTCTAAGCCTACTAAGAAACATCAAAAGCCAAGAGCATATCACAACCTCAACTGAGAAAGTGTTTGGCTGTCCCAACACTGTTCCATACATGTCAAAGATTAGAACAAATAACGTTGTTGATAAGCCCCATTGAATAGTTAAGTCTTGTCTTTTTGTAAATATGCTATTTGAAACTTGATACGCTACAATTGACTATCTAGAAGCACATCTTTCTTCACCACATTCTGAAGCTGCACAAACAAGTAATCAATTCTCAGAAAAAACATCTGAGTAAAGCCTTACAGTGCCTCCTTCTAGATGATAAATGGAGTTAGAAAACATAGAATTACACCTGCTTTTCCAAATATGCATGAGAATAACCTATCTAATAGAAATTGCAACAACATTATGAACACCCAAACCCAGCATAGCTTCTTTCCAGTTCAAATGATGTTAAAAAATAGCAGGTAAACTGTTAAAAATAGCCTTCCATTGTATTTGAGCAAAAGGACATTCCCAAAATATATGTTTCATGCTTTCCCGAGTCTGACAAAATAGGCATTTAGGCACAGGAATCCTGAGATATCTTAATTTGTTTTCAATAGGCAATTTGCAATGGAGGATTTTCCAAGACAAAACTTGAGCATCCGCATCCAGCTTGGATTTCCATATTTGAGTGCTCAAAAAACACCAAAATTTCTCACGGAATTTGTACTTCCATTTAAGGTTCAGACGAGGATTAAGAGGCAAACAAGGAAGAAGTTGTCTGTAAATCTTCTTCAATGGTAAGGTAGAGAAATGATATCTTGAAAGCCATCACCAATCTTTAAAAAAATTGCAAACAACAGGAGTACAAATTTTCATAGATAGTTCAACAGGAACCAAAGATTGGACAAAAATAAGAAACTGCTTATATTTTTAGTAAGACCAAAACTAGTTTTAACATCTGACCACGACAACCAATCCAACTCCTTGAAATCCCAAATATCACTAAATTGGCAGATTCCTTTTTTGAACAAAAAATGAGCATGTCTGGGAAAGCTTACAGTTAGTGGTTGAATGTGATATTGAATGAGTTTATTCCACCAAATAGCAGAAGTAGAAAAGCTGAACCCATGTTGAAGAGATTCTTCCCTCCACTCAAGAAGATGACAAACTCATTGCCATGCCTTCCAAACCGATTGTAAGGGAAACGAGGCTCTGATCTAAAAAAAAGGTGCAAGAAGAATCTTATCCCGCCAATTAGTATGTTGCCATCTACCTTTAGCAGATGCAGAATTAATTCTGTGTTGGACCAGAATCTTCCAAGGTTCGTCTCCTTGGATTGCTCTAATAATCCACTTAGCTGACAAGTAGATACCTTGTGTCTTAGGGTCAATGAGACCAAGGCCTCCTTTGCATTTGGGTTGAATACAGTGAATCCAAGAAGTGGTTTTAAACCCAGCGTTGCCATCCCATTTGGACCACAAAAATTGGTGAATAATTTTATTCAATTCTTCATACCCTTTGTTAGAAGGCATCCAACAAGACGAGTAGTAAACATGAGTGGTGATAAAATTTTTGTTTGCAACTTGAATTTTGCCAGCCAATGATAAGAAATTGTGTCCCCAATTAAAGAGTTTGTTCTTAAGCCTATCAATAAACCATTTCCACATATCAGATAGGGAAACTCCTATTCCAAAAGGGATTCCGAGGTATCTAGAAATCTCACCATGTCTGATTTGTCGCCACTCCCTGGGGATCCATTGGGGAATGGGCCCAGACTGTACCATCCAGAACTTAGTCTTGTTATGAGCAAGCTGAGAACCTGAAACAGAACAATAAAGATCCAAAATTTCCATGGTATTGTTGATTTCAGTTTCGGTGTTCTGCAGAAATAGAAGGCTATCATCAGCAAAATGTGAATTAATAACCACACCCTCCTGAGGAATGGAAATGCCTGAGATAACTTGCAAGATCGATTATTAGTATAGTGATACAATCAACTTGCAAGATGGATTATTTATTTTAAAAAACATAACACTCTTTGGGGCTAAATGATTTTTGGGAAAGATAATTGAGTCTACTTTGGATCTTACAATAAATCCATAATTTATTGGTGAATAGTTATCATGGGAGAGTGCGGATTCAAACAGTGGAGGTGAAATTGAAGTTGGAGCAGGTGGTCTGGCTGCCCAGCAATGTGGAGCTGAATCCCAGTCTAGATGCAGCCAGATCGAACTGCAGAAGATTATTTTCTATCTGATAACCTCCAATAACCATTGTGGTAGTGGGATCCTCCCCTCCATCTACAAACCCAAGACACAACACTCCGTCGCTCACCTGCACCATGGAATTCGCTCCCATAATTCTCCAGATTGTGTTACTGTTCTGCAACACCAATCCGATGGTGGGTACAGCCGGGCCGACTCTGGTGGAAGACACGGTCTTTGCATCAAAGCATGCATCAAATGGCTTCACAGCAGCCACGCGAGAGATATTCATGGCCTCTGCTTCTTTCACGAAAGCGTCACGGATGGCACTGTAGACGGATGTCGCGACAGTGGTGTAGGGAACCACGGTGCTCAGCTTGGTGCCGCCCTTGCCCTCGCTGTCGATCTTCAATTTGGTGGAGTCGATGGCGACATTCTTTTCACCCACTTGGACGGCTTTTACAGTAATAAAGTGTTGGTTTGGAAGATTCGGGTTGTTGACAAGAGGAGTGTGAGTCCCTGAGAGACGTCTTTCCCGGGAAGGAGCACATATGGCCCGTTACCAAAGAAAACGACACCCGGCGAGCTGCCCGCCGGAAGACAAATGGCGAATTTGCGACTGAAACTGAAAGCGGCGGACAACTGACTGGGCAAAGCCAGGCGGCCTCTGTTGAATCCTGCCATACCGGTGACTCCCTGGGCAAGTGCTTCCAAAAGAAAGGCCGGAGCGCAGGAGAAGATAAAGAGGGGCACTGTGACTTTGGGGCCTGGATTATTGTCGTCGGTGGAAGAGAGAGCCACCACGTCTTGCCCTATATCACCGATTGTTTGGGTTCGTGTGACGGTGTTCTCCGGGAAGACGCCGCAGGTATTGTTATTGCAGCCAGGCTTCGGAGGCGCGTAGCATTCGCCGCACGCGATTGATTCTGCCTTGGAGCAAACTGCCGACGGAAAGTGGAGGAGTTGTAGGAGCCGTCTCGGCATTGCACCCACAGGAAATCTCCCGTGATATCTAAAACAAGATTTTCTGTCCGCAGCGGGGTTTTCTGCTCAAGTTGAGTAACGTACTGCAGAGTTGAAGAGTTGCGAGTGACCTGCGCAACAAGAGCACTTGGCCGACTTGTTGCTGCCTCCGACAACGAACAGGATACAGCACAGATTAAAGCAATGAGGAGGACGACGAATGATGGGGAGCGCGGCGACATGATTGGCGTCTGCTTATTTTAGTCGATGAAAGGAAGTTGTAGCGATGATTTTGTGAATCGATGTAAATAGGACAACGCAAGGTATTCTAGAATGGCAAGTGGCAACCGCTTACACGTTCTTATCGTGACGATGTATTGCCGTCGAATTTGAACTTGACTAAAAACAATCGGAACTCATCATTATCGTCATCTAAAGAGTTGCCTAAAAAGACTCCACTGTTACACGGGACGGTAGGAATGCACTGCACTCCAAATTCTCTGGAATGAATCTACAACTTACATTGTTTGGTTCAGAAAAGTAGCTTCATCTCCGCTTTCAGACTAACCAGTTGACAACATACTTCCAGCTTTATTTTGTACGACCATTTAACAGTTGGCGGATACAATCGAAATTCTCTCTCCAATGTGTTGAAGATAAAATGCAGTTAAACGAAAAACTAAAACAGATAAAGAGTCAATCACACATAGATAAAAATAGAGACACAAATTTAACGTGGTTCAGCATCAAGATGGCTACATCCACCAAGGAACGCAGGACACACTATTCCATTAATCAATCCAATTACAACAGTCTTCATCTCTACCAAAAAGAGAATAAGAAAAGAATTATATAAACTCTTCAGGCAACTAAAGAAACATGGGAAGAGGAAGACAAAAGGGCAGTGACGGTTGGGTTTTATTTCCAACAATCTCTCACTTGAAGTTCAAACTGCACTGCTGTCCCCACTTTTCTTGAAATTTACTGTTACTTAACTACAGTACCAAGTAACCACTCCATTGGTTGACCAATCCAGGTGGGAATTCCAATCAGCTCAACCAAACTGATAACATTATGCAGCTGCACTGTCCTCTCATGGTGCTACTTAGTGGTTTCCTCTGGAGCATTTGAAATATCAATGGACTTCAAATCAGAAGCAATTTGTTGCTGCTGACAATGACTATCATGCATGCTTTGCCACATTTTTGCCATCCCAGCAACTAGATCAACTAAAATGACATCTAGTATATGATTTTCTTTTCTAATTGCATCGACATCAGATAAGTCCACCAATTGATAATCTATCTTAACACTCATACTATTCTCTTGAAGCAGCAGATCATTGAACTGTTCCAGCGTTATTTTATACAAGCAAACATGTGCTTTACTGTTGCCACTATGAATTGGATGAAGAAAAGCTACTCCTCCTAAACCCCAAGTTTCTATGTGTGATCTCCCAAAAAACAAACGATGTGGTTCCATTTTCAATTGCATATCTTGCGGGGAAGTTTTGTCTACTGAACCAATGGAATGCCTTGCCATGCCTTCTAGCTTCCCCCCTTCAATATAGCATAGAAAATTTCTTTTCTGATTGTATTCAAATTCTGCTTGCTTTGGCCCATACACAGGCATCTCCTCACGCCACTAGAATTCCGGCCCCTCATTGTCCGCAAGCAGAGAACCCACTTCTTTTGGCAACAAGAATATATTCGGCGACGTCTTTTTCCCTCCCGAATTACATTCATCCTTCTCCTCTTCTTTTTCCCCGCCCGTGCAATTTCCCGTCTCAAGTTGTGATAGAAAATCTGTGGCCACCATCTAGCATTTGCAATCTTCAGTCAGCCACATGATAGACTTGGATATTACGTGAGGAGTAAGTAAATGTGTTTTGTGGTTTTGAGGTGACCGAGTAGTTGAAGTATTAATATAGTCCATCTCCATTTCGATTATATGCCCAATCATAGTTTCAGCATGACATAAATCTTCACATAAACCTTCCCGTAAAAAGCTTCCTACAACTTCTTCAATATGTTTTCGTAAAATAGGAAACCACTGTAGATCTACTGTCTCACAATTATGTGCTATCTTAACCAACTCATAAAGTAGAACTTGGTAAAATTGTCCTTCGCTTACAACATCAAGGAAGTAAGTATGCAAAATTGCCACAACTTTGGTTCGTATTTCCATCCAAACTTCTTCACTATAGTCAGCATCCCAGACAACCTCCTGTAAATTTGTGACAACCTTGAGTGGGCAGAGTGGTATATCAATCATGTTCAGACAAAATCCATCCTTTAATATCTCATCGGCATACAAAACACGGTCACTGAGTCTGGCTTCAACAAATTTGAGGTATGCACAATGCCTAATGAGGCGTTGGAGGACATCCTCCCAACAGTTAATTACCTCAAACAAATGTTCTGCTGTGGTTCGATCCACTGCTCGCTTGACCCTCTGCCATATCCAGACCTGTACTTTGTCACGGAAGCAGCCATATGCATCATTCAAGAGGACTCCAAACACACTACCTCATGCACCAGCACCAACTCTGACAATCTTCAGCATATCGCCAGATGATTTCCCCAGCAAGCGGCGGAACTCCTCCACCTTCTCCTCTTCAACGTTGGCCAAAGTTGTCATGGCTAAAGGCACAGAACTAGATGCTAGTGCCGGTGTCAGGGCCTTTAGAGATGTCGACCCTGCTGTTAGAGTAGGTGCTACACTAGTAGCCTTTTTATCTAAGCCATAAGCGATAGTAGCAGCGGTGGGCTCATTAATGATTCTCATAACATTCATACCAAAGATGACACCGGCATCCATGGTAGCCTGTCTCTGAGCATCGTTAAAATAAGCAGGGACAGTAACAACATCATTCTCAATTGTTAACCCAAGATAAGCCTCAGTAATTTTCTTCATTTTCATCAAAACCATTGATAATATCTCTTCTGCAGAAAATTGCTTCTCCTCACCCTTGTAGTTCACACTAAGCATTGGCTTATCACCAAGTTTTGGATAAACGTTGAAGGGCCAGAGCTTTGGATCACTCTGAACAAAAGGATCGGTAAAGCACCTTCTAGTCAACCTCTTAGCATCGAAAATAGTGTTGGTAGGATTCATGGCTATCTGATTCCTAGCCACATCTCCAATGAGGCGCTGAGTATCAGTAATTGCAACATAGGAAGGCTTTGTCTCCTTGGCAGAGTTTTCTTTAGCCTTGGCTGGTGTAGTCACATCTTCAGCCATAGGAGCACTCACAAGAGGTGTAGATTCAATTCCAAATCCAGTATCCTTCTCCTCTTCAGCCAAATCCTCCTTATTTTTCCAGCCATCCCACCAATGTACATGGTGTTTCATTTTAGCAACATCCATTGCTGCTGAATCCTCTATTTCGTTTAGCCTCTATAGGCTCTCTAATTCTTCTAGCATGTCAAAATCCTCACCTCCCAAATCCTGCAAAAGCCTTTCCCACACATACCTCGCCTGGGCAGTGCTTGGGGAATCAAGGCCAACATCACCCATAATAACATCAGTGGCAAGATCAGCAGCCAAATAGAGAGGAGATTCATCTACTTCCATTGGTACAATTTCATCTAGGTCTAAGTCACTGTCTGCAATTGTTACCGCAACTCCCACTTCATCAAAACTCACTCTAGAGCCACACAACCAGGACATGAGAGCTAGAGCCCAATCATCTAAAGCTACTACATCCATTTTCCAAGAAATTCTTCATGATTTCCAAAATAATGTTTCCACCATTGGCTCTGATACCAATTGTTGAAGATAAAATGCAGTTAAATGAAAAACTAAAACAAATAAAGAGTCAATCACACAGATAAAAATAGAGACACAAATTTAACATGGTTCACCATCAAGATGGCTACATCCACCAAGGAAAGCAGGACACACTATTCCATTAATCAATCCAATTACAACAGTCTTCATCTCTACCAAAAAGAGAATAAGAAGAGAATTATATAAACTCTTCAAGCAACTGAAGAGACATGGGAAGAGGAAGACAAAAGGACAGTGACGGTTGGGCTTCATTTCCAACACAATGTCCATAGATTTTCTAAAATGAAGCTACTCTGTCATTTACAACTTTCTTGCTGCAAAAGACCATCTCTGATCATATAGCCTGGCATGGCCAAATCTGTGGATCCGTATTCATTTCAATGTGTTTCTTTCCCATGATATGAATATTGTAATATTGTTGGACTCTTGAGTAAGCAAATGATTGTGGAAAGCCTTCATTCTTGACTTGCCATACATGTCATCGCAGTAACAAATAAGCAAATAATTACGCCGACTGTGTGGTGAACTTGCCTGCCGCGAAATCCGATGGTTAAGACAATCAAACTCATCATAGTCGTCTGCTTTTCTGTCACTGCTTCTCCTCTCCTGCCGATCCCCTCATTTTTCTCACGCCAGTAAAGTTTGTAAAGTGTCATTTTTCTCAGGCTTTTTCTATTTTAACATTTTTTTTATTTTAGTTGTGTTTTCTGACAATCCTATACTTTTATTCTTATTCATTTATTATACTCCCCTTCATCTTTATAAAAGGCTTCCACTCTCCACTGTTAAGAACCTTATTCAAACCGCTTACCAAAACAGTGTACTGATTTCAAGGTTTTCCAGTTATATAAATCAATTTTTAATTGCAATTAAAAAAATTGCTTTGGTAAAAAACAAGTCTAATATGTAATTTAATCAAGATAAACGGTTTTAAAAATCTAATTAAGAAAAAGCTATTTGATAAGTAGGGGCACGCACAGATATATGTTGTTATAATTATATTGTATTTATTATTACATGGAATATCTTATATAATATAAATTATTATATAATATTTTTAATATAATATTATATTTTAAAATCACATTTTACTATTAAAATAAATTATTATATATTTTTAATATAATATTATATTCTAAATCTCACATATATATAGTTATATTGATTATATATTATATTCTATATAATATATTAGTAAATATAATTGAATTATTAATTATTCAATTAAATTTATTTTATATACAAAATATATAATTATATTATATTTATTATCATATAGCATATTTTATATAATATAAATTATTATATATATTTCTAATATAATATTATATTCTAAAATCACATTTTTATATTAAAAAATATTGTTATTTTATATATATATATATATATATATATATATAATTTATATCATAGTTATATTGATTAGATATACTAGATTTAAGTGTGTGAGAGAGAGAGAGTTATTATTTATATCCGTTATTAATAGAATTATAAAATTAATGGATTCATTTACTTTCTTGTGTTTGAAAACAATATTTTGATTTGCCCACAAGTCATGAAGAAAATAATACGAACATAATAACTTTGTGCAAGATTATTGACTTATTCTTTGGGAATCTCTCTAATGCACCAATAGTCTTTAGAGAGAGATCTTATTGAGAAGTGTGTGAGAGAGAAGGCGGGAGACAGAGATGGAAAGATATAAAGAGATAGAAAGGAGAGAGGTAGAGAGAAAAAGAGAGAAAAGAGAGAAAAACATATGTAGAGATATATTGTTGTTTCCTATTAAATTATTATTAGGGCTTCCATCTATTATCAGATCAAAACCTCCAATTGGATTAATCATTTCATCAAGTCTTTCTTTTGTCAAATTCTGCACACATTCCACCTTAATCAATTTGCCCTCAAGATGTTATTATGGAGAGAGAGAGAGGGGAACTGAGAAGGGGAGAGAGATTGAGAGAAACATAGAGAGAGAAGTGAAGATAGAGAATATATATATATATATATATATATAGAGAGAGAGAGAGAGAGAGAGAGAGATTCACACTCCTCACTCTGAGCTTCCCACATCAGTTTTATTTCATTTGTTAGCCGCTACGAGAGATTCACAAGTTTTATAATATGTTCAAACCAGAAAAATATTAGATAGAGAAAAAGAGAGAGGTAAAGTGATAAATCTCAGAGAGAGGAGAGAGAGAAACATAGGGAGACAAAAATATCTAAGAGAGGAAGTGTATGAGATAGAAGGGGGAGGGAAATACAAAGATATAGAGGTAGAGAAAGAGAGATAGAAAGGGATATATATATATATATATATATATATATATATATATATATATATATATATATATATATATATATATATATATATATATATATATATATAAAGAGAGAGAGAGAGAGTGTTCAGATGGAAAGGAGGAGAAAGAAAGAAAGAGGAAGATAGAGAAACATAGAGATATTGAAAGAGACACAAAAAGGAGATAGATATAGAGAGTGGTAGAGTGAAACATAGATAGAGAGGGAGAGACTCTAGGTGGGGAGAGATAGAGAGAGAAAGAGACAAAGATATATAGAGAGGTAGAGTGATACATAGATAAAGAAGGAGACACAATGAGAGGGAGCGATATTATATAAAGAGAGGGATATTGATAGAAAGAGGAATAGAGAAAGAGAGGTAGGGATAAAAAATAAAATGGGAGAGAGATAGAGAGAGGGAGATTGATGGAGTGGAATAGAGATAAGTGATATAGAGGGAGTGAGAGAGAGAGGAGAGAGGGATAGGTAGAAAGAGAGATAGAGAGAGGGAGATTGATGGAGAGAGGAGTAGAGATAAGTGATATAGAGGGAAATAGAGATAGAGAAAAGGGAGAAAGAGATAGAGGAAAAGAGAGTGAGAGAGTAGGAGAGAGGGAGTGATATTAATAGAGAGAGGAATAGAGAAAGAGAGATAGAGTAGGAGAGAAAGATAGAGATGAGATATCTAGAGGGAAAGACAGACAGAGAAAATAAGAGAGAAAGAGATGGGTATATGGATAGAGAGGGAGAGAGAGGTATAGAGATAGAAGGGATAGAGAGAAATGGTGAGAGAGAAAGAGAGGGACAAAGAGAGGGAGGGAGAAAAACCTAGAGAAAAGATATAAGAGTGATAAAGGAAGAGAGAATAATAGAGAGGGAGATTTATATAGCGAGGGAAAAAGAGAAAGAGAGAAAGAGAGATAGAGAAGAGAAAGAGAGAGATAGAGATAGAGAGCTCAGATGGAGAGGAGGAGAAAGAGAGAAAGACGAAAATAGAGAAACATAGAGATATAGAAAGAGACAAAGAGAGGGAGACATAGATATAGGGAGAGGTAGAGATATAAGAGACAAGAAACAAAGAGAGATAGGGATATGTGCAGGATCATGATGGGCCAAACTATACCTCTAAGTGGCAATGAAAATACTAAAAATCAAACTTAATCAAGTTCATGTGAAAATCTGAATGGATTATCTACACAATTTAAAAACTATGTAAGAACAAAATTTGTAGAGAATTGAATCTAGTTTATGGGCTACTATTTAAACAAAAAAAAGAAAACTAAATTTACTTAGTGGAAAATGAATATTTCAATGAACGACTATTAAATTTTTGATCTAAAAAAATAAAAAGTGGGTGTCATTCCAGCCAACCTAACTATGAGCAATCTTTTTTTGAATCTTTCAAAATAAGTAAAGAAATCATGCCTGGATGTGACACATTTTTTTTTTGAATAAAATAATTAGTTATGATTTTTTTACTGTAACTTTTTTAAAAACTAAAAAGTAAATTTCCAACCAACCTAACTCGATAAAAAAAAATAGAATTTAAAAATTTTTCAACCTATAGCCAGAAAAGCATAGAGTGTGATGCAACTTTTGGATCTCAAAAAGGTGAAATAGTTTAAAAGTTATGGATGTTTTTCAATCAGTGTGTCCATCAGGATTTTAGACACACACTATATAGAAAATTATTAATAATTATTTAATAAAATGATAACCAAGCAAATCTTATATTTTTAGAGATTTGGCAATTCCTTCAATAAACCCTTTTCATTTTATCAATTTTGCGTAAAAAAAGTTGTCAGCATGAAGGGTGAAGTTTGAAGAAGAGAGTGAAACCTGCAAAAATGTTAGAATTTAGGGAAAGTCAACTATGACAGTCCCAAGCCTAAATACAAGGCAAAACCAAAGAAAAATAGATATCTGTTATTAACATAACAGATATCCATTTTGGGTAGAGCCTAGAAACAGATATCCATTTTGGGTAGAGCCTAGAAACATATATCCATTCTTAGGAAATGGATATCCATTCTAGGGAAACAAAAATGCATCCTTCTCAACCCTAGGTGGCATATATCTATTTCTCAAATTAAGATTTTTGTGTCAATCAGCTTGAATGATCCCCAAATAAATCCTTCTCAACCTAGGTGGTATATATAGAGAAGAGTCTCTCCATTAGGAAACCAAAATGCATGGTTTAGAATAGATTCACAATCTTCCAAAGTGGCTATAAAGCCTTCTTTTCACATCACCAAAGCATAAGATGTAGCTCTTTCACTCTTCTATCTATAAGCAAGAATTGTAACAACAACTCCTTATGTTAACCTATCAAGTCATATAGGTTATCTCCTTCATGGATGTGTAGATTAACTATCACCTTGTCAAAAGATCTCATGGAAACACCATCCATATAGACTTCTTCAAGTTTAATCTTCACTTTAGAGACAAAGTAGCTAGTCAAGAAGGGAATTTTATGATAATAGGAGAATATTTTTATGTCAAATCAATAATCCATTTCATTTTTGGTGGTGAAAATTCCACACCAAGCCTTCATGATCTCACGTATCTATCTCATGTAGCAAATTTAAGGAAGCAATCATGTTTAATTACCATGTAGTCCTACAACCACAACAAAAAGCAATATCAAATTTTTCTAAATGAGGAAACCTATTGGTCCAAAAGCATTTATCCATAACAAGTTAATTCAACAACATTTTAGTCTTTAAAAGATACAAAGCATTATCATTGCCTTAAACCTACACCTATCCTTGCATATATCTAGAAGATCTTCACCTATGATGTTTAGGACTACAGAGATTTTCAAACCATAAGACTAAATTACAATTCAATTCACCTAAGCATATAGAATGGATAAATTATTCATAAGAATACAAACAACCATTTACTACTTAGCCTATCTTCAAATTTCTCTCTTTTCCCTCATAATATCAAATTTTGATGTTGCCATGGGCAACCTCATCAAATTTCGACATCAAATTTTACAAAATTTATCATACGAATGCTTTTAGTCTCCCTCCAAGGAGGTGATTATCATGGTAGGCCTCTTATTTACATTTTTAGATCTACATGGCTCTTGAGGTGGTCCATATTCTCCAAGCAAAGCCCATTTTTTGTGGTATTCACACCTACAACCTTAGGGTTTAGAGATGATAGTCTTATAGTTGTATATAGGTTTTGTGAATCTCCTTTTCATTCATGTCAAGTGGATAAGCATTTTGTAATCTTCTAAATGACCATCCTACTTGCAAATTGCTCTACATACTTCTTCTTTGGCCTAGCTAAGTTCTCTTTGACTCGAGGTAAATCACTCTAGGTAACACTAACCTACATACACATGGAAAGAAGAATATTTAAATTCCTTGAGCTAAAAGTGGATAAACATTCGTATGTAATGACTAAATTTAGCAACAAATCTTATGGCATTAAATCAATTTTGAAAATCATTATCATACACAAATCAACTTTGGATAGATTATTTACACATTGCAAAAAAATCTCTCTCAAACTTAATTCAATCTTGAATACAAAATATTTTGAATTTTGGTAAGAAAAATCACCAATAGTATTCCATCCTCTTGCCCAAGGATTGACCTATATGTGTATTTCATGTATATACCCTACAACTTTATGAACTCATGGAACACTTGTTTGAATTTATGGTTTGAGAGTACTTTGTGTCCTACTATGTAGAATTTTGTGCAGACACTAGCTTTGAGACTAAAATGTCTATATTTCTTTGATCTTGTGGTCAAATTAAAACTAAATAATTGTATAAATCATGATAACCAAGTGCATGAATGTAAGGATATTATTGAGGAATCAAACCTTGTGGTATGTGTGTTTACTAAGCATTGTAAACCTACGTAAAAACCCAAGATAGGTGTTTCCAAGCACGATAGGTAAAAGATAGGTGTTCCTAGATCCTCATTTAGAGAGTTGTCCAGTTAGATCCAACTTGGGCCCTAGATCAGAGCATCCTTCCTGCCCTCTTCTGAATGATAGTTGATGCAACATATATTCATGTGTATACTTCATGCCTTATGTACATTCATGCATATGCTTCATGTCTTATGTGTATTCAAATGTATACCTCATGACTTGTAGAGTATTCATGTGTATACTTCATGACTGACGTGTATTCAAGTGTATACTTCATGACTTACGTGTATTCATGTGTATACTTCGTGACTTACGTGTATTCATGTGTATACTTCGTGACTTACATATATTCGTGTGTACATGCTTTGTGACTTATGTGTATCCATGTGCATACTTCGTGTATATTACATGTATTTACATGCATGCTTCATGCCTCGTATCTTACGTGTATTTATGCGTATACTTCGTGTATTACGTGTATACTTCATGCTTCACGTATTACATGTATTTATGTGAATACTTTGTGTATTATGTGTATGCTTCATGCTTCTTATATTACATATACTTATGTGTATACTTGGTGTATTACATGTATGCTTCATGCTCCATGTATTACGTGTATTTATATGTATACTTTGTGTATTACATGGAATTGTGAGGATTTATGTTAGAGGATCTACTTGTGAGTGATATAATTCCATCTAGTTTAGATTCTAGAGTTAGTTTACATTTTAGTTACATCTTTCTATCCCTTTTCCCCTCAAGTTAGTAGTTTAGAAGTTACAAGAGAACCAGCTCACTCTGGAGATTCGCTCTCATGAAAGGAGACCCACATTTGAGAATGATTCCATGTTTAAGCAAGTAGTTAAGTTTTTGCAAAGCTTCACAAGGGTGCATACTTGTATTGACAACAGTTATGTCAGATTCAGTCCAAAGAGGTTGTAGTACATCCATAGAGATCAGAATGCATGTACACCATCCCTTATACAAATTTAGTCCAAAGACATTGGAGTTCATTACATAGAACTTGGAGTACATGTACACCATTCCATACAATAATTATGAGAATGAAATTTGCATAGCTTTAAATTCCATTGATTATTTTTCTTTATCAATATTTGCTAGAATTAGATTTTTCTATTTTGCTAGAGTGTACAACACACTTGATGATGCTTTTCTATTAACTTGTGACACATAAACCAACAAGGGAAAGCAACATTTTTATATTTTGCTACCACCAATCTTAAAAAATTAATATAGCTTTTGGACTCTTTTTTCTTATTGCAACATGGGAAATCATGTATTAAACATAAAGCCATATGAATTTGTACAAATGCACTCAATGAAAGATGCCAATTGCTATCTCGTATGTATACATTGCTTCCAAGAAATTTAAATTTCCTTCATGGAAAAAGAAAATGGTTAGAGAGAGGAAAAATGAATATTTGCAAAGGTTTACATAGGCAAAATTTCATAGGGGAAATCATGATCAATGGAGGGGTGCAAACTAAATCAACGACCATCCTGTTGAAAATCCATTCATCGACTCACTAATAAGAGTTATAGCAACTACACTCCCTTGCAGGCATCCTTAAATTAAGTTTGAATCTTGATTCCAACTTGCCAAATTGCATCCTCATGATTTAGTAAGTCGGTGATGATAAAGTGACGTGTGTTGTAGTCAATGTAGTGGTTGTTTACGTGTGGGGCCCGTTCCAACCATAAAGGTATGTTGAGTACAATGCACCAACACTTTAAGCTCTTCCAATAGACATAATACATACTACTTGATAGTGCTAAAAATTATTTTATAATTCTCCTTTTGGGTGTGCTTAACATTCCCTTTATCATGAATTTCATAATCCTGAAAAATCTTCAATTCTTAACATCTCTATAATCTTGAACTTATGCAAATTTATACTTAGAAAGGAGAATATAAGCATTTCTTGATTGTAACCATTGGTATTACCCCATTATCAGCAGGGAAAGTATTAAAATTTACTCCTACCATAGCATTTTCTTGTGTATTTACAAGGCAATTATACCGAATGGCATCAACTCCGAGAACATTAACGACAAAATCTTAGCAAGATAAAATGCATAACTAATCTTATTCAATGGATAGAACTGGATTACATAAAGAGTTTGGTAATGTAAGGCTTTTATGCAGAATATGATACCATTCTTATTGCGTTTTCGAATAATTTGGTTCACAATTACTTAAAGTTTGTAAATAATAAGAAGTACGAATGGATTTGTATTTAACATTCTGGTACTAATGACAAGGAAGGAAGAAGAGTAAAGCACAAGCATCATTTAGAATTTCCAAGAAGAGTACGCGACAGTAACATAATGTCCAACTTAGAATTTCTTGTATTCGAGATTATAGGACAGAGACAATAACACCAGCGAGCACAGAAGACCTTCACTAAAAATTTTTAGTGTAGTGATCGAATCAACTTGCAAGATCGATTATTTATTTTAGAAAAATTAACACTCTTTGGGGCTAAATGTTTTTTTGGGAAAGATAATTGAATCTACTTTGGATCTTAGAAGAAATCCATAATTTATTGGTGAACAGTTATAATGGGAGAGTGCGGATTCAAACAGTGGAGGTGAAATTGAAGTTGGAGCAGGTGGTCTGGCTGCCCAGCAATGTGGAGCTGAATCCCAGCCGAGATGTAGCCAGATCGAACTGCAGAAGATTATTTTCTATCTGAAAACCTCCAATAACCATTGTGGTAGTGGGATCCTCCCCTCCATCTACAAACCCAAGACACAACACTCCGTCGCTCACCTGCACCATGGAATTCGCTCCCATAATTCTCCAGATTGTGTTATTAGAATAGTATCTTATTTTTATAACACAAATTTGATGTGTGATTATATATAAATTTTATTATTTATATATAGAAATAGTATCTTATTTTTTTTCTATTATAAAAAATATTTTTTTAAGTATAAAAAAACAAATCTAAAAAGTATTATAAAATAAAATAAGTTGAACTTTTTTAATTTTATTTTATTTTATAATACTTTTTAGATTTGTTTTTTTTTTTCACAAAATAAGATACTATTTTTGTAAAGAAGAGTTGCTTTTTGTTCTTTTTCTAAAAAAAAAAAGATACTATTTCTATATATAAATAATATTTTTAAAACATTTTTTATAATTATTAATCAGTAAAGAAGATTTATTTTTGTTTTTTCTGTGAAAATTAAAATATTTTTTTTAAGACACTGATAATTCAAAAAAATCTTTTAAAAAATCTATATTGATGTAATAGAGTCAAAACTTTAAAGTCCAAAAAATGATGTCATGGTTTATATCAGCTTCCTATATGTGATGACATCTCTGATGATATTCTCCATGGATTTGTTGAGAACAGCTCTCATCTCTTCTTTTACCTGGTTGTTAAAGTTGCCATATAAAAACTGTTAAAAAACCCAAAATCTACAAACATATATGTTTAATGCATATAATTATAAATTTACGGAATCTGAAATGTTGTGAAATTTAGCATAGAATTAAAAAATCGGTCCACATACCATCGAATTACTGCAATAAACTACTTGCTTTTCTCACAGACTTCTACATTTGTCTCATAGATCTAAGGAAACCCTACATTAGAGTTAACTATATAAATCTAGGTTTCTACTGACCTTCAAACCCTACTCCATGCTCAAATAAAATTATCTTACCCTCCAAATAATGACTGTTTTAAAACTCAAGGTAGACTTGTTCATAATATAACACAACAAAAAAAATTGGGGATTCTTTTCTCTGACAACGCCTTATTCAAACGGCCTGAATTGGTAGCCCCGGAAAAGACTCTTTGGACTCCACTGACGCTTCGCACACTTTTTCTTCTCCTCTATTCAAGACTCTGGCTCACCAACACTATGTAGCCAAATTTCCTAAATTTAATTATCAAAGCGGAAGGATCCACATCCCCTATTACATAAAACTTATCCTCCTCCTCGTCCAGCGTTACTGAATTCATCCCTAAAATAAAAATGTTCATCAGATTTCATAGATGAATAAACTGTGTCTGGACTTGAAATGAATAGGAAAAGATATCATACCCTCGAAACACTCGACCATCTTGAAGGCCTTTTACTTGGTGCATTCGTCCTTGATTTTGAATCTAAATACTAGTTTCTGCAGAGAAGCACCGTCAGCTACCAGAGAATGACTTGCAATTAGAATTAACAGAAAAAGGAACAGAAAAAAAAATTCACCATCAGCTACTGCCCTGGATGAAGCCACCGTAGGTGTAGAAGTTCTTTCCAGCAAAAAAATTGTCTGCACTGCTGAGAATGGCATCAACCAGAGATGCAATATGGGAGGGAAGCCCATTTAAGAATTGATTGGCGGCCAATTTAAAAAAATTTGAATCTGGGCGGCAAAATGTCCCACGTTTTGTCTCCATCCGATCACGGCACTTGGGTATGGTATAGGCATATATGAGATGGTAACATGGTGGCATATGAATAAGGGATGCCAATGGGAGCGGAATAGAAACGGAAACGGAAAAGATAGACGTTAAAAGTCAAAGTGCCACGGCAAGTGCGCGGTTAAGACTGGCGGAGGGATGGACGGAGGAATGGAAGAGGATGAGCGGGGGAGCCAGTGGGGTCCACTTCCACGTCAGCATTGACTCAATGCTGACCCTGGAAGTGGATGACATTTAAGAAGAGCCCTCCGTCGCTCAACTGCACCATGGAATTCGCTCCCATAATTCTCCAGATTGTGTTACTGTTCTGCAACACTAATCCGATGGTGGGTACAGCCGCGCCAACTCTGGTGGAAGACACGGTCTTGGCATCGAAGCATGCATCAAATGGCTTCACAGCAGCCACGCGAGAGATATTCATGGCCTCTGCTTCTTTCACGAAAGCGTCACGGATGGCAGTGTAGACGGATGTCGCGACAGTGGTGTAGGGAACCACGGTGCACAGCTTCGTGCCGCCCTTGCCCTCGCTGTCGATCTTCAATTTGGCGGAGTCGATGGCGACATTCTTTTCACCCACTTGGACGGCTTTTACAGTAATAAAGTACTGGTTTGGAAGGTTCGAGTTCTTGACCAGAGGAGTGTATGTGAGTCCCTCAGAGACGTCCTTCCCGGGAAGGAGCACATACGGCCCGTTACCAAAGAAAACGACACCCGGCGAGCTGCCCGCCGGAAGACAAATGGCGAATTTGCGACTGAAACTGAAAGCGGCGGACAACTGACTGGGCAAAGCCAAGCGGCCTCTGCTGAATCCTGCCATACCGGCGACTCCCTGGGCAAGTCCTTCCAAAAGAAAGGCCGGAGCGCAGGAGAAGATGAAGAGGGGCACTGTGACTTTGGGGCCTGGATTATTACCGTCGGTGGAAGAGAGAGCAACCACGTCTTACCCTACATCACCGCTTGTTTGGGTTCGTGTGACGGTGTTCTCGGGGAAGAGGCCGCAGGTGTTGTTATTGCACGCGATTGATTCTGCCTTTGAGCAAACGGCCGACCCGCAGCGGGCGGGGCGGAAAGTTGAGAGTTGTAGGAGCCGTCTCGGCATTGCACCCACAGGAAATTTCCTGTGATATCTAAAACCAGACGTTCTGTCTGCAGCGGGGTTTTCTGCTCAAGTTGAGTAACATACTGCAGAGTTGAAGAGTCGCGAGTGACCTGCGCAACAAGAGCACTTGGCCGACTTGTTGCTGCCTGCGACAACGAACAGGATACAACACAGATTAAAGCAATGAGGACAACGAGGAATGACGGGGAGCGCGGCGACATTATGGCGTCTGGTTCTTTTAGTCGATGAAAGGAAGTGGTAATGATGTTTTAGTGGCAAGGGCGAATGGTTTAAATAGGATAATGCAAGGTATTCTACAATGGTAAACGCTTACACGTTCTTATCGTGCTGACGTATAGCCATCGAATTTGAATTTGACTTGAGCAATCGAAACTGTTCTTCATCGTTATCTGATAAGACTGCAGACGCTTCCACAATACCAGATCGATTCTTGTGACTAAGGAATCATACGCAAGCGAACATCCATATTCCACACTAACCAGTTGACAACGGAGTCCCAAATTTAATTTTTAAGACCATTTAACAGTTGGCAAATACAATCAAAATGCTCTACCTATGTCTCTTTCTTTCACTTATCTTCACTCTCGGCCAGAACAGCTCTAATTATACAGCCTGGCATGGCCAAATCTGTGGACCTGCACTCATTTCAATGGGTTTCTTTCTGATTATATGAATATTGTAATGTTGTTGGACTCTTCAGTAAGCCAACGATTGCTTAGAAAGCCTCCTTTCTTGACTTGCCATACATTGCATCGCATTAACAGATAGACAAATTATATAATTCAAACCAAGTTTTATATGAGTCATCACAGGTGGGAAAGATAATTTGCAGCGTTCAAAACATACTTCACGTGTAAAACAACTAATAACCTATCTACAGTATGCTAACACATAAACCTGCAATAATCACTGTATGACAAACACATAATACTTTACCATTTTAATCAATACTAAAACAACCACAAGTAAGGCATGAACTCACTTTACTTCAACATCATCCCATTTGATGGTCAAACAGTTAATAGCAAATTTATACCTCATTCATATTAAAAAGATAAATATTTGTCCTATTTTTATTGGTTAAAATTGACCTTTGACTGTTGAAGTTTGATGATGTTTAAGAATAGCTGCAAGAACTTTGTAGCTACACAACTCTAGTTTCTATAAAAGCGAGTCTGTCCTTTCTGACTCAAAATAAAAAATAAAATTTACTAACTTTTTTTTAGCCATTCCATTATTTCTTTTATAAATGTGAGTCTCTCCTTTCTCACTCAAAATAGAGAATTAAACAAATTCTAGTACACTCTACGAGTCAAAATTGATGGTTGTATGGTTCATGCATTTTACTTATTAAAATTAATTAAAATTTCAAGTATATGAAGGGGGAGATTTTGGATAGATCATCAAATATTTTAAGGGGATATACATACACATATATAGACATAGTCTAGATAAGGGGTCCAATGAAAGACAACCTAAATTTAGGAGCCAACAAACTCCCTCATGATTTGATATGTGAGGCAGAAGCAAAACAATAATATCTTTATTAAAATTAATAAAATCTATCCTTCCAAGCTTATAATAGGCTAACAAGAAACCTAAACTTATTACACACATAGAAATAACAAATTTGGACTACTCAATGTCCAATATGAATAAAAACCCACATGCCTTGCCAACTATGGTTTACAACAATAAATATCCACATTGTAGTGTTGCCCCCAAGTCCTCATGCAAGCTTGATTCAACCCTCTAATGTCCATTCTCTAGATCTATGCATAGATCTCCATTTCCAAGCACCTTCAATGACCACACTTTGGAGTATCTCCTCATGGGCTATGAATGCCTTTCCTAGGAAAATTGAGGGTTTTTATTTTCTAAATTGCCATAGTAATAGTTGATTGTTTCCTACCTCTTCTTGATGAATATTCTATTCCTCCCACAAGTTTGGGCAAGATTTAAATCCAAGAATGGATTGCAATTTGTCTAACACTTATTAATACCATTTCTTTCATTTGTAGATTGAACTTATAGATCTATCATGTTTTTACTACAAATTATTTTAGATTGTATTTTATGTTCATCTCCCCTCTTTGATTAGTGTAGAAAGTATTTCTACACCTTCTAGGTTCCTTTCATTTGATATTAGATCTTGATCAACTCAAGTCCTCTAGGTGGTAGGAACATGACTTTTTTTACTAATCTTGGTTTGAGTGGAAGCATTTGTAAAGACGATCTCTTTTTTAGGGAAGATGGTAAGCACATATAGACTAGAGATGGAAGAAATTAATAACATTAACTTTGAGCTATGTAAGCTCAAGATGGAGTATTTGCTCATAGATTGAGATTTATGGGTTGTAGTATTCATATCCAATCCAAGTATAATGTCACTAGATGAATAGGTAGTGCTGGAGAAAAAGATGAGAAGCCTTATCATCCTTTGCTTGGTAGATTTTATGTTATTGAATTTGTTTTTGAAGAATCCAGCACAAAATTTCTCTAGGAAAAGTTGGGAAAATTCTACCAAGCTAAATCCCTAGTTAATAAGCTTTCTCTATGGAAGAATATATACATTGTGAGGATAGGTGATGGTGATTTTGTTGTTGAGAACTTGAATGTGTTCAGCATGATTATAACCTAGTTACAATCTATGGTTGTAAAGATGGAAGAGAAAAATTGATGCAAAACCCTTTTATGTTATTTACCAGACTCGTGGGACAACTTGGTAATAACTATTATAAGTAATATCTCGAAGCAGTACTTGATGAGATCATGGTTTCTCTTCTCTTGAAGGAGATGAGGAGAAAAGCTATTGAACCACAAAAGAGGCCTTAGATGTTCATGAGCATCCTAAAGAAAAAGGTAAGAAGAAGGACAAGGGCATATCTAAATCATGGGAGATCTAAGTCTCTTGCAATGTCCAAGGTAAAATATGGCATTATAGAAAGACATGCCACTTTAGAAGAGACTGTAAGGAGAAAAAAGAAAAAGACTAAATCTAATGACTATTTTGATAGATCTTCTAGGAAGATGCAATAGATGCCTTTGTCATAGCCTTGGAAAAGCATGAATGTACATCAAGTATCCATAGATAATAGTCCCTAAAGTTTCTTTCCACAGGACTCCCCATTGAGAGTGCCTTTTAAACCATGAGACATATGATGATGGGAATCTATACCTTGATTACAACTAATATCTTATCATAGTTAGTCATAGGTATCATAGCTAGTAGATATTTTTTAGAATTTCTTTCTCTATTTTACTATTTTTCCACATGTGGAAAAAGGACCTTAATGTTCGATGAAAAACCTATGTTCACTATAAAATAGAAATCAATATAATAGTTAAATTAACTATATTAAAAAATACTTTTTAGAAATCTTATTCCAAGGGCTATGATCTTGCAAAATTTCATGTCTTAGTGACTAAATTTGATGGTCCAACCTACACTCCAAAAGACAAATTTTTGTACAAAAAAAATCATGGAAGGGACCTTTGTTTGAAGGAACCTTCATTCGAAGGTCCCTTCCTTATTGTAATGTGAAAACATTAAATAAATTTAAAAGGGAACTTCAAATAAAGGTCCCCACCTTCGAATGAAGGTACCTTCATTTTAAGGTCAAAGCACCTTCATTCAAAGGTGTTTTTGTTTTTTTGCTTCCTTGGGTTCAATATTTTTCCCTATCCCACAATTGAGACACACTATTGTGGGATCACCCCAGGGTAAAAGTACAAACCTGTGTCACACTTTATAAAGGAATCGGCCAACTTAAAAAAAATCTCAACTTCGACCACATAAAAGTGGTCTTTATGTTTTGAATTTCAAAATGATGTAAACTAAGAAAATGTAGATCTCTTCTTGAAGTTTATTAGTCTAATTTTTTAGATTTTTTAAAAAATTGTTTTGATTTTTTTTTATCAATTTAAGAACATATTTTGAAATGCTGAAAATTTGAAGAAAAAGTGACGTTCAGTTGACATCAATAAACAAATAGAAAGAAAATGCATTTTCCGCTTTTTTTTCCCCAAATAGGTGACTTCATTATCTAAGGCATGGAAAAAAGAAAAAAAAATTTTGATCTATATTTTTCTCGTAATAAAGTTTTAAAGTCAAACTTACCCGATTTTGATAGTTTTCAGTTAACGCAACTATTGTTTAATTTTTTTTTCATTTTCAAAAAACAAATTATACCCTTTTGAAGAGGATTGTCTCCTCTAGGGCATCATATATTTTCCAAATATTAAAATAATGTTTTGCTATTTTTTTTAGTAGCCTCTTTTTGAACTTGAACAACCTGCTTGCATTATTTTCAAATATTTATATCCTAAAATTACTCAAAATATAAATATATATATATTTCCACATTCAGCACTTCGAGCTATACAAAAGGGTATTTTTTTTTTTAAAAAATATTAATTTTGATTGTAAAAATATTGAGCAAAAGTTGGAAGTTTGAGAAAGTATTAGAAAATGGTGACTTTGTTGCCTAATAGGATGCCACATAGACAAATTCGAGTGAATGGTATTCGATCTAATGGGATTCGGCCAAATCCCATTTGGTCGAATCGCCTCCTTTGATTTTTTTTTTTGGGAAAAAATTTGTGACTTTTTTATTGTTTTTTAATTACTAAATTACAATAAATTAAAAAAAAAAAAAGATTTCGAATGGAAGAGTCATATTGAAAAACACAATGATGTGAAAGTGTTTGTTTAATGCCTTTTTTTGGTTTTTTTGGCTTTTTTAGTTTTTTTTTTTTTTTAGCTTTTTTAAATGAATAAATTATAAAAATTTGGAGAAAAAAGAACCACTGATTTCAACAAGGGCAAAGTCATATTAAAAAACACAATGATCCAAAAGTATTTTTTTTAATGCCTTTTTTGTCACTTTTTAAATTATTAAATTATAGAAATTTAGAGAAAAAAGAACCACTGATTTCAACAGGGGCAGAGTTGTATTCTCAGGTACCATGCTCTAAAACATGTAATTGATTAAAGCCATTGATTCATTGAATGTAGACCTAGATCTTCAAAAAATAGAGGTTAAAGTCTTTGTACATGTTTTATTTTTGCATGTAGGTGAATTCAAATTTGATCAATTTGTGATGGGCAATAAAAAGACAAGAAAAAAGTTGTATGATCGAAGAAGAGATAATAGAAATGTTGATGAAGGAACATCTACTCAAGAACAACCTATGCAAATTGTTGATGACCAAGGAGTACATGTACTAGAACAAATTGAAGGTGGTGATAGAAATCTTTTCCTTGGTATGGAAAATCTGATGGAGATGGATGAGGATTCTCTTTTCAAAAATATTTCATCTGAAGATATGGTACCTGAAAGCATAGTAAAATTACACTCTAAAAAAATATGGGACGAATTTTTTGAAAATAAGTCTATAATTGGAAGAGCACAGTTATTTGCAAAGTTATTTAGGAAGAAAGAGATGACCCCTGTTTTGGAGTTGTTAGGGGTTGATAATAAGAAAAAATCATCAAGTTCATTAAAGCAAACAATAGTTGAAAACTTACAAGAAGCATTGAATTCTATTGAAAGCAAGAGTCGAGCTATTGATTTAAGTGCTGCACGTAGAGCATTAATAACTGTAATTTCTAGTAAAAAATTATCACATAGAAGACAAGTTCAAGCAATTTCCCAATTACTCAATGTTTCTAGGAGAACTGTTCAAAGATATGTTGCAAGGAGAAATAGATTGGATGGAAATGTTGAGAATAATTGGGTAAATATTTGCAGGGTTCCCTGAAAAGATAGAATTTCAGAAGATGTAAAGGAACAGGTGATTGAATATTGGACCAGCCACTCTCATGTTTCTTCCAATAGAAGGGACACTATACAGATAAAAGGTGAAGATGGTACAAAAATTTTACATCCAAAACATTTTATAGATACAATGCAAAGTGAACTTTTTGAAGCAATCAATCAAGAATTTTCAGATGTAAAGATTTGTCAAAGGATGTTTGAGAGTCTACGACCAAGTTTTGTACGTATAAATAAGGTACGTGAGACTTGTTGTTGTCGAAATCATGTTGAATTTCATCTACACCTATAGTCATATAAAAAAGCTATGGCAGTAATTAATCTAAATATAGTCATCCCTGGAAGTACAACACAGTTTGTGAAAACTCTTCTATGTGAAAAATTAGAAGATTTAGATGAATTCAAAGTGTAGTGTATAAGAAATATATGTAATGATTGTGGAAATTTGAAGAATCTTGTATAGGTTGACAATATTGATCATTCGATGCAAGTTATGTGGAAGAGATTTGAATATGAGAAGTACTCAATAAAGTCAGGAGTTGAGAGCAGAAAAATTGTTTTCAAAGAGAGTGAATTGTCAAGCAATGAGTTTATGAAATTTTTTTGCAATATCATATATCCACATATTGAACATTGTCATGGTGCTAGATGGCAAGCTAAGCAATTTTGTGACTCAAAGAATTGCTTTCCACCAGGTTGTATTCTGTCTATTGTTGATTTTTCTAAGAACTATATATTTAGTCCTCAAAGTGAGATTCAAAGTCAATATTATCATTTAGAGCAAGTTGCAATATTTGTACAAGTTTGTTATAGGCATGCTGAAGAACATGTGGATGGTGTACAAAGTAGCAAAGATGAACGAATTATCATCAAAGAGGTTCACTTTTATATCAGTGATGATACAGGTCATGATAGAAGCTATGTAGCCCATTGTTTTGCAACATTTTTTGAAGACCTAAGATAACATCAAACAGATGCTTCACAACATTGGATATGGTCTGATGGATGTGTTGGTAAGTGTTGATTTAATTATTTTTTAAAATTATATTATATTTATTTGTGTAATTAACTTGTAGACTTGAATTATTTAGTTACTTAAATATGTTGTACCTCGATGTATATAGTTTTTAGTTTTAAATTTGAAATTGTTTGTAACTTCACAGGACAATTTAAGTCTGCAAAAGCTTTTAATTGGTTAAGCCAACAACATATTAAATGGAACATTCAATTTTTGTAGAATTTCTATGAGAGTGGACATGGAAAAGGAGAGCATGATGGAGCTAGAGCATGTGTGAAGCGTGCACTTCGACAACATGAACTTGCAGGTAATACAATATGGAATACAAATTTAAATTCTTAAATATATTTTAAATAAATTTAAACCTGTTAGGAAAAAAGTGTCGATCTCAATATATTGCTGTGTTGAAAAGTGGAAGCTTAAGCCATTATGCAATTTAATGGTTTTGATATATATCTAATGTTGCAGATTTTCAATATTTCTCTTGTTGGATTTAAAAAAAAATTAATTATATTTTTTGAGATTGTCTTTTCCTTTCAACTAGAAAATCGAGCTTAACTTGACATTTCACCAACATGAACTTGCAGGTAATGCCATAAGGAAGGCAAATGAAATTGTTGAATGGTGCAAAAGTCATTTTACCGTCCGTGACTCAATATACAACACACGCTATTTTTGGGAAGTTAAAGGTACATAAATATTTTATTTTGAATTTCAATGTATGTACATGAATTTAATTTTCAATTTTATACACTTTTTAATTGGATGATTGAAATTTAAATAGATATTGATCGATCAACTCTTACTAATTATCAAACAATTAGTGGTATTAGAAGTTTGCATCAAATCATGACAATAGGACATAGCAGGCCTCTTGTAATTCAAGTGAGAGAAAAATCATGTTTTTGTGCTGATTGCATTGAGAACAATGCAAATACTCTACAATGTGAGAATATTAGAGATGGGTATGTTTCAGAATGGGAAATAAAACAATTAGTGGCCATGTCGGACCCTTTTGAAGATAATGACATTGTAGATGTCTATAATCCTTTGTATTCAGATGATTACGAACGTGTATCAGATTTAATTGTTACAGATAAATTTTTTAAATTTTTAAATTGAATTTTAACTTGTACATTTGATTTATAATTTTTTAAATTTTTAAATTGAATTTTAACTTGTACTACATGGTGTGTACATGAGATATTTTTGTTGTTCTTGCAGATCCTGACAATACAGAAGGTGTAGATTACTATCTACTAAGATGTACGCAACCAAAATGTAAATTGTTAGAATCAATGACAGATGGTGATGGACAAGAGTATCCAACTGGATTAGTGGTTGTTGAAGGCACATACTATCAACAAATAAAGATAGATACAAATGGTATTATATTTATTGATTATATGTCAAGTCAAAAGGTTCTGCATTATAGTCACTTAGTTATAGCAACACGAATAAATCTTAAAACTTTACCAAAAATGGGACATGCCAAACAAAGGTGGAGGTTGCCTATTGAAGATCATGAAAGGATTTTAGAGATAATAAAAGATAGAGAGAATCCAGATTATATGTACCAAGAACTTTAAGCTATTTTTGTATATATATATTTTCTATGACATAATATTTTATGTTGAATTCAAATAATTTCATTCAATGTGTGATACATTACTTTTTTCTTAATCATCGAAATAGATAGGTCATCAATTAATTGCAGCTCATATGTTTCTTTTTCCTACATTTTGGTGTTCAAATCTTACCTAATATTTAGGTCATCCTAAGATATTGTGATTCAATGAAATTATCTAAGCTATCCTCTATGGCTCGTAAATTCTAGATGTCATGGATGTCATGATAAAGTTATTGGCTATCTTATTTTATCTTAATGTAGCTTAATTAAATTGAGTTATTTTTGGATGTCATGATAAAGTTTAGTTTTTAAGGCCTAATAAACTATTATAAAGGTTCAAAAATTTTAGACATGATTGAGTATGATGCATGTGTGTAGTCATTTATGTGTTCACCAAGTTATTTGTTAAATCAACATGTTGGTGATCTGAGTTATTTTGTAATGACTCTATGGTATAAACTTAGTTCTTGAGGGTAGGGAATGCCAATCTCAAGACCAATTTAGTTAAATAGCTTGTACAATTAGCCAAAGGATAGTTCAATCTTCAAACTTGTGTAATTTAGCATCTTACTAAAATTCTCTTTCGTTTTAATCCAAGTATAATTTCACTTTTACTTCACAAATTTAATCAAGTAGAAATAAATCTTAGTTAATAATATTTAAGTAATAATTTTTGAGTGATAATAAATTAAATTTACTCTTTTTTTATTCGTGCATTTTACTTAGAAAACATCTATTAATGAAATATTAGCTTTTTTAACTTATTTATTATTTAATTCATACATAACTCAAGCAAGGAAATCATCTAACCTTTAATTTTAGTCTTTAATAAATTAATGTTAGTGATATATATATTGTTATACTTAGATAGATATTTCTTTTATCTAAATATCCAAATTCAATGTAATTGTGTCTATACAAGTGAATGAAATTTTATTGAGTTTGTTATGGATGGCATGGAGTTGGCCTTTGCTTCACATTTTCTTTCTTTTGGAGTAGTACATTGCACACGATCCAATTGTTATCATGTACTTATTATCATTTTAGATATAATTTAGACATGTAAAAAATGAAAAATAGGAATTTGTAATATGGTAGATGCACTATAATAGATAAATTACAAATAAGTACATTACAAGGCTAAGTAAATGCATACATCTACTCTAATTAGTAGCATGGGATTAAGTTCCAATTTATATCTCACTAGAAAACCAATATACCAAACTAGTCATGTAACTTTCAAACAAGAGATAAACTCATCATACAAAAATAACTCATGTTCTAGAAAGTTAAAAAGTAAAAATAGGCCCTAAAATTTTCATTCCCAACCCAACTATGAAAATATATGTACAATAAAAAATCCAAGAAAACAAGAATACTAGACATAGCTAGAAGGGAACAAATATTGTAAGGGAAAAAGGAAGACAATGAAAAATATTGATACAAAATCACCTCAAGGGGTAGATGAAGAGTAGAGCTCTAAACAACCATGGATTCCCAAGAAGGATGTTGTAAGTTAATTTTTCAAGCATGACATGGAATAATATGTCTAACTTGTGTGGTTCAATATGAATTTGAAATATGATGGTACCCATGCAAGATCTAGTCATATTATCAAATCCGCTAATGGTAAGGTTTAAGGGTCATCCTTTTGACATGTCTACTTTCAAAATTTTCAAGAAATTATCAATGAACATGTCAAGGTCAAATCCATTGTTAGATAATTTATCATTTAATAAAAATATTTCTACACTTCACTATGATGTGAAGGTATAGTTCTTTAAGGACATCCTTAGGTGGAATCTCCTTATCATCAAATGATATAGCCTTTTTTTCCTTGTGGTAAATATACTTAATAAAACTAATTGTGGAGTAGTGTTGTACCCAAATTAAATCTTCTCTATAGATTTTTTCATTATATCTATAATAAAATGATGTGCATATTGGGTCCCATAGGCACGCATATCTTGGCTTCGATTGTTGGAATTTGTTGAATAATGTCGTACTCCTTTATTTTAGATGTGCATTGAGGCCTAGGAGGTTAAATAAGTTTTTTAGTTGGTAGGATAGGTGGTGGTAGTTGACATCTCATCCTCTTCCTAACCTTTGGAGTGTTCGCCCCACTAAGTTATAATCATGTGAATCTAGGGTTCCATGAAAGTAAGTTATATGAGACATTTAATCCATGTTGGTAGAAATTTGGTCAAGAAATAAATCATGAGAGGTCATTTCCAAATTTATGTTATCCTTATATGTGAGTTAGGGACCAAAAATTATATAATGAAAGCATAGGCCAAAGTCATAAAGGGAGTGTAAGAAAACAAGAGGAGTCAAACCCTTGTAAATCTCTACTATGTGAGGAGTCAAGCAAGAATGATTTCACATGTAAATATGCATCATTGGATCCATCATAGTCATCATGCAATAGTTCTTCACTAAGGCTTAGAATATCGTCATACAATGTAGAGCAAGGTAGTGAAGCATCAATGGGGTGTACTTGAGAAGTTAGTAAATTGTCATTTATGTATAAGCTATCATCATGTAAGGAAAGATAAGATGAAATACTATCACAAGAATTCATAGATTCAACAAGGGAAATATGATCACAACTATGCACAGTATTATGTATGAAAGGGGATAATGCATTGAAATGATATAAATCTACATGGGCATAGTGATAGCATGACATGTAACAAATGTATCATGAAAAAGTGTACAATGTTATGCATGTAAGTAAAAGAGGTGTGGGATCACATGGTAGATTCTTTGTACATGGATGTTCAATGTAATCATAAGGCATAAAATCCTTATGGAAAGTATGCGTAACTATCACTTGTATCTATAACATAAGAGGGTAGGCACTAACCAACTTAATGAAGGATATAAAAGATAACACGATGAAACAAAAAATCCATAGAAAACACATGCATATGTAAATCCATAGAAAACACATGCATATGCCTAACATAGAAGGTCACAAGTATATCGAGAATAGATCTATATTAATGTGATCTATATGATAAGAATAATTCAAAATTGTATATGCATTCATGTAAACTGTCAAGGAAGATACCTTAAAAGGAGCCATAGTGATGAATATCTGAGGGTGGGGTGAAGGGATAAAGAGGTATATCACTCTGTATACCAAAACTATGTATATCACTATGTGTTCTATTAATTTCTTATCTTTTATAAAATATCTCTTTCTAGAAAGCTCCCAAAACCATAATTTCAAGCCCTACTTGAAGATAATCATAAATCTATTCTCATACTTAAGAATACACAATTAAAATATTATCATGGTTTGACATCCACATTTTAGGGTTTCAAAATAGACGTAAATAGTGTTTCAAACATATTTTTTAGGGTTTTAAAATTCATGTATTAGAGTTTCAAATTTATATATTAGGGTTTCAATTTGACGTTTTATGGTTTCATATTAACATTTAGGGTTTAATCTACATCCAAAATTTGTTTATAAAACATTAAAATATAATGCATTTACCATATTAAAAAAATCCCTATTTGTAATATCTATTATAAAACATTGGCCTCTATTATATTACAAATAAGTAAATGAATGTCTGCTCTAATTTGGAAGCATATATCATCCATTTTTCATTTTTTATCATTTTAGATATTACAAATTCCTATTTCTAGTGATATTTAATCCCTATGATCAAGAATACAATGAATGTCTTACAAGGCTAGCTATGAGCCACAAACATGAACCAAATTTGCAAAAGACATGAATTGGAATCACAAAGCACATAACAATTATTGAGAAAGAGATTTGTTAACTACTTTTAGAACAATAATTTTATCTTTTCCAATTATTTATTTAAATCTAATGTATTTCTTGGCATGCAAGGATTAAACAAGAATCATTTATGATTTGCTCATGAATCAAATTTATTATTTATTCAAATCCTAATGTAGTGATGTCTAATTAGAGTAGTGATTCCCTATTTGCTTCCAAATTGCACCAATTAGATCTTGTTGTAGTAGAGACTATTATTGCATACTTTCATTCAAACTATCCTCTGTATTTTAAAATATAATACAATTCAAGGAGAATGTCTTGATATGAGAAAAAATTAAAAAAAAGGTTGTTTAAAGAGGACTTGCATACAACTGGAATTTGAAATGAAAATCATTAAGGGACTAAGTACCTATAGAATTGAATGTTACCACATTGCCAAAATGTTTAATTTGTATATAATATAAAATGTATATAATGTTCAAACCATAATATAAAATGTCAAACCATAATGTCCAATGTCAAACCATAATGTCAAACCACAAAGTCAAATGTCAAACCATAATATAAAATGTCAAACCATAATGTCAAATGTCAAACTGGATAATGTCAAACATAATAAGATCTAGATCAATCTGCCGATCCATGTGTGGATCTACATCTCGATCTCTGTCTAGATCCTGATCCATGTGTGGATCCATGCCTCGATCTCCCTCCAGAAGCCGATCCATGCCCTGATGCACCTCCTTGCACAAGGAAGTACATAATTTAATTTAATGTACATGTGTATATATATGTAAAATCATCTTAAATTTTTATACTTTCAACATGTGTGAACTTATCATGTAATTTATATATATATTATAAATGTACCTCAAATGCATCATGCACGAGATCCTCTGCATGCTCTAGATCTCCGAAGCGTGACAAATTATCCCCTTGTTGCTATAAATTTTCAAATACAAGATTTCAATGAATAGTGAGAGCTACTTTTAAGTCAAGTTTATTTAATATATACACATGTGAATTTGTAGGATGCAAAATATAGAAATTATTCAAGTACCTGCACATCCTGGAGCACTCTACCAATCCCACTAATCTCAGATGAATGAATGGTAAAATTAGGAACACCTATATCTGAAGGTAAAGGACTAGTGCCAAAGAGAAGTGTGCTATATGTGCCATGTACATTAGGTGCACCCTGATGCTGTGAGGGGGATGTAGGCTGATCTGGAATATTCTGGTCCTCTGAAGCTACCTCACCCTGACCCAACTGTCTATTAGTATGTTGTCTAATATGAGTCGATACAACATCCAAAGGAATACCATACTCATCACTGATAAACTGGTATGCTGATAGTAAATCAAGAATGGAAGCTGAAGCAACATTACGTACAATGGTGTCACTCATATGGGTCACATCTGATGGGGATGGCAGATCTGCATGAATGTAGGGGTCATAATTTGTGGATGTAGCTTTAGTGGGAGGAAGGCCAATCCATGGACGTAGTAAGTATCTCCCTACACGATCAGATGACATCTGATCAACTTGAGTAGCAATGGTGGTCATCCTGTCAAAAAGCCTGGATCTAGTCGGTGCGATTGTTGCATCTCTTGCTACTACTAATTCTAAATGTTTTGGAAGAACCAAAAAGTTTGGACCAACTAATGCCCTCTTATTTTTCGGTGGTGGCAAATTTAGACGTCTAAATTGAGGTTTATCAGCAAACCTCCCCTTGCCCTGTCTAGCATGTGCAGACATAGATGTGTAATCCACAGATAATCCTAAATGAAACTCAACATATAATTGTTTGCAAAAATATAGTGGCAACTCGTCATTATGAGGCCATCTATGATTGGCTGCCAAAAATCTAGGATATATAAATGGACCAACTAGTAGATCTGTACACCTAGTAATAGTATAACCTCTAACTTTGTCTTTCCCAGTATAAAAAGGGAACATAGTATGCACATTATGTAATGAAACTCTATCAGAAATAGTTTTGATATTCTCAGTGCCAGTAACAGTCCTAGCAAGGGACCTATAAAACTCCTTAGTGCTAATATCATCATATGGATTGTATGATTTTATTGTCTCAATCATATGTCTAATCTCGCACCGAATATTAACTAATCTATCTCTATTAGCCAAATTTTGGGGGTTCTGTATAGTTTGATCCAAACATTTCAAAGCATTATCTAATCTAGAAATGCTATCATTATAAAAATTATTCCTAGCCTCAGCTTCACGCTGAGACTGCGTGGAATGATGAGATCCCTGATCATCAGCCATATATAGATAAAACTATGTAAAGAGATTTGGATTTAATTAAAACAAAAAAATTAAATATGTGCAAGCATTTTTCTTTTAAGCATACAAAAATATAAAAATTTGCAACATGTAGATCATCTAAATAAACACAAAGTTTAGATTTGCATGCAAAGGAAAAGGATTCAAAGATAAGCTTGGACAATTTACAAGATTCAACTTTTCATAAGTATATAATGGTTTTCATAACTATAATGGAAGAAATCTAATTAATGTATTATCAAATAAAGAGAATTGAAGTTACCAACAATTATGTTCATTGACATTTCATAGATTGAAATTTGGAATTATACTTACATTTCATAGATTAAAAGTGTATATTTAAAACAAACTTGACTCACGATCATCATTAAATATTCAATACCAAATGCAGGTAGTGAATTGTACTTAATGATGATTATGTTAGGCGATTTTGACAAAGTGCTGAACCATATTGAACAGTTGCTCTTCCAAATAATGAACTTGTAACAATTATGTTATGGGGATTGCCTAAAGAGTTATTTTAGAAAGAAAGTACCCCAAAACAAATGATATTACAAAGGGGATTGCTAACTCATAGCTTCAATCATCATTACATAATTTTAATTCTGTAAGAACAATAATTACCATTTTACAACTTTTCTTTATAAAAAAATACAAAAATTAATAAATGAAAGTTGCAAAATTCTTCCAAGTTGTGAGTGAGACCT